>CM060932.1:506589888-509089888 GCA_030765085.1 Allium cepa | reverse complement strand
TGAATTATATAACCTTACCTATTTCATATTTAAAATAACTTTAATTAGTATATTTTAAAGTGGTTAAATTCTGGATCGTTACATTCTCACTAAAAGAATTTCGTCCTCGAAATTACCTAAAACAAAAGTTTGCCTAAAACATTTGCCTTCAAACTTAATTCATATAATATACACAGATCATCCGTATGAAATATCCTATTAGATCTCCTATTCAAATACACAACTTTACTTCCGAACTTGTATCGACCCTCCGATCATCTAGTGTGGACTTTAATCAGGCTCTTTGCTCAGCAACTTTTGCTTTCCTTGCATAGTTCTCAACTATGATAGAAAACTCAAGTATCTAATCAAAAATCGTCATCAATTTTTGTCGTCAAGAATCGAGTGATAAATTCTTTTTCGGACCTGTGTAAACACCTCAAAATTCCATACTCGGATCTTAGATCAAAATTTGTGCAATGAAATGATCTACTTATAATATATATATTTATTAACTTTCAAAAACTTTTCTTAAACTTTTATCTTAAGTTTAAACATTTTATAAAGGTGCTTCTTTATACAATCCCTTTAATTATTTATTTCCAAATATTTTTAATAAAGGAAAATATTTTAATGAAACCATTTTTCACTCAAAAGATAATTTATCTTTATAAAAAAGTTTTGCCACAATCCTTTAATCTAGTATATTTCCTTTAACACTAATATTATTTTTGAATTATTTCGTAAAACTATTACTTATGTTTATTACATCTTATAACTTATGTAAACCAATCATATTTTAAAGACTTATGTCCAAATCCTTAATAAATGCTGGAATTCATCAATAAAACTTTTTCTAGGTTATAATTACATTTTTAAAGAGTTATTATTTTACTTAAATGTATAGATAATTCATGGCTTAAATATGCATTTGTAAGATATACCTTTACATCCTAAAAGTATATACAAATCTCGAATTTCAAATTGGTTTTACTTAAATCCATCTGTCTAACAAATTTAGACTTTGTTGTAATTTACTATTATCTCAAATTCATAAGTTATAAAACTTATTTCTTATTTAATGCTATTATTAATTTTCTAGCTGTGAAAAACAAATTTTAGAACCACCCGTATTTAAATCCTCATATTCTTAATTCTTAAATCTTATTTTTTTTCTTTATAACTCAAATTTATTAATTATTCTTATCTTATTTCATTTAGTCAAAGTATTTCACAATCTTTTATCAATTTGCTTTGAGTTATGTATGATTCGAAAATTTTCGACCGCCCAAAATCATCAGAAATTCCGCTTTATTTTAACAATTAGCGATCTCAATTTATCTTCAATTTAAATTTTTTTGTAAAGATAACTAATCAATTTATCAGTTAATGATTCACATTATTTCTTTAACTTAAGAAAATTATATAGATCGAGTAACTCCAAAACGATCCAAGGAACTGGGTACTACCAATAGCATCATATATCCTCTTAATAAGAAGAGTAATACTTAAGAGAAGTGTTTACCATCTGAACACATCTCTTGCTAATTTTTAGTTTATTTTCAAGTCAATCGAATTAGTTATTATAAAATACTTCTTTTTATTTGAAATAATACCATTTTCAAAATCCTTTAGAGATAACTTTATAAAACCTATTTTATAAATTCATTTTATCTTATATTAATTAACTTTATTCAAATTTCCAAAATTCTTTTGCTCGAATTTAAATCTCATTCCTTTTATTTTTATCTTTTTAAACAATCATCTAAATACATTTTTATCTCACATGTTCATTCCTTAAATAAATCTTATTATCGAACACCTTAAAGTCAAATCTTGAAACATAATTCATAAATTATTTGTACTTAAACTTTTAAATCAAACAATTGATCAATTTATGATAGTAACTTAACATTATCATTCTTAATTCATTATTTTCGAATAAGTGTTAAAAATATTAATTATCTTATCAGATTTCTTACTTATCGATTATCATTACGAAACATCTTATAGTCAAACTGTGTAATTCTAATCATAAGATATTCATATTTAAATTTCGCTAATCCTGATTTCTAACTATACAACTTTTCAAAATATATACTTTACAATCAAAATATAATCCTAGGTAAAAAAAATTCATTTATCAATATTTTTCAAAATCAGTGTGTCGATTCATCTTGTTCAAATATTTAGGAACCCTCATGATAGTAGTGATCAAGCGCATCGATTAGAATCCATAAATAACTCAATAGATCAATCAACAAAAAACAATTTATAAGTCACTAACAAATACACACTCATGTGTAATACACTTAAACTCATTCTAAAGTGTTACTAATCTTATCTAATGAGTCGCTCATCCTAGGGTATTACTAACCCTATCTCTGATGAGTCTTTACCCCCACCAAAACCAAGGTTCTCGCTTAACCTTCAGCTTGGTACCAAATGTAACGAACGAGTTTTTTGGACTCGCCCCATTAGGCTTTTCAACCATCCCGCTACCCTTCTGCTTTTCCATATGGGGGGCACTCCTTCTTTTCAACATGGAGGTGACTACATGTGGCACCTCGGATCTGCTTTTACGGCAAGCCTCTCGACTATCAACCAACCCTTTCACACTAAGGACATGTAGGGGTAAGAGTCTAAGCTTCGTCACTGTTCGCAAAGTGAGTACACCCTTTCATGCTGAACATAATCAAGCAAATACGATACCCCATTCCTTCGCACCAATTATCGTAAAAAGATGTTAAGTGGTTAATTAACATTCAAAGATTTTGTTTCTTTTATTTTTGAAAAACTTTAATATGATCTTTTAGAGCATCCGGACTTTTCTTTCAATCTATTCCACTCCTCGCCTAAAAGGAGAAAATATAGGCCAGGTAAGTTCAGCGCACTAGTTGCTCCATCCCTCAAACACATTTTTTTATCTTCCTAGATCTCACAGGTGGGACAAATGTACTAGCCGTTTCTGTATGCGCAGTTTGTTATTATTCAATCTTCTTCACCTTTTTACTTAAGTTCTACAAACAGTTTCTCTTAACCATTTATTCAAAATCTGATTAAAACTTCCAAACCATCTTTACATTACTTAATTACTCCTTTAAAATCACTCACAAAAGATTTAGGAAAGAATTATGAAGTTTAATCCTTCTTTTAAAAAGTCGTAGCAACGGCAGCAGAAAAGTGCTATGGAAAGTGCTTTATAAGCTTATTTGATTAAACAACTTTTTAATATTTGAAATTTCATATTTTTTATTCCAAATCTATTTTAAACCATTTTAATATATTTATCAAATTTATTTCATATTTTAAATTATTCAAAATATCGTTTATAAAGAAATCCCATTTCGGATCCAAACTATAAACCCGCGATTTTTTTAGAAAACTGTTTTGGACATATTTAAAAACCTACTTGATGAAATCTTGATTTTCATTTTTTGTTAGAAAACTATTATCATTGTGGGCCAAATTTTTTTTATTTCTATGAAATCTGACTTATAAATCATTCTCTATGTTAATTTGAAGTTACGGGTCGAAATTTACGAACTACCGCTACGTGGTGAGCTCGTTTTTGACCAATTTTGTGAATTACTTCGGAACTTGTCCGAAACACTTCAGATTTGGTTTAAACCATATTTAAACTATTTTAACTTATTTAAAACAATATTTTCATCATTTAAAACTTATTTTTCATTTCATTTCATATTATAATATTATATTGTTATAATATCAATTTCAATCTTTTTAAATATTTTGAAATCATTAAGAGGCTAAATAATTTCCATATACACATTTGTATGGATTTAATTCTCATTTAATTAACTATGCTTACTAACCATTTCTCTTATCATTTATCAAACCAAGTTATCATCCATATCACAAACATATAATCAACCATAATATCAACCAAGTTATCATCTAATATCAACCAATATTCAACATATTAATTTCTAATTTAAAATGTGTATTATCAACTTAAGTTTTATTAAAATAAAACTAAGATTTGTGTACTCACCTTTAAACAAATTGTTCACTTCCTACCAACATTCATATCATCCAACATTTCAGTATTTTTTTAACTTTAACCAACTTTGAAAAATTCGGCAGAGCTCCTGTAGTACTTCAAACTTTCTCCTACTTCCTTGAAAGGAAATGGACGACACTTCTTTCTCTTTTTCTTGCTCCGAAGCTTCATGACTTGCTTCCTTCTCTTACATAGGTTCGGCCTCCATGGTTCCAACCTCTCCTCCATCATTCCTTTACTTTTTAGATGCTAAACCATGTTTTAATAGAATTCTAAGATCATTGGCAAAGTTTGGCGGTGTTTTGACTTTGTTTGATATGGTTTTGAAAAAGTTGGTAAGGAAAAGATAAGAAGCCATTAGAGAGTGGAAGAAAAGCTTTGAAAAATGAAGAAGAAGAAGTTAAAAAAAGTGAGAAAGTAAATGCTTATTTATAGTAAAAAATTTGGATTAAAATAATATTTTGTAAAAAGACCATAATATCATTTACTTACTTTTTAAGCAACCATGTTTTTTCAACACTTAACATCACATTTTAAATCATTACTTTATTTCATTTTCACTTAATTATTAAGTAAAGAAAGTAATAATTATGTTTATTTGATTTGATGTTTTACTTTTTAACTTTTATATTTTTTCGTCTTTTTGTGCTTACTTTTTATTAATTATATTCTAGAATTTTCTAAGTTTGTTTAGTAAAAGTAAACTTGATTAGTGTATTAATTAATACTTATACTATTATAATATATGTTCCTATATAAGAAAATAAAGGTGCGACGATGTTGCGACAACTTTTAATCGACAAATTGTTTTACGGTCATATTTTGTCATTTAAGTTAAACTATTTATTTATGTAAACCAAAATTTAAAAATAAATTTGTATAACATTATTTAAAAATATAAACACTCATAAATAAATTAAAATAATTTATTTAACCATTGAAACTTACTTTTCTGAAATCAGCATTTTGTCACTTTTGTCGATATAGGTAAATGTTACCATTTTTATGTATACTTCTCTTTTCAAATCCTATCTAATTTTGTTTAAATCATATAACCTTACCTATTTTATATTTAAAATAACTGTAATTAGCATATTTTAAAGTGGTTAAATTCTAGGTCATTACAGAAGTGCTTCATAAAAGGTAAAACATAGACTCAAGCCTCACCAACCATGAATGGTTAAAATTGGAGAGATGCAACAGGGCTAATTGGGTCGCTACTAAGTAGGATATTATCTGTCATTCGTATGCTTCGGGGCCCATTAACAAAGGGGTGATCATATTCGTTACTATCCAGTAAAGGGTAGGCTGTTTCTGTGTTAGCAGGGTCGACAGGTCCGACCTCGGTGTTATTCTATCTTGAGATGCACCATGACAGGCGGTACCCCAGTAGCTCAGTCATTATGTGGACTCCGTTTTCAAGTACGAGCCTTTACGGTTTTAATTGTATACATATTTTTCTGGAATTTAATTAATGTAACAATTTCAACTAAGATTAACAAATATTTATATATTAGACCCTATTATAATATCATAGAATTTCATATGAAATGTTTTGGTTATCATAAGGTAAAACTCCATTCATGTTTATGTGCAATGTGGTCTTACAAGACACTTTTGTTTTTCGAAGGGTTTTCTATAACTCTAACACATCAAATTGGGTGTGTTTTCTCATGCAGGTTTTTCAGACTGACTCAGGTGTTATTTTGTTATAACGGTCGGGTCAGACTGAGCATATTTACTTATTTCTTTGGATGCATTGGAGCTCAGAAGATGATTTGGAGGTCTGCATGATGTCATGTATATGATTATTTCCACTGCTTTTTTGCTAAAATTATTAGCAATTGTAAGGACATGTTTCTATAACTATCTAGGCTGATCATTGTGATTTGTTGTAGTACTCTAATGGATATATGTATATAGCAGTTTCTCTTTTATAAAGATTATTGAAATTATATTATATATTGTTCCGCTGCGATTGTGATATTCATAATTGTTTGTTTTCTTTCTCTCTTCTTTCTCTCTTCCTCCTTTCTTCTTGTTTTCGCCTAACAATTGGATATTCCAGCATTCGCTTGCTTAGTATGCAATACAATGGACGCATTAGTGTCGATTTTTGAGAGCCAAAATTTTCGAGTTGTTACAATATTATTCGTCGTGATTTTTAGGAGATTATGGTTTGCCTTTTTCTTTCTTCACCCTGATGACCCATCTCTCAAACACTTTAATGATCGACACACGAATGCCGATGATGTATTAAGTGTTGTGTTTAGGCGTAAGAAAGGTAGATCGTTACACACGGTATTAGAGCTTAGTTAGGCGAACACCTATGCTTTGGTGGGGTAAACTCACTTGAGATTGGGTAAGTGAAACCCTAGAATGAGTATGAGTGTATATATTGAGAAAATATTTGTTAGTACTATACAAATGTTTTATATTGTGTTGATTTATCGATTGTGTGGTTTATGAATTCTGGTCAAGACGTGGGGCAACATGGTGTCGATAGGTGTTTCTAAACACTTAAATAAGGCAAATCAACATAGTATCATTTTAAAATCTAGTAAATGAAATAATGTTTACCTAGGAATATATTTTATATATAAAGAAATAATTTTCAAAAATAAAGTATAATTATATATGATGTGATTGTTTTTAAGAGTTGATAATATTTAGTTATTGTCATGCAAGGTTTGATTAGTCATGCTTGTCCAATTTTGAGCATTGACAACTGTTTGATTTATTGGTATTTTTGTTTCTTCATCGTAGGTTGGGTAGATAGAATTTGTGTGAACATTGAAACGAACACCTTATCAATTAAGTTTCACAGTTTGACTATAAGGCATTCGATGATAATATTGGGTCAAAAGAATTGGATTTTAATAAGAGGGTGTTTATTAAAAATAAAGGAAACATATTTTAAAAATGAATATTTGAGGAAAGATTTTATATAGGATGATTTATAAATCGAAATTATAAAATATATTTTAAAAATAAGATGGATTTTCAAAGAATTTAAATACTGTTTACTTTGATAAAGTTTTCAAATGAATTTTGGAAAAGTAGTAATAATGTTACATAAAAATAATTTAAAGTATAAGTACTTTATGATGGCCACCCCACAACAACACTGATGCACACATAACCGAATAGCCACTACCAGAGGATCCTACCGATGTTGGACAATTGTCAAGGGAAAGTAAAAGAAAGAAAATAAGGAGTGGAAAAGGAGAGAAGAGAATAGAAGAAAAGAGAAGGAAATAAAACAATCATACAGTCACATAACACGTCGTATATCTCATAGCGCATCGGATAAAATATAATTGTAAACATATTAGATATAAAATAGGCGAGACATTAATAATGATATAAACCATGGAATTAGAGTACACAGGTTTATAAAGTTATACAAAATAGTAATTTAGTTTATACAATTAATAAATAAACTCAACCGATCAACTATCTCAAATAGTAGTAAGTCAACACTATCAAGGCGCAAAAGTGTCACACAGCAGAATGAACAATAATAACTCAAAATATAAATATGAGAAAGCATCACCATCTGCTAGTCCATCTGCATAGCTCCAAGTCTTATTTACACATGCTATCTAGTCTACTCATTTAAGAGGACCCGAGATAATAAGAAGCAAAGCATAAAACCTCAAGTCAGATAACAGTCTGGTGTGAGCTATAAAGAATCTCAAAACACTATGAAAGTCGATGTAGTATATGGAACAGAGGGTATGGAGAATCATACTTGACATGTCCCTACGACCAAAGAGTCGGCTCATAACATCAAAGATATACTACTCTATCATAGCCATCATGGGTGTACTATACATCAAAGTACTAAGGGTATCTTGATATCGGCATCGGTAATATCTACATCGCATGACATTCCTAAGGTGATAACAACAGTCAAACAAACATGGCATCCATTATCCATCCTCACATTCACTCACTCGGTGCATTGAATATATGATAACTTACAGGCTCGGGGACTAGGCATGTCAATGCATCAATCCATCCCAATATCAGAAGACTAGATGCGTCAATGCATCCATCTATCCCGGAGACTAGAAACGTCACCAAGCCAATCCATCTCCACACTCGAGGCTAGGTATATTACTGCATGAATCCATCTCAACACTCGAGTATCATTAGTACTTTTCCATCCATTATCCATAGCAGAGCTTATCTCAGAACTATCCTTACAACTCCCATCTGAAGTCCTCGTGGCTGGGAACAACTCTAGACAACCATCATAAGTCATAGAGTGTCATCATGCATCCTATAGCCTCCCTCCAACAGTCCCCTCAATACGACTCATAGAAAATTACTCTGCATCTCAAAGTATAGCTAACCACCATCGAAGTTGTCACTTCCCATCATCGAACCATCATCGTCGAACCATGTAGTCATTGCGTCAAGCATTACATCTTCACTTCACCACCAAAATCGCTCTTCGAAGAGCTATATAATCAAAATCAAAGGTCATACGGAGGAAGAACCATCACATCCTGCTCCTCGAAGTCTCTCCATCATCCACGTCAAAATTGGCCAAATCGACCATCGTCAACAGTAGTAGATATCGACCACTCTAGGGTAGTCAACAACGACCACTTTAGTCATGTAGTTAACCAAAACTGGTTAAATACAAGCCAAAGGAAAACATCCGACATCTATCTTGAAATCTAAAGCACATCTCCAAATTTGTCTTCTTCTCCATATCCATCAGCTTATACGATATTCTATGCATGAAATCCTATCCTAGGGATATTTCTAATACTATATCGCATTCGAACTGTATTTTCAAAAAAAAACTAACTAACTAACAAACATACAACCAACAAGCATTCTAACATCTATAATAGCCTACATACGTCTATAATAGCACAATACAATCCATCAAAGCAACCAATATGGGATAATGTAGGATTTATATCAAAATAGCCTAAATCTGTCAATATCATCAAAATAGTCTATGAATGAAAAAATGTGATATTTACTTTAGAACACTTTTAATTCTTTTTATAAAATATATTATACAGGGTATGTATTTTAGAAATCACATTTTAAATTTAGAAAACATTTCAAAACATCGATTTAATACTATACGAACAATCATTGTACAGTGAGAAACAACATCACTCACCTTTACCAAATTTGTCAAAACCTTCGCCTAGTCATAGAGCTCCCCATCATGATCATAATGCAAGAAAGGACACCCAAAACGGACATTATATGCAAAAGATATGGCATTTATAAGATATCATATTATTTAAATAATTAATTAACTTTCTATTTAATTAACCAAACAACTAATTAAGTTAGTCACCTTCATTGTCCCCTTTAATCCTTCTTCCATCTCTAGGCCATGCACATTCGTGCAAAGATACCTAAAACATGAAACTTCCACCTTCGATTTCTCTCTCGTTTCTTGAGGAAATCGCCAACCATTAGTTGCAATGGACTCCACTTTGCGCATGGTCCACCCCAGACCCAAATATATGTACCCTTATTCATGACTGACCTGATGGGTCATGCCCCTCACCCTTACATGTGAATTTTGCAATGCTTGATCGTGATGGATGAAATTTTTCATGTAGGCGCTATTCACGAAGAGCGAAACAATAGCTTCTACGTTTCGTCTATTGTCGTCCATAGCTCCTGCAAACCGAAACCCTAGCCACGGCCATGAAGGAGTCGATCTCGCCAAATACGGTTGATAAAAATTCCACCATGGTTATCATGGAGATCTCTTTGATACGGATTTAATGAAACTGGTTCCATATTTTTTCATAGAGCGGATTGCTTGAAATTAATTTTTGAAGATGAAAATAAAGAGGCAGCCATTTTTCTAAAGTAAAACAATGGAACAGTAAATGGGTTTAGGTTATGAGAGGAATGAGGGTTTAGGTGATTTAAATAATATTATATCAAATTTATCTGATTTCACAAATAAACAGTCTCCAAATATAGCGATCCATATGCTCATTTCAATTCGCAACATCGATACGAACTCAATGAAAGCAGTCTCGAGTCTTGATTCGATTGTATGTGAAAAATCATATTTTAAGGACCTTCTATTAATTAATGATTTAATATTTTGATAAATTACTTAAATATCCAACCATTAGATATAGGGGTCGTTACAATCTACTCTCCTTAAAAGGATTTTGTCCTCGAAATCCCAAGGACGAGTAACTCAACCCAACATCCTGACATAAGAAACGGTACAAGAGAAATCATCGCTTGTCAACTCATGACAATAATCACTGAAAGCAATTATAACAAAGGGAATAACTCAGAATTAGCTAGAGCCATAATCCTCATCCCTATGTACAATCGCTACCAGATCCGAAATCCAAGTGTCTAAGCCAAACGTCTAACTTACGCACTTATTTCCAAAGAAATGGACAATGAAAAACGAAAGTGCCAACTCAGTAATCGAAAGGAAAGTCAACTAAATATTGCACAATATCGACTCTCTCAACTATCGACAACATCTAATATCATATACGTTGACTTTTCTCTCAATTTTGGCTTATGTCATTGAAAATTTCGAAAGCACCTCCTTTGCGCGGCTAGATCTAGGAAAAGCCGTTACAACAATAAACGTACACATCTCATATCCAAGGCATCCCATAACTAAGGCATCTTGTTTTCGAGGACACGCGAACATATATCACCAAATCTATACTACAGATGTTATATACCTATTTTGTAACAAGAACGTTTTTATTTAGATGCGAACATAAGCGGTTAAGCATCTAAATAGCCAACACTTGCTTCCATGTACCTGATCAAGTACTCAACAAAAAGGATTAAGCACAATAGTTACATCATAATGTAACTAAGAATACTAGATCATATATATAGTAATCATCTCAAATAGATATGCTATATCAAACCACAACTATCCCACATGCCTGGCAAACATATAAGCATAAGTGATTGTTTCAAATACCAACAATCAAACATCAAACATGCATATAAGATAAATATCAAAGGCACATCCATGCCTATCCTAGAATGAAGGATACTAAAATATTTAGTATAAAATATCAAATATGATATCTAACATGAAAGATGACGATAAAATGGAAATCACCTTCGCTTTCGCTCAACTAAACCTTTACTACTCCATTTCCTTCCTTTTAACCTATTTCTTATCATGTCTATTAGTATGAATAGGCCTATGAGGTCTCAAAGTTACAGGTCCAGTCTTGATATCATCGAATCAATTTCAAATGAGAGCACCCTAATAGTAACTCATTCCTCAATACAACGACATCGGGAAAACAATATCTCTCCCTTACGGAATCAACCATCATAGTCACATCCATACTATATCACCTCTATAAATACTACTCACTCTTCTAATTTTTCCATGATCTTCACTAGTCTAGCTTCACGTCTCTAACTAGTACTGATCCACTAAATCAAAGTAGGTCTGATGGTCAAACAAGCCATCACACTTGGCCATAGCTCTTATCGAGTTCTGAAATCATAATTAATGTTGAACTCGAGAAATGCGCACTCTAGGAATATTGCTCCTAAATTGATATGTCTACACTCAAAGCTAAGATTATCACCGTCGACTCCAAATACAGAGTCAGATACTTCCCCACTTGTAGTTTCAGCTAGTTTTGGCTATCACCTAACATATGATGACCTTACCTTTTGGTATTAATACTCCACCCAATTAAGTACCATAGGCATGTGTATACCATCGTCTCTTCATTCCCACTCAAAATTAGTAACATCGGTGCACTTATCAACCTCTCTGTCTGACTCACAAATGCATATCTGCACCTCACATCCCAACAAAGGTCTGATACTCCCTCATCAAATAGGTTAATGGTGCTGAAACCTTTAGGAAGTACTTGGTAAAATGTATATAACATCTCACTAATCCAAGGTAACTTCTAATCATCAGTCGGTGTTTCCTCAATACCTCAAACATGATCAATAATCATGTCTTGTGTTCCTCTTTAGTCCATGGGGAGATGAAAGTATCGTTGACAAGCCGAGCATGAACCTACTCAAGTAATCCCTTAAAACACAACTTAGGAAATCACAAAGGCATGTCGATGCATCAGTTTATCCAAACGGCTTAACCAACCAATCTAAAAACAAGGTGGCATACGAGACACTGTATTCGACACACTATCCCAAAATACTTTTGGTTGTTGAAACCTCACTACCAGGTCCAACTAAGATAATATCTCATACTATAGAGCTTATCAAACAAGCCATCAATAAACGAAAGTAGAAACTTGTTCATCCTCTCACTTAGCTCACAATAATCAATATACAACTCAAACGAGCATCCGCCTTAGTGGCGAACACTATAGGTGCATCCCACACAGATGTGCTCATACAAATGAACACTTGCATAGGTCATCCACTTGCACCTTTAGTCTCCTCTGCTCTTTGGGAATCATCTGCCTTAAAGGAATAACTACTGGTTTAACACGTCTAATCAAATCGATATGGAACTCTTTCCCTATATGGTGGTAATCCACCACCTCATCGAATGTGTCCAGACACTCACTAGCTACAAGCACAGGTAACAACTAATCATGCGAGATACCGAGCAAATATAGAAAGCTAACTATCACCTCATCATCAGATGGGAAGCCAAACACTACCATCTACTCATCGTCAGCCCTTATCGTCACCAACAGCCACTCACGATCCACTACTATTCCGTACCCCTCCAGCTAGAAAATTCCTAGAATTTAATACTAAACCTAATTAAATCTAAAGAAATCAACAGCAAACAAATAAACAAATAAACATCCATGACTCGATGAGATAAGGTTTCGATAAACCATGTATAAGCTAAGTGTAGACAACCCATGTGATAACATTCCCTTATTTTGAGTTCCGAACCTACGAGCTATGGATGTTGTAGTCATCTATAGTTTAATTTTCGGTGACAAAATGTGGTATGTTACACATGTATAATCTAGCTAAGCACTCAACAAGGTTCATCATAATCTAAAGGTTGGTAAACAATTTAAAGGCCGATTAACTATTTCGGATGTCAATTCCAATCTATCAATCAAATCATTGGATATGAAGAATATGAACCCTCATTGTCAAACAAAAGACATATGGAAATGCCATAAATGGGAGGCATACTCTCAATCGATAATTTCTCTTCCCTTTCTTTCGTTGATGGAGCACCCGATGAGATAGACACGGCAATTAATGCATAGGGTCCTATGGTTTTCCCCAACTTAGCTATTTGGGACAATTCTATAACATTGGGTACAGGCTCTCACATTGTAAAACTTTTTTCGACCAACTTCTCAAAGCAGTCGTCAATATGATCAATCAATAGATTCCCAAGATGATCACTTAACCTGATAAAAAATTTCCATCCCTTCTGTATGGAGTATAATTGAAAGATAGACCGTACTTTGATATCACATCGAATTCGGTCACGTACTCCAACATTGACTTATTGCTTTACTTCAAATCGATGAACATCCTAAAACATCGACTTTTGAAAAGTCGAGATATATTCCTCTTCGACGTGAACTATGAACTAAGCCAAATAAAGTGATCCTCAGGAATCGAAGCTATAAGGGTACTCCATCAGTTCATTATTCATCCATGTAGTCATCTAGAGGTTAGCTCTACCTCATTACATCATCGAATTCCAAGTCATTGAAGATCCTTTCACAAACACTCATCCCATCTTGCACCTCTATAACCGACCCATCCTTTGGAATGATCTCCCCGTTAGACTCATATAGTCCGTATACAGCTCTGCAAAATCGACTATAGGTGTTTTCACTTGAGCACCATTATCATTTAGAGCAACTATACATTCTAAAAACTTATTCGCACCATCTGTGCAAACATATTCTATAAATGGAAGTCAGTGATCCTCGATCAAGCCCACTACTTTACTCCAAAGATGGAGTCAATAACAACATTTCTTGTATGCCAGACCACTCTTAGTACAAAATAAGAATGATCCGTCTCTCATAGAGAATAGCTACATCAATTGTGCTCATGTACAATACAACTTATATACTATATAGTAGTTTTAAAAAGAAAAATACATAATAAATACGTACTCTCTCATATGTAGGTATGCTCTCAATCCATTCTAAGGTGAGAACTCCTACCTTATCTCTACCGGATCACGGTATCAACTTAGGCTAATCATGTAACCTAAGCTCTTATACCAAATGTGATGGCCACCCTACACCACTGACGCTTATATAAGCGAATAGCGCGCTGCCGAAGCATCCGACCGATGTAGGACAATTGTCAAGGGAAAGAAAAGGAACTAAAAGACAAGGAGTAGAAAAGGAGGGAGGAGAATAGAAGAAAGAGAAGGAAATAAAACAATCACACATTCACATAACTTGTTGCATATCATACAGCACATCGGGTAAAATATAGTAGTAAACATCTCAAATATAAAACAGGCGAAATAGTAATAACTATACAAATCACAGAATTAGAGTACACAGGTTCATATAGTTATACAAAACAGTAAAAGAGTTTATACAACTGATCTACTATCTCTAATAATAGTAAGTCAACACTATAAAGGCAACACAGTGTCATATAGCGGAATAAACAATAGTAACTCATAATATAAATATGAGAGGCATCACCATCTCCTAGTCCATTACACAGCTCCAAGTGCTATTCCTGCTATATAATCTACTCATTTAAGTGCACTCGAGATGATAAGAAGCAAAGCATAAAACCTCGAGTCGGACAATAGTTTGGTGTGAGCTATAAAGAATCTCAAAGCACTATAAAAGCTGGTATAGTGTATGGAACAGAGAGTATGGAGAATCATACCCGACCCATCCCTTCATTCATAGAGTTAGCACATAACATCAAATATATGATACTCAATGATAGTCATCATGGGTGTACTATATATCAAAATACTAAGGGTGTCCAGATATCAGCACTGGGAATATCTACATCGTGTGACATCGCTAAGGTGATAGAAATAGTCAAACAAACATGGAATACATCATCCATTCTCACATTCACTCACTCGATGCATTGGATATATGATAACTCACTGGCTCGAGGACTAGGCAGATCATTGCACCAATCCATCCTAATATCACGAGACTAGATGCGTCAATGCATCAATCCATCTTGGAAACTAGACATGTTGCTATGTCAATCCATCTCAATAATCGAGGCTAGATACGTTACTGCATCAATCCATCTCAACACTCGAGTATCATTTATCCCTTTATAGCCATTATCAATAGCAGAGCTCACTTTGGAACTGTACTTACAATTTCAGTCTGAAGTTGTCGCGGCTGGGATCTACTCTAGACAACCATCATAAGTCATAGAGTGTCATCATGCATTTCGTAGCCTCCCTCTGACAGTCCCCTTAATATGACTCATAGTTAACTAATCTACATCTTAAAGTACAGCTATCCATCATCGAAGCTGTCACTTCTCATCATGGAACCATCATCGTCGAACCATGGAGTCATCGCGTTGAAGCATCAGATCTTCGCTTCACCACCAAAACCGCTCGTCGAAGAAACATATCACCAAAATCGAAGGTCGAGCGAATGAAGAACCATCGCATCCTGCTCCTTGAAGCCACTCCATTATCTATGTCAAAATGGCCAAATCGGCCATCATCAATAGTAGTAGATATCGACCACTCTAGAATAGTTGATAAGGACCACTTTGGTTGTGTACTTAGCCATAAATGGTTGAATACAAGCCAAAGGATAATGTCTAGCATCTATCTTGAAATCCAAAGTACATCTCCAAATCAATCTTCCATCTTCATATTCATCAACGTGCATGATATTATATGCATGAAATTTTATCCAATGGGATATTTCTAATACTACGTCACCTTCGAACGATGGTTCAAGAAAAACAACCAAATTAACATGCATGCAACCAACAAGCATTTTAACGTCTGTAATAGCCTACATACGTCTATAACAACATAACATAATCCATCCAAGCAATTAATATAGGATAATGTGGGATTTATATCGAAATAGCCTAAATCTGTCAATATCATCAAAATAATCCGTAATTGGGAAAAATGTGATATATAGACTAAGTATTTTAGAAATCACATTCTAAATTTGGAAAACATTTCTCTGTTTTATCAGCATTCCTGATCTATTGGATGTTTATGTATCTATTTCCATATTGGGCGATTGATAAAATAGATAAAATTAGAAGGGATTTCTTATGGAGTGAGGAAAACTCTAATAGTTGCATTAAACGCTTAGTAAATTGGGAAACAGTTTCTAAATCTAAAAAGGATGGAGGTTTAAGAGTCATTAATTTGCGTAATACGAATTTGTCCTTATTGGGTAAATGGTTATGGAAGTTTAAGGATACTAATGATAAAGCAACTTGGAATGAGATCATTTCTAAATAATGGTAGTATTAATTTATATCAAATTACTTCTCCAGTCATTCGTAATCTATCTAATTTTTGGAAATCTATTTTAAATGTTAGAAGATTTTTAACCTAGGTACTAATACAATAGTTCATTCTGGTAATTGTACTTCTTTGTGGCATGATCATTGGATTTCTGCCTTACCTCTTAGGATAGAGTTTAAAGAGCTTTATGAAATATGTAATTTTAAGTATTCTTTAATTAACGAGGTTTTTTCTCCCGGAAATGATCCTTCTTGGAAGTTTAGTTTTAACAGTATTTTAGCAAGCTCTACTTTTAGACAACTTTATTTGCTTTATGCTAGATTAAACCTTTATAACATTGATAACGATAATGATATTATTAGTTGGGAGTGGGATAAGAGTAAGAAATATTATTCTAATTAATTTTAAAGATTTATTAATTTTTCGGGTATAACAAACAATTCTTTTAAATTTATTTGGAAATCCAATGCTCGTCCTAAATCTAAAATTCATATGTGGTTAATACTGCACGAAAAACTTAATACTATAGGATTTTTAAAGAGGAAAAATATTCAAAAAAATAATAAATGCTATTTTTGCAATATATATCTTGAAGATATTAAACATATATATTATGATTGCATGGATACTTATTTTATTCTAAATAATACCCTTAAAATCTCTAACTTTAATATACACACTAAAATTTCAGATTGTGAATTCTATTGGAATACTTTTAGATTTAGGTTCAAAAAGAATATAAGATTCTTAATTGACACTTTATTCACTATTACTTGTTTGTATATTTAGTTTGAAAGAAATCAAAGAATTTTTAAAAATAATAATAATCATATTAATAAATTGATTTTTATAATTTGTTCACTTTGTTTTAATTGGATTTCAAATCCCGAACATAAATTTGCTAAAAATAACCTATTTAAAGAGTATCTTAATAAAGTTAGTTATAATATGAATCTATTTAAGCACAGAAACAATATTTTTAACATTAACAATTGTAGTATTAATATTTTTTCAAATTCAAATGTGGAATATTTTATGATTTGTTTTAATTACTATGTTAATTTTTGTCTGTATTAGTTTATGGTTCTTTTAGTTCTTTTACTTTTGGTTCCTGTTGGTATTTCTTTATTAGTTCTTTTATTTGTTTTTTAGTTTTTCTTCTCTCTTTTCTTATTTCTGTCTTGTTAGTCTTACTTAAGTATTTTTACCCTTAATTCATTTTAACATATAAATGTATATGAATTTTATTTATATATATTTATATGTATCTTTCTAACTATCTTCTTAGTCATTCTACAAAAACAGGTATGGGTGATAGGGTGTTACATACGGTGCTAGGTTTTCTTTGCAGGTGCACAGGACTATAGATTGCAGGATTCCAGATCGCAGAGAGGCTCTCTTCTCAGTGCACTTTCAGCTTTATCATAGCGGCTTATTTTCATGGAGATTCGCTTTTCAGCTAGCCGCTTCTTCCATTTTTACCGAGCCTTCAGAGTGGAGTTTTCCTTTGAGGAGCACTAGTAGTTCCACCTCTATTTGGTCACATCCTCATTCCTTTTGAGTCTGTAGCATGAAGCTTCCTTATTAGAGAGTGTTGGTTTTCTAGTTCTTTGACTGTGTGTTATTCTTTAGATTTTCAGGTATTCCTAACATCTTAATATTGGGCGGTGGCCATGCCGGAGCTTCATATTAGGGTGTAACGGGCAGTGGCTTTGCCGTAGCTCATTATAGGCATACTTGAGTCCTTATCTTTTGATCCAATACTTAGAATTGCTACCTGCTAGGCATGTTGGCAGCGCCTTGCTTTGTGTTATATATATATAGTTGCATGTGTGCTCTCCTTCATTACTAGAGGATTATACATTTTTCTCAGAAAATTTAGAAAATATTTCAAAATGTTATTTTAATACTATACGAATGACTATAGTATAGTGAATGACAATATCACTCACCTTAACCAAATTTTTCCAAACCATCATTGAGTCAAAGATCTCTCCATCATGAGCATAATGCAAGAAACATCGTCCAAAACGGATCTTGTATGCCAAAGATATGTCATTTGTAAGATATCAAATTATTTAAACAATTAATTAACTAACAAATTAATTAACCAAACAATTAACAAATTTAATCACCTTCATTAGAGCCTATAATCCTTCTTCCATCTCCAGGTCATGCATGTTTGTGCAACTAAAACGTGAAACTTCCATTTTTGATTTCTCACTGGTTTCTCGACGAAATCGCGAACCGTCAGTTGCAACTGATTCCCCTTTGCGGGTGCTCCACTCTGGACCCTTGTGTATGTAGCTTGTCTGCCTCTATTAGTGACTGATCTGACCATAATGGAAGAAAATTGCAGGTAGGTGCTATTTGCGAAGAGAAAAACAATGGCGTCCACCGTTTCCTCTATTGTCGCCCATAGCTCCAACAATCCAAAACCATAGTCGCTACTATGAAGAGGTTGATCTCGCGTCGATCAAAATTACATCACGGTATTCGCAGTGATCTCTTCGGTGTGGATTTAATGAAACTAATTTGGTATTTTCATAGAGCGGATAGCTTGAAATTAATTTTTAAAGACGATAATGAAGAGGGGGCTATTTTTCTGAAGCAAAATAATGGAACAGAAAACGGGTTTGGGTTATGAAAGAGGAACGAGGGTTTAGGTGATTTGAATAATATTATATCTAATTTATTTGACTTCTGAAATAAACGGTCGTGCGTTTTCGAGCTTGCACGGTCAAATGGTGCATCCGATCGCCATGGAACTTGTCTACACACATCACCTCATTTTTTCTGGTCTTGATGGTATAAGTTTCATCGCTATTAGAGACTACGCTCTAAAATGATAAATTCGCGCTTTACGATACCGTTTCGACCATCGGATTGTCCTATCTCAAAATATAGCGATCGATATACTCATTTCAATTCGCCACATCGATACGAACTTAACAGAGGTGGTCTAGAGTCCTAATTCAATTGTATGTGAAAAGTTATAATTTTAGGACCGTCTATTAATTAACAATTAAATATTTAAATAAATTATTTAAATATCCAACCGGTAGATATATGGGTTGTTACAAACTTTGAGAAGAAAATTTATGGAAACATGTGTTTTCTTTGGTTTGTTCGAGGAATAAATCCGATTTATTTTGTGATGATTGGAATAACCTTCTAAGTGACAATCAGTTCTTTGCCTAGGAAAACATTATTGTGCATATAGTAAATTATTCTTTTTATCATTTTACTATTAGGATGAATTCTAATCCAAATGAATCCAAAACAAATTTGAATTAGATATTTCATTGAAATTGTTTGGCTAGAAATATATATTGTAACATCCCCCACTTGGAGGCCTAAAACAAATGGCAACGGATGCTGCCGTCATCCATAGTTATTAATCCCGACAACCAAATACGGTAATGTTAGATACATTGATATAACAGAAAAACATAGATATGGAAAAAAATTTAAAATCAACAAACAACTTTCTCATTCCATTTCAAAGCATTTCAAATTCATTACATAATCCCAATAAAAGAACCACGTTCAGAGAAAATATATTTATTACACATATGCCAAGAGCGACATATGAAGATGCTCCCTTGGATGATCAGAGTATATGTATAGGAATTGAACAACTTTGCCTTTAAAACAACAACATACGGGAATCAAAATAAAAGAGAACTCTAAGAAGATATCATGCCTCCTACATGTCTCTGGAAGCTTATTCCCCTAAAGAGGTACCTGAAAACCTCAACACTCAAACTACTCAAAATCAATTGAGCGCCCAAGAGTTTAAAGGGAAAACATAAACATCAAGTCGGACATAAAGCCTGGAATGAATAATAATCTACCATCTCTAGACATCTAGTGAGACCATGCCGCTTAGCAGAACAGGATTTCCCCTCACTAGTATCTTATTCAAAACTTTATAAAACCAGATACCGTGCTCCTACATCCACAATGGTTAAAACATAACTGTGAGGACCGCCCATGACTCTCGCACCAAAACAAGAGAATAGTGCGCTGAAAGGTATGCCAGGAAGCCATGGACGATAGTCAGGGTAAATTAAAACAGCGGAACCTCTATCGTAAAACTCACAGCGCATGGATAAAATACAATAGAGAAATATAATACAGTGAAGCTCCCATAGAACAGAATATCATCATCTAATCATAATAGCTTTATACAAACATATGAATCATCCATACATCAAAGCCTCACTACATAACACTCAAACAAATACAGCAGCGGAACACCCAGTACATATAATAGGAAATAATATGCAAAAGCCTCCTGCTCGTCTTCGTCATCATCAGCGTAGATCTCCAAGAACAGCACCTGTCACCTGCTACCTAGTCTGCCCATCCCAACATGGATGGACAGCCCAAGGTAATAAGAGGAGACATAAAACCTTGAGTCAGACAAAGTCTTAGTGAGCAGTAAATCAACTATCAAACATACCAAAAGAGCATAAGGGATAAAAGGAATAGGAACCAAACCATCCCACTCCACCTCTTTCTACAGTGATAGCCCCCAGACACATACTAAGAAGAAGCAAGCATAACATAGCAGATAATTAAGGTAAATCAATAATCACTCGAGCCAAGGACGATGTTTTCCAAATACAAACCCCCAAGGCCTAAACCAAGATCAGATAAGCACCCAGAAAACACCGCTCTTGAGACCGAATGATAATACAACCAAACATCCATGACTCTGGCTATCACTGTTATCCTTGCCTTGATTTCACCGTTAGTTGAATGACCACCTGTCAAGGGCTAATGGTGACCCCGGTTTTAGACATAACTCCGCACGTCATCATGACCCGTGCCTAAGCCGAACGCATCAGCCCAGAGTACTAGCACGTCATCGTGACCCGTGCTTGGAACGTCATCGTGACCCGTTCCAACGTACCCTTGCTTTGAGTATGCTAGAACCTTCAACAACGATGAGATCTTAGCCTCCTAGTCATCCTCCTTGACGACTCTTTCCATACTAGCTCAAGCGCCTCTCAAGCTAACCATTATCCATCCCAACTCGGACCGCATCACCGAGTTATAACTTTGCACGTCGTCACGACCCGTGCTTGGAACGTCATCATGACCCGTCCCATCTCAACATATGTCTTGCCCCATCACATCATAGCAAAGTCCCATCTCAATATCATGCTTTGCCTTCTCGCATTATGGCAAGGTTCCACATCATCGAATCCATCCATATGAGCTTCCACATCCGCTTCATATGCTACAGGCAGCTTTCACCATTCAAGAGCCTTTCCACTTAGCTTTTGAATCACCATCGACCTTACTTGTCCAAGTCAAGTAATAGATCAACTAATAAATAAAATCAAACATTAATCCAAGTAATCAATCATTCAACAAGATCTACATAGAAAATCAAGTAATCAAACATGATCTAAATAGGCATTTATAATTACAATGGCAATTTCGTAAATAAATGAGCATAGATCTAACATACATGAATCATGGGTCTTTAGCATAGATCTAACAAATATAAATCATGGGTTTTGTCTCTACAACTAGATGAATGAACTTGCATAAGTAAACATCTTCATAAGTAATGGATCTACACTTGGATCTAAGGAAGAATGCATAAAATCACTATCTACAACACTCCAACAAACCATCAATCCAATACACTCCTTTGGGTCCGCGTGAGAGATAACTACCACTCACCGAATCACTCAAACACTTCAAAAACTAATCACTTCAGATCTGGACAGCGAAGATCCAAGCTTGATTCGTCGAAATCCCGCTTGAAACGATGAAGTCTCGCTTCAACGGATGAAGATCTTCAACTTTGGTCCTTGAATCTTCGATCTCGATCTTCGATCTTGGATGGATGTTAGAACTAGATTGGAATGGAGAAAAGAAGATGAAGAAATGTTGTGGTCGAGTTCCCAAAATGGCAGCACTTCGTCGCTTCAAAAACCGGTGCCAAAAAGTGAGCCAAAGCCCTCTATTTATAGGCAGATCACCCCCTTAGGTCGCCTGGCCCTTAACTCGCGTGCTCGGTTTTAAGTCGTTGCCGACCTAAAGATCCCCGACCTAACTTAAGTCGGTGCCGACCTATTTCTATGCCGACCTAAAACCATGCCACCCCTAACGACTTACGACCTAAGACACACATGACTCAACCGACCTTACGTCCTTCGACTCATCAGGTCCTACGACTTAACTCGTTCGGATCCTTAAGTCGCTTGCGACATAGCGACCTAACTCGTAAGTCGTTCACACATCCTTAGCGACCTAGTAACCCACGCGACTTAACACTAAGTCGCTCAACCGACTTAACACGAAGTCTCCCACGCGGCTTATCTACATACGCGGTTTAACACACACGACTCAAGCACGAGCCGACCTAACCAAAACAACAACCCTAACTCTAAGTCGCCCATGCGACTTAACTCAAATCGACCCAACACTCTTAGGTCTCTCCAAAATGCCTCCGACCTAACAACCATACGACCTAACCCCCTTAGGTCGTTAACTCCACTAACTCGCCAGCACGCTATCCTCACTAACCCGCTAACTTGTTAGCTCGTCCCAGCCCCTAAGTCGCTAACTCCTTAAGTCGGCCATACCCTTAACTCGCCAACTTCTTAACTCGGCAACTATCCTATAGGTCGGTCACGACTCATCCCATGAGTCGTTCGTGACTCAATCCCCTAACACGCTAACTCGTCCAAACCCATAGGTCGCTCTACTCGACCTAACTCTCACACGACCTAAGCTCAAGTTGCCTACACGAGTTAATCTCCCATACGACTTAGGCTAGGGATAAGACAAACAACACTAACGACCTGTAAATTTTACGATTTATCGACACGTAAAATACGGGTCGTTACAATAACGGCTGATGATGTGCCAAACAAGTAAATCAATTTTGGATTACCCATCCATATTCATTTTGACTATCAGCCTCAGTAATATTTTCTAGGGTTACAATTAACCTATTAGTTTTCATGGACTGACAAATAACCTGTTTAATGTTTATGGACTCCCTGTCCAGTTTCATAGTTTTCGTGGGCTTACTATTAGCCTGTTCAAATTTATGGACTCCCTCTTCTATTTCATAGTTTTCATGGGATCACTAAGAACCTATTGGCCCATGCCAATTACTTTCCGATTACATGGTTCTCCCTGAACCTATTGGTTGCTCCAATAACTTCCCTCTTATCCTAGTTTTCGTGGGTTGACTAGGAACCTATTAACATCTTTCAATAACTTAATCCGGATATAGTTTTCATTGGTTCACCACAAACCTATTGCCCCCTACTAATAACTCAATCTAATTATAGTTTTCATGTGTTTACTATGAACCTATTGGTCCCTGCAAATAACTTTCCGTAAACATAGTTTTCATAGGTTTACTATGAACCTGTCTATCTAGCAACATCAATGTTTAGGCATCCTGCATTCTGGACTGTCTGACCTCCTGGATGCTATTCTACTCACTCGGGATTTAATTAAATTTATATTCACTATTGGGTCAGCCAAACTAGTTATTCTTCCCTTCCCCAAAATATAGTTATGGATCCATGACAATGTGAAGATATATATGCATATGAAGAAGTAAACATACTAACATAATAATACCAACACCTATGGTTTAATATCCTTGAAATCATTTTATATAAAACTTGGTTAATCGCTTTAACCTATTAATCAAGGAGACTTCTTCAAAACTCCATGCTTAAAATCATTTCAAAACTCTTTTATTATGCCATGATTTTCCTTTAAAATGAGACTGGGTTATTTTTTTTTGAAAACTAAGGCTTTTGAAACCTTTAATCATTACTTTCAAAACAATTAGAAAACATCCTTTTGAAAGCATAAAATCTTCTTTTGAAAACTCTAGGCACCTGCCTTTCGAAACACTTTAAAAACTTTCTTTCGGAACCTTTCGAATGTATTAAAGTGATACCATTCATTTATAGAAGCATAGCTTTGAAACCATATGAAAATGCCCTGTTCGAAACCATTGGGTTTTTACTTAAAATATCTTTTGGGTTAAAGTGAATACATACGAAAATACCCCTTCGAAATCTTTAAACTTTATATAAAATTGTTTGGGGGAAAAGTTGACGGCTTCGGAACCATCCATTCGGATGCTACAAAACATTTAAGCAAAACATTAAAGAATAGCATTGAAACCCCCTTTCGAAGCCATTACCTTCGAAATCCTTGAACCATTTCGAAAGCTTTTAGGAAGTGGCTCATATTTACAAAACAAAGGCTACCTTTCGTGTAACGATCTCGATTTTGATTCAAAATTTGAATTGTTAATTAATATAAATTTTGAATTTAAATTGTAAATTAATTTTAATTTTTCAAATTTAATAAAATATGTGCTTGTTTGTTTATATAGATAGATTTTAATTTGAAAGTTGAATTTGAAATTCAAGGAATAATATCTTGGTAAATAAATTGTATTTAAAACTATATTTTTAAAGTTAATAAGTAAGTGTTTTCTAATTTTAATATATATATATATATATATATTTATATGGTTATTTATTAAGTGTAGAATTTGATTTCAAATGATTTTCTTTAAAGTTGTATAAGTATAAATGATAGGAAAATGTATGAATATATTGAGGTTTTAATATGAAAAACAATTGAGATAAATTTAACTAAAATAAGATTTAAGAAATTTTTTATATACTTTCTTTTTGAAATTGCTTGAATTAAATTTGGTTTGTAAATATAAAATGTGATTAAATTTGTAGCGACCCGACTTTCCACTCCCAGAAAATCGCGTCATCTTTAAGAAAGAAAGGGATAGAAAATAGAATAGAAAGAAGAGAAGAAGAAACAACATCAGAATCTAACACAGCGGAACGAATAAATTATATTAATCACATAATACTTTACATAGTATCATATACATCAGAGATACACAGCATAAACAACTCATACTAGACAGTTATAGACACCTGTCTAGTTATACAACATAATACAACAACTCAAAGAAAACACACAGCGGAAAACTCTATAGCTATACGCGGAAGCCTCCTGCTCCATTGCTCCTCCATAATTCGTCAAAGCTAACCAGATTCCTAACCTGAATTTCCCTTGGCTACTCGTAAAAATTTGAGTACCCAAGAGTTTATGAAAAACAAAAATAAACTCCGGGTCAGACATGGGTCTGGTGTGAGTAACAGGTTAAAGTTGCTTAACTTTTAAAAACCTTTGAAAAGAAAGGTATCACGTAAGACTTCCCACACATAAACATGGAAAAGTTTTTACCTTACGCTAACCAAAACATTTGATAGGAAATCCGATGATATTATAATAGTGTCTAGGGTTTTCAAATAAATAAGAAATAGCCGAAATTGTTACATGATTAAATTCCAGCTACTAGCCACAAAAGTGGGTAATACAATCAAAACCGTTGGCACTTATTGGATTTTGGATTCCATACAATGGCAGGGCTACTGGGGTACCGCCCGTCACAGTACGTGGCCTAGATCACCGTACCGAGGATTACTCCCTTCATCCCCTGCAACACAAAGCCGGACCCGTTCCTTACTGAACAGTTCCAAATAAGACAACCCCGACGGTTGTAGCTACTAAACCGTCCCACACAGCCGAAATAAAAGGGACCTCTAGACTGGGGTAAATCTTACTCTCCAGTGGGTGCGACCCACGAAGCTTTGCTGCACCTCCCCTGTTTTAGCCATTCCCGGTTGATGAGGCTTGAGGCTACGATTACCTTTATAGGACACATCACTTAGAATGCTCATCGTCCACCTGACGATGTTCTGAAAGCATTCAATCCATACAAGTCCGTTCCGGGTTCGAACGAAACCGAAGGCATTATCTCGTTACACTCATTTTGGAATCACCCTCAGAGTTAACGACAATAACCCTTGCACTCTGATTCACCATCTCGAATCTATAAGGACTAATTCCGTCAACTCATTACGGAATCACCCACAGAGTTATAATGACTCATAGTCCTTACACCTCGAGTCTTCATAAAGCTCCACTTAGATTCACGACCTAACGTTATTTGGAAACGATGTGGTTTTCGGATATCCAAATATGGAAACCCGATCCCGGTCTCATCGAAATCCAAAGCGTGTCTTTTAAGGTCCAAGTTGTTTTAAAGTTTAAAACAATTCAATTACAGTATCCATATACACACAGATAGATAACTTAAATCATAACTGATAATCAACATTATCATATAACAGGTAATTCACATCATCAATATCAAATAGATATCTCATATATCATCACAATAGATAACCTATGTTATCATCACAATGCAACCATACATTCCATACCACACAAACATACTTATCTCATTACTGAGATCACTAAGCATCCAAGACAATCATCAACATCCATTCATACGTAAGCAAAGATTTACTCATACCATATAATTAATTTAAAATGAATTAAATTAACTATCTCTAACTCAAATTAATTTAAAATGGATTAAATTAATTCCTTCATCTTTAATTAATTTAAAATAAATTAAATTAATTATTTTACCAAATTTTCTTGCTTACTTAATCATTTAATTGATTAAAATCAATTAATCAATCATAAATTACTTTAATTAATCACTCTTGATTAATTATACTTAATTACATCCATGTAATTATTCTTAGTTAATTTCACAAATTAATTATCCTCACTAAACAGTAATTAACCCTTAATTACTTCAATTAAATTAATTAATCATAATTAATTATCTTAATCCTTAATTAATTACATTAATTAATTACCTATTATTGATTAATTAATCTAATTAATCATTCTTAATTACATCATTAATTAAAATAATTAATGATCTTAATTATTCCTTAAATTAATTACTCAAAGTAATTAACAACTTAATTACTATATTAACCCAAATTAATTATCCTTAAATTAACTTCTTAGATTAATTACTAAATAATTAATCCAAATTATCTCATACTTAAACATTTCCACTTAATTACAATCATGTAATTACTAATTAATTACTTAACTAAGTAATTACCCAAATCAACAATTACATAAAGTAATTATCCTTAAACCAAGTGTTTAAAACTAATTAAACTTAATTAATTAAATTAAACAATCTCAATCAATTAAATTAATTACATTAAGTAATTAATTTCTTAATTACTTTATCAAGTAATTACTCAAACCATTTATATTTGATTATTAT
This sequence comes from Allium cepa, assembly GCA_030765085.1. NCBI lineage: Eukaryota > Viridiplantae > Streptophyta > Magnoliopsida > Asparagales > Amaryllidaceae > Allium > Allium cepa. The sequence goes on along the minus strand of CM060932.1, from coordinate 509,062,258 downwards.
TAAATTAATTAATCCAATTAATTATAAAAATTAACTACATTAATTAATTGTTAAATAATCATGGTTAATGACCTTCATTAACCATCCTCTAATTATTTTAAAAAGTAATTAACTTAAATTAATTACCAATTAAATTATTTTTAATCATTATTAATTAAAGTTAATTATTAAATTAATTAACCTTAAATTATAACTTAATTACATAATTAATATTCATTTATCATTAATTAATAACTTAATTAATGATCTTAATTTCAAATTGATTAATCATTAATCAATTATTAACTCCAAATTTAATTAATTAATTTAAATAATTAACAAACCTTAATTACCTTGTTAATTAATTCTAAAACATAATTCTAATTTTAAATTTCAAATAAACATAACTTAATTATGTTTTAAAAACAATTTAATTCAAAACAAAGTACTTTTTGAACTTATCCTTAAATTTCAATTTTAAATTCAAATTTAAAATAAAATAATTTCAAACTTAATAAATTTAAAACTTATTTAAATTTCAGGACAATTCAAAGGTTTGTCTTAAAAAAATCAAATCATATAAACTTGAAGTTAAGTTCATTTCAAAATTTTAGAAGTTTAAATTCAATTTTAGTTTAAAGCTTTCAACTTTGAATCTTCTTTAAAATTTGAACTGAGCTTCATTTTAAAAACTCAGATTTCCAGATTTTAAAATCTATTTTTAAATCTAGCTTCATATTTTAAAACTTCATTATTTAAAATTTCAACCATTTACCAAATTGAAATAGTTAACTAAGTTAAGAATTTAAACTCTATTTCAAAACCTGGATTTAAATTTGAATCTAAAATTCAACTTACATTTGAATTTGTACTAAATTCTTACTTTAACTAAATCTGCAGAATTCCAAATGTTTAAAACCCAGATTTTAAACTTCAAAAAAAATCCAGATTTTTAAAGAAAACATAAAAACAGTTTTCAACTTAAAAAACCTGAAATTTAAATACCAATTTGAAATTCAAACTTGAATTAAATTTAAACCTAGACCTTATTCAAACCTATAACTACAGATTTTAAATTTTCAAAACCCTGATTTTTAAAAAGTTTTAAAATCCAGATTTTAAAACAAAACACAGTTTACTGTGTTTTCTGTAAAACTACAGGTTAACCCCATACAAATTTTACTTCGAGTTCTACATGCTTTTGCTTCGGGTTTCTGCCATACTTACTTCGAGTTCCACACAGACCTACTTCGAGTCATTTTACAATTCTTCCCACATCTCCCCTGAATCACTTCACACCCAAAGTAGTTCACCAGAAACATGTCAACTCCACCTCTACCGTTCATCAATGATGACCCCACAACTACATGCATCCCTTCACTACTTAACATCAACACATAAACAAGAGATTATACTGGAATTCAAAGATTTTGCTCAGAAACCCCAAATTACAAAACCTGAAAACAACTTACAGGTTTTACTCCAAACCTGTCATCCTTCACATCAAACTGCTCCGACCATCGAACTCCCGCCCCCTTTGGCCATGAACTCCATTACACATCCACTACCCATACCCCAAAACCCAGAACACTCAATCCATCCAAGACTTCCCACTGATCCCATGTTCACATATCATTTCAAAACTAGGTCTAGAAGAATTTCAACTGCACTTACTCTAATCAAATTTAAAAGTCATTTCAGATTTTTATGAGGATCAATTATCCTTATTTTATAATCCAGATAGACTATATAATTCTACTTAAATCACAATCTGCAAGTATTGCACAAATTCATACTTTTATTATCCAGACCAAACTGACCATGAACCTTCACTTAAAATACTAATACTTGATTTTAAAACTAAGCTATTGTCAATGCATTAAGTTTGAAGCTGGATTTAAGTATTAATGTGTTTAAATTTGATCAAAAATAAACATGCAGGGAAGTTACTCAGAGACAAATTTCCAGTATTTCCATTTTCCCAAAGGTTTTAAAATTTTGACTTAAGAAAAAAGAAACATATTACTTTATAAGTTTTGAAAGTAATATAAAACAACAAGCTCTTTTAGTTATTATAAAAATCCAGATGTTAACTCAATTTAGCTCAATTGTAGGAATTCTTTTCATAGGAAGATATCTGGATATACTCTGCAGAATCAAAATCAAACATGCAAGTACAACCACATTCACATCAGGCACACAAACATGTTTAATTCAAACAACCTAAATTATAGTTTAAGATTAAATGTTACTCACCTTCAATGCAGACCCCCTCTGTTGTTTTAGTTTGAAATTACAGAACACAAAGATGCAGGCTTGACCCCTTTTTGTTGAAATCTGAGTTTGAATTGATATGCAGTTTGCCAGTTACCAAATGCATGCTAATGCTTATGATCCCAACCCAAATTGCTTACATACAGGCTTATAGAAAAAAATGCAGGTGCTTTACTCCTCTCTGCTACTCATGATCCAAGATGCTTGCATGCAGGTGTTCATCTATGCAGAAACAAGCATATGCAGGCACTTCTTGAATTTGAATATGAAATGCAGTAGCTAAATTCCCCAAACACAAGCATGCAGGTGCAGATGCTCATTCCACCCAGGATCAAGCAGAAAGGCAAAGATCTTCATTTTGATTTTGGAATGAAGTGGAGTATGCAGATTTAGGATTTGAGGGTGTTTGGATTTGAATGTGCAGGTTTAGTTGTTTAGAGGAATGCAGATTTGATTGTGCAGGCCTTGGATTTTGAATAGGGTTTAGGTGAATTTGTATATGCAGATTTGTAGATTTGAATTCGTGGTGTGTAATGAAGGATTTGAACATGTAGATTGATGTTTTGATTATACTCCAAACTGTGGTTGTGAAGAAACAAAATGCAGATTTTTATGAACAGATCTCCAAAAATGAATTTTGAAGATGGGTTTGATCTTTGTTTGATTTTGGAGATGAAAATGCATTATGTATGAACATGCAAACTAATTGTATTTTCAGATTTTAAGAAAATAAAAGAAAAGAAAAATTATAAACAAAATCTTACACTTGTCTAATGGTTATGCTAATTTCTAAACACATGTCAATTTGAATGCATATGAATTTACACTTGTTTAATTAAGATAATTGAAATTTAATGTATATGTATTTAACACATGTTATCTTTTAAAGATAATTAGTGTTTGATTTTCAACTAAAGTGTGTATTAGCTTAAATGGAATTTGTTAATTTATATTTAACATATGTATAAATTTTACAAATGGAAATAAAACAAATCTTGTTAATAAATGAACTTATTCATATCAAAAATTATGACAATCAAACAATATAAAAGTTTATACTTTTAAATTTAAATTCAACTAAATTCAAAATCAAATATTTTTCAAATCAAGTTATAAATAAAAATTCAATTTGAAATGAACATTACAAATTCTTATTCAAAATTAATTTATAAAAACAATACCATATAAATATTTATTATTATTTTTTCAACTCTTTTATTATTAAATTAAAAATCATTTTATTAAGTTATAAAACCATTTGTTGAATTAATTCTAAATTTTAAAACTCAATTCAATCTAATTTAAAACATTTAATATTTTTCTGTCAATTTAGAATCATATTTTTATTTATGAAATAGTTTTAAAACTCAAAAATTAAAATCAATCTATTTAAAATATAAACCAATATTTATATTGTAAATAGAAATCCATTTATATCATTTAAAAGATAAAATAACCAGTTTAAATAATCATTGAAGGAGATTATTAAATTTATCTGAGTAATTATTAACAGATTATCAATATCAATTTAATTTTAACTACAGATTATTAAATTGATATTGTCAAAAATTCCGGGATGTTACAATCCTTCCCCCTTAAAAGAATTTCGTCCTCGAAATTTAAAACAAAGGTAATTTAATAATCTTATTAAATTTTAATTTTAAACACAAGCATATATCAAACATATGCTAACAATCAAACAACCAATTCAACCAATCAAACAAATCTAATTATCCAGACAAAATCTGGATAAAATCTCATCGAGTTTCCCCAGCGTGTATATATATCCATCGGGACACTCGCTCTAGAAAATCCAAACAAACAATACTACGAAGCTACAAAGCTCCTATACAACTATATCTATAACACTAGACAAGATATCAGACTACAAACGAGTCTGACTCAACACCCAAAACTCCAGAACTGCTGGTTCCACAACCAGAGACAGACCATACACGTACTCCCTCAGATATACGTGAAACTCATCGAATCCCAGTTATCCAAACTGGCCAGCCAATCCTGTAGATCAATCACTTATCTTCAAGATCACAGAAAAGATCCAAAATCACTTCAGAGCTAACTTCTCAGACTCACCCAAACTTATAGCTCACTTTTGATCGGAGAAAACTTATCCAAAATTAAATCTCCGACTTCAGAGTTCAAATCCCTCCGACTATTATCCACAAAACTCTTCAGACGATCCTGGGCTACCTACAGCCTTCCTGATCAGCTCAACCTTCGCTGATGCTTCTAGAAACAAACCAGACCAATCAACTCAACAAAATGATCTCCTCAATATCAGAAAACAACAACTTACTTCTCCAGAAAAGGAAAGCAGATGCACTTCCAAACTGCTTCCGCTGCTCAACTCTGATCCGAAGAAGAGAATGCTGAAGAAGAACACAAGCACAAACAGGATAACACACCCCAGAGATTTGGTTCAACAAATCCATAAGAATCATTCAGGAGTTCCTCCAAAACTCTGAGCTGCTACACCAACTCAAACTCCTTGAAACCATTCTTCTATAAAGCTGAACCATCCGAACCACTCCTGGAATTCCAATTGATAAGGAAACTCAATGGACAAAACTCTGACTTCCTAAAGACATCCAGAAAAACTCAGATAACCTAAGAGAACTCACAAACAATCGCAAGTCACTTTTGCGAACACCCAAACCAAATCCAAAGAAAACTGTTCTCCCTTAACCAAACAGAACAGCTCAATCTCAACTAGCTAACCCATCGAAGAAACGGGTCCATATAACTGCTTCTGAACTCCACTTCAGAAAAACTGCTAAACCAAAAGATCTCTTGCCAACACCGAGAACACTCCATACTGCACTGCTGCCACAGATGCCAAAGAATCCCAAAACAAAGCTCACCGAGAAACTCGGACTTCAAAGCAAACAGAAACTCAAGCTGTCCCCAGCCACAACACTGAAGCAGACCCACTTCCTTAACTTGTTCCAACGAAAACATCTTCGGGAACATCCATAGTCACTGCATCTCATCACGCAGCTACTACTTCCTGAGGTATACAAAATATCATCACTTACTTCTGCCAAGTCAACAGATTCAAACAATACTCATCCAATCCCAAAAATAAACTCCGAACCCTAACAGGTTTCCTTCAGAGATCAATGAAGTTCTTCATCACTACAGAACTTACTCGAGACGATATTAGGTCTACAGTCTCAAAAAAATACACTTCCAACCTCAAACATTTAAACTCCAACCAATGGTAGTCGTGTTACACACACTACTACCCCATCTACCTTTATAACTCAAATTGGAAAACCTGAACAGGTAACCCAACAGATAGGTAGAAATAATTATATAAATATATATATAATAAAACTACAAATACGCTCTCTCAAGAAAGATACCACTACAGAGCCTAGGTATTCGCTCAAGCTAACGCTCCCTAAAGAAAGATACACTTCAGAGCCTAGGTATTCGCTCAACCTAAAGCTCTGATACCAAGTGTAGCGACCCGACTTTCCACTCCCGGAAAATCGCGTCATCTTTAAGAAAGAAAGGGATAGAAAATAGAATAGAAAGAAGAGAAGAAGAAACAACATCAGAATCTAACACAGCGGAACGAATAAATTATATTAATCACATAATACTTTACATAGTATCATATACATCAGAGATACACAGCATAAACAACTCATACTAGACAGTTATAGACACCTGTCTAGTTATACAACATAATACAACAACTCAAAGAAAACACACAGCGGAAAACTCTATAGCTATACGCGGAAGCCTCCTGCTCCATTGCTCCTCCATAATTCGTCAAAGCTAACCAGATTCCTAACCTGAATTTCCCTTGGCTACTCGTAAAAATTTGAGTACCCAAGAGTTTATGAAAAACAAAAATAAACTCCGGGTCAGACATGGGTCTGGTGTGAGTAACAGGTTAAAGTTGCTTAACTTTTAAAAACCTTTGAAAAGAAAGGTATCACGTAAGACTTCCCACACATAAACATGGAAAAGTTTTTACCTTACGCTAACCAAAACATTTGATAGGAAATCCGATGATATTATAATAGTGTCTAGGGTTTTCAAATAAATAAGAAATAGCCGAAATTGTTACATGATTAAATTCCAGCTACTAGCCACAAAAGTGGGTAATACAATCAAAACCGTTGGCACTTATTGGATTTTGGATTCCATACAATGGCAGGGCTATTGGGGTACTGCCCGTCACAGTACGTGGCCTAGATCACCGTACCGAGGATTACTCCCTTCATCCCCTGCAACACAAAGCCGGACCCGTTCCTTACTGAACAGTTCCAAATAAGACAACCCCGACGGTTGTAGCTACTAAACCGTCCCACACAGCCGAAATAAAAGGGACCTCTAGACAGGGGTAAATCTTACTCTCCAGTGGGCGCGACCCACGAAGCTTTGCTGCACCTCCCCTGTTTTAGCCATTCCCGGTTGATGAGGCTTGAGGCTACGATTACCTTTATAGGACACATCACTTAGAATGCTCATCGTCCACCTGACGATGTTCTGAAAGCATTCAATCCATACAAGTCCGTTCCGGGTTCGAACGAAACCGAAGGCATTATCTCGTTACACTCATTTTGGAATCACCCTCAGAGTTAACGACAATAACCCTTGCACTCTGATTCACCATCTCGAATCTATAAGGACTAATTCCGTCAACTCATTACGGAATCACCCACAGAGTTATAATGACTCATAGTCCTTACACCTCGAGTCTTCACAAAGCTCCACTTAGATTCACGACCTAACGTTATTTGGAAACGATGTGGTTTTCGGATATCCAAATATGGAAACCCGATCCCGGTCTCATCGAAATCCAAAGCGTGTCTTTTAAGGTCCAAGTTGTTTTAAAGTTTAAAACAATTCAATTACAGTATCCATATACACACAGATAGATAACTTAAATCATAACTGATAATCAACATTATCATATAACAGGTAATTCACATCATCAATATCAAATAGATATCTCATATATCATCACAATAGATAACCTATGTTATCATCACAATGCAACCATACATTCCATACCACACAAACATACTTATCTCATTACTGAGATCACTAAGCATCCAAGACAATCATCAACATCCATTCATACGTAAGCAAAGATTTACTCATACCATATAATTAATTTAAAATGAATTAAATTAACTATCTCTAACTCAAATTAATTTAAAATGGATTAAATTAATTCCTTCATCTTTAATTAATTTAAAATAAATTAAATTAATTATTTTACCAAATTTTCTTGCTTACTTAATCATTTAATTGATTAAAATCAATTAATCAATCATAAATTACTTTAATTAATCACTCTTGATTAATTATACTTAATTACATCCATGTAATTATTCTTAGTTAATTTCACAAATTAATTATCCTCACTAAACAGTAATTAACCCTTAATTACTTCAATTAAATTAATTAATCATAATTAATTATCTTAATCCTTAATTAATTACATTAATTAATTACCTATTATTGATTAATTAATCTAATTAATCATTCTTAATTACATCATTAATTAAAATAATTAATGATCTTAATTATTCCTTAAATTAATTACTCAAAGTAATTAACAACTTAATTACTATATTAACCCAAATTAATTATCCTTAAATTAACTTCTTAGATTAATTACTAAATAATTAATCCAAATTATCTCATACTTAAACATTTCCACTTAATTACAATCATGTAATTACTAATTAATTACTTAACTAAGTAATTACCCAAATCACCAATTACATAAAGTAATTATCCTTAAACCAAGTGTTTAAAACTAATTAAACTTAATTAATTAAATTAAACAATCTCAATCAATTAAATTAATTACATTAAGTAATTAATTTCTTAATTACTTTATCAAGTAATTACTCAAACCATTTATATTTGATTATTATTAAATTAATTAATCCAATTAATTATAAAAATTAACTACATTAATTAATTGTTAAATAATCATGGTTAATGACCTTCATTAACCATCCTCTAATTATTTTAAAAAGTAATTAACTTAAATTAATTACCAATTAAATTATTTTTAATCATTATTAATTAAAGTTAATTATTAAATTAATTAACCTTAAATTAAAACTTAATTACATAATTAATATTCATTTATCATTAATTAATAACTTAATTAATGATCTTAATTTCAAATTGATTAATCATTAATCAATTATTAACTCCAAATTTAATTAATTAATTTAAATAATTAACAAACCTTAATTACCTTGTTAATTAATTCTAAAACATAATTCTAATTTTAAATTTCAAATAAACATAACTTAATTATGTTTTAAAAACAATTTAATTCAAAACAAAGTACTTTTTGAACTTATCCTTAAATTTCAATTTTAAATTCAAATTTAAAATAAAATAATTTCAAACTTAATAAATTTAAAACTTATTTAAATTTCAGGACAATTCAAAGGTTTGTCTTAAAAAAATCAAATCATATAAACTTGAAGTTAAGTTCATTTCAAAATTTTAGAAGTTTAAATTCAATTTTAGTTTAAAGCTTTCAACTTTGAATCTTCTTTAAAATTTGAACTGAGCTTCATTTTAAAAACTCAGATTTCCAGATTTTAAAATCTATTTTTAAATCTAGCTTCATATTTTAAAACTTCATTATTTAAAATTTCAACCATTTACCAAATTGAAATAGTTAACTAAGTTAAGAATTTAAACTCTATTTCAAAACCTGGATTTAAATTTGAATCTAAAATTCAACTTACATTTGAGTTTGTACTAAATTCTTACTTTAACTAAATCTGCAGAATTCCAAATGTTTAAAACCCAGATTTTAAACTTCAAAAAAAATCCAGATTTTTAAAGAAAACATAAAAACAGTTTTCAACTTAAAAAACCTGAAATTTAAATACCAATTTGAAATTCAAACTTGAATTAAATTTAAACCTAGACCTTATTCAAACCTATAACTACATATTTTAAATTTTCAAAACCCTGATTTTTAAAAAGTTTTAAAATCCAGATTTTAAAACAAAACACAGTTTACTGTGTTTTCTGTAAAACTACAGGTTAACCCCATACAAATTTTACTTCGAGTTCTACATGCTTTTGCTTCGGGTTTCTGCCATACTTACTTCGAGTTCCACACAGACCTACTTCGAGTCATTTTACAATTCTTCCCACATCTCCCCTGAATCACTTCACACCCAAAGTAGTTCACCAGAAACATGTCAACTCCACCTCTACCGTTCATCAATGATGACCCCACAACTACATGCATCCCTTCACTACTTAACATCAACACATAAACAAGAGATTATACTGGAATTCAAAGATTTTGCTCAGAAACCCCAAATTACAAAACCTGAAAACAACTTACAGGTTTTACTCCAAACCTGTCATCCTTCACATCAAACTGCTCCGACCATCGAACTCCCGCCCCCTTTGGCCATGAACTCCATTACACATCCACTACCCATACCCCAAAACCCAGAACACTCAATCCATCCAAGACTTCCCACTGATCCCATGTTCACATATCATTTCAAAACTAGGTCTAGAAGAATTTCAACTGCACTTACTCTAATCAAATTTAAAAGTCATTTCAGATTTTTATGAGGATCAATTATCCTTATTTTATAATCCAGATAGACTATATAATTCTACTTAAATCACAATCTGCAAGTATTGCACAAATTCATACTTTTATTATCCAGACCAAACTGACCATGAACCTTCACTTAAAATACTAATACTTGATTTTAAAACTAAGCTATTGTCAATGCATTAAGTTTGAAGCTGGATTTAAGTATTAATGTGTTTAAATTTGATCAAAAATAAACATGCAGGGAAGTTACTCAGAGACAAATTTCCAGTATTTCCATTTTCCCAAAGGTTTTAAAATTTTGACTTAAGAAAAAAGAAACATATTACTTTATAAGTTTTGAAAGTAATATAAAACAACAAGCTCTTTTAGTTATTATAAAAATCCAGATGTTAACTCAATTTAGCTCAATTGTAGGAATTCTTTTCATAGGAAGATATCTGGATATACTCTGCAGAATCAAAATCAAACATGCAAGTACAACCACATTCACATCAGGCACACAAACATGTTTAATTCAAACAACCTAAATTATAGTTTAAGATTAAATGTTACTCACCTTCAATGCAGACCCCCTCTGTTGTTTTAGTTTGAAATTACAGAACACAAAGATGCAGGCTTGACCCCTTTTTGTTGAAATCTGAGTTTGAATTGATATGCAGTTTGCCAGTTACCAAATGCATGCTAATGCTTATGATCCCAACCCAAATTGCTTACATACAGGCTTATAGAAAAAAAATGCAGGTGCTTTACTCCTCTCTGCTACTCATGATCCAAGATGCTTGCATGCAGGTGTTCATCTATGCAGAAACAAGCATATGCAGGCACTTCTTGAATTTGAATATGAAATGCAGTAGCTAAATTCCCCAAACACAAGCATGCAGGTGCAGATGCTCATTCCACCCAGGATCAAGCAGAAAGGCAAAGATCTTCATTTTGATTTTGGAATGAAGTGGAGTATGCAGATTTAGGATTTGAGGGTGTTTGGATTTGAATGTGCAGGTTTAGTTGTTTAGAGGAATGCAGATTTGATTGTGCAGGCCTTGGATTTTGAATAGGGTTTAGGTGAATTTGTATATGCAGATTTGTAGATTTGAATTCGTGGTGTGTAATGAAGGATTTGAACATGTAGATTGATGTTTTGATTATACTCCAAACTGTGGTTGTGAAGAAACAAAATGCAGATTTTTATGAACAGATCTCCAAAAATGAATTTTGAAGATGGGTTTGATCTTTGTTTGATTTTGGAGATGAAAATGCATTATGTATGAACATGCAAACTAATTGTATTTTCAGATTTTAAGAAAATAAAAGAAAAGAAAAATTATAAACAAAATCTTACACTTGTCTAATGGTTATGCTAATTTCTAAACACATGTCAATTTGAATGCATATGAATTTACACTTGTTTAATTAAGATAATTGAAATTTAATGTATATGTATTTAACACATGTTATCTTTTAAAGATAATTAGTGTTTGATTTTCAACTAAAGTGTGTATTAGCTTAAATGGAATTTGTTAATTTATATTTAACATATGTATAAATTTTACAAATGGAAATAAAACAAATCTTGTTAATAAATGAACTTATTCATATCAAAAATTATGACAATCAAACAATATAAAAGTTTATACTTTTAAATTTAAATTCAACTAAATTCAAAATCAAATATTTTTCAAATCAAGTTATAAATAAAAATTCAATTTGAAATGAACATTACAAATTCTTATTCAAAATTAATTTATAAAAACAATACCATATAAATATTTATTATTATTTTTTCAACTCTTTTATTATTAAATTAAAAATCATTTTATTAAGTTATAAAACCATTTGTTGAATTAATTCTAAATTTTAAAACTCAATTCAATCTAATTTAAAACATTTAATATTTTTCTGTCAATTTTAGAATCATATTTTTATTTATGAAATAGTTTTAAAACTCAAAAATTAAAATCAATCTATTTAAAATATAAACCAATATTTATATTGTAAATAGAAATCCATTTATATCATTTAAAAGATAAAATAACCAGTTTAAATAATCATTGAAGGAGATTATTAAATTTATCTGAGTAATTATTAACAGATTATCAATATCAATTTAATTTTAACTACAGATTATTAAATTGATATTGTCAAAAATTCCGGGATGTTACAAAATTAAATGGTTAAACTTCTTTTTAACTTTAGTTTGTATATATGTTATAATTTATAACAACTTAAGGATATAAAAATAAAATTCTTGTTTGTGACATTTGTAAAAATATTAATACAAACAACTAACAAGTGTAACTTACGATAACAAGTGGCAAATGCATGTTTATTTTAAACTAAAAATTAATTAAAATGTATTAAAAGGAAAGACAATTTCATTTCTTCTCAATTCAAAACCTGTAAACCAAAACCTGAAAATTAGAAACAAACGAAAATCAAAAAGCTGGTAATTGAAACTCAAAACAAAAATCAGAAAAGAAAATCTGAAACCAATGCATTTCAATTCAAAACAAAATCAATATTGAGTAACAACATCAGATTGAAGCAAAGCATATTTTAAAGTCCAAATATCAATTACCAGATCAAAACACTTCCAGTTTCCAAATTTAAAATAAACAAATCAAAAGCTTGAAAATCAAATCAAACAAGTTTCAGATCATATAAAACAAATCAAGCATTCAGATCAACATCAGATAATTTCAATACTTCTAGATCAAAACTCTGCTCTCTATTTTCAAAGAATAATTTCAAATCAAATACACTGGGTTCTAGATCATTTGAAAAAGCTCAAACCAGTTTTCTGTTCTCTCCTTTTAAATCCAGGTGAGCAAACCACTTTAACCTGTTTCATATCTTAGTGTTTGGATTGGTATGTGGAATTATGGTGTATATATGCCTGAATGATTGTGTAAAATAAAAGAAAAATGCCTGCATGTTGTATATATAAGTAGTTGTGTGTGTGCAGGGTTGCACATGCCTCTGTTTATAGCTTACAGGCGTAAACTAACTTCAAAACTCAAAATCTTACTCCTCGGTCTCTTTTAGAATCTGATGCTTGAATAAAATAGAATTTAAATATCAAGATTTAAATTTTAAAAATACTTTTAAGAAGAAAAAATGAATCGGTTTACTGGGAAAGGAAAAAACACGGTAAAAATAAAATCTTGTCAAAAATTTAGTTGATTGAAATTTGAGTTTTGAGTATATGCTCTTGTTCGTCTTCTTGAACCTTGATTTTTAATAGTAAATTCATGATTTTTAAGCAATTAAATGTTGAAAAATTTAGAGTTGAACAGTTTTCGAATCTCTGTCAATTCACGGCGATAGACGATGAGCTAGGTGGCATGTTTGTTCCTGAAGGAAGTAGGTGTCATAAAGAATACAGGAAAAATGGTCTGGGGTTTTTTCGATCGCCGAGGTAGTTGATCGATGTCAGGCTAGAGTTCTAGGAGCTGTTTATGTTGTCTGAGTTCGCGAGACATTTGCGATGACAATGGCGGATCGTGGTTGATCAAACCAAGGGGGTCGTCAATTGGATTCATGGTGCATCTCTGGTGTGGTTTGCATGACCTCTCGTGGTCTTTGGTGGCGGAGGTGAGGCAATTTGGTCATCGGGTTTATTTCCAGAAAGTTGGTCGAATAGAAAAATTTTGATTTGCAGTTGTTGACGTTGAACTTGGTGGTCGTAGCTTTTATATGGATCGTCGGCGATGTATTGGAGGTGGCATTGTTGGTCGAAGCGATGTCGTTCGCCAGTGCACGTACACGAGTACCTTCTCGTATCTAATGTTGCTTTGAAGGGTTGAAGCTTTTGGGAAGAAGGATGTACTCGGGGTCGTTCTCCGGTAGCTTTCGCATGTGACTCGGGGAAGAGATGAGCGTGAATACTCGTGAGATTGATCGGGGTTTTTGCTTAGTTTACTCGTGTTTGTCTTGGGCATGCTTTTGTATATTGGCTGGGTTGGAATTTCAAGTGGAAAAGTTTTAGATCTATAAGCAAGTTTTAACTAGGTTTTAAAATAAAGTAAAATATGAATAATTTGTATATAGGAAAGAAATTTAAAGTTTTAAGCAAAAAAAGTCAAATTGTCTAAGCTAAAATATTCCAAACAAAATGTTTTAAACAAGTTTTAAAGTTTTAAAGTTATTGAATGTTTAAATTGTTTTGAATGATTAATTAATTAAGATTAACTAATATGAGTGATTAAGGGTAGTTAATTATTTACATAAAATTAATCAATGGAAGTAACTAATTTATGAATAGAGATTGATAAATCAAGTAATTAAAGAATAATCAAAGGATAATTAATTTATATGATTAAGGTAATTAATTTATGGATAATTAATTAAAGGATAGTTAATTAAGGAAAGTAATTAATTAATAACTAAAAGTTGATTTATCAAGTGATTAAAAATAATTTATTAAAGATAATTAATTTGAGTAATTAATTAATTAAGGTAATTAATTTGAGGATAATTAATTAATTAAAGATTAATTAATAAAAGTGATTAGGATAATCACTTATTGTAATTAATTAAGAATAATTAATTAAATGGTAGCTAATTGAGGATTAATTAATTAATGTAATTAATTAAGGTTAACTAATTTAATGGTAATTAATTAATGGTTAATTAATTAATAAATGTTATTAATTAAGGATGATTAATTAATAATTAAAGATTAATTGATTTATTATTAAAAGTTCATTAATTAAAATAATTTGTAATTGATTAATGTTAATTAACCAGAATTGGTGATTAATCTGGTTTAATTTAGTCAGATGATTAATTAATCTTGCTTATGGTTGTTTGGATTGTATTAAATGCTTTAAATTGTTTTATATCCCTAATGTGTAATGCTTGATGATATGAATTTTTTTGATTTGAGCTGTGATGAATGTAATTTGTTCATCTATGATGAATTTATATTATTTATCTGTGAATCTGTGAATGAAGATAAGCGTTATAAGACTATACCACTTATCGACATTGTTGTTGCTTGAATTTTGATGATTGATGATGTTGCATTATTGTGTAAAACCCCTGGACTACACTATACATACACAAATATGGATTTCATGCGAAATCGGTTAAGTCACAGATATTTGAAATGGTTTAAAATTTAATTTTGAATCCAAATGATTTTGGAAATGGAACTGGATTGAATATGAAAAACTTTTGAAAGAAAATTTGAAATCAGAATTTAGTTTGAATAATATATATATTGTTTAAGTTTTGAAATTGTTTTGGAAATTTGTTTTGAAAGGTTTATATATTATATAATGTGTATATATATAGTTTTAAACCATCTTTACAGTATTTTAAAAGTATTATTTTAGGAATTTAAATTTAAACCAAGTTTATACTTTAAAGATATAACTTGTGCATATTTGATCGGATTTTTCCGAAACGAAAAGGGTTGTTTTTGAAATAATAATAGCTTTCATATAAAGAAAAGATTTCCAATTTATGTTGAAAAGGTTTCAAGTTTGAAATAGAATTATTTTGGAAGTCATGAATAAATCTTTGTGAAAGATTGTTGAACTTTGTTTTGAAATTGAAGAGGATCTAAAAGGCGTATCTTTATATAAAAGATTTGGAATTGAAATAGAATTGTTTTGAAAGCTATGAATTAATCTTTGTGAAAGATTGGTGAACTTTTTGAAGCGAATCCTTTTGTTTTAAAGATTATAAATGGTAATTTTTTTAAACCATTTGAAGAAAAGGTTTGGGGATTTAAAAGTGTGACTTAACTTAGATCCCAATATCCATATGGTTTTAAAATATGCGCTCATTGTTCGGTTTAGCTGGGAGAGTACTTTGTGTCGTATAACCCATTCCGAATAATGATACGACGTAAATGGATAGCATTTTAAGACCGGTGGTGAAGACCGGATATTTTCGAGAACGAAAGGATTACTCGTCGAATGTCTCTGCATTGGGTCACGTCGGTATAGAGATCTCCATATGTGATGGGGAGTTCGATTGGAATTGTGAATACCCGGATTGCAAGGGCTTCTTTCGAAGTGCCTTCGGTTCTGTTCGAACCCATAACATACTTGTATGGATGTGGGTTTAACGTTACACTTTGAGATGTAAAGCTAGTTTCTATCAAATACATTTCTGTTTGGCGGCGGAGAATTTATTCTCTTAGCTTAACACCCTTCTTTAAGACGTACAAGCTCAGAGGTTATGTAGTTGATGGTTACTAGTGATACATTCCTAATTTGGTAATGTGGCATACGAAGTGTTGCTGATCATTTGTTGATTGAAGCATGGCTTTTGTGAAAAGCGTAACTTTGTGGACGTGACCTCGTCGTACCTCACAACCCGGAATGGTCGAAACAGAAAAGATGCGGCAAGGTTATTAGGGGGTGCGCCACTTGAGGGTTTGTCCATTTCCTTCTGGATAGAGGAGGTATCATGGTATGGAGCCCAGATATTTAACCTATGTGGTTACTGCAAATACGTTGCTTTGTTGTTGTTGGTATTGAGGCCTCGGATAAAGGTCGGTTACGACTTGGGGATGGCATACTCGTGTCAGTAGTTATCTAGTTACAGAGGTAACCGTGCCTTATGTTGGTAGAGATTTGGTTAAGTTCTCGGGGCGTCCCTCCAAAGGCGTACCCATGTGGCCCTGGAAATTCCTTAGCCTGACCATTATTTGAAAATCCAAAGAAACAATATGCGCCTTGTACGGTTTTTGTTGTATAACCTGCCATGGAATGTGGCGGTAACTGCTATTGAACATGGTAGCTATAGTAGGCATATGACTAAATGTGGTATGCTGGCTAACATTAATATTATATTTTCGAAAGGTTTTCTACACTATGCACTAATAATAATATCAAAAGGATTTTGCGTATCAAGCATGTTTGACTATCATAAGGAGAAATCTCCTCCAATTGTGGCTTGCATTGTGTGTGTGAGGGGAGGCTTGTTGTAATTTCATTTTCCAAAAAGCATTGTGGATTTTAATTTTTAAATTCTTTTGTTGTTTGTTTTTGTTCAAAACTGTTTTCATTTGCTCACACCAGTCCCATGACTGACCTGGAGTTTATTGTTCCCTTCCTAAACTCTGGGTGCCCACAATTTTCCACATGGATAGCCTAGAGTCGGGTTTTAGTAGAATCAGAAGCTAGTCAAGTATTGATGTGGATCAAAAGTTTTGGAGTCTTTGGATGGCTGACCTTGCTATATACAACTTGATAGGGGTTTGAGCTAGCTTTGGATTGGCGCATTTGATATGGAGATGCAATGTTGGAGTTCTCTCTTAGAAGTTGAAGTTATGTTATCATATTCCGTTGTTGTTCCGCTGCTGGTGTTTTGTATTCCGCTGTAGCATTGTATTTTTGCTCTGATATATGTTAGGTAGTGTTATATCATATTTGGATATTGTATTCATTGGAGATATATGATATATTCATTCTTTTTCCGCTGTGTTCTATTGTACTAATGTGTTATAAGCTCCGGCAAACCAGATTCGACATTTGAATCTGCGGCTTTCGAATATGGGTGATGTATTTGGTGCCGATTTTCGAAGGTCGAGTCATGGTCGTTACATTTCGAAACCATTGATATCTTTAATTCCTTCGAAAGGCATAAGGTCGACAGAAAGGTTTCGGCTTGGTCGAAACTACCCCTTTTGAAATCATTAGTTTGGAAACTAAGTAACTCATTTGAAAGCTATATTTAAATAATAATGCGGCAACTCTATTTCGAAATATATTCAAAAGACCCATTCGAAAGCATATGTTTCGACTCCTTCAAAAGCATTTAGTAAAATAGGCAGGCGCATTTCTTTAGGGAACAAAACAAAGGTTTCATTCCTATCAGAAGCTAAGTTTCGACACCATGCCTTCTACCTTTCTCCAATCCACTACATACCTATATTGATACCTTGTGTAGTGGTTTCGGCTTTGTAGGTTTTGACCTGGTAGGTTTCGACTTGATTGAAGGCGAAACCTATGAATCAAAAGGTGCATCTAAAAGTGGCGAAACCCACTTTTCTGGGTAAAAACTGATTTAATGCCAATTAAAGCAAATACTTTCTAGCTAACCTGCCTACTTGTAAACATATCATTGGTTGCTTCAACTTTTCAAATTATTTACAAAACTAACTACCGCATAATTTTAGATCTAAACCAAGATTAACTTAACAAATAAGCCCTTCCATTTAGCCAAATAATTAAATCATTTAGGTCCTCCTTTCAAAATAATTTAATTCTCTTAGTAAATTACTTAGGAAAATACCCAAAAATCACAGAAATTCACATTTCATATGTTATCTAACATATCTAAATGTAAACCCAATTTCTCAATATAATTTTCGAAATAAATTTCTAAACCCAGTTAACCATATTTTCCTTTGAAAATTCATAACAAATTCTCCATAACTTGGAAAATTATGAATATTTAAACCCTACTCGAAAGTCATGTTTTTTATGACATAAATTTTTCTCATGGCATTCGAAATTAATTTTAATCCATTTTACCCTTAAAACTAGATAAAATCATATTTAAACAATCTTGTTTAAATCAAATAATTTATGATCCAAGCATATCATCATCCAAATCATCATAAAATGGATTTAATCTTAAACCCGAAAATAAATGATCATAAAAACAAAATAGAGATGATATGGATTATTATTCACCTTAATTAGGATAAGGAAATTGAATTGAGATTAATTTCCCCTAGCTTGAATCCTAAGCTTTACTTGAATTTTCTTCTTCTTCTTTTCTCCTAGTAATGGTCGGCTCCCTACTTTTATTTCGTTTGTTTTTATTTTACCAAAATGAACGTGAATGGTTAAGGCACGAGAATATAAGGGTGATGGAAATATGGTGCGACAATTACCCAAATACCCTTCTGTTAATTAATTAACATGTATAACCATTTGTAGCCCATTTATTTATTTAAGCTCAGCCTCTAGGTTTATTTTTAAATCTCAATCTCCTTATCACTCTAACATTTACATTATTCTATTTAATTTATCTAAATAAATCTCCTGAATAATATTATTAAAAATTAGCAGTGTTACAGGCTCCCTTCCTTAAAAAATTTCGCCATCAAAATTCAGTAAGTACTAAATACTAAACATATCAATCATCTTGTAACCACTCCTAACAACCATAGTAGCCTACCTGACTAGCAACTATCTATATAAAGCCAATATAGACATACCCTCAAACTAGATCTAGATAAGTATCTCTAATCTTGTCTTCTGTCTTCCAAGTATTGTCCTTCTCATTGTCGCTCCATTGAACTTTCACCAACTTGACTGTCTTGTTCGTCAATCTTTTTTCATCTCTCGCTACAAACCAAACTGGTTGTCTAATAAAAGTCAATTAGGCTCTATTATCAAATTGTCGAACCTTGTCGGAGGAATAGTAGTCACTGGATCATGCACATACTTGCAAAGATGAGACACATGAAATACATTTTATGGAAACCTTCCACATTGCTCGACAACTCTACTCTGTATGCGAGCTTTTCAATCCTCTCTATAATCTGGAATGGACCAACATATCTTGGTTCTAGTTTCCCTAACTTTTCAAATTGTATCACACCTTCATCGACGATACTTTAATGAAAACCTTAACTCCAACTGAGAATCCTAGGATTTTACACCTCTTATCTACGTAACTCTTCTGTCTGGACTGAGTTTCCTTTATCCTTTCTCGGATTAACTCAATCCACCATGTCGCCTCTCTAACCAAATCTAGACCTAAGACTAATTTATCTCCAGTCTCCAACCAATACGTCGGTGATTTACATGGCCTTCCATACAAAGCTTCAAAAGGCGTCATTCCTATAATAGTCTGATAACTATTATTATGGGAAAACTAAACCAAAGGTAGGTGATCTTCCGAAGATCCATCAAAGCCCAATACACAAGCTCTTAGTAAATCCTCGAGCACCTTGTTAACTCTCTCTCTGTCTGCCCATCCTTCTGAGGGTAATAGTAGTACTTATCTTAAGCTTGGTACCCAACACATCCTGTAAACTCTTCCAGAATTCATTAGTGAACAAAGCATCTCTATCATTGACAATATTGATAGGAATCCCATTTAGTCCAACTATGTTCTTCATGAACAACTTAGCTAAAATAGGTGTTGTCCTTCTTGACTTACCTAGAATGAAATGGGCATTCTTGGTCAACCTGTCCACTATGACCCATATACATTCGTTTCCCCTATTTGGTCTTGGCAGCCCGTCAATAAAATCCATGGATATCGAATATCATTTCCAAATTAGAATCTCTAAAGGTTGAAGCAACCCACTTGGCTTATGATGTTCGGCCTTCACTTGTTGACAATTTGCATACTGCCTAACAGACAAGCCAACATCCCTTATCATACCTTCCCATTAGAAGCTCCTCTTCATATTTTGATGCATCTTGGTCCCTCCAAGATGAATAGTGAACTTGGATCGATGACATTCTCTAAGAACTTCTTTCCTTAAATCCTCAACATTTGAAAACACAACCATCCCTTCTTTCTCAACTATCCTCTCTAGTCAAGAATAAAATCCTTCATATCATCGATTTCTGATCCTACCTCAAGCCTTCTAATCCTCTCGGCTAACATTGGATCCTCCTTCTGCTTTGAAGCAATCCTTTCGATTAATAATGGTTGAACTTCTAAATAGGACAACTTGGCGGTACATTGACTAGAACTAGCAGTCGATCTTAACTATACACTATAAGTAGTCAAAGCTTATAAATCTTTCCACTCCGCCAACATAGCTAACACTACATTCTGATGTGTTATGCTAAGAGTGTGACGATTCGGAATTTTTATTCAATTTAAATTGGAAATTTAATTGATTTGAAATATTTAAAAGTAAATTTTTAACTTGAATTCAAATATCACTAATTAATTGTTAATTAAATTATTGAATTAAATAATTTAAAATCGGGTAAAATATGAAATCTGGGATTTTAAGCCGGTTGAAAATAATTTGAAGGCTTGTAAAATTTATATTGATAACACTGAAGATAATAAAAGTGTAAAATTGAAATTAACAGTGGCTTGTTCAGTTTTAGAATTTTATTGTTTTAATTGAATTTAAAAATAGCCTTCTGAGGCACAGTCTCGGAATTCGACGAAACTAGTTCCATTGGAACCGTAATATTTAATTATTGTCATATTTCAATTTTCGTAGCATTTGGGGTTGTTGTGTGAGCGTATGATATATAAACGTATAGAAATTTATTCTAAGACAAATTGAATCTAGATAAAATATAATTGCTTTTCTTTTATCCGACAATAAGCACAACCCGCTACCCTTGTGTCTCCTTCGTACTCCCTTTCTCTTCTCTCCCCAACTTCTCAAATCATACGGTTGGGTCAAAAGAAAAAAAATGGCAGGTGATTAAGGTTGCGAATCCATGTCTCCCCTCCTCAAATTAAAACTGCGTACCTCCTTCCCCTTTTTGCCTTCAATTGAAATCGAAATCAAACTTTCCCCTTCTCAAAATAAAATGGCCGAGCAAATCCACTGATCGAATGCGTGTCGTCTCCCTCCTCTACTATTTTCCTTTCCCCAAATTAAATCGATTGCAGTTAAATAAAAAAATTGAAAATCGAATTCGATTATTCAAAACGCATGGAGGCGATCGATTTTGACTTCGTCATGGAGGAATGGAGCAGCGCGCACGCGCGATGCCAAAGAGCCCCTGTGGCGAGTGCGACGGGTCTAGGGTGCTCGCAGATGGCTGGAGGCTCGTGTCGCATAGGGGTTGGCACGGGTGAGAGATTGGTGGCCACGATGTTCTCGAGGTCCTTGGAGTCGACAAGCTAGGGTTCCTGGAGGAGTTGCGCGTGTTGATCGATGTTCGACAGGAGCCTGTGGTGAGTCACGTAGATTGCGGCCGATTATCAAGGTGATTAAGAGTAGGTAATTAATATATTTTTAAGTAATTAGTTAAAATTTGGGTTTAAATCTAATATATACATATATTGGACTTTGTTTTGATGCATATGTGTTTAACTAGCAAAGTTTTAGCCAATTTGGATTGCTTGTAGTTCTATTTCATTTAAGTTGAACTGAAAGAGTTATTTAAATCCAGATTTAAATAGAGTTAGAACTGGTTACTCATTTGTGTATAATTTCAAACTGAAAGTACTAAGTTAATTTATGAATTTAGGTATGAGTACAATTTCATTTTTACAGGGAGAATAATAATAATAAATTTTAAAAGTAAACTTTATAATTTTATTTACCCAATGGATTTAAATTTAAAATGAGGGTATTATGGGTGGTTTAAAATCATGTCAGATGTTACTAAATTCGGAAATTCCATTTAAACGAGAAATAAGTCTATATATATATATGTGTATATATATATATAAGATTTCGGAAAATATAGGATTTATGAAGAATTAGATTTTTGACATCCATAATTTATTTTATAAGAATATATGTAGCTTCAAAGGAAAAATAAATAAATATATATATCTTCACTTACTGGTTTATTGTAAATAACAGATTATGGGGATAGATTTGTTTATTTAAACTTATTTAATTATTTTAATTACTAAAAGATATTTTAAGGAGAAATTGGTTTAAAGCTAAATAAAATTTAATTGTTCGATTTTATTTCGAATATTAATAAATCATATAAAATGTTTTTACAAGGTTTGAAATAGGAAGAAAACAAGCAGGTTTGGATCGGATTGGCAAAACCAAAATCAAAGGGGAGTTAATCTCACTCAGTTAATTTAAATTTAAATTTAAATGATTAAATTTAAATAATTGTTTGAATGGTTGAAATTGATTGATGTGCTATAGTATGGTATATTCCAGAATTGACATATTATTGTGCTAACATTTATGGATGCAGGGAAAACAGGTTGGAGGGATCCAACTAGACCCCTCAACATTTATTATTTAATATTCTCTGTTGTGATTACCTGATATTTTATGATGAATATATTGGAATGTTGAATGTTATGATTGGATAGGATATATTTGGGTATAATGAATTGCCAAAAATATATGAATTGGGTTTTGGAAAGAAAATAAAGGAAGTAAAGTTGTAAACGAAATAATTTTAGAAAATTTAATAAATTAAGAATGAAATTAAAAAGAAATGGAAGTATGTTAAATACTAATAAATAACTTCGAGTATGAAAAGAAAATGGTTTAAATAAACAGTAATTAATGAATTGTTAAATTATGTGATATTAATTTAAATGAATAAAGAATTATTTTAAAACTTAAAGTTTTAAATTTATTTAAGGGAATAAGAAGTAAATTAAGAAATCTAAATTGGTATTTCAATTAAAAGTATTTTAAATCATAATTAAGGAATAAAATCTGAAATTGAAGGATTTTTGAATAAATGAAGTAAATTAGAAATCAAGTTGGAAATTGATTTAAGTATTTGAAATTGGATATTTGGAAGAATAAATTCAAGGTGGGAATTTATTAAAGGAATGAGAAAAATTGTTTAAAAATAAATAGTGATTTATTTTTATAGGTTGTGAAGAGAAGTATATTTCTCTGGATAGCCAAGTACATTTTAAGAAATTTTTTAAATATAAGATGAAAGTTAATGTTGTTTTAAAAAGCGTGTTTTAGAAAATTTATTACTTCTGAATGTTAAAAATTCTAAAGTAAATATTTTTCAAATCTATTACTGTAATAATTATTTAAAGGTGACTTAGTATTTTGTTTTAAAAAGTGAAAACCTAGTTTTATATTTATAAAGTAACATTATTTTCAAATATTCGTATAGTATGTATTTTTAACAAATTATTGAAGTAGTTTTAACTTAAAAATTTTAAAGTATATTTCAAAGTAAGCGTTTTAAATTATTTTAAAAATCTAAAGTTTTGTGCTTGGTGATTTCAGAAGAAATAGAAAATATTTGGGAAATTTATTCAGAAAAGGAAGGTAGTTTTGAAAACTGTTTTCAAAAGGGTTTGAAAGTGAAAATATATCTTGTAAAGATATTTTTGAGGTTAATAAATAATTTGGAAAATTATTTATTGTTGGATGGTTGTTTGTGAATATTAATTGATAGTTAAATAACCGACTATCAATATTGGCCAAATGCGTTGATCGTTTCGAAGAGACCGGGATCGAGATTAATTTCTCAAAAACCACTTCAATTCGGTTTGTACGTTTCGTGGAAACGAGTGTGGATTCGAAGATGGAGCAGTGAAGTGCAAGGGCTAGTCGCTACTAATCCTGAGGATATTTCCAAAATGGATGTAGTAGGAATAGTGCCTTCAGTTTTGTTCGAACCCGGGACGGACTTGTATGGATGAATGCTTGCGAAACATCGTCAGGTGGACGATGGGCATTCTTAGGGATATGTTCTATAAAGGTAACGCTTAGCCTCAAGCCTCATCAAATGTGAATGACTGAAAATCAGGGGTTATGCAGCAAGGCTAGGTGGGTAGCACCCAAACAGGGTGAGGTCATTCCTATCTAGATGTCCCTTTTTATTTCGGCTTAGTGGATGGTTGCTGATCCCAACCGCGGGCTGATCTCACTCGGGATTATCCAGCAAGGGGTAATTTCGGTCTTGTGTTGCACGGGAGCGGGCGTACTCCTTGGTACTGTGATCTAGGCCACGTACTGTGACAGATGGTACCCCAGTGCCTAGTCATTAATTGAAAATCCATTCTCCCTACGAGCCTTGTACGGGTTTTGTTTGTTTTACCCACTCTGTGGCTAGTAGCTGGAATTTGATAATGTAGCAATTTCGGCTATTTTATAAGTATTTGTATATAGACCCTATTATAATATCAGAGGATTTCTATAAAAATTGTTTTAGCTATCGTATGGTAAAAACCCGACATGTTTATTGGTTGCGTGGTCTTACAAGATGCTTTTGTTTTCAAAAGGATTTTTGAACTTTAATAATAAATTGAGTGTGATTTTCACACGCTGGTATTCCAGACTGACTCAGGTGTTATTTAACTGTAATGCTCGGGTCAGACCGAGTATTATAGGATACAGGAGATGCTGTGGAGCTCAGGAGACGAGCAGGATGACGATACGTACTCTCGTACTTGCTTTTATATATATTCCGCTGTGTTGAGTTCTTGTGTATCCATTTGTATGATATTGATGTCGAGTTGTGATTGAAGTATTCTGATGATGTAATGTATAAACATATATATTTGATTTTTGAGTAAAGATCATTGTTATCTATTATATTTTATTTCGCTGCGATGGTTAGATTCTGATGTTGTGTTCTATTTTCTTCTTCCACCTCTTCTTCTTTAACCCAAATGGTTCGTATTTCTATGCAACTTGAGTTGAATGTTGTGGAATAGTGTTGACTCAAGGGGTACGGATTTGCGGGTTGTTACAGTTGGTATCAGAGCTTAGGTTGGTGATAACCTTGGCTCTGGTATGAATTACTTATTGAAATAGAGTCAATAGTACTCTAGCATGAGTTTGAGCATATTAATAGATATGAGCGCGTATTTGTTAGTGAATATAAAATGATTTTATATTGTGTTGATTGGTTTATTGAGTAGTTTATGGGTTCTGGTCAATACGAGTAATTAATGTTATTGATAGGGATCTCTAAACACTTGAATAGAATAATTCGACACGGTATTGTTTTAAAGTAGGGTAAATGAAATAATTTTACCCAAATTATTTTTGTATATAAAAGATATAAATTTTTGTAAAGTATTATAGTATTTGGATGCTTGATTTGTTAAGGAATGATAATATTAAATTATTAACACTATTGTATAGAAATTGAATGAGAAATTGAAAACTTATAACCAAAGTTGAAGAAGAAATTTATATAACAAATGGAATTTGAAATATAGATTATAAATGTAATTTATAAATTGAATAAACCTCTAGAGAAATTTGTAAATATAAACTATGAATGTGATTTAACATTGGAAATTAAATCCCAGAGTAATGTAGGAATATAAATTGGATGGATTTCAAATTGGGAATTTTGGAAAAGGGATTAAATTCCTTGGATTTGAAAGTGGTTTTCAAAGGTTTGGGAAAATAATAGTGGTGTTATTTCGGGAATATTTTTGAATTGGAATTGAATATGGAGAGATTTGGAATTTAAAAATATTTGAAAGGGATTTTAAAGTGATAAAAGCATTTAATTCTCTTTCGATCGCTGGAAAATAATTTCGGTGATGACTGCAGCATCATCGATGTTCATTTTCGAGTTTCCAAGAGAGGAATTGCTACCTGAATATTTTGAATTGAAATTTGTATGCGAACTAGGTTTGGTTTTGAAATTCAAAGGGATAATTGAATTTTCCAAAGAATTTTGGATGTAGTTGAATTTTAAGGTGATACTGAAATTTTGGAAAATTGTTTAAACTCTGGAATCTTATTTTAAATGTTTATGGAATAATACAAATATATTGGCTAAATAAAAAGTATAATTTCGAGTTAAAAGTATAACGTGAATGGGATTGATTGTTCATTAATGAAAGTATGGAGATAAATAAGTTTGTGACTTATAAAATTTAGAAGTGAAATAAATAAGCCAAAATAAAATTTGATTTGAATATTGGGAAGTGAATGAAAAATTCAAAACTTAAATTATAAAATAAATTGACCTCCAGTAAAATAGTTAAAGTGGTTTTGAGATAAAAATAAATATTGGGAATAAACCTTGAATAAACAAACTAATAATTAATTGGTAATGAAATATGGAGATGGAACTTGAATTGATTAAATGAAAGTCGAATACCAATTTAATGTGGCAAATGTTTAGTTTGCAAATAAATTTTGAAATGAGTATTTGATGTAACCAATATCACATGTACCAAGATTAATAAATGGATTCAAATAATTTGAATGAGGATGTGGAATGCGAATTAAATTGAACGGAATCAATTAAAATGAAATCAAATTAAGTATAGATTGAATTGGTATTAATTTAAAATAGTTATAAACTGGAATGAATATTCTTTTAAGTAAATATCACCGAATTTGCATAAAAATAATTATCGTTTGACATAAACGAGATTATGTAAATTCTATAAGTTAACAGAAGCCAATAAAATTGGTTTTTGAATCATTTGTAATAAATATGGGCTTGTTTGGATGAGAAATAAATTGAATGTAAGCAATGAAGTGTAAATGAATTCAGTTTGGATTGTCGGTGAATTGAATATAATTGGAAAGTGTTTATAAAATATATATATCTTGACTGTAAAAGTTGACATAACTTGACGAAAAATAAAATAACTTAAGTATTATTTGAATAAAAGCTTGATTTAAGTAAAATTGTGAAATGGTTGTGTTGAGTTTTATGAAATGATTTTAAATAAAATTTGTTTGGTAAATGTAATTAGTAATTGAGTTAATTAACTTAAGTTATATTAATGAGAATTTGACTTGGAATAAAATGGAAGTTAGGTTGCTTTTGAAATTAATTCAATTTAAATCAGTTTGCTTGGACTTAAAATGAATTTAAGTCAAGTAATAGAGTTGTGAAATGATTTATATTGAACGGGATGGTTTGAATATTGTTTGGAAGCATTCAAAATAAGTGTCGAAATATTTCATATGTGCCTATGGAAGTATATAATATGTACTGTTTATAGAATCCATGTTTTAGTTATTTATATATAAGTGAAATGCTATAAACTTTGTATATTTGTCACTTACCTGTTTAAATTGAGTAAGTACAGGTACAGGAGAGCCGTATGGCTGGATTTGATCACCCAAAATGCTAAATAAATAACCGTTTTGCTTTAAATGCTAAATAAGGTACGCCTACGCAGTACAAATAGGAAATATGAACTGTTTTTTTGTTTTCCGACCGTGTGGGTCGATGTATATATATTTATATCTCTTATCAAATTACAAAAGCTCCTCCGTACAAAGGAGACTCTGCCAAAAAATTTCGAAAATTTTGGGAGTTAGAATTTTTTGAATCTTTTGAAAATTTTCACTAACGACAAATGAATTAAAATTTGTAAGCAAATAGAATTATAACTGAATGTTGAAATCTAATTTAAATTGCATAAGTAAAGTAAGATGAACTGAAGATATTGTTCAAAGAAATTAAAGATAGAAAAAGTTTGCAAACTAACTTTTATTTGAGAATAAAAACAAATTAGTAAGTGAAATTAATTTAAGGAATGATTAATCGAATATCGTTTGAAATGAGATGGATTGAACTCGATATTTTGAATTGGAAGGTGGATTAAACTCAAGTAAAACAGAAAATGAAATTTGGATAAAAGTATTAAGGTTTGAAATTAATTCGCAAATTGAAGCAAATTAAATTTATTTGGAATTGGAATACAAAAAGATTAAAACTGGAAGTTGTGGCAAGGGAAAGTGAGAATAAGTGAATAACAATCAAAATAAATGTGAATAAAAAGGAAATTGATATAATTGATAATCAATTGGGGCAAATACGTAGGATGTACGTATATTATATTATTTTATTCGCATAGCTATTTGATCCGGATTCGGGCACAGAATTTCGAGATAGTTATATCGATCCGAGTTAGGATTTTTCACTCGATTTTCAACGGCGAACCTGGATATGGAGTTTTGATTGATTCTGGAAATTCTCTATCATAGTTATGACTATGCAAGGAGAATGACGGTTTTTAATCAAAGTCCGCGCTAGGAAGTCGGGTGGACGATACTAGTTCGGAA
The DNA here is from genome assembly GCA_030765085.1 of Allium cepa. Lineage (NCBI taxonomy): Eukaryota > Viridiplantae > Streptophyta > Magnoliopsida > Asparagales > Amaryllidaceae > Allium > Allium cepa. The sequence continues at coordinate 509,033,765 of CM060932.1, read as the reverse complement.
GTGAAATTATGTGATCAAGTGAGCGATCGGATTTGGTATTGCGTACGAATGATATAGGTACATCGTACGGGCTTAAATGAAATGAATATTGAAATTTTGAAAAGGTGTCAAATAAATGATTTTGAATGTTGTGATTGGATATTATACTATGTAGGATATAGAGGTATTATAAAGGAAAAGGAAAATTGGTTTTGATTTCAGAAGATAAATTTGAATTGCCCGACAAAAAGGTATGTATTTAAATTTATGTATGAAATTTGATTGGGTTTTTGGATCTAACCACTTGGCTTTTTGTTTTCTTTTTGGATTTGGGAGGCCGTAGAGCCATTTTGTAGTTGTACCGAGCTAGCCGCGCAAAGGAGACGTTGGCAAAAAATTTCGAAAATTTAGAGAGTTAGAATTTTTTTGAGAAAATTGTGATAATTCAAAATTTGGTTTTAAATTGAAATTTGAATGATTGAGTAAGTAATATTGTTTGAAACTATGGGAAAGTTGGGAAAGATTAGTAAGAATGGTAGTGGGTCTTTTATAAAAAGATAGTGGGTAGGATGTTGAACAGTTTGGTTTTGAAAAATAGTAATGGGTATTGGATCATTCTTCCTAACTAGTGATTTCGGGGACGAAATTCTTTTAAGAGGGGAAGAATGTGACGACCCAGAAATTTTTAAGCAATTTAAATTGGAATATTTAATTGATTTGAAATATTAAAAAGTAAATTTTTAACTTGAATTCAAATATCACTAATTAATTGTTAATTAAATTATTGAATTAAATAATTTAAAATCGGGTAAAATATGAAATCTGAGATTTTAAGCCGGTTGAAAATAATTTGAAGGCTTGTAAAATTTATATTGATAACACTGAAGATAATAGAAGTGTAAAATTGAAATTAACAGTGGCTTGTTCAGCTTTAAAATTTTATTGTTTTAATTGAATTTAAAAATAGCCTTCCGAGGCACAGTCTCAGAATTTGACGAAACTAGTTCCATTGGGACCGTAATATTTAATTATTGTCGGATTTCAATTTTCGTAGCATTTGGGATTGTTGTGTGAGCGCACGATATATAAACGCATAGAAAATTATTCTAAGACAAATTGAATCTAGATAAAATATAATTGCTTTTCTTTTATCCGACAATAAGTACAACCCGCTACCCTTGTGTCTCCTTCGTACTCCCTTTCTCTTCTCTCCCCATCTTCTCAAATCATACGGTTGGGTCAAAAGAAAATTAAAAAAATGGCAGGTGATTAAGGTTGCGAATCCATGTCTCCCATCCTCAAATTAAAACTGCGTACCTCCTTCCCCTTTTTGCCTTCAATTGAAATTGAAATCAAACTTTCCCCTTCTCAAAATAAAATGGCCCAGCAAATCTACTGATCAAATCCATGTCGTCTCCCTCCTCTTCTATTTTCCTTTCCCTAAATTAATTCAATTGCAGTAAAATATAAAAAAATTGAAAATCGAATTCGATTATTTAAAACGCATGGAGGCGATTGATTTTGACTTCGTCGTGGAGGAATGGAGCAGCGTGCACGCGCGATGCCAAAGAACCCGTGTGGCGAGTGCGACGGGTCTGGGGTGCTAGCAAATGGCTGGAGGCTCGTGTCGCATAGGGGTTGGCGCGGGGGAGAGATTGGTGGCCACGATGTTCTTCAGGTCCTTGGAGTCGACAAGCTAGGGTTCCTGGAGGAGTTGCGCGTGTTGATCGATGTTCGCAGGAGCCTGTGGCAAGTCACGTAGATTGCGGCCGACTATCAAGGTGATTAAGAGTAGGTTAATTAATATATTTTTAAATAATTAGTTTAAATTTGGGTTTAAATCTAATATATACATATATTGGACTTTGTTTTGATGCATATGTGTTTAACCAGCAGAATTTTAGCCAATTTGGATTGCTTGCAGTTCTATTTCATTTAAGTTGAACTGAAAGAGTTATTTAAATCCAGATTTAAATAGAGTTGGAACTGGTTATTCATTTGTGTATAATTTCAAACTGAAAGTACTAAGTTAATTTATGAATTTAGGTATGAGTACAATTTCATTTTTACAGGGAGCATAATAATAATAATAAATTTTAAAAGTAAACTTCATAATTTTATTTACCCAATGGATTTAAATTTAAAATAAGGGTATTATGGGTGGTTTAAAATCATGGCAGATGTTATTAAATTCGGAAATTCCATTTAAACGAGAAATAAGTCTATATATATATATATATATATATAAGATTTTGGAAATATAGGATTTATGAAGAATTAGATTTTTGACATCCATAATTTATTTTATAAGGATATATGTAGCTTCAAAGGAAAAATAAATAAATATAGATATCTTCACTTATTGGTTTATTGTAAATAATAGATTATGGAGATAGATTTGTTTATTTAAACTTATTTAATTATTTTAATTACTAAAAGATATTTTAAGGAGAAATTGGTTTAAAGCTAATTATTAGTTAAATTAATGAAATAAAATTTAATTGTTCGATTTTATTTCGAATATTAATAAATCGTATAAAATGTTTTTACAAGGTCTGAAATAGGAAGAAAACAAGCAGGTTTGGATTGGATTGGCAAAACCAAAATCAAAGGTGAGTTAATCTCACTCGGTTAATTTAAATTTAAATATAAATGATTAAATTTAAATTTAAATGATTAAATTTAAATTTAAATGATTAAATTTAAATAATTGTTTGAATGGTTGAAATTGATTGATGTGCTATAGTATGGTATATTCTGGAATTGGCATATTATTGTGCTAACATCTGTGGATGCAGGAAAAACAGGTTGGAGAGATCCATCTGGACCCCTCAACATTTATTATTTAATATTCTCTGTTGTGATTACTTGATATTCTATGATGAATATATTGGAATGTTGAATGTTATGATTTAATTGGATATATCTAGGTATAATTAATTACCAAAAATATATAAATTGGCTTTTGGAAAGAAAATAAAGGAAGTAAAGTTGTAAACGAAATAATTTTAGAAAATTTAATAAATTAAGAATGAATTGAAAAAGAAATGGAAGTATGTTAAATACTAATAAATAACTTCGACTATGAAAAGAAAAAGGTTTAAATAAACAGTAATTAATGAATTGTAAAATTATGTGATATTAATTTAAATGATAAAGAATTATTTTAAAACATAAAGTTTTAAATTTATTTAAAGGAATAAGAAGTAAATTAAGAAACCAAAATTGGTATTTCAATTAAAAGTATTTTAAATCATAATTAAGGAATAAAATCTGAAATTAAAGGATTTTTTAATAAATGAAGTAAACTAGAAATCAAGTTGGAAATTGATTTAAGTATTTGAAATTGGATATTTGGAAGAATATATTCAAGGTGGGAATTTATTAAAGGAATGAGAAAAATTGTTTAAAAATAAATAGTGTTTTATTTTTAAAGGTTGTGAAGAGAAGTATATTTCTCTGGATAGCCAAGTATGTTTTAAGTAAATTTTTAAATATAAGATGAAAGTTAATGTTGTTTTAAAAAGCATGTTTTAGAAAATTTATTATTTCTGAATGTTAAAAATTCTAAAGTAAATATTTTTCAAATCTATTACTGTAATAATTATTTAAAGGTGACTTAGTATTTTGTTTTAAAAAGTGAAAACCTAGTTTTATATTTATAAAGTAACATTATTTTCAAATATTCATATAGTATGTATTTTTAACAACTTATTGAAGTAGTTTTAACTTAAATATTTTAAAGTATATTTCAAAGTAAGCGTTTTAAATTATTAAAAAAATATAAAGTTTTGTGCTTGGTGATTTCAGAAGAAATAGAAAATATTTGGGAAATTTATTCAGAAAAGGAAGATAGTTTTGAAAACTGTTTTCAGAAAGGTCTGAAAGTGAAAATATATCTTGTAAAGATATTTTTGAGGTTAATAAATAATTTGGAAAATTATTTATTGTTGGATGGTTGTTTGTGAATATTAATTGATAGTTAAATAACTGACTATCAATGTTGGCCAAATGCGTTGATCGTTTCGAAGAGACTGGGATCGAGATTAATTTCTCGAAAACCACATCGATCCGGTTTGTACGTTTCGTGGAAACGAGTGTGGATTCGAAGATGGAGCAGTGAAGTGCAAGGGCTAGTCGCTACTAATCCTGAGGATATTTCCAAAATGGATGTAGTAGAAATAGTTCCTTCGGTTCCGTTCGAACCCGGGACTGACTTGTATGGATGAATGCTTGCGAAATATCGTCGGGTGGACGATTGGCATTCTAAGGGATATGTTCTATAAAGGTAACGCTTAGCCTCAAGCCTCATCAAATGGGAATGACTGAAAATCAGGGGTTATGCAGCAAGGCTAGGTGGGTAGCACCCAAGCAGGGTGAGGTCATTCCTGTCTAGATGTCCCTTTTTATTTTGGCTTAGTGGGCGGTTGCTGATCCCAACCGCGGGGTGATCTCACTCGGGATTATCCAGTAAGGTGTAGTTCCGGTCTTGTGTTGCAGGGGAGCGGACGTACTCCTCGGTACTGTGATCTAGGCCACGTATTGTGACAGATGGTACCCAGTGCCTAGTCATTAGTTGAAAATCCATTCTCCCTACGAGCCTTGTACGGGTTTTGTTTGTATTACCCACTTTGTGGCTAGTAGCTGGAATTTGATAATGTAGCAATTTCGGCTATTTTATAAGTATTTGTATATAGACCCTATTATAATATCGGAGGATTTCTATAAAAATTGTTTTAGCTATCGCATGGTAAAAACCCGACATGTTTATTGGTGGCGTGGTCTTACGAGATGCTTTTGTCTTCAAAAGAATTTTTGAACTTTAATAATAAATTGAGTGTGATTTTCTCACGCTGGTATTCCAGACTGACTCGGGTGTTATTTAACTGTAATGCTCGGGTCAGACCGAGTATTATAGGATACAGGAGATGCTGTGGAGTTCAGGAGACGAGCTGGATGACGATACGTACTCTCGTACTTGCTTTAATATATATTCCACTGTGTTGAGTTCTTGTGTACCCATTTGTATGATATTGATCTCGAGCTGTGATTGATGTATTCTGATGATGTAATGTATAAACAGACATATTTGATTTTTGAGTAAAGATCATTATTATCTATTATATTTTATTCCGCTGCGATGGTTAGATTCTGATGTTATGTTCTATTTTCTTCTTCTACCTCTTCTTCTTTAACGCAAATGGTTCGTATTTCTGTGCAACTTGAGTTGAATGTTGTGGAATAGTGTTGACTTAAGGGGTACGGATTTGCAGGCTGTTACAGTTGGTATCAGAGCTTAGGTTGGTGATAACCTTGGCTCTGGTGGGAATTATTTACTGAAATAGAGTCAACAGTACTCTAGGATGAGTTTGAGCGTATTAATAGATATGAGCGCGTATTTGTTAGTGAATATAAAATGATTGTATATTGTGTTGATTGGTTTATTTATTAGTTTATGGGTTCTGGTCAATACGAGTAATTAACGTTATTGATAGGGATCTCTAAACACTTGAATAAAATAATTCGACACGGTATTGTTTTAAAGTTGGATAAATGAAATAATTTTACCCAAATTATTTTTGTATATAAAAGATATAAATTTTTGTAAAGTATTATAGCATTTGGATGCTTGATTTGTTAAGGAATGATAATATTAGATTATTAACACTATTGTGTAGAAATTGAATAAGAAATTGAAAACTTATAACCAAAGTTAAATAATAAATTTATATAACAAATGGAATTTGAAATATAGAATATAAATGTAATTTATAAATTGAAATAAACCTGTAGAGAAATTTGTAAATATAAACTATGAATGTGATTTAACATTGGAAATTAAATCCCAGTGTAATGTAGGAATATAAATTGGATCGATTTCAAATTGGGAATTTTGGAAAAGGGATTAAATTCCTTGGATTTGAAAGTGGTTTTCAAAGTTTTGGGAAAATAATAGTGGTGTTATTTCGGGAATATTTTTGAATTGGAAATGAAACAGCCTTTGCCTTCTTGGTTGTCTCCCCCTTCTGGGCTCCTTTCTTCTTAAAGAACTTCCTGTTCTTTCCATGAGTACCCTGGGTTTCAACTAGCTTTTCTCTAGCACAAATAGCAAGCATATCTTCATGGCGAATAGACATCTCCAAACTACATTACAAGGATCATGGATGTGTGTCAGGGTTTCCTTAAAAAGCTCAGGTCTTAATCCTTGAATGAACCTCTCATTTCTCCCGATGTCGGTGTCTATTGTAGGATGTCCTTATTGGGACAACTCATCAAACATAGTAGCATACTCGATTACTGACATTTCTTCCTGCACCAAATCCTTAAGCTTTCTTAGCGGCGCTGACTTAGCAACTTCAGAAAAAACCTCTGTTTAAATCTCCCTCTAAAATCAGCCCAAGTCAACTCCTCCTTTGGAACCCCAGCAGTAACACTATTCCACCAATGAAGCGCTGCACCTTGCGACTGCCTAGAGGCCAGCCTCCTCTTCTGCTCATCATCTAAACCTAAATCAGCAAAGATTCTCTCACAATGCAACAACCAATTCTCAACTTCTATATCATCTTTCATTCCAATGAATGGCTTTCCACCAAGACCGATGTAGTCTCTGCTCAGCTTAGTATTATTATTCCCAACTGGAGCTACAGGATTAGCTCCTCTAACATTTCTAGCAACACCAGCAGCTGCCCCAGCTTACATCATATTGACGAAAAACTGATACATCGCCTCCATATCCACTGTGGGATTCCAACGCCTACATTGGCGTCTGCATTTTAGTTAGCATTAGCCTATCGACCCAGGTTCCTCTTGGTGGGTCGAACATTTCCGTTGGTTGTGGTGCTTCCCCCACCTTCCTCTTCCATTTCCTGCCCCCGTATGTTCTTTCTCATAAATCTGCATATGAGACTTAGTAAGATACAGAAGAATGGTCTAAGAGAGAGGCGAATACGTACTTATATATATATATATATATATTTATATATATATCTAATACTCAAATACAAGTACGTTAATATAGCATCATCCCAAAACCCGATCTTATTTTCTAATTCATTGGATTTGCTTGAAAAATCTTTTAGGTTTAAATTTCTTTTAATTTTCATAAACCTATGCTATGATACCAAAATGTAACATCCCCTACTTGGAGTGGCCATGGATGCTGCAGTGATAAATAGTTATTAATCCTCTACGACCAAATACGGTAATGTTAGATACATTTATATAACAGTAACACATGGATATAGAAAAATTTTAAAATCAACAAAAAAATTTCTCATTATATTTCAAAGCATTTCAAATTCATTACATAATCCCAATACAAGAACCACATTTAGAGAAAATATATTTATTACACATACGCCAAGAGCGACATATGAAGATGCCCCCATGGATGATCAGAGTGTATATATAGGCAAATGAACAACTTTGCCTTTACAACAACGGCATAGAAGAATCAAAATAAAAGAGAAATCTAAGTAGCTATCATGCCTCCTACACGTCTCTGGAAGCTTATTTGCCTAAAGGGGTACTTGAAAACCTCAACTCTCAAACTACTATAAATCAATTGAGCACCCGAATACCATCTCAAACCACTTAAGCATCTAGTGAGACCACGCCGCTTAGCAGAATGGATTTTCCCCTCACTAGTATCTTACTCAAAACTTTATAAAACCATATATTGTGCTCCTGCATCAGCAATGGTTAAAACATAATAGTTCAAAATATTATGATGATACGTAAAATAGATAAATCAATTTTGGATTAACCATCCCAATTCATTTTGACTAACCTGTTTAATATTTATGGACTCCCTATCCAGTTTCGTAGTTTTCATGGGCTTACTATTAACCTGTTTAAATATATGGACTCCCTGTCCTATTTCATAGTTTTTGTGGGATGACTAAGAACCAATTAGCCCCTGCTAATAACTTTACTATTTCAAGGGTTCTCCCTGAACCTATAGGTAACTTCAATAACTTTCCTCTTATCCTAGTTTTCATTTGTTGACTAGGAACCTATTGACATTTGTCAATAACTAAATCCGAATAAAGTTATCATGGGTTCACTACAAATCTTTTGGCCCCTGCTAATAACTCAATCTGCTCACAGTTTTCATGGGTTTTCTATGATCCTGTTGGCCCCTGCCAATACTTTTCCTAAACATAGTTTTCATGGGTTTACTATAACCTATTTATCTGATAATTTCAATATTTTGGCATCCTACATTCTAGTCTGTCTGACCTCTTGGATGCTATTCAACTCATTAAGGAGTTAATTCAATTTATATTCACTAATGGGTCAACCTAGCTTGTTATTATGTCCCTCCCTAAAATACAGTTATGGGTCCATTATAATGTGAATATATATATATATATATATATATATATATATGTTTGTGTGTGTGTGTGTGTGTGAAGAAGTAATCATACAAACATAATAATACCAACACATGTGGTTTAATATCCTTGAAATCATTTTATGGAACTTGGTTAATCCCTTCAACTTATTAATCAAGGAGACTTCTTCAAAACTCCATACTTAAAATCATTTCAAAACTCTTTTATTATGCCATAACTTTCCTTTAAAATGAGATTAAGTTATTTGTTTTGAAAACTAAGGCTTTCGAAACCTTTAATCTTTACTTTCAAAACCAATGGAAAACTTCCTTTTGAAAGCATTTAAATCTTCTTTTCAAAACTCTAGGCACCTGCCTTTTGAAACACTTTAAAACCTTTCTTTCGAAACCTTTCAAATGCATTAAAGTGAAACTATTCGGTTATAGAAGCATAGCTTTGAAACCATATGAAAATGCCCCTTTCGAAACCATTGGGTTTTTACTTAAAATATTTTTTAGGTCAAAGTGAATACATATGAAAGTACCCCTTCAAAATCATTAATCTTTATATAAATTTGTTTGGGGAAAATTTGATGGCTTCGGAACCATCTACTCAAAAGCTTCAAAACATTTAAGCCAAACATTGAAAAATAGCATCAAAAACCCCTTTCAAAGTCATTGCCTTCAAAATCCTTGAACCATCTAAGCTTTTAGGAAGTGGCTCATATTTACAAACAAAGGCTACCTATCGAAAGCATTAATATCCTCAATTCCTTCGAAAGGCATAAGGTCGGCAGAAAGGTTTCGGCTTGGTCGAAACTACCCCTTTTGAAATCATTAGTTTGGAAACTAAGTAACTCATCGAAAGCTATACTTCAAACAATAAGGCGGCTAAGCTCTTTCGAAAGCTATTCAAAAAACCCCTTCGAAAGCATATATTTCGACATCTTCGAAAGCATTAGTAAAAACAGGCAGGCGCATTTCTTTAGAAAAAACAAAGATTTTGTTCCCATCGGAAGCTAAATTTCGACACCATGCCTTCTGCCTTTCTAAAATCTGCTACGTACCAATGTTGATACCTTGTGTATTGATTTAGACCTGGTAGGTTTCGACTTGATTGAAGGCCGAAGCTATGAGTCAAAAGGTATTCCTAAAAGAGGCAAAACCTACTTTTTTGGGTAAAAATTGATTTAATGCCAATTAAAACAAATACTTTCTAACTAACCTGCCTACTTGTAAACACGTCATTGATTGCCTCAACTTTTCAAATTCTTTACAAAATTAACTGCCGCATAATTTCAGACTAAACCAAGGTTAATTTAACAAATAAGCCCTTTCATTTAGTCAAACAATCAAATCATTTAGGTCCTCCATTCAAAATAATTTAATTCTCATAGTAAATCAATTAGGAAAAATCCCCAAAAATCAAAGAAATTTGCTTTTAACATGTTTTCTAACATATCTAAATTTCATACCCAAATTCTTAATATAATTTCCAAAATAAATTTCTAAACCCAATAAACTATATTTTCCATTGAAAATTCATAATGAATTCTCTATAACTTGGAAAATTATTGAAATTAAAATCTAACTTTTAAATCATGTTTTTCATGACATAAAATTTTCTCATGGCATTTGAAATTAATGTTAATCGGTTTTACCCTTAAAACCACATAAAATCCTATATAAACAATCTTGTTTAAATCAAATTTGTTATGATCCAAGCATATCATCATCCAAATCATCATAAAAATAGATTTAAGATTAAACCTGAAAATAAATGAACACAAAAAATAGAGATAATATAGACTATTAATCACCTTGATTTGGATAAGAAGATTAAATTGAGATTAATTTACCATAGCTAAAATCCTAAGCTTTACTTAAATTTTCTTCTAAGCTTTACTTAAATTTTGTTCTTCTTTTCTCCTAGTAATGGCCGGGTCCCCTCTTTTCTTTCATCTATTTATATTTTTTCAAAATGAACGTGAATGGTTAAGGCAAGAGAATTTAAGGGTGATGGAAACATGAAGCAATAATTACCCAAATACCCTTGTGTTAATTAATTAACATGTATAACCATTTGTAGCCCATTTAGTTAATTAAGCTTGGCCTCTAGGTTTATTTTCGAATCTCAATCTTCTTATCACTCTAACATTTACATTATTCTATTTTATTTATCTAATAAATCTCAGAATAATGTTATTAAAAATTAGTTGTGTTACATATATAGTATCGTTTCAAAAAGGGATTTGAAAGTAGGAAATATTTTTATAATTTACTAGTTCGAGTGACTCAAAGTGGCTAAAATGAAAAAGGGATGTGTTTGGATGGTAAACACTTCTTTTGAGTATTACTCTTCTAGGAAAGGGGATATATGATACTATTTGGTAGTACCCTATTCCTTGATATCATTTTGGAGTTACTTGGACTATATGTATATTTTCTAAGGTTTAAAAATAATGTATCATTTCTAAAAGATTTTTGAAATAAAACCCAAGTACTTGGTTCCTAAGTTTCAAAATTATAAATTATCTTGATGTAATAAAGGTTAATAAAGGAAGTTTTAAAAATTGAATTAATTTAATAAGGAGGTTTAATAATCTTTGTTTTATTAAACTACGTCTTATGATTTTAACATCTAGGAAGTGAAAATAATTTGATGTTATTAGGCCAGCTAATAAACATCTTTGCCTAAGAGGTGTCTAGGAAAAAGTAGAATCTAGGATAGAGTTAAGATACCAGCATCTTACCCCTTTTAGCTACTTAATAGACCGATTGGCTAAAGAGGTTGGATTGGTCCACTTAGTTTTAAGATCCAAATTGTTTTGAGCCTATATTTGAATAGTTAAAAGTGAATATAATTAAAAATATGTTGTTTTGTATATACTCGTAGGATGTTGGTGAATATTATATAAATTAATAAATTAAAATGATCTTATGAAAAGTTTTTATAAATAAGTTGTGCATTTTAAAATGTTGGATCTGAATTGAAGCTTTATCAAGTGTTTCCATTAATATTTTGGGATGGATAGAAAGTAGTTCGGTAGTAAGAATCTTTAGATCAGTACATAAACTGTACGTAGATCATTTCCCTCTTCACATAATTCTCGATACAAGATTCGAGTACATGGCTTGAGGTGTTCCACACCATTCCGAATAAGGATCTATCACTTAATTTTTAACGGTGAACAATTGCTGAGAATTCTTAGTATGGGACCAAAAGTTTTCAATCATAGTTTATGGCTATGTAAGGAGAATAGACGTTTCTAATTAAGAAGCTTAATCAAAGTCCACATTAGAAGTTGGGTAAGCGATACAAGTTTGGAAGTAAAAGCCATGTATTCGAATGGATGATTAAATCATATTTTGCATATGTTTGACTTGTGTACATCATACGGACTGGTGAATAGTGTTAAGCATGTCAGGGTTTGGGTTGAGGCAAAATTTTGGGGTCGAGATTCTTTTAAGGAGTGGAGAGTGTATTGACCCGAAATTTCACCATTTTGATTTGCGAACATTTAATTAACTTTAATATTCAAATAATAGATTTTATAATTAAAATAAAATGCTTTAAAATAATAAATAATGATGGTGAAATAGTTTTCAAAGTTAGTTTACAAATATAATTCGTTTAAAGAAGAATCGAAAATGTGACCGGAATTTTTTTCAAATTTTCGACTTGATGTCAAATAAAAGTTATCGAAAATATTATAAACCCTAGATATAAATATTCACATACATTTACAAGTTAGGGTTACATATTATGGTAGTGTGTGTGCGTAGGATAATCGATGTTGCATTTTATAAATAAATGGAAAAGTAAAGCCATGTCATTAGAAACATATTGGCCCATGGGGTTTTAAGGGGGACAAGCTTGTAGATGTGAGTACCATAAGGTGGAGGGAACAAGGCGATATGGCAAACTAAGAATTGAAGGTAGGGTATAGGGGCAATAAGGTAATTTACTTTGTTCTTTTTCTTATAAATAGCCCTTTCGCTTCTTCAATTTCACCTACTTTTTTTCTAGCGTATCTTTTTCATATGTTATGCAAATGGAGTATTTTTTCAAAAAATAAAAAAATTCAATATCTACAACTTTCATGTGTACCACTTCTTCAAATTTTGTGCTTGTCCAAATCTCATTCCTTTGCAGAGTGTTTCCGGACCTAGTTTTTTTATTCCGAGAACACCTCTTCTTCCTCAGGCCGTCTCCTTCAATATAGATCCAAAATGAGTGATTCTTTTTTTGAAATTATAGAGAAATAATTTAAAAGAAACCCCCCACAACCTTTCCAAATTCTATGAATAACTTGTCCAAAATTCAGTTGGAAGATGATCCATTTTCGGGTTTGATATTTGTGAATTCGATGATAATCCAAAGTCCCTCCACTATTCAAGGCCAAGCTCCACCATACCTTGGGTCATGCCATTTGTCAAGGAAAGGAGGAGAATGAGGGGGTCATAGTGTTGTTGTTAGTCGGGAGCGTCTTGGGTTGCTTTGGATAAGTTGGAGGCCTAATAGTAGTAAAGCTCACTAATTTAATTAAAGTTTCTAACTTCAATAATGTAAAATATTGTTGATTTAATCATATGTGATTGTTTGGATATAGGATTGATTTGTGTGTATATATATTTACGTTGGGAATGTTCTTGGTTGAAAATGACATATAACTTGAATATGCAAGTAATTAAGTCAAGTTAGTTTATTAGATACGTCCTTAGTTGGTTGTGTTAAATTTTGGCATGTCTATGTTTGTAATCATGCATGGAATGTTGTAGGCTAAGTTAAGGTTAGATATTTAATTTGTTGTGTGGTGCCGCATCAAAATCCCTTAATTTAAATTAATTTAACCTAAGTGTTCATAAAAAGGACTTTTATAAAGTTTAAAACTTTACCTTTTAAGATTCAAAAATTTATTCAATGTTTACAAAAGTAAATTAAAACCAAAAGATAAGCTTTTAAAACTATTTGGAAGGTTTAAACAAGACTTAAATATCAGGTCATATAGCGATAGTCGATTTAACAGCGGTTCATAAAATGAACTCTTTTGCAAAATTTAAAAAAAATTCCCATCTTAAGTATCTTTTTGAAAAATGTTTGCAAAAATTATAATAATTATTTAAAAATAAATGAAATTTATTTATTCATTTAATGATTAACTAATAAATAATTAAGTAAGATAACTAGTACTTAATTATTAATTATGTTAAGATAATTGGTACTTAATTATTTTCAAGTAAGTTAATTATAATTATTTGATTAATAAAGGGCTAATCATTATTTAATTATTTATTTAAGGATTAATTACTATTTAAATTAATTGTTAAATATTAATTATTTTTATAGAAGGGTTTAATTATTAATTAATTACTAGTGAAGTTAAGATCTAATTAAGATTTGATTAAGATTAATTTAATTATTAATGGAAGTTTAAATTATTATTTAATAATTAATTAGAGATTAGTTATGGTTTAAATATTTATTTAATTATTTATGTAAAGGTTTATTTTTATTTATTTATTTAATAGTTAATTGTGGTTTAATTATTAATTAAAGGATTAACCATTTGAAATAAAGAGTCTTTTTTAAAGTTTTAAACCACTTTATTTCTTAAGATCGGTTTCTTTTAAAAGCAACTCTCTTTAAATGGAATGTTTTAAATCAAAGGGATTTCTTGGTCGACTACCCTTAAGAAACTCCAATTGAACATGAAACCCAATGACAATTGTTTAGCAAGATAAATCACCATTCTGCTAATTAAATTATATTGACATCTATTTAGCAGAATAAGTCACCATTATGGTATAATTCACCGAATAGATATTGTTGACATCTATTAGGTAGAATAAAAATCCATTTTGCTATTATATCAACTTGGACATGTATTTAGCAGAAATAAACTTTTTCTGCTATTACAATAACTAGGACATTTACCTATATGTTGATTAATTATTGCTTATTGATCCCTTTTACATATCTGCTTATTGCGTAAATTCCCATGTCATAACTTGGATAACCTAAAATCAATTAAATGAACCATTGCGGTCATTAAGCCTTTTTCTTATTTTGTAAATCAATCATTTCAAATATATTTTTTATAAATATTTTAAAGTAAAGTTATTGCTTATTTATAATGTTTAAAGTGTATTGTCATTTTAAATATAATCTTTAAAGGATAACTAAGCAATTATTTTATTAAAGATGTTTTGAAATAATTTATACTTTTTTGAATGATCGCTTAAAAATCATCATTTTGTTAATGTGATTTAAAGATAATTTAATGAAGAATGTTTAGGTAATAACTTATTTATTTAAAAGTGGTTTTAATAATTGATTGTTTATCAAAGGAACTTTATTGATTAAAGTTTATTAAGGAAGTTTTGTTTTGAATAAAGAAATTTTATAAATGAAGTTTTACAAATGATTTTGGAAATTTATAAAAGAGTTTTATAAATAAACTTAGGATTTATAAAGTGTTCTATAAATGGATTTGGAGTTTAAATGAAAGAGAATTATTAAAAGGATTTAAAGAAGAGGTTTATTAAAAAAAATTGAGATTTGTATTTCCCTTAACTGACCTTCATAATTATGGTGGTATGGATCATTCATTCCTTACTTAACATTAAAGGAATGATGTTTAGGTTATCGTTATCTCTATTTTAAATAACACTTGCTTTAATCCTTTTTAATACGATTTTGAAATAATTAATCTTTTACAATGTTTTTTGAATATACTTATGTCAGTGAGATAAGTATATGAATATATTAAATAAATATTTTGGAAACGGATTAAATAAATGAAAATTTAATTTTGAAGCTTCGTTGGTTCTATAGGAAATTTAATCTCTGAATTGTTGCTTGTTTGTATATTCGATATTTAAATAATCGACTATCAAATTTGGACCAAAATATAACTTTGAAAATATATAGAAGAAACACATGAGTTATGTGGCACAGTCATCTTCGATGATATTTACTATGCATATAAACCTTGTTTTGTTTATCTGAGACAAATGATAGGAAGATCCGTCCCCTTAAATAGCTAGGGGTTGATCTCTGCTCCTATTTATTGTGTCTGATTATTTCCAAAAGAACCGGGGTTGAGTTTACCAAAAACTATCGAATGTTATTTCGAAGAGACGGGGACCGGATAAGTATAAATTATCCAAAAACCACTTTGATCCTACTCAACCATTTCGAACTGAAGACATCTTGAAGATAATTAAAGACGTAGCTTTTGAAGTGCAAAGGCTACTTGCTACTAATCTCAAGGGTAATTCCAAAATGGATGTAGTAGATATAGTGCATTCGGTTTATTCAGACCCAAAACAAAATTGTACATATGAATGTTGGCACTGCATTTCTGCCTGAAGGGTAGTGTTAGCATTCCAAGATGGTTTGCTGTATAAAAAGGCAATCGTAGACTCTAGCCTCAGCAACTAGGAGAATGACTAAGTAGGAACATGCGGCAGGGCTATGTAGGTCACTCCTATTAGGGAATGATCATCCCATTTCTTGAGTCGATAAATATGTATGCTTCAGGGCTCATTATGGTTGTTTATCAACCATTAGGTGATCTTATTCAGCGCTATCCAGTAAGGGGTAGGGCCGATCCTGAGTAGCAGAGATGTAACGTAATGTAGCGTCCCATACATTTTATTAAATTTGTACGGAATCGGTTGGTAGACCCTTACTCGTTCATATTTGGAATCCACTCTCTAATAAGTGTCTTCAGACGTGATTATATACCTACTATGCTTGAATTTAATTAATACAACAATTTCACCCATGATTAATATGTATTTCTATCTTAGAAATTATTATAATATCACTAGATTTCTGTAGAAAGTTTTTTAGTTATCGTAAGGTAAAAACACATCTAGGTTTATGTGCGACGTGATCTTACGAGATACCTCTGATTATAAATAGTTTTACAAGTTAAATAAATAAGATTCCTTGTGATTTGAATTTCTCACGCTGGTTTTACTAGATTGATCCGGCTGTTATTTTTCTTATAATGCTTGGGTCAACCCGATTGAAATTGAACACTATTCAAAATTATAATAAATATTTGTTTGAATAATATATTCGTTTGAATTCAAATTCCGTGTTATTTATTTTATTCAACAAATATTTATTTAATCTGTGAGAAATAAAATAGTATATTATCAAATACATTTAAACGAATGTATATATGTTTATTATCATCAAACAAAAATCATATAAGCGCATATTCAACAATCTCCCCCTTTTGATGATAACAAACATATATTTAAGATTTTGAATATGTTAAATGTATTTGATCATGATATATCCTAATTGCTCCCCCTATTTAAATGCTCCCTCTCTACATGATGCTCCCCCTACATATATGCATACAAATAAAAATATGCAAATGAGTCTAGATGCAAATGGAAAATTATTTGACCTTTGCTTGAATTTATTTGACAAAATCTTAACCTTTCTCTCCCTGTTTTGTTATCAGCAAAAGAATAATAGTGTTAGAGAAAATAGAGATAAAGTTATCGATATTAATTCAACATTAAAACTCAATTGAATATAAATATTAAATTTCAATAAAAAATCAAAAAAAATCATAAATATTTTGTTAGGTGCATATTCCACTTTTAGAATGATGGAAATGATGTCATCATATAAAACCATACAGTTGTGTCTATTTGTGGTATATTTATATCAGGAATTTGAATATCTACTAACCATGCATAACCGTTAGGACTTTTAAATGAGATTAGTAGTATTCCAATTTTATTTTAAAAAAATGAATTCAAGTATCTTCTAACCACGCATAACCGTGAGGACTTTTAAATGGGATTAGAATCAACTTGTTTATTTTACAAATCAACTTTTGATATGCGTTCCATACATGCATAACCGCGAGGACTTTTAAATGAGCATGGAAGCACATAACAAATTCCAAGTAATTCACCCATGCATAACCGTGAGGACTTTTAAATGAGAGTGAATACTTTGGTATTTATTTATTTGTTTTTTTTTTAAATGTGAAAATGAAAAACGAACGATTCCTGTTTAAAGTACCACATATCGACAAACTATATAGAATTTTTATGAGTGATGGTCGTTAGAAATATGATAGATATAGAGATGGTCATGGAATTTTTACCAACAAAAGTTTTATGACTCTTGTTTAAATTTCTAAAGAAATTTATTAATTATATCGTCTCAAGTCATCATATTTGATCAATATTAACAATCATCACTTTTTCAATCACTATTTTTCTTTTCGATAAACATTAGGGAGTCAGATCAGTCAAAATAGTCATTTAAAATCAAATTCAAAAATAATTATGAAATTAATTTTTCAAAATGACTAATCTGAAAATATGGTCAAAAATGATTTTCTCCAGGGGTTTTAAAAGAAAATTTTCTGCTATTTGAAAATTATTTGAAATGAAAAATATGCAGATATTTTCTTTGAAAAACGATGCAGTTACTAAATGTCTCAACAAAAAATCACGTTTCACTAGTAATTTTTCTATCAACTAGATTACCAGTGTAATCTGCATCTAAATTTCTCTTTCACTCAAAAATTATCATCAATTGAATTTTATAGACCAAAACATGAAGTGTGCACCAAAACTTTCAAATTCAATTTTAACAACAATTTAAATGACATTCTTTTGAATTTGAAATGAAGCCGTGTAAATAATCGAAAACCGTGAATATAGAGTCAGTCGTATTATCACCAATTGTATTATCCAACAAAACACTATTTTTAATCGAAACTGATATATATGAAGTAATTCAAAGAATCTAGAGATTTTTATAGTGTTTTTGGCATAAGAATATAATTGACCAACTATGTTGAATTAGTCAGAGTCAAAATCATCATCTCAATATTGGCTGATTTTAATTCAGAATACGGTGCAGATTATCACATTTAATATATCATTTAAAACATACCATTACCTGTTTTACCTTTACGATATTTTCCGTTATTGTCCGTTGTGATTCTGTCACCTTTATACTAGGCTAAGGAACTTAGCTTTGTCGCCCGTTGCGTTTCTGGAACAACCAAAATCCAGAGAACACTATTGTTGTTCCTTAGCCTGCCACCACACCTACACGATGAAAGATTTATGTGACCTATTTGTTTTTATAGGTCCATGATTGTTAGTGGCAGAAAATTTTGAAAAACAATTTTGTAAAGACCCAAAACTATTTATAATTGTTCCCTTCGGCACCCAAATTTGTTTAACTTTGAGAGATTTTATATTTGTGCCTTTTGGAACGCAAATCGGTATAGTTTTCGCATGTTTGGGTCTATACCAACAATTATTGTGATCGTGTCCAAATTTTCTACAAATTGTGCACATAGAATTAACTTGATTAATCTTGTTTTCAACAATTTTCGAATTATTATATCCAAGTCCTTGTCTAACCGTATTAACAGTTTGTTTTCCTAATAGCATATTTAATGATTTTTCACTTTTGGAAAATTTTTCTAAAGTAGTAGACAGTTGTTGGACTTGTTATTTGAGAGATTCATTTTCGTTTAACAATTGTGTGCACTTTTTAATAGAATTCTCTCTCCTAGTATTTTCATTCTCCTTTAAAATCAGAATTTCATTTTCAAGTGTTTTTATATTGATTTCTGATTTTTTAATTTCCTTTTCAAAGGTTGGACACTTATCACACTTAGGGATCCTACTTTGATAGGTTTTAACTAATTGATCAAGTTGTTTATTACATTCTATCAAAGTATCTTTTTGAGATTCAAGTTTGGCGTATTTTTCCCTAAGTCGTTCAAAACAACCGTTTACTTCATGAAAATATATAAGCAACTCAGAATGGGTAAGTTTTGATACCTCACTTGGCTCGTCATCGTCACTGTCAGTTGTATCACCTTGAAGACACAATTCTGCCTTTTCGCTTTCACTGCCAGTGCTTTGATCATTCTCGTCTATTTCATCCCAAGTGGCTGCAAAACTTTTCTTTTTCTGTTTCTTTCCATGGCTGGATTTAATTTGTGGACAATCGGGCTTGATATGGCCGGGTTTGTTGCAATTATAACAAATAAACTTTTGTTCATCCGAGTAGTCTAGTGCTTTGGCTATTCCGCTTTTTGCTTTTTGAATTCGAGCTGAATTTCCATGTTTTTGATTCCATTTTTTGAATTTCCTTATTAACAGCTCCAATTCTGCTGCTCCATCATCTTCATCGTTATCATCATCACTTTTGGTTGTTCCTTTGAGAGCTATTGATTTCTTTTGAGTGTCACCTCCTTCACGCTCTTCTTTGAATTTCATTTCTAGCTCATAAGTGGTGAGATTTCCGATGAGTTCTTCAACTTTAAGTTGTTTTAAATCTTTCGATTCTTGTATGGCAGTTACTTTTGCTTCAAAGCTTCGTGGAAGGACTCTGAGGATTTTCCGGACTATTTCTAATTCGGTGTATGTTTTTCCGAGAGCTTTTGATTTGTATACGATATTGGAGAGTCGTCCGTACATCTCTTTGACATTTTCTTCCTTCGCCATTTTGAAGTTCTCGTATTCGCTGCTTAGCATTGCAAGGCGAGATTCTTTGACTTGAGATGTTCCTTCGTGAGTCACTTCTAGTATGTGCCATATTTCCTGCGCAGTTAGACAATGTGAGACACGATTAAATTCAAATTGATCCAATGAACAGATAATAGAATTCATAGCTTTGGCATTAGTATTTTGTAATTTATTTTCTAGTTCTGTCCATTGTTCCTTTGGTTTCTCTATTTCCTGATTATCTACAGTTATAGTTGGTATTCTATAACCTGTCTCAACAATATTCCAAGCGTCAATGGTTTTCAGAAAAATTTGCATTCTATTTTTCCAGTAAGCATATTCACCATTGAACATTGGTGGTCTAACTATCGACTGACCCTCTGCAAAAGCATTATTAAAAGAAGCCATTTTAAAAATTCAAATTTTTAAAACAAAAACCGATTTTTTTTAAAACACGAATTTTTAAAACAAAAATTGATTTTTGTAAAATCAAATTTTTAAAACAAAAAATGGCTTTTGTTCCTAGCTCTGATACCACTTGTAGGATCGATTTCACCCTAGAGGGGGGGTGAATAGGGTGATAGTGTAAATTATTAAAATTAATCGCGGAAGCTTATAAATTAATTTCGGTTCAGATCACAGAATAGTAGCACAGATATCGCAGAATATAAATAACAGAATAAAACAGAACAACACAGAATTTACCCAGCTTCGGCAAAACCCTGCCTACGTGCTGCCCCCAAGGTTTCTACTAGAAATTAGATAATCCCTCGCTTACACACGTAAACTCGCTATACCCGCTATTGACTAATCTAACTCTACGCTCAAAACCCTGCCACAACTCAACTACCGAGTTGCGAATTCTCAAGCTACGCCACGTAGCTTGTCCCCTAGTCACACGACTAGAAAAATATAAACGGTTTAAAAGAAAATACAAAACAAAACAAAATAAAAATAGCCTAATTTAAAACAACTAAGCCCAAAATAACCGGCCCATTAATTAAAAGA
The DNA here is from genome assembly GCA_030765085.1 of Allium cepa. Lineage (NCBI taxonomy): Eukaryota > Viridiplantae > Streptophyta > Magnoliopsida > Asparagales > Amaryllidaceae > Allium > Allium cepa. Next base: position 509,012,923 of record CM060932.1, on the reverse strand, counting down.
ATGTGTCCCCCTTTTTCTCCCTTTTATTTTATCGGCCCGGTTCTTTTTCTTTGCTTGAGTATAATGGCGACCGTTCCTTTTGCAAAATTGGGGCTTTTGTTCTTGATGCCATGCTCTTAAATTAGGGTTTTAAATTGAAGTCGCTGCCTTTGTTGGTTGATTGCAATCACTGTTTCTCTGATTTGCTTCAATTGTTTGCGGCTTTTCCTCCTTGATCGAGTTCGATTGCTTCGGTATGTAATTTGTACTTTTTTGCTTCTTCTAATCTTTCGTACTTGAACTCGATAATAGATTGCCTGTGATGATTAGGGTTCTTATAGGATTCGATTTCCTAGAATTGCGTTCGTATATGTTGATTTGAATTTGTCAAATTCTTCATCTCGACCACTTTATTATTCTTGAACGATTGAGATTGATTCTGACTTGTTCAATATGAATATGCTTTCGGTGATTTATTTCGTGATGACCACGGTGTTGATTTCTACTGCTTCGGCCTTGACTCGTTCATCTTGAAATTGTTTTTATTTCTAAAGTCACGGCTTTGACTTTCTCAAAGATGCGTACTTGATACACTGTCATGAATTCGATTTTTTTGTACTGTTAAACTTCGTTCATTTGTACTTTGTTTCTTTATAATGCTCGAACTTGTTCATGTGATTCATGCTTTATTTTGACCTGATCTTGTAGTTGTACACTTTGTAGTCTGCATTTCATATGCTTGCAACCTTGCTACTGTATTCATGAGTTTTGATACATATTGCAATTTGGACATGGTTTCATACTTGTTGTCATTTGCAACCGGTCTCTGTGCATTTCTCTGCTTGACTTTGACTTGGTTTTTGACTTGTTCAACATTGATTTCACTGCCTCTTCGACCTTGACACTGAGTGTTTTCTTCGCGGCCATGAATTTGTTGCTGATACTTGTATACTGCTGTGTCCTTTACTTAGTGTTGTAGCAGTTTGTATTTGCTGTATCTTGTAGTTGCACTTCTAGTTGCATATGTTGTACATCTGAGTCACTGTTGCCTTGTTGCTGTGTCATACTCGATGTGTTTGCACTGCTGTGTTATGTAGTACTTGACTTGTTCCTTGTTGAGTCTTTGGTGATGCTTCACCTGTTATGTCTGCAACTTGTAGCTGGATTTGTGCACCTTGTTTCATGTTTAAGACTTGAGTCTTTGTGGTCTGGTTGCATGTTCACTATTTGTATCTGCAGTGGTATTGTTTTGTTTGCATATATATCACTGGTTCATGTTGTTACTGAGTTTGACTGCATGTTCATTGGTACTGCTTCATCAGTTCATATTGAACTGTTTCCTGTCATGTTCACTTGCACACTCGAGTTTGTAATTTCTGATTCATGTTGACTGCAGTGTTGTGTTTGTTCTCCTGCATGTAGTCAGTTGTAACTGTATTGGACTTTACTCTGGTTAGCACTTGCACATTTGAATTTGTAATCTCTGATTCATGTTGTGTTGGAACTGGATTAGTGCAGTTTTCATTCTAGTTTGTAACTGCAGCCATGTTTCATTTTGAGTTGCAGTGTTGGTCTGACTTGCTTGAGTTTCACTGCCATAAGTCGTGCATGTGTGTTGCAGTTGTTTATATGCACTTCATCACTTCAGTATTGTATTGTTTTCACCACTGGCCTGTTGTAGTTTGATTGTGTGATGTTGTACTTTGGTCTATTGGGCTGCATACATGTTGTAAGTGATTTGTGCTTAGTTGCATCACTGGTCCATTGAGGTTGATCATCTGTTGTAGCCTGACTTGGTCTTGTTTCATGTTGGCTTGACTCTGGGCATGTGTACTCCCGACCATTTTATTGCATTCAAATTTATTTTTGAATTTGCACCTGTGTTGAATCCAGTTTCACAACTCGGGTTTGACCTTGTGCTCGTGTCATGATTTTCAATGTTATTGCACGTGTGTTGAACCCGGTTTTTCATTTGGGTTTGACATGTGCTCACCTGTCCCTGTAAATCAATCAAGTGTATATATCGGCGTGCACGGCCTTGTGGCATATACAGTAATACATTGTGTATGTCACAAGTTGTTCGTGTATGATGAATTCAAGTTTAAATTATGACGAACAACCCAAATAACTGAGGCAAATCATATTTTCAAAAAACATATTTTATTTTTGAATTGCAAAAATATTTTCAAAAACCATATTTTATTTTTGAATTGCAAAAATATTTATTTTTCAATTTTACGGCGTTAGTTTATATTTTTGTAGATTTCTCAGATGCTGGATTCAAACTGGAATGGAGTTGAAGATAAATACGAGTGTGAGTGATATGTAGTGAGGTGAACTGTAAATATGTAATGTGATGTAATTGTAATCAAAGTTGTATAGTTATAGTGAGAGCTTGAAATTGTACACTACTCAAAATTGTAATAAATATTTGTTTGAATTCAAATTCCGTGTTATTTATTTTATTTAGCAAATATTTATTTAATCTGTGAGAAATAAAATAGTACATTATCAAATACATTTAAACGAATGTATATATGTTTATTATCATCAAACAAAAATCATATAAGCGCATATTCAACACAAGCCGTATCTAACTATCCATTTAGGTACGGCTAAAAGCCATATCTAATAATCGAATTAGATACAACTTGTAGCCGTAGCTAATAGCACAATTAGATACGGCCTAAGGCCGTACCTAAGTGAACCTCGAACCGCGTCTTGTAAGTCATTTAGATACGGCTGATGGTCGTGTCTAACTTGTTAGTTAGATACGGCTTTAAGCCGTACCAAATGACCTGCTTCTACATACCTGTTTAATTTGATACGGTTGATGTTGATAATATTCTTATAGGTGGACTTTACACTTTCAATTCGATTAGACGTGGATTTTAAATACCGAGAAAAAGTGAAAGTGAGACAAGCTAACAATCAGACATAATTTATAGAATTATCATACGAGTATAAGCATAGAGTATGTGCATCATGCAAGCTATATGGACATAATTCAGAACATTGTATGTGTTAACAAAACAGTCATGGCAACCGAAAAATACAGTCCAAAACACTCAAAGTTGTACAAATGACTGGATTGATACAACAAAGACTCAAACTGATAAGGCTACAACATCTACAGAGGTTCACAAGAAGGATCAACATATGGGTAAAGAAAGTTGTCTAAATCTCCTAATAAGGCAGCCTCTGATATCTCCACTTCGAATAGGTTTGACTGCCTTAGTGAAGCACACATGTTTCCTGCATCAACTTCTGCAGTCCACACTGGTGCTTCAGTTCACCATGATTTTCCAGATGTGATCCTACCTGCACAATCAACTGAAAAACAATAGGAAACTAATTTAGATGAAGTTATAGTGGAAGATTGTAGCTTTGAGGACTCAGATGCAGACAACGCAGCAGTTGATGCTTTTGATACTACCCAATAATTTGTGGAAACTATTGCAACACATATACCATAAAATCCAAAAACAACAAAAAAGAGAAGTTTCCCACATAGTTTCAGTAAAACCTAAATATGTGGCCAAGTTTTCTAAAAATACTCCCAAAAGTATAGCTCCTACTAAAAGACTGACAAGGAACTCGATTGCTTTTAAATGAAGATAATGTCTTGGAATATCAGAGGAATGAATACTAATACAAACTATATCATGTATTCAACCTTCTGCATACCCACAAACTCACTTTTTTGAGTTTGTTAGAGAACAAGTTAGACACTGGAAGCATGTTCAGATTACAATCCTTTTTGATATTTAACATATTCAACACGTGCTCCTGCAGTCACTTGAAAAAGGATAGAACGAAACATATGCGTCAATTGAACAAAACACAACCCTGTTTTTGGTGCCTGAGGGCAAATCTTACTGTCTCAAGCCAATTAAATTTGATGGTCCATGCAAATCCAATGTTTTTTTCCAGGTGATACATTATATAAAATTGTCATGCTAATATAAAACAGAGGTATCATCCTTTTTTATTTTATATTAGTTCAAGGAAAACTTGAAGCTCCTTCATACTAATCTTACTGGATTAACACAGATAAAAAAATATGGATTGAATTCAGTCAATTGAAACATTTTTTGGCAAATGGTGGAGTGGAAGTTGACGGTAATGGACAAATTTGGTGGGAACGTTCTTGCAAGAGTAACTAAAGTCTGGTAAACTACAAAAACACTTTATCACACACACACACACCCCATAGAAAAATGATAACCAAATTGTTTAATTCTCTAGTTATTTTATGTCAGTTCGTACTGAGTGTAAACTTGTTATTTTAGATGGTATGATACAAACAAATCTTTAAATTGTACCACAAATATGGTTTGTTCTCTAAATCATTACATGTTCTTTTACTTTGTTTTGTATTGTGTTTTTTGAAAAGTGAAAATTAAATTTAAGGCCACTTTACCATATATACTTGTTTATCACTTTTGAAAATTGACTGACTATCTTTGTTCCATTTTGAACAGCCAGTTGTGCGGTGCATATTTTGACAATTCTTGAAGGATGGATTTTGATCAGCATATTGGTGTGCATCAGAAACTAAACCGAAGAGAGTTATTCTCCCCAGTAACTGAGTTGCACACATAGTAAAATATTAACATAAACAGAAAATATACCTGCTCCAACATCTAAAGAATTTGAATAAGACCCTTCGGATGGCACACATACCCACCCACTCCAACTTCAGCAAAGGTCTCTACAAATTGATGATTTATTTTGCTGGTTCTCTCATCTAGTAGCAGTATGTTGTCCAACACCACTTTTTCATGTATGGGTGGTACAGATTTTCCATGGATTTTGGACGATGTAGAATCTCGGCATACAGTACCTGTTGCAATAAATATGTTTAGATCTATCCAACAAAATATCTGCTCGAAAGCAACTAAAAATAGAAATCTTGTAATAAATACCTTTTGCTATTATGTCTAAATCAGAGTTGAGGATTTCACATCTTTGATTGCTTGCTACATCGGTCGAATTCTGGAACTGCGAAGCAACGAATTCAGGGGCATTGAATTGTGTGGCGCGTCCTCCATCAGAAGAATCGATCGGTGCGTGAATTCCCTTTTCGATGTTTCCCACCATGTTGATCAGAACCTCCATTTGCCCAGACAAATTTCCCACTGTACCCTCCAAACTTCCCACCCTCATTTTCAACTCATCATGCTCTCTATGAACATGTCTGAGTCGTTTCTGTGCAATGGCACAAGCCTTAACTTTAGTCTTTGGTATAACGGTCCCAACGCCGCGACTCCTACCCCTTGCATCCTTACCAAGCACTTGTGATAAGATGTCTTAACCCACTGTCAATTTTTCTTCATCACTATCAGTAATCTTTTCCTTCGCTTTCGCAATTTGATCCTGAAATATGATAATACTTATATGAATAAGGAATTTTAAAGAATATGCAAGTTAGTATTTGTTATAAATATGAAGAAGTGGCATACGCATATTTTAGCATCTGATTAGTATTTGTTAACTTACAAAGTATGAAGAAGTGTCATCTGATATGCTACCATCTTTTTTCCTGTGTGTCTTCTCCCATACTTGACGACGACTGATATTTGTTGATGGACTAGCAGCGATCTGCAATACAAGTACAAATTTGATTGAAATAGTTGATGTTTGTACACATGTAGATGTATGTATGTAGAATGTAGATACAGTGAATACTGAAGCATATGAATGAAAATGGATATAAATTACCATTTTTTGTTATATTTTAGCATGACTTTTACGTCCTGCATGGTGACCATAACTGAGCAATGCTCTGTTCTTTTTGCCTGTCTCCCTTCTTCCGCTTGCTTCAGGCGTTGCTTCATTTTTTATGAACTGTTCCCAATATATCTTCTTGAGCAACTATAGCCGGACAATTTTTCAACCGTTCTTCGTCATTTTTGAAAGTGTCATAATAAACTACTCTCAGGTTTTTCTTGTATCTCCTAAAAGCCTCGGCCATTCTCTTTAAAAACATTTCCTTTGAAAGCGGATCGAGCTCATAAATTTTCTGCAAAAATTATATTAAATTAGAAAGAAATGAGGTAGTTTAATAATTATATTAAATTAGAAATATATGAGGTAGTTTAATATTAAATTAGAAAAAAAAAATTCACCAGGTGATATCAAGAGTTGAGAAAAGAACACGTTTGAATACCAAAATGTTAGTTCAATTAAATCCTATGTGTGTAATAAATATAAATAGTAGCTACTTGAATTCATATGAGTACCCCTTAATTTACCCAGTAACATGAGATCACTTAATATAATGGCAAAGGTAGAAGTTAAAACACTATTAACTTTCTATTCGATTAATACATCCTGATGCTTTCATTCTATAAGTAAATAACTCAGCTTGTTCACTGAAAATTTAGATACTTCAATTCATGCAGAAAGAAAAGTGAAAATGAATACTTTGTAAAATAGTACACATACAGTTGGGTTTCATTGGAACATTTCGTGAATACCAAAATTACATACACGAGTCTGTCATTATCGGGAATGTTTTGTCATTGGGTATTGGTATTGAGTACATTGTTGTATTGTTATTTTGATTACAAAAAAGTGGTATGTGAATATATTGGGCTAACCAACATTGTGCATAATTCAGTGCAGTTGTACATCATTCCAGAGAAATGGTATAGGAGATATCACTACATCCTAATAATTCATTTTAGAGCCTTAGATAAAGTTTAGGTCCATAAAGGAACATAAAAATAGGCACCCATGGTTTAATCTCATAGTGTATAGGAGTAACGCAAAAAAAAAAAAACCAACTGAAATGAAGCATTAATAGCGTTTATCATTTGATACAGTGCTGCTGGAAATAATATTTGTAAAACCAAATAGAAAGGCAACAAAAAATGTGGCAAGAAGTATCAGTAATAACATCTTGTATATAACTAGGGGGACAACACTATTTACATCCCAACAAAGTCCATTCTTCTTGATCAAAATAGAAGAAAACAAAAGGAATTTTAACTAAGCTTCAGTAACTCTCAAATTAATTATGCAACGAAATTGTAATCTCAATAAGAAATAAAGTAAAGTAAATTCATAATACGTATGTAAATACATAAGTTGATGGTTCGATCCCAATTAAATTGCAAAATTTGAGCATTATTTCAGAAACAAGATGCATAGTTACTGCTTAAATAGTGTAAAATCATTGAAGATCAGGATCATAACACCACTAGCTATTTTCTAGTTTAAATTGGTTCCAAACAAAAATATTTATTTACCACCAATTCATTCCAAATGTTGTCCTTATATATTCCGGGTACTTTATCCCAACTTATATATGATATCGGCACATGAGCTCTTACTAGTTCACCAAGCGTAGTAGTGATCTTTCCAGCGTTATCTGAGACCGGAATACCGATTAAGTTTTGATCAACTTTCTTCACCTCTGAACATGACGAATGTGAAGATGTTGGATTTCCTGACATTGAAATTTTGTTTTGCTTTTGGTTCAAACCTACACAACAAGTGAAGATGTACATCAAGTGATGAATCTAAGTATCAAACAATCTGCGAAAGCCAATTTCATTATTGTAGAACAATCAAATATTTAAGAAGCTTCAAAGTCAAAGTAATTTCCAAAATCTTAAACAAAGTTGATTATTCTGCAACTTGTGATTTGTTGCTAAATGCTGTTTATACCGTTTAACTCCCAAATTATGAAGTAACAATGCTTGTCTCCGCATTGTTAAACCATTCAATTATTGGAAGCAAGAGAATTTCCTCTGTTGTTCTACTCTTAAAAATGGTAGTGTATCTACTAACTAGTGTTGTGTTATTAATCAAGCCATTGAATTTGTAGGATGTGTACAAAGCATTCCCTAATTTTACTGATGCCCAGAAGGAAAAGCTATATCGGATGTTTATTCAAGTTAAACTGTATATCTTATCTATCTTTGTATATATGAAAATATTGCTAAGATTACATTACACTTGCATTTGCTATGTATAATTATAACACAAACCTTAAGACAATTTCTCAAAATAACAATAGAAATAGACAAAGACAATTTCTCATAATAATGGATTAGATGCATTGAAGGAAAACGTTCTTTGATAAACTACATTATCCAATTTCATACATATTGTAGCATTATGCTAATGCTTTTTTTAAGTTGTATTATATTATCTCATTGTCAGGTCATCAAATCATTGCATGAAAATATAGAGGTACATTTTCTTCCAAAGCATTTTTATGGATAGGTATAATTCATGTTTATGCATTCATCACATGCATGCAATATGCTAATATATGCTTATAACGAATATATTTACCATCCACGAGAATGTGCATTATCCTAAATCATGTGAATGTGAGTTTACTGAAAGACGTCTGAATAAACCAATACCATTTATGTATATGATCTTTTTGACTCAAACGATCTTGCATTTTAATGTTACTGATGCAAAAATTATTTATATGAATTGGACAAGCTTATTTTTACAGTTCTTTGAAAAGTTCGTAATGCTATCAAATATTAATATATGGCATACCATGCTCTTGCTATGCCTTGATGTCACTCATATCTAACATAAGAAAAAATATTTGCTTTTACAGGAGGAGTTTGAATCTACATGGGAGGAAACACAGGTGTAATGCATTATGTTATATTTTGCAAATTTAATCTTATGTTGTTACGCATGCATATGTGCCTATGATATTTTACCTTATAAAATCGTTATTTTGGCTACAGATGAAAATTTTCTTTGTTTATCTGGTTGCAGAATCAAAATAATTTACTTTAGGATGGAACAAGTGAATTAATTTATATGGGTGTTGTTTTAGTTTATATATTGGTTAGAGAACACCATGCTTCCTAGACGTCAACAGAATTTGTTGTTTACCATCTACAACAACCTTCACCTTATTATGTCAATATCATAGGATTGAAGAATTGTTTCACGCGTCCCTTTTATAATAAATAAAAATGAAGCTGTTCTAAGGGCTAGAAATTAATTTATGACTATACTGTCATTTCCCTTCACCTAACCGAAATAGAAAAAGGTTAATTTAAGGTGCTCCAATGTCCTTATCATAGTTCATATTTAGTTATTTCATTAACTAACTAACTAAATAAACTTTCAGTGAACAAGCTGAGTTATTTACTTGTAACTAAATTGTTAAATGATAACTAAATTGCCAATTTAATTTAGTTAATGTTAAATTATTAGTTACAAACTAAATAAACATTTAACAATTAACAATAACTGCCACAATATTTAGTTACAAACTAAATTGGCAATTACTTGTAACTAAATTTAGTTATTTCATTAACTAATACTAACTAAATTAACTACTAAACAATAGTTCATTGTATTTAGTTAATATAACAGTTAAACAAAGCAACTAAATAAAACCAAATATCATTCAAGTTCGGTTTTCATACAAACTTACCGAATGAAAGACTAAATGTTTAGGCAATTAATACATAATCAAGTCCAAGTCCAAGCCCAATAATGCATTATAATCACATTTTTATAAAATATGTTGTTTACAAGCATTGCATAAACCTCAAAATCACGACTGAACTAAGCCCTAAAATTGTTTCTCCAAACCGCATCCATGTCTGGTGGAAACACATCATATTTTGAGAAACTAAACAGCAAGTGCAAAAGAATATAAGTTGACGTGATTCTCATGATTAGACATAACATGTTTAATTGCAACAAGAGAATTTTTGTGTTTCTACATAGGAACTATTCATTAATATATTGTTTTGGAATTAAGATAATAATGCACCAATAAATCTGTAAGGATGCATTAGTTTTTCCCCTCTCTAAATTTAAGATGCCTTAACGTTGTTAATGATCGTAAGGTCCTTACTTTGTATTCTACCCCCATACAAAGTTCTAGATTGTTACATTTTTGTTGACACTATATCAACAAAACACTTGTTTCCATAAACTAGAAAATGATTTTTTTCTTTGTACCATCAAAAAAATTGCAATTTATGTAAACAAATAGTTTATATAAAATAAGATACAACTATAATACACCTGAGACAACATTGAACAACTGTAATGATAACAGGACGAATTCAATTAAGAAGCGGGATATATCATTGACATCATCATTATTTATGTGAGTATTAGAAATAACGTCACTGTTTACATGAGTATTATAAAAAATATTCGTGTATTTATAAAATTTTATAATATAAAAGTGCTTGAAAATTGAACAGAAATAGTTTAAGAGGATGCGAAGTAAAACAAGTAATGAAAGAGGTACAACACGGTGCAATTAGCAATAACCAAGGAAGAAGTTTGTATGCATTGCTTACGGATTAGAGCAATGGATAATCTACTTGTGTTGATGTCACGGGCGATCCCACCAAGTAATAAGAAATATTCTGTTATAATGGAAAAAAATAATAGTTGTATCAATCATGTGACCCATATGTATATTACATGAGTTATACAAATGGGTAAAACAAACCGAAAAAATAGAAACTGATGATTCAATGCTTCAAGATATGTATTCATCAAAGTCACAAAGTCAAAGTCACAAAAATAGGCGCTTGACAAAAATTAGATAAATATACAAAGGCTACCAATACGAATTGTAGAGTAAGATATAATCTAAAAGAAATGAGTGACCAGCAAACAAACCACGAGGGATATATGTCTACCCTTAGCTATGCTCAAACCAGGAAAATCAAAACCATGTATAAAATATTCAAAACCATACATACACACAATCGTGCAATTAAAAATATACAGACACACAATCTTGTGATGTACGAATACTAATAAGTTAACATATGGATTTGGTAAGGTCTTCTAATTTTTCATTGTCTTCAAAAGCTGATTGATAGTTAGTAGGGAACTCAATGTCATCCACATTTATAGTCAACCGTTTTGGTATATGCAAGACCACAGACCATCCGTTATTTTTTAAATCTTTTGAGTAGAAAACTTGACCCGCTTCTGATGCAAGAATAAATGGCTCTTCATTCACGTTATTTTTGTTCTTCAATTTCCCTAAATTTACCATGATCAGGTTTGAAATGGGATCTATTTTGCAACCATTGACCTTATCCTCGACATTTATCCAATCACAATAAAAAACTGTTTGTTTGAAGTCAGTGTAATCCAACTCAAGTATCTGTTGAATGACTCTGTAATACGTTATTTCTGCTTCCTTATAATTTTTATCCTTACCACTCGCTCTAAATTTTGTAATTGCTCTCGTGCATACACCGCTATTTTGTGTTACCATACGGTCTTCGTACTTTTCCGTGGAAAATGAAAATCCATTCACTTCGTACTTCATATAACTACGCGTTATGAACTTCGGCCCGTGCACTAGCCGCTACAGAGTTGGATCAACATCGATGGTCTTTAACAGGTACATAAAACAAAATAAGTAAAAACATGATCATGAAGGTGTATTGCACACTTATAAACACATGAAATACTTAAGACTATGTTATACCTCATTACGTAACCATAGATTAAAACTTTGAACGACTTCCACGGTGGTAGCCCTGCCTCGAGGTTGAAATCTAGTATTTTCACATAGGAGTTATACCTTCTATGGAAAACACATATCAAAATATATATATATATAATGAATTAAAAAAATTGAAATTCCGGACAAGTTCGTGAACTTACTTCTTCCATTCATCCAATCCATCGTACTTATTAAGGACCCATCTACGCACTTGTTCAAACTGCACTTGGCTTAACGTTATATCTTTACCATTATCCAGAGGTATCTCACCAGCAAACTCATCGTCCTCGTCTAAAAATGCCTCGCGGGAATGTTTATGATTGCCATCACCTCCATTTGGCATATATTCCATGCAGTAAAGACTAGCTTCTTGTACGATATATCCTTCTGCAATACACCCTTCAATGTATCTTTTGTTGCGCACATATCCTTTATATGTTTTCATCAACCTATAAATGCAATCAATTATATATTATACATGGTAGCTATTTATATGAAATAATGATGTACATAATCGAAATTAGAAATTTACCGTTCAAATGGATACATCCACCTATATCAGACAGGGCCACAAATCAACGCTTCATCGGCTAAATGAACCATAAGGTGGACACTGATATCAAAAAATGCAGGTGGAAAATGTTTTTCAAAAACACACATTGCTTCTACTAAGCTAGCCTTTGCTTTTAAAAGATGTTCCCTGTTGATCACCTTTGAACACAAAATGTTAAAGAATAAACTAATACGATGAACAGCATTTCGTAGATCCTTATGTTGTGGATAAGAATGTTGAAGCAATATTGGAAGCAAATGTTGCATTATGACATGGTAATCATGTGACTTCATATTTCTTAGTTCAGGAGGATTGATGCTCACATTGTTGTGGAAGTTAGAAAAGAATTTGTTAGGCACTTTCAGATTTTTCAAAACAGTGCAAAACCGTATCTTTTCTTCTTTGCTCAAAGTGAAAGTTGCCTTTGGTATGCTTATTTTATTTGTTTCAGTATCTTCCATCACCCACAATTTTTGTTTTATACCCATGATTTTCAAATCCTTGCATGGATTGATGCCATGTTTTGACTTATCTTTATGGTCCATAATGGTGTTTGTAACGACCCGTGAATTAATAATATTTAATAAATTAATTTGATATAAATTTTAATTTATTTAAGAATAAATGTAGAAATTGATATAGTGATTGTAATTTAATGTTGACAATTAAATACTTATATGGCATGGATTGAATTAACGTAAATTGGTGGGTGGCTATTAGTTATAATTAGCTGATTAAATGGTATTAATGAAATGATAACTGGATTGGATTGCAATTTAATAAACATTAGAAAATTTATTAAGTGAACTAAATTTGTTAAAGTTCATAAGTTGTGTAATTCAATTTAGTAGAAACTCTAAATGTATAAACGAAGATTTAAATAAACGCTAAATTAAACTATGTGAATGGGTGATTTATGTGGATTGAGGAAATTTGTAATTTAATAAATGAATGCACTAAGTATGTAGAAATTTATGCACCAAAATATTTTCATTTATAGGATTATTGCAGAAGTGTACCCATTTATCTAATGTATATAAATGAATCTAATTAATTATTTTGGTTATTGTTGTGTCTAGTCAATAAAAGGAGAACTTTCAGACAATAAATTTATAAACGAATAAATTTATAGAAACGTAATAACGGAAGAGTGGATATTATAGTAACGTAAACGTATTTTAGGGTAATAATTAAGTATAGGCTTGTAAATTAGATTTTATGACGATAAATGTGGATAATGCAAATTGTCACAATTTGATTTAAAGTTAATTTTAAGAAACAAACAAATGTTGAATCTGTGAATGTAGTACAAATATTAACTTGAATGGTGTTCATTAATACAAAGATGTAATTAGTAAGATAGTAATAATTTATGCCTGTAGTGAAAAGAAATCTAATAGAGACATAAACTCTAATTATATAAAGGAGTATAGATCTGAACAAATTTATGAAGATTGATAAGGACAGTGTTTGTAATCAAGTTTGGTTATTGATATTTGAAAGATAGAGATGTGTAAATACGTTAATGAATTTATAATGGGAAGGAATGGTAGAATGAAAAGAATATATAATAATAAGCAATTGATTCAATTAAGGGAATTAAATTATAATAAATGGTCATTTAATAAATTTAACGTACTGTGAGAAATCATAATAATTGTGTAAAATCAGTACAAGTTGGAAATGCATAAACCTTAATAAACATTCTAACTTAATAAATTTATGCAAATGTGGGAATTAGTTATAAGCGTGTAATTATGGGTATGATAACAATTAGTATAAAATACCTATATATTGGAAACACATTTGTAAAGCATAATTAATTGAGTTGGTGAATTGGTAATGAATTCAAAGTATATGAACATTTATGTTATATAAATAAGAATTAATGCAGTAGCTAAATTTGTGAAATTTAAATCTATGGAACAAAGGGTGTAAGATCTTTACTGATGGAAATTAACGTTACAGGTAGTGTAAATTCCTATTTTAATAAGACTATGGGTTATAGTAAAGATTTTAAATCAAGATTTGGCTACGTGAATAAAAAGAATGAAGGTAATTGAGTTATTGCAATTAAGAAAATTTAAACGTTTATTTATACGTTAAGTAAAACTTAAGTTGGGATTTAAAATATTTGTGTATATTAATTTCATGCATTTGGCTATAATGGATTTAATAATAAAAATGAAACAGTGAAATCAAATGGATATAAAGATTTCAATTATACCTTGAAATTCATATTCACCATAAAAGGTTAATTGGAACCAAAGTAGTTAATATAGGAATCAAGCCTTATTTATCAATTTGGATTTATTGCAATAGTTAATTCCATAAAATAAAGTTAAAGCTAATTCAAATTTAGTTGGACCATTGTTGATATAACTTTAGAAAGCAAGATTTTATTTATAATTTGAATATTAAATCCAACAAAGGGTATTTACTACAAATAAAATAGAATTAAACGTAAAATATTACGTTATTGAATTTAAAATGGTATTTGTAAACAATTGAGTGAATTTAATAAATTTGTCAAACTTATAATGTTGAATTCGTTAAGATTGGAATTAATAATAGTAAAGAAGAATGAGGGAAGAATAATTTGAAAACATAGCAATAGATATTAATGTAAGGTTACCTTAAATAAGTTAAGGCAAACCAATGGAGAATAATGTAGATACCTTTATAATACGATGTTTGTGTGTAAAGGAAATGGGAATAAAGTTATTAATAATTTGGAATTTTATTTATGGTAAAAAGTTTATTTGCAATCAAATGAGTTGGAATGGAAGTCAAATCTATTTATCTAATTGGATTTAAGTGAGAGTATAAGAGTATATGATTTAATAATTGGGTTTTTGCGAATAAAATTTATAATTCCCAAATAATAAGAAAACGCGGAAATTAACACTGCAAAATTGATATATTTATAAATTTTAATTCACATCCAAGCTTGGAAAACCATTTGGGATTGTTTGAATTATATAAGTCACAAAATTTGGCCAATATTAGAAGTTGAAACATAAAAACTGGATTTATAATTTATTTTAATTTATTTAATAAATATTAAAAAATAGCCATTTTTGGGCCATAGTTTATTCCGTACGTTCGCGTATCCAGTCTAGCTACCCTACCTCTAGCCTATCTATAAATATACAGTTATAAACCCTAGCTCCCTTCTTTTTTCATCTGTTGTACGTTCATTTCTTCACTCTTTTCTCTTCCCCAAATGCATACATCTCAGATCCAATTCCAGATCTATCCACAGTTCAAAATCAAAAGTCAAAACTCAAAAATTTCAGAAAATTCCAGAAAAAAATATATGTTGAAGTATTCGATACGCGTAATCTCATGGTGAAATTTGTTTGTCAATTGGAGCTGTCATTCATCCAGAATAAATTCAAACAGCCCCAAAACCGTTCATCATCAGCGCACAAAACTTCGTCGGATGGAGAAACTGTTTCTGGGTTTTGTAGAGGGGACCGAGGGGAGTGCATCTATATGATTTTTGGGGCGAATCAACGGTTGGATGTGGGGCTATTTTTGATTTGGGTTTCGGAAATTTGGGGGCGGCTGGGTGTTTCGTGCGTTAGGGTTCTAGCAAGTGCGTGTCTTCTTGGGCACGCTGGAGAGTGGTACGCGGGTTTAGGGGGAGTGATATTCTTGATGACGTGGCATTGTAATGTGTGTAAGTTGTTTTGTTGATTTAATTTTGTTTTCAAATCAGTTTTTCGTCATAACTTTTTCATACGACATCGGTTTCACGCGAAATTTTTTTTGTTAGGATCGTATTTAAATTCCGGATCTGATGACGCTGCTTTGGACGAATTATGAGACGGGCGAATTTTGGGTTTAAATCGGGTTTAAATTCGATTTAAATTCAAAAGGTGAGTGTTTTAACCCACTCACAATTACTAGAAGCTTTTATGTTTGTTAAATAAGTTTTAGAAATGAATAGAAATTTATTTATGGGTATCTGGCATGTTTATTTCATTCATATCTGTTGAATTGCATTTTATTAAATTTAACTGTTAATTTAATTGATTTATTGCGTATTAATTGACTGTTGGAAATTATTGTTGCATATGAATTGCTAGTTAACAGTTGTATAAATTATTACTGAATAAACTGTTAGATTAATAGTTGATAAATTTAATTTGAATAAACTGCCAGTTATCACCTGTTATATATGATCACATATATAATTGTTATTGATTGATATTGATCGATGTGTGATTGGATGATGGATGTGTTGTTGAATGAATGTTTTATTTGGATATCATTAAACTGCAAGTTAGTATGCATTTACATTTCATTCGAGATTGCGGTTTGAAATGATATACAACCGCAGTTTTATTTTTTAAATTGCGGATTGAAATGATAAATATCTGTATCACTTGACCATAGGATAGAAAATTATATACAGGCACCGCGGTCTATATATAACTATTTTAATGTGATTTCTATGGTTTGGATTGAATACGGTTTATAAATCTTAAATTTTATATTGTATAAATATTTTATTCCATATTTATATACCTTTGAAGTTGAAATTTTGAAATTAAAAGGTGAATAAATTTCTTTATTAAAAATGGAAGAAAATTAAGAAAATGGAGTTTGATGATTTATATCCTATGTTTAAATATTAAGTTGGAAATTTTAAAGATATGATATTTATAATTGGATTTTTCCCAAAATATTTTGAAATGAATATTCTAGTAAAATTTGAATTTGGAAATATATATATATTTTACTAGAAATTGAAGTCTTATTAATTATGGATTCTATGTGAATATTCAAGGCTAATTAATAGAACATTTGATTTGAAAGAATAAAATCCAACTTTAGTTGAAATATTTATACTCAAAATGGATATACGTATATATATGAATTTATTGAAATGGTTTTGGAACTTGAAGCGATATTAAATGTTGGTTTTAACTTTAAATAAAGAAATGTATTGTAAAGCCACGAGAAATATTTCTTTACAAAGTAACCATAAAGTCAAATCACTTATTTTATATACGGTTGAATATCCAAACCATTTAGTTTTGAAAGTAATGGTTTTAAAAACTATGGATTTCGAAGTATTATGTTGAAAGTTAATGTTCAAATATTTGGTTACAAGGAATTATAAATTTTAAAAGTGGCATAATTTTTGGAAAAGATTTATATTTGGGAAATGATATCATTGATTTGGGTTTATAAAAATAATATCAAAATGAATCTTTTTGGGTTTTAAAGAAGAAATGATATCGTAATATTATGGTTTTGAAATGGATTTTATTTTGGTTTTAAAAGTATAAACTATTTTTAAATAACCGCGGTGTTATAATAACGATTGGTTGGCAAAGAGACCGGGATCGGATATGGACATACTCTCTGTCGATACCGAAAACCACTTTGACTAACCGTGTACGCGGTGGAGATTCCAGAATGAAGTAGGTGGTGGCGACGTTTCCTGTAAGGTAAATACGTGGACCCAACTCCCGTGAGTTGGCATAAGGTGGCTAAAACAGGAGCGATTCTCAGGCCAATGAGGTCATTCCTCTGATCGGACGCTCCTCTTCGATATTATACTTTGACTTGGATTGATTCAGTGGCCACTTCTATATTTTGATTTTGGGGAGTTAGTCCGAGGTGGGCGGTAACTGCGGCTACGCGTTTCCACCAGCCTGGATAGCAATTGGTATATCTACCCTGGCATTGCCTAGTTGTGCCGTGTCACCTACCATATCGAGCCTTTACTACGAGTTTCTATTTGTGTCGTACCTATGGAGTATCCTCTGGTAGCTTCCCGATCAGGAGGTATTACGGTACTGTATAGACTATTGGCATTTTACGTGTTAAGGTGGAAAATGTAAAGCCTTAACGCTATTTAAAAGTAAGTTTATTTTACAATTAGACACTATTATAATAGCGCAATATACTACATAGTAAATAGTTTAACGGATCCTTAGGAGATGTAAATCCCGAGCATCTCTTGAGTTACTGTACTCATATTTATTTCTGTTTATTTAGCTCACATAAGATTTTCTAGTCTGACTCGAGTGTTTTTGTCTTTTCAAATTCGCTCGGGTCAGTCCGAGCGTTTCAGGATAGCAGATTTTAACATTGGAGGACGAAGACGAAGAATCAGTATTATTTTACATATAGTATTGCACCACACTCTTTCTATTCCGCTGCATTGCTTGTATTGGTATGTGTAACTCTGATATTTATTGTAAAAGAAGAATCAAGCTTTTGTAAACTGTTTATGAAACTGTATATTTGTTATTATATTTTATCCTTCCGCTGTGAGATTCTATTTTCGTTTTATTTCTTCTCCATTTTTCTTATTTACCCCATAACAATCCGCCCTTGCGTATGCTTTGAATTGGGACAAGTGTCGGTTTAAAGTGTGCGAAAAGGCAGGATGTTACAGTTGGTATCAGAGCTTTGGTTTAGTGATAAACCTTGGCTTTGTGGGGTTTGACTCTTTGTTAATAGGGTAGAAATATCCTATGGGAGTCGCTGAGTGT
This sequence comes from Allium cepa, assembly GCA_030765085.1. NCBI lineage: Eukaryota > Viridiplantae > Streptophyta > Magnoliopsida > Asparagales > Amaryllidaceae > Allium > Allium cepa. The sequence goes on along the minus strand of CM060932.1, from coordinate 508,994,385 downwards.
ATATATATGAGAGAGCGTATTTGTTAGTATTAATAAAAAGATTTTTATATTGTGTTAATCTGTTCCGCTTTGTATTTATAAATTCTGGTTGATGCATGGGACGCTATGTCATCAATAGGGATTTCTAAACACTTAATAGGACAGACCGACATAATATTTGTTTTAATATAGGTGAATGAAAGAATTTTGCCTATTATATTTTCTATATAAAAATATTTTTATAAAGATATATATTTGGTTGCTATAGATTGGATGTTAGGTAATAAAAATATTCATAATAATTGAGCTAAGTTGAAATTACAATGAATCAAATTGGAAATTTTAGAACTTAAGTCCGGGATTTTGAAAATCTGTTTTCAAAGGATTTATGAAATATAATGATTAGGTTTATAAGTATTTTCTTATACAAATATTTAGATAATTCGAAAGAATTGTTTAAAAGAAGATTTTGGAGAAAATAAATTTTGTACTTTCCTCTCTGTCGCTGGAAAATAATTTCGGTGATGACGGCCGCATCATCGACTTTCATTTTCGAGTTTCGAAGGGGAAAGGCCACTGTAGTAGATTCTACTACAGATTATTTTGAAATATTTAAATTTTAATTGTTTTAAATATAATTAGAGATATATAAGTGTAAGAAATTATTTATCTATTATTTCAAAATAAATTGAAATTTGACCGGAATTTAATTCTAAAATTTTCCATTAATTAATTGTTTAAAATTATGTTAGTAAAATAAAAGTTAAGTAATAAATGAATTGAAACCTCTAATTTAAATAAGAGGATTATTGCAAAGTTATAAAGAGAAACTGAGTACATATGAGACAAAGAGTAATATGGATAAACATTAAATTTAATTAAAAGAATGGAGATTAAACTTGTATAAGTTCAATTGCAATTTCCTTAACATAAATAACTTACCCGAATATAAAAGTTGAAGTGTTAAATAAGAAACTGGAATTGAATATTTTACAAGTAGGAATTTAGGAAAAATGAAGTATTCAATAAATTACTGTTATAATAAGAATTTAATGTATAAACTTAGGGTATAATTGAAATTTTACTGAAAAAGGGTTAAGAACTATTAATAGATGATATGAACCTAAGTATATAAAATGAAATTCAAAATAAGAATTGATTGTATAATTATTGACTTAAGTATGTTTTAATCTTCCCTATTCTAATATAATGGAAAGTAGGAAAAATTAAATGACTGCAATTCATAGTTAATGGATAAATAAAAACTTCCACTTATAAGAATGAATGTTAGCAGATTAAGAATTTAAGGGAAATCTTACAAGTGAAGAGTAAGGAAATGAAGATATTCAAAATATTTGTTGTTATTAATGAGAATTTATTTTATAAACTTAGGTAATAAAAGGAAACTTAAGTAATAAAAGGAAATACAAATATAATGAATTTTGTGATAGTTGGGAAATAAAACTTGTAAGAAACAAAGAAATCCCTCATAAATGAAGGGAAGAAAATCAAACCACTGAAGTATGAAATAAATGTATAATAAACTATTTTGGTGTTGATTTGAATTGTTTGGTTGATGTATGGTTGTTGGGTAAGGAATTTTGAAGTTGTTGGATGGTGAAATAATCTATCTTTGTTCCATCTAAGACTGTTGAGTAAAGGATGCACTTGATAGTTATTTTACATTTCGTACAATTTCGGAATTTGAACCTAACAACTAATTGTTTGTTTGATTGAATGATTTTGTTTGCGGTGTGTGCTGTTTGTTAAAATGTATGGTTGTTGCATTTGATTGGATATGAATGATTGAATCCACTAGAATAGTTCATTTTAAAATAAATATTTAACCTTTTAGGCTTATAAGAAAATACAGGTTATGGAAGCAACTGCTAATGCTTTTGGTTCCGTAATAATAAGCGTATTGCCCGACAAATAGGTACGTTTCCGGATTACGTATAAAGCGCTATTTTATATATTTTCCCGTGTTGGGATATTTTATTTGGATAATATGTGTAATATATTTGTATATTTGGATATTATATTTTCTCCAGAGTCCCTCCGTACAAAGGAGACTTTGCCAAAATTTTCAGGAAATTTTGGACTTAGAATTTTGTGAAAATATTTTTCCAACTTTAATAATTCAAGTATTAAAGGATATAATGATTATAAAACAAGTGTATTTCATTAAAGGGAATTAATCCAGTAAAATATTGTTTATAAGTTAATATTTGAAATAAGATGCACTATTTTATTCTTCCTTCTCCCTTCTTTTCCTTTTCGGGGACGAAAAGTTTTGAGTGGGGGAGAGTGTAACGACCCGTGAATTAATAATATTTAATAAATTAATTTGATATAAATTTTAATTTATTTAAGAATAAATGTAGAAATTGATATAGTGATTGTAATTTAATGTTGACAATTAAATACTTATATGGCATGGATTGAATTAACGTAAATTGGTGGGTGGCTATTAGTTATAATTAGCTGATTAAATGGTATTAATGAAATGATAACTGGATTGGATTGCAATTTAATAAACATTAGAAAATTTATTAAGTGAACTAAATTTGTTAAAGTTCATAAGTTGTGTAATTCAATTTAGTAGAAACTCTAAATGTATAAACGAAGATTTAAATAAACGCTAAATTAAACTATGTGAATGGGTGATTTATGTGGATTGAGGAAATTTGTAATTTAATAAATGAATGCACTTAGTATGTAGAAATTTATGCACCAAAATATTTTCATTTATAGGATTATTGCAGAAGTGTACCCATTTATCTAATGTATATAAATGAATCTAATTAATTATTTTGGTTATTGTTGTGTCTAGTCAATAAAAGGAGAACTTTCAGACAATAAATTTATAAACGAATAAATTCATAGAAACGTAGTAACGGAAGAGTGGATATTATAGTAACGTAAACGTATTTTAGGGTAATAATTAAGTATAGGCTTGTAAATTAGATTTTATGACGATAAATGTGGATAATGCAAATTGTCACAATTTGATTTAAAGTTAATTTTAAGAAACAAACAAATGTTGAATCTGTGAATGTAGTACAAATATTAACTTGAATGGTGTTCATTAATACAAAGATGTAATTAGTAAGATAGTAATAATTTATGCCTGTAGTGAAAAGAAATCTAATAGAGACATAAACTCTAATTATATAAAGGAGTATAGATCTGAACAAATTTATGAAGATTGATAAGGACAGTGTTTGTAATCAAGTTTGGTTATTGATATTTGAAAGATAGAGATGTGTAAATACGTTAATGAATTTATAATGGGAAGGAATGGTAGAATGAAAAGAATATATAATAATAAGCAATTGATTCAATTAAGGGAATTAAATTATAATAAATGGTCATTTAATAAATTTAACGTACTGTGAGAAATCATAATAATTGTGTAAAATCAGTACAAGTTGGAAATGCATAAACCTTAATAAACATTCTAACTTAATAAATTTATGCAAATGTGGGAATTAGTTATAAGCGTGTAATTATGGGTATGATAACAATTAGTATAAAATACCTATATATTGGAAACACATTTGTAAAGCATAATTAATTGAGTTGGTGAATTGGGAATGAATTCAAAGTATATGAACATTTATGTTATATAAATAAGAATTAATGCAGTAGCTAAATTTGTGAAATTTAAATCTATGGAACAAAGGGTGTAAGATCTTTACTGATGGAAATTAACGTTACAGGTAGTGTAAATTCCTATTTTAATAAGACTATGGGTTATAGTAAAGATTTTAAATCAAGATTTGGCTACGTGAATAAAAAGAATGAAGGTAATTGAGTTATTGCAATTAAGAAAATTTAAACGTTTATTTATACGTTAAGTAAAACTTAAGTTGGGATTTAAAATATTTGTGTATATTAATTTCATGCATTTGGCTATAATGGATTTAATAATAAAAATGAAACAGTGAAATCAAATGGATATAAAGATTTCAATTATACCTTGAAATTCATATTCACCATAAAAGGTTAATTGGAACCAAAGTAGTTAATATAGGAATCAAGCCTTATTTATCAATTTGGATTTATTGCAATAGTTAATTCCATAAAATAAAGTTAAAGCTAATTCAAATTTAGTTGGACCATTGTTGATATAACTTTAGAAAGCAAGATTTTATTTATAATTTGAATATTAAATCCAACAAAGGGTATTTACTACAAATAAAATAGAATTAAACGTAAAATATTACGTTATTGAATTTAAAATGGAATTTGTAAACAATTGAGTGAATTTAATAAATTTATCAAACTTATAATGTTGAATTCGTTAAGATTGGAATTAATAATAGTAAAGAAGAATGAGGGAAGAATAATTTGAAAACATAGCAATAGATATTAATGTAAGGTTACCTTAAATAAGTTAAGGCAAACCAATGGAGAATAATGTAGATACCTTTATAATACGATGTTTGTGTGTAAAGGAAATGGGAATAAAGTTATTAATAATTTGGAATTTTATTTATGGTAAAAAGTTTATTTGCAATCAAATGAGTTGGAATGGAAGTCAAATCTATTTATCTAATTGGATTTAAGTGAGAGTATAAGAGTATATGATTTAATAATTGGGTTTTTGCGAATAAAATTTATAATTCCCAAATAATAAGAAAACGCGGAAATTAACACTGCAAAATTGATATATTTATAAATTTTAATTCACATCCAAGCTTGGAAAACCATTTGGGATTGTTTGAATTATATAAGTCACAAAATTGGCCAATATTAGAAGTTGAAACATAAAAACTGGATTTATAATTTATTTTATTTTATTTAATAAATATTAAAAAATAGCCATTTTTGGGCCATAGTTTATTCCGTACGTTCGCGTATCAGTTCTAGCTACCCTACCTCTAGCCTATCTATAAATATACAGTTATAAACCCTAGCTCCCTTCTTTTTTCATCTGTTGTACGTTCATTTCTTCACTCTTTTCTCTTTCCCAAATGCATGCATCTCAGATCCAATTCCAGATCTATCCACAGTTCAAAATCAAAAGTCAAAACTCAAAAATTTCAGAAAATTCCAGAAAAAAATATATGTTGAAGTATTCGATACGCGTAATCTCATGGTGAAATTCGTTTGTCAATTGGAGCTGTCATTCATTCAGAATAAATTCAAACAGCCCCAAAACCGTTCATCATCAGCGCACAAAACTTCGTCGGATGGAGAAACTGTTTCTGGGTTTTGTAGAGGGGACCGAGGGGAGTGCATCTATATGATTTTTGGGGCGAATCAATGGTTGGATGTGGGGCTATTTTTGATTTGGGTTTCGAAAATTTGGGGGCGGCTGGGTGTTTCGTGCGTTAGGGTTCTAGCAAGTGCGTGTCTTCTTGGGCACGCTGGAGAGTGGTACGCGGGTTTAGGGGGAGTGATATTCTTGATGACGTGGCATTGTAATGTGTGTAAGTTGTTTTGTTGATTTAATTTTGTTTTCAAATCAGTTTTTCGTCATAACTTTTTCATACGACATCGGTTTCACGCGAATTTTTTTTGTTAGGATCGTATTTAAATTTCGGATCTGATGACGCTGGTTTGGACGAATTATGAGACGGGCGAATTTTGGGTTTAAATCGGGTTTAAATTCGATTTAAATTCAAAAGGTGAGTGTTTTAACCCACTCACAATTACTAGAAGCTTTTATGTTTGTTAAATAAGTTTTAGAAATGAATAGAAATTTATTTATGGGTATCTGGCATGTTTATTTCATTCATATCTGTTGAATTGCATTTTATTAAATTTAACTGTTAATTTAATTGATTTATTGCGTATTAATTGACTGTTGGAAATTATTGTTGCATATGAATTGCTAGTTAACAGTTGTATAAATTATTACTGAATAAACTGTTAGATTAATAGTTGATAAATTTAATTTGAATAAACTGCCAGTTATCACCTGTTATATATGATCACATATATAATTGTTATTGATTGATATTGATCGATGTGTGATTGGATGATGGATGTGTTGTTGAATGAATGTTTTATTTGGATATCATTAAACTGCAAGTTAGTATGCATTTACATTTCATTCGAGATTGCGGTTTGAAATGATATACAACCGCAGTTTTATTTTTTAAATTGCGGATTGAAATGATAAATATCTGTATCACTTGACCATAGGATAGAAAATTATATACAGGCACCGCGGTCTATATATAACTATTTTAATGTGATTTCTATGGTTTGGATTGAATACGGTTTATAAATCTTAAATTTTATATTGTATAAATATTTTATTCCATATTTATATACCTTTGAAGTTGAAATTTTGAAATTAAAAGGTGAATAAATTTCTTTATTAAAAATGGAAGAAAATTAAGAAAATGGAGTTTGATGATTTATATCCTATGTTTAAATATTAAGTTGGAAATTTTAAAGATATGATATTTATAATTGGATTTTTCCCAAAATATTTTGAAATGAATATTCTAGTAAAATTTGAATTTGGAAATATATATATATTTTACTAGAAATTGAAGTCTTATTAATTATGGATTCTATGTGAATATTCAAGGCTAATTAATAGAACATTTGATTTGAAAGAATAAAATCCAACTTTAGTTGAAATATTTATACTCAAAATGGATATACGTATATATATGAATTTATTGAAATGGTTTTGGAACTTGAAGCGATATTAAATGTTGGTTTTAACTTTAAATAAAGAAATGTATTGTAAAGCCACGAGAAATATTTCTTTACAAAGTAACCATAAAGTCAAATCACTTATTTTATATACGGTTGAATATCCAAACCATTTAGTTTTGAAAGTAATGGTTTTAAAAACTATGGATTTCGAAGTATTATGTTGAAAGTTAATGTTCAAATATTTGGTTACAAGGAATTATAAATTTTAAAAGTGGCATAATTTTTGGAAAAGATTTATATTTGGGAAATGATATCATTGATTTGGGTTTATAAAAATAATATCAAAATGAATCTTTTTGGGTTTTAAAGAAGAAATGATATCGTAATATTATGGTTTTGAAATGGATTTTATTTTGGTTTTAAAAGTATAAACTATTTTTAAATAACCGCGGTGTTATAATAACGATTGGTTGGCAAAGAGACCGGGATCGGATATGGACATACTCTCTGTCGATACCGAAAACCACTTTGACTAACCGTGTACGCGGTGGAGATTCCAGAATGAAGTAGGTGGTGGCGACGTTTCCTGTAAGGTAAATACGTGGACCCAACTCCCGTGAGTTGGCATAAGGTGGCTAAAACAGGAGCGATTCTCAGGCCAATGAGGTCATTCCTCTGATCGGACGCTCCTCTTCGATATTATACTTTGACTTGGATTGATTCAGTGGCCACTTCTATATTTTGATTTTGGGGAGTTAGTCCGAGGTGGGCGGTAACTGCGGCTACGCGTTTCCACCAGCCTGGATAGCAATTGGTATATCTACCCTGGCATTGCCTAGTTGTGCCGTGTCACCTACCATATCGAGCCTTTACTACGAGTTTCTATTTGTGTCGTACCTATGGAGTATCCTCTGGTAGCTTCCCGATCAGGAGGTATTACGGTACTGTATAGACTATTGGCATTTTACGTGTTAAGGTGGAAAATGTAAAGCCTTAACGCTATTTAAAAGTAAGTTTATTTTACAATTAGACACTATTATAATAGCGCAATATACTACATAGTAAATAGTTTAACGGATCCTTAGGAGATGTAAATCCCGAGCATCTCTTGAGTTACTGTACTCATATTTATTTCTGTTTATTTAGCTCACATAAGATTTTCTAGTCTGACTCGAGTGTTTTTGTCTTTTCAAATTCGCTCGGGTCAGTCCGAGCGTTTCAGGATAGCAGATTTTAACATTGGAGGACGAAGACGAAGAATCAGTATTATTTTACATATAGTATTGCACCACACTCTTTCTATTCCGCTGCATTGCTTGTATTGGTATGTGTAACTCTGATATTTATTGTAAAAGAAGAATCAAGCTTTTGTAAACTGTTTATGAAACTGTATATTTGTTATTATATTTTATCCTTCCGCTGTGAGATTCTATTTTCGTTTTATTTCTTCTCCATTTTTCTTATTTACCCCATAACAATCCGCCCTTGCGTATGCTTTGAATTGGGACAAGTGTCGGTTTAAAGTGTGCGAAAAGGCAGGATGTTACAGTGTTGATGAGATGCTCCGCGACATTCTTCTCTGTATGCATAACATCAATATTATGTCGGATAAAATTTGCTTTCCAATATGGTAAATCAAAAAAAGATAGACCTCCTATACCATCCAGAAATATTGTCAACATCTTCATTGGTTGACTTTTTCCATTTTCGACCGATTTCTTCTTTTTGTTTACCAACTTTCATTTTGATATTCGCTACTTTCTTTTCAACTTGAAAACCAGTCAATGGCCCTTTAGGACGACGAAGTTCTTTTTCGTTGTTGAAATTTGTCTTATCGTATCGAAACTTGTGTTCGTTAGGAAGAAACATTCGATGTCCCATGTAACACATCTTCTTACTTTCAGGAAGATGATAAGAACAAGTGTTTTCCCCACAAATAGGACATGCAAAGTAACCGTGAGTTGTACATCCCGATAAAGTCCCAAAAGCAGGGTGATCATGGATTGCCCACAGCACCCTAGCTCTCATTGTGAACTCAGATTTACGTAACGAGTCAAATGTAACGGCTCCTTCCCATAACTGCTTTAACTCGTCTATCAACGGCTGTAAATAAGCATCAATATCATTTCCTGGTTGTTTTGGCCCAGAAATCAATAATGTTAACATTGAGAACTCCCTTTTCATGCACATAGACGGAGGAAGATTATATGGTACTACAATTACTGGCCAACAACTGTAAGGGTTAGAGAGAGAAGCATGTGGACAGAAACCATATGTTGCTATTCCAAGTATGACATTTCGTGGCTCGGCAGCAAAAGTTTGGTCAAAAGAATCTACGGCTTTCCACTGAGAAGTGTCACATGGATGACGCATTACGGTTGGATCAGACTTGGCACGACCATGTCAGGTCATCGCGTCTGCTATCCATGGTACAGTATATAGTCTATTCAATCTAGAAATTAAAGGAAAATGTCTTAATGTCTTTCGAGGTACTTTGGTGCATTTTCTCTCTTCGTTTAATGATGTCATATATCTAGGTTCATTGCAATTTGTACAAGAAACTTTGTTCTCATCATCTTTCCAGTACAGTATGCAATCATTGATGCATGCATCATAAGTTTTGTAATTCATCCCAACTTGCTTAATGATCTTCTTCACGTCGGAGTACTTTGTCGGCAGTGTGTTACCTTCAGGGAGTAACTCCTTTATTAGTCCGAGAAGTGCAGTCACACCATTATCTGAAAAGCCATATTGGGTCTTCAAGCTATTCAGTTTCACAATGGCATACAGCTACGTAATCCCTTTTGAACATGAAGGATACAGTGGCTCTTTTACGCTACCGAAAAGTGATGTATACTTCTTACTTTCATTGGCTTGCCAATCTGGATAATCTGTAGACTGCTCTCCAACATTAGCATGATCAAGCAATGGATTTGTAGGTTGAAAATGATGAAATCTATCTGCATCATAGACCAGATCTTCCATCCTAATATGTTCAGACTCATCAGTAGTTGTGTTATGAATAACTGATTGTTGTTTTTCCATATCCGCCCTTTTTTCCCCATGAAAATACCACACTGTATATGATTGGATGATACCCTATCTAAGCAAATGAAAATGAATTTCATCTAATTTGATCGTCTTCATATTTTTGCACCGGGTGCAAGGGCATAAATACACTCCTTTCTTACCACTGTTTTCTTCAACAAAACTAATGAACTTCTGCACCCCGTCTATATAGTATGTAGATCTTAGATCTGATTCAGTTATCCATTGTTTGTCTATGCTGAAAGACATATTGCCTTCCTATATCATGTATAACAGAATATGAGACTTGCCCTTCAATGGATCCTCGTTCCAATTGCTCGAAAAGAAAATTTTTGAAAAATTCAAGTGGGAAATTATTGGAATCTTTTTGAATTAAAATGAATTATTAAAAATACGAGAAGAGAATGGTCCCACATTGTAAGGTAAGGGTCATGTTTTAAGATGTGTGAAGTATATTGATATAGACTATTTTCTATGATACTCTTAATTATAAAAATAGCATTTCTGTAAAAGTTAACGTTAGCACCAAACTATTTCCAAAAAGTTTGCCATTACAACGGCGCTATTTTGTAGCACCGGAGTAATGTCTACGCATTGCCCCTCTCCTGACTTGGCTTGCACCATTAACAACAATTTTATTCCTAATATTAACACGCTGACCATCTACAACACATGAACAAAAAATCTTCATTCCTAATATTCATAACGGGATCACGGTAAATGCATTCAATTTTAAGAAGTTAATCCTATCTAATGTAGAACAAGTAAAAGTGCGGTACAAAAATCAAAGATGTCTTTTCACTCAAAATCGGCGGGCCATCATGTCTACACATTAATAACCACTAATGTTAATATAGAAATTTTTAGAATGTATCACTGAATGAATTACTAATAAGCATCTTGTGTTGCCTTCTAGTTGAAGATTATCTCTGTTGCTGGGAGCGTGGGCTTGCTGCTTGTGTAAAAATTTCCGAATTTTACAGGACTTTCAAGTCACAAATTCCGACTGCTTCTAGAACTTTTGCAATTTCGCCTTCTGATGAAGTGTAAAATTATTATCGGAAAATTTAGCTACTAATGCTTTTCTATTACTGGTTTAGTTGCAAAAAATACATCCAATCAATCACATACTAAATTTCTCATCCCTCTGTGCAACTCACATCTTAACCAATGTTCCCTTCTCAAGTCAAGAAATACATCCAATCAATCACATACTAAATCAAGACATCAGTGGAAGTAATATTAATGATTTGTACTTTATTTAAAGTTATAGAGATTTAATGAATTTAGATATACATAATTTTATATAAAACTTCACCTTTTTAAAAAACCTAAACATAACTCTGAGTTGTATTTTTTTATTCTTGCTTCATATATTTTCTTTACTGTTATATATGCATAAATAGGTCTCTATAGAATCAGGGCATCAGTTTGGCGTAGCTGAGTCTAAATCAAAAGAATTTTTTGCATTATATAGAGTAGCCTAAATTTTTTGTAAGTACTCAGTTCTGTATATGTACTAATTTTCCTTGTGTTTGTAAACTATTGTATTCTATACTTAATTTATATGTTCGGGCAAGTGATCACATCAACCGTGGAGTGTATATATTTACACCAGAGATCTTTTATGCTATCCAAGATGAAACATGCAGTGGAAAGATAAAGGTATCTAATATTTATTACATCACACATATATACTTTGAACCTGAGAGTCGCATACCTTTGGATGAGACTGTTCCAGAAGATAAACACACTAAACTAGCTTTACCTCCTTCGAATACCTTCCACTTCTTGTCACCTTCCATGAGTGTGTGAAACAAAATATATTATCATCTTTTAAACATGTCAACAATAGACATACACTAGGTGGCTACAAGGATTGCATATAAAATGTCTAACCTTAAGCTCTAACCATTTTCTACTATTTCAGTTTGTATTATTACTATATATATAACACACTTCTTATAAACAAAAATGTGTGCAAAATAGACATATACTCACGTTCAGATTATCTCTTACTTTGAAACATTATTATTGTATTCCTAATTAAGCTAGTTTATGTACTTTGAAACATCTCTTATTTACAAGATTTTGTTATTCTGTAACTTTAAGTTGCTTCTGCAAACTTGATTCTTGTTTCCATAGACCATCACGATTCAGGAAAATCATTAAACTGGCAAGCTCAGCATTCATGCATTACCAATCAAGAATAGAAACCCTAAACATAAAATCAATGAAATGAAACCCTAAACATACCACTGAACTAAACAAGCAAATCGCTGAACCCTGTAGGGTTGTCGAATGGCGCTGGAGTTGCCGACGTTTGTGAAGAAATAAACCTAGATTTGGGGCGTGTTTTGGCGTTTATGAAGAAATAAAATCGAATTAGCTTTGGGGAAACGAAATAAAAAAAGGAACGAAAAACAAATATGGGGTGTTTTGGCAGTAAAAAGTTTGCACCAAAAATTAGCACGAATTTGATACGGCTAAAAAACGTATTAAATTTGATACGGCTAAGAGTCTTATCTAAATGGGGGGAAGTGAATTATTTTGGAGGGAAGACATGCGTATTAAGTGGAAAAGTTTGCGCCAGAAATAGGCACGAAATTAGATACGGCTTATAGCCGTATCAAATTTGCTACGGCTTATAACCGTGTCAAATTTATTAGATGCGGCTATTAGCCGTTTCTAATTTGATACGGCTTTAAGCCATATCTAATTTGGCGGATGAAGGAGTGGATTATAGTCATTTATGGTGTAGTGCGTATTCACATATCTTACGTTCTTCCGTTGTTCTGTTTGTTTTATTCTGGTTTATATTTATCATAATTATAAGGATAGATTGTTATAACTGTCCAGGCTGATATAGGTTAATGTACTCTGAAGTTGTGTATAATAAAGATGATTTCTTTTAGTAAAGACTTGTTCATATTAAATATTACTCGTCATAATTTTTAGGAGATTTTGTTATGCCTTTTTCTTTCTTCATCTCTAATGACCTATCTTTCGAACACTTAAATGATTGGTACATGAATACCGAGGATGTATTAAGTGTCATCTTTAGGCATAAGAAAGGCAGATCGTTACAGTAACTATTTGGAAATTGTGCAACTATGGGTTGCGCTTTTGAAAAAATATTCTAGCATGACTTTGAATTGCGCTATAACATATTGTATTTTAAAAAAACTCAACTTCGTATATGCACACTCATACTCACATATTAGAATTTCTTCTAATTGTGCAACTCATACTCACGCTAATGCCAACAATTAAAAAAATGTTGTGTTGGCTACTGACTAAGTTGAAACTGGCCTATTTTGATAATAAGTTCAAAAGTAGCCAGTTTGAAAAATGATTTTTAAACTATCTCTAATCGAAAAAAATTCTTTCTATAGAAGATGAATCTTTTAAAAAATTGAAAAAGGTATAAAAATAATACCAAATATTATTTCTATTATTTTTTGCAGCTTTATTGGGAAAAATTATTTTCCCACTATTAAAGACGTCTTTCTAAACAATTTCAGGTAAATGTAAAATATTTATTTCTACAAACTTTGGGAAAGTGGAATACATTAGTAGCAAGAATAAAAAAATCAAATACTAACAAATGAAATTCAAAATGAAATTGATTTGCCAAAACTACTTATAATTCTTGTTATAATAACATTCTTTTTTCTAGACAAGCTGATAATATTACCTGGGGATGTGTACATACATAGTAGATTGAAAGTAAAATTTAAACCAAATATCATAACTGTTATTTTTTCACCATTCTTTAGTCTGATCTTTGAAAGCCTACAAAACGATGGCAAGAAATATGTCAGGATGCTCTATGTTACCATTGGCAAGCATATGTCATAAATTTTCAATGTTTGAAATCTATTTGAGATGAGTTACTATTGTGTGCTTAAGTTGAAGTTATATGTTACTTGATATCTACTTTACAGTTCTTTCTCTATGAGCATATGGACATATTCAAACCAAATACAAGTTATTGCAAAGACGTACTGAGGATTGAAAAATGGAATATAAGCAACTGAAAGGATGTTGTTTCCAAAGACATCTTAAAAGACATGAACATCTAGTAAGTTACTTTTTCATGGTCCAGTTTTTATAATGCTAAATAATTATACCATTGAAATGTCATATTATGTTAGAGTAAATGCCTTAACTAAACTGCTAATTATATTTAGCATTATAACATTAACTTTTATTATAATACACAACAATTATAAAATGCTAAATAATTGTAGCATTGCACTGTCATATGATTTTAACATAAACACATTGGATAAAATTCTAAATTATTTTAGGATTAACATGTAATAATCTAGTTGCATATATAATAAATATATAATGCTAACTAATTATAGCACTGTAACGTTCTATTTGCTAAAATAAATGCCTTAAATAAAATGCGAATTGTTTAATTACCATATTAAATTTTTATATCATATACGATAATTATAGAATGCTTAGTAATTATTAACATTGTAATGTCTAATAGTTTTAGGATAAACACCTTTAATAAAATGGCTAATTATTTTAACATCATCATGTAATAATATATCGGTATACATAGTAAATATAGAATGTTAACTAACAACAGAATTGTTTTATCCTATTATGTCAGAACAAATAGCTTGACTGAAATCTTAATTTTCTATAGCATTATCATATTAAATTTTGATATCATATAAAATAATCATATAATTCTAACCTACTATAGCATTTATTGTCCTATTATGTTAGAATAATTATCTTGACTAAATTTTTAATCTGATTTAGCATTATCATACTAAATTATCATATCTTTCAAAATAATCGTAGAATGCTAACTAACTGTAACATTGTACTGTCCTATTATGTTACGATAGTCACCTTGACTAAAATGCTAGTTTTGTTTTAGCATTATCATATAAGTTTTTATTTCATACACAACTAATATAGTATGTTAGACAATTATAGCATTGTGGTATCCTATTATGTCTACAAAAAACTTTATTTAAATGACAATTAGTTTTACCATTGTCATATTAAATTTTAATTTCATTCATAATATAGTATTACCATTTTAATTTTTGCTATTTTATAGATTTTGCCATGATCGGAAACATTATTCAAAAAAAAGAGCATAGTTAGAAGAATCAAAAAGCAAAAATCTGGAATAAGTAGAACAGATGATGCAAATAAAGAACAAAACCAAGAAATGTAGCAATCTCCAAACTTCTTGAGTATTGATAATCAAGTTCAATTTTTCCAAAAGTACATCAAAGATTTAGAACACAAGCTTGAGTACACCTAAACAGAACTAGAAAAAGAAAGAGCACTAAGAAAATGAGAGAAGAACTCATAGAAAAACTAAAAACTAAATAAATGTCCAAAAATCTGGAAGGAGAAGAATAACAAGTAAAAGAGTGACATGGAGAAGAAGAACAATTTCAAGCACCTTCTTTTGATCTATTTGTCACTCGGCAATTTCAAATGGTAAATGATCACAAGAAAGAAGTAAAGCCATAGAATAAAGACATAACACAAATAAAATGTTCAAAGACTTATAAAGAAAACTCCAAGCTCAATGGCATAATGCTTGAAAAGAAGAAAAGAAAAAAAGATTGATTGTGGGCATAATATCAAATTATGTTTCATAAATCAGTCCAAAAAAGAAAGACAAGAAAAATAAAACCACCAAGAAGGAGAGTGAAAATGATAGTGAGGATGAAGAGAAAAATGAAGAAGTAAAAGAAAGTGCTAAAATAAAAAATGACGGAAAAGATGAGGAAATTGAAAATGAAGAAGAGAATGAGGAGACAAACACTGATAACAACTTTGAAGAGCACATCAAACAAACCGAAAATAAGT
The DNA here is from genome assembly GCA_030765085.1 of Allium cepa. NCBI lineage: Eukaryota > Viridiplantae > Streptophyta > Magnoliopsida > Asparagales > Amaryllidaceae > Allium > Allium cepa. The sequence goes on along the minus strand of CM060932.1, from coordinate 508,978,872 downwards.
CCAATCAAAAAGAGAAAAGAGAGTTGAAGTGGAAAATGAAAAAAAAAAAACGAAGAGATAGCACATGATGAAGAAATATAAATAATAGATTTAGATAAATACTAACCAACAAGAAAGGAATATGTACAAAAAGACATCAAAAAGGTAAAATTCTACATCAACTTGAAGAACAGAAAAAGAATATAGTTCGTACTTTTTTTCAAATGCAATGAAAAGAAAAATAATGATGATACTCTATATTCTACAATTAGATTAGAAATTATCTAAATCTGAGTATACTCATGTCTTTATTTCAGTTTTAAAAATAACACTGTGGATTTGACAAATGATGAACAAAAAAGTAGGAATTACAATTGTAAAATCAATGTTAGAAGGTATTTGAACAATTCATAGATGGCTAGGTATGTATCTTACAACAAATATTTCTAACTGGCAAATATAAATAAATGCATGAACAAATATAGAGTACATCAAAATGTATTTCATATGCAAAAAGATAGATGTACATAGCATAATATTTTCAAAGTGTACTAGCATGTGTTGATTAAGCAGAATGATAGATAGATATAGAATTTTACTTTTACAGTACATTAAAACTATAGTGAATTTGTTTTAATTTGAGCGGAAGCGGTTTATTTGTTCAGGATCAAGTATTGCCTATTTAGATACCAATGACACTTAAAAAAGAATTATGCAGTCTCACAGAAAAATAACAGAAATAGAAGACATAGAAGATTTAATGTGGTTTGGATATGAATATCCTACGTCCATGGAGACCCAACAACTTTTTGTTTCACTAAAGAAAAAGAGTACAAAAGAGAGAGGAAAGAATAATGGTGGATATTACACTTGCTTGTACATATGAAGATGAAATTCCTTCATTTAAACAGACTTGATAATGAAGGGTTGCTTGGAGATTAAGCAAATCAATTTCCCGATTACTCAGATATCTTTCCAATTTGCATGATTTGATTTTAGCACAAAAAGATGGAGTAATCTTCATTTTCATATCTTTCCTTTATTCTCCATGCCTAATCATTTATTTCTTCATATAGCAGATATACATTGACTAATTAATTGACTGACTAATTAATTAATTTCCTTCAAAAATATCCTTCCATATATCAGCCAAATTAATTGATTTGATTGAATCAATTAATCAATTTCTTTCCTCTTTAACAAATATTTGAATCATCCAAATTAAACACTCCACCTTGATTCAAATATAACAATCTCTCTTCATCATCTTATCATCAAGCAATCGACATATAAGTTGTTGGATATAGCGCCACATGACGCTCAAGTAGCAGGTATCAAACTGATTAAGTTTGAGCAATGCTCAAACTTGTCCTTAGGAAGTGACTTTGTCATCATATCTGAAGGATTATCCAAAGTACTCACTTCCAACAATTTGATCCTGCTTCGTTCTTTCTCAAGCATAAGAAAGAAACCTCTAACATCAATGTGCTTCGTCCGTGAACTATAAGCTTGATTTCTACAAGATGAATCGCACTCTGACTGTCTGAAAATAGCTCTACTGTCCGCTGCACCATTGAAAGATCATCCAACAACTGAAGTAAGTATAATCCTTCCTTTGTTGCTTCTACAATCGATATCAACTCTACTTCGGTAGTTGATAAAGCTACGATAGATTGCAGCTTTGATCTCCATGAAATCGAGCCTATGCCAAGTGTAAAAATATCGCCCGACACTGACTTCCTAACATCTCTATCCCCAGCGTAATCAGAATCACAATACCCTCTAAGAAAGATGTCACCATCCATTCCACCATATAACAAGCCCACTGAAGAAGTGCCTCGAAGATGTCTAAGAATCCACTTCACAGCTTGCCAATGCTCTTTGCCTGGGTTAGACATATATCGACTCACAACACCCACTGCATGGGCTAAATCTTGTCTTTTCATACCATCGCATACATAAGACTACCAACGGCACTAGAATAAGATATAGCAGCCATATACCTCTTGTCTTCTTCCGATGAGGGAGATAAGTTCTTTTGACAACTTAAAACGAGAGCCTAATGGAGTACCAACCGGTTTAGCTTTCTCCATTCCAAATCGAGAGAGGACCTTCTCGATGTACTGCGCTTGAGTGTGCCTTAACTTTCTCCGCTTCCTATCCCTGCTTATCTCCATACCCAATATTCTTTGTGCCTTTCCCAAATCCTTCATGTCAAACACTCTCTACTGAGTTCCGCTTTCTACTCCTTAATTCTGACCATACGCCGAGATGCAATCAGCATATCATCAACATATAACAACAAATAAATCATATCACTATCACATCTCCTGAAATAAACACACTGGTCTTTGAAACTTCTAGGGTATCCCTTTGAAAGCATAAACTTATCAAACCTCTTATACCATAGTTTAGCAGACTGCTTTAGTCTATATAGAGATTTGTTGAGTTTGCAAACATAGTCTGACCTGCTACTATCAATGAACTCTCCGGCTACTTTAAATAAATCTCCTCATCCAGATCACCATGCAAGAATGCAGTTTTGACATCTAGTTGCTTTAATTCCATATCATAATGAGCAACTAATGCCAAAAGAATACGAATAGAAGTATGCCTAACCACTGGAGCAAAGATATCATGATACTCTACCCCATTCTTCTGAAGATACCCCTTTGCGACTAACCTTGCCTTGTATCTGAGATTACCATTTTCACCGTCTTTCACTCTATAGATCCCTTTGCATCCAATAGCTCTCTTGTCGGTGGAAAGAGGCACCAAATCCCAAGTATGATTTTTCTGCAATGATTCAATCTCCTCCTCCATAGAAACTACCCAACTGGAATTGTTAACTGATGTGATAGCTTCTCTACAATCATATGGCTCATCATGGACAACATTCAAAGCATTTGCTACCATATCATCGAAGTTAATATCTTCGATGCTCATTCCAACAAACTCATCAAGCCACTTAGGCTTTCTTCTTTGTCTGACAGTCCTAGGTTTCGAATGAGCTCCACCTTGAGTTTGATTCTCCGTACCAACACCAATATTATCCTCATCAACCCCGGTGTCATCGGAAACACCATTTGAACGTCTATGGAAAGAATCAACAGATGACTTGCTTTGTGTATGGTATTCTTCACATGTCCACTCATTGTCATCCGATGAGGAAGGCTCCACCTTCAACATTGCCTTCTCATCAAAAGTCACATGCCTGCTCATACGATCTTCTTGCTAATAGGACACCACAACCTATATCCTTTCACTCATCTCCTATAACCTAGAAAAATACACTTGCGAGCTCTAGGTTCCAGCTTCCATTTTCTCTCATGCACATAAGCTGGGCAACCAAACACTTTTAGAAATGAATAGCTAACAGGCTTTCCTTACCATACTTCTTCAGGGTTCTTCATATCTATGGCAGTAGAAGGTGCGCGGTTGATGAGGAAAGCCGCCATAGATAAAGCTTCAGCCCAAAATCCCTTCTTCAATTTAGCAGTCAGTCTAAGGAATCTTGTCCTCTCCAATAATGTCTGATTCATCCTTTCTGCAACTCCATTAGACTGGTGGTCGCCTGGTGTGGTGTAATGCCTCTTAATGCCTTCAGACTCATAATAATCGATGAATTCATGTGATACAAATTCACCGCCATTATCTGAATGGAGAACTTTCAATTTCTTCCCTGACTGCTTCTCAACCATAGATTTCCACTTCCGAAACTTGGCAAAGGTTTCACTCTTTGGCTGAAGAAAGTATACCCATACTTTACGAGAGAAATCATCTATAAGTGAAACGAAATATCTGGCTCCACCTAAAGACTGACAAGGGGAGGGACCCCAAACATCTGTATGAACATACTCCAAGATAGCTTTTGTTTTATGCACTCCTGTACCAAAAGAAATCTTTATTTGCTTTCCAAGAACACACTCTTCACAAAAACCAAGTTTTGAATGATGAACTCCATCAATCAATCCTCATTTTCTCAACTCATCCATGCTACGCTCACTGATGTAACCCATCCGTAAGTGCCATAATCTGGAAGAATATGAATCAACAGATGTAACAAAAGCTGATTCACCAATCACAGTAGTATCCTTTAATAGATAAAGATTTCTTGCCCTCACACCTCTCATAACATTAATGGAACCCTTTGATATTTTCATTTTCTCTCCTTCTACTACAGTTTTCAAACCAAGTCTACCCAATGCCCCAACAGAAATCAAGCTCCTCCTCAAATCAGGTACATGTCTAACATCGGTGATCGTACGAATAACACTATTAGACATCCTAATCATCACTCTACCAACACCCACCATGCGGAAAGAAGCATCATTACCCATCAGAACTTCTCCTCCATCAATTTCACGGTAAGTGAAAAAGCAGTTCCTATCAGGTGCCATATGATAGGATGCGCCAGAATCAATCAGCCATAAGTTGCTCTTCCTAGAAGAGCCAGAAGTTGTAAATACATCGATATCACTTTCTGTATCTGATTTCTCTACTATAGAAGCTGAGGCTTGCTTTGGATCTTTTCTTCTACCTTCAAGCTTGGGACATTGTGCTATGAAGTGCCCTGGTTTCTTACAATAGTGACAAGTCAAATTCTTAGCCCCCTAGACTAAGACCGTGAAGAATTTCGTCCTCCACCTTTCTTCGACCTGCTTTGGCCTCTACCTCTCTGAATAGATAAGCCTTCGGTATCACTATCTAAGTTAGTGCTCACCAATCTACCTCTTAATACTTCGTTATGAAGACCAACCATTACATCAGACAGGCTAATTTTACTATGGCCATAAATCATAGTATTAACAAAAGCAGTATACTCTTTAGGCAAGGAACATAATAGGATCACAGCTTGAGCTTCATCGGTAATATCAACTTCCGCTGCTTTCAGGTTCATAATCAAAGTCATCAAAGCATCTACATGCTCCATGAGATCAGCTCCAGGCTTCATCTTGAACGAATAGAGTTGTTGCTGAAGAATAATCCGATTAGTGAGAGACTTGTCTTGATATGCATCCCATAGTTCTTTCACCGTCTTCTTCTGAGAGAATTCTCTAAGAACTTCATTTGAAAGCTTCTACTGAATTGTTGTGAGAGCTTCATCTTCCATCTCTTTTAAATCAGTTGCATCAATACCTTTCAATTTCTCATGCGCAGAAACAACCATGTAAGTCTTCTCCTTCTTCAATACAGCCTCCATCTTCATCTTCCAAGTACCAAAATCTTCTTTTCCGTCAAAATGTGTTACTCCATAATTAACACCACATCTACCAATAGACTTACTAGAAGTAGCCATTAATAACCAAACAGGAAGAATAACACTAGCTCTGATACCAAACTGTAGTGAATTTGTTTTAATTTGAGCGGAAGTGGTTTATTTGTTCGGGATCTAGTATTGCCTATTTACATACCAATGACACTTAAAAAGAATTATGCAGTCTCATAAAAAAATAATAGAAATAGGAGACACAGAAGATTTAACGTGGTTCAGATATGAATATCCTACGTCCACGGAGACCCAACAACTTTTTATATCACTAAAGAAAAAGAGTACAAAAGAGAGGAAAGAATAATGATGGATACCACACTTGCTTGTACATATGAAGAAGAAATTCCTTCATTTAAATAGACTTGATAATGAAGGGTTGCTTGGAGATTAAGCAAATCAATTTCCCGATTACCCAGATATCTTTCCAATTTACATGATTTGATTTTAGCACAAATAGATGGAGTAATCTTCGTTTCCATATCTTTCATTTATTCTCCACGCCTAATCATTTATTTCTTCATACAGCAGATATAAATTGACTAATTAATTGATTGACTAATTAATTAGTTTCCTATATCCTTCCATATATCAGCCAAATTTATTGATTTGAATCAATTAATCAATTTCTTTCCTCTTTAACAAATATTTGAATCATCCAAATTCAACAAAAACAAGTTTTATACGCAAAATGATAAAAATAACATTGTATTTTAAAGTATACCAGCATGTGTTAAATAAGCAAAATGTAGATAAATGTATCATTGTATTAAAGTACACCAAAATTTGTTTCATACGCAAGATGATAGATAAAAGTAGCATTGTATTTATAAATTGCGTTCACATGTGTTATAAAGAATAATGATAGATATACATAGAATTTGTATTTTTAAATTTCATTATCATGTGTTTAATGGTAAATAAACATAGCATTGAATTTTTAAAGACCATTAGCATGTAATCGATACGTAGAATGGTAGATAAACATAGTATAGATTTTTATAGTGCATTAGAATATGTTCAACATGTAGAATAATTGATAAAAGTAGCATTGTACTTTTAAAACACACTAGCATATGTTCAAATAAAGAATAGTACAAATTTTCAACTGTTGCATTAAACTTATAATATTTTTTGACTCAGATAATAAATTAGCTTGCTGATAAACCATATATCTATAAGTATAAGTATGCATTCTGTACAATCATGATGGTATACCTAAGCTTTTCAGTATAAATATTAAATGTTAACTAGTGTGAACCCGTGCTTCGCACACGGGTGTGGTGAATATGCTATAGCTTTACATTTTGTAGAACAACAGATAAACTGGGTATGTAAGAAAATTAATAACAGGTCTAAAATTTGGATATTAGACTTGTATATCGCCATATTATTTCCATATTTTTCTAGTTCATTTTCTTATTTTCAGTGTGTTGCATAATGAACGTAGAGAAGTCAATATTTATGTATGGGATATTCATAATAAATTTATCTGTAAACGAAACACGATGAAATATATAGGGAAATAGTAAATTATGGTCACTCGGTACGTCAACATATTAAACATTAAGGATTCAACAGAGCAATGATTGTAGAATATAGAGGTAGAGCATCACAACAACATTATAGCCTAATCAGTCTTTCCACGAACATAAATAATGGATGTAGGTAGCCCATGAAAAAGGAACATATGTCGATGTAATGGTGGTTTAGTTGTAACGTGATATAAATTTATTGGAAGCAGCACATAATTACATGGATATAATTATCTTTTAAATATTGGGCAGCATAGATGTACATTACAGATAAGAAAGCAAAAACCAACCCAAAGAAGATAAGCTTGCACTGAAGATTAAATTTATATCTCATATACTTGTGTTTATATTTCAATATCAAATAACGTAGTCAACACAAAGATAGAAATATTTTATTTTCAATTTAATGATAACATGATTCAGATTGGACTTTTTTATGATATGGTTCCTTAAAATCTATGGGTAGCTTATACTTCATGGGTGCGGAATCAAAGCTGCAAAATCTATTAGTTGATGCTTTATACATAACCCTATCGTCATTCGTCTGAAACATCCTTTCATCATTCTTCGTGTATATATATGGACTGTCAACATAACTAACAGTTTGGTACGTAGTTCGACTGGGCTATAAACAACATTGTCATAAATAACGTATAAATAAAAGTGATAAATTATGCATTTCCATTTGATATGACCGATAAACGTGCATTTCCATTTGATATGACTGAAAAATGCATTTATTACAAAGGATAAAACGTAATGAGATTATCTAGAAGACAATTTCTAAAGACGGGGATACTTAAAAATCTGTAATCTTGATCCATGACAACATAGTGCATAGTTAAAAAGATGCTTTTGTGGTTGAATAGCAAGTCTGCTCTGTGCATAAGTATACCATAGTTTTAGATTGGGTTTGAATGAGCATTGCGGGGTTGATCAGATTTTGTATTTTGGGTGGTTTCTGGTGATCTAGAAGCTCGGCGAGGTCGTGGTTCCCGCTGGAGGTAGTAAATGATGGGGGAGGTCGGCAATAATGTTAGAACTGTATGTAAGTCACTGTGGCGGCGGCAGGTGGTCGTATTAGTCTGTAGCCCTAGTTTTGGGTATTGGTTGAAAATGTATGGCATCTAGGGTGGATCGAGTTCCACCAAACTCTAGGAATTGGAAGCTTGGAGGATGGCGAAGGTGAGGCTGGAGGCTTAGGCACACCGGTGATCGGCATCGCGAGTTCAAGGAGATTTTAGGCAAGGTGGTTTGTTCCAGATTTGAGCAGAGTTACTCGATTTTGATTTCGAGTGAGACGAAGAAGTTTGGGGTTTGGTTCGTCTGAGGTTGTGGTCGCCGACCATGGGAATGTCGTGACGTTGATCGTAAGTGGTCAAAGCCACCGTGCATGTGCATGGTGCCAATCTGGGCGTCAGGTTTTGGGTTGGGGTAATGGCTCGAAGATGAATTTGTGATTTTGGGAAGGAGGCTCGAGTGAGTCCTCGGGTTAGTTCGAGAGTGTTGTCGGTTTCAGTTTTTAAAATTTAAACTTTAGAACTTAACAAAAATTTTGAAAAGAAGAAAAGCAGTGTGTTTTCTCGGGTAAGTACTCGAGTAGGCTTCGGGTCAAACCCGAAGCAACATTTGAAACCAGGTTTTTTTTTAAAAAAAAATTCAAATTAAAACAAGGTTTAGAATTTTGAATAATTTGGTTTTAAACTCTTATAAATCTCTTTTATATAAAATAAGTGTTCTTTAACATTTGATTTTAAAGGTTTTAAATTTATTTAAATTTTGTTAAAGTTAAATATGTTAATAGTTTTGAAATCCTAAATTTAAAAATGAAATTTAAAAGTAAATTTAAAGGTAAAGTTTCAAGGCTTTTGTAAATGATAATTATGTCATTTATAAGGATAATATTTTACCTTAAAGTTAATTAAGATTTAATGTTTTGAAATTGATTAAATTAAGAAGTTAATTAAAGAGTAATTAATTAATTAAGAATTTATAAATAAGTAATTAAGGGTTAATTAATTTGAAAATTAAGGATCATTAATTAGACAAGTGAGATTTATTAAATAATGATTAGAAATTTATTAATCAAGTAATTAAAGATTAATTAAGTCACAGTTAAGCATTTAATTAATTAAATAGAGATGAATTAATTAGTTATTAAAAATTAATTAATTTGTAATTAATAATGGTTAATTTAAGTTTAATTCCTTAAGGGAAGTAACTAAATAATTGTTAATAGTTAATGAAAGATCATTAACTAGGGATTATAAAATGATTAATTAATGTTATTAATTTAAGATAATTAATTAGATCAATTAATTAAAGATAATCATTTGTGGAATTGCTTGAGTATGATTACTTAATGAAAGTAATTAAAGGGATTAATTACTTAATTTAATCAATTAAATTAATGTGATTAAATGAAGTTAATTAATTAGTTTAATTAATCTAAGATAATCACTTGATGATTTGTTAAGTATAATTACTTAATGTGATTTATAAAGTATAATTACTTAGTGAAGTAATTATTGGGCAATTACTAGATGTAATAAATTGAAAGATAATTAATTAATGGAAGTAGTTTTGGGTTTAATTACTTTGTGTAATTAATAAAGAAGGTTAATTACCTAGTGGAAGTAATTAAGAATTAATTACTTAGTGTAATTAATTTAAGAATTATGATAAAATTTATTTAGAAGTTAATTAAGTAAGGTAATTAATGAAGGGTAATTAATTACTGAATGTGATTAATTAAGGATTAATGAATGTGATTAATTAAAGATTAATTATTAAATAGGACTAATTAGAAGAATAATTAATTGAATAAATAATTAAGGTATAATTATTAAATGTAATTAAACAATAATTAATCAAGGAAGATTTGTTAAGGTAGATAACTAGAGATAATTAATTAATTAATTTGTAATTAATTAATGTTAAGTAAGCAGGATTAAGGTAATCCAAGTAATAAAAATTAGTAATTAATTTAATTAGGGATTAATTAAATTAATCAAGAATTTATCTATCTTACTTATGGATGTTTGAATTCTATTAATTGTTGAATTATTTGATATTCCTAATATGTTATGCTTTGTGCTATGACTTGTTCCGGTGTGATCCGTGGTGAATGTAATTTATTTATCTATGATAAATTTATGTTATATATCTGTAAATCTATGAATGAAGATAAGCGTTATATATTATACCACTTATCGATATTGATGTGCTTGAATCTGTGATGTGATGATTGATGATGTTGCACTATTGTGTAAAACCCCTGGACTACACCATAAACACAAAAATATGGATTGCACGAGGAAATTGGTTAAGTCACAGATTTTTGAAATGGTTTTAGACTTGAATTCTGAATCCAAATGGTTTTGGAAATGGAATTGGCTAAATAGGAAAAGCTTTTGGAAAGGAGTTTTAAAGATAAAAGTTATTTTGAATAACTTGATAAAGTTTTGGAAAGTTAAACAATTTGATTTGAATTTTAATTCAAGATTCAAAATTTAATTTCATGTTTGGGAATTTTGGTCTAAAAAGGTTATACAAGTTATAAATGTGTTTTAAAGCATTTTAAAAGTATTGTTTAGGGAATTTGACTTTAACCCAAGTTTTATATTTGAAGGGCTTTAACTTATGCAAATGTAATCGGATTTTTTCGAAACAAAAACTATTTGTTTTCAAATAATAATAGCTTTCATATAAGTAAAGGATTTCCAATTTGTGTCGAAAGATTTCAAGTTTGAAATGGAATTGAAATAGTTTTGAAAGCTATGAATGAATCTTTGTGAAAGATGATTGAACCTTGTTTTGAAATTTAGGAGGATCTTAAAGGTGTATCTTTTGTATAAAATATTTGAAATGGAATTGTTTCGAAAGCTATGAAGGAATCTTTATGAAATATTTGGTGAACTTTGTTTTCAAACAAAAGAGGATCTCAAAGATAGATCTTTTGTTTAAATATTGTGAATGAATCTTTGTGAAGGATTGGTGAACCTTGTGAAGTGAATCTTTTTGTCTAAAAGATTTTGAAATGGTAATTTGTTTAAACCATTTGAAAGAAAAGTTTTGGTTAATAATTTATGACTTAGCTGAGATCCCAATATCCATATGTTTTTAAAATATTGCTCTCACTATTCGGTTTAGTCGGGAGAGGACTTTGTGTCATATAAACCATTTCGAATAGTGATACGACGAAATGGATACCATTTGAAGATGGTGGTGAAGACCGGGTGTCTTCGAGAACGATAGGATAACCTGTCGAATGACTCTACACTGGGTTGCTCCGGTATAGAGATCTCCATTTGTGATGGGGAGTCCGATCGGGATTGAGGATTCTCGGATTGCAAGGGCTTCTTTTGAAGTGCCTTCGTTTCCGTTCGAACCCGGAACAGACTTGTATGGTTGTATGTCTGACATTACACTTTGAGATGTAAAACTAGTTTCTATCAAATACATTTCTATTTGGTGGTGGAGAATTTATTCTCTTAGCTTAACACCCTTTTCTGAGACATACAAGCTCAGAGGTTATGTAGTTGATATTTACCAGTGATATATTCCCAATTTGGTAATGTGGCATACGAAGTGCTGCTGATCATTTGTTGATCGAAACATGGCTTTTGTGTAAAGCATAGCTTTATGGACGAGACTTCGTCGAGCCTCACAACTCGGTAATGGTCGAAACATGAATCGTTGCAGCAAGGTTATTTGGGGGTAGCTCTCCCTGAGGGTATGCTCATTTCCTTCTGGATAAAAGGTGGTATCATGGTATGGAGCCCAAATATTTACCTATGTGGTTGCTGCAAACTCATTGCTTTGTGGTTGTTGGTGTAGTTGTACCTTGGATAATGGTTGGTAACGACCAAGGGATGGCATACTCGTGTCAGTAGTTACTTCCGGGCAGGGGTAAACCGGCCTTGTGTTGGCAAAGATCCGGTTAGGTTCTCGAGGACGTCCCTCCGGAGGCATTTCATTCGGTGTGGAAGTTTCTTAGCCTGACCATTTGTTGGAAATCCAATCATCCAATACGCGCCTTGTACGATTGTAGTTGTATAACCTGCCACCTCAGGTAGTAGCTATATAAGGCATAATATAATGGTACCTATGCGGGCTAAGATTAATATTAAACTTTCAAAATGTTTTTCACTATGCACTAATAATAAAATCAAAAAGGTTTTTGCAAGCATGTTTGACTATCATAAGAAGAAATCTTCTCCACGTGTGCGATTGCATTGTGTGTGTGGCGGGAGGCCTTATGGTAGTTTCATTTTCCAAAAAAGCATTGCAAATTTCTTTTCATTTCTTTTAAAAAAAGATAAACTATTTTTGTTTGCTCATACCAGTCACATGACTGGCCTGGAGTTTATTGTTCCCTTCCAAAACTCTGGGCATCCACAATTTTCTACACGGGCAGTCTAGAGTTGGGTCTTTCAGATAATCATCCAACCTTTGGATTTGGCGATAGCATTTGTTCAAGATGACTGACCTTGCTTAGTCAAATCGATGGTGGTTCGAGCTTATTAGATTGGAGTCTTTGTAGCTTTTGTTGATCATTTGGTTTTGGAGCATTAGAGATGGAGTCGCAATATGTTGGAGTATCTATTTTGAGGACCTCTAAAGATATTATCTTGTGGAGACTTCATTCCACTGATGTGTCTTGTATCTCCGATAGATATCGATATCATTTGTATCATTGTTGTATCAACTGTTGTATATCGATGATATTATCTTTTTCTTCCGCTGTGTTATTATTGTAGTTAATGTGTTATAAGCTTCGGCGAACAAGATTCGACGTTTGAATCTGTGGCATTTGAATAAGGGTGAAGTATTCAGTGCCAATTTTCGAAGGTCGAGTCAGGGTCGTTACAGGTACATATGGATGCAAAAGCTAATCGAATGTCCAATATAATTGGGTACGTAACCAAATGCCCTACTTAATCAAGTAAGTATGAAAACCAATTTGTAACTGAGATTTATTATTTAATTGAGCTTACCACTGAAAGCAAAAGCTGGCCGAATGCTCGAACAAATCGGTTACGTATGGATGCAAAAGCTAAGAATGCCTAACTTAATCGAGTATGTAGGGATTTAAAAGCTAACCAGATGACCCACATAATCGGGTACATATAAATACTAAAGCTAACCAAATGCCTAACTTGATTGGGTATCTATGTATGCAAAAGTTAACCAGATGCCAAACCTAATCAAGTACGTACGAAGACCAATCTGTAACTGAGATATATTATTTACCGGAGTTGCAGTCGAATGAAAATCTAACCGCATGCCTAACCTAATTCGGCTATGTATGGATGCAAAAGCTAACTGAATGTCCAACACAATCAAGTACATATTGATGCAAAAGCTTACTGGATTCCAAACCAAACCGGATACGGATGAATGCAAAAGCTAACCTAATGCCCAACACAATTGAATACATATGAATGAAAAAGCTAAGCGGTACATATGAAAACCAATCTCTAACCGAGATATATTGTTTAACCAAGCTTGTCAGTGAATGAAAAAGCCTACTGAACTCCCATTCTAATCGAGTACGTACGAATGCATAAACTAGCCGGATGCCCATTCTTATTGGGTATATATTTATGCAGAAGTTAAACCAGATACCAAATCGGGTATATATGGATGCAAAAGAGAACTGGATGACCAACCTAATCGGGTATGTATGGATGCAAAAGCTAATCGAATGCCCACCCTAATCGGGTATATATAGATGCAAAAGGCTAAATAGATACCCAACCTAATCGGATACATATAGATGCAAAGGCTAAATAGATCCCTAACCTAATCAGTACATATGGAAATCATTCGGTAACTAAGATATATTGGTTAACCGTGGTTACCATCGAATGAAAAAGCTAGCCGAATGCCCAACCTAATCGGGTACGTATCAATGCAAAAATCACTCGGATGCCCAAACTAATCGGGTACGTATGGAAGCCAATCTATAACCAATATATATTGGTTAATCGAACTTACCATCAATTGCAAAACCTAATCAAATGCACAACCTAATTGGATATATATATATATATATATATATATATATATATATATCTGTATGTGTGTGTGTATATGTGTGTACGCAAAAGCTAACTAGATTCCCAAACTAATCAGGTATGCGTGGATGCAAAAGATAATCAGATGCCCAACCTAATCAGGTATGCATGAATGAAAAAGCTAAACAGATGCCCAATCTATTCCGGTACGTATAGATGAAAAAGCTAATCAATCCAACTTAATCGGATAAATATGTAAAACTAATCAGATACCCAACCTAATCAGGTACGTACGAAAAACAACCTGTAATCGAGATATATTATTTAATCGAGCTTACCACCGAATGAAAAAGCTAACTAAGTACACAAGCTGATCGAGTACTTATGCATGTAAAACCTAGCTGGATTACTAACCTAATTGGGAAAGTATGGATGCCCAACCTAATTGGGTACATATGGAAACTAATCTATAACCAAGACATATTGGTTAACCGAGTTTACCACCAAATGCAAAAGCTAACCGAATGCCCAACCTAATCGGCTTCGCATGAATGCAAAAGTTAACCAGACGCCCTACGTAATTGGGTGCATATGAAAACCAATATATATCCAAGATATATTAGTTAATTGAGCTTAGAAATGAATAAAAAATCTAATCAAATTCAGAAACTAATCAAGTACATAAGGATGCAAAAGTAAACCGGGTGCACAACCTAATCGGGTACATATAAAAAAATAACCTATAATAATGTTAGAATAAAGGTGAACCAAGTTAATCATAAATATAAAATCTAACTGATCTATTCATGAATACAAATGATAGTTAACCAATATAATCTTGAAAGCAAAAGCAAATATATGCTTGGAAAATATTTGCCAAACACATATTTGTCAGGAAAATATTTGCCAAGTTTATATTTGCCTTGTAGATATTTGATTGATGAAAAACATAATCTGATACATATAAATGTAAAATTTAACTAGATGCACAACCTAATCAAGTACATATAGATAAAAGAAGATAACCAAATGCACAGCCTGATCGAGTACAAATATATAACTGTTCATAAGCAAATTAAAATAATGACTAATCGAGCATATCGTAAAAAACAACAACTAAAAAAATAAAACAATATTATCATAAAAAACATATAGATGCATAATAAATGTATAACAAGGAAACAGAAACTACAAAATACATCGCTGGCAATAGGCAAATATTTGCCAGATTGATAATTGCCTGACTGTTATTAAGCAAACAAACAAAATTATAGTATTAAACAAACAAATAAATAATAAAAGAAATAAACTATTTAATTCAATAAAATAGAACATAAAATTACATTAACATTCTTCACAATATAAAGATTATAATGTACAAATATTGTGCTTATTAACCTCACCAACTGACTTAATCTGTTCAGAAGGAGGAGGCTTTCCTACACCACATCTTCTTATGAGGTGATGAACTTCATTATCTTTTGGTAAAACATCTTCAATTTGAAAACTAATAAGTGGATGAATCAAATGAGAATGAGATGCTTGGAAAAAGAAAACTTTCAAATATTCCTCAATATAAGAATTAACATCTAAATCCAAAGCAAGAATGCATCTAATAACATGAGAAAATGGAACCCATCAATGCGCCATAATTTACAACTACATCGTCAAACATTCAAATCTACACAATAAGGTTGAGTTAACTGAATTTCATAAACATTAACAATAAATCTAGTAAATTTCCATTGAATACCCTCTCAAGATATGAATCCCTTAAATGCTTTTCCATAACAAGGATAATTGACTACTCAAAGTTTTAAATAACACACATCTATCAGACATAAGTTTCATGAACTTCAAACAAATTTTATCTAAACATGCAATGATAGGTAAATATCTTTCTTCTAAAAAATCCATCGATTAAAACTTTCATAACAAGCAGAATTCATTTCGCCGTATCGATTTCCAATGAAAAAACATTAGCAAACTTTTCAAAAGGTAAACCATGCAAAAAAAATTCTTCTTCAACACCATCAGCACTTCTAAACTCAAACAAAGCTTGATTAAATACATCTATTGTAGCAGCATTAGCAACTTGATAAAACCATAAAATAATCCATTTCATTTTACCTTGATGACATCTTTTTGTAAAAATAACTCATTGAATTATTTTTTAAATAATAGTAACAAGAACTGTAGACTGAACCTGAAAAAACATAAGGAAAGAAAAGTAAAAGACCAGGATAATGATTAGATACAAAGGTGAAATCACTATCATTTGCATGTAGAATTTTCCTAAGCTTTGTTAAAACCAATACCAATTAGGTTCATCTTTTACCAAATACAATACCAAAAGCTAGTGGGAAAAAAAATACAATTATCACATCATTATAATAAAAATAGATGCACAAAATATACAAATTGCAATAGCACAGGAATGTAAAATTTTTACCATAGTGTATTGCAAATATTTGACATTGAAATATAGGACAAGCTAAATCATCAAGTATAACAAATTAAAACATACATAAAGGTTTTTTAGGTAAATAAAATAACATTTGCAATACTGATTTAAAATATAAAATAACAAAATAAATAGACGAAATGAATAAACTGCAACATCTAAAGGTATGTCAAATATTTGACATAAGCACATGGAAAATATTTGACATTGAAATATTTAACAACCTAAATTCAAATAAAATAAAGAAATTAAAAGATATCAAAAAAAGTTTGCCAAGTAAAAAAAACATTTATAATACTAATTTAACAAAATAAATAAATGGAAACATCACATGTATGTTAAATAATTTCCGTAAAAATATGATACATTTGACACACAAATATTTGACTAAATGAAATACTAAACGATCATTATAAATTTCAGAACTAAATCATACCTTGATTGCCATTCTTAGCAACAGCAAACATAATACAACCTTGCCTCTACCTCTCATAAACGTCCCATCAAGAAAAATCAAAGGACGATAATAATTGAATCCATATTTGCATGCTTCAAACTCCATGAAAACCCTCCCAAATTCATAACTAACAAAATCACTTTAGAGTTCAGCAGTAATACGATGATTACAAATTGCCTCAGCTTCACAAAAAGATTTCTAATGATAATAAGAATGCAAGTCCTAATCATTCCATGGACTCTTTCAATGCTAATCTTTTTCCCTTATAAGCAAAATAGCAATTTAGCACTATATCGTACTCAATCTAAAATAAATGAACAATATCTTTTTTCATTAGAGGATTCGAATGAATAAAACCAAAAAACTTATTAACTAGAAATAAGTGGATGGTTAACATCTACAAAACCAGCTCTATATGATTAAATAGGTTACATAGTTTTAATAACAAAAAATATAGTGGCTTAAACAAATGAGAGGCATGAATATGAAAGCTACAACCTTTTCGTAAACAAACAATGGTAACTCACACCCTGTCCTTTTCAACAACATAAACTTTATATCCATTCTTAATGTAGTATATCCTAAGATATAAAGGAACTCCTCAACACCACTAGGCAATCTTTGACCAACATTAGCAAATATTGCATTGCAAGAATCATTTTTTAATAGCCTTTCCAAGGTAGAATTGGAATCAACCAAAAGAATAGACCATTGAAGAAGTTGAAGAGCCGCATCCAATAAAAGAAACAACAAATGAAGAACTTTAAGAACCAAATTAACCGAAATGCTTTTATATTGCTTCGATATAATTAAAACAAGTAAAAAGAAAATCATCACGGCTACGAGCAACAATATATTATGCAAATCAAAATTAGTTTCAATTGCCCTTTTACCGTCATCTCTTTTATAAACCAATTCAATAAAACCATGTGCTAACTTAGGTTAATGTTCACAAATATCATCAATGGCGACCTCCTTACACCTTTACCACCTAATATACCAAAATGTAGCACCGCTGTAGTGCCCGAAAAATGCAAGATAATTGTCAAGGGTGAAAAAAGATTTCTAATGATAATAAGAATGCAAGTCCTAATCATTCCATGGACTCTTTCAATGCTAATCTTTTTCCCCTATAAGCAAAATAGTAATTTAGCACTATATCGTACTCAATCTAAAATAAATGAACAATATCTTTTTTCATTAGAGGATTCGAATGAATAAAACCAAAAAACTTATTAACTAGAAATAAGTGGATGGTTAACATCTACAAAACCAGCTCTATATGATTAAATAGGTTACATAGTTTTAATAACAAAAAATATAGTGGCTTAAACTAATGAGAGGCATGAATATGAAAGCTACAACCTTTTCGTAAACAAACAATGGTAACTCACACCCTGTCCTTTTCAACAACATAAACTGTATATCCATTCTTAATGTAGTATATCCTAAGATATAAAGGAACTCCTTAACACCACTAGGCAATCTTTGACCAACATTAGCAAATATTGCATTGCAAGAATCATTTTTTAATAGCCTTTCCAAGGTATAATTGGAATCAACCTAAAGAATAGACCATTGAAGAAGTTGAAGAGCCGCATCCAGTAAAAGAAACAACAAATGAAGAACTTTAAGAACCAAATTAACCGAAATGCTTTTATATTGCTTGGATATAATTAAAACAAGTAAAAAGAAAATCATCACGGCTACGAGCAACAATATATTATGCAAATCAAAATTAGTTTCAATTGCCCTTTTACCGTCATCTCTTTTATAAACCAATTCAATAAAACCATGTGCTAACTTAGGTTAATGTTCACAAATATCATCAATGGCGACCTCCTTACACCTTTACCACCTAATATACCAAAATGTAGCACCGCTGCAGTGCCCGAAAAATGCAAGATAATTGTCAAGGGTGAAAAAAGAGGAACAATGATAGAACCTATCGGCGCATCGAATATGATAATAAACATCATACATATAAACATGCGAAATAGAAAAAACTGAATGAACCATAATATCAGCGTACACAGGTTCACAAAGTTATAAAAGGCAGTAATACAGTTTAAACAATTGATAATAAACTTAAAAAGGTAAACTATCTCTAAGTAAGGTAAACAAACACTGCTTAGGCTCCATAGTGTCGTATAACAGAATAAGCATAAGTAAGTCCATATATAACATGAGAACGCATCATCTTCTACTCTTCCTCTATATAGTAACATTGCATCATCTAGGCATACTGTCTAGTCTACTCATTTAAGAGCATCCGAGATAACAAGAAGCTGTTGGTGAAGTATTTCGTCTTTATCACACTCAACTAGATTGGGAAGAAATCATAGATGCCAATTTGCTTCCACGATTTTGAATCAATAGATTTAAGCTATGTTAAATTTTGCTTGGAGAAGTGGCAATGTCATCGGATTCTTACATAGCCATGTAGTTGCACTTCAACTATTTTTTGAAATGTTAAAGTGTTTTTTGTAAATAAATGGTCAAAATCAAATAGCAGAACAATAAAAATAAAGGACACAGAAATTTTTACGTGGCTCGGGTTATAGTCAATCCTATGTCCATGGGATAATCCATTAGATGTTTGTCCTTTTGATGCAAATTATAATGTCATAGTGGCATGCAATATTTTAGATTTTCCTAATTTAGGGAAGAAGAAAAAGATGAAAAAGAAAATCCTCTTTCTTCATCCTCTAGTATTTCCTTTTATAGTATGACAAGTGCATTGCTAGTTGTTGCGATCGTCTTTGATCTTTTCTCTTCAATCTCCACTTGCAGATTTTGCCACTTATCATTCATCTCGATGCCTATTTGTTGTGCATGGGTTGATGATGGGTTTTTCGTGGGAAATCATGACTTTGGCAGGATCTTGGAAATTCAAAGCGAGATGCCTAGAAATTTTGGGTGGGAAGCCTAAGTTTGTATGGATTGGTATTCTCTCTCTTGAAATGGAAAATGCCTTGAGAGGAATGGTAGGGGACGACACTGTAGCTTCGCTATGTTGTTGATGTGTATAAAGAGGTACAATGATGAATATTGCCTGGTGTTTAGATTGCTCTGCCTTGGTGATACTTCTGTTATCTTTGCTTGATCTAATAACGTGTCGGGTCAGAATAGAGTATCATTTTCTCATTCTATTGAGGGTTAACTTGGCATATGCCTGAGGCTATTCATGATTATTGAGAAAGTATGCTTTGAATGCCGATGAGGGAGAAGGAACTTCACACCTACTGTTTTCCTATATGTTTGATTCTTCCTTAAAGCGTATTTTGAGTGGCCTTCTATACAACACCTTTGGAGAGATTTTGGCTCCGTTCGGCACTGCTTGGGTTGACCTTGGTATATGTTGAAGCAGACTTGTTCTTGTAGGCATTGAGAAAATGTGAGCTTTAGAAGTTTGGTTACCTTAGTGGTACTACTTCTTATGCCTCAGTTCACTTTATTTATTTGATTTTGGACATGGCCAATGTGTATTGCCCCTATTTTGACGCATGCAGTATTTTTCCTTTTCCATGGTCACTTGGTTGCGGGGCTTGGGTCGGGTTAGGTGTTGTGACTTCAAACAGGTTCCCTATTTAGTACCAACTTAATTGATTCATTTTCGTTTTCTTTTCCTCTAATCTTCTTGGCACGATGATGGCTTCCTTGATCTTAAGTTTTGCCCCATTTTCGTTTATTATAGTTCATGGAAAGAACGGGTGCAACACTTGCCACAAGTCTACGGTGATAGTAGGTTGGCATAAACTTGTTACCTTAAACATCTGGTCTATATGTCTAATCAATTATGTCTAATCAATCTTTTCAGCAATGGGAGAAAGTCTATTCAGCGGTACTCGCATTTAATGCTCTTGTACACATGCCATTCCCTTACTCGGCCATCCTCAAACAACTGCTCAATCTGGCTTTTCATTTTTCAAGGTGAATTTTTATAAATCTTTGCACTCATTACTTCATAAAAATCTTTGATCACTTCAATCGTGTGGCCATTATTCAAATTGAGGTACGTATTTTATTTCTTAATCTTCCCGAAACTTTCTTTTATCCTCCTATATCCTTTTATGTGAATGAAACTACTATTAGGTTAATTTCTAAATTTGGAGGTATTTCAATAGATTGACCGCGAGAAAAATTGTTTCAATCCTCATATATCCCTTCACATAAATAATCTTTAGAACTTTATCATGGATTCATCTTCATCTTCCTCTACATGTTCTACTTCTAAGATCGCTCGCTTGGAAGAGGCTATTGGTGTCTTTAGGCAAATTGGGTTTTTTGGCTATGTGGTCAGGGTTCTAGAGTCTGACAAATGCATTAATACATCGATGGAGGAATATATTTCCATCACTCCTGGACATAATTGGTGTGGGTTGTATCTTCCTATGCATTCGATTATCTGTCAATGGCTTGCTACACTAGATGTTGCTCCAGTTCAACTTTCCCTACACTTGTATACCCTTGCCTTGCCCACCTTTGTTATTTGTGCTAAAATAGCGTCAATCTTACTAGTGAGGAGCTTCAATTTATTTTAGAAATCATGAAGAATCATGTAAAGGGATGTAATGGCTTTTTTATATCTAATATAGGGAATCGGTTTTTGTTGATGTCCCAAGTAGAACTGAAAATGGCCCGAGTTCTATTTATTTATTTTGAATTTTGACAAATTTCCTTCTTTCTTGTGTCATTATTCTGTCTATATCGTCTCTTTAGAGGAAAATGAGCAGTTGTATAATTCTCATAGGCAATAGATGTTGGGATTGGCGGAAAAGGACAGAAAGATAAATAATTTTTACAATAGGCCAATAGTGATTGAGCATTATTTACTACGTCCTCATCATACATTCTCTCATAGAATATTTAAGCCAGCTTCCTCCTCAACCCAATCCAAGGTATCAGTTGCCTGTAATAGACCTTGGAAATTATCATACCTGTGATTTTAATTTTTTTTATGTTTATTCTTGTATAGATATTATGGAAGCTAAGGCTACTGCTAAACTTCATGCTTCCTTGATGAGGATGACAAAGAAGAAAAACTCGAAGAGGAAAACTAAGGGATGCGATGATTCTCTCATCGCTTCGAAAAGATCAAATGTTTCTGCTTTAGATATTCCGCCCCTTAAGGACATACAGAATCTTCCCTCTCCTATTTTCGCATCTACTAGACCGACTGCTTCTTCCTTGCCTGGCGGTCCTACTCCTAATGTAGGCGGATTGACCATATCTTAAGTTGTCATCTCTGCTTTAATAGAGACAGTAGGAAAAAATGAACAAATTCCCCCTCTCCTTTCTACTCTAGCTTCTAAGTTGTTTCCTTCTACTATCCTGTTTAAATTTGAGTAGCTCTAGTCTTATGTGAGTGATCATATTTTCACCCTTTTTCTTCTTGAAGTTGCTAGTTTGTTAAATTTATCATTCAAACTTCACTTTCTTGTAGTCTATGGCCTTAATGGTAATGGCACAAGAGGCGGAAAGTGCCCAAACCTTGTTTTCGGGTCAATAGGAAAACTCGAAGCTGACCTTGCTTTAGCTAATAGTGAGAAGGCCACACAGGCTTTTGCTAGGGTGAAGGGCGAAGAGGAGGTTAGGGTGCTTCAAGAGAAGGTCGAGAGGGTCGAGAGAGAAGCCAAAGCTGTTGAGGACGCTCGGGCTTCTAAAGTGTAGGAGTCGAGGGAGAAGGATGAGGCACTTGCCATGGTTAAGAGAGAGTTGAAGGTAGTAAAGGAGTAATTATCCCAACCGAAGAAAGACCTCGAAGCTGCCACTTCCAATGTGACTTATGGCTTTTATGCTTCAGCCAACCATAATTTTTGGATAGAGGTCAAGCCTGATTTATTGGAGGATCGATTTGTAGCTGCTTTAATTTCTGAGTATTGCTAAAGTAGGTGGAAGGAGGAAGAGGTTAAAGAGCATAATGTTGGCTTGAACTATTCTAGGCGCTCTTCTGAGGTGGACAGTGCTAAGGTTGATAGATATCGGGGAAACTTGCAACTTGTGGATAAGGGGATAACATCTGCAAGCAAGGTTAATCCACATTCTCCCATAGGATTAGATGACTGATCCCAAATTTCTTTATTTTTTGTTGTACTAAAACTTTGGAGTTTGTTCCAATGTTTGTGATGAAACATGGTATTCGTTATTTTCTTTTTACAAATGATCGTGTTTTCTTCAATGTTTTGTTTAGTATTCTGGAAAGAATGTGTTCATAAAACTGATGTGATGGACCGAGGCTAGGCTTGAAAACAAACTTTAGATCATCTTAGATTAAATGTCATGGCTATGTGCAGGCATGAAAAGGAGCAAGACAAAACGTCTGTGGAGCTTAAGAACAAGTCTCAAGAATTATTATCAAAAATAGACCAAGTAGGTCGGGAGAAAGAGGCCCTTAGTGATTTCATGTTGTGCAGATGGCGATATACGTAAGAGAATGGTTTGTTTCCACCAGATAATCCTTTCCTAGAGTGGTTTAGGCTTAAGCTTAGAACCTCCATGTCTTTTATAATTTACATATGATTTTCAAGTATACGGACAAGTAGATATGATGCAATAAGTAATGGATGTTTTGGTGTTGAAACTTAATCTATTATATTTTTATAATGTAACTAAGTCTTATTCCAATAGTGATTTAAGTTGGATCTTTTCGAGCTAGCTCTATTCAACATTAATTTTGTTTGTCGCTATGATGTTTCTGAATATGAAGTTATCCAACTTAGATATGAAATTGAGAGGCCTGAAATACAGTAGAAGCATAATCGTAAAGAGCTTGCAAATGCCAAGAATGCATTCGAACATCAGCATGATTGTAACAAGAGGTTACGTGCATGGTTAGGGGACACTGCGTCAGAGCTGGAAGGGATAAAGTAGACCATAATGTAGGGTGAAGAAATCTACGGTATTGTTTATAGAGAAGAGATTGCACAATACAGGAAATAAGCAAAGGACATGTTTGAAGAGATCGCTAGATTTCTTGGTAAGCAAGAGGCTACAGAACATGGAAGGATGGTTTTGGTTCCCTACTTGGGTACCGCTTATGTTCCTTCCATGGGTTCTGGATCTTTTTATCATTGTGATGATGGATGGAAGATTACTGCTAGAAGATTATCTAGTGATTTTTCAAATAAGAGTAGGAATACAAAGTTTCAGTTAATCGAGATCCTAAATGATACCAAGAGAAAGGCAGTAATAAAGGTGTATGAACTTGAAGACTCATTGCAGATTCTCAAGATAGAATTGCTTCTTACTCAAATGTGCTTGAGCAAGAGAAAGTTAAAAGCGAGAGGGCTGAGGCATTCCTACAACAGTCTCAAGGCGTCCCGGACTTCTTCTATCCTGTATTGAACAAAAGTTTGCTGAATGACAAGGAAGATATTTAAATGGCAATTGGCCAACCTATAGATCATTGGGCAGGGGTATGCTATGAACCACGTTGGAAATTTATTGTTAACACGACCCTATCTCTTCCTCGTGCTCCTTTGGTGTCATTTTAATGCCTAGCCGCTAGTGTCTTAGGATAAGAATAATATTTTTTCCAATATGACAATATTTTTTTTCATGATATAGAAGTTAGTAGACTAACTTTTCTTTACATAAATTGCAAACTTCTATTGTTTTCATTTTAATTATTTATATTATTATTTAATTTTGGTATGTATGGACTTATTTAACCCTTTTTCTAGCTAGCTTCCATCAATTATGGTTCATAGGTAACTGATCTCCCAAAGAAGTTAGATTCCACTCTTCTTAGAGTAGCAAAACCAGAAGGCATATTAAAGAATGCTGAGAGCATATATGGGGCTATATACAAGAATGAAATCAAAAGGCTAAAGGAAAGGATCGTGGATATGGACAAGGAGATCACATTGCTCATAAGCACAAAAGACGAACCCCTAACGACCTCGGCTACTATGGCCTCTCGCATGTTGGATGCAATTCCAACGCTCTATTTGGAGTTGATCCAAATGAGATCCTTAAATGGAAGAACGATGTAAACTATTATTATGAGGTCAAAATTAAAGAATCAAAGAATTTTTACAAGGGAGAATTGGGGATGCCTAATATTAGGGTTCCACCAATTAGATCTACTGTAGATGAGTATTTTTAGTTCTTTCTCTAGGAATATCGAAAAGACAAGTGAGCACCTATTGGGCAAAATTGAGAGGACCAGAAAAGTGGCTATGAGGCGTGTAAATGCCTTAGAAAACAAAATATACAATTTGGAGTGTGAGGCTAATTATATTCCATTATGGTCTTTCAAGGTGGGATGGATAAGGCATCTCTTTTGAAAAAGTTTTATAAAGAGAAAGTTGGAATAAAAATAGCAGAAATTGTCCGAGAACATGAAATTGACGTTTTCAAGTGTTTTTGGGCTGGACTTGATTTATCCTTCTTGTATAATTGGGTGATTATGAGTACAGTTCCTCAACAATGAAAATGTCTGGGTGGATGCTAATTATGATCTCCACGTTTCGTACCACAGCTCTAGTCATAGTAGGGCTACCCATATTCAATCATCGGTTGTGATTACTGAGCTGGAAAGTTTATTTTTTGCCTTTTATTTGGTAAATGGTTTTTTCATCTTGCAACATCGCATTTTCGTAGATCGTAACGGCATAAAGCGATTATGCCCAATTTGTTTTCCAGGTCTGGACCAGATTCGTAGTTTAATTTTTCATTAGGAGGTTTTATTTTTTGTAATATGACTTAGATTGTAACCTCTTGTAGATTACTTTCGGGTATGTAAAGATAGACAATATTATTTTTGGGAGACATGTAATATTCACAACTATGTATTGATTACCTAGTTTTCTGATATATACCTGGCAAGCTTTAAGCACCGTCTCGATTTGTACCTAACTGATAGCTTTTTGGTACATTCCATGTATTGTGCTTTCTTGCCATTCTTAGGATAAGTTCTCGAAGTAGCATATGCCCCTTGATCGTGACCTTATAGGGCATGGAATTTTCCTACATATTGATGCGATCTGATCCCTTATCTGGGTGTAGCATCCTGCGTTGGCCTGACCATATGTGCGATATGACATGCCCCTTTGTTTGAGGTAATATAATTTTCAGGTCTGACTACGGGTTGAATATGACCTGCCCCCTGTTTGGGGACGTAATGTCCTTAGCTGTATTTTTGGCCACATACCTTTTGTGACCTGCCCCTTCGTTTGGAGGGGGCAACGCCCTTGGCTGCCTGCTTAGTACGACCTGTCCCCATATTCAGGGGTATACTAACATGCGTATGCTGAGCTGCATTCTTCCCTAGCATCACTGTTCTCCTTTCGGAGATTGTAGTTGACGTTCATCGATGGCATTACACCTCTGACACGATGGCAGAAAGCTATGAAGAGTAATTTGTTCGTGCGCTTGGCATGGCCTTACCCGTTGTTTTAGGGAGAACTAAAGAAGATTTGACAGAGAAGTCAGGTCATGTATATAAAACCCCTGTCGCATGCGCATGGTTTTTTTATATAGTGGTTCTAGCTATTTAGTATCCGAAAGTCTAGTGGGGTATGTCGAATTAATTAACATATAGGTTTTTTATAATGGTTCGGGCAGTCTAATATCTCTAAGACCAGTTTTTCTATGATTGTTGTCATAGGAATATTCATATTGGGTCGAGGCAGCTTATCATCCTGTCCAATGTAGTATTTTGGCAGAAAAGCCAGACTAACGTTGACGCAAGTCCAGGTGTGTACAGCCACTATCACCATTCTCAGTGTTGAGATTGTCGTTTTTTTTACTAGACCTCGCATTAAGCGTAATCAGGAAATATTGGCGACGAACTATGAAGGTGTATTTAACTTTTTCATACAGAACTAATATGAAGATTTTTTATACTGCTACAAACTATCTAGTATCCCTATGACCAGTTTAGTACAAAAATACATATACATTATTTAATATATATTTGTGGTATTATGAGTCACTCTTAGTGAACTCTAGGCCCAAGTTGTGGCTCTCGCTTGAAATCTTCGACTCGATTTGCAACTCAGTCACCTTCGCATGTTCGGGCAAGACGATGGTTGATGTTAAAGTCCTATCAAATGAGTTCTTTGTTCTTTAGGTGGGAATTATGGATACTTCCATCAACCTGATTATGGTAGTGTTCTCCCATATCCTCTCATTCCTATATCAAAGTCACTAACAACACCAATACATCTCCACATGCCTTGGTGGTCATCGGTTGGTAATGGCGGAGGGTTTGAGGAGGTAGAGGTGGCAATTAAGGAATATGAAAAGCTTAAACATGCCAGGATCCTAATGCAGCCATAGTTATTCCCTCATCGTGGTCGAAGATTGATTGAGTTGGTCTAGCAAGTAGTTTATGGACGGTTTCACCGTTCTCATTTTCAAGAGTGCCATAATCATTTATCTACTTCATGAAACATGCAGCAGAAAAGCATGGGCGGAGAGCCGTAGATGTTAGAGAGATGGAGTTGGAATTGGAGGTTTGTTGATGATTGAAGAAAGAGAAACAAAGGTTCGGCGTCCAGCTAGTGCAAAAGATGTTGGTGAAGTATTTCGTCTTCACCACACTCAACTAGATCATCAAGAAATATTAAATGCCAATTTGCTTCCATACTTTTGAATCAACAGATTTAAACTGTGTTAAATCTACTTTAGAGAAGCGGCTATGTAAGCCATATCGTCGGATGCTTACATAGCCTTGTGATCGCACTTGAACTATTTGTTTAAATGTCGAAGTGGTTTTTGTAAAAAATGGCAATCAAAATCAAATAGCATAATAATAAAAATAAAAGACAGAGAATTTTTTACATGGTTCATACTATAGTCAATCCTATGTCCACATTTTGGGAAGAAGAAGAAGCTGAAAAAGAAGATCCCCTTTCTTCATCTTCTAATATTTCATTTTATACTATGAAATGTGCATTGCTGGTTGTTGTGATAATCATTGATCTTTTCTCTTCAATATCCAACTTTAGATTTTGCCACTTGTCATTCATGCACAATGCCTATTCGTTGTGCCTGCATTGATGATGGATTTTTTTGTGGGAAATCATGAATTTGGCGGGGTCTTGAAAATTTGAAGCGGGATGCCTAAAAAATTTAGGTGGGAAGCCCAAGTCTGTATAGGTCGGTCTCCTCTCTCTCGGAATAGCAAATATCTTAAAAGGAATGTTAAGGGACTGCCCTATAACTTCGCTATGTTGTTGATGCGTATGAAGAGGTGCAGTGGTGAGTATTGCCTAGTGTTCAGGTCACACTCCCTTGCTGATACTTTTGCTATCTTTGCTAAACCTAATAACGTGTTGGGTTGGAATAGAGTAGCATTTTCTCATTCTACTCTGAGGGTTGACTTCACATGTGCCTAGATAATGCCTGAGGGTATTCGTGATTTGAGTCACCCTATTAGTAAGTATGATTTGACTGCTAATAAGGGAGAAGGAACTTCACACTTGTCGTTTTCCTGTATGTTTGGTTCTTTATTGAGGCATATTCTGTCTAGTCCTGTATACAGCCCCTTTGGAATGCTTTTGGCTCTGTACGTTACTTTCTACGTCACTCTCAGTATGTGCTGGATTAGACCTGTTGCTGTAGGCATTGACAAAATGTGACCTTTAAAAGTTTGGTTACCTTAGTACATTTGGTACCGCTTCTTATGCCTCAATTCACATTATGTCTTTGATTTTGGACATGGCCACTATGGACTGCCCAGGTTTCCAGATGCGTACAGTATTTGACTTTTGCTACCGTCCCTTAGTTGTAGGGCTCGGGTGGGGTTAGGTGTTGTGACTTCAAACGGGTTTCCTATTCTGTATGAACTTAACTGATTCACTTTTTTTCCTTTTCCTCTAATCTTCTTGGCACGAGGGTGGCTTCCTTGATCATACATTTCGCCTAATTTTCCTTTATTGTAGTTCGCGGTAAAACGGGCGTAACAAAAACAAAGCATAAAATCTTAAGTCAGAAAACAATCTGGCGTGTGCGATAAGAAATCTCAAAATACTATACCAGTCGATATAGTAAGGAATAAAGTTATAAGAATCATACCCAACCTGTCCTTGCAACCGAAGAGTTAGCACAAAACACCTACAGTATGCTACTCCAATATCATCATAAAGGTGTACTACATCCTAAGTACAACATCAGGGTGTCTAGGTATCCACATCCATAATACCTACATCCTTTGAGTGACAAACAACAATAAAAGCAACCAAAACAAACATAGCATCCATCAAACAATCCTCCCTGCCATGTAATGTGCCATGGATATATGATAAGTCATATGACTATTCCTCTTCCAGGGAGCAATAGAAAAATCTCAATTTATAGTGTACTCACCTACTAGTCCATTGCAGACACAAGATCCATTCTATCGATCTAGGGTAGACATTCCATGTACCCAATGAACGTCCACACAATACCCCGACTTACAAGTACATCAAAATGCACTCCAATTATCAATGATCCCTTAACAAGCGTATCCAAGCCATTTCCTTACTCCATCTAGTTTCCATTCATCCTTAAGGAACCATTCCCCATGTAACAACTGGCATTTTAGACCCTCAAATGTCAACGCTAATACGTCGATGGTATTCTTGTGCCGAGCATCTAAGTGCTGGAAAGATAGATTGTTAGAATAAAATAAAAAGGAAAAAAACAGAAAAAGAAAGAAGGAACACAATATCAGAATCTCATAGCAAAACGATAACTTATAATATCAAAAGACTATACAAAATTTCCACTCTAAGATACAAAGCATTTCAAAGTTACAATTCTAAATACTATCATTGACTTAGACAATTATAACAACCTATCCTCACAAATGCTGATACATACATAATTGTAATGTAGCTAAAATAAGAACATCGCGGTACGTGGAATATCCAACTCATCTCCTCGAGCTCCAATGAACATCAATGAAAACCTTCCTTTCTCCAACTACTCGATAGAGCACACAAGGAATTTAGGAAAAACAAAACCATATGCTAAACATAAGTCTGGTATGAAAAACTCAAGAAATAAGCGGCCAACCTATAACAGTACTTTGGAGACTACACGAAAAGCCGTAATGGTTATCCCCTTAAAGAAGCACCATCTAATAAGTACATAAGGTGATATAATAGTTAATGTCTAGGGTAAAGAATATAAATCAAAAAATAACTGTGCCACTTGCATCACATGACACAATAATATTTGAAGTACAATCAAAACCGCTATGGTACTTTCGCACATGGATTTTTCGTTAGAGACATCATAAGAACAACGAAGGCTAGTCTCTTGATAAGGGTCAGAGTGTACCTTTCCAGCGTTGTATATCCCCATATAAAATGTACCATTAAGGCAAACATATCTAGTACACGTCTAAAATGTGATCCTATATCGACTTCCGCACGCAACATACATAAGCATACTCTAGATATGGTGTTGATATACCATATGGGTTAGCTAAACCTAACGGCTATGCTCCTACCCTGTTTACCGTCATTTCTAATGTCGAGGCTATGTTCGACATCTCTCACACGGGTCTTTATCACTAGAATAGAACATGGATCTCCACAAGGAACTCAACATCTCGAACAGTCCACGGATCTCTACAAGTATCCTAGCATAAGGCCTTCGACGAATGTTAATACTTACCTCTCCCTCGGACTTAACCTTAGAATGGATAGTTCAACTTTATAACATTCCACTTCACAACCACTTCCAGAACATAGTACCAATATGTCGGTTTTGAAGTGATATTCTATACGTAATCACTTTACCATCCCAATCTCTTCTAAACTAAATCGGCGAATTTCCAATAAACTCAATTCTTGTTCTTTTAGAAGTAAGAAAACAACATATAAAGAGGAGTCTGCTCCGGTGGATCTCATACATATAAGTTCATAAAGCTAGAGACTTTTCATACCAATGCCCCTTCTAGGGATTCTCAAATTATATGGAACCGTGAAGCTTTTAGATACTTCCCAAGTAAATATGGTCAAGTTTGATAGTCGACTAATCAACTTTCAAGCTCAAAATAAACAATTACATGTCGAAACCAAGTCTCGTATTCTTATCACGTTTTCAAACATTTCAACTTAAACTATTCTTTGGCTAAGAGTGAATCTTGGAAAGTTAGAGCACTGGTTGCATTAAAGCTTTGCCTAAACACTTCATTCTTAACTCTTATAAATAGACAAGCCTACTTCATCAGCTTTCAGTGCAGAGTGCATAGTTAAATACTTTCCATAAAGGAGCAAACACATAATGCACGATCGAGTCACACAAAGCATGATTAAGTGATATAAGTGACTTTTAATCTCCATTTTATTTAATTAATCCTTTTACTAACTAAAACCTTTTTTATTAGTTAAACCATCTTTTATCTACTAAAACTTCATTTATGAATTTCTACTATTCAATTGTACTCTTTTCTGTACTTCAAAACGTATTTATATACTTATCTCAAATGGTATAAGTACATTCATAAATCATTAATAGGTCTTCCTACTTTAAACCTTTACTCTTTCTGTCATTTTCAAAAGATTCCATACTTGTTGTTACCTTTGAAATATCCATTTAAATGGTCTAATTACATCAAGAAATCAATTTCAAAAGGTTTAAAACTAATTTTATGTAAACATTGTCACTACAACCCCAAATCGTTTCAATATGCTTGTCTTCAAAACATTCTTTTCAAAGATCTATTTACAATCATAAGTATAATAAAAAAGAGTTAAAAGCAAATGTTGTTAACACATTTTCACAACAAACAAAAAACCATTCCATACTTCTCATTAGCTTTATAACATTATTTTCAAAGATCTAGGTGCACTTAGTAATAATATAATATACTTTCACATAACTTCACAAAACTGTTTATTATAACATAAGTGTTATAATTCAAAACTTCCTTTGTTCTTTTATAAAACACTTAACTCACTTTTTCCCAACTTATATATACATATATAAAGAAACTAAAATGATTATAAATATTTTAGTATCTATGTAAAATATTGCTTGAAAATAACTAATTTATAATTTGACAAAAATAATTAAAAAGCGTGTTTTAAATTATAAATCCCCTTTACTTCAAAATTTCACATAAAAAATCAAAAAAATATTTAGCATCAAACAAATTTAAACTACAGAAAAGTATGTTAGAAGACATCTCAAAAACGATTGGGGGAAATACCAAATTTAAATATCACTTTCAGACACTTAAAACATTAAGCAACTTGCTACAACATTTATAAATGCTGTTAAAAGTCTTGTACAAAGAAAAACATAAAAAAGCATGAAATTTACAACCAGTTTTCGCCAGTTTAACAAATGATTTAAGACTTGAAATTATTACTGTAAGTACTACGCTTATGGTACTAAAAACCCATTGAAATAAATCCCTAAGAATAATTTCTAGTTTATTTATAAACATTCCCGAAAATATGGTATTTGCTAAAGTGTTCGTTTAGCCACATTTTTACTCAAACTTCAGACATTTTGTTTGGCCATTTCCAAAACCTTTTGAACTCTATTTTTTTAGTAATAAGTACATATATAACTCTTATTAAAAATGCAAATAAGCCCCGGAGGATTCTTTTCAGTTTAGTTTCAAAAATTCCCAAAACAAAGGTATTTCAAAGTGCTCATATAGCGACCTTCTTATTACTATAACATTTTGGAACTTTGTTCTACGAGTTAATGAACGATTTAAACTTCCATATTTCTCTAGCAATAGGTACACTTGTAGTAATTGTAAAAAATACAGAGAAGCCTTTAGGATATTGCTAACCCTCTTTTTAGCAAAATTGATTTCAAATGGACTTAGAAGATCCAAATGAGGAAAAAAACTTGAAAACTTGGAG
The DNA here is from genome assembly GCA_030765085.1 of Allium cepa. Lineage (NCBI taxonomy): Eukaryota > Viridiplantae > Streptophyta > Magnoliopsida > Asparagales > Amaryllidaceae > Allium > Allium cepa. The sequence goes on along the minus strand of CM060932.1, from coordinate 508,946,319 downwards.
GCACATTTAAAATGACTAGAGAGTTGAGCTCAGGAAATTTCATTAAAAATTGGCTAAGTCGTTAATTCGACACTGAATTAAGGCCTTAGATCAACCCTCCTAATTAAGGCCTTTGATCAACCCCGAATTAACGTCTTAGGTCAAAATGACTTAAACCTTGACATATACGCATAGAAATACACAAGCAAGGGCTTAGAAAAATTTGAAGTGGTTTGGCCCCACCAATTAGATTCGCCCTCGAATTAAGGACCTTAATTCAAATTAAGGAGAACATTAGGATGAAATCGAAATGACTTGGAATTTGGAAAGAGCACTTAGAAAAGGCAAAAGAAGGACATGGGAAAATTTCGTCATGTTTGGGCAAAGCACCTTAATTCGACCTCAAATTAAGGACATTAATTCTTCCCCGAATTAAGGAATTAACTCGGATCGGTTTGAGTCTTTTGGCATGACTTCATGCTATCTCCTGGACTTCATTGCCATTAGGCCTCTAGCTCTTTGCTATCCAATTCCTTTATAAATACCAACTAAACTGTTATCAAAAAAGGATCTTCTCCTTGTCGAATCTCCATTAACACTCCAGACTTAGAGCTTCATCAATACATTCTTCACTTCTTATCTCTTCAAAATCTATTCAAATTCATTGTAACTTAGATCTCAGAAAAACTAGTTGTAATCCAAAGAGGTAATAACGAGCAGCCAATAATAAAAAGATTAAAGTGTACATAGGCCGGAGATTACGTCGAACCACTATAAAAACTTCTGTGTATTGTTGTTTATTTTCTAAATTTTATTGTACTTTTATCAAAATTAGAGCTTTCATCTTTCTAGGTGTTAATCCATTTTTCGGGTTAAGATTTTGGTGCTTTCATTGAGAGTTGAGAGTTAGAAGCTTAAATTTGAGATTTGGAGAAGATGAAGAGGCTTGATAAAACCAAAGTAGGTCAGACTGGGGGAAAAGCAAGACTTATCCTCAAATTCTCATTAATTTATCTAAGTGACTAGGGAGGAGATGGAGAAAATAATAAAGGAGATGCATGATGGATTAATGACTAGACAACAGAAACTTCTAGATTGATTTTTCCAAAGGATTGGACAACAATGAGCAGCCAGAGGAGCTAGAATTCAGAATAAAATACCAAAATCCAATGCAGGAGCATCTGGAGATAGAGCAAAGCAAACTGAAACAATGCCCCTAAGATTTGGAGGCACGATTGTTTTGGATCTAGGATGAGCTTTAATTCCTAGAACAGATATTATTGGAGCTAGAGTGGAAATTCAAAATAAGAAAGCATGTAGTAGGAGCTGGAACCAGAGCCCACCATTGGAACAGGGGGTAGAATGAAGTTATGGATCAGAGACATCCATTGGATGACAACCTCATGATTGGAATGGACTAGGGCCAAGTTCGATTCCTTTACCCCAATTATAAATAAATGATGCAATATAACTCCAGATCTCTTACACATGTATGTGATCTCGAACGATCCCTAGGCACGCTCTAAGCCATATGTCTGAGATGACTGTTTTGGAAAAACATAAACCTAGACCGCTTAGATGTGCACAAAACCTAGGTTGGTTCCTGGTTACGCTCTAAGCAGGATGTCTGGGACGAATACTTGACATCATGAAACCTTGGACCGCCTACACGTGTACAAGATTTAGATTGGGCCCTAGGCATGCTCTGAGTCAGATATCCAAGAAGACTATTTATGATTTCTGCTTATTTATTATAATTTGAAGTTTGAAAATCCATGGGAACATCATGACTGATATTTATCGCTTTATGTCTCGTCCGAAGAGACAAGACCAAAGTGCAAGGTGCAAGTCCCTTTACCAGAGAGCAAGCATACAGGCTTGTGCAGAATTGGATAGCATTAAATCTTCCATCCGGAGAGACATGGCCAAAGTGCATGGTGCAAATCCTCTTGGCAGAGAGCAAGCAGATTGGCATGTGTGGATTTGAATCACCTTAGAGTTTATGTAACATCCCCTATCTGGAGGCCCAAAGCTAAGCTCTACAGATGCTGCAGTCATCTGTAGTATTAACTTCCGGTGACCAAATACGATAATGTTAATGGTATCCATAATATCAGAAGCGCTTGAATATGAAACAAAATCACAGATTTCCAAACTACATTTTCACTGATTACATTTCAAAACAAATGTTTCACATTTAGATTACACAATCCCATAATCGTTTTTCAGGTTCAGATAAAATATAATTTTTACATAAATACGCCAAGAGCGACATATGATGATGCCCAGTTGGTTGGCCAGAGTATTATATAGACATAACTGTCTTAAATAAAACATGGTGGAATAAAACAAACTAAAAAATCAACTCCTAATTAGCTATGCGTCAGCCACCTGCTCGTCTCCGAAAGCTTTATTCCCTAACCTATTAAGAACCTGTAAGCCTCAACCCTTAGTCTACTCAAATCAATTTTGAGAACCCGAGAGTTTAAGGGGAAAAGCATAAACTTCGAGTCAGACAAAAAGCTTGGTGTGAATAATAATATACATCTTGGATATTCGATATTAAGTGAGACCACGTCGCTTAGAGGAACGGGTTTACCTTCACTAATATCCTTTTAAGACATATCTCTTACAAATTATAATCCTGCAACCAAAACTGGTTAAAACTGCAAAGCATTATTATGTAAACATATATATCAGGTAAAAATGGACTATCGGTTCGAAAAACTGCAGTTTTGTTTGGCTCACCACTAACCATTGCCAGAATCAGGCCTATCAGACAATATAATCAAATGATCTAACATCTGTTGGACACTCCTCTTCTGGATGATATGTCCTAAAGTCTCTGTTAAATACTCATCTTCTGGATGGTTTATCCCTAACTTATCATCTTCGGGGTCACCTGATCCTAATGGTTTTGTGGGTTCACCAATAACCTATCTATCTACAAACATATATTCCTTTCTATGTGTAATCATAATTTTAGTAATACATGTGACAAAACCCTACACACTGGAATTTTGGACTTAGTTAACTAGGGCTAATAGCTAATGTATAGGGTGCGACCCTATACCAGTCTCATATGGTATTATAATATCCGAATCATTTTACTTAAATTTTCCTTGAAAACCTTTTCATCGCAAATTTATTTAAAATGCTTAAACCAAACTTAAACAAGGAAAACATATACTCTATGCTTTACCTAAAATCACCTTGCCATGTTATATATACTTTACCCAAATCTTTGTTGATGAAAACATTTAAACCTTCAAAAGTAACCCTTTCGATCCCATTGAAAGTATCACTTTCTTAACCAATAACCCTTTCTTTCATCTGGGACGAAAGGCCAAAACCTTCCTTTCGAGACCATTTACGTAAACCTTTCAAAACCATTGAAATACCTTTTCCTTCGACAAATAAAAACCTTGGACATCCTATCTTTAAAACCTTTAAACATAGCTTTTCAAAACCATTGGAAAAATCTTTCCTTTAAACCTTTCAAAAGCAACAAAACCGTAGACCTTTTGAAAGCATTTGGGTTCAATTTTAAAATAAACACCTTTCGAAACCATCCAGAACCTTATCTTTCAAAACCTTTGGGTTAATCTTTAAAAATCTCTAAGGGTCACAAATAGCAGGTTTGAAAGCAATTCTTTCGAAAGCCAAAACATTAGTAAAGAAGTGATGGTGTCGAAACCATCCTTTCTAAAGCATTGGAGAAGAGACTGAATTTTAAAAGCAAGTATACCTTCCGAACCCATGGGCGTCGAAGGGTAGGAAAGTGGCAGCAAAAAGGGCTTCGACCTAGTCGAAAGCATATTCTTAAAAACAAAGGCGCAATCTATTTAAAACCATTCCTCTAAAACCATTGACCTAGTCGAAAACAAACCAAGTCGAAAGCAACATAGTCAAAAGCAAAGCAGGTGCATTTCCAATTTAAAACAAAGCATCGCTACGACCCCTTCGGAACCCCTTGTTTCGACTTCATACCTTCAGTCTTCTTTCCACTTCACTGCGCACCATGTATTTGATGCCATGCACATTTGTTTTGATAGTGTTGGAGGCGGAGGAACTCAGTCGAAAGCCAACCAAGTCGATAATAGGGTGTTGAAAGTGGCCAAACATGCGAAAGCATGTAAAAACTGAATTTTTGCTTTTTAAAGTAATCTTTTTAACTAACTGCCTTGTTTGTCAAAATCTTACTGGTTGCTAATTTTTCTTTTCTAAAAGCATTGACATAATTTTAGAATTATTTAATTTAAATCATTTACAAGATACCCCTTCTCCTTTTATAAATATATAAAACATTTAAGTCTCATACCTTAAATTATTTTATATATTCATCAAAACACGTAGGAAAATTCCTCTAACATTCTAGAAATCCTTTTAAATATGTTTTCTAACATATATAGATTTCAGACCCAAATTATATATATTTTAACCATAAATTATTTTAAACCTAAAAAATCATTTTTCCACTAGAAAATTAATATAAAATCCACATTAACTCAGAAAATTATGAAAATTGAAAATCATCTCTAAAATATCATCTCTGATCTATGTCTAAAATCGCAAGGTATTTGGATTTCATTGAATAGGGTTTTCATAATAAAACATATCATAAAATCTATATGAATAAGTACAAATCATCAACAAGCAAATATAAACATTTTTCCCTTCAAAATCATTACTAAACTATGCAAGATAATTTCGAATTTCCTCAAAACCAAAAACATTTAAGAAATAATAAATGTAGTCTTTATTCACCTTAGCTTTGATATAGGATGTGAGATTTGATCTTGATTAAGTGATTTGATTCTTCCTCTTAAAAATCCTAGCTTTGTCTTCCCTTGAGTTGCTAATGGTGGCCAGCCTTAGACTTAAAATTTTAAAAATGAAGTGAACGTATGGATGAGTTTCCAAGGGTTTAGGGTATAAGAGTATTCTTATCCCAATTTTGCCCTTATTTGTTTTCTTTGTCTTTTTTTTCATGTTATCTCGTTTTGATTTACATATTAACATGGCACGACTACCCTTATTAATCACAAATCTCAATCCATTAATCCACTTACATTATTTTATTTAGCTAATTAAATATTCCAAATAAGGTTACTAAAAATATGGGGTGTTACAATCTCCCCTCCTTAGAGAATTTCTTCCTCAAAATTAATATAACGCACACAACAATCAATCATAAAGGTAAAACATACCATCAAACAAATCAGGATAAGTATCTCTAATCCTGCTCTTGGTCTCCCAAATACCGTCCTTATCAATGTCGCTCCACTGGATCTTCACTAATCTACTATCTTGTTCCTCAACTTCTTCTCATCCCTCCTGACTGTCTAGATAGGCTTTCTAACTATAGTCAAGTTTGGTTCCACTACCAAATCCTCTAAAACAGTCGGTGCTATAGTAGTGTCTAGATCCCTAACACACTCTCTCAGATGAAATAGATGGAAAACATCGTTGACTCCTTCCAAACTACTCGGTAACTCTACTCTATACGTGAGTTTCCAGAACCTTTTTAAAATAGGAAACAGTCTTATGAATCTTCGTGCTAATTTTCTTAACTTCCCGAACCTAATAACACCTTTCATCGGCGATACTTTGACGAAAACATGATCTCCAACAGAGAATCTAATTCTTTCCGTCTTCTATCTGCATAGCTCTTCTGCCTAGACTAAGCTTCCTTCATCCTTGCCCTTATCATCTCAACCTTCTTTGCAGCTTCTCTTACCAAATCGGGACCAAGGACTAATCTACCTCCAGCCTCTAACCAACATGTGGGAGATTTGCATGGTCTTCCATACAAAGCTTCAAATGGGGCTATCCCTATACTAGTATGATAATTATTGTTATTTAAAAACTCGACGAGTTGTAGGTGGCTTTCCCATGATCCCGCGAAGTCTAATACACAAGCTCTTAACAAGTCTTCCAAGATATTGTTAACTCTTTTTGTTTTCCCATCTGTCTGCGGATGGTAAGTGGTACTCATCCTAAGCATGGTTTCTAAACTTCCTGTAGACTCTTCCAAAACTCGCTAGTGAATAAGGAATCTCTACTGCAAACAATACTACTAGAAATTCCGTGAAGTCTAACCACATTATTCATAAATAACTTAGCCAATATAGGTGTCGTCCTATTTGACTTAATGGGAATGAAATGGGCACTCTTGGTCAATATATCCACAATGACCCATAAACTTTCATTTCCTCTGTTAGATCTCGGCAAACGTCTATGAAATCCACAGAAATAGAATAACGCTTCCATATCAAAATATCCAATGGCTAAAGCAACCCACATGGCTTCTGATGCTCGACTTTCACATGCTGATAGTTCAAACACTATTTCACCCATAAGCCAACATCCATCTTCATTCCTTCCCAGAAGAAACTTCTCTTTATGTCTTGATACATCTTCGTTCCTCTTGGATGAATAGTGAACTACAAATATGGCATTCCTCTAAAACTTCCTTCGTTTTGTCTTCCACATCTTGAACACATAATCTATCGTTCTTTCTTAACCACCCATTTTGGTCAAGATTGAAATCCTTCAAGTCATCACGCTCCGTTCCATCACTTAACTTTCTGATCCTTTCGGTTAACACTGGATCCTCTTCCTGTTTGGAAGCAATCTTCTCAACCAATATCGGTCAGACTTCTAAACAAGATAACACGGCAGATTTTCCCCTAGACCCAACCTTAAGCCTCCATTGCACTCTACAAGTCGACAACACTTCCAAGTCTTTCCATTCTTGTGTCATAGCCAACACTACGTTCTGATGCTTCCTACTAAGCGCATCTGCAACCTTGTTGCCTTTCCCTGGGTTGTACTCAATTCCTAAATCATAAGCGGTTAAAAACTCTAACCACCTCTGCTATCTCATATTTAGCCCCTTCTGAGAGAACAAATACTTCAATGATTTATGATCCATATAAAGCTCAAAGATCTCCCCCAAAAGGTAATGTCTCCACACCTTCAAAGCAAAAATAACTGCAGCTAATTCCAGGTCATTTATTGGGCATCTAACTTCGTGCGGTCTAAGTTGCCTAGAAGCATAGGCAATCACTTTACCTCTCTGCATTAGTACAACTCCTAGTCCAATACCATATGCATCTGTATTAACTACTAAATTCTGATTCCCCTCCGAAACAACTAATACAGGTGCATGGGTCAATAAGTGTTTCAAGCTCTGGAATGCTTCCTCACACTTATCGGTCCATACAAACTTCACATCTTTTTGCGTTAGATTGGTCATCGATGCTGTTATCCGCAAAAAATCGTTAATGAACTTCCGATAATATCTAGCAACCCAAGAAAACTTCTAATCTCAGTCACCCTCTCGGTCTCTTTCAATTATTAATAGCTTCAATCTTATCTGGATCGACTGACAACCCCTTCTCTAAGACCATGTAACCAAGAAACTTCACTTCCTTCTTCCAAAAAGGACACTTCGAAAACTTTGCCTTCAACTAATTCTGCCTCAGTGTCTCAAGCACAATTATAAGATGAACTTCATTCTCTTTCTCATCATTAGAGTATAACAAAATATCATCAATGAACACCAACACGAATCTAAGTGCTCTCTAAAAATTCGGTTCATCTAGTCTGCAAAGAATGTCAGCGCATTAGTTAGTCCGGCATAACTAACCATTCATATGACCCATATGTGGTCCTAAACGCCGTCAAAGGTATACGGTCTTCTGCTACTCTAAGCTGATGGACACCAGTAGCCAAATCCAACCGAGAAAATATCTTGGCTCCACTTAACTAATTGAAAAAATTGTCAATTCTAGGCAACGAATATTGATTCTTTATCCTCTTCTCATTCAAATTACGATAGTCGATACATAACCTTAACGATCCGTCCGGCTTCATAAGAAATACTACGGTTGCTTCCCATGATGAACTACTAGGTCTGATAAAATCTTTGCTTTCCAAATCTACCAACCGCAACTTCAGCTCTCTCATCTTAGTAGGTGTCATCCTACTTGGTGACCTACTAACTGGTTCTGCTCCAGGAACCAAATCTATCTGAAACTCGGTGGCTCGTTTCAATGGCAATCTTACTATCAGCTCGAAGACATCCATGAATTCTCTAACCATGAAAACTCAATTCAAGTCATCTTCCAATTCCACAACACCCAACAAAGCATTCACCTCACAGCTAGGGCTTTCTACGTTATACAATCTGATCACAACAATTAGGGTGTCTAAGTGATATTTTCCTATCGTGGCAAAATATCCTAGCACTGTACTTACTTAACCCATCCAAACCCAATATAATTCCAAACCCTACAAAGTCAAATATATGCAAACTACAAATAAAGGTGTAACCTAGCAAGTCAAACTCTAAGTGGTCACACTTCATCCCATATGTCGCATACCCTCATATCAGATTTGCAACTCTTAAGGAAGTAACTAAATATGTGGGTTCTAGGTTAAGCTTATCTATCGAAGATGGAGACATAAAAGAATGTGATGCACCGTTATCAAACAAAAAGCTAACAGACATATCATGAATCTGAAGCATTCCTCCCAATACTGATTTCCTTTTCACATGTGTCATTGGCCTCGAGGTAGCTGGTTCTAATATAAATACTTTTCCTCTCCCTTCCTTTGCTAGTTCCTTGCATTGGTTCGTATAGTGGCCAATCTGAACCCGAATATAAGCACTTGATGTTTTTCTTCCCGATCACTTCGTTTTCCTTTCCCATAAGACATTCATTAGCAAAGTGCCCCTTCTTGTCGCACTTATGACAAACCACCTCAAACATTCCTTTATTCGCGGCTCCACCTTTCTAAGCACCCTTCTTATGAAAGAATTTTCTCTTTTGACTCGGCCCCACCAGGACCTCCTTCTTCATCTTCTTTTCTATAAGAGAAAGCATCTCCTCTTGTCTTAAAGCCATATCTACAACCATATCACAAGGATCTCTGATATGCGGTAAGGCAGCCTAGGCCAACTCAGGCTTCAACCCCCTTATGAACTTCTCATTTCTCTTCAAACACAGTATCCACAGTAGCATACCCATATCTAGATAACTCTTCAAACCTGCTAGCATACTCCAAAACAGACATTTTTCCTTGTTCTACCACAACAAACTTTCTGATTAAAATAGACTGCATCATCACTGACATGAACATCTCCGGTAGCCTCCTCCTAAACTCAGCACATGTCATCTCCTTTTCATTTACTCCAACCGTCATAATATTCAACCAAAATTAAGCTGTCTCGAATCAAGTATCCTCTTCTACTCTTCATTGAGCCCCAAGTCAGCAAATATCCTTTCGCAGTGCAGCAACCAATTCTCCGCTTCTATAGCATCATCAGTTCCAATGGACGGCTTCCCTCCAAGCCTAGCGTAATCTCTACTCAAATTAGCATAATGGTTGACAACCAGAGCTTCCTGAACTCCTCCCACAGCATTTCCTCCAACCACTCCAATAGCAATTCCATCTTGCATCATGTTCACGAAAAACCGATACATAGCTCCCATACCCACTTTTGGGATCCCAGCACCAACATTTTTAGCTGGAGCCTGAACTTGGTACCTTCTCGTGTTTGGTCGAGCATTTCTATTTGTGGTGGTGTTGTCCCCTCCTAGGTTAACTCTTCCTCTTCTAGCGTCCATATCTGTATTCAAGTCTCGTGAGATACAGAAGAATAGCCTAAGAGATAGGAGAATAGAGATATAGCGTATACTTATGTATATCAAATACAAGTATGTTATTATAATGTTATCCCACACCCCGACCTTATTATAATTCCTAAGGATTATGCTTTTTCAAAAATCATTTTTAATTAAAGTATTTCATAAACCATGCTCCGATACCAAGTTGTAACATCCCCTATCTGGAGGCCCGAAGCTAAGTGCTACAGATGTTGTAGTCATCCATATAATTAACTTCCTATGACCAAATACGGTAATGCTAATGGTATCCATAATACTAAAAGCGCTTGAATATGAAGGAAAAAACAGATTTCCAAATCCACATTTTCATTGATTACATTTCATATGTTTCACGTTCAAATTACATAATCCCATAATTGTTTCCCAAGTTCGGATAAAATATAATTATTACATAAACACTCCAAGAGCGACATATGATGATGCCCCCTTGGTTGACTAGAGTACTATATAGACATATCTATCTTAAATACAACACAATGGAATAAAACAGAACAAAACAACTCCTAATTAGCTATCCGTCAGCCATCTGCTCATCTCCGGAAGCTTTATTCGCCAACCTACTAAGAACCTATACGTCTCAAACCTTAGTCTACGCAAATCAATTTTGAGCATCTGAGAGTTTAAGGGGAAAAATATGAACTTCGAGTCAGACATAAAGCCTGTGTCAATAATAATATACATCTTGGATGTTCGATATTAAGGGGGCCATGCCACTTAGCAGAACGACTATCCCCTTAGTAATATTCTTTTAAGACACATCTCTTACAAATTATAATCCTATAACCAAAACTGCTTAAAACTGTAAAGCACTATAATGTAAACATACATATCAGGTAAAAATGGACTATCTGTCCAAACACTGTAGTTTTGTTTGGCTGACTACTAACATTTGACTGACTCAGGCCTACCAAACAATATAATCAAACGATATAACACATGTTAGACAGTCCTTTTCTGGAAGGTCTGTCCTTAATTATTTGTTAAATACTCCACTTCTGGATGGTCTGTCCCTAACTTATCATCTCCCAGGGTCACCTGATCCTAATGGTCTTACGGGCTCACCAATAACCTATATGTATACAAACATATATTCCTTCCTTTGTGTAATCATAATTTTAGTCTTACCCATGACAAAGCCCTATACAATGTAATTTTTGACTAAATTAGCTGGGGCTAATAGCTAATGTACAGGGTGCGACCCTATACCGGTCTCATATGGTATTCTAATATCCGAGTCATTTTACTTAAATTTTCCTTGAAGACCTTTTCATATCAAATTGATTTAAAACCATTAAATCAAACTTAAACAAGGAAAATATATACTCTATTCCTTACCCAAAATCACCTTGCCGTGTTATATATATTTTACCTAAATCTTTGTTGATGAAAACAATTTAACCTTCGAAAGTACTCCTTTCGATCCCACTGAAACTACTATAACAAATAACCCTTTCATTCATCTGGGAAAAAAGGCCAAAACCTTCCTTTCGAAACCATTTACATAAACCTTTCGAAAACATTGAAATACATTTTCTTTCGAAAGCTAAAAACCTTAGACATCCTATCTTTAAAACCTTTAAACGTAGCCTTTCGAAACCATTGGAAAAATCTTTCCTTTAAACCTTTCGAAAGCAACAAAACCTTAGACATTTCGAAATCATTTGGGTCCAATTTTAAAATAAACACCTTTCGAAACTGTTCAAAGCCTTATCTTTCGAAACCTTTGGGTTAATCTTTAAAAATCTCTAAGGGTCACAAAAAACCGGTTCGAAAACAACTCTTTCGAAAGCGAAAACATAAGTAAAGAAGTGATGGTGTCAAAACCATCCTTACGAAAGCATTGGAGAAGCAGCTAAATTTTAAAAGCAACTATACCTTCCAAACCCATTGGCATCGAAAGGTAGGAAAGCGACAACAAAAAGGGCTACAACCTAGTCGAAAGCATATTCTTAAAAATAAAGGCACAACATATTTAAAACCATTCTTTTAAAACCATTGACCTAGTCGAAAACAAACCAAGTCGAAAGCAACATAGTCGAAAGCAAAGCAGGCGCATTTCCAATTTAAAACAAAGCAGCGCTTCGACCCCTTCGGAACCCCTTGTTTCGAGCTCGTACCTTCCACCTTCTTTTCAATTCACTGCACACCAAGTCTTTGATGTCATTCGCAATTGTCTCGGTAGTGTTAGAGGCGCAGGAACTTGGTTAAAAGCCAACCAAGTCGATAGCAGGGTGTCAAAAGTGGCGAAACATGCTGAAAGCATGTAAAAACTGAATTTTTGCTTTTTAAATAATCTTTTTAACTAACCTGCCGTATTTGTCAAAATCTTATTAGTTGCTAAACGCTGCCATAATGTCAAATTTAATTAATTTAAATCATTTACAAGATACCCCTTCTCCTTTTATAAATAAATAAAACATTTAAGTCCCATACCTTAAATAATTTCATATATTCATCAAAACACTTAAGAAAATTCCACAAAAATTCCAGAAAAAACTTTTTTGTATGTTTTCTAACATATATAAATTTCATACCCAAATTATATATAATTTAACTGTAAATTATATTAAACCCAATAAATCATTTTCTTCACTAGAAAATCAATATAAAATCCACATTAATTCAGAAAATTATGAAAATTGGAACCCATCTCTAAAATATCATCTTGATCTATATCTAAAATTGCAAGGTATTTGGATGTCATTAAATATGGTTTTCACAATAAAACATATCATAAGTCTATATAAATAAGCATATATCATCAATAAGCATATATAAACATTTTTTCCTTCAAAATCATGGCTAAACTATGCAAGATAAATTCGAATTTCCTCAAAATCGAAAACATTTAAGAAATAATAGATGTAATTATTATTCACCTTAGCGTTTTAATTTAGGATGTGAGATTTGATCTTGATTAAGTGATTTGATTCTTCCTCTTGAAAATCCTAGCTTTATCTTCCCTAGAGAATGCTAATGGTAGCCGGCTTTAGACTTAAAATTTTGACAATGAAGTGAACATACGAATGAGTTCCCAAGGGTTTAGGGTACAAGAGTATTCTTATCGCAACTTTGCCTTTATCTATTTTATTTGTCTATTTTGTTTCATGTTATCTCGTTTTGATTTACGCATTAACATGGCACGGCACTCCTATTAATATTCACAAATCTCAATCCATTAATCCACTTACATTATTTTACTTAATTTAGCTAATTAAATATTCTAAATAATGTTACTAAAACTATGGGGTGTTACAACTATCATCCAGAGAGATGGGGCCGAAGTTCATGGAGTGAGCCATGTCATTAGAGAGTGAAAAGGATGGGATTCTTTAGTCGCTATAAAGCTACTATCCGAAGAGGCAGGATGGAGTGCAAGAAGTTAATCTCCTCACCGAAAAGTGAGCGAATGGGCATGCTTGGTCGTTAAGTCCCTTTGCCAGAGGGAAAACAGACTCAATAAGGATCTGAAGAGAACGAAACCCAAGATTGGAACACTAGATGATCCCAAGAGATCGTCCCCTTTAATTCAAACATTAAATGATCCAGAGAGATCGTCCTCTTAACTTAAACAATAAATGATCCAGATAGATCGCATATTAAATTAAATGGAAGATGATCCAAAGAGATCAAATCCTATAATGGAAATGGACTTAATAAAAGGATCTGAACACCTTGTAATTAGAATAAAACTAATAAATCCCAAATGAACATGGGATGATTTTGAGATATGATGTAATAACTCTGAATTAAATCAGAATGAAGATGATGTTCAAACTACACTTAGGCAGAGTCAAGAGACTTAGATAGTAACAGGTTCGGAACAACCTATGATTGATAAGAGAGTTTGAAGGAACTGGACGATTCACCAAGATTGAAGTAGCTGAAGAGCTCAACTAATGAAGGCTGATTACAGGAACTTGTTCTTGAACTAAACACACCTAACATTCGAAAGACGTACTTTAGCGAGCAAGTGTTAATCCGCTTTTTAGCAAAGCAGATTTCAATTGGACTTAGAAATTCAAATGAGGGATAAACAACTTGAGAACTTGGAGGCACGGTTAAAATGACTAAAGAGTTGAGATTAGGAAATTAAGTTGAAAAATTGGTTAAATCCATAATTCGACCACGAATCAAGGCCTCAGATCAATCCCATGAATTTATGCCTTAGGTCAACCCTGAATTAAGGTCTTAGGTCGAAACGACTTGAGACTTGACATGTATACTTAGAAAAACACAAGTAAGGACTTAGAAAATGTTTGGAGTGGTGTAGCCCCACCAATTAGATTCACCCCAAATTAAAGATCTTAATTCATCCCAAATTAAGGTGAACATCGAGACAAAATTGTAACGACTTGGAACTTGGCAAAAGCACTTAGAAAAGGGAAAAGAAGGACTTAGGAAAATTTCATCATGTTTGGAAAAGAACCTAAATTCGGTTCTGAATTACGGACCTTAATTCAGCCCCAAATTAAGGATTTGACTTGGATCGGGCTAGGTCTTCCAGTATGACTTTACGCTACCTCCTAGAATTCATTGCCATTAGGCCTCTAACTTGGTACTACCCAGTTCCTCTATAAATACCAACATACTTGCTACAAGAAAAGGATCTTCTTCTTGTTTAATTTCCATTACCACTCTTGAACGTGGAGCTTCATCAGCACATTCTTCACTTCTTATCTGTTTTAAACTTATTTAAATTCATTGTAACTTAGATCTAGGAAAAAACTAGTTGCAATCCAGAGAGATAGCAACTAGCAACCAACAATAAAGAAATCAAAGTGGATGTAGGCCAGAGATTATGCCAAACCACTATAGAAACTTTTGTGTGTTCTTATCTTTTTTCAACATTTTATTTTACTTTTATCTAAACTAGGGCTTTTATCTAACTTTTGGATGTTGATCCAATTTTTGGGTTAATAGATATCTCTTAAAGATGTCTTTGAAAATCGCCGAATACAAGGCATTTTTCAAGTGCATCCATAGCGACCTTTTCGCTTCTAACTTTTGCAAATTTGTTTCATAATTTCTAAAATTTTACACGATACAAACCATTCCTTTACTGATTCATATACCAAAATATATGTAGAGAATGATCAAAACAAGTTATACCAAGTTAAAACCGCAAATCTTCCATTTACATAAAAGTAAAGTTAAGGGATGTCGAATTGCACTTATAGCGACAATTATTGCTGTAAACACTTTAAAACATACTTCAATTCAACACACAATTGAAACAACTATTTAAACATCAAATCAAGGCCGTGCCATATGTTATAGAAGGTAATATGTGACGACTCGGATTTTCGCGTTCGAAAATCAACAACCATACTTCACTCGTATTCGAAATCCGTAGATTCAAACATTGAATCCGATTTGCCGGAGCTTATAACACATTAAGTACAACAATACATCGAAAGAAAAACAATATATCATTGATATACAACATTGATACAACATCAGATACAAATGAATATCTATATTTATCAGAGATAGGCAACGGCAAAAAGAAAATCTTCGATAGAGGAACACCAACTTTAACTTCAAACGGGAGAAGGATGAAAATCCCAACAACTCCATCTCTAAAGCCAAAGCTCTAAAGACTCCAAGTCAGAAGCTCGAACCACCATCATCACGTTGAACTAAGCAAGGTCGGTCCAAGTGAACAAATGCTATCACCAAATCCAAAGACTGGATGACATCGAATCTACTCCTATTATACGATTATCTGAAAAACCCAACTCTAGACTGCCCGTGTGGAAAATTATGGGCACGCAGAGTTTAGGAAGGGAACAAAAAACTCCAGGTCAGTCATGGGACTGGTGTGAGCAAACAAAAACAGGTTATCTTTTAAACAACAAACAAAAAGAATTTAAAAGAAATCCGCAATGTTTTGGTGAAAATGAAACTACCATAAGGCCTCCCCGCACACACACAATGCAAGCGCACAATTGGAGGAGATTTCTCCTTATGATAGTCAAACATGCTTGATATTCGAAAACCATTTGATATTATTATTAGTGCATAGTTCAGAAAACATTTGCAAGTATAATATTAATCTTAGCCAGCATACGTACCATTATAGTATGCCTACCATAGCTACCATGTTAAATGGCAGGTTCTACAACTAAAACCGTACAAGGCACGTATTGGTGATTGGATTTCCAACAATGGTCAGACAAAGTAACTTTCGGAGCCACATGGGTATGCCACTAGAGGGACGCCTCGAGAACTTAAACAACTCTCTACCAACACAAGACCGGCTTACCTCTGTAACTAGGTAACTAACTGTCATGAATATGCCACCTCCCGGTCGTTACCGACCTTTATCCGAGGGACCTCAACACCAACAACCACAAAGTAATAAATTTGCAGCAACCACATAGGTTAAGTATCTATGCTCCATACCATGATACCACCTCTATCCAAAAGAAGATGGACATACCGTCAGGGGGCGCTACCCCCAAATAAACTTGCTGCATCCTTCCAGTTTCGACCATTCCAGTTTGTGAGGTTCGACGAGGTCTCGTCCACAAAGCTACGCTTTACACAAAAGTATGCTTCGATCAACACATGATCAGCAGCAGTTCGTATGCCACGATACCAAATTGGGAATGTAACACTAGTAACCATCAACTACATAACCTCTGAGCTCGTACGTCTTAGAAAAGGGTATTAAGCTAAGAGAATAAATTCTCTGCCACCAAGCAGAAATGTATTTGATAGAAACCAGCTTTACATCTCAAATTATAACGTTAGACACACATCCATACAAGTTTGTTCCAGGCTCGAACAGAACCGAAGTCACTTCAAAGGAAACCCTTGCAATTCGGGTAATCCCTAATCACATCCGGACTCCCATCACAAAGGATGATCAAATCTCTATACCGGGGCCATTCGGTGTAGAGACATTCGACTAGTCATCCTTTCGCTTTCGAAAATATCCGGTCTTCACCACCGATCTTCAAATGCAATCCATAATGTCGTATCATTATTCGGACTTTCTTATTTGTTATACGACATAAAGTCCTTTCTCGGCTAAACTGAATAATGAGCGCAGTATTTAAAAACCATATGGATAATGGTGGGATCTTAGTTAAGTCACAACTTAAAGCCCAAGACCTTTCTTCAAATGGTTTAAACAAATTACCATTTCAAATCTTTAAACAAAAAGATTCACTTCACAAAGTACACCAATCTGTCACAAAGAATATTTCATAGCTTTCAAAACTAGTTACAATTCAAATCTTTCATACAAAAGATACACCTTTAAGATCCTTTTAAATTTGAAAACAAAGTTCACCAATCTTTAACAAAGATTCATTCATAGCTTTCCAAATAATTCCATTTCAAAACTTGAAATCCTTTCAATACAAATTGGAAATCTTTTCTTTATATGAAAGCTATTTTTATTCGAAAAACAAAGGTTTTCGTTTCGAAAAAATCCGATTACATTTGCACAAGTTAAAACCCTTCAAGTCTAAAACTTGGGTTAAATTCAAATTTCCAAAATAATATTTTTAAAATGATTTAAAACCCATATGAACACATTCATAACTTGTATAACCATTTTAAACCATAATTTCCAAACATAGAATTCAATTTCAAATCTTGAATTTAAATTCAAATCAAACTATTTAAATTTCAAAGCTTTATCAAGTTATTCAAAATAACTTTTATCTTTAAAACTCCTTTTCAAAAGCTTTTCATATTTAACCCAATTCCATTTCCAAAACCATTTCAAAAATCTATGACGTAACCAATTTCCTCGTGCAATCCATATTTGTGTATGTCTAGTGTAGTCCAGGGATTTTACAAAATAGTGCATCATCATCAATCATTACAGATTCAAGCACAGCAATATTGATAAGCAGTATAATCCTATAACGCTTATCCTCATTCTCAGATTCATAGACAAATAATACAAATTCATCACAGATAAATAAATCACATTCATCACAACTCAAATCAAAACATAGCATCACATATCAGGGATACCAAACAATTCAACATTCAGTAGAATCCAAACATCCATAAGTAAGATCAATTAATTATCTGAATTAATTTATATCAGATCTATTATTACTAATTCTGGTTAATTAACATTAATTAATTTCAAACCATTTGAATTAATTATCCTTTAATCACTTATTAATTAACCTTTAATAATAAATTAATCAATCTTTAGTTATTAATTAATTATCCTTAATTAATAAATCAATTAACCTTTAATCATTAAATAGATAACCTATAATTATTTAATTATCCTTTAATTAATTATCTTTCATTAATTACAAAAATTAATTTACCCTTAGTTAATCACCATTTAATTAATTATCCTTAATTAGCACAAAAAAGTGATTATCCCTAATCACTTTAATTAATAAATCACAAATTAATTACATTGAGTAATTATCTTTTAAGCACCTAATTAGTCAACCACTAATCGTAAATTAAATATCTTTAGGTAATAACATTAATTAATTAATCAATCTTTAATTAATCATATTAATTAATAAATCACCTTGGCTAATTATCCCTTGATTAATCACTTTAATTAATTAATCTTTAATTAATCAATTATCCTTTATAAATTATTTCATCAATTGATCATTCTTTGATTTATTAAATTAACCCTTTATTATTAAGTAATCATTCAATCTTTGATTACTCAATATTTAAAGCTAAATCATTACTTAATTATCCATTTAATCACATCAATTAATTACATTTTGAAAACTCTCGGAGATTTAATAATTTAATCTAATATAAAATTTATTTCAAAACCACATCAAATTATTTTCAAATCATATTTGAATTTTAAAATTAAAGCTTGAAACATGTTTTAGAAAACTTGTTAAAAATTTACTTTCAAACTTGTATTGTTTTTGCTTTAAAACTTGGTTTCTTTTGCTTTTGAAAAACTTATTAGCTTGCACAGGAAAACCCGAGCCCACATACTTAATCCTCGAACTCAACCCCGAGACAATACCCGAGCTCCTTCTTTATTTTATTTTTTTCTCAAACTTGTTTTGATTTAAATTTTAAAATCCTGCTCATACAAACTCTCGCGTACCAACACGATAACACACTCAAGCCAATTCATCATCTTCCCAAGATCGACTTCGAGCAACATACTTCTTCCCTAATTTTCCACAAGCAACCCAGACAAATATGCACAGGTGCACGTGCACCGATGATCCAGCGCCCCCTAACCGTCGCCGAAACCTTCGACATGTCATCAACGACCATCTCAACCCAAACCATCACCTAGCTCCGACGAAATCACCAGCAAACACGATCGAGCTAATCAAAACCTTACTGAAGCTAAACATGGTCGAAAAAATCGCCTCATCCTAAGAATTCCAATCGCCAGAGACTTCGAAATCCCGGCCATGGCCTCGCCGAAGACCCATACACCTTTTCCCCCACCTGCAATTGATCCCTATCCACCATTGACTACGAACGAGCTTCAAAACGTCAATGATTAAATCTAGTCGTTAAACCCTAAATCGACTCAGACAAGTCACCGCGACAAACTAGCATTCAAGTGAGTATTTTTCCCGAGTTCCCCCGAATTTAAGCTACCACCAGCTACGATTTCGAGACACACTACTTCACCAATCGCCAGAATTGGACAAAAAACCCATCTCTGTTCATTCGCGCATTCCTCCCTTAATATCAAACTAAAAATCTTGAAATTTATTTTAAAAATCATGTTTTTCAAAGTCAAGCCAGATGATGTAAGTAAATAAAGAAACTTTGACATTCGAATTTTAACATATTTTTAAGCTTCACTGTTTATCTTCTTCCCAGTACAATTTTTCTCAAATTTATCTTAAAACTATTTTTAGAACTTAGATCTAGATTGTATAAATAGATTTTATTTAGATCCTAAAGTCTAAAATAATTTGGATGAAGAAAATTCAATTAATTTGAATCAGGTTTTAGAAACCGATAACTTATAACAGAGCACAACATATTCATAGAGACATGCATATCAATATCAATATATGTGTGTGTGTGTGTGTGTGTGTCTATATATATATATATATATATATATATATATATATATATATATATATTCAACATGCAGGCATAATAAACAATGTTTCCATAACACATTCAAATGTCAAACACATCACCAAAACATGAAAGCAGATTTTAAGGGGGTTTTGCTCACTTGACTGGAGAGAATAGAGAAGAACAGAGAAACAAATTTGAGCTGGAATTTGGAAATGATCTTAATCTTGCATTTGTTTTAAAGCTGATCTGAGCTTTGGATCATTGCTCGATATTTGATTTAGTTGCCTGTATATTGAGTTGAAACTGATGTCGCTCAGGTTGAAGTTGAAAATAGATTTTGAATCTAGACCTGGTTTGAAGACTATTTGATTTTGAATTGCTTTCAGTTTGAATTAAATCCATATGTTTGCTTTACTTGAACCTGATGTTGTTATTTAGGTTTGATTCAAGTGAAGATGGTATTTGACTCTTGAGTTTCCAGGTTTTGAATTTATTTTGCAGTTTTGTTTTCATTCCCAAGTTTTTATTTTCCAGGTTTTGGTTTTGATCTTGCAACTTTCAACTGGAGCTTTGAATTTTGTTTTATCACTGTTTTGATTTTTCTTTTGCTTTGATCTTTGATTCAGTTTCGAATAGAAGAAAATTTGAAAGATAGGAGAAGTAATTTTATATATATTACTTATTCACATTTCATTTATTAAATTTAAAAAGAAAATCAAAATTAAGACACTTGTAATATTTCTTTCTTCATGTCTTACACTTGTTAATTGTTGTATTAATATTTTACAAATGTCATTTGTTACTTGCATTAAAGTCCTTTTGTTA
This sequence comes from Allium cepa, assembly GCA_030765085.1. Lineage (NCBI taxonomy): Eukaryota > Viridiplantae > Streptophyta > Magnoliopsida > Asparagales > Amaryllidaceae > Allium > Allium cepa. The sequence goes on along the minus strand of CM060932.1, from coordinate 508,925,791 downwards.
AATTTATTTATAAATTAAGTTTTAAAGCTTATCCTTTTATAATTTGTGAATTTATTTATCTCTTATGTTTTTAATATTTATTTCTCTAATCTATGTATTTACATTATCTTAAGAAAAATGATTTTAAAACAAATTATACATTAGTAAATATGTGCGCTTGTATATAATATATATATATATATATAGAATTTACCTTAAAATAGATTTTGAAAATTGTTATACTAAATTCAAATCATAACTTTCTATATATATAATAGAAAACAAATTTATATTAGTTTATAAAGTTCTTAAATCCAATTTATTCCTCAAAATATTTAATTTTGAATCTCAAATTAATTTCTATAATCATATATATTAATAAATAAACAAATATCTTATTTAATTTGGAAAAATTCAAATTAATTCACAATTAAATCCAAAAATTTATTTAAATTACCAAATTAAATTCGACTCAAAAACGAGATCGTTACAGATTCCCCCTTAATAAAATTTCGTCCCCGAAATTTGTTAAACAGGGAGATAACAAAGAACAGATGGACATACAAAGATAGAGAAACAGTTTTCCAGATCAAACTGAATAGCTATTCTGCATTTGGCTTGCCAAATCAGAATATCAACAATAGATATAAGAACGAATCTATTCAATTTCTCACAAAATATTCGGGTTATCCGGTCTATGAAATATGTAGGGGCATTGGTTTGTTCGAAGAACAACCATTCCTAGAATGTATCGAGACCCCGAAGAATCGAAAAATAAATTCAATCTTCCACAATTCTCAAACACTAGGTATGAATTCCAAACTCATGTCGGAATACCCCAAAGTTTACACCAGCTTGTCCCTCTTTGGACTTTGATTCTCGCAAGAAAGTACAATAGAATTTCAAATTTGGTTTTAATCGAAATCGTTTTATCGATACAAATCTATATATTTTATTCATCAATTTGTTTTAAATAGAATTTCAAAATTCATTAAAGTTAAGAATGATAAAAATTGATGGAAAGAATACAAAATAGGAATTTATCTACACGGTTTGCAGAGCCATCACCACACTGAAGCTTCTTCCCGGAGCTGCCATGAATTTATCAAAGAATCGGATGATCAACAAAAGAGATTGATAGGGAGGTTGTTTCCTTGTTTTTACAGGTATCAACCATTTGTAGTGGTATTTCCCTGTCCCTTATCTCGTCCTCTGCTTGCACTCATACTCACTATCAGTGGATAGTAAGAGAATTTACTGAGGCGTATAGACGGATATCTTAGGGATATACTCATTCTAGGGTATTTGTAACCCTATCTCTAATGAGTTACCTAATGTGTTATACTCCAAAAGCTAAATTTCAACCTTTAGCTTTGATACCAAATGTGACGACTCGGATTTTCGCGTTCGAAAAGCGACATCCATACTTTACTCGTATTCGAATGCCGTAGATTCAAATGTTGAATTCGATTCGCCGGAGCTTATAACACATTAAGTACAACAACACAGCGGAAGAGAAACAATAAATCATTGATATACAACATTGATACAACATCAGATACAAATGAATATCAATATTTATCAGAGATACACAACGATGGAAAGAAAATCTTCGACAGAGGAACACCAACTTTAACTTCAAAAGGGAGAAGGATAGAAATCCCAACAACTCCATCTCTAAAGCCAAAGCTCCAAAGACTCCAAGTCGGAAGCTCGAACCACCATCATCACGTTGAACTAAGCAAGGTCAGTCCAAGTGAACAAATGCTATCACCAAATACAAAGACTGGATGCCATCGAATCTACTTCTATTATATGATTATCTGAAAAACCCAACTCTAGACTGCCCGTGTGGAAAATTATAGGCACCCAGAGTTTAGGAAGGGAACAATAAACACCATGCCAGTCATGCGACTGGAGTGAGCAAACAAAAATAGTTTATCTTTTAAACAACAAACAAAAAGAATTTAAAAGAAATCCGCAAGGATTTTTGGAAAATGAAACTACCATAAGGCCTCCCCGCATACACATAATGCAAGCGCATAATTGGAGCACATTTCTCCTTATGATAGTCAAACATGCTTGATACGCGAAAACCAATTGATGTTATTATTAGTTCATAGTGCAGAAAACATTTACAAGTATAATATTAATCTTAGCCAGCATACGTAACATTATATTATACCTACTGTAGCTACCATGTTAAATGACAGGTTCTATAACTAAAACTGTACAAGGCGCGCATTGGTGATTGGATTTCCAACAAATGGTCAGACAAAGTAACTTCCGGGGCCACATGGGTATGCCTTTGGAGGGACGCCCCGAGAACTTAACCAGCTCTCTACAAACACAAGGTCGGGTTACCTCTGTAACTAGGTAACTAACTGTCACGAGTATGCCACCCCCCGGTCGTAACCAACCTTTATCCAAGGGCCCTCAAGACCAACAACCACAAAGTAATAAATTTGCAGCAACCACATAGGTTATGTATCTGGGTTCCACACCATGATACCACCTCTATCTAGAAGAAGATGGACATATACTCAGGGGGCGTTACCCCTAAATAACCTTGCTGCATCCTTCCTGTTTCGACCATTCCAGTTTGTGAGGTTCGACGAGGTTTCGTCCACAAAGCTACGCTTTACACAAAAGGCATGCTTCAATCAACTCATGATCAGCAGCACTTCGTATGCCACATTACCAAATTGGGAATGTATCACTAGTAACTATAGACTACATAACCTCTGAGCTCGTACGTCTCAGAGAAGGGTGTTAAGCTAAGAGCATAAATTCACTGCCACCAAACAGAAATGTAATTGATAGAAATCGGCTTTACGTCTCAAAGTGTAACGTCAGACACACATCCATACAAGTCTGTTTCGGGCTCGAACAGAACCGAAGGCAATTCAAAAGAAGCCCTTGCAATCCAGATAATCCCTAATCATGTGCGGACTCCCCATTAAAAAGTGTGATCAAATCTCTATGCCGGGGTCATTCGGTGCAGAGACATTTAACTAGTCATCCTTTCGCTTTCAAAATTATCCAGTCTTCACCACCGGTCTTCAAATGCAATCCAAAACGTCGTATCATAATTCAAAATGGGTTATATGACACAAAGTCCTCTCCCAGTTAAACCGAATAATGAGCGTAGTATTTAAAAACCATATGTATAATGGTGGGATCTTAGTTAAGTCATAACTTAAAGCCCAAAACCTTTCTTCAAATGGTTTAAACAAATTATCATTTGAAATCTTTAAACAAAAAGATTCACTTCACATAGTTCACCAATCTTTCACAAAGATTAATTCATAGCTTTCAAAACTATTTACAATTCAAATCTTTTATATAAAGATACACCTTTAAGATCCTCTTCAATTTGAAAACAAAGTTCACCAATCTTTAACAAAGACACATTCATAGCTTTCAAAAACAAGTCCATTTCAAAACTTGAAATCCTTTCAATACAAATTGGAAATCCTTTCTTTATATGAAAGCTATTATTATTTGAAAAACTAAGGTTTTCGTTTCGGAAAAATCCGATTACATTTGCACAAGTTAAAACCCTTCAAGTCTAAAACTTGGGTTAAATTCAAATTTCCAAAATAACATTTTTAAAATGGTTTAAAACCCATATAAACACATTCATAACTTGTATAACCTTTTTAAACCATAATTTCCAAACATAGAATTCAATTTCAAATCTTGAATTTAAATTCATATCAAACTATTTAAATTTCAAAACTTTATCAAGTTATTCAAAATAACTTTTATCTCTAAAACTCCTTTTCAAAAGCTTATCATATTTAACCCAATTCCATTTCCGAAACCATTTGGATTTAGAATTCAACTTTAAAACCATTTCAAAAATCTGTGACTTAACCGTTTTCCTCGTGCAGTCCATATTTGTGCGTATATGGTGTAGTCCAGGGATTTTACACAATAGTGCATCATCATCAATCATTACAGATTCAAGCACAGCGATATTGATAAGTGGTATAATCTTATAACATTTATCCACATTCATAGATTCATAAACAAATAATACAAATTCATCACAGATAAATAAATTACATTCATCACAGCTCAATCAAAACAGAGCATCACATATCGGGGATATTAAACAATTCAACATTCAGTAGAATCCAAACATCCATAAGTAAGATGAATTAATTATCTGATTAATTTAAATCAGATTTATTATTACTAATTCTGGTTAATTAACATTAATTAGTTTCAAACCATTTGAATTAGTTATCCTTTAATCACTTATTAATTAACCTTTGATAATAAATTAATCAACCTTTAATTATTAATTAATCATCCTTAATTAATAAATCAATAATCTTTAATCATTAAATAAATAACCTATAATTATTTAATTATCCTTTAATTAATTATCCTTAATTAATTACATAAATTAATTTACCCTTAACTAATTACCATTTAGTTAATTATCCTTAATTAATTACAAAAAGGTGATTATCCCTAATCACTTTAATTAATTAATCACAAATTAATTACATTGAGTAATCATTCTTTAATCACTTGATTAGTCAACCCCTAATCATAAATTAAATATCTTTGACTAATAAAATAATTACTTATCATAATATTAAATGAGTTCCATGGCAGCTCTCGGCCATCCCTCTACCCATACCTCATCTTTTCAAACTGTTCATCCCTCTTCATATTCTGTCCTCCCACCTCCTCCCTGTACATCTCCCCTGCCTAACTCTCCTCCTACCTTACCTCCACCTGTTCCTCCTCCTCTTGGACCAATTCTTCTGACTGAACCATCTACCTCTTCCTGGTCCTCTCTATTCAAATCCAAGTCGCGCAATGCAGGTCAGTATTGCCCCGTGGATATTCCTCTTGAGTTCAATGGGCCTGCTCTTGTCCCTCCAAGTGCTGTCATTCAAGCAGGCAATGTTGTGTGGGGTGACTGGTTGGTTGGCTTCTTTCTCGATAAACCTCTATCCTACTTAACTGTTATCAATCATCTAAAGAAATTATGGAAGCTGAAAGGAGAAATAACAGTGAAATCTGATGGGATCTTGTTCCTTTTCCATCTGTCTTGTACTGAAGACAGAAGGAGAAATCTTGACTTTGACCCTATATTCATCAGGAACAAGATCTTCATTGTGAAGGCATGGGATCCATCTATTGGAAACAGCTTCCATACGATCAAATCTGTGCCTATTTGGTTAAAATTAACCAATATTCCCATCTTTGCCTGGTCATTGGTAGGCATTAATTGGATGGCCTCAAGAATTGGAAGGCTCTTGTGTTTGGACTCTTCAACTAAAAGAATGGAGAGGAATGGATTTGCTAAATGCTTGGTGGATGTTTCGCCGGATGTGGATTTGGTGGATGAGTTTCCTGTTCAGCTGCGTGATGGTTCTATGCAAATGGTTTGGGTAAGCTACCTATGAAGACCTGATATTTGCACTGTTTGCAAGGAGTTTGGCCATATCACTAGTAACTGCCTGTTGCAATCTGAGGATAGTGGGAGGAATAATGTAGTTTTAGCTTCAGTGGAGGAAAAACAAGAAGGGAAAGCAAGAAACATTGGGATAGGTAAAGTAATGATGAAGAACAAACAAATCTGGAGGAAGGTTCCAATAAGGAAAACAAAAATGGTGGAAAGAAAATCTCACATAATGACATAGCTTGTGGGGAATGGTGTTTTTGTTGGGCCAGAGGGGCAATCCTCATCTGATCAGCAGCAAGTGATAAATGGGAATAAAGAAGTGAGGAGTTTTAATGAAATTAATGAGGTTGTTGGTTTGGTTGGGAAACAACAACACTCTATTCTGTCATATAATAAATATGATGTTCTTCATAACATGAATGATGCTATACATGAGGAGAATGAGAAAATAAATGTTGACGGTGATGATGATGTGGTGGATGAAATGTTTGTTCAGGGAATCATTTCAAATAACAGATGCATGAATGATAAGCAAAATGAAGTTGAGATTGTACAATGTACAAATGAGGAAAGTCTGGTTATGCACTACCAAACATAAGTTATTACAAATAAATTATTGCATGATTCTGATAAGCAACAGTTGCATGGTAACCAAACTGATATTAATCTCCAAATGCATGCACAACAACCATGCAATGCACCCTCCATCCAACTGCACATGCCCCAATACAATCTCATCCCACTTCCCCTCTAGATCTTATTTGTGATGAATTATTCTGTGCTCAGCTACAGCATAAGATTACTGACCTTATCTTAACTGACCATCATACCGCTCTCTCTTCTCTTACTACTATCCCTCCTCCATCAGAATCTTGTCCATCTATACAACCTTATGCCTTTACACGATCAATACCTGGTTGGATATCACCACCTTCCTCTCCGAAACAATCATCTCCTGACATCATCTCTGCCAGGAATGATAAACTCAAAAAGAAAATAAAGCCAAAGTTACACATATCTGATAAACCCAGAACTGAGTCTCCGATCACGAGGAGCATGTCAGAAGCAGCTCTACACTCTTTAGTTTAATCCATGTTACACAATTTTGGAACATGGAATATAAGGGGATCCCATAACCACCTCAAACTCGATCAAGTCAAGCTTTTAATTGCCTCCCATCACCTATCAATCATTGCTATCTTTGAAACTAAGTTAAATCTTCCTCTAACTATAAAAGCTGCAAAGTATATAAATCCTACATGGTTCCTTAATCACAATTTGCCTGAAGCCAGCTATGGCCGCATCATGGTGCTACACAATCCAACTGAGCTTTCCCTTGATCTGCTTCATGCAACGTCTCAAATAATGCATTTTCATGCTAAGTACATTAATCCCCCCCCCCCTCTTTTTACATTTCTTTTGTCTATGCTTCAAACTCTGCTCCCTCAAGACAATCTCTCTTCAATCTTACACCTGCTCTCAGGCAGGAAACCCATCCCTGGGTAATCTTAGGTGACTTCAACGGCTGCTTTTGCTTGTCTGACAAGCATGGTGGCCTTCCTCTCACGCTAAGAGATATACAGCCTATAAATACTGCCATTTCTGATTCATCTTTGATTCCAATTCCTAAATCTGGTGGTCTTTTCTCGTGGAACAATCGGTCTAGGAGAGGAACCAGAACTTTTTGTAACATTGATCACTCCTTTATCAACTATAAAGCCCTTTCCTTTTGGCCCAATATTACCACCTTCCTTCCCCATCCTGTTCTTTCTTACCATTCACCCCTCATCATATCCACCGGGTTGCTGCCCCAGGAAAAAAAAGAGGATTTAAAATTTTCAACTCTTGGGTTAATGACCCAGAGTTCATTTCTATTATTCAGTCAGCTTGGATGAATAATTTTTTTGGCAATCCCATGTATACTTTTTGCGGAAAGCTTAGGGCAGTTAAGGTTGCATTAAGGGCATGGGCAAGGAACAAGTTTGGCAATGGCACTCTTAAATCAACTTTACTCGGGGACCAGTTGAAGGAAGCTCTGAAAAGGATGATGGCTAATCTTGGTAGATCTGATTTAGCTGAAGAAGAATCTGCACTATACAATGAACTCAATAAAGCTCTGGAAACTGAAAGTGATATGAGGAGGCAGCAACTACGAATCAAGTGGGCTGTTGTTGGGGACAGGATAACCTCTTTCTTTCATGCCTCTCTTAAGGTAAAGCAATCAAAAAATAACATCGCTTCCATTTACGATGAAGAAGGAATCATGCACACTTCTCCTGAGAAGGTTGATAATGCATTTCTGAAGTACTGCACTGCTCTGTTTGGAAATCGCAGTAATTTTGATCCTGATCTGGACCAACTCTCTAATATAAATTTACCAAGACTTAATAATGATGAAGGTTTAAAATTAGTGGAAAAGGTGACTAATGAGGAAATCAAGAACACCCTTTTTGCTATGAAGAGGAGCTCGTGTGGGGGTCCAGATGGCTTCAATGTGGTTTTCTTCACTTCTAGTTGGGATATGGTTGGTGGAGATTTCTGCAAAGCAGTGAACAACTTCTTTGATAAATGTAAGCTCCTCAAATCTGTTAATGCAACGAACTTGGTTCTCATTCCTAAGAGCTTGCCTGCCATTTCTGTCACTTCTTTTAGACCCATCTCTTGTTGCAACGTTGTCTACAAGTGCATATAAAAAATCATTGCTACGAGACTGGCCTCTATTTTGACTAGAATAATATCCAATAACCAAGCTGCTTTCTTGCCTAAAAGAAGCATTCTTGATAACGTTATGCTTGCCATCGAGTTGTTAAAGGGATATAGTCATGTCAATGCTTCCCATGGTGCAATGTTGAAGCTTGATCTACGTAAAGCATATGATAGTATACAATGGAAATCAATTGTTAGAGTTATGGCACTCATGGACTTTCCTAAAGTCTTTGTTGCATGGATTTATGAGTGCATATCCTCTCCTACCTTCTCACTGATCTTAAATGGCGCTAACAATGGCTTCTTTTCATCTAAGCAGGGCATTAGGCAAGGAGACCCACTTTCTTCCTATGTTTTTCTTTTAATTATGGAAGTCTTTACTTGCATGCTAAGGCCTTTGTTCCAAAGCAAGCAAATTCTCTTTCATTCCAAATGTAAGGACCTTCAGATCACCTCCCTCTTATTCGCTGATGATATCATGATTTTTACTAAACCTAATCTTCCTTCCATACAATGCATTGTTGAAGCTCTTCATAAATTTTACCTAATGACAGGCCTAAAACTTAATATTTCAAAATCCAGTATTCTTTTTGCTAGGATTTCTGACTTGCAGTGGAATATCCTTGCTTCCTCTGCTGGATTGCAAGCCATGAATCATGACATGACTTACCTGGGGTTGCCTTTATGTACTTCTAGAGTGACACATGCGGATTGCCTTCCTCTCTATCAAATAATAACTGATGTTATGGAATGTTGGGCGAACAAATTCCTATCCCAAGCTGGCAGGCTTGTTCTTGTGAAGACGGTTAGTTTCTCCATGATGGTCTATTGGGCTAGAGCTTACATTCTTCCTATCAAGCTTTTGAGAATGATAAGAAGGGCTATGATGAGATTTTTCTGGTTCGGATCCATTCATTCCAGGAAACCAGTTACCTGCTCATTTTCAATTTTTGAGAAACTAAAGAATAAAGGGGTTTTAGGTCTGTGCAACATTGAAGTGTGGAATAAAGCTGCCTATAGTTACCACCTTGATGCTCTGTTACAAAAGAGAAATTCCTTATGGATCCAGTGGGTCCTCATTCATAATGTTGGAACAAGGAAATTCTGGTTTATGGATGCTTTCCAGTCTTCTAGTTGGATTTGGAGGAGCATATTGAAGTTGAGAAACTCCATACTTCCTTATGTTCAGATCATGCTTAGTGGCACTAGCACTTGCCGCTTTTGGCATGATCCATGGATATGTAAGGGTATCATTATTGGGCAGCTGTTCACTCCCCAACAAATATATCAATCCGGTATTGGATTGAATGCAATGGTTGTGGATTACATACACAATGGTGTTCTTGTGATGCCTTATTCAAGTAACCAGTTGGTTAGGGCCTTCTGGAGACAGTTTGCAGTCAACAAGTTTGAAATACATGATGAAAGCACTGTGCTTTGGAATGGAAAAAACCATGTTGTCACCAGAATTTACAATGTTATGTTGGGAATTGATGCTATGCCTGACTGCAAATGGAGCAAGGCTACCTGGACTGCTATCTCATCTAGTATTGATAATCCGATGCTGTGGAAAGTTAGAAACATGGCTTTGTTAACTAGAGATAGATTGATTGGTTTTGGGATGAATGTTCTTCCAAGGTGTGAATTATGCTATACACATGAAGAGAGTGTCAAGCACTTATTTTTTGAATGTGAGTATGTGATGCAACTATGGAACAAAATCTTAAACTGCAATGGTAGGGTGTCTGATGCAAATTCTTTTGATGACCAGTGGGGCTTCATTTAACATGCTTTAAGGTGGAGGGAGGAGGAGGGTCTTCCATTTTTCTTCAGTTTGAAAAGGTTGCTGAAAATAATATGGGAAGAAAGGAATATTAGGTGTTTCAAAGGCAAAATCAGGAGCCATGATGTGCTATGGTCTGCATTGAGACACAACATTTTGTTAGGAATGAGGGAAAGTGTGCATCCATTTCATGAGCATCTGATTGATCCTTGGATCAGTTAGTTTTTTAGGCTTTCTTTGTTTTCTTTTTTTTCTCTGTTCTCTAGTTCTTCCTTGTGCAATCTTCTCTTGTTTGTTTTCTTTTCTTTTTAATAAATCTGGTTGGGGACCAGTTTAACCCCGCTTGCTCTGCAAAAAAAAATAACATTAATTAATTAATCAACCTTCAATTAATCATATTAATTAATAAATCACCTTGGTTAATTATCCCTTGATTAATCACTTTAATTAATTAATCTTTAATTAATCAATTATCCTTTATAAATTAATTTCATCAATTAATCATTCTTTGATTTATTAAATTAACCCTTTATTATTAAGTAATCAATCAATCTTTAATTACTCAAGGTTTAAAGCTAAATCATTACTTAATTATCCATTTAATCACATCAATTAATTACATTTTGAAAACTCTTAGAGATTTAATAATTTAATCTAATATAAAATTTATTTCAAAGTCACATCAAATTATTTTCAAATCATATTTGAATTTTAATATTCAAGTTTGAAACTTGTTTTAGAAAACTTGTTAAAATTTTACTTTTAAACTTGTATTGTTTTTTCTTTAAAACTTGGTTTCTTTTGCTTTTGAAAAACTTAATAGCTTACACAGGAAAACCCGAGCCCGCATACTTAATCCTCGAGCTCAACCCCGAGACAACACCCGAGTTCCTTCTTTATTTTATTTTTTCTTAAACATGTTTAGATTTAAGTTTAAAATCCTGTTCATACAAACTCTCGCATACCAACACGATAACACACTCGAGCCAATTCATCATCTTCCCGAGATCGACTTCGAGCTTCCCCAATTTTCTGCAAGCAACCCAGACAAATATGCACAGGTACACGTGCACCGATAATCCAACGCCCCTTGACCATCGCCGAAACCTTCGACATGTCATCGACGACCATCTCAACCCAAACCATCACCTAGCCCCGAAGAAATCACCAGCAAACACGATCGAGGTAATCAAAACCTTACTGAAACTAAACATGGTCGACAAAATCTCCTCGTCCAAAGAATTCCGATCGCTAGAAACTTCGAAATCCAGGCCACGGCCTCTTCGAAGACCCATACACCTTTTCCCCCACCTGCGATTGATCCCTATCCACCATTGACTACGAACGAGCTTGAAAACGTCGACGATTAAATCTAGTCGTTAAACCCTAAATCGACTCAGACAAACCACCATGACGAACTAGAATTCAAGTGAGTATTTTTCCGGAGTTCCCCCGACTTTCAGCTACCACCAGCTATGATTTCGAGACACACTACTTCACCAATCACCAGAATTTGACAAAAAACCCATCTCTGTTCATCCACGCATTCCTCCCTTAATATCAAACTTCAAATCTTGAAATTTAGTTTAAAAATAGTGTTTTTCGAAGTCAAACCAGATGATGTAAGTAAATAAAGAGACTCTTTAACATGTTTTTAAGCTTCACTATTTATCTTCTTCCCAGTATAAATTATCCTCAAATTTAGCTTAAAACTATTTTTAGAACTTAGATCTGGATTGTATAAAAAAAATTATTTAGATCCTAAAGTCTAAAATAATTTGGAGGAAGAAAATTCAATTAATTTGAATCGGGTTTTGGAAACCTGTAACTTATAACAGAGCTCAACATATTCATACAGACGTGCATATCAATATATATATATATATATATATATATATATATATATATTAACATGCAGGCATAATAAACAATATTTTCATAGCACATTCAAATGTCAAACGCATCATCAGAACATGAAAGCAGATTTTAAGGGGTTTTTCTCACCAGACTGTAGAGAACAGAGAAACAAAATTGAGCTGGAATTTGGAACTGATCTGGTTCTTTCATTTGTTTTAAAGCTGATCTAAGCTTTGGATCATTGCTTGATATTTGAAATAATTGCATGTATATTTAGTGGAAACTGATGTTGCTCAGGTTGAAGTTGAAAACAGATTTTGAATCTGGATCTGATTTGAAGGCTGTTTGATATTGAATTGCTTTTAGTTTAAATTAAATCCATATGTTTGCTTTGCTTGAACCTGATGTTGTTACTCAGGTTTGATTCAAGTGAAGATGATATTTGATTCTTGAGTTTCCAGGTTTTGAATTTGTTTTGCAATTTTTTTTCATTCCCAGGTTTTATTTTCCAGGTTTTGGTTTTGATCTTGCAACTTTCAACTGGAGCTTTGATTTTTATTTTATCACTGTTTTGATTTTTCTTTTGCTTAGATCTTTGATTAAGTTTTGAATAGAAGAAAATTTGAACGATAGGAGAAGTAATTGTATATATATAACTTGTGCACATTTCATTTATTAAATTTAAAAAGAAAATCAAAATTAGCACACTTGTAATATTTCTTTCTTCATGTCTTACACTTGTTAATTGTTTGTATTAATATTTTACAAATGCCATTTGTTACTTAAATTGTGTTAAAGTCCTTTTGTTAAATTTGTTTATTAATTAAGTTTTAAACCTTATCATTTTATAATTTGTGAATTTATTATCTTTTATGTTTTTAATATTTATTTCTCTGATCTATATATTTATATTATCTTAAGAAAATTTGATTTCAAAACAAATTATACATTAGTAAATATACACACATGTATATAACATATATATATAGAATTTAACTTAAAATAGATTTTGAAAATTATTATACTAATTTCAAATCATAACTTTATATATATATATATATATAATAGAAAACAAATTTCTATTAGTTTATAAAGTTCTTAAATCCAATTTATTCCTCAATATATTTAATTTTGAATCTCAAATTGATTTCTATAATTATATATATTAATAAACAAACAGATATCTTATTTAATTTGGAAAAATTCAAATTAATTCACAATTAAATCCAAAAAATTATTTAAATTACCCAATTAATTTCGACTCAAAAACGGGATTGTTACATAATAGGAGTGATGTTATACAATACAAAGTTGTAATTTGTTTTCAAAAGCAAGAAGGTCCAAAGTTTATAATTTTAATTAGTTAATATCACTTTAATTTTATATTTGCACATGCATATACACACACAATATATAAATTCAACATAGTGAGATAGCTCACTCAAATCCAAACCAAACAAATGCTCAATCACACCTAAATTCTAGAACCACTTCCTACCATCTCCTAAAGGTTAAAGATCTAAACTTTAGCACCAAAACAACAAGGCGCCACCTCCGCCTCTACTTCCTTGCTCACGGCCCAACAAAGGTAAGGGGTTTTTGCTCACTTGCTTCTACTATTGACATTATATCAATGCTTCCTAAGGTGTTCTAAGGTGTTGGTTAAAGTTTGTTGGAGTTTGAAAGAGGTTTGAATTAATCAAAGAAAAATTAGTGAAGAACAAAGTGGATTAGGGCAAATCCACTTCCACCTTTTTTATTCTTTTGTCTCTTTTCAAGCTTTGGAAAATTATGGTGTTTAAGAAGCCTTAGCCCCCTCTTTGGCCATCCTCAATGACCCCCCATAAATCTTGCATGCTTTTACTTACACATCATTTTCCTTATCGAAATTACCTTTTTACCCTTACACAAAATATCTTCCCATGGCATCACCCATGACATCGTCAACACTTTATTTTCCATAAATGGAAAATATTTTTTATTTCATATTATTAATTTTCTAAGTATTGTAGAGTATGTAAAAAAAAGTTTGAACAACTTCTATCGAGTAAAAAGTTGTTTATCAATAAAACGATTTTCAGTCACATTATTGATATTTCTTCAAAGTATTTATTTTTGTAAACATTTTGAAAAACAATTTTACCATCATTAGTTATCATTTAAAAGGGCATTAACAAGATTATTAAATCAATTTAATTGCATTCAATCCAAGGTTGAAATAATTAAACCATTCAGATGTAATATATGAAGTGTTCGAAATTACGAATCATTACTTTTCCCCCATTTAGAATATTTTGTCCTTGAAATTCCAACACTAGCAACAAAAGAAACAATCATAAAGTAATACTTAACTGTATTCAAAATTGCAAGAAAACATAGCTCACAGTCTACCCAAGTTCAAAAATCCACTTATCGCATTAGGAAGATAAATAGTCTACTAAGTGTACTTTGCGCTCAACATCCTCAAGTTACTGCCAGCCGATACTCATGGTAACTCATAACCAATTGACGAATCATAATCTAAACTCTACATAAGCTAAAAAAAATATAGTATGCAATTACACTTAAGCCGATATGATGCACATGGATCATTCATACACAATATCAAATCTGATCACTTGCTCGCTCACATAAATTTCACTTTCGAACTAGCATAGATCACTTGACCTCTCTAGAAAGGACTTTGATCAGGTTTTTTGATTAGAAAATTCTATCTTCATTAAATAGCCATATACCATGATAGAAAATTTAGGATTATATCAAGAATCTGTATCGTCGTTGAGAATTAAGTGAAAAATCCTTGTTCGAACTGGTGCAAATTACCTCAAAATCATGCACTTAAATCCTGGATCAATAACAGGCATGCGAATAAAATAATCTAAATACAACTTACATATTTATCCTATTGGTTTCTTGGCTTTAACCAATTTCTTTTTCTCGATATTTGTTTGTACAAATGGTACTTCTTATTCAATACTAAAATCGTTTATGAAACATTTCATAAAATCATACCTCCAAGTTTATAAACAATTTATAACTTAAAGTCATACTTGTATAACACTCTAATACATCCAAGAGTATATACAAAACAACATATTCATTTTACTTAACAAGTATATTCAACAAAATAAACTCGTTTTAACATCCTTCCTTCTCAATTCAAGAGTTACAAAACTCAACTTTTATATTCGCATAAAAAACAATCAGCTTCAAATTCTACAATGATTCATGAGTTTCCGGCTATCCAAAATCATTGAAAAATCCATTTCATTTTAACAAAGGGAAACTACCAAATAACATATCATAACATGATGCACCTATAATATCATCCTAATGCATAGAATACATGCGTCCATAAAAAAACTTAACGTAGTTTCAATTATTTATTAAACACATTTTTCCCCTTAAATGCCCAACACCCCTTAGTATACCCAAAAGGGGCACACTAAAGAATGTAGTGGGCAATAGGTATAGTTAAAGCATCACAGAGACTAAGATTCGCAAGGCAAGTAAAAAAAAACAGTGAAAACATTTAAAATACTTATCATTACTTCATAAAATAAGTCATAAAAATAGAATTATCTTAAAACCAAGTACACATATCTCATGAAAAAATACAATCTCGGTCACATCATCAGAGTACATAAGCAATAAAAATCATCCCTATCATAAAGCACTAGTACATCAGAAATCAAATGAAAAAGAAACTGAAAAGAGGAAGAAGAATACATAAAGAACTCTAGGAATGTATCTCCAAGAAATCTGAATCTACTATCCTCGACTCTGCTGGCCTATGAGGGAAAAAGGGAAATAGAGGAGTGGGTCAGACTATAAGTCTTGTGAGTGAAAGTAATTACTAGCATTCTTATGCAAGATAAAGATAATAGACTAAGAAACAGTTCTAGTATGAAAGGAAAATACTGAAAAGATAAAACTGGAATAAAATACTGTTTCTGATTCTATTTTCTTTGATTGTGATTGTTTGCACTTGTCTTAGATTGTTATGATTATGTTGAAACCCTAATCCTATTTTAATTAGGCTGAAATCCTAATTCTACCCATTGATCAACCTTCTATCTCTGTTGTGCCACTGTGAACCAATCTTGTTGGTCACAGCAAATGGCACCTCTTAGCGCTAGGAATACAGTAGCGAATTATATACCCTAATCGATGTCGCACCCTCGGTCATCGCCAGTGCACACTAACTGTCGCCCCCTACTTTGACCCCTTATTTACCCTAATCAGCATAAGCGTGCCCAGCCTCACCTAACTATTGTGGGACCAACAGTCCTAGTCTTAAAGGGAATGCTGCCTAGCCTCATCTAAGTGTTGTGAGACCATCAGTCCTAGTCTGAAAGGGAATGCTACTGGTACTAGTCCTTACAACCAAATTATAGTTTGCGCCCCTTGACCAACTCCCCAGATTTGAGCTTCTATCTATTGGCCACTTTCGTACCCTAATTAGCATAAGCATGTCCCAGCCTCACCTAACTATTTTGAGACCGCCAGTTCCTGACTGAAAGGAAATGCTTTTGGTACGGGCCCTTATTCTATTTTTGCTTATTAACTTAGTGTAAGTTTTAAAATAAGCCTCTTCTATTATTTCTACTATATTTTCTTATTAACTTAATCTAAGTTTTAAAATAAGCCTTTTCTGTTCTTTCTGCTTAATTATAACCTATGTTATAATTGTTACTCTTCTACTCTATCTTTTTAGTTATAATCACTAGTTATAAACATGCTTGTAAATGTCTCAAATTTGCCTATTTCAGTCTATCTTCTTTTAATTACAGTTCTTTCTTAATTTACATCTAATTTTTGTAAATTCAGTGTTTATTTCTATTTAATCCATATTAGCAAATTCTCCTCATTTTAATATTCTTATGTTTTATTCGCGTAAAAAGGAATAAAAAGAAACTAACATTTACAGGCTAAATTCTAACGTAAAATAGATGTAAATAAATACAAATAACTATAAATTACTATAAATAACTGAATTTAATAGTTGAATAAAAGTAGCTGAAATAATAGACTGAAAAAAACTTTAAAAACTAACTATAAATAACTTACATAAAAACTATCTCAAAATTGCCAAAAAACTACGACTATTGAGAACCCTATTATTTTAAATTACTTAAAAATCTAAAATAATTACAAAACACTCAAATGTGGTTCTTAGCTCTATTCCTTGGCCTTCCCGGATCTACTTCTAGGGTGTAGAATATTTTTATTAAAAAGATCTCCTCCTAAGGAAAAAATTTCTTGTTAGGGCCCAGCCTCAGGCAATGAACCCAATTGGAAGAAAATCTAAATAAGAAAAATAGCTAGGCCAAGGGTCTTATTTATAGTGTAGCTTAGGGATCCCACCCATTGGATTTGAAGACTAAATCTGGTGCAACCACGTCATAGGCTCACCAGGAACCGTCCGATGGAAGCACGAATGCACATGATTTGAAGAAAATTGCAAAACAGCGTGTACGCTTCGTATCTGGATGAATTTACGTTCAAATAAAAAGGCGGGTCGGCCTATAACCAATGAGGGTTTACCTATAGGTCGACCTGTGGCCTTTGGGGATCGACCGAAGGGGTCGACCCTAGGTTCGACCTGGCCTAGGTTTGGGTCAACCTGACCCTATGCTATACATACATACATACATATATATTCTGATTTCGTATTTCTCTCGTATCTTCTTCATACTGACTCCGATTTCGACAAGTTATATACAGAAATTGATCAAAAAATTGTCATAGACACAATGGTACAACTCTCTTAGCTCGATTCTGCAAATTACACAAACTTATGTTATCATTTAATTAATTCATTAATTAATTATTATGTCCAAAATTTTAGGTTGTTACATTCTCCCCTCCTTAAAGGATTTCATTCCCGAAATCTCCAAGGACAAAAGAATGAAATTTATGTTATTTATTGTCCTTAAGATTCATCTGTTACATCCATTATCCTTAAGCTTTCTAATGCAATTTATGTTATCCGCGATAGTGTTGTGTCAACGTCCCTAACTAATGCAAAAGAATGGGCGGTCTATTGGTTCAGTCGACCTCCTTTAATGCAATCACGTTTGTGCCATGTATCCAAATAAATGCAAATTCCCTAATGATAACCGATAGTTCTATTTGCGTGCTACAATCATCATCCAAATGCAATAATCATATGGTAACCATCCATTTATAGCAACCATGAAAATAAAATAAAAATGCAAATGCACACACATTCATATGCATATGTTTTAGTGACATAGTTAGGCCGATCCCTAAGATAATAGCGTCTAGCGTGTATATATGTGTCCATTAGCATCCGCTAGCTAATACTTGCAACCACTAGCGTCCAACATACGTAACATGTTCTATAACACGTTTACATTTATTCCTACCATCCATAGGTTAAATCCTAAGATTTAACCTCCCAAAGGATACTGAACTAATGAACCTATTCAAAACTAAAGAAGGAAATCGAAAATTCAAGTCATACCATGAAAAAGATGCGGACAAGAGGTACGTATTTTCTCCTCAGCCTCCCATGTAGCATCCTCAATGCTATCTCCCTACTACACCTTAACCAAAGGCACTTCATTATTCCTAAGATTCTTGGTATCACGTTCAATGATCTTAGTAGGAATGCGATGAACGGATGCTTCTCTCTCCACTTCAACTTCCTCAAGTTGGCTAGGTTCCACTACCTCTGCTGAACTGTATAAGCGCTTTCTCAAATGTGAAACATGGAAAACATCTTGAACTCCCGTGAGCCTTTCTGGGATCTTTATCTGATACGCCATCTTCCCTACCCTTTCCACAATGGGGAACGATCCAACAAATCTGGGAGCAAGTTTCCTATATGATCCAAACCTCACTACCTTTCTTAGCGGAGACACCCTAATGAAAACCAAGTCTCCTGTCTCAAAATTAATATCTCTTCTCCACTTATCTGCATAGGATTTCTATCTATCTTGGGCCTCCTTCATTCTCCTAATCAAATCAATCTTTTCCGAAGTTTCTCTAACCATGTTGGGACCTAGTAGCAATCTCTCTGTTGACTCCAACCAACATGAAGGTGACTTGCACAGCCTCCCCTAAAGAGATTCAAAAGGTTCCATCCTAATGATAGCTTGAAAATTTTTATTATATGTGAACTCCACTAAAGGAAGATGATCCTCCCAAGTTCCACCAAAATCAAGAATACACATCCTTAAAAAATCCTCAAGAACTCTATTAACTCTCCGTTTAGCCATCCGTCTAGGGGTGATAGGTCATACTCAATCTAATCTACGCCCCTAAAGACTCTTGCAAGCTTCTTCAAAACTCGCTAGTAAAGATAGGGTCTCTATCGCTCACTATGCTAGAGGGAACTCCATGAAGTAGGACTATCTCATGAACGTATATGCACACCAAATAAGGTGTCGTCCTCTTACCCTTGACCGGAATGAAGTAGGCGCCCTTAGTCAAACAATCTACAATCACCCAAATACTAGTACTCCCCTTCTCAGATCGGGATAAACCATCTATGAAGTCCATCAAAACACTCCCACTTTCTATTAGGGTACATCCAATGGTTGAAGCAATCGGCCAGGTTTCTACTGCTCCAGCTTAACTCTTTGGCACACAAGACACTTAGCTACAAACTCTACCACATCCTTCTTCATGCCGCTCCAATAAAACACTCTCTTCATGTCCCTATACATCTTATCACCACCCGGATGAATAGTCATTCGAGAATGGTGTGCTTCTTCTAGAACTGCTCTCGTGAAATCACTACTACGGGGGACACAAAGTCTTCCATCTCTCCTTAGCCATCGTTTACTATGAATGAAATAGCGTTGGATATGTCTAAAGACCTCTAGTTTGCTAATCCTATCCAAAATATCCGTATTCTCTGAATCCTCTCGCTTCTTTGAGCCAATCTAATCTACGAGGGTAGGCTAAACCTCAAGTGCTACTAATAATCCAGGGATAATGTCTGTAGAGGGCATATAATCGAAGGTGGAAATAAACCCTAGGCTTTTCCATTCCACGAACATTAGACTAAGGGTTGCTCTCTTCCTACTTAATGCATCTGCAACTAGTTTCCTTTACAAAGGGTGTAAGCTATCTCAAAGTTATATGATGCTAGAAACTCCATCCAACGCCACTGCCTCAAGTTTAAATCCTTTTGCGAGAGAAGGTACATCAATGATTTATTGCCAGTGAAAAGCTCGAACCTCTACCCTAGTAAGTAATGTCTCCAAGACTTGAGCGCGAAAACAATAGCAGCTAACTCCAAATCATTGGTGGGATAGTTATTCTCATGAGTTCTCAACTGTCTACTTCGATAACATACTACCCTCCCTTCATGCATCAATACTGCTCCAAGACCCATCCGACATGCATCGGTGTATACTGTAAAAGGTTTAACTCCGTCGGCTAAAACTAACACTGGTGCACTGGTAAGATCCCTCTTCAGCATCGTGAAGGGACCTCACAATCTACGTCCCACATGAATGTCGTATTCTTCTTAGTAAGGCGAGCAAGTAGTGCTAAAATCTTGGCAATATTCTAGTAAACTTCTTATAATAGCCAGCCAAACCTAGGAAGCTTCTGAATTCGGTAGCGTTCTTGGGGGCCTTCCATTCCTGTATAGCTGCTATCTTAGTGGGATCCATAGCTAAACCCTCTCTTGAGACTACATGACCTAAGAAATACACCTCCTCATGCAAAAGTGATACTTCGATAACTTTGTCCTCAACTAATGAACATGAAGTGTACAAAGAACCTCCTCAAGATGAATAGCATGCTCTTCCATACTCTTAGAAAACCCCAGAATGTTTTCCACAAATACTACAACGAGCTTATTAAGGACATCTCGAAAAATACGGTCATAAAATCTACAAAATAGGCTGGGGCATTGGTCGGCCCGAACAGCGTAACAAACTGCTCAAAGAATCCATCAGGTGTCTTAAATGTTGTCTTACCAATTCTATCATTAGCGACCCTAAGCTGATGAAATCCAGTAGCTAAATCAAGCTGAGAAAATAGTAAAGTGCCAACTAACTGATTGAAAAGATCGTTTATCCTAGGAAGTGGAAAACAGTTCTTCTTCGTGAGCTTATTCAATTCTCTAGAGTCTACGCAAAGTCGAAGTGAATCATCTGCCTTTGTAACGAAGACGACTGGCGCTCCCCACTCAGATATGATACATCTATGAAACCTTTATCCAATAGCTCACCAATCTGCTTACTTAACTCCTTCCTCTCCCTAGGAGCCATATGTCTTATGGGAAATACCACTGGCTTAGCATTGTCATTCAGATAGATCCTAAAGTGGATCTCTCTCTTAGGGGGTAGTTCCCTAACTTCCTCAAAAACGTTTAGGAAATCTCTAACGACTGGAACTTAATCTAACTCTCTTACTGATGAATCAAGGGAATAAAGGAAGCTCAACATGACTAACCCATGTAGGTCGCAAGAAACCTCGAGAGTCCTTCCGTGACATGTCTCTAGTCTAAAGACTCTCCTCTCGTAGTCTAGTTTCGCTCATAAGTGGATAAGCAGTCCATCCCTAAAATCATTGCATATCCCGAAAATCCTAGTACATACGCGTCACAATCAAACTCTATGCCTAGTATAAAAAATTTCAAGCCCTACAAATCATGAATAAATGTGTCGATCCTCCTATGGGGTTTGAAACAACTATAGGGTCTACAACTAGAGAAATATCTAAGTACAAACAATCAACCAAGGAAGTAGAAATAAAAGAATGCGATGCTCCAGAGTCAAAAAGGGTTCGAATAGGAAAATCTGAAAAAGAGATCAAACCTTCTACAGAGACTTTCCTACCTCGATCCAGTCCACTACTAGAAGATGATGCATCCAAAGTATGTACTTGCGCTGTAGGTGCGCATGCTCTTTGCCCTGTCCTACGAGGACAAGCTATATTAAGGTTCCCAGGTTGTCCATAATTGTAACACATCCCCTTCATCGTGTCTGTTACCAAGTTGTTTGACCCGGTAACGAGTCGTTCGGCACTCAGGCCTTGTTTGGCATATAGGCCCTGTTCGGCATTAAAGCCTCGCTCGGCATCTCCCATCGATCGGCATGAAGCCTCACTCGGCATCTCCCTTCGATCGGCATAAAGCCTCGGTCAGCATATCCCCTCGATCGGCATGAAGCCTCGCTCGGCATCTCCCCTCGATCGACATGAATCCTCGCTCGGAATCTCCCTACGTTCGGCATGAAGCCGTGCTCGGCATCTCCCCTCGATCGACATGGAGCATCATCTGGGATCTCCCCTAGCTGGGCACAGGCCTCGTTCGACACAAGAGCCATGCTCGGCTCAAGTACCTCATTCGGCACAATGCCTCATTCGACATACGAGTGCCGGTCTGCATGCATTACTCTCTCGGCATATGAATGCCATTCGACCTGGATATGTGGCTCGACATAAGAGCGTCGTTCGGCATGGAAACCTCGCTTGCATACTCTGGTTCGACCAACGTCGCTCGGCAATTGCCATTCGGCGTCCCTGGCTTGGTACCCAGAAGCTACTAACCATGGGATGAGATACCTTATTCCTAGACCCGTGAGGGTAGTCCAACCCATCTTCGTCTATAAATAGAAGGGTAGAAGCACAGTGAAAGAGGCCTTTTTTCGAGAATATTGGGAGACTCTGCTGCATTTAAGACTCATTCTTTTTAACTTAGCACTTGTATTCAAGCCATTATTGTATGGATTGTATCTGTAGATCATCATTTTTGAAAGCAATGAAGATCAGAACTTAAAGTGGACTTAGGCAGTTACGCTGAACCATTATAAATCCGGTGTTCTTATTTTTGCAGTTAATTTAGCATACAGTCCTATGCTTTAATTTACATTCTTCATTAATCTCTCTACGCAATCTTCCTTAAGGGTATTAGTGACCAATTCTGGTGCTAATATTTTGGTGCTTTCACTGAGAATCAAATTCTAAGGTCGTTAGGATCTGCTTTGTAGCTACTGGATTGAGTAAATCCCCCGAAGGATATCCAAGTCATTGACACGGCGTCTGTTGATTCTACTCAGAGTTCCTATCAATAACTCTACTATAGGAAGACCATGTACCAGATTAGCCTCTCATAACGCGGACGTCAACAAGATTGTTAGTGTACAACAAATAGGACCTAGCAATCAACAAGCAAATCCAGGTGCAGGATCCAACACCCAAAATTAAATGAAAGTTGTCACGAAAGCGGAGTTCAATGAGTTGATGAGAGAACCCATTGAAAGTAGAAGACAATTTAATGAGCAGATTCAAGCTAACGCTAACCTCATGAATGAACTTACTCAGCAACAGCATCAAAATGCTGAAGGTAGCCTTATTCCTTATTCTTCATCTGATAGCTCGACTTCGTCAGATGAACATCCTAGATGTAGATGCCGCAAAACTAAACTACATAAGTAGATGCTGCTGATCGATCAACTAGAGATCAATTACACCTTGAAGACCATACCCAAGCCGAAACAGGAAATTTAGGATCTGGAGCACGTGTGGAAACTGGACGCCCGGCTCACCAAGACCCTAATGAAGCTGGTTCCCAAGAAACACGTTTGGCAGATCGCCAACAGAGGAAACAGCAACCCGAACGGTCCCATAGAACAGATTCCAACCTTCCATCTTCCACACAAACCCCGGACCTATTGGCTATGGTCAGACAGCTGATGAGAGAAAATTAAGGCTTGACCAGTGAAGATTGGGGATATCCAAGAGTCATACTCCATTCACAGATACTATTCTACAGTCTGAGTACCTCATGAAGTTTAGCATGCCAACTATCCCGGTCTACGAAGGGAAAACTGATCCTCGATAGCATGTCATGAAATATGAGTAGATGATGGATTCAGCTAGAGAGAATGATGCGACTAATTGTAGATGCTTCCTAATAACTTTATCCAGAATTGCGACCATGTGGTCGACTTCCACCTCAGTCTAAATCTAGCTTTGACGAATTGGCATTGAAATTTGTAGAACAGATCAGGATACATGCCACTCGTCCCAAGGACGTGATGTCCCTATGTAGTGTAATCCAGACTCTAGAGGAGTCGTTGAAGGAGTACTTACAGAGGTTTCACATTACAGCTACTGAAGTTAGCAACCATAATGACCATGCAATTCTGATGGTTGCAATGCGAGGAGTGGATCCGGATTTAGAGTTTAGAGATTGGCTGGTAGGAAAACCTCCGACTATGTTAGAGCGTTTTTATTCAAAGGCTTATCAGTTCATAAAAAGAGAGGAAGTCAGGTGGACAAGGCGAGATAAGGCACCAGGGCCTGTTCAGAAGACTGTGAAGAGGAACATCGCTGTCAAACAATTCGGTGACAAGTCGGGGAAGGTTCAGGTCAATGTCCAGAACAAGCCCGGCCAATCTAAAGGATTCGGAGGAGGAAATCCCGGAAAGAAAAGAGAAGTAGGAAAATGAAAGCCAAGAATTCCAACTTACAATGAATACTCCTCTGAACGCATCTCTGGAGAATATTTACCTATCAACTTGTAATACTTTTCAATTCAGAAAGCCGCACCCAAAGGAGTCAACAGAGGAACAAAAGCAGACTGGGAAGTACTGCCACTTTCATGAGACTTACAGACACAATACAGAAGAGTGTAGACGCCTCTACGATGCCATAGAAAAGCTTATTAGACAGAAAAAGTTGCAGGAGTTTGTCAAGAACCCGTAAGAAGGTAGGAAAGGAACATCAAACCTCGGACGTGTGCCAGCTCCACATCACCCAGAGGCACCTGCCCAAACTATTTTGAGTGTTGTTCGAATGTGGAGCATGGGACCCCCGCTAAACAGCAGCGCATGATCACGGATGATATAGTATTCAAGAGCCAAGATGCTGACCAGGCGAAGGCTCCTACCATTGACCCGATGCTCATATCCATGACAATTGGGCCAGCATTTGTAAAAAGAAATTTAATTGATTGTGGAAGTTCTGTTAACATTACCTTCAAAAAGGAATATGACCAAATGAAAATGGAGATGAAGGATTTAAAACCATCTAAAGCCCATATCCATGGCTTTAATGGTGCAGCGACAGATGTAGTGGGGTATGTTGAATTGCTAGTTGAACTGGGACAAGGTGAACGTAGGAGGGTGCGAATCCTACCTTTCATAGTTTTGAATGTTGATTCTCCATATAATGTATTTCTGGGCCGACTGGTCCTGGCAGAGTTTAGGGCAGCTTGGGCCCCATGGTGTTTAACTTTGAAGTTTCCAACAGATAAAGGAGTTGGTGTTGTGCATGTTATGTGGCTAAGCTAAGAGAGGCCCAGCTGAGAGAGAAAGGAAAGGTTGCGGATGGCTCTGTTCGTGTCCGGAACACTGAAAATTGACAAGTAGTGCCCGAGCCCTAGCTCGGGCAAAATTCTCTGATCTATAAAGACAAAGAACCATGAGATGATGATGAGGAACCCAGGGAAGCAAAAGTGGCACCGGCTGAACTGACAATTGACATTCCAGTCAGCCGAGATGATCCATCGCGAGTACTTAAGATTGGATCACAACTTAACTCCTCGATGGTCGAGGATCTTGCTGATTTCCTCCGAGCGAATCTGGATGTCTTCGCTTGGACATATTTTGATATGTGCAGGATTTCTCCCGCTATTACGAGTCATATGTTGAACATAGACCCGAGGTATGTACCAGCAAATCAGAAAAGGAGAGGCAGAGACCCGGAGAGGTCCTCTTCTCTCAGAGAGGAGGTGGAAAACTCAAAGCCAACGGGTTTGTCCGCGATGTAACCCTGTGCTAGTGAAGAAAGCAAATGGGAAGTGGAGAACCTGCGTAGATTACTCTGATCTGAACAAAGCATGCCCCAAGGATAGTTTTCCTTTACCCAGGATTGACCAGCTGGTTGATTCAATAGCGGGACACGAGTTACTATCGTTTATGGATGCGTAATCGGGATATAATCAAATCCCGATGCACATTCTAGACCAAGAACACACCAGTTTTGCCACGGATTCGGGATATATTTCTTTGTAGTGATGCCTTTCAGATTGAAAAATGCGGGAGCGACCTATCAGTGCCTGGTGAATCGAATGTTTAAAGATCAGATAGGTAAAACAATGGAATTCTACGTTGATGACATGCTCGTGAAGTCGTGGCAGTCAAACGACCACATTCGAGACACAACGGAGATGTATGATATACTTAGATATTATGGAATGAAAAGCAATCCTTTGAGTGTTCCTTTGGCGGTGTGTCAGGGATGTTTTTTGGTTTCATTGTTAATGCGTTGGGAATTGAAGCTAACCCGAAAAAGATTCAAGCTATTTGGGACTTACAAGTGCCCAAAACAATAAAGCAAGTACAAAGCCTGAACGCAAAAGTAGTCACGCTGATTCGATTCATATCCAGAGCCACAGATAAGTGTATTCCCTTCTTTGATGTAATAAAGAAAGGAAATAGAAATTTTGAATGGATGTACAACTATGAGCACACATTCCAAGCTTTTATGAGACATTTAGAAAGTCCCCCAGTGCTGTCGAAGCCTATAGACCATGAAGTATTGTATGTGTACTTGGCTGTATCCCAGCATGCTATCGGTAAGGCTTTGGTTCGCGAGGAAGACCGAGTTCAAAAGCAGTTTAACTATGTAAGTAAACATTTAACGGGAGCAGAAATAAATTATCCTAAGATTGAGAAACTGGCCTACTGCTTGGTGATTGCATCATGCAAGCTTCGTTCGTACTTTCAAGCACACTCGATCAATGTTTATACTGATCAACCCTTGCATCAGGTACTTCAATGACCAGAAAATTCTGAAAGGATGTTAAAATGGAATATCGAGTTTAGTCAGTTCGATATTACCTACCTGCTAAGAAGGGCCATATAAGGGCAAGCACTAGCGGACTTCATCGCTGAATTCACCGTGTCAGACAAACCGAATAGCCACGATGTTATTCCCCCCATTCGGTGGAGACTGTACACCAGTGGGGAATCTAGCGACGGTTGCTCTGGGGCTAGTATAGTTCTTGTGACTCTCGAAAACCGATCAAATTGTTATGCTTTGAAGCTCGATTTCGCAGCAACAAATAATGACGCCGAGTATGAAGCATTGATTGCTGGCTTGAAACTTATCAAAGAACTGGGAGTGAAATTGATTGAAATTTTTTGTGACTCATAATTGGTGGTGTACCAGGCACAGGGGGACTATCAAGCGAAGGGATGGAGACTTGATCCATGCCTTGCACAGGTTCAAAAGCTGCTAGCAAATATATTGATATTTCGCATGTCCCACATGAACAAAACAGAGAAGGCGATTCGTTGGCAAAATTTGCAAGTACAGGCGATGCACAACATATGGGATTGGTTCGAGTCGAAACCTTACATGCTCTGAGTATAAACGTGATGGAGATGGATTTCATGTTAGAAACTAAAATCGAGAAGGAGTCATGGATGACCCCATTTAAAAAGTACTTGCCACACGGGGTCTTGCACGAAAGAAAGAGCGAAAGACGACAAGTCATTCGTAAAGCTTCGCAATATGTGATACAGAACGGAATAATGTATTGAAGGGGATTCTCAGCCCTCTTGCTTCAGTGCATTGCCTATAATGAAATAAAATGAGTCCTGAAGGAAGTCCATGAACGAGAATATGGTGACCATACTGGGGGCAGACATTAGCAAAGAAATCCTTCGCTATGGATACTATTGGCCAATTATAAACCGAGAGGCTATAGATTACGTAAGAAGATGTGAAAAATGCCAGAAATATGCAAAAATCCGGAGAGCTCCACTGATGGAACTCACACAAATGGTTAGTCCATGTCTGTTTGCAATGTGGGGAATCGATATAATCGGTTCTTTACCCATATCCAAAGGTGGTGTGAAATACGAAATAGTTGCAGTCGATTACTTTACCAAGTGGGCGGAAGCAGAGCCCTTAGCCATGATCACCACAAAGATGGTTATTATTTTTATTGTACGAAGCATTATATGTCGTTTTGGCCTCCTACGGACTATCATTACAGACAACGGAACCCAATTCGAAAGTAGGGAGTTCAAAGAATTTTGTCAGAAATACAGCATTGAAAAAAGGTTTACAGCAGTTTGTCATCCAAAAGCCAATGGACAGGTTGAAGCCGTGAACAAAAAAATTAAGTCCATATTGAAAAAGCGCTTGGAAAAGGCTGGAGGCAAGTGGGTGGATGAACTTCCAACAGCACTTTGGGCTTACAGAACCACCCACAGGTCCGCGACTGTCCATACTCCATTCGCACTGCATATGGCACGGAGGAGTTATACCTGTGGAACTTGAAGTTCCTTCGCATCAAGTAACTCATAATTACCCTAAGACGAATCGGGATCTTTTGTTGGAATCACTAGACTTTGTTGATGAAAAATGTGAAGAAGCTGATTTAAGGGCAGCTGCATATAGACACTAAATCGCTCGATATTATAATGAAAAGGTCCGACTAAGAACCTTTAATGCGGGTGATCTTGTTTTGAAACGAGTTTTCCCGTTCCCATCACATATGAATCCCACATGGGAAGGTCCATACGTCATTAAACGGAGGCTTGGAGAGGAAACTTTCAAGCTAGCGACCGTTGATGGTGCGACACTCCCTAGAGTATGGAATAGCGAACATCTACGGCATTATTATACTTAGTCTATTCCTTTTGTATCTTTGTTGCAATTATTTCTAGTATGTTTTTATTTCGTTGATTCTTAGTTTTCGACGTGTAATAAGACAATTTAGTTTGTTTTCATTAATGAAGGCTTGAAGCCATCTTTTCCATGAATTATTGATGTTTCTGCGTATGATAATTCTATGGCAAAAAACTAGAGTTACATTATTCTATCTGATGTACGAACGCGCATGAACACTTTAAACCTCCAAGTCCCCGTAGTGCAAACTGGAATACTCTAAGTCCCTAGAGTGCGGACTAGAGTATAAACGACTCAAAATCTCTAAGTCCTTGGAGTGCGGATTGGAGTATTCTAAGTCCCCAGAGTGCGAACTAGAGTATAAATGAATCAAAATCTCCAAGTCCGCAGAGTGTGGATTGGAGTACTCTAAGTCCCCAGAGTACGGACTATAGTATAAACGACTCATAATCTCCAAGTCCTCGGAGTACGGACTGGAGTACTCTAAGTCCCCCAAGTGCAGACTAGAATATAAACGACTCAAAATCTCCATGTCCCCGGAGTGCGGACCGGAGTACTCTAAGTACCCAGAGTGCGGACTAAAGGATAAACGACTCATAATCTCCAAGTCCCCGGAGTGCGGACTGCAGTACTCTAGGTCCCCAAATTGTGGACTAGAATATAAACGACTCAAAATCTCCAAGTCCTTGGAGTACGGACTGGAGTACTCTAAGTCCCCAGAGTGCGGACTAGAGTATAAACGACTCAAAATCTCTATGTCCTCGAAGTGTGGACTAGAGTACTCTAAGTGCTCAGAGTGCAGACTAGAGTACAAACGACTCAAAATCTCCAAGTGCCCAGAGTGCAGATTAGAGTATAAACGACTCAAAATCTCCAAGTCCTCGGAGTGCGGACTGAAGTACTCTAAGTCCCTAGAGTGCGGACTAGAGTATAAATGACTCAAAATCTCTAAGTCCCTATAATGCGGACTGGAGTACTCTAAGTCCCAAAGTGTAGACTACAATATAAACGACTCAAAATCTCCAAGGCCCCAGAGTGCGGACTAGAGTATAAACGACTCAAAATATCCAAGTCCCAGAAGTGCGGATTGGAGTACTCTAAGTCCCCAATGTGCGGACTAGAGTATAAACGACTCAAAATCTCCAAGTCCCCAGAGTGCGGAATGGAGTACTCTAAGTCCCCAAAGTACGGACTAAAGTATAAACGACTTAAAATCTCCAAGTCCTCGGAGTGCGGACTGAAGTACTTTAAGTCCCCAGAGTGCGGACTAGAGTAGAAACGACTCAAAATCTCCAAGTCCCCAGAGTGCGGACTAGAGTGCTCCAAGTCTCCAGAGTGCAGACTAGGTTATAAACGATTTAAAATCTCCAAGTCCCCGGAGTGCGGACTGGATTACTCTAAGTCCTCAGAGTGTGGACTAAAGAATATTCTAAGTATCCAAAGCATGAAACAGAGGGTTTATGATTCTCAAAAAAAAAATCGAATCACATGGAGGTGAACATGGAGTTCGGGTAACTCGCCAAATGTCAAGTTGTATTGACAAGTTAGACAATAAGTTGAACAATAAAAGTCATTCGAAAGACAAAGAAACTAAAATTTTATTTATGTAATCCAAAATGAGGTCCTACTACATTACCTCCAATACTCGGAGTCAAAAGTTTATATTGACCATGAAAATAAATAGAAATAATTACACAATCTTAGCTAACTCTCGTTGAACGAGAGTGACAGCTACTTCTTTGGTTTCTTCTCCTTCCTTGTTTTCTCGGATGACTCCTCCCCCATGCGTTTCATTTGGGCGCTTTGCTTGATGGGGAAGTAACATCCAAGGAAGGATGAGGAACTTCCATTGGCTTGGACCCACCAGGGAGAATAAACTTCAAAGGCCTGTTCAACAGATCGTCTAATTCCACTACCTGGGGCTCGACACTTATCTCCACTTTATTCTTTTTCTCCTTAGCAAGTTGCTCATTCATGCTCACTTTCGAAGTGTGTCTGGTGGCGTCTGTAATCTCAACTTCATAACTTTCTTCGACGGGTAACGAAGTTTCAGATTTGTCCTCGTCAAGCACCTTAATCACTTGAGCATCAGGATCGGGAGTTTCTCTCGCTTGAATAGCCTCGCTCGCCTTCTCCTTCTCCTCCTTGGTGTCATCACTCCTTGGAGTTGGCTCAGGATCAGAGCGGTCTACGCAAAAACACAAGATACAAATGTTAACCTCTCGCCAAAAACGACGGTTCTTCGAACTTTAAGAAGAAAGGTTATATACCGGTTTCTTGCTGACTCCCCACCGTCCGAGGAGTCTCATCCTCTGGAATGGGAGATAGAACATGAATGTCAAGGCCATGGTCTTCTGGGCCGTAACTGACGTGTTGCTCGAACAGATCAAGTGCTGGCCGATTAGTCGATTGAATTGGGGAAGGAGTTGGAGACTCGGTTCCAGATGGACCGACAAATGTCATTCTTTCCTTTTGACGGGGAGGAACCTTTGCTATAGAGAGCCTTCACTCCAGACAATTCTAAAGGCTTATTCCCCCTAAGAAATTCCTTTACTAAAGCCTCCTCGTCAACCTCCTCGGTGCCTGACTCAACCTTTCTGATTTTTATCAAAGTTTCCCATGCCTTGGCTAGAGATTCGAGATAACCCTCGCCAAAAAAAAATAAGTCCCGATGCATGAGGACACGAGCATTGTATTCTGCTATAAGCGGGTCGAACAAGCACTTGATCTCCTTCTTGCCAGTCTCCGTAGCCGCCTCAAGGCGAGGATTAATCTCCGTGGATGCAATTCTTTTGCCCTCCTCACGAGCTTCATCCTTCGGCATCTCAAATTTAGAGAGTTCGTTATCAAGCTTTGTTTTCATGAGTCACATAGCAACAATCTCATCGCAATACCGTTGCGACTCTTCGTGAGCAGTAGTTTTTCCTCTTTCTCTTTGAGGAGTCGCTCTTCTAACTCTTTGACTCGTTGGGCGAATGAATCCCTCTCCTTTTGAACATAATCTTTCTCTAAAGCTAAGGCCCCGTAGCGTTGGACCGCTTCGTCAATTTCCTTCTTATGTGTCGTCTCCAGATGATTAACGGCCTCCGCTGTGTCTTTAGCACTTTTTTGGGCAGCTTCGAGTTGAGACTTGTATGAAGAGAGCTCTTCATCCTGAGCTTTAATGATGCCTTTGTCGTGAATAGCTTCGAGCTTCAGGCAATCGATTTCGTGTTGACGCTCAAAGAGACTTTCGAGACTTTTTCAGCTAAATGGACATACACGTCATGTTGAATGTAAACGTCATTGTTACAAGCAATGGCGCTTTGTTTGACATCTCTCGAAATGTGATGAATCGCCGGGAGAAATTTCAAACCATCGAGGCATATTTTCGGGAATGTGGCCTTAAGCTCAGTAAGTCTTTCCACTACCAACGGATCATGTATAGGAGCGGGAGGAGTTTGCCTCGAGACTACGGATGTTTTGTGGGGTTCCCGGGGTTGTTTGGTGCTAGATGAACTAGAATATTGATCTCGGTGGGCCTTAGGCTGGGACCCCTTCTGCGCACACTTCTCCCTGCCTTGCTCTGATTGAGAAGGAGGATCGCGGGAGCAGGAGGACTGGTTGTATGTTTTTTTTCAATAAGATGATTCTCGAGGGCAGTATTCTCGATCTCCAGAGTCACTTTGTCTCGGTGTTTGCCATGGCCCAAATCTCGGCCAGAATGATCAAAAATAGTTGACCCGCGAAGACGATCGAGTCCATGAGTACGTTTCATATCACCTGCGCAGAATTTGAATAACGACAAGTTAGCAAAAACTAGAGTGAAGGCTAAAATTTAAGTGCAAGTTGAATTGCACATGTCTGTGTGTGTCCTAGTGTTTTCCCCCGACGGACCAGTTTCTTTATCTTTACTTATAGGAGTTATTTCTCCTTGGTTTTGGGCTTGAGCACCTGCATCGCCTCCCATAGGCGAATGAGGCTTAAGGGCTTTCCGATCATTAAAGCCATAATTAAGCAAATCATAGGGAATTGTGAGATCCGACAAGCTTTTCAAAGAACTCTCTAAGTGTTGAGGAGAAGGCTCTCTCTCCACTGGAGTGATCATGACGTTAGAGGTTCCACCCACCGTCTTCTTCCTCAATTTTTAAGAAAATTTCTTCTTTCCCTTCGAAGATGGAGGCGTTACTTCGATATCGTGAACGTTAACTACCAGCTCCCAATCGGGACTAACATTCCCACCTGGTGTGTTTGACACTTTAGCCTCTCTAATCTCGCCTTCCTCGGGTGTATCAGTGGCATCATGTGTTGAAGGCCCAACTTGCCTTTTGCCCTTGTCCAAGGCAGACCCTGTTATAGTGACGCCGAGAGGAAGACTTATTCGACGACCTTCCACCAGCAACCCAAACTTCGATAGCAATTCGTTTAAAATAATAGATCTTACGTCCTGATCTCCCGTAGGGATAGCTAGGATAGCTTCAACGGCTTCAGAATACCCTGAGCCTTCGGGACGTAGGCTGATACCTGTAAAAGTAGAGAAAAAAAGTTAGAAAAGGTGCAATTTCTGCCGAATGCAAGTATTGGCCCAGAAAAGAAGCTCACTCCCTACCACCCATCTCCTTGCAAAGCCAGGGGGACAGCGCACATAGAACCATTCCTGCTTATACAGGGCGAATTTGCTCCACGCCCCAGTCAGAATTTGCACTTGTTATAAGGCTCAAGGAATACGAAAGATGGGCTGTCAGCCTGTCTCTTGACACGATAAATATAGCGAATATCGGCAGGAGTCGGAAGCTTGGAAAGGACACACATGAAGAGAATGAATGTGCCGTATAAGAGTACGTGACTGTTTGGATGTAACTGTGATGGAGCGATCTCAAAATACTGTAACAGGTCGAAGAGGAAAGAGTTAAAGGGTGGCACGCTACCAACCCAGAACATAAACTTATTGCCGGCCGTATATCCGACTGGGGCCGAGTGAGGACGATCTTGTCCCGATGGAACTAGCACATCGACAAAAGGAATCCTGTGTATTGAACATATGCAACGAAGAGCGCTTTCATTAATTCTCGAAGCTTGAGAATCGATCGGATTGTCTAGAGATATCACTGGATCCAAGGAATCGGGAGCCAAGTCGATGGATGCAATCGTGGGGTTTGGAATATCTTGTATGGGAATAGTCGATGGATTTGAAGTTCATACTACTTCTTGTTGATAAGTTAGCTCGGGTCTATCTAAGACTGTGGCAGAGTTGGATTTTGTAGACATCCCTAATGAATGTTGGATCTGATGAAACACCTGTTTAAACTATACTTGAAAAATGATCAGCATTATACATAACAACAAAAATACTCCCCCCATGTGGAGTGTGAACTAGTGCAACCATTCAAGCATAAGTGCCAAAGAATTATAAGTCAAAAAGTTGATGAAGTAAGGTTAAGCTTTGTACTATCATCTTCGAAGACCGTCATCGCTGACCGTCTCCGAGAGTTTGTCGTATGATGGTTTCTACTTTGAACTCGGCAACGACGCTGTATGTGGAAGGTTATTGTTTGTTTTAATCGAGTAAAACTCAGGATTATAGTTGTTGAAATAGGGAGGTTATTTGTCCAGATTAGTTCAATATACTTGTTTGCTTAAGTCCTTGTCCTTGTTTTTGTCATATGTTTAGGCAGAGAAAGCGAGTCAAGTCAACATGAGCTATGTTCAAATTAGGATAGTTTCGACTATTATTGCCTACTTCACTCCTACATTCCTCTTCACTATTCGACATGAGGGAATTATGTCGAGCCGTGTTGATACCGAGCCGCATCGCTCGGCACGTTGAACCTAACTCCTACTTCACTCCTGCATTCCCACTTCACCGCTCGGCATGAAGGAGTCATGCCAAGCCATAGCTATGTCGAGCCGCATCGCTTGGCACACCGAGCCACGGCTATACTTTCCTCTCTAACTCACTTCTTCGAGTAACCAAAGCACCTTAACTAAATCGCCAGTCGAACATCACTCCAACTCGCACGCCACACTCGATCAATGCTTCCTAACCTCACCAATTCCTACTGGGCTAACCATACTTCCTATTCCCTCGCTCGGCAACCCAACAGGAACCTGCATCTCAGCTACCTACGGTATCTTTTTCCTTCCTCCTCTCCATCTAATCCTAAGGTACGTTTAAACCACAGATCCATCTTACTTATCTATACGACTTCCAACACTTGTGAGTTAAAGGAAAGTCGTGGATTCAAATCTCGTACAAAATTCCTAATTCTGGAAAGTCAAACAAGTGAGAGGTTCATACCTAGAAGAATGAGTCAAAGTTTAGGGAAGTGCTCGATTTGCAATTGAAATCCACTCAGGCTTGTTATTAAGGAAGAGGGGAGGAGAACAGGCGTCGACCAGTGGAACTAGTCAAGTATCTCGATGGTTCGGCATTCAAGCCTCGCTCGGCATTCAGGTCTCGCTCGGCATTCAGGCCCCGCTGGCATTCAGGTCTCGCTCGGCATTCAGGCCTCGCTCGACATTCAGGTCTCGCTCGGTATTCAGGAGATCGTAAGAAATCACTATTGAGAAGTCAGAGCAAGGGCTTAAAGAAAAAATAGGATTGCTCATGGTTCAAAGCACATCATATTGGTCCACACAACACACCTTGGGAGGCAAGTGTTCCCGATTGTTTGACCCGGTAACGGGTCGTTCAGCATTTAGGCCTCGTTCGGCATACAGGCCCCGTTCGGCATTGAAGCCTCGCTCGACATCTCCTCTCGATCGGCATAACGCCTCGCTCGGCATATCCCCTCGATTTGCAAGAAGCCTCACTCAGCATCTCCCCTCAATCGGCATGAAGCCTCGCTCGGCATCTCCCTCGTTCGGCATGAAGCCTCGCTCGGCATCTCCCCTCGATCGGCATGAAGCCTCGCTCCGCATCTCCCCTCGATCGACATGAAGCCTCGCTCGACAACTCCCTACGATCGGCATGAAGCCTCGCTCGGCGCCTCCCTCGATCGGCATCAAGCCTCGATCGGCATCAAGCCTCGCTCGGCAAAGGCCTCGTTCAGCACAAGTGCCTTGCTAGGCTCAAGTACCTCGTTCGTCATAAGAGCCTCGCTTGGCTCACGTATCTCGTTTGGAACAATGCCTCGTTCGGCACAATGCCTCGTTCGGCATATGATCGGTCGGCACGCATTCCTCGCTCGGCATATGAATGTCGTTCGACCTGGATATGTGGTTCGGCATACGAGTGTCGTTCGACATGGATACCTCACTCGGCATACTCTGGTTCGACCAACCTCGCTTGGCAATTGCCATTCGGCATTCCTGGCTCGGTGTACATAAGCTACTAACCACGAGCCGAGATACCTTGTTCCTAGGCCCGTGAGGGAAGTCCAACCCATCTTTGTCTATAAATAGAAGGGTGAGGGCACAGCGAGAGAGACCTTTTTTTCGAGAACACTAGGGAGACTCTGCTGCATTCAAGACTCATTCTTTTTCACTTAGCACTTGTATTCAAGCCATTATTGCATGGACTGTATCTGTATTCAATCATTTAGCAAAGCAATAAAGATCAAAACTTAAAGCGGACGTAGGCAGTTACGCTGAACCGCTATAAATCCGGTGTTCTCGTTTTTGTAGTTAATTTTGCATACAATACTCTGTTTTAATTTACTTTCTTCATTAATCTCTCTACGCAATCTTTCTCGAGGGTGTTAGTGACCAATTCTGGTGTTAATAGTGTCCTTCTTACAGTCATTTGTGAAATGCCCAACCAATCCACTATTTTGACATTTTTGTGGAATATGCAAGTATATGATTTTTGTTTGATGATAATAAACATATATATATTCATTTAAATGTATTTGTTAACGTACTATTCTATTTTTCATAGATTAAATAAATATTTGTTGAATAAAATAAATTACACAGAATTTGAATGGAATTTGAATTCAAACAGAAATTTATTCAAACAAATACTTATTACAATCATGAATAGTACAAATTCATGCTCTCACTATACATATACAATTTTGAATACATCACGATTTTATTTACATTAATAACCTCACTACATATCACTCACACTCGTATTTTGTCTTCAACTGCATTCCATTTTGAATCCAGCATCTGAGCAATCTGCAAAAATATTCACTAACGCAGTAAAATTGAAAAAGAAATATTTTTGCAATATAAAATAAAATATGATTTTTGAAAATATGATTTGCCTCAGTTATTTGGGTTGTTCGTCATCATTTACATTTGAATTCATCACACACGAACAGTGTGACATGCACAGTGTATCACTGTACATGCCACAAGGCCGTGCACATCGATATACACTTGATAATGCTACAGGGACAGGTGAGCACAGGTCAAACCCAAATGAAAAGCCGGGTTCAACTCACATGCAATATATTTAATCTCACGACATTAGCACAAGGTCAAACCCGAGTTTTTAAAACTGGGTTCAACACAAGGCAACATGAAGAATGCAAAGCTTTGACAAATCAAAACTGCATCAAAGCATCAATAATGCATGAAACAATGAAACAGCAATGAAAGCGACATGACCAACAGATCACACTATGCAGTGTACAAGAACAAATTTGTCGAAGATTGCCACCAAGTACAACAATGCACAAGTGACACCACTGAACCATCAAAGATATGCACAGGCAGTCCAGATAAACAAGCCAAAGTGTGACAGTGCACTAATAACCAGAATGATGCAAGACCACAAGTACAACAACTCCAGACCATGCTACAGAATGGATGCAGTGATACAAGACTCAAGTGAATGCAACATGGTGTGCAAGCACAGCCTCAAACTAGCATCATGTGTTGAACAACATGAAAAGTGACACAACAGTATGAATGCTATGTTCAAACATGAAACAAGACCAAAACCAGGCAACAGTGAATGGGAAGACACGCATGAACATGAAACTAAACAATATCAAGTTCAAATGACATCACAGCAATCATGACAACAGCCAGTTGCAACAAAGACCAAGCTGCAGCATACAAGAGGTGCAGACAACTCAAATGAACACAATGCACATGCCAACAACAAGTCCAGCAACATGAACACATGGAGAAGTGGCACAGCAATTTTTGATAAGAACCAAAAGAAACATGGAAATAACAACGAATAAAAGAATGCCATCATATGTACAAATACAAAAATGAACCAGAGGTCACAAGTCAACATGACCAGAAAGTAAATTAAGCAATATATATGCAACAGGGCCAGAGCAACTCAGTGAGTATATGCCGAAGTCAGAGACAAGTAGCAGTATGCAAAATGGAGTGTATGCAACATGATGAATCAGTGTTGAAGACACGATAGATACATGCAGCGAAATCGAGTACAGATAGTAAAGACTCAAATGTACAGGCCAGTAAACAAAAAAATGGCCAGAGTCGAAGCACAAAGAACAAAACAGGTCTAGTATGCTGCAGCATTAAATTCAATCAAAACCGAAGTTAAGATCATCGTCAAGTCAAATCAAACCGTGATGACCAAGGCAACAAGTTCGAACCAAAAATGCCAGCAAAAATCGAAGTTGAACAAGTCAGAATTTAATACCGTGGTGGCCAAGTAAAGTCAGAAGTAATCAAATATACGAAGTGTCAAAATTGACAAAGTCAGAGAAATCACCAACGTCCAAGCATAATCAAGCGGCCAGAGAACTAAAATTGACAAATTCAAATAACATCAGACGAACGCAATTCAAGGAAATCGAACGCATATATAAACCCACAATCATCATCGGCTAAAGGCATCGAGTTCAAGCAAGCATTAAACCAGCAACGAAAGGGAAGTAAAGTACATACCGAAATCACAGAGGAACTCGATCCAAATTGGAGAAGCCGTGTGGTAAAAAGGAGAGCATCGATTGACAAAGGAAGCACGTCAATCATTATTCGATCGAGGAATTCGACGGCGCTTCAATTTGTACAACCCTAATTTTGAAAGCAAGGAGCAAAAGAAACGAAGCCCTAATTTCAGAAAGATGATGAAGTCGCCATTATTCTCACAAGAAAAGGAACGGGCCAAGCAAAAGAAAAAGGAACGGGTTATAGAATTAAATTGGGCCGGTCATATTTCTTTAAAAGGGTTTTTGGTTTAATTAACTAAATTAGGGTTTAGGGTTATTTATTTTGTTGTCTTTAAATTATTGTCTTTTGTATTTTCTTTTCAAGTTAATGTTTTGTAAATCACCACCTAGGTTGTAGGTAGTGTTAGATTGTCTAATTAGAATTAGTTCAGTGAGCAGTGTGTGCGAGTTTGCAAAACTCTATAGGCGGAGCAGAGTTTGCGAGTAAGCGAAACTCTATAGGCGGAGCAGGGTGTGCGAATCTATGACAGTGTTTGTGAGCGAGAGCAAAAGGGTTTGCGAGTCTAGTAGAGTGTTTGTAAGCGGGATACTGTTTAATTCTAATAGAAATCTGGGAATGCAGCAGTAGGCAGGGGTTGCCGAAGCTGGGTAAATTTTGTGTGTGATTTACTTTTCAGCATATTTATTTCTGCATTTTGTTTGTACGTTTAAATCGAGAAAATTTGCTATAACCCTATTCACCCCCCCCCCCTCTAGGGTTAATCTAGACCTACAAGTGGTATCAGAGCACGGTATTTTTCTTTAACTCTAGAGTCATGAATTCATCAAATAATGCTTTTTCTGAGGGGCAATCTATTGTTAGGCCATCCATGTTTAACGGGAATGATTATGCTTATTGGAAAGTTAGGATGGGTATTTATCTTAG
This sequence comes from Allium cepa, assembly GCA_030765085.1. Taxonomy (NCBI): domain Eukaryota; kingdom Viridiplantae; phylum Streptophyta; class Magnoliopsida; order Asparagales; family Amaryllidaceae; genus Allium; species Allium cepa. The sequence continues at coordinate 508,886,663 of CM060932.1, read as the reverse complement.
TTTTATTGATTACGATGTTTGGGATATTATTGAAACTGGCTATAAATCTCCCACTATAACCGTTGGCGACACTGAGATTCCTAAACCTAAGGATAGGTGGGATGCTAACGATAAGAGATTAAAAACTACAAATGCTAAAGCCATGAATGCTGTCATATGTGCTCTTGATAAAAATGAATTTAATAGAATTTCTCATTGTACAACAGCACAGGAAATTTGGCACACTTTGGAGGTGACACACGAAGGAACTTCTCAAGTCAAGGAGTCTCGTCTAGCCCTATTCAGCAATGAATACGAAAACTTTGTGATGGACAAAGGCGACAACATAAAGGATATGTTTGGACGTTTTTCAACTTTGGTGTACAATGCTAGAGCGCTTGGGAAGGTCTTCACTGAGGTGGAGCTTGTGCGGAAGATACTACGAGTCTTAACGATGAACTTTGAGGCAAAAGTCATGGCAATACAAGAATCGAAAGATTTGAGTAAACTAAGCATGGAGGAGTTGATTGGCAATTTGATGACATATGAGCTTGAGCTAAAAACAAAGGAGGAACGCAACAACTCCGAATCAAAGAAGAAGACGATTGCCTTAAAGAGCAAAGAAGAGAGCGATGAAGATGAAGTAGATCAAATTGAAGAGCTTGCAATGGCTGTCAATAAAATTAGAAACTCATCAAGATTCAAGCCACGCAAGAAGAAAACAAGTAGTAATAGGTCAAAACATTCTGACAATTCCGATAATGAATTAACGTGCTTTAACTGCAAGAAGCCCGGACACTTCATACAAAAATGCCCACTTCTCGAAAACAACAAAGGAAAGAAAAAGAAGAAAAAGGCCTTTGCAGCGACTTGGGATGATGAAGACGGAGAGGAAGTTTCGGATAGCAGCTCAAAGGAGGCTAACTTGTGTTGTATGGAAAAATCAGAATCAAAAGCAAGCTCCGAGGAATCTAGAGAGGCAGGTGAGTATTCCTATAGAGATCTTGTTTTTATGTGCTTAGATCTTACTAAAACAATTGATAGTCTTGAATCAAAAATTGAAAAACTGAAATCTGAAAGGAGGAAACTCGTCCATGAAAATTTAGGTTGGAAACTGAACTTGAAAACATTCAAAACCTAGACTGTAAAAATTGTAAGATTTTAGATTCAGAATTATCAAAACTTAGGAACAACTTTGAGAATCTTGAAAAAGAAAACTTGAATCTTAAGGAAACCATCGACACTAGGAAAAAGGATTTTATAAATCGATGCACCTCACTTGTAACTGAAAACACATCACTTAAAACCAAAGTCCAAAATCTTGAGAAATCTTTGAACAACTTTTCAAGAGGAGAGAAATCATTTAACATGTTATTGGGAAATCAACTCTTTGCTAACAGCAGAAAAGGACTAGGTTTTGGGAAAACACAAGTTGAGGATAATGCAAAAGGTAAGAGTGTCTTTGGTAGATGTGAAATAATTGGACATCGTGTTGAAAATTGTAGTCATAGGAACAAGAACACAAAATTTATACAAGTTTGGGTTCCTAAGAATTCTACAAACAAATTTCATGTCTACTGGAACAAGAATGAAAGGACTAAACAAGTTTGGGTTCCAAAAGGTTTGTTTATTCACAATGTTTCAGCCACTAACAATCATGGACCTATAAATAGGTCACAAAAATCTTTCATCGTGTAGGTATGGTGGCAGGCTAAGGAGCAACAACAGTGTTCTCTGGAATTTGGCTGTTTCAGAAACACAACGGGCAACAAAGAAAAGTTCCTTAGCCTAGTACAAAGGTGATAGAATCACAATGAACAACATTGAAAAATATCGTAAAGGTAAAACAGGTATTGGTATATTTACGAATGTGATCATCTGCACCATAATTTTGAATTAAAATCAGTCAATATTGAGATAATGATTTTTGACACTGTTGTTGACCAATTATGTCAATAACACCATGCTTGAAAATTCTTTCTGGATTAAACTCTTTGGATGATAATACTTTTGATTTTGGCCTTATTCACGAGTTTCAATTATTTACACTACTTCAATTCAAATGCAAAAATGTTGCTAACACTCTTTTTGGTACACACTTCATGGTCCGCTCTATCAAAATGAATTTGTGATAATTTGGAATAAATGAAAAATCTCGGATGAAGATCACTGGTAATCTAGTTGACAGAAAATGTATGAGTTGAAAGTGATTATTATTAATTGCATCATTTCTTTCACGAAAATATCTGCATATTTTTTCCACTTGAAATAATTTTTTTTTTTTTTAGCAGGTCTTTCTCTTATAAAACCCCTTTGAGAAAATCATTTCTTTTCATATTTTCAGATCAGTCATTTTGAAAATTTGATTTTATAATCATTTTTTGAATTTGATTTTAAATGACTAATTTAACTTATCTGTTTCCCTAATGATTATCTCAAAGATCAATAGTGATTGAAAAAGTGATGAGTGTCGATATTTTTCATACATTACTCAAGACAGTATATTTAGAAAAATTTCTTTAGAATTTCATAACAAGAGTTATAAAACTTTTTGTTGGGTAAAAATTCCATGATCATTTCTATTTCTATCATCTTTCTATCGACCATCACTCATCAAAATCATATATAGTATGTAAATTTGTGGTAGTTTACAAAGAAAATTATTCGTTCTTCAATTTATTATATCTTCAGATTTATAAAGGAAATTATCTGTGCTTCAATTTATTATATTCTTCAATAGAAATAAATATCCAAAATATTCACTCTCATTTAAAAGTCCTCACGGTTATGCATGGGTGAATTACTTGGATTTTTGAATATGTACTTCCATATTCATTTAAAAGTCCTCACGGTTATGCATGTATGGAACGCATATCAAAATTGAGCTTTTAAAACAGACAAGTTGATTCTAATCCCATTTAAAAGTTCTCACGGTTATGCGTGGTTAGAAGATAATTGAATTATTTTTAAATAAAAATTGTGAATACTACTAATCTCATTTAAAAGTCCTAACGGTTATGCATGGTTAATAGATATTCAAATTTCCTGAAATAAATATACCACAAATAGACAGAACTGTATGATTTTTGATGATTTTATCCCCTTCACTTCTGAAAGTGGAATATGCGCCTGACAAGGGTAATTATGATTTTTATTTGAGTTTTATTGAAATTTGATATTTATATTCAATTGAGTTAAATGTTGGATTCATGTCTGTCACTTCATCCCTATTTTTATAACACTGTTATTCTTTTGCTGATAACAAAAGGGGGAGAGAAAAGTTAAGATTTTGTCAAATAGAATCAAGCAAAGGTCAAATAATTTTCCATTTGCATATAGGCTCATTTATATATTTCTATTTGGATGCATATATGTAGGGGGAGCATCATGTAGAGAGGAAGCATTTAAATAGGGGGAGCAATTAGAGTATATCATTGATCAAATACATTTAACAGTCAAAATCTTGAATATATGTTTGTTATCATCAAAAGGGGGAGATTGTGGAATATGCAAGTATATGATTTTTTGTTTGATGATAATAAACATATATATTCATTTAAATGTATTTTTTAACGTACTATTCTATTGTTCATAGATTAAATAAATATTTGTTGAATAAAATAAATTACACAGAATTTGAATGGAATTTGAATTCAAACAGAAATTTTATTCAAACAAATATTTATTACAATCTTGAATAGTACAAATTCATACTCTCACTATACATATACAATTTTGAATACATCACGATTTTATTTACATTAATAACCTCACTACATATCACTCACACTCGTATTTTGTCTTCAACTGCATTCCAGTTTGAATCCAGCATCTGAGCAATCTGCAAAAATATTCACTAACGCAGTAAAATTGAAAAAGAAGTATTTTTGCAATATAAAATAAAATATGATTTTTGAAAATATGATTTGCCTCAGTTATTTGGGTTGTTCGTCATCATTTACATTTGAATTCATCACACACGAACAATGTGACATGCACATTGTATCACTGTACATGCCACAAGGCCGTGCACATCGATATACACTTGATAATGCTACAGGGACAGGTGAGCACAGGTCAAACCCAAATGAAAAGCCGGGTTCAACTCACGTGCAATATATTTAAAATCACGACATTAGCACAAGGTCAAACCCGAGTTTTTAAAACTGGGTTCAACACAAGGCAACATGAAGAATGCAAAGCTTTGACAAATCAAAACTGCATCAAAGCATCAATAATGCATGAAACAATGAAACAGCAATGAAAGCGACATGACCAACAGATCACACTATGCAGTGTACAAGAACAAATTTGTCGAAGATTGCCACCAAGTACAACAATGCACAAGAAAAGGAACAATGATGAAGTCGCCATTATTCTCACAAGAAAAGGAACGGGCCAAGCAAAAGAAAAAGAACGGGTTATAGAATTAAATTGGGCCGGTCATATTTCTTTAAAAGGGTTTTTGGTTTAATTAACTAAATTAGGGTTTAGGGTTATTTATTTTGTTGTCTTTAAATTATTGTCTTTTGTATTTTCTTTTCAAGTCAAAGTTTTGTAAATCACCATCTAGGTTGTAGGTAGTGTCAGATTGTCTAGTTAGAATTAGTTCAGTGAGCATGGTGTGCGAGTTTGCAAAACTCTATAGGCGGAGCAGAGTTTGCGAGTAAGCGAAACTCTATAGACGGAGCAGGGTGTGTGAGTCTATGAGAGTGTTTGTGAGCGGGAGCAAAAGGGTTTGCGAGTCTAGTAGAGTGTTTGTAAGCGGGATACTGTTTAATTCTAATAGAAATCTGGGAATGCAGCAGTAGGCAGGGGTTGCCGAAGCTGGGTAAATTTTGTGTGTGATTTACTTTTTAGCATATTTATTTCTGCAGTTTGTTTTTACGTTTAAATCGAGAAAATTTGCTATAACCCTATTCACCCCCCTTTAGGGTTAATCTAGATCCTACAATTTTTTGCCATTCTTGATTTGCTTTTGAGGTCCACCTCCTTTCTTCTTGTCTTTATCCCCTTTATTCTTCCACCACTGCTTCTTAGAGTTTTCTGATTTAGGAAACTCCCTGACCTCTTCTTTCTTAACAAATTTAACATGAAAGCCATCTCCACAAGTGACTCATACATCGCTCCCATAGGTACATGTGTCAGTGCCAACCCTTGGAGGGGTTGGTTCGAAACCTTAGCAAACTTGATGGCCTTCTTATGCGGTGTATTAATAAGCTTCATTCCAAATCACAATAACTCATTAAACTTATTTATATACTCTTTCTCCAAAAGACTCCCTTGCCTCAGACTAATGAAGTTCTCTTACTGCATGCTTTCCTCAGCTTGCAACAAGAACTTCCCCTTAAACCTTTCTCGAAATCCAAGCTAACCAATGTCTCTACCTTCCATCTCTATGATCTCCCAACAGTAAGAAGCTTCTCCCTGCAGTTGCCAAGATGCAAGCCGAACTCTCTGGCGGTTCTCCAATCCCAACAGCCTAAATATCCGCTCTGTATTCCTTAACCAAGCTCGTTCCTCTACGAAATCCTCTGTGCCGAAAAATGTCTTGCCTCCTAGATTAACGAAGTCCTTTCATAGCTTAGAAAAATTGGCTGCTTCAGGTGGATTTATGGGATCTCCACCTGCCGGTGCTGCATTGGGTGCTTGCACTTGCACCTCTGGCATCGTAGCTTAGAGGTTTCTACAAAAGCAGCCGGGGACTAGGACACCATTTGAAATATTTAGGGCGTCCGCTAATCTATGCAAAGAAAAGAAATCTAGGCTCGAAAGAATCGAAAGAAGGTTGAACTGAACTTTGAGGGGATTTTTATAAAAATTCTCTTACACTTGAAAACCATTTCTATAACAAGAGTTTCTTTTTGAAAAATACTTTTAAAGATAGGTTACTTTTGAAAAACATAAGTTTTTAGAAATCTTGTAACCTTAGGCTCTGATACCAAGTGAAACACCCCACACCCCTTAGTATACCCAAAAAGGCACAGTAAAGAATGTGGTGCGTTATCGGTACAGCTAAAGCATCACAGAGACTAAGATTCACAAGACAAATAAATAAAAACAGCAAAAACATTTAAAATACTTATCATTACTTCATAAAATAATTCATAAAAACAGAATATGTCTTAAAAACCAAATACTCATGTCTCGTGAAAAATACAATCTCAGTCACATCATCAGAGTACATAAGCAATAAAAATCATCCCTCTCATAAAGTACCCGTACATCAGAAACCAAATGAAAAAGAAACTGAAAAGAAGAAGAAGAATAGATGAAAAACTCCGAGAATGTATCTCCAAGAAATCTGAATCTACTGTCCTCGACTCTGCGGGCCTATGAGGGAAAAAGAGAAATAAAGGAGTGGGTTATATATAAGTCTGGTGAGTGAAATTAATTACTAGCATTCTTATGCAAGATAAATATAATAGACTAAAGAACAGTTGTAGTATGAAAGGAAAATATAGAAAAGATAAAACTGGAATAAAATACTGTTTCTAATTCTATTTTCTTTGATTGTGATTGTTTGCACTTGTCTTAAATTGTTGTGATTAGGTTAATCCTATTTTAATTAGGCTAAAATCCGAATTCTACCCGTTGATCGACCTTCTATCTCCGTTGTGCCACTGTGAACCAATCTTGTTGGTCACAGCAAAAGATACCTCTTTGCTCTTGGAACGCAGTAGCGAATTATATACCTTAATCGATATCACATCCTCGGTCATCGCTGGTACGCACTAACTGTCGCCCCCTATTTTGACCCCTTGTTTACCCTAATCGGTATAAGCGTGCCCAACCTCACCTAACTGTCGTGGGACCATCAGTCATAGTCTAAAAGGGAATGCTACCCAGCCTCACCTAAGTGTTGTGAGACCATTAGTCCTAGTCTGAAAGGGGATGCTACCGGTACTGGTCCTAACAAACAAATTTTATTTTGCGCCCCTTGAACAAATCCCCAGATTTGAGCTTCTATCTGTTGGCCTCTTTCGTACCCTAATTAGTATAAGCGTGTCCTAGCCTCACCTAAATATAGTGAGACCACAAGTTAGTGATCCACTTTTGGGGCGTAGGATATTTTTATTAAAATATCTTCTCCCAAGAAAAAATTTCTTTTTAGGGTCCAGCCTCAGGCAACGAACCCAATTGGAAAAAAATCTGAATGAGAAAAATAGCAAGGTCTAGGATCTTATTTATAGTGTAGCTTAGGGATCTAAGGCCATTAGATTTGAAGATTAAATTTGGTGCAACCACGTCATAAGCTCGCTAGGAACCGCCGGATGGAAGCACGAACGCACAGGATTTGAAGAAAATTGAAAAGTAACGTGTACGCTTCGTATCTGGATGAATTTACGTCCAAATAAAAAGGCGGGTGACCTATAATGAATGAGGGTCGACCTATTGGTCGACCTATGTCTTTTGGGGTTCGACCCTAAGGTCGACCTGGCTCTATGTTATATATATATATATATATATATATATATATATATATATATATATAGACACACACACACACACATACACATATATAATTTTAATTTTGTATTTCTCACATCTTCTCCATACTGACTTGGATTTCGACAAGTTATATATGAAAATTGATCAGAAAATCGCCACGGACACAATGGTGCAACTTCTGTAGTCAATTTCTGACAATTTCACTAATTTATTATTATTTAATCAATTTTTAATTAATTATAATAGCTTAAATTTTTGGTTGCTACAACCCCAAAGGGGAAACCATGAAAAGTTCCAACATTTATTACAGGTTATACCAGCACCACTTAGGACCCCAACATAGCATACATAAAATATTTTCTACATAGAAAGAAAAATTCAAAATCTTTATCAAACTATTCTAAAATTTATCTCAAATTTCTTTAAGGAAAACTTTAGAACTAAACACCCAAGTTTTATTTCAAATCGGTTTGAAATAATAATATATACATATTCTCTTGTATATCAAATCATAGTTTTGGGATTAAATCAAAATCTGTTTTACTATAATAAATCTATAGTATCCCCCAATTAGAAACCCGAAAATAAACATTGATGATGCTGCAGTCATCACTGTAATTATTTTCAAGCAATAGGATCAGTATATCCAAATCATACATTTCGGTCTTAATTCACAAGCATTTTCAAAGCGGTATCAAAGACTTCATATAATATTACTATGTATCATGCTCTCGATTTTATAAACCAATTTCCTACTTATTCACTTTCATGTAATCCGTTTATTATTTTTTCAAAATCTTGAAACGCATTTTCGAAGACATTGGTTAAGTTCTCAAACATCAGTTTAAATCCTCTTTGTTTATAAACCATATTTCATAATCCATACTTATATAAAATCACTTTCTTATATAAAATCTTTTTACAAATGTTTGTTTCCAAATATCTTATCTTCCCATTAGATTGTAGTAAACATCTTTTATTAAATTTAACTTTTAACCCAACATTGTCATTGAATGCCTTATAGTTAAACTATGAAACTCAAATCACAAAGTGTTCATTTTAATGCACCCAAAAATACAATCTAACTAACCCATCCAGTAGCAAGGTAAAAATGCTCCAAAAATGGTTAAGCATAAATCAACAATCAACAAATAGTAATCAATGCTCATAAACTGCCCGAGCATGACTAATCAGTCAATAAATGATAACAATGCTCGTAAATTGGCTCTGCAATTTTAAGCTAATAATTCTATAAATAATAATAATGCTCGTAAACTGGTCGAGCAAGTTATATCATTTAACAAAGGATAGCAATGCTTATAAATAGACCAAACATGGCTAAACAAATTAATGAGGGCTAATGAATGAACACCATTATTCTCTATCTTAATCAAACTACACTTTAATAATTCATACTTATATAACTTACTTTATATAAAATCTTTAATTTTCATTGTTGGAATTACCTTTAGGGCATACGTTTATAACAATTATAAATGTGCTCTGATATGTATAATAAGCTTAAATCATTTTAGGGCATTGCATTACCCTATCTCTTAATGAGTCATACCCAACCAATGACAAGGTTTTTGCTTAACCTTCTCACTGATACCACATGTAATGATTGGCCTTTTCGATTCTCCAAATGTTGACACTAATACATCCATGGTATTCTTGTGCCAAAAATCCAAGTACCAGGAAGATAAATTGTTAGGGTAAAATAAAAAGATAAAGAAATAGAACAAGAAATAAGGAACACGGTATCAGAATCTCACAATGGAACGATAACATATGATAATAAAAGATAGTACAAAAATGCCACCCTAAAATATAAAGCGTTTCAGAGTTACAATTCAAAATACTGTCATCAGTCGAGATAGTTATAACAACCTACCCTCATAACTGCTGATACAGACATAATAGTAATGCAGCAGAAATAAGAATATTACGGTAGGTGAAACATCCAGCTCATCTCCTCGAGCTCTAATGCACATCAACGAAAACCTTCATTTCTACACTACTTAAAAGAGCACACAAGGAAATCAGCGAAAACAAAAACCACATGTTATAGATAAGTCTGGTATAATAAACTCAAGAAATATGCGACCAACATATAATAGTACTTTAGAAACCGCACGTAATGTTGTAATGGCTATGTCCTCAAAAGAATCACCATCTAAAAAGTACATAAGGTGGTATAACGGTTAATGTCTAGGGTTAAAAATATAAATCAGAAATAGTTGTGCCACTTGCATTTCATGACACAACTATGTTAGATATACAATCAAAACGACTAAGGTACGTTCGTATATTGGTTTTCCATTAGAGACATTCCCAGAACAATTGAGGCCAGACTTTCGATAAAAGCTAGAAAGTACCTTCCGAGCACCATATATCTCTAAATAAAATATACCATAAAGGTAAACATAGTTGGTTCACATCTAAAATGTGATCCCGAATATATCAACTCCGGCGCGCAACGTTCGTAAGCGTACTCTAGATATGGAGTTGATATACCCTATAAGTTAGCCAAACCCCCTATGGCTATGCTCCTACTCTATTTTTTTGTCAATTCTGATAATGAGGCTACGTTCATCATCTCTTACATGAGTCTTCATCACTGGAACAGAACATGGATCTCCACAAGGATCTCGGCATCTAGAATAGTCCAAGGATCACTTAAGGATCCCACCATAAGTCCTTTAATGAATTTTAATATTGATCTCTCTTTGGACTTAACCTTAGGATAGACAATTCAAACATATATCATTTAACTTCATAACCGCCTCCAAAAACAAAAAAACCTGTATATCAGTCTTGAAGTGGTATTCGATAAGTAAAAACTTACCGATCTCGGTCTCTTCAACACTCGATGAATATAGATAAACTCAATTCCAGTTCTTTTAGAAGTAAGTGAACAATACATAAAGAGGAGTCCTCTCTGGTGGTTCCCATATATATAAGTTCTTGAAGGTAGAGACTTTTCATACAAAGCTCATCCCCAAGGGTTTTAAAACTATATGAAACCGTTAAGCTTTTAGATACTTCCCAAGTTAATTTGGTTAAGTTTGATAGTCGACTCGACTACTAAGTTCAAAATAGACGATCGCATATGGAAACCAAGTCTCATAGAACTATCACATTTTCGAACTTTTCAACTTAGACTATCCCTCGGTCAAGAGTGAAGCCAGGTAGGTTAGAGCACTGGTTGTATTAAAGTCTAGCTTAAAAACTTCATTCTTATCTCTCAAAGATAGACAAGCGTACTTCATTGGCTTTTAGTACTAAGTACGTGACTAAATACTTTGAATAACCAAGTAAACACACAAAGCATGATTGAGTCACATAAAGCACGATTAAGTGACATATGCGACTTCTAATCGCCTTTTTATTTAATTAATACTTTTATTAATTAAAACATCTTTTATTAGTAAAAACTTCTTTTATCCAATAAAAATTTGTTTATGAATTTCTACTATTTATTTGTACTTTTTCAGTACTTCAATAGTACTAATATACTTCTCTCAAATGGTATAAGTATATTCACAAATCATCCAAGTTTTCTTACTTTAAACCCTTACTTTTTCTATCTTTTTCAAAAGATTTCATACTTGTTATTATCTTTGAAATATCCATTTAAAAGGTCTAATAGCATTTACAAATCTGTTTCAAAGGTTTAAGACTAATGTTATTTAAAAATTGTCACTACAAACTCAAGACCATTTCACTTATGCTTATCTTTGAAACATTCTTTTCAGAGATCTATTTATATTATAAGTATAATATAAATGAGATAACGGCAAATGTTGTTAACACATTGTCACAACAAACCCAAAACCATTCCACACTAGTCATTATCTTTAAAACATCGTTTTAAAGATCTAAGTATACTTATTAACAAGAAAATAGACTTTTACATAACTTCACAAGACGGTTTATTATAACATAAATGTTATAATTCAAAACTTCCTTTATTCTTTTAAAACACTTAACTCACTTTTTCCAAACTTATAGACACACACACATACATGCTTTAAAAATAGTTATAAATAAGATTTAAATAAATGTATAAAATATTATTTAAAAATAACTAATTTACAATTTTGACAAAAATAATTAAAAAGCATGTTTTATATTATGATGGCCCTTTACTTCAAAAATTCAAATAAATATCAAAAGCATATTCAAAACTCAAACCAATTTTAAAATACTAAAAAATACTTTAGAAAACATCCGTAAAAATATTTGGGGAAAATACCAAATTTAAATAACATTTTTAGACACTTAAAATATCAAGCAACTTACTATAGCATTTATAAATGTAGTTAAAAGTCTTATACAAAGAACAATATAGAAAAGCATGAAGTTCGCGACCAGTTTTCACCGCTTTAACAAATGATTTAAGACTTTAAATTTTTACTGGAAGTACTATTCTTAGGTACTTAAATTCCATGGAAATAAACTCCTAATAATAATTTCTAATTTATTTATAAAAATTCGCGAAAACAAAGTATTTACTAGTGTTCATTTAGCGAAAAATTTACTCCAATTTTGGCCATTTTTTCTGACCAGTTACGAAACCTTTTAAACTCAATTTTTTTTTCAATAATAAGTACACATGTAATAATTATTAAAGTGAAAAGAAGCCCCTAAAGATTAGTCTCGATTTAATTACAAAAATTCCTAAAAATAAGGTATTTCAAAGCGCTCATATAACGACCTTCTTCTCGCTATAACTTTTGGCCACTTTTGCTAAGTTAATTAATGATTTGAACTTCCATATTTTTTTGATAATAATTTATCTTATCTTACTTATGAAAAATGTAAAGAATCCCTTTGGATGTCTCTCAAAGTTGGCTTTGAAAATCGTCAAATACAAGGCATTTTCAAAGTGCAACCATAGCGACCTTCTCGCTTCTAACTTTCACAACTTTGTTTCATAATTTCTATAACTTTAAAACAATTCCTTTATTATTCCATACCAAAAAATATGTGTAGAGAAAAATTAAAATAAGTTAAACCAAGTTAATATTGTAAACCCCCCATTTACACAAGCTAAGGTTAAGGGATGTCGAAGTGCACATATGGCGACCATTATTACTTGAAACAATTTCAAACATACTTCAATTCAACACACAATCAAAACAACCATTATATAATCAAATCAAGCCCATGCCACAAGTTATAGAAGGTAATAGGAGTGATGTTATACAATATAAGTTGTAATTTTCTTTCAAAAGCAAGAGGATCCAAAGTTTGTAACTTTAGTTTGTTAGTGTCACTTCAACTTTATATTTGCACACACATATACATACATACAATATGTACATACAAATAGCAAGATAGCTCATCCAAATCTAAGCAAAAAAACAAGGCATCATCTTCCCCTCTACTTCCTTTCTCACGGCCCAACACAGATAAGGGGTTTATACCCACTTGCTTCCACTTTTGACCTTCTACCCATACTTTCTAAGGTGTTCTAAGGTGTTGGTGATGGTTTAATGGGGTTTGGAAGAGATTTGAACTAATGAAAGAAACGTGGCTGGTACATAAGTCCCAAGGCAACCTTCTACCGACATGAATTGCAGTCTTCATCGACCGGATTTTAGCCTCCACCGACCACTTTCTAACTATTAAAATTGCCTCCAAACAACCTGTAATCTGAAGTGTAGCCTCCCTGAAATCCCCTTAACAACATATCCAAGTACCGTTTGATTTGAAGCATGTTTGACATCTTTTTTCCCAAATCAATAACCACATCCTATCCACTCTAAAAGCACTAACAAACATATCAAAGCGATATATGAAATAATAACCATCATCCATAAGCATACGTTCAACACATACAATTCATCCAAACATAATTAACGTATAAGGTTATGCTATCTAATTTCATATTAAAATGACAATATAATTCATATGGGGATATAAAACCACTTAAATCCATTTTTATCTTTTTATATCGGGCCATAAACATGTATAAAGGTTAAACTAAAGTTTAGAATTGTTTAACAGTAAATCATATCAAAAACATCATTTTTAACTATATGAACACATATAGTATGATGAGAGATAATAAATCACTCACATAATACCAAAATTACCAATTTAATCCCCAAATCCAAAGTGGACAGCAAGCAATTCAAGTTTCTAAGCACCCAAATGATATATCTACAATCCACTTTGCTCATTACCCTTTCGATGATGGTTTAGGCTAGGTAAGATTTTTGATGAAATCTAAGTTAGTTTAGGTTGAAAAGTAGGGAAATGAATTAGGTTTGTCCCATCAGTCCTAATTAGGCGCAAATCCTGAAATGGGTTAGTGGTTTTAAGTTTAGGCTTGACTAATTACCCACTAATCCGGTCAACAATTGTCCAAACTTAAAATGGTCATGTCTCCTAAATGGTAAGTCTGGTTTCCTATTACGACTACTCTACAGAAAAAGAAACCATCATCCTGATCTAATAAAAGTTGTTTCATATCCTGATTCAACAGCTATCAAATGTTAAAGGCTTTACAAGAATTTCCAGATCCAAACTATCCGATAAAAATTCTAGAGGTGGAAAATGTTCGTAGTAGTCATTTCTAACATTTTAGAGTCACAAAATGTCATATGAATTATATAATAATATTTTAAGATCCTTTGATACGTATAATATAGGTTGTTACATTCACCTCCCTTTGGGAATTTTGCGTTTGAAACCCCAAACAAATCAAAGAATAGTCAGCCATAGTTTCTCTCACATGCCTAATAATCATATGCAACCATCAAACATATCAACTAGGTAGTGATGCAATCAATAGTGTAGATAAACATATCCTAGCATGCAAGATCTTAAACCATCCTATATAACATGAAAAGCAAAAGTAAATACGATAAACAATAGGGCTTACCATGCAAAGACCTCTGGATATGCAACCCTCTTGCTCTCCTTGGTTTCCTACGTGTAATCGCCTTCACTCTCACCCCATTAAACATTCACAAACTCCACCATGTTCCTCCTAAGCGTATCACGTCTGACAATACAAATCAAAATATGAGGTCTAGAAGCTTCTGGTTCAAACTCGATATCATTAAATTAATTCGGTGTAATTATCATGCCTTAGTCGTGCACAAACTTCTACAAGTGAGAGACATGGAACACGTTGTGCATGCCAGCCATCTTCAGATGTAAGTTGACCCTATATGCTAGGTTCCCAATCCTCTCTACTATTGGAAAAGGTTCGACAAATCTCAATGTCAATTCCCTTTACTACCGAAATGAACAACATTCTTTATTAGAGAAATCTATATAATCACCATATTTTCGGTAGGCAACTCCAAATCTCTGCATCTCTTATCAGCATAGCACTTCTACCTATAATGAGCAACTTTCATTCGTTGCCGAATGATATCAATCTTAACAGGTATTTCTCATGTCCGACCTAAGCATTGGTTTTTCACCTGCTTTCCACCAACATGAAGGAGTATTGCACGGTTGGCCATATAATGCTTCAAATGGTGCCATACAGATACTAGACCAATAATTATTGTTGTATGTGCACTCTATAAAATGCAAATGATCATCCCACGAGCTACCAAAATTGAGAATGCATGCACATAAGAGATCCTCCAAGATATGATTCACTCTCTTGGTATGCCCTTCAATCTGCAAGTGATAATACCAAGATATTGCTTCATCCCTAACGTCTTTTACAAGCTCTACTGAAACCCACAAGTGAATAAAGGTCTTGGCCACTCACAATGCTCTTGGGCACACTATGAAATCGCACGACCTATTTCACATACAACTCAGCCAAATGTCACGTTATGGACTTAATGGGTATGAATCAAGCACTCCTCATTAATCTATCGACTATCACCCAAATGCTATTATACCATCCTTCGATCCTGGGCAATCCATCACTAAAATCCATTGATACTCGTTCCCACTTCAACTTGGGAACCACAAGTGGTTGCATCAACCCATTTTTCTTCTCTACTCTGCCTTCACCAACTGGCATTTCATACACCTCATGATGAATGCCCAACATCATTTTCCATCCCCTTCCAATAATATGTTTGCCTCATATCACTATACATCTTATTACCATATGTAAGTATGGCCAATCCAGAATGATGACACTTTCATAGGACCTCATCTATTAATCCATCTACATCGAGAACAAACAACTCCTATCCTTACAAAGCCAACAATTTGGGTTGAGCCTTGTAACGACCCAGAATTTTGGTCGTTAGATTTTGAACATTTAATTCATTTTAAATGTTGAATGTGAATTATAATTTGACTTTGAATAAGAGGATTTTGGTTAAATTAATAGAATTATAGAATTAGTTAAATTTCAAATATGGTAATTTAATTGGATTTGAATAATAATAATTTAAATATTTAGAATTGGGATAATTGGTGAATCTGGGTGTAAATAGATATAAAAATAGATTCTAAAATTTATTTTAAGTCTATTTGGATTTGAATTATAATATTAGACTGTTGTTGGAATTAAAAGTCAATAGGTTGAATTTGGAATTTTATATTAATTTAATAATGGAATTTAATAATATAATAATGCAAATAATCAGATTTTGGTTCGAAATGAATCAGAATGATTTCTGATGTGAGTATAAATTCTGTATGATTTATAATAAAGTTAGTAAAGTTTAAAAAGTGAAATTTTAGGTGATTTCGACGATTTTGGAAATTGCTCGAATTTATCGACGAGTTAAAATAGCCTTCTGGGGCACAGTCTCGAAATTCGACCAAACCAGTTCCATTGAGTCTGTAATAGTTAGTTATTATCGGATTTCAATCTCCGTAGAAATCGGAGTTGTCGTTTGACCTTGGCAGCTCAAAACGCATAGAAACTACTTTAATCGATTTAATTAAGAATTGATCGTTTATTTCCGTAGCTCGCGCATATGATCGAATTAGCTTCCAAAACACGTTCCATTATGTTCGAAATATAGGTAAAACCTTATAATCGCCTGGCGGCACGTGAGATTTGGAGTTCGCTTGTAAATGCTCGTTAAAATTGAATTTAACATTAAAATAATATTATAAAACATATATATATATATACACACACACACACGGCCGAAAACCCTAACCTATCTTCTTCAGCCGCAACCTAGAAAAACAATGGTCGACATTTAGTTTCCTTCTCCCCAATTTTTCTTGAAATCCAGGCAGTATTTTCAAAAAAATTCCAAATGAAATTTGAAGAACTCGTCGAGTACTACACATCCAGCGGTGGATCTTGCTTGATGCGGTCGTTTGGAGATGTATTTTGCTGTCGTTCGCCGTGCTTTCGTGCGTGTTCTTTGATGAACAGGAGCCACCGAGCTTCACTATTCTTCGGCCGAAGGAGGAGGTGGGGATGGCGCTCCGTTTGGCGCTCGTCGATCGAGTCGAAGTGGCTCGTGGTGGCGTTGGTGATCGAGGTAGTGACGCGATGTTTGGGTTCGAACAACCCTAATTTGCACGATGTAGAAGAAGCAGGCTTTGGCCTGGATTTGCTGTGCCTTTGTGCGATCATGATTTTTTGGTAAAATATTATGTAAATTTTAAGAAAATTTGTTTATAAATTATATTCAAACTCTAAAAATATTCATATACCGTGCGTTCGTTAGAAGATTTCAACGAAACAAGAAGCGTCGGAATCGCAGCGATGCGATCTATGCTGCAGTGCAAATTTGGAGACGATCGGAGCTAGCGAAATTTTGGCTTAAATCGATTACGGTCGATTTAATTTGGAAATTTAAAATGCTTGTCGAAATTCAAGGTGAGTTAATCTCACTCACATCTTGATACCGGTTAATTCAAATAGCAAATATTTAAATGTTTGATTGGTTGTTTAGCTAAATATGATAATTATTATCAGATTGAATCGATATTTATTGGTTGTGCTAATATCTATGGATGCAGGAAAATAGGTTGGAGGGATCCAACTGGATTCCTCATAAATAGAAATTTTATTTATATTCTGTGATATATCTCATTGATATCCAGTGATAAATTGATTTGGATCTTGGTATGCTGTGTTATGGTTGGATAAATAGAATTTGGTATTTTAAAATATATCAATAAATAAATTGGGATTAAAGGAAAATGAAAGGAATTTTTAAGTAATGAATTTAAGGGGATTAAATTCAAGAAATTGGGTTGAAATTTGTAAATGGTTTTGAAACTGAGATTGGAATGGAAATGAGAAACGAAAATTTATAAATTGGGTTTATAAATAAACCGGTATATTTATCAGTGGATAAATTTGGAAATATTAATTTCCGGTGGGAAATTCTATAACAAAGGTATAATTGTTTTAAAAGTAACGATGAGATTATCATTAAAGGATGGAAAGCGCATTTTTTCTGGAAATTTGGTATGTTTCAAAGAAAAGCTTTCAAATTATAAGTTGGCAGTTTAAATTCTGTTTTAGAATATTTTAGAAAAAAATATTATTATAATTTTTTAAAGTATAAGTAAACATTTATTTAAGTAATTATGGAATTTAATTATTTTAAAAAGTAAAGTAGTATTAAATTTTCAAAAGGAAATTATAATATAAATATTTGATTTAATAACTCTATTTTAAAAGTTAAGTTTGGCTTAAACTACTTGGAAAACCTCTATATATTTCCTTAAGTATTATTTTCATTTAAGTATTTTCTAGAAGCTTTATTTAGAATATTTTAAGCATATATTTTGAAAGTGATATTCCAGGACATAGAAATGTGTTTAAAAATAAAAATAGGGTTTATTTTTATAGTGTTGGAGGAATTTACGGGATTTAAACGTAAATTTGAATTGAGGTAAATCGTGTAGGATTTATAAAAGGATTATTTGGTTTATTCTGAAAACAGAAGTGTAGATCCCTAAAAAGCCAAGTACGTTTTAAAGCAGATTTTTAAGTAAAATTTAAAAGTTTAAAATTTGACTTTAAAAGAATGTTTTTAAGAAAACTCTTATTTAAGTTGTAAAGATTTCAAAAGTAAATATTTACTAAAATAGTTATAGTAATAATTATTTAAAGGGTTAATTGGTATTATGTTTTAAAGGAATATTATTAATATTTATATTTATAAAATGGATTTATTTTACAGATAGTTTGGTAAAAGTTTTATTTAAAAACTTGTATAGGATTTCATAACTTTATTTTAAAATTTAGTATGACTTAACTTTTATTTTGGAGAAAAATGGGTTATATTTTATAAAGCAGTGATTGAAACATTTAAAAAGTATGTATATATTCCAAATAAAGTATGTAAATAGCATTAATTTAAATTATTATAAATCTAAAGTAATTGGCTTGGATGTTTTCGGTGGAAATCAATGTTTGGAAATTTATTCCATAAGGAGTGTGTGGTTTGAAAACTGTTTTCAAGGGGTTGAAAATGGAAATATATCTTGCGAAGATATTTTGAGGATAATAAATAATTTGGGGAATTTATTTATTATTTGATGGATGTTTATGGATATTAATTGATAGTTAAATCACCGACTATCAATATTGGACAATGCATTGATCGTTTCGAAGAGACCAAGATCGAGATTTATTTCTCGAAAACCACTTCGATCCCGTTTGTACGTTTTCATGAGGAAGACGCGTTCGGAGTCGAAGATGGAGCAGTGAAGTGAAAGGGCTAATCGCTACTAATCCTGAGGATGTTTCCAAAATGGATGTAGTAGAAGTAGTGTCTTCGGTTCCATTCGAACCCGGGACGGACTTGTATGGATGAATGCTTTCGGAACATCGTCAGGTGGACGATGGGCATTCTAAGTGAAACATTCTAAAAGGTAACGCTTAGCCTCAAGCCTCATCAACCGGGAATGACTGAAAATCAGAGGTTATGCAGCAAGGCTATGTGGGTAGCACCCATTAGGGCGAGGTCATCCTTGTCTAGATGTCCCTTTTTATTCGGCTTAGCGGTGCGGTTGCTGATCCCAACCGTGGGGTGATCTTACTCGGGATTATCCAGTAAGGGGTAGTCCCGATCTTGTGCTGCAGGGGATTGGAAGTAATCCTCGGTATGATGGTCTAGGCCACGTACCGTGACAAGTGGTACCCCAGTGCCTAGTCATTAGTTGTAGATCCATTCTCCCTACGAGCCTTTTACGAGTTTTGTTTGTATTACCCACGATTGTGGCAAGTAGCTGGAATTTAATAAATGTAACAATTTCGGCTATTTTAATAAGTATTTGTATATAGACACTATTACAATATCAGAGGATTTTTATAAAAAGTGTTTTAGCTATCGTAAGGTAAAAAGCCGACATGTTTATTTATGGCGTGGTCTTACGAGATGCTTTTGTTTTCAAAAGGTTTTTTTAAAACTTTAATAATCAATTTGGGTGTATTTTTATCAACTGGTATTCCATACTGACTCGGGTCTTATTTCATTATAATGCTCGGGTTACACCGAGTATTATAGATTTCAGGATTGGATGTTATGGAGCTCAGGAGAGGAGCTGGAGACGGAGACATATTATCCGTACTTGTATATATACTTTGCTGTTTATTGTTGATGCTGTCAAGCTAGTAATTGTTGTTTGTTTGAGATATACTCTGATGATATATTGTATAAAACAGATATAGTTTTCATTTTGTGCAAAGATCTGTAATTGACTATTATATTTTGTTCCGTTGCGATTGTGAGATTCTGTTAATGTTTAGTTCCTTCTTTCTTCTATCTTCTTTCTTTATCCTCAGCAATCTGCCTTTTCCGGCACTTGATCGTCGGCATATTATACTGTGGAGTATTTTGTGTCAATTTTCGAGGGTCGAGAAGGGTGGGTCGTGACAAGCCTTTACTTCTGGTATGCTCGGACTCTACTGCTTCCTCTATCTTCGCCATGATCTCCACTTATCTAACATCTCATCTCTAATAAGTTAGACCCGCTCAATCAAAGTAGGTCTGATCGTCACATTGGCCAATATTTCTGACTCTAACTCGCAATAAGGTCTGAAGTCATAACCAATCATATATTTAAACTGCTTCTACTCGAGGAAAATCATTCCCAAACTATCGTGTCTTCCCCTCAAGGCATTGACGACTACATTTCCCTTACTGAGCGTAAAAGAAACGATAAAGTTGTAAAAGGCTAAGTACACCAACCATCGCACATGACGAAGGTTGAGATCCTTCTAGGAAAAAAGGTATTTCAAGAATTTATGGTTTGTGAACTAACTCAAACCTTTATCCTAATAGATAATGGATCCATATCTTCAAAGATAAAGCTATTTCCGCCAACTCCAAATCATGGGTCAGATACTTCTTCTCATGCGGTTTTAGCCATCGACTAACATAGGCCACAACCTTACCCCTTGCATTAGTACTGCAAGCAATCAAGTACCATAAGCATCAGTGTATATCGTCATCTCCTTCTTCCATTTGGAATGGGTTACACTGGTGTACTCGTCAACCTCTCTTTTAGACTCACAAATGCATGCTTTCACTTCGTATCACACACAAAAGTCTGATTCTTCTACGTAAAATTAGTCAGTAGCACTGCTACCTTCGAGAAGTCCTTGATAAGACATCAATAGTATCCCATCAGTCTAGGGAAGCTTCTTATGGTAATACCCTTCTTGGGTTGGTTCCAATCTTGACCTGGTGCCATCGTCGCGGGATCTAATGCGATGGCCTGCTTAAAGACGATATGATCCAAGAATCTCACTTCCCTCCTCCAAAAGTGACACTTCGAATATTTTTCTTTCAACTCGAGCTTCCATAATGTTTCAAGCATAATCTTCAAAAGTGTCTTGTGCTCCTCTTCTATCCTAGAATTGACCAGAATATCATCTACGAACACAAGCATGAACTTATTTAGCCGATCCTTAAAGACACGGTTCATGTGATCAACAAAATATGGCAGAGCATACTTTGTTATCTCGAATGGCATAACCAATCACTCACATAAACTAGATGGCATATGAAACATATTGATTATCGTGCTCTCATTCACTACTCTCAGTTGATGAAACTCACCATGATATCCAACTGAGAGAACACCATTTCATCGTAGTGATGTTCGGCCAAGTCATCAATACACGATAGTGGGTACTTGTTATATCTCATTACCTTATTCATCTCATGGTAATTAAAACACAACCTCAAAGATCCATCTACCTTAGTGACAAATACTACTGGTGTGCCCCATTCAGATATAATTTTACGAACGAACCTTACCTCAATAGGTCATTCACTCGCACCTCCAACTCCTTCTACTCTCCAAGTGCTAAACCACTTCAATGGCATAACTATTGGTCTTGAATCCTTTACTAATTTTATGCGGAACTGAATCTGTTGATGTGGTGGTAACACGATCACCTCCTCACATATATCTGTATACTCTTTATAATGATCCACCTTCTCAACCCTCAAAAGTCGACACTAATACATCACTGGTATTCATGTGCTGAGCATCTAAGTGCTAGAAAGACAAATTGTTGGGGTGAAAGAAAATAAAAAGCAGAACAAAATCTCACATCATAATGATTGAATTATAAAATACAGAATAATCTTAAATAAAAGAATTGTAATATATATGTATTCATTAATCAGAGTACCAATGTATCATTAGCCTGGACAGATGTAACAGCCTATCCTTATAATTGCTGATAACAAATACAACGGAAATAAAAAGATACATAAATACATATAGGGGCATTTAGCTCGTTTGCTGAAACTCAAAAGCATCCACAACTAAATTTAAAACATATTCGGGCTGACCCGAGCATTATAAGAAAATAACACTCGGATTAGTCTAGTAAACTAGCATGAGAAAACTATATCAAATTATATTGGTTTCTATTTATAAAACCCCTTGAAAAATAAAGGTATCTCATAAGACCATGCCACACATAAACATGGATGGGTTTTTTTGCTTACGATAACCAAAACATTTCTATAGGAAATACTCTAGTATTATAAAAATATCTAGGGTTTAAAATAATTATTGAAACACAGCTGAAATCATTACATTAACTAAATTCAGTATAATAAGTATACAATCAAGTACAAAGGCTCGTATTGGAAAATTGATTTCCAACTATGAAAGGGTAAGGGTCTACCTAATGAATTAGTATACCTCTAGACAAAATGTACTGGAGGCTACAACACGTTGCATCTCTACTACTCAGGACTGGCCCTACCTCTTATTGGATAGCATCGAATGTGATCATCCCTAGGTTGGTCAACAACCATAATGGGGACCGAATCATATATAGTTATCGACTCTAGATAAGCAATGATCAAACCCTAATAAAAGCGACCCACATAGCCCTACGGCACGTCCTTGCTTCAATCATTTTATCGATTGATGAGGCTAGAGGCTATGTTTTACCTTGTAGATAGCAATTCCACTTAAAATGCTAGCATCACCCTCTAAGTAGAAATGCAATGCCAACATTCATCCGAACAAGTTCGTTCTGAGTCTGAACGAATTGGAGGTACTACTTCTAATACATACATTTTGAAATAACACTAAGGATTAGTAGTAAGTAGCCCTTGCACTTCAAAGAAATCTGTCTTTGAAACATTATCTTCAAGATGTCATCCATTTGAACGCTTATCCTGGTTCAAAGTGTTTTTCGGCTAAAATATCTGATATTGGTCTCTCCAAACCGACAACGATAGTTTAAAATTGGCCAAATTTGATAATCTGTTATTACCTATCAAAAAAACAATAGTCAAACTAAGGGTTTTTTCATAGGAAAAAACTGGTTAAGTACATAAGCAACCACTAACCTCTTAATTAATTCTTTCGTTAATTAAAATTACTTTGTAAATACTTGTATCAAAATACTTTTACAAAGATATACTCACAAACTCTTTATACCCCTTTTAACACTTGGAAAAATATCCATATACTTATCTCAACAGTAAAAGAATATTCACAAAAACACTACACTTTCACTAATTAAAAAATATATTCATATACTTATCTCAACGGTTTAAGTATATGCACAAACATAGAGAAAATTTCCGTTTGGTGTTGAGTATAGAAAAATGTCCCATACCACCATAATTGTGATGAACCGAAATTTCGAACCTCGAAAATCAACGCTAACACATCCTCAGTATTCACGTGCCACAAATCCAAGTGCTAGAAAGCCTGATTTGTTAAGGAAAGAAAGAAGAAAGATGAAAAGAAAGAGAGAAAGAAACTAAAAACAAACACAGAATCTCACAATCGTAGCGGAACAACATATAATATAATATCAATGAACTTTACAATAGAGAAACCGTAATATAATTTACATACATCCATCAGAGTACAACAATCAAATCATAATCATCAGCTTGGACAGTTATAATAGCCTATCCTCACAAATGCTGATAATTTAAACAACAATGCAGCAGAAAATAAACATATATGTGAATACTACCAGAATTTTTCCAACTTGTTTGCTGAAGCTACAAAGCATCGAAATTGAAATCTGTAAATATGCTCGGTCTGACCCAAGCATTCAAAGGGAAGAAAGCCCGGATTAGTCTGGTAAGCCAGTGTGAGAAAACACATCTCAAATTTATTTTAAAGCTGTCAAAACTTTCCTTTATCAAAACAAAGGTATCTCGTAAGACCACGGTGCACATAACGCGGATGGGTTTTTACCTTACGTTAACCAAAAAATTTCATATCAAATCATCTGATATTATACTAGTGTCTACTATACAAATAATATTAATTATAGATGAAATTGTTACATTACTAAATTCCATCATACTAGCCACAAAGTGGGTTCTACAAACAAAATGGCAGGTACATATTGGAGAATGGATTCCATACAAATGACAAGGTAAGGGACTACCTTCCGACAGTACACCTCTAGAAAAATGTACCTAGGGTCCAGATACTGAACACCTAAACCAACACAGAATCGACAACCCCTTAAGCGAATCGCACCGAATATGACATCACCTCAGTCGTTCCCGACCTGTCCGTGGCCACATCATACACAACATATGCGACATATAGAGAGTAATCTAGAAAGGTGATGATCATGTCATCATGCGAGCAACCCATATAGTCCTGCCACTTCTATCCTATTTCTGTCATTTTCGGGTGATGTGGCTAGAGGTAACGATTACCTTTCATATAGCATTATCAAATGCCACATTGCCATTTCCATAATCACATAACTGACTTTTACAAATGTATGACACCTAAGTGCGTACGTCTTCCGAAAGGGTGTTAAGCTAAGAGAAGTTGCCTTCTCTGCCACCAAACAGATGAAACGTTCATAGAGATCAATCAATGTAATTAGAAATGCAACATTAGACATTCGTCTGTATAAGTTGACCAGGTATAGGACAAACAGAAGGCACTCTCCTACCATATCCTATTGGGATTTACCCCCAGGAATAGAAGCGAGAAGTCCTTGCATATTGTAGATATTCATAACGAAGCACTACTGCCACTATAAATACATGATATGGTAAATTTCACCCTAGGGGAGTAGTGGGAAGTAGCTCTACATCATAAAGATCTCCGCCTTCAAAATCATCATCATAAGACATGCACTTTCGAATGCAAACATTGGTTCGAAGTGGTTCTCGGATAAATCCAAACACGGTCTCTCCAGACCAACAACGATAAAGAGGCCCTTAACATCATATAAAAACCCAGTCTCGTAGACTTATCACGTTTCTAACTCTTAACTTGCTATCCTTCGACCAAGAAGGAAGCCCGGTAGATTGGAGTACCATAGACACTCCGCACTACTCGAATCAATACTCTTAATCCAAATGATAATCAAGCCCACTCAATCGGCTTCGTGCTAAGTGCACGACAAATCAATTCCCACGTCAAGTCAAGAAACCAAAAATGGCAAAAATTGATAGTCGATTATTTAACTATCAAAAGCAACAAATAATATCTAGCACATAAGCAATCACTGGGCCCTTTTATTAATTAAATCAATTTCCAAGTATTTACTTCAAATTATCTTTAAAAATATATATTCACAAAACCATTTCGAATTATTGATATTTGGATATAAATTCCATATACTTATATCAACGGTATAAGTATATTTAATAACACTACCATTTTGGAGATACGACAAATAGATTTCTATAACAATACAACTCTAGAGTTCGTATGCCCTGGACGGGTGTAAAGTATAAGAAGCAGTGTTCCTACTCCACCAAGGCTTTTGGCACTATCATAAGAACCACTTCGTGTATGTCACAATAGAAGGTTAAAACACAATTTATTGTGTCAAAACGAATGTTGCGTAAAACATTGTTGCGACAACCCAAA
The DNA here is from genome assembly GCA_030765085.1 of Allium cepa. Taxonomy (NCBI): domain Eukaryota; kingdom Viridiplantae; phylum Streptophyta; class Magnoliopsida; order Asparagales; family Amaryllidaceae; genus Allium; species Allium cepa. Next base: position 508,860,968 of record CM060932.1, on the reverse strand, counting down.
GACACTAGTATAGTGTGTGTGTGTGTGTGTATCCTATATACTATATAAAACATTTCCTTTTGGAAATCATTTACTATAACAATAGTGTTATAGTCCATGCCTTCCATACTCTCTCAAAAACGTCTATTATAACAATAAATGTTGAAATCTATGTTTCGATACATATCACATTTTAAATCATTTTTCAAAACTACTGAATTCCATTTGGAATTATTACCTTCAAAATTTTACTTTAAAAAGATAAATTACTTTTAAAAACATTAATTCCATCAAAATATTTCTTTCAAAGCAATCCTTTTAAAAGATTATTTAACTCTTACAAAGTTGAATGTGTTTAATTTATATAAAATTCCATGTTTAAATCACAACATTAGTCATTTCCATATTTATAAAACAATGTTTATAAATCTCCTTTCTATTTTATAAACATCTATTTTATATAATCTCTTTATTTTTAAAATTCTATTTATAAATCATTCTTTATTAAAAATTCATTTTACTATCAAAATCCACTTACAATCCATATTTTTATAAATCTAATTTATTTATAAAATCCATTTACAAAATCCATTTACCAAATAATTCAAATCCATTTACAAAGTATTTATAATTTTTTATTATAAATCAATTTTTTTATTTATAAAATCCCACTTTTATAAATCCTTTGTATAAACTATTCAAAAAAAAATTAAAATTGTTTCAACAAACAATATATTTATAGCATCAAAAATCATACTTTTTATTTGTTTGAATATAAATTCATTCCTTTTAATAATTTAAAAATTATTAGAACATATATTTCCAAAATTACTTTGAAAATTAATTCAATTTAAAATCACTATTTTATAGTATTTTCAAAATAATAAAAATACTGCCTAGTGCAACTATATCACTAAATAAGCAAAAAACAATCCATCTCATTAAATATAACATCCAATACGTCATATATCAAAATATGTGAAAAGTAAAATCAACCGTGTGAGAAATCATGTTGAATCCCTCCAACCTACCCTCTACATCACACACAGCATATAATCAGTAATATAAAAATCAACCGCTTCGAGGCGGAATTCATATACAAAGGGTCATCCACTCATACACGGGAATGTAATAAGGTCTCATCCTCCCCAATAGGTGAGAATATATCCAAACCAACTAATAAATATAGTATATCATCCAAACAAGAAATAAACAACATAAATAAAATTATTCACGCTTATATAAAAATATAAGCAGGTTAGAGAGGTGAGTTAACTCATAAAAATTCCAAAAATTGCCTAAGTTTTCCGGCTTGGAGTTAAATTGAACGGTCGTTCAATTTAATCCAAAATTTCCTACTAGCTCTGAATCCATGTAATCCAACTTCATAGTGTAGTACTCGCTGATATGATCGCAAACAAACTTGTCATGCTTAAGACCGACCTCCTATGAATAAGTTATACATTAATTAACGTACGAGATAATTAATTTAAAATTAACATAATTAATTGACGTTTCAAAAACTTAACCCTTCTTCTCTTCCCTCCTCGTACGCGACTTCCACGTCCAAGATGAACTCGTTTTCTTATTCTTTATTTTTTTTGATCGAAGATCGATCATCGCGCCCAACCGACGTCACCGCCCCACTTACGTCGCCGCTGCTGCCACTTTTCGCCATCGCCAGCCGGCCGCTCAACATGCCACGCGCATACGAACCAAAACCCAAAATCACAAACGTGGATGTACATGAACGTAGGCCCATAGCCGCTGCCGTGGTCAATGATTTGACATTCCAACTGGTAGATGGCTCCTTATAGTCGAGCTCTACATTTTGTTAGTTGAAGTCCTTGGCCAATTCGGCATCTAGAGGCACCGATGAACTATGGCCATTGATTTGGTTATGTTATATTGGCGGCCATGAAGTCAGAAGCTAGGGTTTCCAAATGAAGATAGTTGATGGCCTTATATAGCAAATTTTTCGTGGAGCTATTCATCCGTGAAATTTTCGAACATCAAACAAAGCATGCCACTTAACGTTCTATATGGTATACCCTTATTCCGAACACAATGGAATATATATCAGAAGCTAATTCCATCATATATAGAAGTTAACTTTTCAAAACGAATTATATTATTTTTAAATTCCTTTAATTAATTTCTACGCGGTTCGAACTCGCACAGCCAAACGATACGTCCAATCACCATGAAATTCGACGGCATATAATAATTCACCATTATGGATCCAATGAAACTAGTTTCACTAAAATTCGAGACAATTCCCCAAAAGTCTATTTTCACACGTCTATTTAAAATATAAAATTTCCAATTTCTATTTATTCACTTTTGATTCAAATTTAAAATTCAGTATCTTTCTTCTTATTCAAGTAGATTTGAAATCAACTTCTGAAATCATTTTCATTCATATTAAATTCAAGATTCATTTATTTAAACAACTCCATATATTCAAATTTAACAATTTAATTATTAAATAAATCACTATATTTGAAATATAAGTTCTTTAACTTATAAAATTAACTATTTTAATATTTAAAATCAATTAAATATTCTAAATTCGAATGAATAAAATTCCTGGTCATTACAATAATTATTTAAAGAACATTTTTGGAAATCAACCTCATCTTCGATTATAAATCTACTTTTTATATAACTCAAAAATTATTTATAAAACTCCTTTTATAAATATCTAAAACCATTTATAAAACTCTTCAATAAATCTCTAAAACAATTTATTAACTTTTTTTTGTAAATTTCTAAAACCATTTATAAAACTCTTTTATAAATCTATAAAACAATTCATAAAAATTTATTTTTTACAAAACTCCTTTATAAAGATCCTTTATTAAATCCCTTCTAAGCCCCTTTATAAAAACCTTTATAAAAGCCCTTTAAAAAAAATTATAAGTCCAAACCCCATTTTTATTTATAAACTCTTTAATAGATCTCTTTTATTAAATAAGATTCCTTTTATAAATCAATTTATTATTTATAAATATAATTAATCAGATAAACTAATTTACTTTAAAAATCCTAAATAAATAATAAACTAACTTTCCAACATAATTAATTAAACAATTAATTAACTCCATAACATTATTAATATAATAACAATTAATAGCTTCAAAACAATGTAAATAAATAATAGTTATACTTCAAAACATTGTTATACAATAAGAGTTATTAATAGCAAAACATTACTAATAGATAATAATTGTTAACTTCAAAACATAATAGTTAATAATTTCAAACATTATTAATCAAATAATAATAATTAATCATCAAACATTATTAAAATAAATAATAATTAACCTCTAAACAATATTAATAAATAATTATTATTGACTCGATAACGTTATTAATAAATAATAATTATTAATTGTGTTCAAACAATATTAATTATTTAAATAAATAACTTTTTACAATATTAGAATATTGATAAATTACTTCAAAACAATCAAATATAAATAAAAAAAATTTAAAACACTATTAAACAAATGTTAAATAACTTTAAAAACTTTTCTAAATGGTTTAGAAAAAACAATAGAAAGGTTGGGTTAAAATGGAGAAGTTCAAAATCCACTTAAATAAAATTATCCTAGAAAAAAAAATGTTAGATTCAAAACCATTCTCCAAATCAAAAACCTATTCAAGCCAAAAGGATAATTAATAGTATTTCAAAATACTAAATTAAGGCCATAGCCACCACAACACTTAATCAATATTGTTATTGATTTTTATCACTACAGGGGTTAAGTTTCGAACATATAACAATGTCATAACCAATAAGGCCAAACAATCAAGTTTTGATATCCAATAATTCATACAACAGGAATATGATTGAAAATAAATCAATAATAGCGAGGAATATCGTTTGATCCCTGTACAAGTTCCATATACGTCAGATAAATTCCCTACAAATGATTTCATATATTGACCATTTTCAAAAGCGATAATTCATTAAAATCAAAGATTCAACCAATTAAAAACATCCAAGCATACAACCAATTATTTCAACTAAACATAAAAAGTAAAATTTATCTACTATATATCTTTCTAATAAGCCAATAAGGTGGGTTTAACTCACCAAAATTCCAGTTATCGCCGAAGCTTTCTTGTTCTGCCTGATGTCGAACAGAGTTCGATTTTAACTTGAAATTCTACAAGCTCCAATTTCGATAAATCCAATTCCAACAGCATTTTATATTCCTACGAGCCCAACGCAACTGATCGCGCTTGATTTGGACCTTGTATGCACAAGTTATCGAATTTATAATACATTAAACTTATTCGAGGGTGTTATTAACCCTATCTCTAATGAGTTTACTCATTCTGGGGCATTACTAACCCTATCTCTAATGAGTTTACCCTCACCATGACCTAGGTGTTCGCTCAACCTAAGCTCTGGTACCAACTGTGACGACCCGCCTTCTCGACCCTCAAAATTCAACACTAATGCATCCACGGTATGTACATGCCGAGCATCCAAGAGCCTGAAAGACAGATTGCTAGGGTGAAAGAAAATAAAAGATAATAAAATCTCACATCATAACGAGTGAACTATAATATACACAATGATCATTAATAAAAAAAATGCGATACACTTACACACATCAATCACAGTACTAATCTGTCATCAGCCTGGACAGTTATAATAGCTTGTCCTTTTAATTGCTGATAAATACGGCAAACAAAACATGTAGCAAAAATAAATAGATACGTAGATACATCTTAAGGCATCAAGCATGTCTCCTGAAGCTTGAAAGAATCCTAAAATATATCTGAAACATAATCGGGGTAACCCGAGCATTATAAGAAAATAATACCCGGATCAGTTTGGCAAACTAGTGTGAGAAAACTCTATCAAGTCATATTGATTTCTATCTCGTAAGACCACGCTGCACATAAACACGGACGAGTTTTTACCTTACAATAACCAAAACATTTCTATAGAAAATCCTCTGATATCATAATAATGTCTAAGGTTAAAAATAAATATTGAATCATAACTGAAATAGTTACATTAATTAGATTCCAGCATAATAGGTATACAATCAAGTCTGAAGGCTCGTATTGGAAAATGGATTTCCAACTATGAAAGGGTAAGGGTCCACCCACTAAATCAGTGCACCTGTAGATAAAAATGTGCTGGAAACTACAACATGTTGCGCCTCTTCTACTCAGGACTAGCCCTTACCTTTACTGGATAATGTCGAATATGATCACCCCAAGTTTGATCAACAACCATAATAGGTCTCGAAACATACATATATATTAACTCTAGATAAGGAGTGATCATAACCTAATGGGGGCGATCCATATAGCCCTATGGCACATCCCTACTTTAATCATTTTATCGATTAATAGGGATAGAGGCTACGTTTTACCCTTTAGATAGCACTTTTAGATAGCAATTCCACTTGGAATGCTAACATTGCCATCCAGGCTGAAATACAATGTCAGCATTCATCCATACAAGTTTATTTTGAGTCAGAATGAAACCGAAGACACTAATTCTACTACATCCATTTCGGAATCACCCTTAGCATTAGTAGCAAGGTGCCCTTGCACTTCGGAGAATTCCATCTCCGAAACATCATCTTTAAGATGTCATCCATTCAAACACTTAAGTCGGTTCGAAGTGGTTTTTGAAAAACATATCTGATCCTGGTCTCCTCGAACCGACAACCATAATTTAAAACTAGCCAAATTTGATAGTCGGTTATCAACTATCAAATAAAAACAACAATCAAATCGGGGTTTTTATTTCCATTGGGAAAACCAACATTGGTTAAGCACATAAGCAACCACTAACCTCTTTAATTAATCCTTTCATTAGTTAAAATCACTTTGTAAATATTTGTATCAAAATACTTTTATAAAGATACATTCACAAACCCTTTATAGCCCTTTTAACACTTGGAAAAATATTCATATACTAATCTCAACGGTATAAGTATATTCACAAAACACAACACTTTCACTACTTAGAAAATGTATTCATATACTTATCTCAATGATTCAAGTATATTCACAAACACAGAGAAAATTTCTTAATTGGTGTTGAATATGGAAAAATATTCATACCATCGTACATATTTAAAGATCATTTTTGGAAATCAATCTCAACTTCTTTTATAAACTTCTTTTTTATATAACTCTAAAATCATTTATAAAACTCCTTTTATAAATCTCTAAAACCATTTATAAATCTCTAAAAAAATTATAAAAATCTTTTTATAAATTTCTAAACCCCTTTATAAAACTCTTTTATAAATCTATTAAACAATTTATAAAACTTTATTCTTTTACAAAACTCCTTTATAAAGATCCTTTATAAATCGCTTCTAAGCCCTTTTATAAAAAACCCTTTATAAAACCCCTTTAAAAATTCTTATAAATCCAAACCCCTTTTCCATTTATAAACTCTTTAATAACTCTCTCTCATTAAATGAGATTCCTTTTATAAATCAATTTATCATTTACAAATACAATTAATCAAATAAGTTAATTTATAATAAACATCCTAAGTAAATAATAAATTAACTTTCCTACATCATTAATAAAATAATTTATTAACTCCATATTTTTTTAATTCAATAATAAGTAATAACTTCAAAACATTATAAATAAATAATTATTATTTGCTTCAAAACATTATTATATACAATAAGAGTTATTAATAGCAAAACATTACTAATAGATAATAAATTTTAACTTCAAAACATTATAAATATAATAGTTAATAATTTCAAACGATATTAATAAAACAATAATAACTAGTATTCAAACATTATTGCAAGAAATAAAAATTAACTTCTAAAACATTATTAATAAATATTTTTATTAGTTCTAAAATGTTATTAGTAAATAATAATTATAAAATGCCTTCAAACAATAATAATTATTTAAATAAATAACATTTTTACAATATTAACATATTGATAAATAACTTCAAAAAAATAAAATGTAAATTAAAAAAATAAAACACTGTTAAACAACTTTAAAAACATTTCTAAATGATTTATAATAAACAAATAGAAAGATCGCGGTAAAATAGAGAAGTTCAAAATCCGCTTAAATAAAATATCCCAGAAATCCAAAGGTTAGATTCAAAATCATTCTTCAAATCAAAACCAATTTCAAGTCATAACGACAACTAATAATATTTCAAAATACTAAATTGACGCCAATAGCCACCATAGCACTTAACCAATATTGTTATTGATTTTTATCACTACAGGGGTTAAGTTTGAACATGTAACAATGTCATAACCAATAGGGCCTAACAATCAGGTTTTGATATCCAATTGTTCATACAATAGGAATATGATCGTAAATAAATCAGCAATGGTGAGGAACCCCGTTGAACCCTCTACAAATTCCTTAGACGTCAGATAAATTCCCAACAAATTGATTTCATATATTGTCTGTTTCCAAAAGTGACAATTCATCAATACCAAAAAATCAACCAATTAAATACATCCAAGAATACAACCAATAATTTCAAACAAACAAAAATAGTAAAATTTATCTACTATATATCCTACTGATAATTCACAAAGGTGAATTTAACTCACCAAAGTTCTAGTTTATCGCCGAAGTGTTATGGTTCCATCTAGAGTTTGATTTTAGCTTGAATTTCTACAATCTCGAATTTCCACAAATCTAATTCCGACATGTAGAGGATATTCCTACGAGCAGAACGCAACTGACCACATCTGATTTGGACCTTATATATACAAGCTATTGTATGTATAAGATTTACAAATTAAATAATCTAATTATTTAATTAATTGCATTACTAATTATACTAATCAACCTCACTTAACCTAATCAAGCCGTTAACCCTCTCATCCAAAAAAAATTTCAAGCTGCCATTTAAAAGCCCTTGTTGTCCCCGCCTCGGAGCTCTTGCTAGCGCCGCTCACCTCCAGTAGCGAGTCGTGACCTTGATGAGTCGAATGAAACGTATGCCACCTTTCTTCGACGACTATAGGCGGAGGTCAAACCCAGAATAGTCGCCACCATTCATCTCCCCTCAAGCACCGCCACGGCCAACAAAGATCACCACTCCACCTCCAAATGACAGCCCTCACCTACGCCTACCTAGCGCCACCCTCCATGACCCTAAACTCAATGCCGACGAGGCAAATGAACCTAAAACCCATGCCATATTCATGGTTAGTTCTACATCACCATGCCACCATTCACAGTGATCGAATCATCTAACATATTCCCCTCGCCACCATGAAGAACTTTGTAGTTGAGCCCCTCGCCTAAAAATGCCTTTAGCAGCTCCGATTAATCACAACCGTTGGACGAGGTTATTTAGGGTTATGGTTTTGGCCAATGAAGATGGGTAGGGGTCCTTATATAGACTTCTGTCTGACACTACTCACACCTCAAAATTCATGAACTCTAATAGATGCGTGCTAACCGCCATTCCTTACCAAATACCCCTATTACAAACTTAATGGAACTAGTTTAAGTACCGAATTCTAACATATATAGAAGTTAATTTTTCGAGTTGCATAATATTATTAATCGAACTCGACCTTCTAATTTGAAACCAAAAGTTCAAAATATATCGATGCTCATACTCATTATGGCTCGTTCAGAACATTCAAACCCAATGGAAATAATCCCAGGTCCTAAAAATCGGTCCATCAAAATCGATTTTTCAGCCCATCGATAAAATATACCAATTAAATATCTAAATATCCCAAATTTAAATATTTGGGGCAGTCAAAAAATACGGGTTGTTACACTCTCTAATGATAGGCTCATATGGCAGTGTTAGATGTGTTTCGTCCGGCCCCTTCCCACCACCGAACCAAACGTCCTCCATGCAGAACCGAACCGAGGTCCAAGCTCCTGCCGAACCATCCTAGCCGGACCATTCGTCTCCTACCGGATCACCTACTACCGAACCGTCCCCTTCCAATACCGGAACAACTTCCCTGCCAAGCCAAACTCCTTTGCCTCGCCTTCACCGGACCAAACCAACCTCACCTCGATCTCACCACCGGATCAACCAATTGCCGAACCAACACCGCCTTCATGCCGAACCAACACCTCAAAATCCACTACCGAATGAACCTCCAAACCACCTACCACCGGTCCACTCCATCACCGGTCCAAGTTCCATGCCAAATGAAGCCTCACCGAACCAGAGCGCTTTCAGGCCAGATTGCTTTAGCCCAGGCCCGCCAGCCGTTATATACTTTCAGGACTTCTGCCCCCATCCTCACTCTATAAATAGAGGGGCAGGGGTACAACAATGGCAGACAAGTTTGAGAGCTCAAGCATGGAAGGAACTTTCAAACTACTTTCATATATTTGTAATCAAGGCTTTGTACTTGTAATCTGAATAGTGAAAGGAGAATAACATATAAAGTGGACGTAGGCACGTTCTGGCCGAACCACTATAAATCTGTGTGTCTTTTACATTTTAGTCCCCGCTTTTTACATATTTACATAACTCGCCCAAATCACTAATAATCACATAAATTCAACCAAATCGCATGACTTGGAGGTGTTTGCCCATTTTTTGTGCAAACATTTTTGGTGCTTTCATTGAGAATTGAACTCAGGAGCTACAGCTTCTCCTACTCAACCTTCTTCCTCACAGCATCGTTCCTTGCTCCGACAACATGACTTCCAGGCAAAGGAGAGATGTTAACAAAGGAAAGAACGTTGCAACTAGCAATATCCCAGATCCAATGGCCCCAAATCAAGAAAATCACCCCGTTTTAACAGCAGTACCAGATGAAAATCAGGCAAACCCAACAGCCCCCGCCGCGGAACAACCAATTACTAGGGCAGATCTGGACAGGGTTGTGGCTGAAGTAACTAACCGCTTCGCATCTCAACAGGAAGCCTTGGTGGACCAACTCATGTCACGCTTAAGGGATGCTGAAGAATCCAACCGTAACACCGAATCATGGGGTGAGTCCCAATCTGGAGGATTTGGGAGGCGACAAAGGCCTTTCTTCTTCGAAGAAGTTAACAACAGAAACAGCCATGGTAGGAGCCGAGCCCGAACTCAGCCCGAATTCCGACCCGAGGAGACACTTGGAACCGAACCTAACGGGGGAGGTGCCAGGCAGGGGACGGATGTAGCTGAGCCTGTCATGCTACCTAACCATGAGAACACCAATAGAAGGGGCCGAGCTGGAGTCCAGCCCGAAGTTAAACCCGAGGAAGTGCTGAGAACAGAACCCAGCAGGGGAAGATCAAGGCAAGGGCCAACTATGGCTGACCCCAGCATGCCCCCAGAGGACCAAAGACAGCCACTGGATAACGTCAGAAGTGATAGACTATACCATCCCTACAGGTCATCTGGACGAGATCGATCCCGCAGGGAAGAACCAAACTCATTTCTATTCGTTCCAAGTTCTGATGAAAGGATGGCGCGATTGTTCAGAGAATGCGTCCAACGAGAGCAAAGGGATCGGGGAATAGGCGCTAGGGTAACCAGCCCCTTCGCCCGCAATATCGAAACTGCCATCACCCCCCGGGAATGGAAAATGCCAACAATGGAACCTTACAAGGGAACCTCTGACCCCATCGTACACTTACAGAGATATACCCAGCATATGCTCATGAGCGGAGCAACAGAAGGAGTGTTATGTAAATGTTTTCCACTTTTCTTGGCAGATCTAGCTACCTCCTGGTTCTGCCACCTACCCCAAGGGTCCATCAGTTCATGGGAAATGTTGAAGGAGAAGTTTATCAGCCAATTCCGCATTCATGTGGAACAACCCAAGGATGCTTACTCCCTATCTACTATCAAACAGAAACCCGGAGAGACACTGCAGCAATACCTAACCCGGTTCAATGCCGCAGCGGCAGCAGTTCAAGATGCCGATGAGAAACTTGTCCTGATGGCCCTCTGCAGTGGTGTACATCCGGATACTAAATTTGCTAGGAGACTAACCAAGGAAAAACCAGCTACATTACCTGACTTCTTCCATGAAGCTGGAAAGTATATGAGGCTTGAAGACGCTGCCACTGAGAGGCAATCAGGGCAACAGTCTAAGACAGCTCCAGACAGGGTTTCCGCTGCAGCAAAAGATGTTCGAAGAACCGACTTTAGAGACAATGCTGGGGGCAAGACGGGAGAAAGGCGCTTATATCGACCAGGACCAAGATTTGACTCTTACACCCCTTTGAATGAAACAATCGAAAACATCTTCCTAGCCACTCAAGACGAAGTTAGATACAAACGCCCTCCACACAAGAAGGAATCAGATAACGCATTAAAGTCTGGAAAGTTCTGCCGCTTCCACGAATCATATGGGCATGACACAAATGAATGCCACCATCTCCGGGACTTGATTGAAGAACACATTAGAAGAAGGAGACTGGAACGCTATGTAAAAAGCCAGAACAGGGCTCCAACTCCTGCCAATGAGAACCCAGGGCTAACCCCCCCCCCCCCCCGGGGGTAGGAGGAGGAAATCGCAACACCAGTGGCTCTAGTCAAGAGAAGATAGTGGTCCATACCATCTCGGGGGGACCACACATCGCCGACAGAAGCTGGGCAGAGATGGAAAGATACGGCTAGTCACTTAGAAACAATGAAGGCTACGTTAATTCTGTTACAGAAGAACGCCACCCAAAGCGAAAAGAGAGTGACGACATCACATTCAGTAGGCGTGACCTAGAGGGAAGGCAGTACCCACACATGGACCATATGGTCATCTCTGTCTGGTTCGGTCCAGCTAAAGTTTTTCGAATTTTAATAGACACTAGAAGTTCAGTAAATATCCTATTCAAGCATGTTTTCAACAAAATGAAGCTGTCAATGAAGGATGTATCTCCCTGCAACAAACCACTACATGGTTTCACTGGAGATGCAAAGTTACCCCTCGGGCAACTGGATCTCTTTGTCGAAATAGGCAGTCATCCCCGCTCCGCTGTGCGAAAACAAACGTTCGTACTAATAGAGAACCATTCGGCCTACAACGCCTTCTTGGGAAGACCAGCCTTGTCTGACTTCCAAATTGTCCTAGCCCCGTGGTGCCTAAAGATGAAATTTCCAACAGACAATGGAATAGGAGAAGTGGAAGGAGATCAAGACGCTGCTCGAGACTGCTATGTAACTGAACTTCGTAATAACCGCAGAAGGGATAAAGGGAAAGATGCAGAGACTTCTCTCTGCATGAAAAGCTTGGAAGCATAGCAACTAAAGAAAGCCCCTCCTCTTTGATATACAAGTGATCCTTTTAACGAACTAGACCCCAGGGACGAAGAGGAGGAGGCCACCGCCGAGCCTGCAGAGGTTATGGAATTCGTATCTGTAGACAAACACGACTCGAATAGACTATTAAAAATCGGATCTCAACTAAAAGGAGAGTTAAAGGATCAACTCATTGATTTTCTTCGCCACAACATGGATGTATTTGCATGGACGCATGCCGATATGACAGGAATCTCCCCAGATGTAGCATGCCACATACTGAACATCGATCCCACGAAGGTGCCAGTAAAGCAGAAAAAGAGAAGCATGGGGGCAGAACGATCAGCAGCCCTAGAGGAAGAAGTAAAGAACTTACTTGCCAATGATTTCATACGTGAAGCCATCTACCCGGAATGGATCGCCAACCCGGTACTGGTAAAGAAAGCTAATGTGAAGTGGCGAACATGCATCGATTTCTCCAACTTAAATGACGCTTGCCCGAAAGACTGCTTCCCGCTCCCCCGAATCGACCAGCTTGTAGATAGTACAGCCGGGCACGAACTCTTATCTTTTATGGATGCATACTCCGGATATAACCAAATTCCTATGCACGCTCCCGATCAAGACCACACTAGCTTCATCACTGACCGAGGATTATACTGTTACAAAGTCATGCCTTTTGGACTCAAAAACGCCGGAGCTATTTATCAGCGCCTCGTCAACAAAATGTTCGCAGAATTAATAGGACGGACTATGGAAGTATATGTGGACGACATGCTAGTAAAATCAAGGAAAGCCGACGATCATGTGAGCCACCTGGACGAGATGTTTCAGGTACTCCGCCAATATGGAATGAAGCTGAATCCCCTAAAATGCTCCTTCGGAGTATCATCGGGAAAGTTTTTGGGATTCATCGTTCATGCCAGGGGGATTGAAGCAAACCCTGAACAAGTCCGGGCTCTGAAAGAAATAAGGATACCTTCCACTCGAAAAGAAATGCAGAGCCTAAACGGGAAGGTGGCCGCCCTAAGCAGATTCATCTCTAAAGCAACTGAGAAGTGTGTCCCTTTCTTCGAAGCTCTAAAAAGGACAAGGGAAAGTTCGAATGGACTGACGAATGCTTAAGAGCTTTCCTTAACCTAATCGAACACCTCCAGAGACCACCAGTGCTCTCAACTCCAAATGAAGGCGAAGAGCTATACCTATACCTCGCTGTATCATCTCATGCTCTAAGCGCCGCTTTAGTAAGGGAAGACGACCACACGCAACGCCCGGTATACTTTGTAAGCAAGAGGTTTACGGGGGCAGAAGCCAGATATCCCAAACTTGAGAAATTGGCATACTGTTTACTAATCACATCACGAAAACTGCGACACTACTTCCAGTCTCACTCCATCAGGGTTCTAACCGATCAACCGCTAAGACAGGTGCTCCATCATCCCGACACTTCTGGGCGACTTCTCAAATGGTGCATCGAACTAAGCCAATTTGACATCACCTACCATCCTCGCACCGCCATCAAGGGACAAGCCATGGCCGATTTCCTTGCCGAATTCACTAACAACGAAGGCAAGGATCAGTCTGAAATAGCAAAAGATATCAAGTGGAACCTCTTTGTAGATGGAGCATCGAACGAACAGGGCTCGGGGCAGGTATTGTGATAATCACCCCCAGGGGAAGGAAGCTGTACTATGCATTAAGATTGGAATTCGCTGCCACCAACAACGATGCAGAATATGAGGCAGTAATAGCAGGATTGGAACTCGCCTTAGAAATTGGAGTCAGTTCTTTATGTCTTCATAGTGATTCTCAACTTATCGTGAACCAAGTACTAGGAGAGTTCCAGACCCGAGGAGAACGACTCACAGCATATCTAAAGAAGACCAAGCTGCTGCTCAATCAATTGGACCACTATCTAATCAAACACATTCCCCGAGAAGAGAACCAAGAGGCCGACGAACTAGCAAAGCACGCTAGTATGAAGAACAGCACCATTTCCGGAGCATCAACCATCTCAAGGCAGCTAGCCCCAAGTTTCGAACAAGTGAATCTGATAACTGCAATCGAAGAAGAAACTTGGATGACTCCTATCCGGAAGTATTTACAAGATGGCACACTACCCGACAGGCATGACGAAGTCAAGAAAATCTTGAAGAAAGCCTCCCGCTACACCATGCAAGAAGGCATCCTCTATCGGCGTGGCTTCTCTAGCCCCTTGTTAAGATGCGTCGCTGGAAGGGAAGCCAAGGAAATCTTATTCAACATTCATCAAGGAAGTTGCGGAGATCACACTGGAGGGCAGACTCTGGCAAAAAAGATACTCCGATATGGATATTACTGGCCCACCTTAAACAAAGACGCCTTAGACTTCGTCAAGAGATGTGACAGATGTCAGAAATTTGCCAAGATTCCTCGACTACCCACAAATGAGATTACTCAAATGACCAGCCCTTGGCCCTTTGCTGTATGGGGAATTGACTTGATTGGTGAACTGCCAACAGGCCGAGGCGGAGCCAAATATGCTATAGTGGCAGTCGATTATTTCACCAAATGGGTGGAAGCGGAACCCCTAACTAAAATATCTTCAGCAAAAGTTATCAACTTCTTGATCAAAAATATTCTGTGCAGGTACGGAGTCCCACTCAAGATCATATCAGACAACGGACTTCAATTTGACAGCGAAGAATTCGCCGACTGGTGCCAAGAGCATGGAATTCACAAAAGCTTCTCATCAGTAGCTTATCCTCAGGCAAACGGACAAGTCGAAGCTGTCAACAAAATTCTCAAAACCCTAATCAAGAAGAAACTTGAAAAGTCGAAAGGCGCTTGGGTGGACGAACTTCCTACGGCACTTTGGGCCTATCGTACATCTTACAGAACATCAACAGGGTATACTCCCTTCTCTTTGGCATACGGATCGGAGGCCATGCTCCCAGTTGAAACTGTAGTGCCCTCTCACCGTAGGATCCACTACAACCCGGAAGAGAACGAAGAACTCCTCCTTATGTCTTTGGATCTAATTGAGGAGAGAAGAAATGATGCAGCGCTCAAAGCGGCAGCGCATAAGCAAAAAGTGGCAGCACTATACAACTCCAGAGTCAAACATCGCAGCTTACAAGAAGGAGATCTTGTCCTCAAGCGAATCTTTCCACTCTTCGGGGCACTGGACCCCATCTGGGACGGACCATATGTAATTCATAAAGATCTCCACAACGGAGCTTATATTTTGTCAACAGTGGACGGAGAGGTGTTCCAGAGGGCATGGAACATCCGACACCTCCATCGATACTTTTCTTAACTTGTACTGCCCATATGAAGTGAATTAACAAAGAGAATCAGTGGACGTAGGCATTTTCGTGCCGAACCACTTTAAAAAATTTGTCTCTTTTTAACTTTTTCCTTTATATCTTGGCTGCTTGTTAAGCTTTATCCTTTTCTGTTGAACAAAATCCTATGGCATTTCCACTCAAGACGCACCACAGTGCAGCTTCGCCTGGACAAAACCTAACAGGTACTATACGATTCTATGCACTCGCAAATGAGACACTTTTGCTCCAGCATCCCTCTGCTGCGGGTTAACTCATTGCTCGCGACTGCCCTCAAAGCCAACTGTAATGAGCCGATTATAAGTCATCACGAAGGCCGACTATAGCCGATGGCAGCTCATTACGGCGTTCGGCTCGCCGGCAACTGTGAACCTACTTTAAGCCCCAACATAAGGTGTGGCCAGCCAGGGGTAGTTCACGGCCAACGGCACCCACGCTAGCCGACCACGGTAAATCGAATAATACCCACGATTACGGACCATAATGGTCCGGGTAGTTACCGTGCGCGATCTCGGCTTCGATGTGTCTTAAGTGCGGTTGTGGTAAAAAAGAAAACTCCCCGCGGAGGCATAAGATGGGTGACAAATGTCTCCAAGACCCACAGCTAGGGAAAGTGACTACAAACCCCGTTTGCCACGAACTTAAGCACATCGACGGCCTTCCGTGACTGGACGTTTTGCTTTTTCTATATTTCCATTCCATTTAAATACTTTTCTCCTATCCTGTATAACGGACTCTAAAGTACAGGGCACCAAATAGGAGGCACTCGCTCATGAGAATCTGAGCCTGCATACTGAGCCGCATCCATGGTCAGTTACACAAGACGTTCAAAGCTACCCCCTGCAGCTAAAACATGAAGGGCGGTACTCTCTTCTCTTATACATAAACATGTAGCTATAACCTATTCCTAACATTGCAAAACATGAAATTATATTTCAAGCAAGAGCTTAGCACCAAACCCAATCAAATCACAAACATATGCATAACTATATTTCTTATATAACACATCAAAATGATGGCAGCATTCAAAATATAACAGAATCAGCTCATGTTATAAAATTACATAGAGTCGTTCAATGACATAATTACAATATGAAAGTGCACTAATGTTTTTGACTAAGTATAGACAAGAAAGTCAAGAAAATCGAAAACTATGCAGAACATGTCAAGTCGTCAACTGCATCAGGGCTCCGCCTTCATCCTGCCTACCCTCTGGATCTACTTAACTGCAGGGTCGGAACTCCCAGCATGTTGACCAGAGGCCCCACCTGTCCAATTCAGGAAAAGAGTCCATTAAACCAACAATAAAACGATCACGTTATGAAAAGCTAAAAAGAGGAAGACTCACCAGCATCCGCTCCTTGGTCCTCATCCTCCAATTGCACACCAGCTTCCTCCGCGGCAAGCAGCCGCATCCCCTCCTTCACCGCTATCTTCTCCTCCTTTGAGAACTGAGCGGTAACCACATCCATCTTGAAAGCCGCTCCGCCTTCCTTATCTGCATCAGCCTAGGCCTCCTCTCAAGCCCGGAGATATATCCTAGCCATAACCTGGGGGTAGTCATCCATCCAGGATAGATTGCCCCGCTTCCAAGTACGGAAATACATATCCTGCAACATCACATCCATCATCCCCTCATTCTCCTCAAACTCCCTCACCCGGGCCTCGGAGGACAGCAATTTAGCGGTGGCAACATCCCTCTCCGATCGATATCTCAAGCAGACAGCCTGGAGAGACCTCCTCATTTCTTCCATCTCTTCCTTTAGCTTGGCCTGAGCAAGCTCTGCGGCCTCAAGCCTCCCCGAAAACTCTTCAATCTGCTCAAGATCCGCATTTCGAACCTCATCCATCATCGCAATGGCCATATCAATCCGCCCCTTGCAAGCAGCCTCTATTTTTCGCAATTCTGCCCTGCTGGCCTTTTCCAGATTCTCCTTCAACTGCCTGGAGGCTGCCTCGTGCTGAGAAATCTGGATAGCCTGATCGGCAAGCTGTTTGGCCTGATCAGAAACCTGTAGCCGCAATCGGATGTTAGCACTTCCGATTTCCTCCCCAGCCTTGGCCAGTCGAGCATGATGCTCCATTAGCCTCTTGGTTTCCTCAGCCACCCGATCAATGCTTGCCTTGGCCTCATTCCCCATGGTCACAATCCGAGTAGTAAGTAAATCGAGGTCTAACGACTTAGCCTCATCAAGCACCCGTACCATGGGATTGTGGGGAAGAAGATGCTCACCCGTGACCTCGTCAAAAGAGATATCCTGAAAACTCAGGTCCAGATCCGGGTGGCCGGCGAACGGGTTGCGATCCAAACCAGGACGGTCTATCTGGGTGACGGTTGGATTTTCGGACGGATGGGTGGAAGGCATAAACTCGGTATCCTCTTCAGTAATGTCATGGATGGGCTGGACTGGAGCCTGGGGGCCAGAAGAAGGTTCAAACGAAGATCGGCCCCTCTTCCTCTTTTGCATATCTTCCTCAATGACTCCAAGAAGAGGGTGATATCTAACTACATCCCCAGAACAGCTAGTTCGTGGCTTTGGTTTGGCAGAAGCTTTGAGTAGCTTATACTGTTCGAGGCGGTGCCGGGTATCTGATGACTTGACCGCCTTACATGCTCCTGGAATAAAAACCAAGTGTTACGAACATGCAATGATCCATAATTCAAGAAATGTGTTAACTTAAAAAGAATGAGAAGGCACGTATGGTATACAAACCCTGCGGAGGAGTAGGATACTGCAATAAGTCCTGAATCTCAGTCCAGGACGGAAGCGAACCATAAAATATTCCTAAGTCCCTGTCATAAATGGAGTCTGCAGAAGTCAAAATTTCACCTTGAATCGCTGGAATCGCCTTAGCTGAAGAACTCTCAGAAAATGGATCGGCGCCAGCCCCAGTCTTGTCAACCCCCTTTGCCTTCTCAACCAAAGCCGATTCTTCCTCCGGCTCCCCAAAAGCTTGACGGAAAGCATCATCCGTCCACTCATGAATCTCTCCCGCTTGCCCGGAGGTTAAGGCACCAACGCCACTACCGCTCTGTCCATCTCCTCCTTCACCTTCACCCCTATCTTCCTCTAAATCTTCCTCTCCCGGAGCAAGTGGGCTAGTACTAGGAGAGGGACCGTCGGACTTCTTGAGCTTCTTGCCCCCAACAACGGGAGGCTTTGTAAACGGTGCCCTCTTGCCACTCTTCACCGTGGCCCCTTCCTTGGCTTTGGCGGCCTTCTCCTCAGCTGTGTCTCTCTGCTTAACCACGGATTTGTGTGGCAGGATCAAGTTGTGCTCCAGGAGAGTAGCGTTCCTGATCAGGAAAGAAGCCGACCTGTCCCGTCCCGAAATGGCCTTTATTTCCGCAGCCATCTGGACCAGGGAATCACTCTCTACGACTGCAAAGCCACCTGTTGCTAGCAAGAAATAGAAGCATATCAGAAGGAGCACTTCAGTCGGAACAAAGAAACTGTAAATAAAGTTCAACTTACAGCCAGAAGTGAAGAGGCAGAAGGAGACAGAATCGTCCCTGATAAAAAACCATTCTTTCTTAAACATGGTGAACTTTGAGTATAGGTCCAGGACTGGTTTGAAAGGAACAGCCGCTTCCAAGCTAACATACGGAGATCCCTTCTTATAACCCCTCAAGTTATATAGATACTGGATCTCCAGGTTGGAGGGGGGTCGCCCGTACCTTCTCTGGAAAATGATGTATAAGCACACCAAGATGGCGTAGGAATTGGGCTGAAGCTGGAAAGGAGCCACCTTCAGGTAAGTAATGAAGCTGACTATCCAGGTGTTAATGGGAGGAATGGCCCCACACATACAGTGGTACCTACTGTATGCAAAATATCCTTCGGGGGGATGATACGGCATCACTCCATCTCCCGGCAACAGCATGCTGGCCCTGTCAATCCCAAAGGAACGAGAGATGACATCAAGCTGCTCCTCCCTGAGGGAGCTAGGAAAGCAGTCGGACGGAGAATTCAAGAGCTCTTGGGGGCCATACCCATCTACTAGCGATCGCGGAGCAGGCCCAGGACGTTCAGCCCGAACTGGGGGCACTAGGGAGGACTCTGCTCTATCCTTGGACTTCCTTTTATCGGATCGGGTTTCCACTTTTTGAGACATTTTATCTGCAAACACCGAAAGAACAAATTAGAACAAGGAGTATGGAAACATGAGCAAATGGGTACATGCAGCCTGAAGACTCGCTCACAAATTCAAAACCCATTCGCAAAAAATAAAAGTTTTCAAGCTCATTCGGTTTTCACACTCATTCGGTTTTCACACTCATTCGGTTTTCGCATCCATTCGGTTTTCGCATCCATTCGGTTGTTGCACACATTCGGTTTTCAAGCTCATTCGGTACTCAAAGACCTTGAGCCCATTCGGTAAATGGAGATAAAGTTCATTCGGCGAAGAAGATCCTCACCTGATTCGGCAGAAATTTGATTCGGCTAACACTGATTCGGCACAGATTTCGATTCGGCAAAGGAGTCGTTTGGCTGATGGAAAAGACGGAGGCGCCAGGCCCTATTTATAAGCAAATACCAGTAGCCAAATCGTTTGGTTCGGCGCTAAAGGCCGGATAGGAACACCCCAGTTCAAGGCAAAGCACGACATCTGCGTGCACATGCCCTCCTTTGGGGGGCAAGTGTTGGGTGTGTTTCGTCCGGCCCCTTCCCACCACCGAACCAAATGTCCTCCATGCAGAACCGAACCGAGGTCCAAGCGCCTGCCGAACCATCCTAGCCGGACCATTCGTCTCCTACCGGATCACCTACTACCGAACCATCCCTTTCCAATACCGGATCAACTTCCCTGCCGAGCCAAACTCCTTTGCCTCGCCTTCACCAGACCAAATCCACACGGGACCAAACCAACCTCACCTCCATCTCACCACCGGATCAACCAATTGCCGAACCAACACCGCCTTCATGCCGAACCAACACCTCAAAACCCACTACCGAATGAACCTCCAAACCACCTACCACCGGTCCACTCCATCACTGGTCCAAGTTCCATGCTGAATGAAGCCTCATCGAACCAGAGCGCTTTCAGGCCAGATTGCTTCAGCCCAGGCCCGCCAGCTGTTATATACTTTCAGTTCTTCTGCCCCCAGCCTCACTCTATAAATAGAGGGGCAGGGGTACAACAATGGTAGACAAGTTTGAGAGCTCAAGCACGGAAGGAACTTTCAAACTACTTTCATATATTTGTAATCAAGGCTTTGTACTTGTAATCTGAATAGTGAAAGTAGAATAACATATAAAGTGGACGTGGGCACGTTCTGGCCGAACCACTATAAATCTGTGTGTCTTTTACATTTTAGTCTCCGCTTTTTACATATTTGCATAACTCACCCAAATAACTAATAATCACATAAATTCAAACAGATCGCACGACTTGGGGGTGTTTGCCCATTTTTTGTGCAAACAGGCAGCTCATCATATGGGACCTCTAGGGAATATAGAAAGCTGACAATAACATCATCATGCGGTAGACAACCAATCTCTACCATCTGCCTGTCCTCAGTCCCAATAGCCACCAACCGCGTCTTATAGTCCACCACTACCTCATACTTCCTTAGCCACCATCCCTGAAATAATCTCCACTACAAAAAGAAACGCAAAATAAAGCAATCGCAAACAAAAGACATCCATTATTCGATAAGACCAAACCATGATAAACCAAATAAATACTAGTGGGGCCACTAACTGAAGATTAGTCAACTATTTTGATTCTCAATACCAATCTATCTACCAGGTCACTAAATATAAAGGAATGTAAAGCACCGATATCGAACAAAACACGTATGGGAACACCATAAGTAGACAGCATATCTTGAATAGCGATACCTTTCCCCTTCTACTATGCTGAGGGAGCACTCGACGAAGTCGGGACAACATCTAAAACACATGCCTTCAGTATCAACTTCACTAGTTCTTGGCAATTCTTTTTCATACGTCAACTTGCTACAATTGTTACACATCTTTTTTCCTTCAGCCTTGCAATCCCTAATCAAATGGCCTTTATCCTCACAACCATAGCAAACGAGATCCCACTTTGCTTTCTTCTGAGTATTTTTCCCTTGAAATTCCTTCCTTTTCTGATTCCCTTTATTCTTTCCTCTACTATCTTGTTGTGGTTTTGGCTCTTCCTTGGCAATGACAATAGACTTGGGTTTAATGTACAAACTTTCAAGTCGAAGGACTTTCTCAACTATCTTCTCAAATGACTCATTAATGCGCCCTACGTGCTTTCCCTCAAATAGTCATCTAATACTATAATAAGCTTCTAGTTCTTCTTCAGTGGGTACCAACGAAAGGCATCCCATCCTTTAATGAGGCATCAAGTCCATCCATATACTCGAAAACAAATATGTATCCTTTCTTTAGCTCAACAAATTTCATAAACGACGCCAACTTCTACGCAGTCGGTATAAACTTCTTTTAAAATCTAGTTTTGGACTGGACCCAAGTAAAGTGGTCCTTGGGTATGACAACCTTAATAGATTTCCACCAGTTCGTGGCTCTCCCCTTAAGTTGTTGGGAAGAGAACCTCCTACTTATAACATCATCCAATTCTAGATCATCAAAAAAATCCTCCCGTAGGTGTCCAAGCAATCCTACACTTTCATAGCCGATTCTACCCCTTGGAATAGTTTTCCGCCAAGACTGGCAAAATCCTTATTCATCTTTACGAAAACAAATTAGGCACCTACACTTGAGCACCAGCAACAACAACATTAGGAGCAACAATTGAGCATTATGCAGCATGTTCACGATCATTGTATTGATCATAGATTACAAGTCAGGGTTGGCAACCCCCTGCTCCTTCCTCGACTTCAAAGATGGAGTTTCTCGTAGTGTTTTTATTATGCTGACTCATTCTTGGTCTACAATAAGAATGATCGGTCTCTCACAAAGAAAACTGCATCAATAATACTTATGTACGCTTATGACTTATACAATATATACTACTATATAGTTTTGAAAACCAAAATATATAATAAGTATGCTCTCTCTCAACACACACATTCAATGCAGTATAGGGTGATAACTCCTTTCCTGTTTCCATTGGATCATGGTATCAACTCGGATTAACTATGCAACCTAAGCACCGATACCAAATGTGATGACCTCACTACATCTTTGACACCCCATATACCTAAAGAGTGCACTACTACGATGCCTGACCAATGTAGGATGGTTGTCAAGAGTGAAATGAAGAGAAACAATCACATAACACATCATATATTTCACAACACATCAAATGAAATATGATGATAACCATAACATACATAAAACAGGCGAGATATTAATAACTAAATGAACCATAATATTAAAGTACACAGTTCACAAAGTTATATAAGATAGTAATAGATATTATATAACTGAATAAATTCAAAAAGGTAAACTATTTCTAAGTATGGCAAGAGAACACTGCATAGGCTCCACAATGTTGTAGAGCAGAATAAGCATAAGTAAGTCCATATATAATATTAGAAAGCACTATATTCTACTCGTACTCTGTACAGCAACTGTGCACCACATACACATGTTATATAGTCTACTCGTTTGAGAATACCCTAGATAATAATTAAGAAACAAAACATAAAACTTCGAGTCATACAACAATCCGGTGTGAGCGATAGAAATCTCAAAATACTATACAAGTCAATATAGTAAGGAACAGAGGTATAAGAATCATACTTGACCCATCCCAGCAACCAAAGAGTTAGCATATAACAACTATAGTTCTACTTTACTATCATCATAAAGGTGTACTACATCCTAAGTACAATGTTGGGGTGTAGAGGTATCCACATCCACAATACCTACATCATATGACGTCCGTATAGCGATAGATAATAAGAAAAGTAACCATAATAAACATTGCATCCATCAAACAATCATCACTATCACTCAAAGTGCTCGGATATCTGATAACTCGTATGACCGTTCCTCTACTAGGAATCAATGGAAACTTCTCAATATTTAGTGTACTTTCCCCCCAGCCCTAGCTAACACTAGATCCATTCCACCGATCTAGGGTATATAGATCCATTCCACCGATCCAATGTAGCCTTTCCAAGTACCCAATGAGCGTCCTCATAACACCGTTGCTTACGAGTACATCGGATAATCACTTCAAGTATCAACAGTCCCCTAGGACCAGTATCCAATCCCTTTCCTTGCTTAATCTAGTTTCCATTCATCCATAAGGAACCATTCCAAATTCCTTCCTTTTAACGGTAGAACCTTCCAATATTTTATCCATGAGTTATCGTTCTTAGAATCCGCCCTTGTGGATAATCGCCCTACGACTCCATCCTCATCAAGCCATCATCATCAAATTACAACTCCATCACCATTGATTTACCATCATCAAAGTCCAAAAATCATCATCCATCATCGTACTCTCATATCATAATTAAACGCCGAAGGAACACCTTCAGCATGACCTGCTGGCATACTCTTTGCCCCTTGGAAGTTTAGCTAGGATCGGCCTTCTTAATTCATGTTGGTACCGACAAGAATTTCTTTATGTCGATTCCTACATGATTATTTACCGAAATTTTAGGCTAAGTACTTCATGCCTAACTCTTACCTTCCTTTTCATTCCCGGAGCTCAACTTCATCGTACCTCAACTCCCTAAGCACCTAAACACTTTCTTCTGCCTAGAAAAGTGGTCAGCACTAGCCAAAAAAGGTTGATACCAAATAATGTATTTAACCAATTTTGGAGTTTTGAACTGCTGAAGCACCATTCCAGCACCGACCCGAAGCCTAACTCGAAGATTTTCTACCGAACTCCTGAAGCAACCTCCCACCAACTTGAACTAGAGTCTCCATTGACCAGATTTCATTCTCCACCGACCACTTTCTAACCATTCAAAGCATCTCCAAACAACCTATGATCTAAAATATAGCCTCCCTAAACTCCACTTGATAACATATCAAACTCTCATTTGATTTTGAGCATGTTTGAGACCCTGAAATTCGAATACTTCGTCTTCGAATATCGAGACGTTTTGAAATATAATTAAATGTTATAAGTATGATTTTATAACCTTGTTAGACATCATTTAATTAATAAATAGTTACAAGAAACTTTTTTTTGAAAATTGTAGACAAAAATGTATTCTTGAAAGAAAAATCGATAATGTGACCCAAAATCGGTTTATCGGTAAACAACTTTTCAATCGATATAAGTTATTTGAACTCTTTGGCACTTGTGTGATGATCGAATGAACATAATATTAATTAATTAATACATATAGTTATTCATAAAGAACGGAACGTTCTAGAAGCTTCTATTAAGATAAGAGGTTCTATAATGAGAAGATTATAAGTGTAATTAGCACAAATGAGAAGTGATATAATGGAGAAGTGATGGAATGTGATTCTTCCATGGTGTGGTGGACGGTGAAGGCAAGCTTAGGCAACACCAAATATAGCCTATATAAGGAGGGACATACCTTTAGAAATAAATCACAAATTCACAAACCAAAACCCAAGTTCTTTATTTCCTTCTTCTTCTTCTCTAAATTCCTAAAGCAAAATATTTGCAAATTAAATCCAAATTAATTCAAATTTGGAGTGAAGCCTTAGGAGTATATTACAACACCTTCCATCTAGTTAGAAGTTGAAGAAGTGAATCCAAACTCTGCATGGAAGCTTTGGCCGTGAGCAATTAGAGGGTGGTGGAGGCTAGAGACAAATGAAAGTAAGGATGGAAGGAGGAAGAAGGTGGTTGCAAGGTTGGATTTGGACTTCGTTAGCTTGGATCTTGGTTGATGTTGGGTTAAAGCTGAGTTAACACGCCCCTTTGAATGGAAAATATAACATGTATATATTGTGTTTTGATTGTGTTTAAGTTGTTGAATCGTTATTGACATTATTGAAAACATTGGTTTTGATTCTTGTTTAGAAAGCAAGAAGCATATGCGATCCATGTCTATGTACTTGGAATGGACTTGAACGGACATGTATGACTTGTGATAAGACCTTGAAATAAAGCATATAGGTTATATATGAATTTTGGTTTAGATCGAACTCAGCTTTGAAAGTACACCTATAGTGATAGTCGCTATAGGTGTAGTTCGAAATTGCTTTGTTAATTGGCTAATTCTATGGAACTTCGAATAGAGATCCTTAGGTGTTTCGTTCAATATTTATAATGTTATGTGTGTGTGTGTATGTGTGTGTGTGTGTATGTGTTTGTATGTATATATGTTTTTTCTATTAAAAGCTTAGATGTAAAACGTTAAGTCAGTTCTCGCAAAGTGGCCAAAACTTCGCTTGTGCAAAACTGTTCTATTTAGACTTGATTTTTGGACTTTAAAGGTTTGAAAAGATATTTAATTTAAGTATTTTGTTTCTTTCTATTTACAAGTTTTTACTAAATTATATTAGATTATTTCAAAAGTGGTTTGAGATATTTATGATTTTTTAAGAATTAGTTGTGAGTATTTAAAGAAGAAGAATTTTCAATAAAAACTTGTTTTGCCAAGTTTTTAAGAAAAGTATAAAGTTCTTATTTTCAAATAATATTTTGGATAAATGTTTTGAATCCTATCATAAGTATTATAAAGTATTTTAAAAGCATTTTTAATTATATATCGTCTTTAGAAAATATGTTGACTATTTTATATCTTATGTTATAAAATATCTTCGACTAGTTTATTTACATATCAAGTTTTGATAAATAAATTACTATATATATATATATATATATATCATTTTAAAGAGTATTTTAAAGCTATAAACAAAAGTTTTAGAAATGGGTTAGTAATTTCTTAGTGGAAAAATGGTTTATTGTTTAATTGCGTGTTTGAAAAGTGATTAACTATGCTTAATACTAAAAACTGACGAAGTAAGGCTTATCTATTTATGAGAGTTAAGATTGATGTTCGAGTAAGGATATGAGCAATATAGCTCTAACCTACCAGCTTCCCTCTTGATTGAGGAAAAGTAAGTCACAAAATATTAGAAAGATGTTAATCGTATTGATTACTTACTTGTCTATGGAAATCATTAATACTATACTTAGCAATAAAAACCGATGAGGTAGACTTATCTATTTGTGAGATTCAAGAATGAAGTATCTAGGCAAGGTTTTGATGAAACTAGCGCTTTAACTAACTTGGCTTCACTCTTGGGTGGGGAAAAGTTAAGTTGGAATGTTGGAAACAACTGAAGCATGCAAATATTTATTCGTAAAAGGAATTGTTTTGACTAGATAATTGATTAGCCGATTATTGAACTCGACCAAATATGACTTAGAATTATCAAAAAGCCTCGTGATTTCATACCAATGAAAACCCATAGGGAGGATCATTAGTATGAAATGTGTTTATTTCGCTTGCTTCTAAAAGAATTAGAATTGAGTTAACCGAAAATTCAACGGTTGGTTTTGGAGAGTCCGATAAATGGAAGGAGTGTAATTATATGAGATTACTCAAAATTATATTCAGTTCAAAACCATATATGTGATCAATGTTCTGGAAGCAGTTGTGAAGTGGAATGTTATAAGTAGAACTGTCTATCATAAATTTAAGTCCATGGGAAAGATCAGTGTTAACATTTCGAATGATGTTATCATGGGGTACTGTCTATGTTAAGGAATATTTCAAGAGAGAGGACACCGTTAGCATTTGTCGGAGGACTTATGCAGGGAACCTATATAGAGGTTCGAGATCTATTCGAGATGCTCGAATCCATGTAGTAATCCGTGATCTGTTCGAGATAAAGGAATCCAATTGGGAATTCATGTTTTGTTCGAGTGGTGAAGGCTCGTGGTACTGATGTCGAACGTAGCCTCGACATTGGGAAAATGATAGAAAATAGTGAAGGAGCATGACTAAGGAGGTTTAGCTGACCTCAAGGGTATATCAAATCCCTATCTAAAGATGCTTATCAATTGTTGCAAGCGGGAGTCGATATGACTCGAACCACACACCGAGGGTGGTCCAAATATGTTTACCTTAGAATATATCCTATCTAAAGATATATGATGCTTGGAAGGTAGTTTCTGATCCTTGTCATGGAGTTCGAATATGGCAAGACCAAGGAGATCACCGTGGAAAAATACATGTGCAAACATGCCTTAGCGGTATTGATTGTATGCGTATTATTGTTATAGCATTCACACAGTAGTTATTTGTTATGATTTATGTTCTACACACTAGACATTATTTATCATATCACTATATGTTAAACTTAATGAATGGTTGGTTTCAGTTGAGGGGAAAACCATTACAGTAATCTGTGCGGTCTCAAAAGGTGCTATTATATCTCACTCTTATTTCTTGAGTTTCTCAAGCTGGTTTACCAGCCTAATTCAGGTGTTATTTTCTTATAATACTCAGGTTTTCCTCGTGTATATTTTCAGATTTAGCTTTCCTTTAGTTTCCTAAAGTTGTTTCCCTTTAGTTAGTATTAAGAACCATGAATACTAGAGTTGCCAATGCTAGAGGTGGTCAGGTGGTACTATCATGAATGGCAGGGATCGAGCATAAAGGAATGTTGCTCTAGTTGAGGAACCAAGGGAGAATGTCATAAGGGAGGTCGCTTTGCCGTAATTAGGAGAGGCTGGGGGATAAGAAGTTTAGTGGTATGGAGGCAACTATAGAAGTCCGGTCTTGGCTCTGACTATGGACCAGATATTTAGAGATATTAAGCTAGATAACGCAACGAAGCGTAGATTGGCATCATGACATCTGATGGATGTAACCATGGATTGGAGTTCTAAGCTGATGCCCAAGAGAATAACTTCTCTTGGGCCCAATTTTAAGATGAGTTTTAGGTGAAGTTTGATCCAAAAGCCAGAAAGACTTTGTTATTTAGGAGCTTCTTGGATCTGAAGCAGGGGGCCATGGCCGTGGCGGAGTATGAGAATCGGTTCATTGCATTATCTCGGTTCGGGATAGGATTAGTTGACACGCCACTGAAGAAGAACGAGATGTTCTTTACAGGTATGCGCTCTGAGTTCCAATGGGCTATAACTAATCACCTTTTGGTGAATATGGGTTTGAGATTCGTGAGTTTGGCATCGAAGCCTGTTGTATCTACACCAAAGCCTCTTGCTTCTATACTAGTTAGGAGCAATAAGCAAAAGTTTCAACAATCGAAGAATATGTCCAACCTTGTTTTCTACTGGTGTGGGAAGAAGGGCCACTTTGCTAAAAAAAACTATAAGAAGGGGGAGGAGGGTAGATTTTAAAGGCATCAATAGGGGAGGTACCACATTTTGCACTGAAGAGTTGCTACAGTTGCAATCAGCTTGGCCATTTTGTTAGAGATTGTCCCATGCTTAAGAAAGAGGAGCGACCTAGGATCTTTGCTATTCCTTCTATACCTTCTACATCTATAGCTGCAAAGGGGAAGAGGATTCTTAAGGGTATACAATCTGTTTATACTTTGCCTATTTGTATTTGGTTAGATATTAATGCTTCTCATAATTTAATACCATGTAACCTTGATTGTTTAGCCATGCATGGCATGTTATAAACTTTAACTATTGTTTGTCGTTGATTTGTGCTCAACCAGTTTATGAGCATTTTCACCTTTCAACCTTATGCGTTAGGTAGACAGTAATTGTGGGTGCATTAAAATGAACATTTTATGAATTAAGTTTCACGATTTGAATATAAGGCATTTCGGTAATAATGCTAGGTTAGAAATTAAAATTTAGTAAAAGATGTTTACTATAAACAAAAGGAAAGATAGGATATTTTAAAAATAAATATCTATGAAAAGATTTATATAAGAATGTAATTTTATATAAGTATAGTTTATAAAACATGGATTACAAACAAAAAGGATTTAAAAGGGAATTCGAGAAATAAAATCCTTTTATCTTTGAAATTTTTTTCAAGGTTTTGGAGAAAGTAACAATAGTATTATCTGGAAGTAAATATTTGGGAAGTTGGTTTAGAAAATTAAGATCTTGATACTCAGTATTATTATATGAAGTATTTGATACTGCTTTGAAATAATTTTGGTTAATTACCAAAAGTATAGTTTGGATGATTAACTTACTTCCGTCGTTTGAAAATAATTTTGGTGATGATTGCAGCATCATCGACATTCGTTTTGGAGTTTCTAAGTGTGAGATGCTACAAAGTTATTTTGGTAAAATGGATTTTGATTTAATCCCGAATTGAGATTTGATATACAAAAGTTAAATGTATATATTATTTCAAAATGGTTTGAAATGAAAACTGGTGTTTAATTCTAAAGTTTTCTTGTTAAGTCATTTCATGGACACATAGTCTATGCATAAGGAAAGTATGATATGTGCATCATGATATGATACGTTGTTTGGTAGTTTTCATTTGTTAAAATTAAATGGAATTCTCAGCTATTCTATCCAGTTGGAAACTTCCAAATCGTTATAGAACTTGTAATTAAGTGTTCTTAAAAAAATGTTGATTTTATATAACACTTGAATTGAAAAGGTAGTAAGTTAAAACAAGTTTAAATTGTAGATCATCCTTGTTAAGTAAAACAAATTTGATGTTTGTATATACTCTTAGGATGTAATGGAGTATTATACGAGTATGAACTTAAGTTATAAAATGTGGATAAACTTAAAGCTAGGTTTTTATGAAATGATTCATAAATAATTTTAGTATTGAACGGCATACTAATTGTATAAATGAAGATGATTAAAAAAAGATTCGACGTAGTTAAGGGAATAATAGGATAAATATGCAAGTTGTACGTAGATCGTTTTATTTGCATGACTATTCTTGATCTAGTATTCGAATACATGTTTTCAAGGTGGTTTACACCAGTCCGAACAACGATTTTTCACTCCATTCTTGACGGCGAACACTTGGTACGAGTTCATGATACAATCCTGATGTTTTCTATCATAGTATATGACTATGTAAGAAGAATGGAGGTTTCTAATCAAGGAACCAAATTAGAGTCCACGGTAGAGTGGTTCGGTGATCCACACTAGTTTGGAAGTGAAATTTGTGTGATTGAGTAAGTGATTAGATCGGATAGTGCATACGAATGGTTCATGTGCATCGTACGAACTTTAGTAAATTTGAATACTATATTTGTTGGCTTATTAGAGTTTGGGTAATGACTCTTTGGTTTATTATAAGATAGCATGAATATTCGTCTAAGTAATAACACGAGGCTATTGGGTGTAAGGTATACTTAGTAGATTGTTTATCATCCTTGGATGATGGGAGAGTTTTAAACTTGCGTGAACCATGAGCATTGGTTGCTAGTAATTGTGAATACTGTTTGAGTGTTTGGATGCTTGTTCCTTTGTTAAGATTAAAAGTTCCATTGAGAGAGGAAATTAAGGGAGGCACCAAGAAGACAGAGGGCATTTTGAAGGAATTCTATCTAAAGTTGCTTTTAGACTATGGTTTCCTTCTTACCTTTGTATTGTACATCTTTTGTCGTGTACTCACCGCTTAAGGTGGAGTCGTTCGGTATTTATTTTGGCTTGTAGTTTAGCTTGCATATAGTTTCATCAACTTTATCTATGTATCTTATTTCGTCTATCTTCTTTGATCATCGTTCTCATTTAAATTTCGAGGATGAAATGTTCAATGTGGAGGACAATGCAGCGACCTTGAAATTCGAACACTTCATCTTCGAATATCGAAAAATTCTATAAATATGATTTTATAACTTTGTTAGACATCATGTAAATAATAAATAATGATAAGAAACTTGTTTTTGAAATTTTTTATGAAAATATATTCTTCGAAGAAAAATCGATAATGTGATCGAAAATTGATTGTTGTTAAATAGCTTTTCAATCGATATAAGTTATTCTGTGATGATTTGCTTTTCTTACACATAAAGACAACACTTAATACGTCCTCAGTATTCTTTTTCTAATCATTTAAGTGTCCGAAAGACAGGTCGTGAGGTAAAGAAATAATAGTCAAGAGAAATTAAATACAGATTTCATAACAACATGAGAGTCATACACAATACCACCAAATAGTACATGAAGTTACTCCAAAATATTACATCAAGTTATAGCAAGTACAACTCCAAAACCAAGTCTCAAGATAGCTAGATCAGACTGCCCATTAATATTACATAATATACACAACACAGGGGAAATATAAATATAACTACTAGATACTTGGAGACTCCTGCTCCATCCTTCTCTAAACAGCTTCTCTAAACTTGACTATTCAGCTACTCAATAAAAAGTTGAGTACCCGGGAGTTTATGGAAAAGAAAAATAAACTCCAAGTCATACATGGGTTTGGTGTGAGTAAAGCATAAAATTTAACTTCATAAAAAAATTAAACAAAAGCATATCGTAAGACCACGCCACACATATACACAATTGAGTTTTACCTTACGACAACCAAAACATTTTATATTAAAATCATCTGATATTATCATAATATCTAGATTTAAAGTAAATTATCGAATCTTAGCCAAAAATTTTACATCAATTAAATTCCAACATACTAGGCTCTATAACCAAAAACCGAAGGCTCATAGCGGATAATGGATTCCAACTATAAAAGGATAAAGATCTACCCGCCGAATTCGTACGCCTTTAGAGAAAATGTACAGGAGGCTACAACACGTTCCACCTCGGATACTCAGGACCGATACTACCCCCTTCTCAAGTAGCACCTAATATGATCACTTCTTGGTTGCGATCAACAACCATACAATAAGATCCCGAAGCATACATGGATATCGATCAAGGCTTAGGATGAGCATACCCTTCTTGGGGGTGATCCACTTAACCCAGCAGCATGTCCCTGCATTATTCATTTCCCAGGTGTGAGGTTCGAAGGGGCCATGCTCTTACCATTTACTCCTAGTAAACCCTCTTGGAATGCTAATATTTCCCTCCAGGCACCCAATGTAATACTGGCATTCATCCATATGAGTTGTCCTAGGATCGAACAAACAATCACAAATTGCTATCTTCCATATTGAAACCACCCTCGGGAAGAATAGTATAGCTCCATAGCGTACTTCATAACGATCTAACATGAACGTTATTAGTTTGGAGCTGTTCGAAATACACATATAATCCGAAACCGTCATCTCCAAAATAAGCGACAACTCCGGCTAACTCAATTTCAACTCTCTTAGAAGTATGCAAATGTATTCGAGTCTTCATCGAGGAACAACCATACTCACTGAGTCAAAACAAGTCAAGTGATCAATAGCGGACAATTCACTATTTAAAGGTGATTATACAAGGTTAATATATCGATAACCATATACTTAATCAAATGTGAAACATTCATGGAAATTAAATCTCCCACATCTATTACGTTTCTGACATTTCAACCTTATCATATCCCTCGCCTAGAAATAAACTCTAGATCTCACGGGTAAACAGTCAGCCTACTCATCGGCTTTTAGCACTAGCTATGGGGTGACTTACTTCCCCTACATGTGTCACTGATTAATTGGGTTTGAT
This sequence comes from Allium cepa, assembly GCA_030765085.1. Taxonomy (NCBI): domain Eukaryota; kingdom Viridiplantae; phylum Streptophyta; class Magnoliopsida; order Asparagales; family Amaryllidaceae; genus Allium; species Allium cepa. The sequence goes on along the minus strand of CM060932.1, from coordinate 508,828,025 downwards.
ATTTTTTCAAGGTTACTCAAGCGTAAACGACATAGAAATCCCTTGACTAAAACATTTGAAAATAGAAAGCACTTTCAAAAAGAGAATAAATTGATATTTGAAATAAATTTATAATTAAAACTCCCAAACTTTATTAATTAGTTAAGTAATCAAATTTAAACCTTCCTTAAATATTAATTAAACTTAAACAAATCCTAATCAAAACTTGGTTATCCTTAATCAGAAATTAATAAGTATCTGACCCTGTTCAAAGAATAATTAATTAGTAATAAATAAAATAATAATAAAACAATAAATTAATTAATCCCTAATTAAATAAATAATTAATAATTAACTTTAATTCCTTTACTAATTATGATTGACTTAATTAATTAACAGTAAGTATAAACAACTTTTATTAACTAATGGTCAGTGCTAATTACCTTAATTAATCAATTAATCATTAAATAATTAATTAATTAAAACTTACTAATTACCTTCAATTAAGTAACTAAAGTAAAACATCTACTATAAAGTTTCTAATGGTAAACACTTAAATTTTGTAAATTCGTTCGTTTTAACGAACTACGCGTATAGTGAATATCGCTATGCGGACCCGTAACTCTAACCTTTTGAAATTTGATTTCTAAGTTATTAAAACTTCAACTTTGAGCCTTTATTTCATTTAAAATATAAAAATGAATTTTTGCAAGCGAAACTAATGTTCAAAACTTGAAAATGTTTCACTTTTGAAAACAAATTCAGCCCTTCGACAAAAATGGATTTCTACATTGCTTTTGGTTAGCCAATCATTAACTTCATGTCACGAACCCATCTGCAACAAATAACTCATTTCAAACACCATACCACAATATACATCATAGCACTAACATAAGAAATAATATTTTTCCTCAATCGCTAACTAACTTTTTCCTAAAATACAGGATAAAGACTTTCTTGCCTACTCAAACTTCGGCGTACACAATTATCACCAAATTATTGCATAATCAAGCACACATCATATATAACATTAATACACCAATACACATCATAAATTTACTGATTTTAACAAAGTTAACTAATTTTTTAAAAGTGTTAATCGAAACTTTTCTAAATCAAATCGAACTTTTGCCGAAACTTGAAAACACTTAATAATATTGCAAATTTGGAACTTTGGGTGCTTGGACCTCCATGATGGGCTCGGCCTACGCTAATTAGGCTGGACCTTGGAATGTTTAGGCTTGGCCATCATGGTTTTGGGGTGGATGAGCTTGAGTTTTGGAAAAGAAGGTGTTGTAGGAGATGTAGAAGTGGTTTTGTGAACTAAAGAAGAGATTTCAGCCATGAAGTGATGTTTCTCTATTTTTAAAATTATGAAGAGGAAGCCATGGATATTTTAACTCAAGCTCTTAGAAAATTTGGAATGAATAAGGAGGTTGTAAACGTGAAAATATGAAGATAAGGGGGGTATTTATAGACTTTGGATATTTATTAAAAAAAATATAAGTGTTGTATTAGAATATATGTATGGATGCATTACCATACCCCCTCTCCTCCCTAAATTCCATACATACCTAGTACCCCCTTTCCTTGCACTATTCAAGCCATATCACATGTACTTGTGTTGAAAAAAGGTGTATTTTTATATGTATACACACACACATTTCCTTGTAATATACTTTCTTTTATTCTTATATGAACACTTAAAAGAGAGCATATACATGCTTATGTACATATGTATTTATCTTGTGTTAATAGTTTGTAGTGCGTGAATATGCATTTTAAAATAGTGTTATGAAATTTCGAATAACTTTTGACAAATGTAAAAAATGATATTTTAGAAAATAATTTCCGGTCATATTTTCTATTTCTCGATGAACTATACATATTAGTAAACAGATTTTGAAAACGATTTCATCACCATTTGCTATTATTCAAAATAGTTTTATTTGTAATAAAAATCCATTTATCAATTATTTAAAATATAATTAAACATTCATTTAAACAGCGATTAAGTAATGGGTCGTTACACTCTCCCCCTTAAAAGAATTTCGTCCCGAAATTAGCAAACAAGAAGATAATTATGTTAGTCCGTGAGATGATGGTTTTGATGACAACAACCTTAGAATAGGATTATAAAATATAAATACTAACATTGTAGTTTAGAAATATATGTATATGCAGGATTTAACCATGTAGGTACCATGAATGAAGAGTGTACAGTATAGAGATTCAAGATATCAAGATTGAAGACTCATGGGTATCAAGAATATCAAGATTATCAAGAGTTCAAGATTTCGAGTAATTTAATTTTTAATTAATTAGAAATTTTGTTAAAACACGTAGAAAAGCATTGGCATCTTAAAATCCAATTTATTTGTGAAATGGAATCCACTTCGAGCCTGTTAAAGGGATGGAACCCTAAGTAGGATGGAGCCTACGAAAAATCTAGTGGAACATTGTTTTGTATCCGCTAACTTTTTATTCAAAATGATTTTACAAAATTATATCTTGTTTTTAAAACCTTCCTTTTAAAAGAATCAAAAACATCTATCCGGATTTTAAATACTTTTTGCCTAAAAATAATCTTTAATTTCAAAATCAAATTATCCCTAGTTTTAAACTATCTTTAATAATAATATATTTAATTTTTAATATTTATACTTAGATATAAAATTTTATATATACCAAAGTATTATTCTCTATATTTACTTAAGTATTTTAACTATAGTTAAGTAAATTTATAAAAGTTTAAAATAGTTTTAATATAAGATAAAGGTTATTTTCAAAGAAAAACAAACCATCAAAATTTTCTTTAGGATGTCGACATGCTCAATATACCCATGTCGACATAGTGTCAGTTAATTTCAAATTTTAAATTTCAAAAGAAGTGTCTATTCGTCATATCTCTTCACGAATGGACATGGCTGTTGTTCTTCTATAAATAGGGGCTGTTTTCAACGAATTTATAATCATATTTTCTGGTTTTCATTTCTCTTCTTCTTCAACTTTTCTTTATACATATTCCTACCATTACTCTACCGAAATCAACACTGAATCTAACTAGATTATCTCTGGTTGATTCTCTATCACTATCTCAACAAGATCCTCAGTGCTATTCAGAGTTATAGGCTTCTTTGTAATCAATTGAACGAGAAAAGGTGTGATTGTAGCCTTGGAAATCCATCAAGCGAGAAAAGGTGTGATAGTAGCCTTGGAAATCAATCAAGCGAGAAAAGGTGTGATTGTAGCCTTGGAAATCAATTAGGCGAACTTGTTACCCGTGAAATCAAGTATCTCTATCCAGAGGTTTGTGAATTTAGAGGGTGTACCTCGTAGCATTGAAATTGAAGGTGTAATTGCACAATTGCTTTTAAAGGAAATCCATACTTGTGTGCGGGACTTGATGTAGGGCAACTCCGAACCAGTATAAAATCCAGTGTGTTCTTTCCTTTACTGGTTTTATTTTATTTCAACATTTATGTTTGATTCTACGATCATATCCATGTCTGAATATTGCAAACATTTGTGTTCAAATTAACAAAAACTCAAAAAGATTTAAAAAAAAATTAAAACACTATTCACCCCCCTCTAGTGTTTATCCTACCCTTAAGATCCGTAATCCGCATTTCTCACATTTGGTATCAGAGCGAGGTTTTCAAAGTTTCATAATCTTATTTTTGAAAAAGTTTTTAAAATGGCTATGTTTATTAATACTAGTTTAGAAATATTCAGATCGTCACTGTCCTATGAGTCTGCATATAATCAATGTTCAAATTCAAGTTGTCTACCAAAATTGTTTGATGTGCAGGAAACATGCTTTATGGGAGTTGAGGAATCAATCCACAACGGACAAATTGTGCAGATCAAAAAGAAAAAATGGATACTCGATAGTGGATGTTCTAGACACATGACTGGCAATCTAGATATATTGCATGATATAATATACAAAGACGGAGGACTGGTTAACTTCGGAGACAATTCCAAAGATATGTGGTTGGCATCGACAAAGTCGGTAACTCTGAAACTCCTATTATTACAAATGTTTTGCTAGTTAAGAATGTGAAACATAATCTACTAAGTATAAGTCAACTCTACGATAAAGGATATAAAATTAAATTTGAAAAAGGTAAGTGTCACATTGAAGATAATAATTCAACCATAATATTTGAGGGAATTAGGGAAAAGAATATTTATATTCTTAGTATGAAAGTTTCAAATGATAACTTGTGCCTTTTGGAAAATACAAGTGACCCTTGGATTTGGCATAAGAGATTTAGGCATTTGAATTTCAAACTCTTATCTAGACTGTCAAAACATGATCTAGTAAGGGGTCTCCCTAAAATGAATTTTAAAGTAGATAGTCTATGTGATGCATGTCAATTAGAAAAACTTAGAAAAAGTCCTTTTAAATTAAAAGATATGATATTAACCTCAAAACCTCTTGAATTACTTCATCTTGATTTATTTGGTCCATCTCAAACTCTGTCAATAAATCACAGTAAATATGTTTTTGTAATATGTTTTTGTAATTGTAGATGATTATCCTAGATTTACATGGACAATATTTTTGAAACATAAAAGTGATACTTTTGAATGTTTTAAGAACTTTACAAAAAGGATTCCAAATCAACTTTTTCTAAAAATTATAACCATTCGTAGTGACCACGGTGGCGAATTTGAAAATGAAAAGTTTGAGGAATTCTGCAATAAAAAGGGGATAATTCACAATTTTTCATTTCCAAGAACTCCACAACAAAACGGAATAGTAGAACGTAAAAATAGGACGATCCAAGAGTGTGCGAGAACTATGCTTTCAGATAGTAATCTACCAAAGTATTTTTTAGGGAAAAGTAGTTGCTACCGCCTGTTATATTTTAAATAGAATTTTAATTAGACCTTTAACTGATAAGACATCTTATGAACTTCTTCATAGAAAGAAACCTAAAGTATCTTATTTTAGAATTTTTGAAAGTAAATGTTTTATTTTAAATACTAAAGATAACTTAGAAAAATTTGATCCTAAATCTGACAAAGGTATCTTTATCGGATATTCTAATAAAAGTAAAGCATACAGAGTATTTAATTTAAGAACTAACACCATTGAAGAAACAATGCATGTTTCGTTCGATGAAAATTTCAAAATTTTTGAAGATACAAATGATGAAGAGGATTTAATCTCTCAAAATCAAGAGTCAACTGAAACTTATAATGAAATTAATCATCCTAATAAAAGGACTAAACTTTTAAAAGATCACCCTATTGAAAATATACCAGGAGATATGCAATCTGTTGTTAAAACTAGAAATCAACTAAGTCAATGAGTAATGTAGCTTTTATATCAACTATTGAACCCAAGAATCCAAAAGAAGCATCAACTGATGATTCATGGATTTTGGCAATGCAAGAAGAATTAAATCAATTCACTAGAAATGATGTTTGGGAACTTGTTCCCAGACCTGAAAATAAAACTATAATTGAAACTAAATGGGTTTATAAAAATAAAATGAATGAACAAGGAGAGGTAGTTAGAAATAAAGCTCGATTAGTCGCTCAAAGTTATTGTCAAGAAGAAGGAATAGATTTTGATGAAACCTTTGCTCCCATAGCAAGATTAGAAACCATTAGGATTCTACTTGCTTTCGCAAATCGTAATAATTTCAAATGGATGTTAAAAGTGCTTTTTTAAATGGATTTGTAAAAAAGGAAGTATATGTTGAACAACCACCACATTTTAAAAATGAAAAATTACCAAACCATGTTTACAAACTTAAGAAAGATTTATATGGTTTAAAACAAGCTCCTAGAGCCTGGTATGTTAGACTAAGATCTTACTTATTACAATCAAACTTTGAAATTGGTAAAGTAGATAATACTCTTTTGATTAAAAGAAATAAAAATGATATTCAACTGGTGCAAGTCTATGTAGATGATATCATTTTTGGATCAACTAATTTTGAAATGAATAAAGGATTTTCTGAAATAATGACAAAAGAGTTTGAGATGAGTCATATGGGTGAATTAAACTTCTTTTTAGGATTACAAATAACACAATTAGATAATGGTATATTTATTAGTCAAGAAAAATATGCTAAAGACCTAACTAATAAATTTGGTTTGACGACTGCGAGTGGCAAACCCACTCCCATGGCAACCAACAAGTACCTGAGTAAAGAAGATCTCTCGAAAGATGTAGATCAAAAATTATATAGAGGAATGATTGGATCACTACTTTATATTACTACTAGTAGACCTGATATCATGCATATTGTTTGTCTCTGTGCAAGATATCAATCCCAACCTAAAGAGACCCACTTAAAAGCCATAAAACGTATCATAAGATATGTTAAACACACCTCTAGTTATGGCTTACATTACCCTAAAAATGAGTCTTTTGACTTAATATCTTACTGTGATGCCGATTATGCTGGTTGTAAATCAGACCGAAAAAGTACAAGTGGAACTTGTCATTTTTTAGGTCATTCTCTGATTTCCTGGTTTAGTAAAAAGCAAAACACGGTTTCTTTATCAACAACTGAAGCAGAATATATTTCTGCTGCTTTGCCTTGTTCTCAAGTAATATATATGCAACAAACTTTAAAAGATTATGGTTTAAATTTCTCAAAATCACCAATTTATCGTTATAATACTAGTGCGGCAAATTTATCCAAAAATACTACTCAACACGATCGAACTAAACATATTGATATAAGGCATCATTTTCTCAGAGATAATATAAATAAGGAAGTAATTACTCTAGATTATATTAATTCCGAGAATCAAATCGCTGATATATTAACAAAACCATTAAATGGATCTATATTTACTAAATTAAGAAGAGAATTAGGTATTTGTTCAATAACTGAAATATAAACAATATAAACAACAAAGTATAATTAAAAATTAGATTAAAATAAATTAAATAGCAAAAATTCAAGCAACATGTCGACATCCCCTTGAACCCCATGTCGACATACAACGATTTTTTTTTTGAAATTTTTCCCACCAAATTTCAAATAATTGATTATATATTCTTCTTATTTTCGAAATTTTATTCATTCTTTCTGTTATTTCTTTGTTCTATCTTCTGAAATTAAATAATCGATGGCCTCCTCTTCCAAATCAAACATAAATTCAACCTTTTTATTCCCTTCTCCTACTTGTGGACCGTTTCAACGAACAACGCTCGCTCATGTGATGAAAATGGAGGATTCTCTAAAGGATGCACTTCAGTTAATGACTGAAATCCAAGTGATGCAACTTCTAATGTCCAAAGAACAAGAGAGGCAAGGCAAAATCCTTAGGAATTTGCAAAAATTTCTAATGGATAATCATGCTAACCCAATCTTGATTGACGAAGACTCTTCAGGAGATTAAGTACAAGTGGCCCGCGAGGAAGAAGAAGAAGAAGAAGTCCCTATGGAAGAAGTACACGTGGAAGATGACGACAAAGTTGTTTGCGTTGGTGAAGTGTGCTTTGAAAAAGATGGAAATCTTGTCGAACAACGTGGAAATTTCTGTTTCCACTATCCAAATTGTTCGATTCGTAGATCTCCCATTTTCAAAGACTCTCACTGGTTTCTTTTCTCTTTTTCCTATTGTTGTATGTTCTTTCTTACGTTTCCCACGAAAATGAAAATATAGCTATATGATTAATAAAAAGTTGTGTTCTTGTATGTGTTCTATTAAAAGTACTATTATATACTTAGGATAGTTAGTAGTTTAGGACTGAGTTTTAAAGATAAGTGTTGATTATTTATGATAACACTATCATTATAATCACATATCATAGAGTATTAGATTAAGGGGGAGTTATATAGTTTGGAGTTAGTTTTTGTTGATGACAAAAGGGGAGAAGCATAAAATAGGATAGTTAGGCATAGATCAAAGGGGAGTTATTAGGATAGAAGTAATATTTTATAAATAAAGGTTGTCATCATAAAAAAGGGGGAGATTGTTAGTCCGTGAGATGATGGTTTTGATGACAACAACCTTAGAATAGGATTATAAAATATAAATACTAACATTATAGTTTAGAAATAAATGTATATGTAGGATTTAATCATGCAGGTACCAAGAATGAAGATTGTACAATATAGAGATTCAAGATATCAAGATTGAAGACTCATGAGTATCAAGAATATCAAGATTATCAAGAGTTCAGGATTTCAAGTAATTTATTTTTTAATTAATTAGGAATTTTGTTAAAACTCCTAGAAAAGCACTGGCATATTAAAATCCAATTTTTTCACGGAATGGAATCCACTTCAAGCCTGTTAAAGGGATGGAACCTACGAAAAATCTAGTGGAACATTGTTTTGTATCCGCTAACTTTTTATTCAAAATGATTTGACAAAATTATATCTTGTTTTCAAAATGTTTTCAAAACCTTCCTTTTAAAAGAATCAAAAAATCTATCTGGATTTTAAATACTTTTAGCCTCAAACTAATCTTTAATTTCAAAATCAAATTATCCTTAGTTTTAAACTATCTTTAATAATAATATATTTAATTTTTAATATTTATACTTAGATATAAAATTATAGTAAAATTTTATATATACCAAAATATTATTCTCTATATTTATTTAAGTATTTTAACTATAGTTAAGTATATTTATAAAGTTTAAAATAGTTTTAATATAAGATAAAAGTTATTTTCAAAGAAAAACAAACCACCAAAATTTCCTTTGGGATGTCGACATGCTCAATATACTCATGTCGACATAGTGTCACTTAATTTCAAAATTTAAATTTCAAATGAAGTGTCTATTCGTCATATCTCTTTACGAATGGACATGGCTGTTGTTCTTCTATAAATAGGGGCTGTTTTCAACGAATTTATAATCAATTTTCTGGTTTTCATTTCTCTTCTTCTTCCACATTTCTTTATACGTATTCCTACCATTACTCTGCCGAAATCAACATTGAATCTGACTAGATTATCTCTGATTTGATTCTCTATCACTATCTTAACAAGATGCTCAGTGCTATTCAGAGTTATAGGCTTCTTTGTAATCAATGAAACGAGAAAAGGTGTGATTGTGGCCTTGGAAATTAATCAAGCGAGAAAAGGTGTGATTGTAGCCTTAGAAATCAATCAAGAGAGAAAAGGTGTGATTGTAGCCTTGGAAATCAATTGGGTGAACTTGTTGCCCGTGAAATCAAGTATCTCTACCCAGAGGATTGTGAATCTGGAAGGTGTACCTCGTAGCCTTGAAATCGAGGGTGTTATTGTACAATTACTTTTTAAAGGAAATCTGTACTTGTGTGCAGGACTGGATGTAGGGTAACTCCAAACCAGTATAAAATCCGGTGTGTTCTTTTCTTTACTGCTTTTATTTTATTTATGCATTTGTGTTTGATTCTGTGATCATATCTGTGTCTGAATATTGCATACATTTGTGTTCAAATTAACCAAAACTCAACAAGATTTAATGATTTTTTAAAACACTATTCACCCCTCCCCTCTAGTGTTTATCCTAGCCTTAAGATTTGTAATCGGCATTTCTCACAGATTCAACTGCGCAAAAAGCTATATATTCATGTCATAGAATACATACAAAGACATGCATTATGCATCCATAGCAAACAAACATACACCATACAAACAAACAACTAAAGACTATCCTAACATCAATTTCGGATAGGCTTCCCGCTTATGATCCACCGTCTCTCAAGTACAATCTCCGGGACTCTCGCTCCACTGAACCTTTACCAGCTTCACCACTTTATTCCGTAACCTTTACTCATCTTGGTCAATAATATGAACTGAATTCCTAATCACCATTAGATTCAGCTCTATCTCAAAATCATTTTGAACTGATGATTCCACAATCAAAGATGGGTCATGAACACTTTTCCTTAAATGGGATATGTGAAAATTATTATGGACTCCTGACAAATTTTCCAGTATATCAACTCTGTCATCCAATGGTCCAATCCTTTTTACCAATTTAAATGGTACAATGTACCTTGGGGCCAATTTTCCAGCTCTTTTGAATCGAACGACTCTTCTAATTGGAGCTATCTTTATAAACACATAATCGCCGATTCCAAACTCTAAATCCCTTCTTCTTTTATCAGCATAACTCTTTTGCCGATCCTCGGCCTCTTTCATTATTTTCTTAATCAATGCAACATTTTTAGTAGCCTCTCGAAGCATGTTTGGGCCAAGCACTAATCTATCTCCCGTCTCTACCCAACATGTCGGTGATTTGCATGGACGTCCATAGAGTACTTAATAAGGTGTCATGTCGATGCTGCTTGGTAACAATTGTTGTAGGAGAACTTAACCAAATGCAGGTAATTTTACCAGATCCACCAAAATCAAGAATATAAGCCCTTAAAAAGATCTTCCAGAATCCGATTTACCCACTCCATCTGTCCGTCTATCTGGGGGTGAGAGGGGGTACTTAAGCTCAATTTAGTTCCTATAGTTGTTTATAATGCCCCCTAAAACTGACTAGTAAATATTGGGTCTCAATCGCTTACTATACTCACGGGGACTCCATGTAACCTGACTATCTCTCTCAAATATATTTCGGCTAATGAAGCCACGGTCCTTGTTGGTTTTACCGGAATAAAATGTGCGCTCTTCATTAGTCCATCCACGATAACCCATACTCCTTCATTTGCTTTTTTGGTTCTGGGCAATACATCGATAAAATCCAATGATATCATTTCCCATTTCCAATTAGTTATTTCCAAGGGTTGTACTAATCCAGCTACCTTTTGATGATCACCTTTGATTAGTTGACAGTTCGAACATCTGCTAACACAAATCGAGATATCCCTCTTTATCCCTTTCCACCAAAACACCCTCTTCATATCACAATACATTTTAGAAACACCTAGATGAGTACTCAATTTTGATCGATGACATTCTGCTAAAACTTCCTACCTAAGGCTATTGATATTTGGAATACACAATCGTCCATTCATCTTTAAAGTATCTCGACTATACATCTCAAAACCCAAACATCTACCCTCTTCAACATCTTGAATGAGTTCTAATAGATGACTATCTTCCCTTTTTTTTACTAGAAATCCTTTCCTAAGGAGTTGGTTTCACTTCCAAGAGTGCTAAGACTGTATTACTGCTCAAAGCGTCTGCCACAACATTCGCTTTCTCTGGCATATAAAGGATATCCAAATCGTGAGCTGTAAAAAAAATTAAACATCTCTGCTACCTCAAGTTAAGATCCTTCTGAGTGAAAAGGTACTTCAGGGACTTATGATCGGTGAAGAGTTCAAATCTTTCACCTATTTAAAGAAGGAAGTTACTACAAGGATTCCTAAAAGAAAGAAATAGGCTAAAGAAGAATAAAGGATCCTTACCCAATAAGCAGTGTCTCCACATCTTCACCGCAAAAACCACTACTAACAACTCTAGATCGTGAGTTGCATAGTTCCTCTCATGAGGATTTAACTGTCTACTTGTGTAGGCTTTAACATTCCCATGCTTCATAAGCACTGCACCCAAACTCACTCTACTAGCATCGGTATAAACCGCCAGTCCTTCACCTCTATCAATAATTGCCAAAACTGGCACACTAGTCAACCTTTGCTTCAACTCGAGATATGCTCTCTCACACTCTAGTGTTCATTCAAACTTTACATCTTTCTTTGTCAGCTTAGTTAAATGTGAGGCGATCTTAGAATAATCCATGATAAATCTTCAATAATATCCTACCATCCCTAAAAAGCTTCTCCCTTCCATAGGAGTTTGAGGTCTCTTAAAGTCCCTAACAGCTACTGCCTTGGTCGGATCCACTGAAATACCATCACCAAATATAACATGACCAGATATCTTACTTCCGACTACAAAATATGGCATTTGGAAAACTTTGCCTTTAAAATGTTCTTTCTTAACGTTTCCAGTACCACTTCTAAATGGTATTTATGCTCTTCTTCAGTTTTCAAATAGACAAGGATATCATCAATAAAAACCAATACAAACTTATTCAGATCATTCCGAAATACTTGGTTAATCGAATCAACAAACAATGCAGGTGCATTGGTCAGCCTAAAGGCTTAACCAACCACTCATAGAAAAGTTCGAAATTCCTAAAAGCAGTCAAGGGTATATTATCCTCGGCTACCCACAACTGATGGAAACCTGTAGCAAGGTCTAACTGAGAAATATCCTAGCCCCGTGTAGTTGGTCAAACATATCGTCTATGCATGGTATTGGGTATTTATTTTGAATGGTCAGCTTATTCAGTTCTCTATAATCTACATACAGCCTTAATGAACCATCAGACTTGGCTAGAAAAACTATTGGTGATTCCCAGTTCGATTTACTTTGTCTAATCAATCCTTTGCTTAGAAAATCATCGGTTTGATCCCTCAACTCCTGCCTTTCCCTTGGTGATATCCTACACAGGGGTTGGAAAACTATCTCGCACCTGGAACTAATTCAATATTGAATTCTATTTCCTGATGTGAGGCAAACTATTAACTGGTTCGAAGATATTTGAAAATTTTCTAACAACTTCTATAATTTCCAATTCATCTTGAGATGATTCCAAGGAATAAAGAAAACTATATACTCATCAATTAGGCTTCCTACCCTATATACTTTCCAGCACATCCCCGGAACTGGCTTTCAATACTATCCGCCTTTTAACGCAATCCACAATTGCTCCATTTTTTGACAACCAATCCATACCAAGAATTACGTCAAAGCTCCTAAAATCCAAGAAAAACAAATTATAAAAGAAATGGTGTTTTTGAAAATCAATTTGTATTTTTTTACAAACTAAACATAAGTTAGTTGTACCTTCTATAGGGTTTGACACGTTTATAGAGATTTCAACATTTTCGGTTTAAGCTCTAACTTATCTACTAAATCTTTAGAGATGAAACTATGAGAGGCTCCAGTATCGAATAAAACATGAACCAAAACACCATAAATAACTATGGTGCCTTCTAAAACTCCCTTCCCTTTCACGTCCATAGAGGTGGAAGGCTCATCCTTAATTGTATACATCTTAACCTGCTCTCCTTTCTTCATAAAAGGACAATCCTTAATCATGTGGCCAGGTTGATGACAATTTTAGCAAAGACTATTTTGGACTATCGGAGCGATAGCCTTCGCTTGTTGATAATAAGTTGAAATATGTCCATACTTCTTACAATTGTAACAAATGACATCTTTGTACTTGTTTCCCTGATCACCTCCTACGGGTTTACCTTTCTCTTTCTTCTTTTTCCATTTTGGGTTAAATTTTCTCTTATTCGGATTAAAGTTACCCCCACCACTTATTGATGCTGCTGTCGTCTTTGCTTTCAAAAGTGCCTCATATCTATAGGCCATATCAATTAAATACACAAATGGTTCTTTCACATACCTGGCCATCTTCTCATGGAACTCCTCTCTTATTCCTGCTACGAAAGTTTCATTTTTCTTCATTAGAATATCTATGAGGCCAGGTCCAAAATGGGATGACTCGTTGAATTTTTCCTCATACTCAGCTACTGATAATTCTCCTTGTTTGAGATCCATAAAACTTCTGTATAACCTTATCTTGCCTACAACTGGCATAAACTACTCTTCGAATACCTCCTTGAATCGGTCCTATGAGAATTCATCTTCTAGGGTGCTTGTGGTGATTGAATCCAACCAAGTTGCGGCATTTTCCTATAACTGCCATGAAGCCAGGAGCATTTTTTGTTCGTCTAATACGTCTAATCCTTTGAAAATTTTCTCGCATGATCTCAACCAAGCTTGAACTTCAATGATTGACTATGTGCCCTTGTATGGTTTCCCTCCTAAGTTGGTAAAATCCTTGCATAATGCAGCGAAGTTAACCCTAGGCTGAACCTGTGTAGTTAATGCCCCGCTATTGCCCCGCTATAACCCCGCTATATCTCATAGCGGATTTCTACCTCTACGATTTTTTCATATAGCCCCAAAATATAGCCTTTCCGCTTTAATCCCCGCTATTTCCGCTATACCCATTATTCCCTCTATATTTTGCTATTTCCGCTATATCTTCTTTAATAAAATGAATTAAAAAATTGCATTTATACATTATAAAAATTATGAAACTAATTTATTTGATTTAATTTTTAATATATTTTTAGAAATGAAAATAATCTAATATTCTACTAAATTCAATTATGTTATATAACAGTTTTACGTTTATTTAAAGTATATTCGTACATGTTTTTTGTTTAAAATTATTTATGCACTAATTATAATTCAATTGAATGATAATTTTTCATTTTATTACCATTTATATATTTGTAAAAACATTAAGTACGAATTTTATATGCTATTTTAGAGCCATCCGCTATATCCCGCTATATCCTCGCTGTATCCCCGCTATGACTTTTTGCACCTCCACCGCTTCGAATCTGTCGAGCGCTTTAACTACATAGGGCTGAACTAGAGCTATAGCCTTAACGTTATTCCACCCCTTCTAGCATTAGGGGTTCTTCCATTAGTGGTTGTGGTACTTCCAGTTCCTTTTCCTCATCTTTCTTTGGTGCTCATTCTTACTACCTGGATATAGTAAGGTAACTCTTAAAATACTTAGACGAGGTTAACTTAGTGAAAAGATCATAAAGCTAAAAATGCTAGGCAGAACAACATAGAAATGCACTCTCATAAAATGAACTCATGTTAGGGTACTACTAACCATATCTCTAATGAGTTGACCCCAACCAAGGCCAAGGTGTTCGGTCAACCTAAGCTCTGATACCACATGTGACGATTTGCCTTTCTTACACCTAAAGATGACATTTTATACATCCTCGGTATCTTGTGCCGATAATTCAAGTGTCTGAAAGACAGGATGCGGGGTAAAGAAATAATAGTCATAAGAAAAAAACACAGATTTCATTACAACATAAGCGTCATACACAACACCACCAAATAGTATGTGAAGTTACTACAAAATATTTTATCAAGTTACAACAAGTACTACTCCAAATCCAAGTCTCAAGATAGCTAGCGGACTGTCCATTAGTATTACATAATATACATAATACAACGGAAATACAAATACAACTACTAGGTGCTGGGAGGATTCCTGCTCCAAAATGCTTTTCTAAACCTGACTACTCGGCTACTCAACAAAAATTTGAGTACCCGAGAGTTTGGGAAAAAGAAAAATAAACTTTGGGTGAGACATGGGTCTAGTATGCGTAAAGCATAAAGTTTAACTTTAAAAAAACTTTAAATAAAAGTATATCGTAAGACTACGCCATACATAAACACAAACGAGTTTTTACCTTATGAAAACCAAAACATTTTATATTAAAATCATCTGATATTATCATAATGCCTAGATTTAAAGTATATTATAGAATCTTAGCCGAAATTATTACATTAATTAAATTCCAACATACTAGGCTATGCAACCAAAAACCGAAGACTCGTAGCGGATAATGGATTCCAACTATGAAAGGGTAAGGGCCTACCCATCGAATTCGTATACCTCTAGAGACCGTGTACCGGAGGCTACAACATGTTGCAACTCTGCTACTCAGGATCGGCACTACCTCCTTGTCGAGTAGCACCGAGTACGATCATCTCTTGTTTGCGATCAACAACCATACAATAGGACCCTGAAGCATACACGGATATCACTCTAGATTTAGGATATTCATACCCTACTTGGTTGCGGCCCATATAGCCCTACTGCATGTTCCAATTTTATTCATTTCCTAAGTGTGAGGCTCAAAGACGCCACGCTCATACTATTTCCTCCTACCAAACCATCTTGGAATGCTAATACTGCCCTCCAGGCAACCAATGCAATACTAGCATTCATCTATACGAGTTATTTCGGGATTGAACAAACAATCACAAATTACTATCTTCCATATTGGAGACACCCTCAGAAACAATAGTATAGCTTCGTAGCATACTTCATAACGGTCCAACATGAACATTATTAGTTTGGAGTGGTTCAGAATAATCATATTATCCGAAACTAGCGTCTCCAAACTAAGTGACAATTCCAATTAACTCAATTTCGGTTCTCTTAGAAGTATGCAAATGTATTCGAGTCCTCACCGGGGAATTGGAACTTACTACCATACTCCCTGAGATAAAACAGGTCAAGTGATCAATAGCAGACAATTTGCTATTCAAAGGTGATTATACAATTTTAATATATGGATAACCATATACTTAATTAAATGTGAAACATTCATGAAAATTAAATCTCCCATTTCTATCACGTTTTGATATTTCGACTTTATCCTATCCCTCGTCTAGAGATAAACTCTAGATCTCATAGATAAACAGTCAGCCCACTCATCGGCTTTTAGTGCTAGCTACGGGATGACTTATTTCACATACGTGTGTCACCAAAATACTTGGGTTTGATATTTATTCAAGGTTACTTAAGGGTAAACGACATAAAAATCCCTTGATTAAAACATTTGAAAATAGAAAGCACTTTCGAAAAGAGAAAAAGTCAATATTTGAAATCAATTTATAATTAAAACTCCCAACATTTATTAATTAGTAAAATAATCAAATTTAAACCTTCCTTAAATGGTAATTACACTTAATTAAACCCTAATCAAAATTTGGTTATCCTTAATCAGAAATTAATTAGTATTAAACACTTTTTGAATAATAATTAATTAATAATGAGTAAAACAATAATAAACTAATAAATAAATTAATCCTTAATTAAATACTTATTTAATAATTAACTTTAATTACTTTACTAATCAAGTTTAACTTAATTGATTAACAGTTAAGCATAAACAATTTTTATTAACTAGAGACTAATGCTAATTACCATAATTAATCAACTAATTAATTAATTAATTAATCATTAAATAAATAATTAATTAAAAACTTACTAATTACCTTCAATTAACTTAATTAAAGTTATAAAAACATTTACTATGAAGTTTCTAAGGGTAAACACTTAAATTTTGTAAATTAGTTCATTTTAACGAACTGCGCGTATGGCGACTATCGCTATACGGACCCGTAATTCTAGCTTTTTGAAATTTGGTTTCTAATTATAAAAAATTCAACTTTGAACCCTTGTTTCCTTTAAAACATAAAAATTAACTTTTGGAAGCAAAACTGAAGTTTAAAACTTGAAAACATTTCATTTCTGAAAACAAATTCAACCCTTCGACAAAAATGGATTTCTACATCGTTTTTGGTGAGCTAATCGCTAACTTCATGTCAACCCATATGCAACAAATAAATCATTTCAAATACCATATCACAACATACATCATAGCACTAACATAAGCAATAATATTTTTCCACAATCGCTAACTAACTTTTTCTCAAAATACAAGATAGAAACTTTTTTGCCTACTCAAACTTCGGCGTACACAATTATCACCAAACCATTCCATAATGAAGCACGCATCATATATAACATTCATATAACAATATACATCATAAATTTTCTAATCTTAATAAAGTTAACTAGTTATTTAAAAAGCATTAACTTTATTGGCCGAAACATTTCTTAATCAAATCGAACTTTGCCGAAACTTGTAAACACTTAAGAATATTGCAAATTTGAAACTTTTGGGCGCTTGGACCTCTAAGATGGGCTTAGCCTAGGGTAATTGGGCTCGACCGTAGGATATTTAGGCTCGTCCATCATGGTTTTGGGGTGGATGAGCTTGAGTTCTAGAAGAAAAGGTGTTGTAGGAGATGTAGAAGTGGTTTCACGAACTAAAGAAGAGAATTTAGTCAAAAGAAGTGATTTTTCTCTATTTTTAAAATTATGAAGAGGAAGCTATGGATACTTTAGCTCAAGCTCTTAGGAAATTTGGAATGAATAAGGAGGTTGTAAACATGAAATATGAAGATAATGGGGTATTTATAGGCTTAAGATATTTATTAAAATATATACAAGTGTTTATATTAGAATATATGTATGCATGCATTGCCATACCCCTCCCCTCCCTAAAGTTTGTCCATACCTAGTACCCCCCCTCTCCTTGCACTATTCAAGCTATATCACATGTGCTTATGTTGAAATAAAAAATGTAATTTTTATATGTTTATATATGTACGCACACTTTTCCTTGTAATTTATTTTCTTTTAATCTTATATATACACACTTAAAAGAGCATGTACATGCACATGTACACATGTATTTATCACGTATAAATGGTTTTTAGTGTGTGCATATGTATTTTAAAATAGTGTTATAACATTTTGAATAACTTTTAAGTGATGAAAAATAGATATTTCGGAAAATAACTTCCGGTCACATTTTTTATTTATCTTCGAACTATATATATTGGTAAAAAATTATAAAAACAATTTTTACCGTCATTGGTTATTATTCAAAATATTTTTATTTGTTAATAAAAACCCATTTATTAATTATTTAAAATATAATTAATTATTCATTTAAATAGCGAATAAATTCTGGGTCGTTACATATTCGAACTCTTAGCACTTGTTTAATGATAAAGTGAACACATTCACAACTAATTAACATACACCCCTCTTTATAAAGCATGAAACATTATAGAAGGTTCCATTAAGATAAGAGATATTATCGTGAGAAGGGTATAAGTGTAATTAGCATAAAGGAGAAGCGATGTAAATGGGAAGTGAAGGGTGGTGAGTCTTCCATTGCATGGTGGGGGTGAAGGTATGCTTAGGCAACACCAAATGGAGCCTATACAAGGAGGGTTATACCCTTAGGAATTATGCTCTAACTTACCGCCACGCCATGTCTAAAGCAAAACATTTGCAAATCAAATTCAAATCAACTCAAATTTGTAATGAAGCCTTGGATAATATTGCAATACCTTCCATTTAGTTAGAAGTTGAAGAAGTAAGGCCAAACTCTCTATGGAAGCATTCGTCGTGAGCAATTAAAGGGTGGTGAGGCTAGAGGCAAGTGAAAGGAAGGAAGAAAAGAAGAAGATGGTGGTTACAAGGTTGGGTTTGGACTTGGTTAGCTTAGATCTTGGTTGTTGTTAGGTTAAAGGTGAGTTAACACACCTCTTTGAATGGAAAATAAAACATATATATGTTGTGTTTTTATTGTGTTTAAGTTGTTAAATTATTATTGACGTTGTTGAAAACATTGATTTAGTTCTTTGTTTTACAAGAACCACGTGTGATCCAGTCTATGGAGTTGGAATGGACTTGAATGTACTTGTATGACTTATTAAAATAACCTTGAAACAAAGCACATAGTTACAGATGGATTTTGATTTAGATCGGACTCTGATTTGAAAGTGCACTATAGTGATAATCGTCATAGATGTAGTTGTTGCCCTATTTTTGGCTATTTCTATAGAACTTTATAGAGAAATCCTTAGAGGTTTCTCACCATATTTATAATCTATTACATTATATATGTTGCTATTAAAAGCTTGGATAATAAAAATTTAAGTAACATCCGGAAAAGTGGCCAAAACTTCATTTGTGCAAAACAGCCCCGTTTAGACTTGATTTTGGACTTCAAAAGTTTGAAAAGACATTTATATTTAAGTATTTTTTTTCCATACTTTTTACAAACTTTTACTAACTTTTATTAGATTATTTCAAAGTTGAGATATGAATTTTTAAGAACTAGTTGTAATTTTTTAAAGAAGAGGATTTTATAATAAAAACTTATTTTTCCAAGTTTTTAAGGAAATTGTAAAGTTGTTTTTTTCAAATAATATTTCGAATAAATGTTTTAAAAACTATTATAAGTGTTATAATGTATTTTAAAATCATTTTTAAGTGTAAATAGTTTTTAGGAAATATATTGACTATTTTATATCTTATGTAATAATAAGATATCTTTGGCTTGTTTATTTACATATCAAGTTGTGGTAAATAAATTACTATACATATATATCATCTTAAAAAGGGTTTTAAAAGTATGAACATAAGGTTTAGAAAGTGGTTAGTAATTTCTTAATGGTCAAATGGTTAACGTTTAATTGCTTGTTTGAAAAGTAATTAAATATGCTTAACACTAAACATCGATGAAGCAAGGCTTATCTATTATGAGAAATAAGCTTGATGTTTGAGTAGGGGTGTAAGAAATTATGCTCTAACCTACCAGCTTTACGCTTGATCGAGGAATAGTAAGTTGGAAAATATCGAAAATGTATTAATCATGTTGATTTCTTACTTGTTTATGGAAATCATTAATACTATACTTAATACTAAAAGCTGACAAGGTAGACTTTTCTATTTGTCAAATTCAAAAATGAAGTGTCTAAGCAAGGCTTTGATGCAACATGTGTTCTAACTTACCCGACTTCACTCTTGAGCGAGGAATAGTCAAGTTGGAATGTCGAAAATGAGTTAAGTGTACGCATATTGATTTGTATAAGCAATTGTTTTGATTAGATAATCGATTAATTGATTATCAAACTTGACCAAATATGACCTAAGAAGTATCGAAAAGCCTCGTAATTTCATACTAGTGAAAACCCTCGAGCAGGAGCATTGGTACAAAACGTCTCTAGCTTTTGCTTACTTATGAGAGAACCAGAATTGAGTTAACTAGAAATTCATCGATTGGTTTTGGGGAATTTGATAAGCAAAAAGAGTGTACTTATATAAGATGACTCAAACCATAATCACTTCAAAACCATACACGCGATCTATGTTCTAAAAGCGGTTGTAAAGTGGAATGTTATAGAGTTGAATTGTCTATCCTCAAGTTAATTCCAAGGGAAAGGTTAGTGTAAACATTTCAAACGATGCTATTGTGGGGGATTGTCTATCTTGAGGAGTATTCCAAGTAAGAGGACAACGTTAGCATTCATCAAAGGACTTATGCACGGAACCTATATGGAGGTTCGAGATCTGTTCAAGATGCTTGAATCCATGTTGTGATTCATGATCTTTTCAAGATGAACGAATCCAATTGGGAACTCATGTTCTGTTCGAGTGGCGAAGACTTGTGTGAGTGATGCCACATGTAGCCTCGACGTCGAGAAAATAGCAAAAAACATAGAAGGGTCATAGCCGGGTGGACTTAACTGACCTCAGGGGTATATCAACTCTATATTTAGAGACTATTATCGATTGTTTCTAGAAAGAGTTGATATGGCTCGGACCATATACCGAGGATGGTCTAGTTATGTTTATCTTAGACTATATCTTACCTAGAGATATGCGATGCTCGAAAGGTTGTTTTTTATCCTTGTCATGGAGTTTGGATACGGCTAGACCGAGGAGATCTCGGTGGAAATGTCCATATGCGAACGCATCTAGTGGTATTGACTATATACCTATTATTGTTATGGCATTCACACATCAGCTATTTGATATGATTTATGTGCTACACACTAGACATTATCTATCATATCACTATATGTTAAACTTAATGAATGGTTGGTTTCATTTGAGGGGAAAACCATAAAGATAATCCATATGGTCTCAAAAAGGTGCTAATATATGTCACTCTTATTTCTTTAGTTTCTCACGCTGGTTTACCAGACTGGTCCAGGTGTTATTTCTTATAATGCTTGGGTCTGCCTCGTTTATATTTCTAGATTTAGCTTTGGATGCTTTAGAGCTTATAGAGAAGAGCTGGACGATTACCTTATGTAGTATTCTTAATTGGCGAAGTAAGGAGTGACTAATAGACAACCAACAAAGGATACCTAAGTTTCACGAGTGTTTCGTTGCATTATGGTATGATATATACCAGCATTGTGAGGACATACAGTTATAACTGTCCACGATGATGATAGTACATTGAAATTTCAGTATTTAGAGTAAACCCTTGCATTGTTTCTTTGATATTAAATATTATCGTTCTGTTATGATATTCGGAAGTTAAGTTCTTTCTTTCTTGTTCTATTCTTTTTTTATTTTACCCTAACTTTCTATCTTTCCGGCACTTGGGCGCTCGCATACGAATACTGTGGATGTATTTAGTGCCGACATTCGAGGGTCAAAAAGTCGGGTCATTAGATTGATAACCATATCCTACTTACTCTAAAAGAGCTAACAAACATATCAAAGAAATACGTCAAACAGCAACCATCATCCATAAGCGTATGTTCAACATATATAATTCATCCAAACATGATTAACATATAAGATTATGCCTAGATTTAATTTCGTATTGAAACGACAATATGATTAATAAGGGTAAAACCATTTAAAATCATTTTCTATCTTTTATAATACGGCCATAAACATGTATAAAGGTTAAAATAAAGTTTGAAATCATTTTAACATGGAAATCATATTAAAATCAACAATTTTAACTATGTGAACATTCACGGGATTGTAAGAGATCATAAACCACTCATCTAATACCAAAATTACTAATTTAATCCCCAGTCTGAAGTGTACACCAAGCAACTCGAATTCCTAAGCAACCAAAATGATTGATCAATAATATCCTTTATGAATTTTCCTTCTAATGATGGTTTAGGTAGGAGTAGTATGAAAAATGTGAGCTTTTTGATGAAATCTAGGTTAACGAATGTTTAGAAAAGTTTTTGGAAAGTAGGAAATGAATTAGATCTGTCTTATCAGTCCTAATTAGGCACAAATCAAGAAATGGTTTAGTGGGCTTAACTAATTATCTATTAATCTGGCCAACAACAGTCCAAACTTAAAATGGCCATATCTCCTAAATGGTAAGTCCATCTTTCTGTTATGACCATTCTACAAAAAGAAAAACCATCACCCTGATCTAATGGAAGTTGTTTCAAATCCTAATTAAATTTCTACCAAAAGTTATAGGGTTTACAAAAATTTATGGATCCAAATTGTCTGATAATAACTATAAAGGTCAAAATTATCTCTAGTTGTCGTTTTCTAAAATTTTAAAGTCATACGACTTCATATGAATCAAATAATAATAATTTACAACCCTCCGATACGTAAATCCGGGTCGTTGCATCATTTCTCAATCTCAACACACAATCACTCAAGCCAAGCCATCTATTATAAGTATTATTACCCAATAGAAAGATGATAAGAACATCAATAGGATCTAGCCTGCAAAAATACATATAATATTAAAATAAAAGTACTATAACGTAAAAAAAAGAAAAAACTAGCATGATAAATATTTGTAATACTAATAGTTGCCTACATAAAACTTCACCAACAATTACTATTCTTTCATATTATTCAATACCAACAACATAATTGAACTATAACAATAACAACACAAGTAAGGTAATCAATTGCAATGATAACAAAAATAAACATATTCAATTCAACACAGGAAAATATATGCTATACAAATAATAGTCGGCATAAAACTTTACTGACATATCCTATTGTTTTTATGTAATACAATACCAACAACATACCTGAAATATAGAATTTACAACATAATTTAGCACCAATTACAGCTACAGCAAAACAACCAAATTTAATTCAACATGATGCTATAAAAAACATTAAACAAATAAAGATAACTGCGAGTTGAAAGAAAAAGAAGAAGAAGAAGATGTGAAAATCTAATCAAATTCACTAAAAAACTTTTCCAATCAACACACGGCTTGAGATATGAAAACATACGAATTCTGTATGTGTAATAGATAAAAGCATGAAATTTGGAACAAGATTAGGTATTAAATTTGGAATGAAATTTTAAACGAGATTAAAAAACAAAATAAAGGTATGGGGAATTAAGAACGTAGGGGCATTGATTTTGGAGAAGAGAGGTAAAAAATAGGAATGATAGTAGCGGTAGAAATTTGAAAAATAAAAGCAGGGACATAAAACATAATGTGAAATTGGGAGGGAGTAATCTATAAAATAATAAAGATAAGTAAAAAAATTCCATTATGAATATTTGAAAATAAGATACTATAGATAATGGAGGAGAGTAAAAAAAACTTTTAGAATTAATAAAAGAGCTAAAAAATTCTTCTGTTTTACTAGTATCTAATAGGTATGTGTAACACATCATAAAAATTGATAAGAAATAAATAAAATAAGATAAAGCTAAAAGTAAAATTTTGTAAAGGTTGGAATTGGGTGGTAAAAGTTATGTCGTTGCATTCTTGATGATTTTACAATCAATTTCCATATATAATATGTTGAAAACGGAACTCATGCGTAAAAATTATGGACATTTGAAGTTTTTAAATTCAAAAAAAATTTAAATAGAATTCAAAGTCAAATAATTCTCGAATTTTAAATTCAAAAAGTAACAGTAATTACACTTGGGGTTAAGTAATCATTGAAATTGACGTTAACCTTAAAAAGTTAAGGAATAAAATAAATCGATCAATGACAGTTGTAAATTTTCCCTAAAATAAACGAACTAATCAACCACCTACCCTGAGCCGGTCGACCGAGGGTAGGGGCGATCGCCCGAGGAGCAAGTGACGACTAGGATTTGCTTGCACGATGAACATTCTAGATTTTATTATTTTAAACTGACTTAAATCCGACGGTTTTGTGAATTCCAACCATTATAAATAAAAGTCTAGCTCTCTCACTCTTATTCATACATTATTTTAGGGAACATAGCGAAGCTCTGTCATTCTCACTCTTCAAAGTTTTAGAAAAGTTCTTTAAGGTTTCAGGTAATAGATTCTAGATGTTTATTATTTTATTTCTAATTATATTCTCCTCCAATCCTAATTTTTTTAAATCTAATCTATATAAGCAAATCCTTTATTGTATATATCTAAAAGGGGAGATCTGAAAAAGATTACTAAAGACATGACAAATCTAAAACAAGGAAGAGCTAAGGACCTCTTGTGAGTGGAAATTCTAGTTTTTCTATTTTAGTAATCGAATAGTGTAGTTTGCATTTGATATATACCTTGGAGAATTTTGGTTTATGAAAAGATCACATTAAAACCCCTAAAATTCTTCCAAAGTGAAATGTCAATTCTTAGGCCGTAATCTCAATTGTTTTGTATTAAAATAATTGAATTTGTGTATATTTTGCAATTTTAATGTTTTACTTTCTATTCCACTTCTTTTTTTTTATTTGGATCTAATTAAGGGGTTTGATTAATAAATGACATGTAAGGTATGAATTCTTATTCATAGTTTGCACCGCCTATTTCTACAATTTAAATAGAAATTCCTTTGTCGAGTTTCATGTATAAAAAAGTTGAATAGAGTATAAAATTATATAAATAGTAAGTTTCTATTATTGATTTATTTCACTATTTTAATGTAAAATATGTAGGTTTGGATTTACTTTTTATACAAGTCCATTAATTTGATATTGGATATTGGATTTATGGTATATGTGTTAATATAGAAATGAGACTTGTATAATTTTGAAAATTTGACATTTAAATATTAGTTTAGAGCGCAAACTTCGCACACCTAGAATTTACTAAGTGCGCGCGCGTGTGTGTGTGTATATATATATTAGTGTATATCAGCGTAAATAATGTAAGTATAACTTATTAATGGCATGGTTAATAGGTTATTAATTATTATTGAATTCTTCATTAGGAAAAATTAATTGTAGAGGCAAATAAGACGTTTTCTTATAAGGCCTTAATTATGGATACGATGAGATGTGTTATTATATGTTAAGAGAATGTTATAGATTATGACTAATTTATAGGGATGCGAGGTCAGTCAACAGCACACAGTAGTCGGCCTGGCTACTCTGCCAACCAATAGTGTGACTTTAGTGCTGATGTGAGACATCGTCTATAATAAGTAACCACGAATGATGCGAGGTTAGTCCCAAATTCTATAGGTAAATCTACCTAGCTAATCCAGCTACCAGTACCTACAACTAGTCGGACTAATGTGAGACGTCACTGTAGAGGTATAGATTATAATACGAAGGATCTACTTCGGGGATTGAAGGTAATAAGTGGCAGTGTAAGGGATAGCCTCTTATCTTTGTAGAAAATAGTAAATGATCTGGGCTAAGGTTAAGGATTAGGCACTGTAGTGGATATCTTAAAAGGGGCCCGCTTCAATATGAAGTGTTAAGTAACCAAAAAGATTTCATGCAATGTTAGCTAGATAAGTACCAGTGAGGAGTCTGCCTTGGGATAGGTATTAAATAATGGGGACCTGCCTTAAATAAAGTATTAAATGGTCAAAGTCTTCCTAATTCCCATTAAAAGGTATTAACAAGCTTAGGTACTATCTCTTACATTGATGGGACATTACTGAAGGTAGATATGGATTATTGGGTTGCAAGAGTAGTAGTTAGGGAATTGAAAATAGGACCTAGGGCATAAAGTTGAAAAGACTAAGAATAAAGCCAATATAAGAAAAACATATTTTTATTTAAATTATACTACTCAAGTACTATTATAGTAAAGCTCGAGGTTTTTATTCACCGGACATATGTTTTTATGACTTCCTCCTCTTTACAACATAGGTTAGGAAAGGCGATATTTAAGGCGAAGACGAGGAGGAAACTTTTGGCACTTTACCTATTTATCTATTTATGTTATTTTGTGATGTAACATTAAAGAATTATGATGTATTTTGAACATGCGCAAACAAACTAGGAAAATCTCTATTTCAGCATATAATACTATCTTAGGTCACTGTAACTATAGATAGAACATTATGGCTAAAAACCCTTCTTTTCTAAGACTGGAAATCTCACCCGAGGAATGCCCACCATTCGAGGGATGCTTGAGTGGTTTAAAATATACCTCAGGCATAGGACAAGTCCATGTTCCTCATCAAGCTGCACCGATGACACCCGCTGCCCCGCCTGCCAAAGCAGCACCTCGTCCCTCTGACTTCCCAAAACGTGTAAGGATTTTCTAAACATGAGAGGAGGATTATATTCGAGAACAAAAGGATTCATGGAGACAAAAACATGGATAAATGACTACGAGAGGATATTTCGAGAGCATAGTTAAGAGGATAAGATGAAGCGGAGAATGGCAGCTTGGCACCATAAGGGAGAGGCATTAGGTTGGTGAAATATTGCGGCCGAGGAGAATGTTGGTAGAAATGTCATTTGGAATGAGTTTAAGAATCAATTTGTGTCATAGTTTATGTCAAAGCAGAAGTGAGCTTGCAATTAGATAGATTTGTACATCTCAGGTAAGCAGGCTACGCTCTAAAGGAATATATTAGTAAATTCACGGAACTAGCTAAGTTCAGAATGAATTTGATAGATACACCCATGAAAAAGGCTATGAAGTTTTTCAATGGCTTAAACTCCCCACTTAGAGAATTTTTATTAACCCAAATACCCGTTGCCACTACATATGAGACGCTAGTTGAGATGGCCTTGCTATAGACGACTGATGTGTAGGAGAAGGAGAAGGAGAAGGAGAAAGAAGGACCTGCTCAAAACCAAGGTGGAGCCATAAACGGCAATTTTTGGGCAAATAAGAAGTTGAAAGTAAAGTTCAAGAAGGAAAGTAAGGTGTGTCAGAGATGCTAAAAGAAAGGACATGTTCCTAAAGATTGCAAGATGAATCTATTGAAGGAAGCTTTTAAAGGAAGACATTATCTCTTCCACAAAGAGAGGAACTTCAAAAGTCAGTGTCCAAAGCTGGTGAAGGATGGGCAGAGTGGACAAGTCTACACCATTGTGGCCGTCCTTATTTCGAGTAGACCATCCTATAGAGACCAAGGCAAGGCAGAAATGGAAGGTATAACTCTTATATTTAGGAATACAATCCGTACCCTATTCGACTCCAGAGCATTGCATTCATTTATAGCTAGGAATGTGATCAACTCCTTAAATATTCTAACCCAAATTGTCACCAACCCAATAGTAGTCACAAATTCTATTGAGGGTCGACATATCATTTTTTAATTTGCAAAGATCTAGTGTTAGGCATATGTGATGTTGACTTTATATGTAATGCTTACATTCTTAATTTCGAGGGGTATGTATTTATCCTAGGAATGGATTGCTTACCGTACTATGGGGCAATATTAGATTGCGACAGAAGGGTTGTATGCTTAAAGAGTTATAGAGGGCGAGATATATAGATTCGTTGTACACCCCAAAATCAGTATATTTACATTTGCTAAGCCTATCTCATAATGAGCTTTCATTTGTACCCATAGTTCGAGAATTTATTGATCTCTTTAAAGAAGTCTTGTGTCTCCCACCCCGAAAGGAAAATCGAGTTTAGGATTGATTTGGAGGAAGATGCTAGACCAGTCGCTCTTCCATTAAAAACACATGGCCCACAAAGAAAGGCGAAAGTTAGATAAGCAGATCTCGGAGCTATTGCAAAGGAATTCATCCAACAGAGTACTTCGAAATGGGGAGCCCCTGTTGTCTTTGCCACTAAGGCAGATGACTCGTTAAGGTTAAGACTATAAAGAACTTAATAAGTTGGCAAGAAAGAATATGTATCCTTAACCTAAGATGGATGATTTTTTATCAACTTGTAGGAGCCAAAATCTTCTTCCAGTTGGACTTAGAAACTGGATTTCATCGGCTAAGGATTGCAGAAGATAGCAAACCAAAGACAACTTTCCATACCCCGGATGGATTCTATGAATGGAAAGTGATGTCTTTTGGATTAAAAAATTCCCCTACATACTTTGTAGATTTGACGAGTAGAGTATTTAGTGAACCATTGAATAAGTTTGTCATAGTTTTTATTGATGACATCTTATCATTCTCCAGGGGTGAAAGAGAGCATGAAAGTCACTTAAGGGAGATAGTAGAGACTTTGAGGAAATTCCAGCATAAAGCCAAATTCTCAAGGTATCACTTTGGAAGATGGAGGTGAGGTTTCTTTGACACAGTATTTCCGAACGTGGTTTAGTAGTGAACCTCGAAAAAGTGGAAGCTATTTAGAGTTGGAAGATTCCAATGAATCCCACGGAGGTTAGGAGTTTTCTAGGATTAGCGAGTTACTAATGGAAATTCATAAAGGACTTTCCAAAGATAGCGGTCCCTTTAACTCGACTAACCAATAAGAATCTAGTCTTTACAAGGGATGAGAAACGCACGGAAGCGTTTCAGAGGCTAAAGGAGCTATTGACTAGTGAACTAGTACTCATTATTTTCGATGGGACGAAACCTTTTACAGTTTACACAGAATGATGTGGCATAGGATTCAGAGTAGTTCTTATGCAAGAAGAAAGGGTGATAGCTTATGCTGGTAGGCAGTCTAAGGACCATGAGAAGAGATACTCGATTCATGACTAGGATTTGGTGGCTATTGTTTTTCCTAGAGGATTTGGAGGAACTATCTTTTGGAGGGAAGGTTTGAGTTCTTCACCGACTATAAATCGCTCAAATACCTATTTTTCCAAAAATATTTTAAATCTTAGGCAGCGGAGATGGATGGACTTCATAGCATCCTATGACTTCGGGATATAGTAATACCTTGGAAAATGGAACGTCGTCGCTGAATCCCCTAGCCAGAGGCGTGCTACCTTAGGAGCTATATACAAGCGAAGGAAGTTGGAGTTCCTCTCGAATTTCAACTTCCAACCACCGACAGAACCCACCAAAAACTATTTGGCACTAATGGAGGTCAGGTCGTTATTGATGGACCTTATTGGATTAAAGCAAAAGAAGGATGAGGAGATAGTTGATATTTTTGGAAAGCTAAGTAGAGGAGAGAAATTTCCCTACGTCAGTAGATATGCAGTTGATAAGAAGGGAGTTTGAGGAGAGATGGATGCCCTTGCATTTCAAAGATTGATACTATGTTGGAGAAAGTGCTTGTGGAGTGTCACCATTTAAAGATGACTATTCACCCCAGAAGAGACAAGAGCATAGGGATATGAAACAAATTTTCTATTAGCTGGGAATGAAGAAGAGAGTAGCTCAATTTGTTTCTAGATGTTTAACATGCCAAAGGATAAAGGCTGAGCAAGGAAAGTATGTAGAATTGTAATTGCCATTAGAAATTTTGACTTGAAATAAGGACATATATCAATGGACTTTACAGATGGGTTTTCTAGGGTTTTCTAGGAGTCAAAGAGGCAATAAAAGCAATTTGGGTCATAGCAGATAGACTCGCTAAAAGCACCCACTTTATTCCCGTTAAGAGTAATAGGACCGCGGCATCTCTAGCATAGATTTATATAAAGAAGGTGGTTCGACTTCATGGAATTCCAGTTATTAACATTAGTGATAGGGAACCCTTATTTACCAGTGAGTTTTGGAGGAGTTTGTAACAACTTTAGGGATTTCATTGAATCTTAGTACTGCTTACCACCCGCAGATCGTCAGAAAAACTAAAAGAGTGAATAGGATCTTGCAGGATTTGTTGAGAGCTTGCATCATGGACTTTGAAGGATAGTAGGATCAGCACCTATATTAGTCAAGTTTGCAATAATGATAGTTACCAAACGACGATCGGTATGACACCCTCTGAAGCACTTTATGGGCCTTGCCAAACTATTGGTGGGAAACCACCGATAAATTTTACTTGGACCAGATTTGATTCGCGAAATTTGGATAAAGTAAAGTTGATTAGGCAACTTATGAAGGCAGTGCAGGATAACCAGAAATCCTATGCAGACAAGAGAAGAAAGGAATTGGGATTCAAGGTTGGAGACATAGTGTTTATCCAAGTCTCCTTTCTTAGGAAGGTCATGAGAATAGGGAAATTTGCTTACCATATAGAGCCATCAGATAGATTGGTTGGGGTCCACGATGTTTTTCATGTTTCGCACTTGAGGAAATGCTTTCATAGCACAGCTTTTGTTAAAGAACCAAATCAATTGGAGATATAGAGATGGAGCGAATAACATCCCGTTCCACCGCATTCATTGTGGAGCAAAAAATTAGGAAGCTCCGCAACAAAGAAATTAGGCTGGTTTGAGTATAATGGGGAGAAAACCCAAAGGAAAGCACATGGGAAACCAAAGAAAAGATGAGGATATCTCATCCTGAGCTTTTCACTGGTAAACTTCTCTTTCTAAAATTAGGTTTTTGATTGCATCATGGTTGCTAGATTGGATGGAGGAGATAGTTGCTATACTTTTCGCTATCACTTTTCACTCATATAGAAATTTTATGCATGTTTAGGGTGTTCGCATACATACTTATATGTCACGATCATACACTTATGCTAGGATTGAGCTCACTTGTAGTATATCCACACACATAATCACATTGCACTTTTAGTTGAGTACATGATAGTGTACATAACTTGGTTCTGTAACATGGATGTTTATTGCGCTTTACCCTGTCCACCCCTTGGAAAGATTTTGGAGACGAAAACCTTTTTAAGAGTGGAGAATTAACACCTAAAAAAAATTAATAAGAAATAAATAAAATAAAATAAATAATTAAATAAGATAGGGCTAAAAATAGAAATTTTACAAAGGTCGAAATTAGATCATGAAACTTATGCCGTTGCGTTCGTGGCGATTTCCCGATCAATTTCCATATATAATACGTTGAAAACAGAGCTCAAACAAAAAAATTATGAATGTTTGAAGATTTCAAGATAGATAGGATGGAAAAACTTACTATTCAAAATAATTTAGATAGAATTCATAATTAAATAATTCTTAAATTTGAAATTCGAAAATTAACAGTAATTAGACTTAAGGTCTAGTAATCATTGTAATTAACAGTAAAAACTAAGGAATAAAATAAATCGATCGACGGCAATTAAAAATGTTCCTCGAAATAAATGAATCGATCGACCGCCTGCCCTGGGCTGGTCGATCGGTGAGCAAGTGATGGCTAAGGTTTGCTTGCGAAGTGAACATTCCATATTTTATTATTTTAAACCGACTTAAATCCAACGGTTCTAGTGCATTCCAATCACTACAAATAAGAGCCTAGCTCCCTCACTTTTATTCACACATTATTTTGGGGAACCTAGTGAAGCACTGTTAGTCTCTTTCTCTTCAAAGGTTTAGAAAATTATTTAGGGTTTTCGAATAACAGCTTCTAGATGTTTATTATTTTATATCCAATTATATTCTCCTCAAATCCCCCAATTTACGAATCTAATCTATATATAAAAATCCTTTATAGTATATATCTAAAAGGGGAGACCTGAAAGAGATTATTGAAGGCATGACAAATCCAAATAGAGGGAGAGCTAAGGACCTGCTGCGAGTGGAAATCTTAGTAATTCTACTTTAGTAATTGAATAATGTATTTTGGATTTGGTATATACCTAATGGAATTTTGGTTTACGAAAACAACACACTGAAACCCCTAAAATTCTCCCAAAGGTTAATGTCAATTCTTAGGTTGGAATCTCAATTGTTTTATATTAAAATAATGGAATTTGTGTATATTTTGCAGTTTCATTATTTTACCTTTTATTCCACTTCTTATCTTTTTCCCTGGATCTAAATAAGGGTTTTAATTAGAAAATGGTATGTAAGGGATGAATTATTATTTGTAGTTTGCATTGTCTATTTCCATAATTTGAATAGAAATCCCCTTTGTATAATTTCATGTAAAAAAGAAGTTGAACGGAGCATAAAAATATGTAAATTGTAAGTTTCAATTATTGATTTATCCTGCTATTTTAATGTAAAATAAGTGGGCTTGGATTCTACTTTTATACAAGTCTGTTGATTTTATTTTGGACATTGGATTTATGTTATATGAGTAAAAATGAAAATGAGACTTGTATAATTTTGAAGTTTGACATTTAAAAGTTAGTTTAGGGCATAAACTTCGCATGCTTAGAAATTTACTAGGAGTATGTGTGTGTGTGTGTTGTGTAAATAATGTAAGCTTATAACGTATTAATGACGTATTTAATAGATTATTTATTATCGTTGAATTCCATCTTAGGAAAGTAATTAATTGTAGAAGCGAAATAAGAAGTTTTCTTATAAAACCTTAATTATGGATACGGTGAGATGTATGGTAATATATTAAGAAAGCGTTATAGATTATGACTCGGTTATAGGGACGTGAGGTTTGTCAAAAGCATACAGAAGTCCGTCCAACTAATCTGACTACCAGTAGTGTGACTTTGAGGCTGATATGAGACCTCGTCTATAAGAAGTAACTATGGATGACGCGATGTTATTCTCAAATTCTATATGATAAATTATCCCAAAATAATCCGGATACTATGACATATGATCAGTCGGAACAGTGTGAAACGTCACTGTAAGGTATGGGTCGTAATATGAAGGACCTACATTAGGGATTGAATATATTAAGTGGATGTGTGAGGGCCTCCTCTTCCTTATATAGGAAGTAGTAAATGGTCGGGGTTAAGGTTAAGGGTTAGGCACGGTAATGGATATCTTGAAAAGGGTCCGCTTCAATATGAAGTATTAAGTGACGGAAATGATTTCGTGCAATGTCAGGTAGATAAGTACCGACGAGGAGTCCACCTTAGGATAGGTATTAAATGATGGGAGACTGCCTTAAATAAGGTATTAGACGGTCAGAGTCTGCCTAATTCCTATTAAAATATATTAAGTGGCTTGAGTATTATCTCTTACATTGATATGACATTACTTACGATAGATATGAGTTATTGGGTCGCAAGAGTAGCAGTTACGGAATTGAAATTGGGAAAGCCTTAGGGCTTAAAGTTGGAAAGACTTAGAATAAAGCCAATATACGAAAGACATATTCTTATTTAAATTATATTGCCCAAGTACTATTATAATAAGACTCGAGGTTTTTATTCAGTGGACATATTTTATTCCGACTCCCTCCTCATTATAACACGGGTTAAGAAAGGTGGTGTTGAAGGCGAAGGCGAGGAGGAAAGTTATGGCAGTTTACCCATTTATCTACTTATGTTGTTTTCTGATGTACTTATTAAAGAATAATGATGTATTTTGAAAATGTTGTACTCCAGATATGTGATGGTTGTTATTGGTTCTGTGTTATGGATTTTATGACATTTTAATTTTAAATAAAATTGGTACTATTTTGTTATTATATTTTATCCGTCCGCTGTGAGTTCTGAATGTGTAGATAAATAATTCCGTATTGTTCTTTGTATCAGCTTTAGAATGTGTTTAAGTTTTAATTGGTCTTTTCTGGGTTGGAATTTAGGTTCTTTTCAGGGCTGGTTGTTATAGTACACAAACCTATAAAGGACTCTCAATGAGTTTATTATGCAATTGTTCCAAATAATTACAAATAGTAACCTATTTTAGCACAAACCCCTTATAATTGACCCTCAACATTCTCGTGAGACTACTCAATAAGTGTCCAAACTGTAGTCTAAAACTAGAGATTCTTGCCCAAAATGTAATATTGAATATTATATAAACACAAGTGTTATAAAGTTGTTGGAATCTTATACCTCAGCATGTTTTTCTCCTAGATATACATATATTCGCACGAGTAGCTAATTTTTCCAACTGTTAACATCACAAGGTTGTAGCTCTAAATGACATATGCTCGCAAGGTAAGGTAATACAAAGCAGCCTAATGTAACCCATTTAATGCAACCAGTAAAATAAAATCATCAAATATAACAAACAATACATACATTATTCTTGAATGTGGGATTAATGACTAATGATCGCCATCTTACCATATTGAGATTAACAAAGGCTAACAATACTTATGTCTATTTGAAATGGTGTCCTGGTAAGCATCCAAACCCTAGCCCAGCATCACTTGTTTCTTGTAACGACCCAGAATTTTATTAATTAAAATTTGAATATTTAATTAATTTTAAATATTAATAAGTGAAATTTATAAGTCGAATAAATTTTATTTCGAATATTGGATTTAAATTGATAATTAAATCGGCAATTTAATAGTTGAAATTTCAGAAATAATTGAAAATCGAGTTTAAAATGATTGAAAATGATTTGGAAAATTTTGTTTAATCATACTGAAGTTATAGGAATATTTTAGAACTTTCAGAATTGAATTTGGAGTTAATCTGTGAAAATTGAATATTTTAATATTTAATTATCGACTGAAAAATAGCCAATTTTTGAACAGTCTCAGAATTGGACGAAACTAGTTCCATTTGATCCGTAATAATTTTTTATTATCGGATTTCAATTTTCGTAGCAATCGGAGTTATCGTTTGACCGTGGCAGCTCGAAACGCATCGAAATTTGTTTTAATATTAATTTGGCGAGTTAAAATAGTCATTTTTCAAAAATTCTCGGATTTCGACGAAACCAGTTTCATCGGATCCGTAATGTGATATTATTGTAAGGTTTCAAAATTCAAGTCAATCGGATTTATCGTTTGTCCGGGGTAAGCGAAAACGCATCGAAATCGGTTTAATTTTAAATCGATCGTTTATAGCCATATCTCGCACAGATGATCGAATTAGCCTCCGAAACACATTTCATTGTGTCCGGAACGTGGGGTAAACCTTAAAAACGCCAACCGGCACGCTTCGTTTGGAGTTCGGAAAATTTCGATGAATAGTAAATTGGGAAATTTTCTATATAAGCACCTATATTCTCTCATTTGCAAACAAAGGCCAAAACCCTAGGGTTTCTGGTTGTAGCCGCCACTAACAAAATGAATGGCCAGAAACTCACAATTTTCTTCCCTTATTATCTTCCAATCTATCAACTTTCACAAGAATTTATCAACTGCAAAGACAAAGAGGATGGCGAGTTCTATCGATCCATACGGCGATGATCGCCTGGATCGTGACGTGGTGGCCAGAAATCGAGCATGAAGTCAGCGCGTTCGGCCTCGTTTTGCACGCAAGGGGTGCAACCGAGTGGCATGGCCTTCTGGGCGTTGGTGAGGGGGAGCAAGGCGAGTTGAACTATGGTGCTTGATCGACGTCACGTCGCCGATTGGAGGTGCAGCCTCGAAATTTTGAACGTGATATTTGGGTTCCTGTACGCGTTTTTTTCACCTGGACGTGAAAATGGAGAAGAGAAAGAAGGGTGCGGCCCTGATGAGATGAAGCAGGAATCAACGGCCCGGATGTAGCAAGGTTGAAAATTAAAAAGAAAGTTGTAAATTTAATTTTATTAAATATGTATAAACTTTGAAATGACATAGCTTTATCATACGAGGTCGGAATTCGACGAAACTTTTTGCGTTGGAATCGTTTCGACGAGCTCTACGCAATGGAGCTAGATTGGAGTCGTTTGGAGTTAGTGAGAATTTTGGGTAAAATTAAACGTCCGTTTAATTTTATTCGAAATAAATCGCTAAAACGAAATTGAAATCAAGGTGAGAACTTCTCACTCAATCGAATCGGTTTCGATTTTTATTTTAAATAGTTAGATTTAAAATATTTGAATGCATGTTTGAATGATGATTGTTATCTATTGATTGTTAAAATAGACATTATGCGCCGTTAGTAAGTGGAGGTTATTTATTAAAAACATATACCGCGAATATTTCATAAACAGGGAAATTGGTATTATATATAATAGCAATATATATATATATTGGCATATGTATATATTGCAGTTGTTGATTTCCCGCATTATATAGCGGATGAGACCCTATTGCGCCGTCTATTAAGCGGATAATATTTATAAATCCCATATACCGCGATAATTCCGTACTGGAGCGGAATTGGTATTGTGCTAATGTTTGTGGATGCAGGGAAACAGGTTGGAGGGATCCAACTGGATTCCTCAACTGTATTGATTTATTTACAGATATTTTGATATTTGTTGATTATCATATCGATATATGATATTTGGATGTCGTGATTGACTATTTGGTGCTGCTGCATCATCGGATCCATTTTTGAAGTTTTAAAATAATGATTTTGGTTTTAAAGGAATTTTTAAAGTGATTTTTGAAAGTATACGTTTTATTAAAATTTCGAATTGATTTATTTTAAATAAATTAACGTTATAAGTTTAATGTTATAAAAGTTATAATTTTTGTAAAATATAACCAACTTAAGATTTTTGAAATAAATAGTGATTAATTTATAAAATGGTTTAATTGGGAATTTTGAATTATTATAAACGGTTTATATAAAAGATTTATAAAATTGATATTTATAAATTAAAAATACTGGAATTATAAAACGAGTTTTAAAAGTAATAAAGTGAAATAAAAATGGATTTCATAAGTAAATTGAGATTTATAAATTTATGAAATATGAATATATAAAATGGATAGATTTTGTAAAATATAAGATTTATAAGTAATCAACTTATAAATCGGATTTTGGCATTTAAAATGAGATATAAAAAGGATTTTTATAAATAGAAGTTTATAAAAATATAAATGGAGTTTATAAACGTTGTTTATAAATCCGAAATAAATTGAATTTGATGAGTTGGATATAGGAATATATGAAAGGAATTATATTCACGATTTTGGACAGTGAATATATTATTAAATGAAATGGATATGTTTTTGGGGAAGGAACATTATGAAATGAAGTTAATGATTTTAAAGACGTTTTAAAATGCATTAAGTATCGAATACATAGATTTCAACATTCATTGTTGAAATAGACGTTTTCGAGAAATAGAAGGAAATGGTGGACTATAACACTGTTGTTATAGTAAATGGTTTCCGAAAGGAAATGTTTTGTATAGTATTGGGATTTATATATCTATTTAAACTTTGAATCCCTATACTAGTGATTTTGGGTCGTCGTAACGATGTTTTACGTAACATTCGTTTTAGCCCAAATAAATGTGTTAAGTGAATGTTTTCCTTAAAGAATGAAATATATACTTAATTCCGATATTAAGTATATGGAATATTTTCTAAGTATTGAAAATAAATGGATTTGTGAATTACTTATTAATAAATAAGTATGGAAATGTTTTTCCAATGTGAAACGAAATGTTTTGAGAATTTATCTTTTTGAAGATAAATTGAAAATGAATAATTGAAATCGTATATTCATAAATATTTTGGAATGTAAATTCACTATGGAATTTATAAATGAAAAGGGGAATTTGTTTAAAAATAAATGTTGATTTATTTTTGAAGTGTGGGAATTAATTTACGGATTTGGAACGTAAATATAAAGTAAATCGTTAAGGATTTATTTAAATTGGTTTAAATGAACCATGTTGATTGAAATTTGTTTTCAAAAGTGGTAAAGGTGAAAAGTGGTTTGAAAATTAGTTTTCAAATGGTTGAAGTGTGGAAAATATATATATCTAGTAAAGATATTTTGGAAAGTAAATAATTTGGGAAATTATTTGGATTTGGTGATGTTGAGCATGCCTATTGATAGTTAAATAATCCGACTATCAATATTTACCTTTAAATAGGTATTTGTTGTGAACTGCTTGAATTTGAATGCCACACTTATTTTTGAATAAGCGCTCACTATTCGGGTTAGCCGAGAAAGGACCTTGGGGTCGTATAACCCATTCCGAGTATGTGATACGTCGTAATGGATTTGCATTTGATGACCGGTGTTGAAGACCGGATATTTGTGAAAACGGAAGGATTACCGTCGAGTTACTCTACATCGGCTGATCTCCGATATAGAGGTTTTATCACTCTTAGTGACGGGAAGTCCGGTCGTGATTAATGAATATCCGGATTGCAAGGACTTCTTTGGAAGTGCCTTCGGTTCTGTTCGAGCCCGGAACAGACTTGTATGGATTGTATGTCTGACATTACAAATTGAGATATAAAGCTGATTTCTTTCAAATATATTTCTGTTGGTGGCGGAGAATTTATTCTCTTAGCTTAACACCCTTCTCTGAGACGTACGAGCTCAGAGGTTATGTAGTTAAAGGTTATTAGTGATATACTCCCAATTTGGTAGTGTGGCATGCTGAGTGTTGCTGTGAAATGACCATTGTTTGATCATTTGTGATAGGATCATTTATTTGATCATTTATCTTAGTGATCATTTCTATGATCATTTGATTGATCCAAAGCACGGCTTTTGTATAAAGTGTGGCTTTGTGGACGAGACTTCGTCGGACCTCACACCTCGAAAATGGTCAAAACAGGAAGGATGCAGCAAGGTTATTAGGGGTAGCGCCCTTTAGTGTATGTCATTCCTTCTGGATAGAGGTGGTATCATGGTATGGAGCCCAGATATTTAACCTATGTTGTTGCTGCATGTTTTGTGGTTGTTGGAAATCGAGGATCCTCGGATAGATCGGTTACGATCGGGGATGACATATTCGTGTCAGTAGTTACCCAGTTAGGGGTAACCCGGCCTTGTGTTGGCAGAGATCCGGTTTGGTTCTCGGGGACGCCCTTCCAGAGGCGTTCTCATGTGACAATGGGAAGTTCCTTGGCCTGACCATTTGTTGGAAATCCAAAGAAACAATACGATCTTGTACGGTTTTAGTTGTAGAACCTATCATTCACTTATGGTGGCGCCCCACTGTTTGGATGGTAGCTATAGTAGACATAGTTCGAAATGTCTATGTTGGCTAAGATTTATATTCTATTTTCGAAATGAATTTTTCCTACACTATGCACTAGTAATAATATCAAATGTTCTTTTTAATGTGTATCAAGCATCTTTGACTATCATAAGGAGAAATCTCCTCTGATTCTGCGTTTGCATTGTGTGTGTGTGCCGGAGGCCTTATGGTAGTCTCATTTTTAAAAGCATTGCGAATTGACTTTAAAAATATTCTTCTATTTTGATTTTAAAGATAAATAAACTGTTTTGAGTTCTCACACCAGTCACATGACTGACTCGGAGTTTATTGTTTTCCTTCCTAAACTCTGGGTGCCCACTAATTTCCACACGGGCAGTCAAGAGTTAAGCTTTATTCAGGATATTCAGGAGTTGCTGGAGGCAAGATGGATGGCATGGCGTATTACTAGTATATAGTATTTCTTTTCCGCTGTCGATGTTGTTGTTGTACACTCTGATGATGTAATGTAATGAAATGTGATGTAATGGAATAACTGATATAGTTCTTTGTTTAAAGATTATTCATTTATTTATTATATGTTGTTCCGCTGCGAATTGTGAGATTCTGATATTGTTCTGTTGTTTCTGTTCTGTTCTATCTTTTTCTCTCTTCTTCTACTTTTTCTTTTTCTAAAAACCCTAACGGTACGGTTTTTCGGCTTTCGATTTCTCGGCAGTTGATACAGTGGACGTATTGATGTCGATTTTCGTGGACGAAAAATCCCGTTCGTTACATTTCTTACAAATGGATCCATGGGAAGAATAGTTGACTATGTTCTCAAGAAAAGAGTTATACAAACTAATACCTCTCATGAACGACATGGTTTATGTCAACATGGTTCTTATGCCACCCTAAAATCCAACATTAATACCGGTCACTACCTAGACAATGTTTTACTTAGTAGCTTCGCCTAGCTTTATGGCTGATCATCTTGCTTAACAACTTGGCATGTTTATGTACATCTAATTCTGGATTATGTAGAATTTACTGTGGGGTACTCAACATCAGGATCACAACTGCGTTAGTTTGACTGAAATTCTTCATAAATAGCAAATATCATTTATTGTAATCTCATTTAAATCTCGCAAACTTCATCGGTTGAAAATATTTGATCGATAAAAAAACAACATGGAATATGTTGATATCTAGGTTATAATTTATTTTAATTTTGCCCCATCGAAGTGGTCATGTCTTGGTAATTAGAATTATCTTCGTCATAATGATCGAGTATTTTAGAGAAGAAGAACAAGGTGATACAAAGTGATATTTTACATATTTTTCTTCATCGTTATTTACATCTTTTTTAAATATCTTTTTTCTCTTAAAATCATTTTTATTAATGTTAGAAGATAATGCAATCATTTATTCTTTTTTGCTATGATAGAGAATTTGATGCGGTGGATCAAAAGAATGTATTAATGCGAGAGCAGATTTTTTTTTTTAATAAAGAAAGTAAGCAAGATGTTCATTTATAACTTTATTATTATATTAATAATGAAAATTTAATTAATAGGATTTTCATGTGTTTTTTGAAATTTAAAAAATGATCCTTAATCAATAGGATATCACCGTGGATTTGTAGCATAAACAGCCATTTTTCATGTGACCACGCATTAAGATTTTAACATATATTTTGCGTTGGGCCCTAGGCCCGTCCTTGTGTTACCTCATGGTGATGGGTCAACCTAAGAAACCCATATCGCAACAGTAGAAATCGTACGTCACCAGTTGAATCTTGACCTCACTCTCCAATAAACAACGTATTTCTCAGCGCCAAACCAGCTGCTTCACGTACCAGCATCCCCAAACATCTATACTCCATGACGTCATCTCCTTCGCCGTGCCCCAAACTACCCCTCCGTATCCCTCGCCCCCGCATTTGACTTTCTATGTCCTAACTCGTCATTTCGCACCACCCCCTTTTGTTTTTACTAAGCATCAGTCGTTAACAAGCTGTTAAAATAAACATCTGCTGCCGTCCCCATGACCTATTTTCATCCCTTTCCTTTTGTCTTACCGCATCTTTCCTTTTGTTCTCTTCCTTTTCTCCCGCTTTTTTCATTTTTTTTTTTACCTTTCATTTTGACACTTCATCTAAGTTTCCGTTAACAATGGCGGCTCGCCATAAAACAGCTCGCCAAGCGAAGTTACAACTCAGTCCAGAAAGAAACAGAGTCTGGACCGAACCCAACAAGGGTAAATTCGGTAGAAAAGTTGCCGTCATTTACTACTTGTCAAGAAATGGCCATCTCGATCATCCTCATTTCATTGAAGTTTCTCTCTCCTCTGATCTTGGCCTCCATCTCAAAGGTATTCCTTTTTGTCTATCTCACATTTATTCTTTCAATTTGTTTCAGTGTTTTATAATCAATTTATGAATAATATTCAGATGTTATCAACCGCCTTGATGCTCTCAGGGGAAAAGGAATGGCTGCTTCCTACTCTTGGTCATCCAAAAGGTAAACATATTTACACATAATTTTAATCTTATTTTTGAAAAAAAAAAAAAAATCTAAATGACAGCGTTATGTGAAAATGTTAGGAGCTACAAGAACGGATTTGTATGGCAAGATCTGAGCGAGGAGGACTACATACATCCTGCACAAGGAAACGAATACATTTTAAAAGGATCGGAAATTCTAAACTTGTCTTCACCTTCGTGCTCCAGCACTTCAAATTCGGAACAAGATTTTGACCTCGGTAATAACAAAAGTGACGACGGCTTTGACCTCAACGAATACAGAGTGTGCAAGTCCAGCGTCATAATCAACGCATCGACTCAGACCGAAGATGTTATTCATACAAGTAAACGGAGGGATGAGATTGTCATATCTCCACCCGAGTCCACATCTACGGCTGGATCTGACGATCAGGAACGGACGGCGGAGATCGGTTCGAGCGGGAGGTTTAAACCATCTGCGGTTCTGATGCAGCTTGTATCGTGCGTTCATGTAGCTGGGAAGGAGGATGGATTCGCTGCTTTGGGCGATGAGAAGGCGACACGTGGGAGTTTTAGAATCAAGAGTAACGTGGTTTTAGAGGATAAGGAGTATTTTAGCGGCAGTGTAATTGAGGTGAAGAAGAAAGATGGACATGCCGCTCTGAAGAGATCGAATTCTTACAATGCTGATAAGTCAGTTTTACATTTTTTTATTTTCTTAATAATTATCCTATTTCAATTTAATCAACTTTCTTCTTTTTTTTTTATATATAAAAGGAATAGGAACTGGAAGCAAGAGATGAACGGTGCAAAGCAAATGGATGATGCACGTGCGCTTGGAAAATGTATTCCAAGAAAAAATAAGAGTAGTAGGAAAAGCAGTAACCAAGAGCGTAAATTAAATGATTAGGAGGGTGGTTAAGCAAAAATGGGGGAACATTTGGGTCCGTGATTGAAAACTCTGAGGCTTGGACTTTATTTCAATTCATAGTTGGACACGGCACGCTGTGGTAGCAATCCAATCGAGAGGGACTGTTTATGACTTTGTTGTTTTGACTTTTTCATGCAATGTCAGTACTAAGTATATGTAGTAAAAGTTGATGAACTTAAGTTTGTAACTTTATTGTGTATTAAAAGCAGCTTTGTATGTTTGGTGCTGTCTCATGATTGAATGCGTTTCTTTTGTCAGCACTGATTATTATTATGTTGTTTTGTGAATTTGAATTTTGAAGTGACTGGCTATAGCCTATGTTGGATAGGAGTATTGTATGTTGATGATACCCACGGACCGTCGGACCGTTCATTGATAGATATAACTCTGATTTTGCCATAGAACTTAGTAAAAATACATAAACTAGTACAATTGCACAATAAAGAAGCCAAACGTTGGGCTATGTATTTTAAAATAAAATATTTATAATAATTTGTCGTTAGATTCGATTATATACAAAAATGATAGTATGTTGGAACTATTTTTGAATTTAAAATATACATTCAAAAATTAAAAATTAAAAAATATGAATTTTAGTTTTATGTAATGATGGTTTCTAATAGAAACAAATTAGGATCTGAAACCACTTCAATTGGAAAGATGCATTAAAACTTGAAGTAAAATCAATTTAAAATGTTTTAAAGTATTCTGATCGTGTTAATTTGATGAATGGATGCCTTGATATGTGTTAGGCTATGTTAAAGACATATTATAAAATGATTTGCAACGAACTGTTGTATGTTTGCATGTTTTAATATTGTTTGTTGCACGTATGTTGTTTTCTTGTATGGTTGTAACGTTCAACAAAGTGACTTCGAGTTAGAAACTGTGAAACGGGCTTCGACAGGTTTACTCGAGGTTATTGATAGTTGTATCATTGCATACATAATGCACGAGGATAGAAGAACGGGCATAGTGGTGGGATCGGTGTGAAATTAGGAATTAGAGATACCATAGTATTTGGTTCAGTATCGGTAGGCTTGGGCTTGGCTTTGGTCTAGCATAGGGATGGTATGATGGTTGGCTTTAGGAAGGAGAAATATTAGTTTCGATCTTAGTTGGCTCAGCAGCGGAAGACCAGACAAGAATCCCTGTCCGGTAGGTG
Source organism: Allium cepa (assembly GCA_030765085.1). Classification (NCBI taxonomy): domain Eukaryota; kingdom Viridiplantae; phylum Streptophyta; class Magnoliopsida; order Asparagales; family Amaryllidaceae; genus Allium; species Allium cepa. Next base: position 508,784,410 of record CM060932.1, on the reverse strand, counting down.
CATGGCTCGGCAACAAGGAACCGAACAGGAAAACTTGTCTAGTAGTTAATTGGATCGACATTGGACTACCAGACAAGAAATATCGTCCAGTACTTACTTCTTCCAGTGGTGGGGTACCTGACAGAAATCATCTCCTATAGTTATTCTGATTGATTGCTGGACATCAACTGTTGTTTGGAAACTTTGGTTCGGTAGTAAGGGAAAAGTACGATAGAGTATGTAGTGGGGTCTTAAGATCTGATTTTGGGCCTGACAAGAAGGAGGCTTCGGGGTAGGACTTAGGCCACTTAGTGATCTTTAGGGGTAGGCTTGGAGTAAAGGCATATGACTCCAGGATGACTCGGCATGACCTTGGATCTCGTGTGAAAATTAATGAAGCGATGGCGTAACGCTTCGACATGATAACAACGACGCCAACTTCAAAATCTTGGTACGATGGTTCAACGAATTACGATAGGTGTCAAGAGGCATTTCGAAGGAGACGACTTAACGGTTGGAGTCATGACGGTGATCCACAATAGCAAGTTAGCAATGGGGGCTTGCAAGTAGGATTTAAGACTCTGTTCTACTATGGAGATAGCTGTGATGGAATAACGATTGAGTTCCATTACGAAGACGCAAGTAAAGGGATCATTAATAACTCAGAGGCTTCTAGTGTGCTCATAAAGAAGGGGTATATGGGGACGCCTACCTATATTTGTGATTGCGTCCGAATCTTGCGATAGTAGATTACCCTGGGATATGTGATTGTGTGCCTGATTCCTAGACTTGTAGAGTGGAATGAATCCAAGCACCAATGAAGCCGGGATTTCGATTAGGTCCTTGGTTTGCGATTGTTCCATACAAACTATCATATATCTAACACACACAGGTAATGGTGAGGATTGTTTGATGGATGCTATGTTTTTCATGGTCGTTTATCACTCTAGAGGTCACACGTTGTAGATATTTTCGATCATGTACCTAGACACCAAATATTATACTTTGACTGTAGTATACTTATATTGTTGTGGTGGAAGATTAGCATATATCGACTATTATGTGCTAACTTTTTAGATACATGGATAGGTCAGGTATGGTTCTTCATACCCTACGCCTCTATTTACTATATACGATTTTTATAGTATTTTTTAGATGATGTATTGCTTACATCTGACTGTTGCCTAACCCAAGATTGTATGCTTTGCTTCTTATATCTTGGGTACTCTTCAACGAGTAGATTAAGGATAACAGGTCTGCATAGCGCATAAAACTGTACGAAGTACGAGCAAGAGGCTACACTTTATAAACACACATTTGGAGCTTTCTATTACTTATATTCTGCTGTGCGGTACTATGGAGCTGTATCTGTACTTGTATTTTAAGAGATATTCATAAAGTTTATTTTGAAAACTTGGAATGTATAAACTCTTTTATTTCACCTTTTGTATGATCTGAGAACTTGATGCACTATGATGTTCTTATTTATGATTCATTTGATTTTTTCACTATCTCGCCTGCCTTTACATCTATATTATTATATTATATTTTGTCTGTGCACTGTGAGATGTTTTATAGATTTTATATTCGGATTTTTGTTATTTACACATTTGGCTATGGTCCTGCATCGACCAGGTACCTCCACGACACATTAGACAAGTATATTAGGTACCAAAGATGTAGGACGGTCAGTACATTTAGTTACAGAGCCTAGGTTGTGTATACGACATAAGTTGATACTTGGATCCATTAGAGGTAAGGAAGGAGCTATCATCTTAGAATGGATCGAGTGATATATGAGAGAGCGTACTTGTTATATTTTGGTTTACGAAACTATATAGTAGTATATATATTATATAAGTCCTATTTCATTCGCAGACACCGCTTATTCCTTTTAAAGAGATTAATCATTCTTATTATAACTTGTTTGAATGAGCCGACTAATGAGGAATGCTGCTAAGAATGATTCTGGAGTTGAGGAGGGGGCGGGAAATGGGGCTGCTAACCCTAACTTGTAGAACATGTTCACTAAGATGGTGCAAAACATGGTTCAGAATGCCCAAGTTGCTCCTACTACGGCTGTTGGCGGTAGTGCTCCACTCCAAACACCGAGAGCTAAATTTGCCAAACTTAACAATGATTATTATACTCTGGGAGGTAGGTTCCTTGAAATAGAATCAGTCATCGAAGTGCAGGATTAGGTAGACACTTGTGAATGCATCTTTGAGGATATGGAGTTGGAGGATGTGATGAAGAAGAAGATGGCCTCTAGACAGCTTCAAAGACAAGCTACGGGATGGTGGAATGCCATCAAGATTACTACTCCTAAGGATTAGATTACATAAGAGTAGTTAAAGATGAGATTTGAAGAGAAGTATATGCCGGTTTCTTAGAAGTTGGTGCTCTTGTGGATGTTTGCTGACTTAAGATAGAGGGATGCATCTATGTTGGAGTACATCGTTGAATTCAACATTCTATCGAAGTATGGTTTATCTTTGATTAGTACTCTACTCAAGAAGAACGAGAAATTCATTATGGGCTTGGATGATTATCTTGGAGGGAAGCTAGTAGGATAAATCAATGAGACCTTTGAAAGGCTGGTGGAGAAGGCTTTTCGACATGAAAGTCTATATCCTAAGACTATGTCGGTTGTTTCTTCAGAAGGGCAAGTGGTAGCCTACTAGCTACAATTGTGATAAGAAGGGCCATCTTGTCAGAGACTACTAGGAGGAGTGCAAGAAGTGCTACAACTGCAACAAGCCATGGCATGTCTAGAAGGGTTATCTAGAACAACCGAGGAGTAAGTAGGCTATGTCTGCTTATGTTTTAAATGTTATTCGAGCTTCATCGAGTGCTCAATCGACGAAGGAGAAAGGGAAGGGCATTGTTATACAGGGCATGCTTTCTATTTCTAATACACATGTACATGTTTTATTCGATACTACAGTTTACATTCCTTGATTTCTAGTGATTTGGTAAATAGACTGTGATTGAAACCCGAGATAGTTGACTAACCTTTGATTGTCATAAACTTTGTTGTGTTAGATCATAGGTTTTGATTGCTGACAAGACAAAAATTCACGAATTTATGACTACGATAACATCCAGACTCATCGGCCCAATATATGGTTTGTATAGTTATATATTTTCAAGAGTCATCAAATGTGTATGTAGAGTCTAGTTTAGTGCTTTGTTAAAATCTTTTCTCAAGAATCATCATTCGCATTCAAATAAACTTGCATGTATATTTTAATCAAAATCAAGTTTTCAAAAAATGCATGGAGCGGGGCTCAAACCCAGGTCACTAGTTTGGAAGGCAAGTACTCTAACCAAATGAGCTACTGTAATTTTTGTTTAACACCAGAATTCAGTCGACTGAATATAGTCAGTCAGTCGACTGAATCTGTGCATTTTAACATACTTATGCATGATTTTTTTTACATGTCTTCACTATTCAGTCGACTGACCATTTTTGACCAGTCGACTGACCTGAACCCAACTGTCATATTTTGAATAGACGTCCCCATTCTGCGAAAGGTTGCGATCCTTCTCTGAATGGAAATGGATGCTCCTTTTGGCTGAACTCTTCACCAATGGCAGTAACTCTCTGACTACTATAAATACATGTTCCCAAATACTTCACATTCACAGAAATTCATTCTAATTCTCTAATATTATTCTTGTGCTCTCATACTTGCATTCAAACAGCGAACAAACATTTTTACTGCTTTGAATCTTCAAATAGACTTTTATAATCTTCGATTCTTAGCATTACCTTCTCTTCATATCTTCACATACACTTCATATACTTGAGGATTTGATTATAGGAGGTTTGCACTATCAGAGACAAATCAGTATTATCAAGAACACACATTGTCAGATATTCTTTAGTATTAGTAAAGTCCTCTTCTGCTGCTGAGGCGAAAATCCTGTTCTGCTGCTCAGGTGTCTGTTCTGCTGCTCAGACTGTGCATACATGTTCCTCCGGGTTAAGTGAGGATTATTGTTTTAGTGAAATTCCAGAAAGAGTCTGCAACTGGACGTAGGACGGCGCTCCGAACCAGTATAAAAATATCTGGTGTTATTTTTATTATATTACTGCTTTTATATTTCACACTATTTACTACATTACTATACTCTGCATTATTATATCCATATTGCACGATCCTACACACTTTTAATTGGTATCAAAGCTTGGAATTCTATAGATCGTCACAACATCATAGAATAATGACTAGAAAACGATCCAGTCGAAACACAATAGGAAAAATCCCTGTCAAAGCCACTAGTGAGGACTACAAAAAGGTAATTTCTGATTTATAAATTTCAGTAAAAGATAATAATGAATTATTTAGTATAAGCAATAAGATTTCGAAGCTTAATTTTATTATTTTAGAAAAGATGAAATCTGTTGAACTTGAAAATGAGAAATTGAAAAATAAGAAGTTAAATTTAGAAAGTCAACTTGATGTATTAAAGAATAATCTAGATGAACAAAACACCATATTTGGAAAAGAGAGAGAAAATTTTTCAAAAGAAATTATGGATTTGAAAAGACAAAATGATTTATTACAATCATCTTTAGATAATTCAGAATCTCGAATTTTTCTTCTCGAAAATGAGAACTGTACGTTAAAAAAGAAGAATTCTGAATTAAACAAGCAAATTGATATTTTGAAAAACATCAATATTTCTTTTGGAAATTATAATTGTGATTTTTAAGCTAAATTTGATAAACTTAACACTGAAGTCACAAAATTTAATAAAGGTCAAAACGATTTAAACATGATTTTATTTGTCTAGTTCTAGACCTTTATAAAAGTGGTCTAGGATATAATAAAACCGATTGTAGAAATAACACTAGATACGCTTACATGTATAGTAAAAATGTTAATGCTAGTACTAAATTTCGAGTAAAGTCTAAATCCAATTTTTATAGAAATTCAAATACTGTTATGACCAATAATGTTTATAATCTCTCTAGAAATACAAAATCATTGACGGGAAATATGAATAAAAATTATCTAAGTATTTGGGTTCCTGTTAATTGGAAAAATAGAGAAAAGTACATTAATGATTATTTTGATATGGTAGTTAATAATTAAAACTATATTTATAAAGGTTCAACCACACCCAAATGGATATGGTTTCCTAAAAATTAGGAAATTATAAGAACCTTGGGTATCGCATGCTTTAAATGTTAATTTTTTTCCGGATACCTTACATTATAAGTAGTAGTTATTTTGTTTTATATTGTTCTATATTAACACTTATGTGAAATATAGTTTATATCATCATATAAACTCTCCTTTTTGTCGATGACAAAGGGGGAGAAAGATATTGCTCTAACACTATTTGCAGGAATAAACCATGCAAGCACAGATTAAGGGGGAGAAAAGATTAATTATTTACATGAATATAGCATAGATTTAGGAGGAGAAATCTATAGCACAATTATAGGAATATATTCAGTGAGAGAGATAAGATCAACAATGCTTGTCAAAGATTCGTTCGTAGCAAATAAAGTTGTCATCATCAAAAAGGGGGAGAATGTTGGATCATAGGTTTTGATTGCTGACAAGACAACAATTCACGAATCTATGACTACGATAACATCCAAACTCATCGGCTCAATACATGGTTTGTATAGTTATATATTTTAACAAGAGTTGTCAAATGTGTATATAGAGTCTAGTTTAGTGCTTTGTTAAAATCTTTCCTCAAGAATCATCATTCACATTCAAATAAACTTGCATGCATATTTTAATCAAAATCAAGTTTTCAAAAAATACATGGAGCGGGGCTCGAACCCGGGTCACTATTTTGAAAGGCAAGTACTCTAACCAAATGAGCTACTGCAATTTTTGCTTAACAATAGAATTCAGTCGACTGAATCTGTACATTTTAACATACTTATGCACGATTTTTTTACATGTCTTTACTATTCAGTCGACTGACCATTTTCGACCAGTCGACTGACCTGAATCCAACTGTCATATTTTGAATAGACGTCTTCATTCTACGAAAGGTTGTGATCCTTCTCTGAATGAAAATTGATGCTCCTTTTGGTCCGAACTCTTCACCAATGGCAGTAACACTCTGACTACTATAAATACATGTTCCCAGACACTTCACATTCACCGAAATTCATTCTAACTCTCTAATATTCTTCTTATGCTCTCATACTTGCATTCAAACGGCGAACAAACATTTTAACTGCTTTGGATCTTCAAATAGACTTTTATAATCTTCGATTCTTAGCATTACCTTCTCTTCATATCTTCGGATACACTTCATATACTTGAGGATTTGATTATAGGAGGTTTGTACTATCAAAGACAAATCAGTGTTATCAAGAACACACATTGTAAGATATTCTTTTGTATTAGTAAAGTCCTCTTATACTGCTGAGGCAAAAAGCATGTTCTGCTGCTCAGGTATCTGTTCTACTGCTCAGACTGTGTACACCTGTTCCTCCGGGTTAAATGAAGATTATTGTTTTAGTGAAATTCCAAAAGGAGTCTGCGACTGGACGTAGGACGGTGCTCCGAACCAGTAAAAAATCTCTGTTGTTATTTTTATTATATTAATGCTTTTATATTTCGAGTATTTACTACATTACTATACTCTGCATTATTATATCCATATTGCACGATCCTACACACTTTCATGTTGGGGGATAGACTAGCCTTCGCATTGGTTTGTCAAGACCTAGCCTTATCGAGTCATAGATATTTGTCTGTTTATGGTAGCTTTGTTTTGGGTTTTGTAGGGTTCGGTGTTATTCTGGGGATGGACTGGCTACACAAGTACGTAGTACTGGTAGATTATAAAAGGCCTTTGGTGACGATAGGGATGGATAATGGGCATAGGTTAGAGATAGGTTGCTTACTTGATGATAAGGTGATGGTTAGCTTTGTATACTTGCTCGAGATCCCACATGACGAGTTGTCATCTATGATTATAGCAAGGGAGTTTCTAGACATATTTGAGGAGGTGATTGGATTACTACTACATAGGGAGGTAGAGTTTGGTACAGATTTGGTGAAGGATGTTAGGCCGACAGTTATGTCTTTGAGGCAAATGACATCCTGAGAGTAAAAGGAGTTGAAGGTGCAAGTGAATGACCTGTTGAGGCGAGGGTTCATTCATAAGGGCAAATCTAAGTGGAGCGGACCAGCTGTCTGGATTCTTAAGTGGTTGGTTACGCCGTTGGGGATAACCAACCCATAGGAATACTTTGTTAATCCTATAAATTGTGTTTTCAAGGATTGGCTAAATAAATATGTACTTGTGTCATTGATGATATCCTTGTTTATTCAAGGATGGAGGAAGAACATAACGAGCAGTTGAGGATTGTGTCAAGGATTTGAGGAAGCACTGACTGAAGGTGAAGTTTTTGAAGTGTCGCTTCTAGAGGAGGGAGTGTCATTTTTGGGTCACATTGTTTTTGAGTAGGGTATTGCTATAGGTCCTATAAAGGTGGCACTAGTATAGGACTGGAATTAATCCAAGAGCCCGACAGGCATGAGAAGATTTCTTGGATTGGCGGGATACTATAGACGTTTCATCAAGGACTTCTCTACGTTAGCAATGCTGTTAACCAACTTGACAAAGAATAATTAGAATTTTATTTGGGATGCGAGATGCGAGCACACATTCATGAGTCTATAAGAGAGGTTGATGAGCATACCTATGTTATTCATTCTGAGCAAGAATGAGGAGTTGATAGTATAGTATACACAGACACCTGTGGTACTGGACTTGGTGCGGTATTGACGCTGAGGGGAAAGGTTGTCGCCTATGCTAGTCAATAATTGAAACCACATGAGAATAAATATACGGCTCATGATATGGAGTTAGTGGCGATAGTATTTTATTTGAAGACATTGAGGCATTATTTGCTTGGGGAGAGGTTCGAGTTGTATACGAATTATAAGCCGTTGAAGTATCAATCCTCCTAGAAGGATCTTAGCCACCGTTAATAGTGATGGCTAGAGTCCCTAGCCTCCTATGACTTTGATATTTTCTATACATCCAGAAAGGGAAAAAATTTCTGACGCTTTGAGTAGAAGACATGCTAGCTTAGGAGCGATGTTCCTAGGGTACAAGCAATTGGACTTTATCGTTGGCTATGATTTTAGACCTCGATGTGAGCTAGAACTGAAAGTATTGGCTAGCCTGATAATCAGACCTGCCTTGATTAAGAAGGTTGGTACTATTTAGAGGCAAGATGTTAGACTAGTCGAGATCGTGGCAAAGATAAAGGAAGGGGTAGAGTCTGAGGAGATGAAGCAATATGGGCTCGATTGTGGTAGATGAAAGTCTATAGTATAATGAATCGATTATACAAATGACAAGTATATGACTAATTTAAACTATAGTGTAACAATAGTAAAGTATGTAAATAAGAATAATCACACCAGGGATTTTATACTGGTTTGGACCTTCCGTCCTACATCTAGTCTCGAAGCTCCTCTTCGGAATTTCCTTTCACCAAATAACCCTCGCTTCACCCGGAGGAACAGGTTTACAATAGCAGAGTTTCTTTGTCAAGAATGTGCTCTCTATTACACGGATTTTGACTATATAGTACAATTGAACTTCCTATATCTCTTGAATGATTGAATACAATATTGTTCGAGAGAGTATGGAAGTGTATGATCTAAGATTTGCAGATAAGATAGCAGTGGATGATTAGAACAAGTGATGATCAAGATAGAGAGTCGGGTGAATTAGTTAAAAGTAAGTAAGTGCCCTGGTCTTTCTTGATTCTTGTTTATATAGTTGTGGAAGGTTGCTTCTAGTGTTTACATCTCTTCCCTTTCAGTCTAGAATCGTTACTGTTCACTGGTGAAGAGTTGTGGAGGAGAGATGGAGTTGTATCTCTTCGAAGATGGCAGTTGTAATTTGAATTATCTGCCCCAAGCCCAATTTTAGACGTTTGAATGATGTTCTCAGACATCTGAGAACCCAATATTATTTTTGTTCATCTTCTACGTTCAGACATCTGAAGTTCTGCATTCAGACGTCTGAACCTGTTAAGTGATGTTCTCCTTGGTTTATTCTTGAGTATATCTCTCTTTAATCTTTATGCAACTTTGTAGCCGAATTTCTTCAGTGCTTTAGTCATCATCTTGTCACAATAGCGGTTTGTCTTGCTTTGAATTAGTATCTGTATAGTTGTATGTTATATATATGATTTTCATTGTATAGTTGTCATCGTCGAAACCGTAAACTAAGGGTTCTAACATTCTCTCATTTTTTGATGATGGCAACTATATAATGTACTTAGATAATAACTACAAAAAGTTTCACCCCCTAAATATGATTTCCCCCTATAAATGTGCATATTTATTTTTCTCCCCCTTTGTCATTATCAAAAATAATAAAAAGATAATGCATAGCCAAGTACGATGTACATATATAATTATAACACTAACAAAAAAGTTATGATTACATCATTAAGCACATCAAAAAAGATTAGCTTCTTAGTAGAACTATGATAAGGTAGTTAAATATAAAAAAAATTACTTTATGAAGTCAAGGTAGTTCATTATGAAAGGAGTCTAATTTCCCTTTGTCCTTATCACTGGTACTTGGCGATGTGTGAGGAGATTAAGAAGGTGTATACCAGTCAGAAGAAGGTTGATGGAGTTGTTAAAGTGCATGATCAAGTTTGGAAACCACTGAAACAAGAGAGTCTTCAACTTTGGAAAGCCTTGTGGACAACGTGTGATCAAGCTTTGCTATTTGTTTACCGAAAAGAATTTTATTTCTAAATAGGAGCAATTGGTTTTGTAAGGTTATTGACCAATATTCTCATTAGCATTAGGCTGAGTTCGTGCTTCCAAAATCTCTATATTAGAGTGATATTCAAACGAGGAAGGAGGAGGTGGAGATGGTTGCCTTGGTAGTTCAACATCACTTTATTGTTGTTGTTGTTGAGGAGGAGGAGGAGGTTGATCTTGTGCATTTTTCCATTCTAGAAAAGTTTTAAAAGATGGTGGTTCCTCTGGCAAATGCATAAGATTGAAAATTTTTGTTCCACTGTATTTTATAGATAACTCCTCAAAAGCAGAAATATACGATGGGATGTTTAGTGCTTTGAGAATTCGCATAATATAAGTTAGGTAAATGATTGTCTGTTGAGATCTATTCTAAAAACCTTTTATTTCATCAAAAATGAACTGAGCCCAATTGATCTTAGTTCGATTAAATAGGGTATAAAGTGCTTTGTGTTCAAGATCAGTAATTTGTTCATGGCTACCTACTCGAGGGATAAGAGTATTTATAAGCATTCAGGTAAGGAGCCTAGCACGTAGCCTAAGGAATTTGGATGAAAATTGAGGCATTCGATCTTTCCATATTTGATGAGTGATTGTATCACGAGGTTTGAACCGCATGTCCTCTATTTCAGATAAATTATGACTCGTATAAGAGCACTCTAAGAATCGTCCAATTACAGCGGGGATTAACTTGATTGTTGTCCCATAGACACTCGTCCATAACCATTGTTCATCATTCTCAGCAGTCCATACCGATGGACTATTCAGATTAGCATAAAAAAGATATATAGCTAGTTGATCGATAGAAACATTCTTGGCATTAAAAAAATAAGGGTTTTTAATTCACCTTGCTCACATATGTCGTCCATATCATAACAAGGAAACTTGATTAGGCTATAGAAAGGATCTAGATGCATCTTCTTAATCTTCAAGTCGTCAAACCGTTGTTTATTTGTTGGATTCTGAAATAGCCAATAGTTGATTTGAGTATCAGTCACCATCAATGGTTGAGAGGAAGATTCTTCTCCATGCTTCCTTTTCTTTATTCCCATCTTTTAGTTCGTGGCGGCATTAATTTGAAGAGAAATTCGATTTTAGAGACTTTGAGAAAGATAGTTTTTTATTTGGAAATGAACTGAAGTGGTGGAAAAGTAGTTGATCGATCAGGTATAGGGTTTTAAAAAACTATCGTTTTCAATTCCAGACATATGAAAAAGTGGATCAGACGTCTGAAGATGTCTAAATTAGAAACATAGTGTAACGACCCAGAATTTTAAACTATTTAATTTGAAAATATTTAATTAATTTTAAATATTTGAATGATGGTTTGGATTGAATTTTCAATATAACTTTGAATTTAACGATTAAATTATAGGATTTAATCTATTGAAAGTTGAATAAAGATTTGAATCTTCAAATTTAAGCCAATTAAAAATATTTCAAAGGCTTGTAAAATTCATATTGATAATACTGAAGATTTTAGGAGCTTCAGAATTGAATTTGGAAGTGAATTGTTTAGTTTGAAATTAAATCGTTCGAATCAATATTTAAAAATAGCCGTCCGAGGCACAGTCTCGGAATTCGACGAAACCAGTTCCATTGGGTCCGTAATATTTAATTATTGCCGGATTTCAAATTTCGTATTTTTCTGAGTTGATATGTGAGCGTACGAGAGATAAACGCGTCGGAATTTTCAACGATTTAAAAAAATTAAATTTAAATATAAATTTAGTTAAACACCACGTTATCTCCTTCAACTACGCCTAAAATCACGCAGTGGATCTTGGGAAGAAATCGTGTCAAACATGCCTCTTCTCTGATAAATCACGCTTCCCCTCTTCTGTTCGTTCAAAAGCAAATCGAGCAGAAACAAATTATAAATGGCCGCATTTCCCACCCCTTCAGCAAACCCAAAATCATTTAGTTCAAATTGAAATCGAAAGAGGCCGCTTTCCTCTTAATCAAAAAAAAAAAAATCAAACATAAATGGCCGCAGCCAATTCGACGTCGCGAGCTCGAGTCGCGCGCGTAGGCGTCGATGGTGGATGCTTTCTAGAGCACGACGCGACTGACGGCGATTGGGGGGAGCAAGCGCGCGCGTGAGGCGGCGGCGCGTGAGGGGTTTCGACTGTCAGAGGAGGCGCGCGAGTTGCTCTTGGTGGCGCGCGACGTGGAGCTCGTGTGCGCAAGTGAAGGAAGCGTGAGGATGGAAATGGCGGCGACTCGTGTGCGTATGGGTGCGGTGGGCTCGTGCTCGAGACTGCGGCGATGAGGTGGAGGACTCGAAGGTGCGGCGGCGACGAGAAGCTCGAGTTCGAGCTGATGATTTCACTGTAAGGTAAATTGTTTTTATCTTTATTTTTAATTTAATTTAAATAAGCATTTATGCTATAGGAAATAAAAAATAAAAAAAATAAAAAAAATTTAACAGTAAAGGAAAATAATAATATATTAGCAATATATCATATTATAAGTAAATACGAGTAAGTTATATTAAAAGGAAATTTTAATTTTTAAAACCAAAATTTTAGTTAAACAAATTTAATTAAAATCAGTTTGAATTTTAATTTTTTGTTTAAAATAAAAATAACGAATGTGATGACTTACTTGTTGTATTAAACTATTTAACTATTTTTAGTTACTAAAGAATATTTTATTACAAAGAAGTTATTTTAAAATTTTAGGCAAACAAATTTATTTAAAAAGAAAATCGATTTAAAGTTATCAATTTAAAGTAAAAATAAATTTTTAGTTTGATAAATTTATTTAAAGAAGAAAAATTGATTTATAATAAAAGAATGAAATCATTAATAAATAAATTTGTTATCTTAGAGATAATTAAGGTAATAAAATGACTAAATTAATATGGTAATTAAAGAATGATTTATTTAACTTATAAATAAATAAGTCGTTAGTTAGAGATGTAAAATAAATGTATAGATAGATTTAAAATCTACTAAGTTTATATTAAAATAATACATAATATGAGGATTAATTATTTTAACAAAATTTATCTGTTTATTTTAAATAACTAAAGGATATTTTATCAAAGGAAAATTTATTTAAATAAATAGTTAGTTAAGAAAGTTATTAAAAGAAATTTAAATTTTTAGTTAAACAAATTATTTTAAAAAAATTGATTTTAAGATATTAATTTAGAGTAAAATAATTTGTAGATTTAATTTATAAAAAAGGAAATTCAGTTCAAGTGGAAATCTCTAGTTAAAATTATTTTAAAAGGACAAAATTTGTTTAAATAAATTTATTAAACGAGAAATTGGTTTAAACGAAACTATGAGTTAATTTAACTATTAAAAATGAAATCACCAATGAATCGAAATTATCTAATGAAAATTTAATTTATTCGATTATTTCGAATATTAATAAATTGTGTAAATATTTATACAAGGTATAAATGAAGAAAACAAGTTGAATTGGAAGTGGATTGCAAACGGGAATAAAGGTGAGAACTTCTCGCTCAAAAGGAATTTTGTTGTTTATTTAAATTTTAAATAGTTAGATTTAAAATTTGCTTGACTGTGTTGATTGAATGCTTGAATGATGATTGTTATATATATATATATATATATATATATATATATATTGGATGTGAATAGACCCTATACGCCGTTAGTAAGCGGAGGTTATTTATTACACACATATACCGCGATATTCCACCTCGAAGTGGAATTGGTATTATATATTATATATAGCAATATATATATATTGGCATATGTATATATTGCAGTTGATTGATTTCCCGCATTTTCTTTTAGCGGATGAGACCCTATTGCGCCGTTAGTAAGCGGATATATATTTATAAAATCCCATGTACCGCGATATTCCGTCTTGAAACGGAATGGTATTGTGCTAATGTCTGTGGATGCAGGGAAACAGGTTGGAGGGATCCAACTGGATTCCTCACAAATATTTATTTGATTTCATATATTGTGATATTTGATTGTTATCATGGATGATATATGATGTTTGAAAGTTGTGATTGAATATTGATGTGTTGCATCATCGGATCCAATTTTTGAAGTTAAAACAACAATTTTAATTTCTAAAGGGATTCTGGGAAATATACGTTTATAAAATATTTTTGGAATTGATTCATCTTAAATAAATAAACGTTATAATTTTAATATTATAAAAATTATGATTTTTGAGAAATACAGTTAAAAGTTGATTTTTGAAAATATGGGATTAGTGATTTTATAAAATAGTTTGAACTGGGAATTCTAAATTTATTATAAGAAGTTTAAAATAGGATTTATAAAATTTTTTATTTTATAAATCAGAATGATGAAATTATAAAAGAATTTAAAGATGTTTAAAGTAATAATATAAATTGATTTATATTGAAAGATTTATAAATTGATATTTATGAATTTAGAATATCTTGAATTATAAAACGAGCTTTTATAGGAGGATAGAATGATTTGTAAATGAATTTCATAAAGAAATGAAATCTATAGAATCTATCAAATTTGATTATGTTATAAATCATAATGATAAATTATAAAGGAGTTAAAAGACGTTTTAAATAGTAATATAAATTGTTTTATATTAAAAAGATTTATAAATTGATATTTATAAATTAAAAATATTGGGATTATTAAATGAGCTTTTATAAGAGTTAGAATGAATTGTGAATGAATTTCACAAATGAATGAAATTTATGGGGTTATAACGATGAAGTTATAAATAGAATTTTATAAATAGTAGGTTTATAAAATTTGTAAAGGAAAACAAAATAAAATTCATAAAGTTATTAAAGGAATGGAATTTGGACAAATAATTGAATCTTATAAGTTATAAGATTTATAGATTTGGGAAGTTTGAAGGAATGATTTTTATAAATAAATAGATTATAAGTATTTGACTTATAATATGAAATTTTAGTATATCATTGAGATTTGAAATTGAATAGATTTATAAAGGAGATTTATAAAGAAAGTAGTTATAAAATAAATAGAAATGGAATTTATAAACATTGTTTTATAAATTTGCAAACTACTTATTTCAATGAGTAAATTGTTATAATTTATTTATGGAGTTATATTCATGTTTTAGACAGTGAATAATTCTTTAAAATAAAATGAATAGAAGTGATGAAATTTATTAACAAAGTAAATTCACGTTTTTGAATATTAAGTGAATATTTTGTTAAAGAAATAATTTTAGATGTGATGTTTTAAATAGAATTAAAACGATCTAAAGATGTTTTAAACTGTATTGAGATTTGAAACCATAGATTTCAACATTTGTTGTTGAAATAGATGTTTTCGAGAAATAAAAGGAAATAGTGGACTATAACACTGTTGTTATAGTAAATGATTTCCGAAAGGAAATGTTTTGCATAGTATTGGGATTTATATATCTATTTTAATTTCGAATCCCTATACTAGTGATTTTGGGTTGTCGTAACGATGTTTTACGCGACATTCGTTTTGACCCAAATAAATATGATTAAGTGAATGATTTCCTTAAAAGAATGAAATATATACTTAATTTCGATTAGAGTATATTAAATATTTTCTAAGTATAGAAAATAAAAAGATCTGTGAATTACTTATTTTTAATAAGTATAGAAATACTTTTCCAATATTAAGTGAATATTTGGAATTTATCTTTTTGAAGATAAATTGAAAATGAATATTAAAAATTAAATGGAAATCGCATATTCATAAATATTTTGGGAATGTAAATTCCTTATGGAATTTATAAATAAAAAGGGGATTTGTTTGAAAATAAATGTTGATTTATTTTTGAAGTGTGAAAACTATATATCTTATAAAGATATTTTTAGGAAATAAATAATTTGGAAAATTATTTGGAATCTGGTGATGTTGGCATATCTATTGATAGTTCAATAACTGACTATCAATATTTACCTTTAAATAGGTATTTGTTGTGAATTGCTTGAATTTGAATGCCACACTTATTTTTTTTAATAAGCGCTCACTATTCGGGTTAACCGGGAAAGGACCTTGGGGTCGTATAACCCATTCCGAATATGTGATACGTCGTTATGAATTGCATTCGAAGATCGGTGTTAAAGACCGGATATTTTCGAAAGCGAAAGGATTTCTTGTTGATTGTCTCTGCACTGGCTGATCCCTGGTATTGAGATCTCCATATGTGATGGGAAATCCGAACGTGATTAGAGATTATTCGGATTGCAAGGACTTTTTTGTAAGTGCCTTCGGTTCTGTTCGAGCCCGGAACAGAATTGTATGGATTGTGTGTCTGACATTACAAGTTGAGATGTAAAGCAGATTTCTTTCAAATATATTTCTGTTGGTGGCGGAGAATTTATTCTTTTAGCTTAACACCCTTCTCTGAGACGTACGAGCTCAGAGGTTATATAGTTGAAGTTATCAGCGATATATTCCCAATTTGGTAATGTGATATGCTGTGTGATGCTGAAATGATCATTGTGTTGATTATTGTGATAGGATCGTTTATTTGATCGTCTATCTTGGTGATCATTGTGTTGATCATTTGTTGACCCAAAGCATGGCTTTTGTATAAAGTATGTTTTTGTGGACGTGACTTCGTCGAGCCTCACACCCCGGAAATGGTCAAAACAGGAAAGATGCGGCAAGGTTATGAGGGGTAGCACCCTTTAGGGTATGTACATTTCCTTCTGGATAGAGGTTGTATCATGGTATGGAGCCCAGATATTTAACCTATGTGGTTACTACGAATTTATTACTTTGTGGTTGTTGGTTTTCGGGATCCCGTGAGAAAGGTCGTTTACGATCGGGGAATGGCATGCTCGTGTCAGTAGTTACCCAGTTAGGGGTAACCCGGCCTTGTGTTGGTAGAGTTCCGGTTTGGTTCTCGGGGATGTCTTTCCAGAGGCATTCTCATGTGGCAATGGGAAGTTCCTTGGCCTGACCATTTGTTGGAAATCCAAAGAAACAATACGTGACTTGTACGGTTTTAGTTGTAGAACCTGCCATCTAATATGGTAGCTATAGTAGGCATAATATAATGGTACCTATGCTGGCTAAGATTTATATTCTACTTTCGAAATCGTTTTATACACTATGCACTAATAATAATATCAAAATTGATTTGACTTTAATGCGTATCAAGCATGTTTGGCTATCATAAGGAGAAATCTTCTCCAAGTCTGCGTTTGCATTGTGTGTGTGGCAGGAGGTCTTATGGTAGTCTCATTTTTAAAAGCATTGCGAATTGATTTTTAAAAAAAATATTCCTCCATTTTAATTTTAAAGAAAAAAATAAACTGTTTTGAGTTCTCGCACCAGTCACATGACTGACTTGGAGTTTATTGTTTTCCTTCCTAAACTCTGGGTGCCCACCAATTTTCACACGGGCAGTCAAGAGTAAAGTTTATCAGGATATTCTGGATATTCTGGAGTTGCTGGAGGCAAGATGGATGGCATGGCGTATTACTAGTTTATATAGTATTTCTTTTTCCGCTGCATTGTTTGTTGTTGTACACTCTGATGGTGATATAATGTAATATGATGAAATGTAATAACTGATATAGTTCTTTATTTAAAGATTATTCATTTATTATTATATGTTGTTCCGCTGCGAATTGTGAGATTCTGATGTTGTTCTGTTTTCTTTCTGTTCCGTTCTATTTTAAAATTTTGTTCTATCTTCTCTCTTCTTCTCTTCTCTTTTCATAAATTCTTTTTAAAACCCATAACTATTCGGTTTTTCGGCAACGAAAAATCGAAACGTTACATTTGGTATCAGAGCTTATGGTTAAGCGACAACCATGGTTCTGTTGGGTATTACTCGTTAGAGATAGAGTCAGTAGTACTCTAGAATGAGTTTGAGTGTAATAATAGATATGAGCGCGTATTTGTTAGTGAATATAAAATTGTTTTGAATCAGGTAAATAAAGTAATTTTGCCCAAAACTATTTTGTATAGAAAAGAAATAATTTTCTATGAATTATTATAGTATATGGTTGCATGATTGTTAGAAAGTGATGATATTGAATATTATCACTAATATATGGAATTAAATAAAATGGATTGAATTCAAGTAAATTAACTTGATAATTTATTCATTTGTGAAATAAATTCAAATGAAATTGAATGAATTGAAAATTTAAATGAATTAGTGAATAAAACTAATTTAAAGTAGTAATATGAATTAGCAAATGAAAGTAAATCGATAGAATTCAATATTTGGAATTTCAAATTGTGAATTGAATTCAAATGGAATTTAAATTGTGAATGAAATTGAATTGAAGAGTAAAATTGAATGAAATGAATATGTAACTTCAATAGTGAAGTTAAAACATATAAGAAACATATATCGAAATTTTGCAATAGAATTGGCAAATTGGTTTGGATATTGTATTTGGATTTGTATGCTACTACTAGCAGGTTATACAGGTATATAAAGGAATTGAGATTTTGATTTCAAAGATAAAATTGAATTGCTCGACAAAAAGGTACGTATTTGAATTTCAGTATGAAATTTGATGACTTTCTTCTCTAGCCACTTGGCTTTTCTCTTTTCTTTTTGATTCTGAGGGGCCGTGGTGCCATTTTATAGTCGTACCGAGCTAGCCGCGCAAAGGAGACGCTGGCGAAATTTTTCGAAAATTTAGGGTGTTAGAAAAATTTTGAGAAATTTTGAAAGTTTGAAATTTGAATTTGAATTTAAAGTTGAATGGTTAGTAAAACAATGTTGTTAGGAACTTATAATTGAAGTTGGAAAGCTAGTTGAAATGATAATGAAACTCTAGTAAAAAGATTTAGGCTAGTAAGTTGATAAAACTATTTGGATTGTGAAAAAAATGATAGACGGGATAAGGGCATTCTTCTTAGCTTGTAATTTCGGGACGAAATTTTTTTAAGGAGGGAAGATTGTAACGACCCAGAATTTTAAACTATTTAATTTGAAAATATTTAATTAATTTTAAATATTTGAATGATAGTTTGGATTGAATTTTCAATATAACTTTGACTTTAACGATTAAATTATAGGATTTAATTTATTGAAAGTTGAATAAAGATTTGAATCTTCAAATTTAAGCCAATTAAAAATATTTCAAAGGCTTGTAAAATTCATATTGATAATACTGAAGATTTTAGGAGCTTCAGAATTGAATTTGGAAGTGAATTGTTTAGTTTTGAAATTAAATCGTTCGAATCAATATTTAAAAATAGCCATCCGAGGCACAGTCTCGGAATTCGACGAAACCAGTTCCATTGGGTCCGTAATATTTAATTATTGCCGGATTTCAAATTTCGTATTTTTCTGAGTTGATATGTGAGCGTACGAGAGATAAACGCGTCGGAATTTTCAACGATTTAAAAAAATTAAATTTAAATATAAATTTAGTTAAACACCACGTTATCTCCTTCAACTACGCCTAAAATCATGCAGTGGATCTTGGGAAGAAATCGTGTCAAACATGCCTCTTCTCTGATAAATCACGCTTCCCCCCTTCTGTTCGTTCAAAAGCAAATCGAGCAGAAACAAATTATAAATGGCCGCGTTTCCCACCCCTTCAGCAAACCCAAAATCATTTAGTTCAAATTGAAATCGAAAGAGGCAGCTTTCCTCTTAATCAAAAAAAAAAAAGAAAATCAAACATAAATGGCCGCAGCCAATTCGACGTCGCGAGCTCGAGTCGCGCGCGTAGGCGTCGATGGTGGATGCTTTCTGGAGCACGACGCGACTGACGGCGATTGGGGGGAGCAAGCGCGCGCGTGAGGCGGCGGCGCGTGAGGGGTTTCGACTGTCAGAGGAGGCGCGCGAGTTGCTGTTGGTGGCGCGCGACGTGGAGCTCGTGTGCGCAAGTGAAGGAAGCGTGAGGATGGAAATGGCGGCGACTCGTGTGCGTATGGGTGCGGTGGGCTCGTGCTCGAGACTGCGGCGATGAGGTGGAGGACTCGAAGGTGCGGCGGCGACGAGAAGCTCGAGTTCGAGCTGATGATTTCATTGTAAGGTAAATTGTTTTTATCTTTATTTTTAATTTAATTTAAATAAGCATTTATGCTGTAGGAAATAAAAAATAAAAAAAAATAAAAAAAATTTAACAGTAAAGGAAAATAATAATATATTAGCAATATATCATATTATAAGTAAATACGAGTAAGTTATATTAAAAGGAAATTTTAATTTTTAAAACCAAAATTTTAGTTAAACAAATTTAATTAAAATCAGTTTGAATTTTAATTTTTTGTTTAAAATAAAAATAACGAATGTGATGACTTACTTGTTGTATTAAACTATTTAACTATTTTTAGTTACTAAAGAATATTTTATTACAAAGAAGTTATTTTAAAATTTTAGGCAAACAAATTTATTTAAAAAGAAAATCAATTTAAAGTTATCAATTTAAAGTAAAAATAAATTTTTAGTTTGATAAATTTATTTAAAGAAGAAAAATTGATTTATAATAAAAGAATGAAATCATTAATAAAGAAATTTGTTATCTTAGAGATAATTAAGGTAATAAAATGACTAAATTAATATGGTAATTAAAGAATGATTTATTTAACTTATAAATAAATAAGTCATTAGTTAGAGATGTAAAATAAATGTATAGATAGATTTAAAATCTACTAAGTTTATATTAAAATAATACATAATATGAGGATTAATTATTTTAACAAAATTTATCTGTTTATTTTAAATAACTAAAGGATATTTTATCAAAGGAAAATTTATTTAAATAAATAGTTAGTTAAGAAAGTTATTAAAAGAAATTTAAATTTTTAGTTAAACAAATTATTTTAAAAAAATTGATTTTAAGATATTAATTTAGAGTAAAATAATTTGTAGATTTAATTTATAAAAAAGGAAATTCAGTTCAAGTGGAAATCTCTAGTTAAAATTATTTTAAAAGGACAAAATTTGTTTAAATAAATTTATTAAACGAGAAATTGGTTTAAACGAAACTATGAGTTAATTTAACTATTAAAAATGAAATCACCAATGAATCGAAATTATCTAATGAAAATTTAATTTATTCGATTATTTCGAATATTAATAAATTGTGTAAATATTTATACAAGGTATAAATGAAGAAAACAAGTTGAATTGGAAGTGGATTGCAAACGGGAATAAAGGTGAGAACTTCTCACTCAAAAGGAATTTTGTTGTTTATTTAAATTTTAAATAGTTAGATTTAAAATTTGCTTGACTGTGTTGATTGAATGCTTGAATGATGATTGTTATATATATATATATATATATATATATATATATATATATATATTGGATGTGAATAGACCCTATACGCCGTTAGTAAGCGGAGGTTATTTATTACACACATATACCGCGATATTCCACCTCGAAGTGGAATTGGTATTATATATTATATATAGCAATATATATATATTGGCATATGTATATATTGCAGTTGATTGATTTCCCGCATTTTCTTTTAGCGGATGAGACCCTATTGCGCCGTTAGTAAGCGGATATATATTTATAAAATCCCATGTACCGCGATATTCCGTCTTGAAACGGAATGGTATTGTGCTAATGTCTGTGGATGCAGGGAAACAGGTTGGAGGGATCCAACTGGATTCCTCACAAATATTTATTTGATTTCATATATTGTGATATTTGATTGTTATCATGGATGATATATGATGTTTGAAAGTTGTGATTGAATATTGATGTGTTGCATCATCGGATCCAATTTTTGAAGTTAAAACAACAATTTTAATTTCTAAAGGGATTCTGGGAAATATACGTTTATAAAATATTTTTGGAATTGATTCATCTTAAATAAATAAACGTTATAATTTTAATATTATAAAAATTATGATTTTTGAGAAATACAGTTAAAAGTTGATTTTTGAAAATATGGGATTAGTGATTTTATAAAATAGTTTGAACTGGGAATTCTAAATTTATTATAAGAAGTTTAAAATAGGATTTATAAAATTTTTTATTTTATAAATCAGAATGATGAAATTATAAAAGAATTTAAAGATGTTTAAAGTAATAATATAAATTGATTTATATTGAAAGATTTATAAATTGATATTTATGAATTTAGAATATCTTGAATTATAAAACGAGCTTTTATAGGAGGATAGAATGATTTGTAAATGAATTTCATAAAGAAATGAAATCTATAGAATCTATCAAATTTGATTATGTTATAAATCATAATGATAAATTATAAAGGAGTTAAAAGACGTTTTAAATAGTAATATAAATTGTTTTATATTAAAAAGATTTATAAATTGATATTTATAAATTAAAAATATTGGGATTATTAAACGAGCTTTTATAAGAGTTAGAATGAATTGTGAATGGATTTCACAAATGAATGAAATTTATGGGGTTATAACGATGAAGTTATAAATAGAATTTTATAAATAGTAGGTTTATAAAATTTGTAAAGGAAAACAAAATAAAATTCATAAAGTTATTAAAGGAATGGAATTTGGACAAATAATTGAATCTTATAAGTTATAAGATTTATAGATTTGGGAAGTTTGAAGGAATGATTTTTATAAATAAATAGATTATAAGTATTTGACTTATAATATGAAATTTTAGTATATCATTGAGATTTGAAATTGAATAGATTTATAAAGGAGATTTATAAAGAAAGTAGTTATAAAATAAATAGAAATGGAATTTATAAACATTGTTTTATAAATTTGCAAACTACTTATTTCAATGAGTAAATTGTTATAATTTATTTATGGAGTTATATTCATGTTTTAGACAGTGAATAATTCTTTAAAATAAAATGAATAGAAGTGATGAAATTTATTAACAAAGTAAATTCACGTTTTTGAATATTAAGTGAATATTTTGTTAAAGAAATAATTTTAGATGTGATGTTTTAAATAGAATTAAAACGATCTAAAGATGTTTTAAACTGTATTGAGATTTGAAACCATAGATTTCAACATTTGTTGTTGAAATAGATGTTTTCGAGAAATAAAAGGAAATAGTGGACTATAACACTGTTGTTATAGTAAATGATTTCCGAAAGGAAATGTTTTGCATAGTATTGGGATTTATATATCTATTTTAATTTCGAATCCCTATACTAGTGATTTTGGGTTGTCGTAACGATGTTTTACGCGACATTCGTTTTGACCCAAATAAATATGATTAAGTGAATGATTTCCTTAAAAGAATGAAATATATACTTAATTTCGATTAGAGTATATTAAATATTTTCTAAGTATAGAAAATAAAAAAGATCTGTGAATTACTTATTTTTAATAAGTATAGAAATACTTTTCCAATATTAAGTGAATATTTGGAATTTATCTTTTTGAAGATAAATTGAAAATGAATATTAAAAATTAAATGGAAATCGCATATTCATAAATATTTTGGGAATGTAAATTCCTTATGGAATTTATAAATAAAAAGGGGATTTGTTTGAAAATAAATGTTGATTTATTTTTGAAGTGTGAAAACTATATATCTTATAAAGATATTTTTGGGAAATAAATAATTTGGAAAATTATTTGGAATCTGGTGATGTTGGCATATCTATTGATAGTTCAATAACTGACTATCAATATTTACCTTTAAATAGGTATTTGTTGTGAATTGCTTGAATTTGAATGCCACACTTATTTTTTTTTAATAAGCGCTCACTATTCGGGTTAACCGGGAAAGGACCTTGGGGTCGTATAACCCATTCCGAATATGTGATACGTCGTTATGAATTGCATTCGAAGATCGGTGTTAAAGACCAGATATTTTCGAAAGCGAAAGGATTTCTTGTTGATTGTCTCTGCACTGGCTGATCCCTGGTATTGAGATCTCCATATGTGATGGGAAATCCGAACGTGATTAGAGATTATTCGGATTGCAAGGACTTCTTTGTAAGTGCCTTCGGTTCTGTTCGAGCCCGGAACAGAATTGTATGGATTGTGTGTCTGACATTACAAGTTGAGATGTAAAGCAGATTTCTTTCAAATATATTTCTGTTGGTGGCGGAGAATTTATACTTTTAGCTTAACACCCTTCTCTGAGACGTACGAGCTCAGAGGTTATATAGTTGAAGTTATCAGCGATATATTCCCAATTTGGTAATGTGATATGCTGAGTGATGCTGAAATGATCATTGTGTTGATTATTGTGATAGGATCGTTTATTTGATCGTCTATCTTGGTGATCATTGTGTTGATCATTTGTTGACCCAAAGCATGGCTTTTGTATAAAGTATGTTTTTGTGGACGTGACTTCGTCGAGCCTCACACCCCGGAAATGGTCAAAACAGGAAAGATGCGGCAAGGTTATGAGGGGTAGCACCCTTTAGGGTATGTACATTTCCTTCTGGATAGAGGTTGTATCATGGTATGGAGCCCAGATATTTAACCTATGTGGTTACTACGAATTTATTACTTTGTGGTTGTTGGTTTTCGGGATCCCGTGAGAAAGGTCGTTTACGATCGGGGAATGGCGTGCTCGTGTCAGTAGTTACCCAGTTAGGGGTAACCCGGCCTTGTGTTGGTAGAGTTCCGGTTTGGTTCTCGGGGATGTCTTTCCAGAGGCATTCTCATGTGGCAATGGGAAGTTCCTTGGCCTGACCATTTGTTGGAAATCCAAAGAAACAATACGTGACTTGTACGGTTTTAGTTGTAGAACCTGCCATCTAATATGGTAGCTATAGTAGGCATAATATAATGGTACCTATGCTGGCTAAGATTTATATTCTACTTTCGAAATCGTTGTATACACTATGCACTAATAATAATATCAAAATTGATTTGACTTTAATGCGTATCAAGCATGTTTGGCTATCATAAGGAGAAATCTTCTCCAAGTCTGCGTTTGCATTGTGTGTGTGGCAGGAGGTCTTATGGTAGTCTCATTTTTAAAAGCATTGCGAATTGATTTTTAAAAAAAATATTCCTCCATTTTAATTTTAAAGAAAAAAATAAACTGTTTTGAGTTCTCGCACCAGTCACATGACTGACTTGGAGTTTATTGTTTTCCTTCCTAAACTCTGGGTGCCCACCAATTTTCACACGGGCAGTCAAGAGTAAAGTTTATCAGGATATTCTGGATATTCTGGAGTTGCTGGAGGCAAGATGGATGGCATGGCGTATTACTAGTTTATATAGTATTTCTTTTTCCGCTGCATTGTTTGTTGTTGTACACTCTGATGGTGATATAATGTAATATGATGAAATGTAATAACTGATATAGTTCTTTATTTAAAGATTATTCATTTATTATTATATGTTGTTCCGCTGCGAACTGTGAGATTCTGATGTTGTTCTGTTTTCTTTCTGTTCCGTTCTATTTTAAAATTTTGTTCTATCTTCTCTCTTCTTCTCTTCTCTTTTCATAAATTCTTTTTAAAACCCATAACTATTCGGTTTTTCGGCAACGAAAAATCGAAACGTTACACATAAAGTAAAATCAGACGTCTGGAAAAAAAATTTAGACATCTGTAGAAAGTTTTAATATGAAACAGAGAGTAACTTCAAACGTCTGGAATTTAGTGCAGACGTCTGGGAACATATAATTTGTTCCAGATTCTTATTTCAGACATTTGGAATCCATTTCAGACGTCTGAAAACTCCAGATTAGCTTTTTGTTTGAGAGTTTTGTGAAGAAATTTTTTATTTATTGAATAGAATATAATACAAACAAATATATATATAATCGTCTCCAAACATCAGAGTTTATTTTTCTTGGTTCCATTCTTGACGATCCCATGAATTCGGTTCGTAGGTGGGATCATTGTAGTTGATTGGGGACCAGGAAGGAGGTTTGGGTGACGAAGTTGATGGTTCGTATATAGGAGTTTCAACAAAGCGTGGATATTTTTGATGTAAACACTTCTTTGTTAGAGAATGACCACATATAGCATACAGAGCCTTTTTTAGGAAGTTCAAATGTTTGATTGTTCCTTGCTGTGTATAGTACATTTCCTTTTGAACATCCATCATTGCGAATTGATAATGTGATATTTCATCAAGTTTTTCATGGATTGAAGGCGGTTTTTCTCGCTTTGCTTTCATTAGAAGAGGTGATAATCCCATCGATTTTTTGATAAGTCGGGAGAAGGTAGGGAACAAGGAGGTGAAGGAATACAAAGAGAAGGGGTGGACACGTTTGAAGATGACGATCCGGAGTTATACGAAGTTATTTTTTGAGATGACATTTCGATTTTAATATTTGTTATGTTTTTAAAAAAAAACTTCAGAAAGTTAGTTTTTATAGCAATCCAAATATAAAAATAGTTAATTGGTTTATGGTGCAAAATTATTGTCTAAATTTTTAAAGGTTTTTAATATACTAATAAACTTGCGGATATAAGAAATTTTTCTTAGTTTAAAAGTTCATTAAGTGAACAGATGCCTAAGCCTCATCATAATTTTACAAAAGTTTGTTCGTTTAATGGTTTTGTAAAGATATCGGCTATTTGATTTTCAGTGTTAACATATTCAAGAGTTATAGTTCTTTTTTCGACATTGTCTCTTAAGAAATGATGTCTTATATCTATATGTTTAGTTCTAGAACGATTTACTGGATTTTTAGATATATTGATTGCGCTAGTGTTATCAAAATAAATTGGGGATTTTTCAATTATTTTTCTAAAATCTTTTAAGGATCGTTGCATATAAATTACTTGTGCACATGCTAATGCCACTGAAATATATTCGACTTCACAATTGAATAGAGAAACACAATTTTGTTTTTTTACTAAACCATGAGATGAGAGATTGTCCAATGAAATGACATGTTCCACTAGTACTTTTTCTATCCATTTGCATCCTTCAAAACCCGCATCGCTATATGATACAAGTTTGAAGGACGATCCTCTTGGACAGAATAGTCCATAGTTTTTCATGTTAGATAAGTATCTCGAAATACGTTTAACGTCTGTTTAATGAGATTCTTTTGGTTTTTCTTGAAAACGTTTGCAAAGACAAACACTCATCATTATATCGGGTCAACTTACGATCAAATATAATAACGAACCAATCATATGCCTATATAATTTTTCTTTAAAATATTTTCTGTTTTCATCTTTATCAAGATGAACCATAGTACTCATAGGAATAGGTTTACTAGATGTTTTACCCATACCAAAACGTTTTAATAGTTCATTGCAATATTTTTCTTGATGTATAAAGATGCCATTCTCTAGTTGTTTTATTTGTAATCCTAAACAGAAATTTAATTCTCCCATGTGTGACATTTCAAATTCATTTTTCGTTATATTAGAGAATTTTACACATAAATTTTCACTAGTTGATGCAAATATGATATCTGTTAGTCCGTGAGATGATGGTTTTGATGATAACAACCTTAGAATAGATCATAAAATATAAATACTAACATTATAAGTTTAGATATATATATGTATATGCAGGATTTAACCATGCAGGTACTAAGAATGAAGACTGTACAGTATAGAGATTCAAGATATCAAGATAAAATATCAAGATAGAAGACTCATGAGTATCGAGACTATCAAGAGTTCAAGATTTCAAGGACAAGTATTTATTATTATTATTATTAGGAATTTTTATTAAAACTCGTAGAAAAGCACTGGCATCTTAAAATCCAATTTATTCGTGAAATGGAATCCACTTCGAGCCCGTTAAAGGGATGGAACCCTAAGTAGGATGGAACCCACGAAAAATCTAGTGGAATATTGTTTTGTATCAGCTAACTTTTATTCAAAACGATTTTTCAAAATTATATCCTATTTTCAAAATGTTTTCAAAACTTTCCTTTTAAAAGATTCAAAACCCTCGATCCTGATTTTAAATAATTTTAGCCTTAAAAATATCTTTATTTTCAAAGTCAAATTACTCCTGATTTTAAACTATCTTTTTAAATAATATAATTAACTTTTAAATATTTATACTTAGATTTAAATATAAAATTATAGTTAAAATCTATATACATTATTCTTTATATTTACTTATGAATTTTAACTATAGTCAAGTATATTTATAAAGTTTAAAATAGTTTTTATATAAGATAAAGGTTATTTTCAAAGAAAATCAAAAACACCAAAAAATCCTTTGGGATGTCGACTTGCCTAGCATGACCATGTCGACATGGTGACAGTTTGATTCAAAAATTCAAATTTCAAAAGAAGTGTCTATTCGCCATAACTCTTCATGAATGGTCATGGCTGTTGTTCTTTTATAAATAGGGGTCAGTTTCAACGAATTTTAAATCACTTTTTTCTGGTTTTCACTCCTCTTCTTCCTCCTCATTTATTAATACATATTCTTATCATTACTCTGTCGAAATCAACATTGAATCATACTAGGTTACTTATAGTTTGATTCTCTATCACTATCTCTACAAGATTCTCAATGCTATTCAGAGTTATAGACTTCTTTGTAATCTATTAAGTGAGAAAAGGTGTGATTGTAGCCTTGGAAATCAATCAAAAGGGAAAAGGTGTGATTGTAGCCTTGGTAAATCAATTGGGTAAACTTGTACCCCGGGAATCAAGTATCTCTACCCAGAGGATCGAAGTTCTGGAGGGTGTACCTCATAGCCTTGAAACCGAGGGTGTAATTGTACAATTGCTTTTGAAAGGAAATCCGTACTTGTGTTGCGGGACTGGATGTAGGGTAACTCCGAACCAGTATAAAATCCGGTATGTTCTTTCCTTTACTGCTTTTATTTTATTTCTGCATATGTGATTGTTTCTGTGATCATATCTGTGTCTGTATATTGCATACTTTTGTGTCTAAATTAACATAAATTAAAAAGATTTATAATTCTTTATTAACACTATTCACCCTCCCCTCTAGTGTTAATCTTAGCCTTAAGATCCGTAATCTGCATTTCTCACAATTGGTATCAGAGCGAGGTTTTCAAAGTTTCATAATCTGATTTTTGAAAAGTTTTCATAATGGCTACCAACATTGGTACTGTTATTAACACTAGTATCCCTATCACTAGTTCATTTGTAGATGGTCAGTCTACTGCCAGACCACCACTTTTTAATGGCAGTAACTATGCATATTGGGCATGTAGGATGAAAATATATTTACAATCTATAGGATTAGACACTTGGAATATCGCACAAACTGAATATTCTGAACCCACAATTGATTTTGCACAGTGGACTGCTGAGCAAAAGACTGTTGCACAAAATAATTCTAAGGCAATGAATATTCTGTTTTTTCACTAGATAGAAATGAATTCAATAGAGTGTCAGTTTGTAAGTCTGCATATGAAATTTGGAAAAATTTGTAAGTTACTCACGAAGGAACAAGCAAAGTTAAATAGACCAAAATTTCCATGCTCACAAATCAGTTTCAAATATTTAAAATGAATGCTAATGAGTCTATTTCAGATATGTATGGTAGATTTCAGGATATTGTGCATTCTCTAATATCTTTGGGAAAGGAATTTTCTAAAGAAGATCAAGTCTGAAAAATTTTAAATTCTCTAACTCCAGAATGGGATCAAAAAACACTTGCGATCGAAGAGGCAAATGACATCAGTATTTTGAAGATAGAAGAATTAATTGGAAATCTAATGTCGTATGAAGTTTAAATGATCGAAAGAAGAGAAAGTAAAGTATCTGAAAAGAAATCAGTGGCATTCAATGCGTTGACCGATGGATCAGACTCAAACAACGATATTGATGAAGAGATAGCCTTTATGACCAGAAATTTTAGGAGATTCTTGAAATACAGAAAGATGAATAATCTCAAGAGAAACAACTATAAGAATTCTGGAAATCAGAATATAGTGCCAAATAATGACAAGTGTTACAGCTGTGATAAACCAGGCCACTTCAAAAGAGACTGTCCGTATCCAGAAAGGCAGAATCCTCCTATGAACGATGAACCAGCAAAGAAACAGAAGCGTGCATTTACTGCTACTCTAGATGACTCAGACTCGTCCTCAAGTGATGATGATCAGAAGACGGATAATTCGAATTTGTGTTACACAGATGTTCACGACTCCGACGAATTCACGAGAAACGGACTCAGAATAAGGTACACGTTTACAATACAATTGGTTGAAATTGCTTGCTTAAGATTAGTTGCTTGATTGTTTGATTGATTGATTTTGAATTGCTGTGTTGTTTGAATTTTAAAATTTATTTTCTATTTATTATTATTATTTTTATTATTTTTTAATTTCTGAAATATATTATAAGTATAATAATATTTCAGAAATATATAATAGACATTAATAATAATATATATATCAGAGATCTTAGGAAAAATCAATTCATGAAAATTCAAAAGCACATGTCGACATGGTCCCTACCATGATGTCGACATGG
The DNA here is from genome assembly GCA_030765085.1 of Allium cepa. Taxonomy (NCBI): domain Eukaryota; kingdom Viridiplantae; phylum Streptophyta; class Magnoliopsida; order Asparagales; family Amaryllidaceae; genus Allium; species Allium cepa. The sequence continues at coordinate 508,754,404 of CM060932.1, read as the reverse complement.
CTACCTAAATTTGAATTTCAAAATTTAAATTCAAATGTTTGAATTTCCCTCCACCTTTTCACTTCATTCAATTCTCTGAAAAGATACCTTTTGACCAGAGAATATGTCCTTTAAGGATCTATTTATTCACTACCTTTTATCATATCTTTTCACTTTCATTTTCAAATTCGAACTCTCTCTTCATAACTTCAAGCTCTCTACTCTCTACTCTAATTGCTTCTTCAAGCAACCCCTCAACCATGAGAATTTTCAAAAAAATCAAAGAGCAATTATTCAATGATTCGGAGGCAATTAAAGCACACATCAATTATGCTAACTATGCGAAAGTCCATCCCGGAAAATTTGCTATTTTTCAAGATTTTTCTTCTTGTGAAATTGATTCTCTTTTTGCAAACAATGGTGTTCTTAGTCTTGTTGATGCTTCTCAAAATGATTTCGTTTGCTATCCTAATCTTGTCAAAAATTTCTGTGCGAATTTAAATCGCGGATTTTATGTTGGAAATGAAGATGAAATTTGGAGTAGTGTCAAAGGCACTCAAATCGTTTTGAATTGTGATGTTTTGGGTACCATTCTCAATGCAAGAGTTCGGGAATGGATCTTTCTAACTTTAAAATCGATGAACGTGATCGTGAGACATTTCATCACATTTTCGAAAGAGATGATGATTTTGATTTTAAAAATAGAAAATTTCGATCAAAAGCAAGCATTGTTAATCTTCTTTTGCAACATACTTTGACCTCGAGATCGGGAAATTTTAACAATCCTACTTCAAAAGTTTGCAAAGCACTTTTTACTATTTTTGGAAACTACGACATAAATTGGGCGCAAGTTATTTTGGATGAACTTCGTCCTAAAAATCTTGAAATGGGTGAGAATACTTTATACCATGGAATCTATCTCACTCGGATTTTTAACTATTTTAGAGTAGATTTCAAAGGCAAAGAATTTGTTTCTAGAAAAGTTTTCAATCATTACAACATTTCGCTTATGAAAATTCCATTTTTTTTCAGCCTTATGAGACACTTACCGAAAAGGAAGAGCGTTTGGCTCATGAGGAAATGGAAGAAGAGGAAGTTGAAGAAGAAGAAGGGGATGAAATGGAAATTGAAGAAGAAGAAGAAGGTGAAACGTCTTTGGAAAGCATTGAATATCCTTCCAATCCATCCAACAAAACCCTTCTCAAAAACCAAAAGATAATTGTGGAGAATCAACGGATTCTAAAACGACCCGTTAGTAAAGTTGGATAACATTTCTTCGAAGATGAACAAGTTCTTTTCCAAAGTCAGCAAGAAACTTGGACTATCTTCATCATCTTCATCCTCTAACTAGTTTTATCTTTTCGTACCTTGTTGTATTTGTTTTAGTTTGCTTTATTTCGAATGTTCATGTAGTTTGTTATGTGCTTAATCATTGTATTATCGTAGTATGCAACGAAGTGAAATTTCCTTTCTGTTATCTACCTTATCTTATCTCTGGAATAAATATTAGTATATTATATATATATACACACACAATTATTTACAAAATCAAATTAGTCATAACATTTCACTAACCCATGTCGACATCCCCTATGTGACCATGTCGACATGCACTGGTCAGAAATGGCAATTGATTTTGAATTTGAAATTTGAATAACTACCACATGTCTATTCAATTCAAACGAATTTCTACACCTATATATACCTGTTTCTTCCAGAATCTTCACTGAAATTTATTTCTTATCATCTATATCCTCCATTTCTTTCACAAATTCAACTATGGCTAATCCTATTCACAATTTATCCGAAAATCTTAAAGAAACTCTTAGTTCGTTCAAGAATATTCTCTCATTTATTCTGCGAAACCAACGTCATTTAGAATTAAGTCAAACGCAGATGATAAAGGAACAAGAAAGGCACTTCGATGCGATATAATGGATGATCACCTCTCTGCACAAGGATGATAACGAAGCACATCCTCCTGTCTCTCTCACCAATGACAATGATAATTGGGATGCTATTAAGGCAGACCCAATCTTTGTGGAAGAAGGATAGGTGGAAGTTTCACGTAACGTTTTATTTTTTATTTACTTTGTTTGATTTGTTTGAATTGATTTGGTTTGAATTGATACTTTATGTGGATTGATTTCTTATTGATTTGAAGATTGGTGTGTAAAACATATATATATATATATATATACACACACACATTGAAATGTATATAATCTTTAAATTAGTTATCATGCTTAGAAGTATAATTATTTCCTACTCTATATATTAACGTTGTATAGTATATCAATGTAGGTACTGAAGTCCAAGAATGAGGGGGAGTAAGTTTTTGTTAATGACAAAGGGGGAGAAATATAAAATAGGGTAGTTAGGTATAGATCAAGGGGGAGTTGTTAGAATAGAAATAATATTTTATAAACAATGGTTGTCATCATCAAAAGGGGAGAGATTGTTAGTCCGTGAGATGATGGTTTTGATGACAACAACCTTAGAATAGATTATAAAATATAAATACTAACATTATAAGTTTAGAGATATATATATATATATATATATATATATATGTATGTATATGTATATGCAAGATTTAACCATGCAGGTACTAAGAATGAAGACTGTACAGTATAGAGATTCAAGATATCAAGATAAAATATCAAGATAGATGGCTCATGAGTATTGAGACTATTAAGAGTTCAAGATTTCAAGGATAAGTATTTTTTATTATTATTAGGAATTTTTGTTAAAACTCATAAAAAAACACTGGCATCTTAAAATCCAATTTATTCGTGAAATGGAATCCACTTCGAGCCCGTTAAAGGAATGGAACCCTAAGTAGGATGGAACCCACGAAAAATCTAGTGGAATATTGTTTTGTATCAGCTAACTTTTATTCAAAATGATTTTTCAAAATTATATCCTATTTTCAAAATGTTTTCAAAACTTTCCTTTTAAAAGATTCAAAACCCTCGATCCTGATTTTAAATAATTTTAGCCTTAAAAATATCTTTATTTTCAAAGTCAAATTACTCCTGATTTTAAACTATCTTTTTAAATAATATAATTAACTTTTAAATATTTATACTTAGATTTAAATATAAAATTATAGTTAAAATCTATATACATTATTCTTTATATTTACTTATGAATTTTAACTATAGTCAAGTATATTTATAAAGTTTAAAATAGTTTTTATATAAGATAAAGGTTATTTTCAAAGAAAATCAAAAACACCAAAAAATCCTTTGGGATGTCGACTTGCCTAGCATGACCATGTCGACATGGTGACAGTTTGATTCAAAAATTCAAATTTCAAAAGAAGTGTCTATTCGCCATAACTCTTCATGAATGGTCATGGCTGTTGTTCTTCTATAAATAGGGGTCAGTTTCAACGAATTTTAAATCACTTTTTTCTGGTTTTCACTCCTCTTCTTCCTCCTCATTTCTTAATACATATTCTTATCATTACTCTGTCGAAATCAACATTGAATCATACTAGGTTACTTATAGTTTGATTCTCTATCACTATCTCTACAAGATTCTCAATGCTATTCAGAGTTATAGACTTCTTTGTAATCTATTAAGGGAGAAAAGGTGTGATTGTAGCCTTGGAAATCAATCAAAAGGGAAAAGGTGTGATTGTAGCCTTGGTAAATCAATTGGGTAAACTTGTACACCGGGAATCAAGTATCTCTACCCAGAGGATCGAAATTCTGGAGGGTGTACCTCATAGCCTTGAAACCGAGGGTGTAATTGTACAATTGCTTTTGAAAGGAAATCCGTACTTGTGTTGCGGGACTGGATGTAGGGTAACTCCGAACCAGTATAAAATCCGGTATGTTCTTTCCTTTACTGCTTTTATTTTATTTCTGCATATGTGATTGTTTCTGTGATCATATCTGTGTCTGTATATTGCATACTTTTGTGTCTAAATTAACATAAATTAAAAAGATTTATAATTCTTTATTAACACTATTCACCCTCCCCTCTAGTGTTAATCTTAGCCTTAAGATTCGTAATCCGCATTTCTCACAATATCATGGACATAAATTTGAATAACTAAAATATCATTATTTTCTTTTTTAATAAATAAAGTCGTGTCAATTTTACCAATTTGAAATCCTGATGAGATTAGATGAGTTTTATGCCTATCATACCATGCTCTAGGAGCTTGTTTTAATCCATATAATGCTTTATTTAAATTAAAAACATGATTTGGAAATTCTTCATGTTCACATAACGTTGGTTGTTCAACATAAACATTTTCTTTGTTAAAACCATTCAAAAATGCACTTTTGACATCCATTTGATATAATTTAAAGTTGTTACGACGACAAAAGCGAGTAGAGTTCGTATAGCTTTTAATCTTGCTACAGGTGTAAACGTTTCATCATAATCAATTCCTTCTTCTTGATTTCGAACTATATTTCCGGTTTCGTCGGCTTTATTTTTAAATACCCTTTTAGTTCCAATGACGGATTGATCTTTCGGTCTTGGATCGAGTTTCCAAACATTGTTTCGTTCGAACTGATTTAATTCTTCTTGGATAGCTAAAATCCAAAAATCGTCTTTAGAAGCTTCTTTATAGTTATTTGTTTCAAAATTTGAAACGAATGCAACATGACTTATTTGATTAGGTTGATTTCGAGTTACTCTAGAATTTAAATCTCCAATAATGTTATCTACCTAATTACAACAGCCCATATATATCTACCAATGCTTTAAATGCATAAGGTTTTTGTCTTCTTTTTTCCTTTCAAAATGCCCAACTCAAGTTTATTTTCAATTTAGTATCTAACTTCAATACGAAAATGCTTCACCCTTACCTTTAAGTGAACATGAATTCTTGCAACCACTACTAATATGAAAATTGGATTTCTTCTTTAGTTGGAGGAATTTTCCATAAGTTTGTATAGTCCTCCTCATGTCCCCTTACTATCAACATCATATTCCTATTATATAGATCTCACGTAACTAATCTTCGTTTTTCATTCTTAAATTCCTATTTTAATTGCTACAGCTAGTTGCTATAAAAAATCTCTACTAGATTTTCTAGAGTCGCTCCTTTAAAACTTATACTTATTCTTACTATATGTGATTAGAAATTATTTTCAACTTTTCCAAAAATAGTATAGACATGAAAAGAGAATTACAATATATATAGAATCTTTCAAAATATTTTTCAAATTTTTTATCTATATATACATGTATAATTTCAAAACCCATTTTTGAAAGCTTTTGGGAAAACATTTTGGAAAACCTTTTAAAGAACCACCCTTTTTTCAAAAACCATTCAAGTACGTTCTCTCAATACGTGCCTAATCCCTAAGGAATCCTATACCTAAACTCTGATACCAAATGTAATAACCCGCACTTTCCGACAAGAATCATGCCTATAAATACGAGCTGTTGGGTTTTTAAAAAATTGCACAACGTAATTATAAGGACAAAGTATTAATGCATTCTACACTTTCAGATCTTACAGTGGAAGGAATTAAAATATAACTACAGAAAGTAGACATTTCAGAAAAACAATTTTCGAAATACTTGGTTTACATATACACGGTTTTTAAGTTATAATACATGTCTTTTCATATTTTTTGAAGTGAGCAATGGAGCTATGCCATTTCTCTTTCTCCACTATTTCTAAAAATTATAAAATGTACACTTTACATATTAGATAGGGATATAAAAAAAGAGAGAAGGAGTGAATTAATTCTGCGAAAGAGGTAAACTTAGAAATTATAAATTTAGATTTCACCTAACTCAAATCTCATATCAAATCTGTAACTCTAATGGACACACACACCCATATATTTTTGGTTGAAAAGTAAAATGAGTCAAGTAAGAGGAATGAGTTTGGATCTGAAGATTTGAAATCCAAAAATAAGTGTTATGTAATTTACATAATACTGCATTTATTTCATTGAAATTCTATTTTTTGTTATTATGCCTATGTAATTGTAGGCCTAAATGAATCAATTTAATTTAAAATCCTTGCATGTATATTCAGTAAATTAAATAACTTTGATAAAATGATATACACCATAGATCTATAATTTGGGGAGAATAGTCTTAAAATTTATGAAATACAACATTGAGAGAATTGGGTAGTTAATTCTAGATTTTTATTATTTGGGGTGTAAATTTTTAATCTTGATAATCACCAATTGAAGATGCTTTAATTTGATTTTGGATATAAACTTTTATTTTTTACTTCATTAAAATTGTAGAACGTACAGTCTAGTTGTATTGATTGCTATGTAAATTTTCAAAAACTATCCAACTTCACTTTTATATATGAAAAATGCATCATTTGAAATAACAATGAGTATTCATATCCAAAGGAAACAGATGTACAAAGTAGGAACATTTTCCATAATTTACACCATCTATTTTAATAAATTAGAAAGAGATAGTTCCTTGTAATCGTAAACATAGCACAATCCCGCGTTTGGTAGTCTATGGATAGTTACAATAGTAACATTTCTTTCTTGGGGCAACTACTATTCTAGTGCATTAAAATGTAAAAATAGACATTTATTGGGAAACTTACATATAAGTGTATTTCTAGAAATTCCATAACGTAAAATCTAGAAAGTCATAAATAGAAATTTAAATAATCCAATTTACCATATATATATATATATATATATATATATATATATATATATATAAAGTATAAGAAATAAATGAATAAACTTCTATTACAACTTTGATACTATGGTAATGTCCAACTAAATGTACGTTATCGTATTAATTACAAATAAAACACTAAATAATATATAAGATAATTAATTAAGGAGAAAAAAGGGAAGTTACTATAATCAAGTCGATATGGGTAGTAAACCATTTAATGAGTTTAATTACGGAGATCAAATATGGTAATGTAAAGAAAATTGAATAGGCATGATAAATGTCATTAATAACATTAATGGAAAGGAGAAATAAAGGCAGTAAACTTATAAAATAAGAAGAATTTGTAGCACATAAATAAACGAATATGAATAAATAATGAACTTAAGATGCGTAATAATTTCAATAGTTGAAATTACATACCTCAATAATATGTTTTTGACAAAAGTAAATTAGTGGGCCTAGCTCAGTATTTAGTTTAATTATAAATGACATGTTTAGTACGAGTTGGGATGCAAGTTCGGTAGAGTTACATAATAGAAGTCTGCCCTCCGTAAGGGCTACCAAATGTTGTGTATACATACTGTGGGATATCTCCAACTATATGCCGCGTAGGAATATACATTCACTTATATGTTTTGGGAAAATATATAAAGTGGCCTGGTCCGGGTTTGAGGTATTAAATGGTCATGTTCGGGTCCACCTCCTTCCTATAAGAAGTAATAATTGATCGGGATTATCCTATAGGTGCGTATTAGATGGTCGGGATTATCGCTTGTATGCGCTAGAGGAAATCTCTTACGAAGGGTATGCTTCAGGACTGAGGTATTAAATGGCTGTGCTAGGGTCTGCCTCCTTCTTATCTAAAAAGTATTAAGTGACCTAGAATAGATTTCATACGATGTTAGTCAAGGAGTACCAAAAAGGGTTCGCTTGGGGTTAGTTATTAAATGGCTGGAGGTCATGCCTATTTCCCAATCTTCGGTTATAAAGTGGCCAAGTGTTTCCTTCCTTTGCATTGTTAGGATATGGTTGGATGGAAGAAGGATTGTTGAAGTCAATATACTTCATAGTTGCATGCACCCGCTTTTATCTTCACCGGGTAGGACTTGTAGGATTGCTAGCCAATAGTTTGATATATATGTATATACTTATATAAATACTTATATCTTGGAGTACGTTACATGTACAAATACTTATACCTTAGAGTAGGATACGCATATAGATACTTATATTTCAAAATAGGCTGGACATATTGTACATGCATATGAAATGAAATGACTAATCCATGAATAGTAGATATAACACTTAAATGGAAATCAACCTGCATAAATTATTGTTCTAGATATCATATGTAATTTATTAGTCACTAGAACATTGTTTTGACCTCCTCCTCACTACAACGCATATGATATATTTCGAGGGACGTGATTCTAATACAAGACGGGAACAGTTAGCTGTAGTTATCTTTGCACTAAAGATTTGGAGGAATTACCTTCTTGTTGGAAGGTTTGAGTTGTTTAATGATCATAAGTCATTGAGATATTTTCTCTCTCAGAAGGAGTTGAACATAAGGCAATAAAGATAGTTAAAATTCTTGGCTTCATATGTATTCAGGATAGAGTACACCCTGAGGAAGAAAATAGAGTTGTTGATGCTTTGAGCCGAAAGCAAAAAAGTTGTGATTTGGACATGATTATGCAATGGAATGTTTAGAGACTTTGGCTATTTATAACGTACATTTTTGATTGAGTGCTAGTCCAAGCAGTGCTTTAGGGGCATTACCATGCTTGGAAGTTCACCTATCTCTCATAGAGAGAATTGCCAAAGGACGGAATGATCACCCGCTATGTTACGAAAGGATTTATGACCAAAAGAATGGTGTCGAGACCAAAGAGCTAAAGGTCTTCAGTGCCGATAACATGAATTGGCTTCGAAAGAAAGAAGGCTTGTACGTTTCGATCGGTAGAGATCTTCAAAAGTTGGTTTTGGACGAATGCCATTTTGCAAAGTTGCTATTCATCTGGGGTACTAAGATGTGTTGAGATTTAAATCGAGGATTCTATTGAAAAGAAATGAAAAGAGGTGCTAGGAAATGTGTGAAAAGAAGTCTCACATGCCAATAGGTTAACGTAGAACATTAGAATCCAAGTGGACTTTTGCAGCCTTTGGAAGTTCCAGTATAAAATTGAAATTTAGTTTTGATGGACTTTGTTGATGATTTGTAGAGAAGGGCAGGGAACGAAAGTATATACGTCATAATAGATAGATTTACTAAGAGTGCCCACTTCATTTTTGTAAATTCCATGAGGTCGATGGGCAAATTAGCCGAGATATATGTTATGACTTTAATGCGACTTCATGGAATCCTAAATATTATAGTTAATGACCGGGACTTGCTATTTTACATTGAGTTTTATCGTAGCCTACAAAGTGCTTTGAGTTTAGAATTGTGTATGGGTACCGCTTACCATCCTTAGACAAATGGACAGATCAAGAGGATCAACAAAGTGCTAAAAGATTTGCTAAGAGCATGTGTATTAAACTTATCTAGATCTTGGGAAGATCATTTGTACTTGGTTGAATTTTCATACAGCTGTCATTACTAGCCCAGTATTGGGATGACACCTTTTGAGGCATTATATAAAAGATCGTGCAAGTTGCTAGTGAGTTAATGGGAGACAAGAGATATACTGTTCTTAGAATGGATCTTGTAAGAGAAGATTCAAAGAAGGTTGATTTGATTTGGCAAAGGATGAAGAATGCTCTATCTAGCAGTTCTACATCGATTGGAGGCAAAGGACTTAGAATTTGATTTAGGGGATCATGTATTTGTTAATGTGCTGCCAACAAGAGGCATTACGAAGTTCAGAAAGGTCGAGAAGTTGTCGTTAAGATATGTCGATCCATTTTCGATACTAGTGAAAATAGACGAAATGGTTTATAGAGTTAAATTGCCTTTGCTTTTGCTGGCGTTTATAATGTAACGATCTGAAAACCCGTTCTGTCTCCGAAATGACAATGGGTAATCCTATATATCAAAATGGATGTTTTCGATATTTTTAAATCAATGGAACAGATTTCAAGCCCTTATTCCATCGTATGACGAAGTTATGTTAAAATCAGCTTATTTCAAATTGATTTCAATTAAATTGATTTCAACGCATTTCAAGTCCGTACGATCAATGACATGTCCAATCGCTACGAAACTTGAAATCCTATAATAATTCACCGTTACGGATCCGTAAAACTGGTTTCGTTGAAATTCGAGTCAGTGGCCAAAATGGCCATTTTCACGTTAATTGAATAAATTATTATTAAATTAATTAAATCACTTTTTAATTCAAATTTAATAATTTACAATTTCTATCATTTTGGACTACGCAGTAATTTATAATCCCCTTTAAACAAATTTCCATATCAATTTGTTATTGAGTATTTCACAACTTATAGTGCTTAATTTCAATTTCAATGAATTCAGTAATTATAGATTAAATTTCTAATAAATTTATTTATTTGATTTTCAATCCTGTTATTCAATCAATTATCGTCTCATGGATATAATTATCATGGTTTATATCTTATTACACTAATATTCTCCAATTTCATCTTAATTCCCATTAACATAATATTTAATTCATTTAATTTCAATAAATCCAATTATTATAATTTAAATTCCAATAAATTGACAAATCTTGATTTCCATCCTTTTTGTTCAACCAGTTGTGATATTATGAATAAAATTGATACTATTTCCAACTTTTACCTTAATTTACCTTGACGTAATTTTTTATTAGATTTATTATAATTGATTTTCAATTTAATTTAATAGGTAGCATATAATAATTGTCACCATTGACTTTTAATCATATTTATAGGTTTATTATTTGCAAATAAATGTTACAATTACTTATATAATACTGATTTTATTCAATTACCTTTTATTATACTATTTCATTAGTTAATTCAATATTTACATTTATTTCGTATATTCAATTTAAAATCAAGCATAACATTTTAAGTCATTTCAATTAATTGGAATTTCTTTCAAATTGTTATGATTAACTTTAATTAACATTGATACGTTTCCTTTTAGTTATTATATAATTATTAAATTACAACTTTTTTATTTTCTTCAATATTAAATTACCAAAATCTTATTAAATTAACTGATTTAGATCATCGAAAAATTATGGGTCGTTACATTCTTCCCCACTTAAAACTTTTCATCCCCGAAAAGGAAAAAGAAGGGAAAAGAAGAAATTTAGAATCAATATTTCTTATTCAAAAGATTAAATTTATAGACAATTAATTTACATAATTAAATAATTACAATAAAATATATAAATTTATAACCATTAAATCCCTTTATATTCAAATCAACAAAAGTTTTTGAAAACACTTTACAAAAATTTCTAAGTCCAAAATTTACGAAAAATATCGGCATAGTCTCCTTTGTACGGAGAGGTCTGGGAGAAATCATAATATTAATAATATCAGTATATATCATATTTATCAAAATATTATATCCCAACAGTGAGAAAAACAATATAATATCATTAGAAAGCTATAATATGAGAACGTACCTATTTGTTGGGTAAACAATGCTTATTTTATGAAGCCAAAAGCAGTTGGTATTACTTCCATAACCTGTATTTCACTTATATAATCCAAAAAGTTAATAATTATATAAGAGAAAATTTTAAGTTGTCTCGATTTATAACAAATAAATCAACTCAGCGTAACAATATTCTTTTGCAAACAACATACAACAAGCACTTGCTACCAAAGGCAAACAGTCATCACATGCAATCAAAGTAATCAACCATCCATCCATAGTAAGCAAAACAAATGGCTTGTTTGGGTTCAGAAACTTTTAGTTGTATAAAATGACAAATAACTACTAAGTATACCATATGTTCAATAGTCTTAGATAAAACTCAATAGATTATTTATACATCCAAACAATTAGAAGTATACTTTTCCAAAAATCCATAAGTCGAAACAACCAAACAATGACTTCAAGCATTAACCAAGTTTCATTCTTATTAATTTCATTTCATATTATTTACCTTTCTTCAGTTTCATTCATACAATGATTGTTTCATTCATTCTCATTCATTTATTTGCATTATGTTATTTACATTTTCTTACATATATTACTCATTTATAATTATTTAAACATAGGTAAATCAATTTTTAAAGTACTATATAGGTTTCCATGTAAATAATTCAGATTTATTCATTCAGTACTTACTTTTATTTATTTTCATTCATTACTTACAAAATTCATTTATTTCATTTTTTCATATAATGAAAATTTCCTTTCATTACTTTACATTCATTTCTTACATAAGTTATTTCCTTTAAGTTGTTTATAATAATCCATGATTTTAATATTTAAGTATCACATACAATTTATTATAGTTTAGTTCACATTTGTAAATTTATATACTTGATGGTCATTAATATTTAATAGTGCATAGGTTCATACTTATGTTTCTTACATTTTAATTTACATTCATTCCTTATATGGTGTCATTGAATATTAAATATTTTTTCTGATTCATTTCATTTTATGAAGTTATAGTCATTAAATTTAATTTAGTCTTCATTTTAATTATTCACTTTAATTATCAATAGCTTCGAACATTAACTTAAGCTTATAATCATCTACTTACAATATTTACTTTCCATTTCATTTTATTTAGTAGTACTTCAATTATAACTTGAGTTTATAACCATTATGATATCAAAATTCTTAGTTATAAAGTAATTTCATTGAACATTTTCATTACTTAGATTTTACATGTATAATATTCTATCACATAGGCTATTTAACATTACAACTTTTAATATTTTGGTAAGTTATAAGTATACGTCTTTCAGAATGCGATAAAAAGATTACACAAGTTTCTCTTATATATTCAGTTAACAAAATGTTCACTAGTTATCATTCTTATTTTCATTTCCTCTTTTATTTACAATTTCAAATTTTCGATTTCTTATCTATTTCATTACTCATTCAACATCACATTTCTTATTTCATTTTAGAAGTTTTCAATTATTAATATAGTCATGGTTCCATTCAAAAAATAATTTCAACTTCTAATTTACGGAAACTTAAGAACTAAACAACTGGGTTTCATTTCAATTATATTAAATAATAATATATATAATCATATCTTTTATATATCAAATCATTTTTGGAATTCAAAATTTAGATTAATTTGTCAAAACAATTGTGCAGTAATATTACTACAACAGTCTTCCCACTTTGAAACTCGAGAATGAACATCGATGATGCATGCGCTCATCACCGAAATTATTGTCCAGCGATAGAGAGGGGAGTACAGAACTTATTTCTTTCCATAATTCCTTTAATAATCTTTCCTTCAAATTATATTGAAATATTTATATCCGAAAATACTTCCAAATAATACTAATATTATATTCCAAAAATCGTTTGAATGGATTTTTCAAAAATCCTAAAACTTAAGTTCTAAATTTTCAATTTATATTCATTTTGTTTGCATTCTCGTTTCTCAACTACTATTTATAAATTTCATTACGTAACAAACAAATATAAACAACCAAATATATTTTTTAGAATTTATTATTTTATATACAAAATATATAATAGGCAAAATTATTTCATTTACCTATATTTCAAAACAATATTGTGTCGGTTTGTCATATTAAGTGTTTCGAAATCCCTATCGATGTCATCGCATCCTCTGCACTAACCAGAATTTATAAATACAAAACTGAAAAAATTAACACAATATACAAACATTTTATAACACTAACAAATACACTCTCTCATATATATAAACTCAGCGAATCATTTTAGGGTATTATTACCCTATTTAATATGAATCAGACCCCACGAAGCTGAGCTTATCGTTAACCCAAAGCTCTGATATCAACTGTAACGACCCGTAAAGCCCATTCTTTTTCCAGAACAAAAATGAGCCCATATATCAAAATGAACGTTTTCGATATTTTTAAAATCAATGGAACAGGTTTCAAGTCCTAATTCAATCGTATGAAGAAGTTATGTCAAAATCAGCTTATTTCAAATTGATTTCAATTAAATTAATTTCTACGCTTTTCGAGTCCGTACGATTAAGGACACGTCCGATCGCTACGAAACTTGAAATCCTATAATAATTCACCGTTACGGATCCGATGAAATAAGTTTCGTCGAAATCCGAGCCAGTGGCCAAAATGGCTATTTTCACGTTAATTAAATAAATTATTATTAAATTAATTAAATCAATTTTTAATTCAAATTTAATAATTTACAATTTCTATCATTTGGATTACTTAGTAATTTACAATCCCCTTTAAAAAAATTTCCATATCAATTTGTGATTGAATTTTCCATTATTTATAGTGTTAATTTCAATTTCAATGAATTCAGTAATTATATATTAAATTTCCAATAAATTCATTTATTTGATTTCAATCCTGTTATTCAATCAATTACCATCTCATGGATATAATTATCATGGTTTATATCTTATTACACTAATATTCTCCAATTTCATCTTAATCCCCATTAATATAATATTTAATGTCATTTAATTTCAATAAATTCAATTATTATAATTTAAATTCCTATAAATTGACAAATCTTGATTTCCATTCTTTTTATTCAACCAATTGTCACATTATGAATAAAGTTGACATTATTTCCAATTATTACCTTAATTTCACTTGACGTAATTTTTAATTAGATTTATTGCAATTGATTTCCAATTTAATTTAATAGATTAAATAAATAGATAGCAGATAGTAATTGTCACCATTGACTTTTAATCACATTTATAGGTTTATTATTTACAAACAAATGTTACAATTACTTATATAATACTGATTTTATTCAATTACCATTTATTATACTATTTCATTAGCTGATTCAATATTTACATTTGTTTCTTATATTCAATTTAAAATCAAGCATAACATTTTAAGTCATTTCTATTAATTGGAATTGCATTCAAATTATTATGATTAACTTTAATTAACATTGATGCGTTTCCTTTTAGTTATTATTTCACTGTTAAATTACAATGGTTTTTTCTTTCAATATTAAATTACCAAAATCTTATTAAATTAACTGATTTAAATCATCGAAAATTATGGGCTGTTACATATAACGTGTTTCATGTAACATATTTAGGGAACTATATCCAAGACCCTGAGGTAGTAATGAACCTAAGATCCTTGGATACGTTGGTTGTTGAACCAAAAATGACTTATATATGGAAACCCATTCGAATTATGAATCAGGATGTGAAGTAGCTTCCAAAAAAGAAGCAATGCTTGTTCGTGTACAGCGGAGTGAGGATTGAAGGATTATTCTTAGGGAATGGAGGATAAAGTCAGAAGGACTTATCCCGAGCTGTTTGTCTAGCTTTATATGAATTTTTGCTATGATTTGTTATAAGCTAATATATCTATATACATACATACATACATACATACATACATACATATACATACATACATACATACATATATATGTGTGTGTGTGTGTGTGTGTGTATGTGTGATATTATTGTTGGTTTTTTATGCATCAGTAGATGCATCAGTACATTTTATTTAAAACGCAAGGGTGTGGAACTTATGTGTGTATGTTAGAGTGGGCATGGGAACGACTACAAATCACCATCATGTATTTAAATTTTGAGGATGAAACTCCAATAAGAGGGGAAGCCTGTAATACCCCATATTCAATAAATAATTAATTAAAGAACTAATTATGTGAACAAAGGTTTAAATGAATTAATCATGAAATCAAATAATGAAAACAAAAGGTATTTAGGTGTACATTTGCTAATTAGGATTTATTTAAACTAGCTTGATTCAAATGAATTAAATGAGTAGGGGAACAATGGGCTATTGACCCATAAAAGGGAATAACACTGTTTCAAATTCTCATTTGTTCTATACAATTCATATCCCACTCAAATTAAGATAAAAATCCTAGGTCTCTTTAATGATGTTGACATGTGTAAAGCTAATGTCATATGCGCATAGAACGATTCCAAACATGTATTGAGACGAAGTTCCAAATGATGTGGAACCAAAATAAAATGAACCAGAACCTTAAGTATAAAGGCTTAAGTAGGAAGCTAAAAATGTTAAGTATAAGGTTAAGGTGAATAAGCCAAAATCGTTAGCCATATGCAGAAGAAAGTCAAAGGCTAAGGAGAAACTCTGGGTAAAGTAGGTTATTTTGGAAATTTAAAGATTTAAACGTCATAAGTTTTCTAAGTTAAACTAAGGCATGCTTCTCTGAACCAAATCGAGTGTAGTGATTATCGAGAGAAATATGGCTCCTGGCAAGATGTTGAAACCGAAACTAGTGACCTTTGGAGGTAGAAATGTATGATAAGGCTTAAAATGACTGAAACTAATACTTAGAATATTGATGGTTGTGCAATTACTTAGCTAAGTGAATAGCTAAGTGCAAGACCTAATGTATGACTTTTTATTTAGGTAATTTTATTTGCGGTGGATGATGTACGGCCTTTGGCTGCAGTCAGGAAACTATAGGCTTGGGAGAAGGCCTTAGTGGCATCTGGAAACAGAAAAAATAGGTATAAGGCCTTGGTGGTAACTAAAACCATAAATGTAGGTGTAAAGCCTAGAGTGACAACTGTAATTGAAAGTGTTGGTGTAAGGACTTATGTGACAACTACAATCGAAATTATGGAATAAGGCCAAAGGTGGCATCCAAGATACGAGTGGAATTGGTGAAAGGCATGTTGTGGCAATTAAAGATGCGATATGGGATGTAAAGCCTTGTGTGGCAGTCTAATATCGAAAGTGCAATGGGTGTAAGGCCTTAGTGGAAATCGAAATACAAATCATAGGTGTAAGGTATAAAGTGGATACCAAAAACAAAAGCGAAGTAGGCATGAGGCTGGGAGTGGCAGTCAAATTGCAAAAGAGAATGTGTAAGTCCTTAGTGGTAGTCAAAACTAAAAATGAGTTTAATAAAATTTTGGAAGCAGTAAGGGCATAAAGCCTTCACAGTAGCCGAACGTTTAAATTAAGACCTTTTCATCTATTATAGAAGTGATAAGGCCATGGTGGAATCGTAGAATAGATTATTTTAAGTTTTGGTTTGAATATATATGATAACTAATGGAACATTGCGTGAAATTTTAATTTGGCTAAGCTTAGATAACCTTGACCTTATTTGTGCACTATGTATTTTTGAATGAATGTTTTGTTATATTGAAGGAAAAATCATTTCATGCTCTAGCAGCATGGTCTCACTATCTTTAATGTTTAGGGACAATATATTGTCTATAACAAACTTAATGTCTGAACCATGTTGTTATCATTGTTTCTCTATAAACTCAAGAGTATTCATTCGAGTAAGTAGAGTTTATGAGTTTAAGGGTCCATTTTTGGGGCGGATGATCAAAGGAATCAAAGATGAAGTAGGAGGTATGGGAGTATTATTTGTTATTTTAATTCTGTTGTGTTTACGTCGGCATCTTCATATATTGGGCAAACACTGTTATTTAGAAATAACTTGTTAAACTTGAGCTATGATGCATTTCTTATTTTTAGTTATATTTTCTCTTTTTACTAAAGATAGTATAATATAACTGATTTCATCTTTGTTTCCGAAAGAAAGTCCAAGGTGACTGCAGTACATTTGAGTTCCATCTTTGTGTTTCAAAACTAGGGACGTTATAGTTTTAAATGTCAGGCCGCTATCTGTCGTCGTTGTCCGTTGATGTCCACATAGGCTTTGTATGACATGCATGTGCATGGTTTTTGGGTAGGCTATTTAGTTAGGGGAATTAGGTAGTTCGAGCAAGAAGCAGGGTTTTGGAACAAGTCGAGTCATGGTGCAGTCTTTCGAAACAATGTAAGCCAAAATGCGGGCTGTTGGAACCATATGGCCAAGATGCGAGCTATTGGAACTAGGCGGGCCAATCATGTATTACACTTGCTAGAAAATTTAGCAAATGTTTTCCCATCAAGTTCACACCTGCGTGTGGGGATGGACTTGTCTGCCATATACTCCACTTTGAGACCTAAAAATGAATGTCGATGATGTTGCAGTTGTCACAAAATTATTTTCAAGTGATAAAAGTTAGTGTAGTTTATAAATATATATAAGGCTAAGTAAATAGAAAAGTTAAAATATTTGCGTTGCACACAAATTTTCTTAATGAATATTCGTTACATAAAATTTTCATATTAATCCTAAAGTAAAACCATGCATGCGCCAAATTACAATAGAAAAATAACATAGTAAAGTATCAAGGCGACATATGATGATGATGATGCAGTTCAGAACTCTTAAACAATGGAAATAAACATTCCTTATTTGCAAGTAAAAATTCTTTCTTTGTTCTCATCCTTTAGCCCTATGATAATATGCATATGCCATTAAACTAAACCGACTCTAATGAGTACCCGTGAATTTATGGGAAAAACAATACTAAAACTACTAACCAGACATAAAGCCTAGTGTGAATAATACCTTATCCGAAGCATGAAACACGAATAAAAACAAAAATCGGACATAAATCCTAGTGTGAATAATACCGTAAGGTCACCATGCTTCAAGTTTGTAAATTCCCTTAGCAGCATACTCTGCTTAGACTTAATTATGAATTGAGCCGCGAACCTCTCCTTGAGCAACGCCCAAGTAATTTCCTTCTTGGGTGTCTCGACAATTACTGCTTCCCACTAGTTTGAAGCATCTTCATGTGATTGCCTCAATGTCAACCTTCTCTTTTTTCCATCATTCAACCCAAAGTATCTAAATATATGCTCACAAACTCTAAGCTAATTCAGCACTTCATTTGTAGGATCACTGCCCGTAACATCTTTCCTCCTAAGTTTCGGTAGTCTTGGTTCACCTTTGAGTAATCTTCTCATACTATAGTAGGTATTGGCTCCACAACCTTCGGCATATTATCCCTCATCATTTGTACCACAAACCGCCTAACCAAGACATTTACATCAACGTTCACTACATTAGCCAGTAGCGCGGCTTCAACCTCAACTCTCTTCGCCTTTCACCTACTCTTCTCAAATTGGTCTATTTTCCATTTACTCAGTGATTCACTCTACAAAAGTTCAAATTTGGCTCAGTTTGGCCATTTCTTAGATTAGGAATGTTAGAACATTTTTATTGTATTGAACTGATACCTCCATGTCACTCACTTGCTAATAGATTATTGATGTCAAAAGCACCCTCTCTCTAGTATTAGTCATCAAGGATAAGAAAGTGATATCTGAGCATGAAATGGTAGAGATAGAACCAACTGATTCACTTCATTCAAGTAATGATGCCCTAGCTACGAAAACTCTTGTTCTAGTATAAGCTCCAATTCCTGATATCTTGGTAAGATTTAAAGTTCCAGTTTAACTTTAAGTTTATTCTTGTTGAGAAAATAAATAATATTCTATAGCTTTTAGACAAAATCTCCATCTTCCAAAATAAAGTTTTTTGCTCTATCTAAGTACGACTATTTCACTATTAGGCATAAAACTCATTTTTCGAGCATTTGAGAGAAGTTTTGAATTATGATAAACTATTCAAAACTTCATTTTACTTATTTTTTGTGTATTTATAAAAGATTATAAGAATTAAAATAGACAAAAATAGAGTACCTTTATTAAACTTGTGATGTTCTAGTTTTAATCATTGTTGCAATATAAAAGCTTTGATGACTTCCATCAAAATGTTGTGGCGTTAGAAGATAACAATGCTCTTCCCTCTCCTTGAATTTTCTCCTACTATCATAATTCATCCACTCCTCATTTCCATATTTCTTTCTTGTTAAGCAAGTTTTGAGTAGAAACAAAAAGAAAGAGAGTAAAATAATAACAGGAGGGTAAATATATCTTCCAGTATACACACACACACATTGTCAAAATACAAGTACATAATATATTAATGCATTCCCTTACCAAGGTGTTCACTATATTCTAAGTATTGTACTTATTTTCTAGCTCTGTTTTACTTAGTTGTTCCTTAACCTATACTCATACATCGAGCTATAACATTTCCAACTTTAAGGCCCGTTAATGAACGCTGATGGTGCTGCAATCATCACCAGAATTAGTTTCAAGCAACAAAAGGGACTTCTTGTGTGTGTGCGTCTATATATATATATATGTATATATTTATGTGTGTATGTATAACAATCCAAGTAAACATAGCAGCTAAAATATTACATTGCATGCAAATTGTTTTAATACTGTTACATACAATTTTCAATATGACCCAAAATTTTACCCACAAAGGAGGCCAAATTATATTAGAAAAATAAGAAAGTAGATTGTTAAGCGGTATGATGATGCCGTCCAGAACTCTTAAAACCGCATAAACAATATTTCTTTATTAGACAACGAAGCCTTGCTCTTTATCTTTGGTCTTCGTCTGTTGACTCTAATATAACTTACATATACCCAAAATCTCAACATACTCAATTGAGTATCCGTGAGTTTATGGAGAAAACAATAAAAAAAACATAGGTCGTACATAAAACTTGGTGTGAATAGTACCTTACCCAAAGCCTGATATATGGTGAGACTGCTCCGCTATATAGGAATGGATCTTCTCCTCACTAGCATAAACATAAAACATAAATGCAACGTTTGTAATACATAAGTCAAATTTAGGCTATTCCTAAAATACTGTATAATTATGGTCTTGGCCCACCCCTGACCGAACCTTCCTTTTGATACTATGCATGAAACATAACTACCAAAGTACTTCCCCTAGGGGCCAAGTTACCAAGCACACCATTTGTATTCCTTACTTTCGAAATGCATAGTCCAATCTTACATGGTTCGACATTCAAAACCCACTTCCCGAAATGCAATCCCCAATGAGGTTTGATTTTACTTTAATTTGAACTTCAAAGTACAACCTAAATCGTTTTTCTATCTTTAGTTTATATTGAAAAAATTCAACTGCATGCCGTTTCATATTTTTTTCCCTTTAGTTTATACCACAAAGAATTAGCCGCATGTAGTTTCATTTCTCTTGAATTTAAGCAAAAATGAATCTGTCACCTGTAGTTTCGTCTTTCTTAAGTTATACTACAAAGAATCAAACATATGTAGTTTCTAGAAAATACAAAATGCATGGACGTCCTATGTCCCTCATAAGTTGAATGTCTCTCTTCATCTTCCCAATGTATGCATTCTAGCGAGCTTCCCTACATGGTGTCAATTGCTCTTCCGAACTCACATTCCTTTACAGGTTCTTATTTCACTTAGTCATCCTAATCTCTATAAGCTTTACCTAATTGTCATGTAGTATGTTTCGGGTTTGCCTTACTCATATTGCAGCATAGCACATCACACCTTCTTTTGACCTTAGTTTAGTTTATCTAGCTACACTATCAGCTCAAATGACATAACGACCTCAATGAAGTTCCTTACCATGCCTTTTGACTTTTGCCAACATTTTGCACTCCTCTATACAGTGTCTACCCTCCTCGAGAGTCAATAAGCTTTTGTGCGAATTCACTAGATTCGACCCTGGATACTTAGTTTATTTTCTTAACAGTTTACCGCCACCTTAACTCTGTATTAGACAACATATGACAAACCTATAACCAATCTTTACAAGTGTCACCGTCTAATACGTTCAGACTCCACTTTCTGTTAGTGAAAGTGTCTTTTATTCACCTTTTCTACATTTGTATTGGACCTTGTCCCCTAATCATTTGACGTTAAATTCGCTAAATGTGTATATAATTGGTTTCCATTTCTTATTTAATCACCTTTGGTTAGCACAGTTCTCCTTCGTTGATGACTTATTTTGATTTAGGAAATCCTTATAAAATTCCAAAAAAATATGAATAATTATTTTAACTCCTTTTACATATATTACTGCATTTTCGTTATTTCGTCTTATTTATATACTATTTCCCTTCAAAAATTCATAATTAATAATTTTAATGTGGGGAATTCGTTAAATTAAAAATCCATTTCTAGAATCATAATTAAAATATCAAAGTAAATTTTCATAGCATTTCAAAATCAGTAAAGTAGGGAAACACATTTAAACATCACATGTATAACTAATTTCCCTAAAAAATTCATTACTGCATCATTTATCCCATGTAAATTATGAAATCCATAATATTACATCAAAACTGAAATCAAATATATTGATAATAGTATGAGGGTTTAGCATTACTCACCTAGATCTTTGGATAATCTTGTTTCAATCTTTTAATCCCATTTTGGCTTTCATTTTCTTCTTCTTCTTATTTGCTCTTTATAAGCCTTTTCCATTAATGTGTTTCTCAAGCTTTTATTTAATTTCTGACTAGTTTGAAATTGAGGAATGAGGTAAGGATTATGTTTATTATCACATAATATTTTGGGCATTGGCCCTCATAACGTTGCCCCTCACTGATTTACTGCCTTCTTTCTTATTTAGTTTTCCATACATGGCCAGCCTTTAGTGCACATCCAAATGCTTACCATATTTCCTATTTATTTTTTTATAAAATTCCCCATTTAATTTGCCATTTCAATAATAAAGTCTCTAGTCAGTTAATTATAAATTCCAGATTATTACATGCTTTTCCCCTTAAAGAAATTTCGCCCCTGAAATAAAATCAAGGTATGGTAGTGATTGCTAACCTATCTAACAACCTTGAGTCACCCGGGCTGAAATGAAAAAAATATTTTTAGCCTTTGAAGCTCTTAAAACTTGGAATGTTTTTTTTTTTAATTTGAAGGAGGAAAAGTTCTCGTACGGTACGGGTAGTAAGGGAATTTTTTAATGTGTCTGCACCGGTTTCGAGGTTACCATCTCTCAAGAGCAGTAGTGTTTCGTATAGAGTTTCAACCTAAAGCCAAATTATTTAGTTGATTCCCTAGTTGTATGCCTTCGAAGGAGATGGAGGAGCTAAAAATGATAATGATAAAAGCATGCATTTTTTTTATCAACTTTGTAATCTATACGGGATATAGACAATGTTTGAATTTGAATGCAGTCGAGCCAAAACTTATACAATGTGTTAAAACATATATAAATACATTTTTCTCATGTTTAATTCATATTGAAAAAACTATATTCGTTATTTCACCAAAAATTAATTATAAAGCAGAATTACGAAAATATTTTCCTTTTAAAATAAAATCCCAAAACCTCCATCTTTATTTATAAAACAATTTATCAATTTTTTAAATTTTCCAACCATTTTTTTTATAATTTAATACTCATTTCCATAAAAGTCCATTTATCCAAATATTTTCAAAACGATGTTTTAAATCACAACTTAAATTTCAAACTCCATCATTTTCTCATAATAATTCCTTTATATCACTTAATCTCATTTGTATGCCTAAATGAAATTTAGTTCTATGATTATATTTTTATTTTGCAATTTAACCCTTATAAATTAAAATTTAAACTTTTTATCGATTAAATTCATTTTTTTAACTCTATTACTTATGGGTTTGCATTAAATCATCATTGCCTGTTGTATTACAGACTTTCCTCATTATAAAAATGCATCCGACAATTTTACCTATTAGAGAAAATTATAAAAAAAATCAGATTGAATTTAGAATCAAAAGAGTTAATATGTTGTATTCTAATGTAGACATAATCAAATCATACCCTAGATAACTAAAAAACAACCCAGAGTATTTTGGTATGCAACTTAGATATTTGGTCTATCCTAAGCACAACTTTGGGTCTTAGGTCATTGAATTTCACAAATTGAAAATTTATTATGAATCACTTTATTAAGAACGTGAATATGCTTAAACTCAAATATAAAAGTCAACTTAAAGAGAATAAATCTTCTCAACCTCAAAGATGTGAAATCTAAATTGAAATTTCATGGGAATTAACTTAGTTAGGATTTAAACATAATGCATAATTGTTATGTAAATCTTGTTATTTCATTCAATAAGCAGGTTTCCGGAGCAATTCCAAAATAAGGAATAAGAAGTGACCAAAATATCTACTTACCCACAAAAAAACACAAAAATAACCTTGCATCAAAAATCCTAAAATATCTAATGAAATACTAATCGATACTAGATTTTAATGAAATGACTACATCGAATGATGATACCAAAATTCCCTACTCATGTCGAATCAGTCCATCCATATGGCTTAACAATAGCCTATACATACTTGTTTAATAACATTTGTTATTGTGATTTTGGCATGACACAATCAACATATAGCAAACGTGGCAACTAATGATCGACACTCAACATTACAATAACTGACATTTACTATCGATGTAACAATAAATGATAGATAATCAATGTAACAACAATTGATAAACAATCAGTGTAACAACAACTGATGTTGGCTATCAGTGTAACAACATCCGATAGATAATCGATGTAACGACAATTGATAAATAATTAGTGTAACCATATCTGATATTGGATGTCGATGTAACAACGATCAACATCTATCTAAATTAATGATACGTAGAATGATACCATCACATTCAACTTCACCAAACTCACAATCCGGAGATATCCATAAAAAATTCCCATACCATTTATTGAAAAATATAATGTGGGTTACAAACGAAAAATATGAATCTTGCATATATGGGATCCACCTATAAATCTTTCCCAGGGAATATAATTTATAAGTTCACTAGGACAATAAAGTCCTTGTAATGGATCCAGAACTAACTACATAGTAAATGTTCAAATTTATCTACATTGTTTTGTAGATTATGAAGATACACCTTCGCAAGGATGGCCGAATTCCTTAAAATGAGTGTTATGAAGGGAATATCACTTAACAATCAAGTTGGATAGAATATATGAATACTGTTATAGAATAAAGAAAATAGAAAGCCATTAGAGAGGCAGAAGACATATTATTTATTCCTGAGAATAGATTATCTATTTACATTGAATTCCTTAAAATGAGTGTTATGAAGGGAATATCACTTAACAATCAAGTTGGATAGAATATATGAATACTGTTATAGAATAAAGAAAATAGAAAGCCATTAGAGAGGCAGAAGACATATTATTTATTCCTGAGAATAGATTATCTATTTACATTACATTAGCACCTTTATATAGATGCCTAGGAGCTTGGGGTAGAACTAATCCCACGATGTGGGACTAAATACAAAACATTATATAGCATATTCACTATTTATATTTACATATATTATAACACTCCCCCTTGAATATGCGTCTTCAAAATCTTGAATCCTCTGATAACTAGAAATTGTCCGTTTCGAAACGCTATGATGATTGCTCCCCCTCATTATTATCTTGCTTGCATTTATCCATTCAGTCGATATAGATATTGTCCGTTGCCTCATTAAAAACCTCTATAAGGAAAACCCAATGGGAAAAACCTTGAAAGAGGAAAAGAGTGCAACTTGTGAAATTACAGATATCATACTAAAAATGATATTCCTTCTAAGAGTTTGATACTTTGGGATCAAAATAATGCCTCATTAAACCCTTACTAAGAAAAACCCAATGGGAAAAATCTTAGTGAAGGAAAAAGAGTACAATGACATATTTTATTTTCTTATTTCTTTAAATAAAGCTTGATACTTCTGGATCAAACTAATGCCTCATTAAAACCTTACTAATAAAAACCCAGTGGAAAAAATCTTAGTTAAGGAAAAAGAGTGCATTATAAAATACATGAATTCTCCCCCTGATTTTAATTTTTCCTCTGAATTCATATTCGTCTTTCGATAACTTAAATTGGTTATGGATACTTCTGGATCCATAAATATGTATCTCATTCATAATATAATTTATTAATAGTTTTCTATGATACAATCAAATTTTCTAAGATTGTTTCTTCCAAATATGGTTTGCATTTTATGCATTTGTATGCTATTTTTATGAAAAACACTTCATGTGCTTTCATTTTTATGCTTCAAATAGTTTTGCGCATTGCAACTATACATCTTTCATGAATATTAAAAATTTCATTACAACATTACTAGAAAGCAGGAAGTAATCTACTCATCTTGATGTATCAAGATTTTCATTACAACAATACTTAGAAGAAATTTGTAATCTACACTTCATGTCTTTTTCATTCTTTATAACTACAAAAGTTATGTATATTCTTCATAAGTTTGTATACTTTAATAAGTATTTGCATATCGCAACTATCACTTCAATGGATATTAAGAGTTTCATTACAACGATACTTAAAAATAGGAAGTAATCTACTCATCATGAATTATATCAAGATTTTCATTACAACAATACTTAAAAGTAGGTTGAAATCTACTCTCCTTGTTCTTTGCATTCTTTATAACAATGAAAGTAATTTATATTCTTCAGGAATTTGTATACTTTCATTATTTAATATGATTTAAACCATATTTATACCTTCGGGGTATTTAAGCATTTCAAGTACTTTTGGTACTTTGCGGACTACAAGTTCAGATTTCTTATTAAGGAGAATTTCATGATGGCCAATCATGTTTTTCTCTAATCCAGGATCTTTAATCCATTTATAAACATAAGCGCTTTATTATTTATAAATTATTATCGATGATTATTTCTTGTCAGTTCTAGACATGATTTATTGAGATCTCTTTAATTATCATGTTTTAGGTACCTAACCCACTTCTAGGGTTATTTGAGAATCATGTCATGGATCTCTTTCAGAGCATCCTTAAGTGTTTCTTCAAGAACACTCACCTCCTTTATTTGGCATCTTTATTACTTACTCCAAAAATATTTTGAACTGGCTTTTGAACCATATTTCAGATGTGGTTTACAAATTTTGATCCTTCAGGGATTCAAATCTATATTGGAGAAAGTCTACTAGGGATATTATTGATAATTTATTCAAGTTACTTAATATCTTGCATCATTGTATATTTTAACAAATATTTAATACTGATGATCAAAATGAGCTTGTATCCCTTTATCCTCCCCTTAATGTTGACAAACATTGTCACATTAAATAATAATCATCTTTGGACTCTCATTTTGATCCATTATGATATTGCTACTAGCAAATACATCATACATGTTAATAATAGGAGGATAATTCTTTTATAAGATGCATTCAATTGATATTGATTATTAGAGTTTGTTCTCATTCATTGATCTAAGCAATTGGAGGAATTTACTTATTGTGTAGATCATTTGAATACATACATGACTTCAGGTCATTCAACATTTATGTTGATTGAATTTTAAATCACTAAATAATGTCTATGCATAATCTATAAGATGAGTTTATAACAAACTTCAGGTTACTAGCTAAATATTTACATATATGGATGTATACGTGCGTCCACGTATCACATATACATTATAAAATTTTCATATTCTTTCTCATTTGAATTAGTGATTTTTAGAACAAACTATTACAAGGATCCAAACTATTAATTTCTATTTATAAATCAATGTCAATGCAAACCTGTCAAAACAGCATGATAATTTTCACATTTGGTTTGAAGCCATATCGAACTTCTGGTTCGAATAAAATATACGCACAACTTCAAGTTGTTAAGTTTATTCCTCAATTATATCTCAGATATCAGTTTTGAACCTAATTATGATTACTTATCAAGGAATAATTTTTAATTGCGTATAGACATTTCTACACATCTCTATTGAGAGTTCTGTAAAAAAAATTACAGCAAAAATAATAATAGTATC
Organism: Allium cepa; assembly: GCA_030765085.1. NCBI lineage: Eukaryota > Viridiplantae > Streptophyta > Magnoliopsida > Asparagales > Amaryllidaceae > Allium > Allium cepa. Next base: position 508,727,119 of record CM060932.1, on the reverse strand, counting down.
TTCTGGATACTTGGAATGTTACAGATACAGATTTTCTCAGGACCGTATGTATAGCTCTCAAACTTTTAGGATCTAATTTAAACTAAATTAGGATCCTTTATAATCAAATTTCTATGCATTTATTTGGTTTAATAAAATAACCAAATATATAAGCAAATCTTTTCTAGAGATGTGTTATCATTTCCTAATTTATCAGTCTCTTTTAGGGATATTTTATTATCCCTACTTCTGGAGTGAATTTATCTCTTCTGTATGTATATGTACTATTTGAATGTCATATCAATGTACAATGTTTCTATCTGTAGGAATTACATAATTACTACCTTTACAATAACATAAAACATCCCTACTGGAGATTATTGTTGTAACTATCTTTGAAATGACATATCAAACTTTAAATATAGTAACAAAATTAGATGCACCAAATGAAAGTAAGATGCGAAGATAAAAGCACTACTTATGGAGTGTAAAGTTGGTATACAATATCATTTGTTTTTTGGATAAATTATTATCATTACTCAAAAAAAATTATACCATTATTCCTTCAGGGAATATAGTATTTCCTTTTAAGGAATTGCAATGTAACAAAAATAAAATTCCTATAACATCTCTTCTGGGATGTTAGATTTTGTAATATAAATATAAATAAATCTCTAAATCATCTTTTCAAGAGATTAATATACACACATACGCATCCAATGATGTTTGAAACATCATGTAACATAATATCTTCAGGATATTTTGTTAATATAGTGTAAATGTTAAGATATGAGGTAAGGTATAACTCATTTGGAGATATTTGTAATCTCTTGAATGCAACATCATTTTCTCATATGATTATCTATTAATTTCCTTTAACTTCTTCAAGAAGTACAACCTTATCATTTTACACAATTTCAATAGAGCTTCGGGCTTCTAATTCATGAACTTCAAGTTCACTAATTTATTATGAACTTCGGGTTCTCAAATTTTGTGTAAACTGCCTTTTTTTTAGAAGCTTGTACATTTTGACAAATTAAAAAAAAATACTAACAAGAATTCGAGCTTGTAAAGTTTGTCAGAAAATCTTTTCATAATTCCAGACTTCAGGCCTTGGACTTTGAGTTATATAACTTCTATTAAAATAATTCCTTTGAGTTGTTAAACCTATTTTTTCCGTTATAACAGACATTACTTGTCAAAATAAATACATCAAATAGTAAATCATACGTCTATTCTTATTCCAAACACAAACATACAACGTCATTTAATTTACAATAATCAATGCATTTAATGCATTTATGACAATAAATGATTTAATTTATTACCATAACACTTGCAATTAATTCATTTGTGATAAAAATAACTACAATTAACCTTTATGTGGTTCAGGATATAACTACTGTCATAGCAAAATAATTTCTTTATAAATATATGAACTAATTGAACAAACAGTACTCAAAGTAACACAATTTCATCTCAAATATAGGTTCAATATTACTCAATAATAAAATTAAAATGAATATCTTAAAGCGAAACTTTATTTTCCAATAATCAGAATTTCTAAATAAACAAAATTATCTCAGATCTATCCATATTATTCATAATCATAAATAACTATAAATCTCAGATCCAAATCATTATTATTTTCATAAGAAAACTAACTTCATAATTCTTTACCAAATATATCAAAACAAACATGTAAATCTTCAAATCAACACAAGTTATTTTAGAAATTTAGGAAATTAAGATTATTTCAGATCTATTATATTTGATCTATATTTTACCTTTTGAAAAGTGATTGGATGCATGGAAGAAAAAAAAATTAGGAAATAAGCTTCCTATAAATATGCCTTATTTTCAATTAAAAAGAAAGAGAGTAGAAGAGTAGATATGTTTCTATATATTTATTTGGTTTAGTAAAAACACCAAATATATCAACAAATCTATTCTGGAGATTTTTTTTAATATATTATTTTCACTACTTATGGAGTGAACAAGTTTCTATATATTTATTTGATTTAGTAGTTAATACCATTGGCAAATATTTTTAGAACTTCAGGTTCCAATTTTACTTTAAAAAAAGTCTTTGTTTAGTACTTTAGATCCTAAATGGTACAACTTGATTTTCATTATCAAACTTCAGGTTTGATTGCAATTGAAATTTACCATAATCTGAATTAGATTTTCTAATAATTCAAAGCTTCACATCTCAAATTTATATATTTGAGTTTTGATATATAATCCTTTTTTTTTAGTTAGAACTTCTGGTTCTTTATTTTGAGGAAACTTGTAATTTACTGATTTATGAAAACTGTAGGTTCTCAATTATTATTTCCTTTTCCCTTTTTTTTAAAAGGAAACATTGGAAGATATTAAGCTTATCATGTAAGCTTTTACTAATGTTTCCATTCACTTAATACGATCTTCTAGATACGTATTATATTTATATTTGTTTCTCTTAGAAACAATAAAATATTTCTTCTGGAAATATAAATCATATATCAAAATAATTTCCAAAGTCTTCATTGAAATCTAAATCAAATCAAAAGGTTTTCAAAATGAAAACCCCATTTACCAACCATGTTTGATTTCTTAAATCCATGTCCAAACTAAATACAATCAAATTCAAAAAATTTGCTTTAATCAACAATATCAAATTTTGTCAAGTTCGAACTTGCATTACAAAATAAATGAACTAAAAAACATAAAAATAAGTATGATACTGAGATCTACAATATAATAAGATAATAAAAATAGCAAAAAAAAAATTAGATCTGAAATATAATAACTAACAAAATAAGATTCAGATCTCAAAGTTTAGATCTATATAAGATCTAAAATTATAAGATTAATATAATAAAATTTAAAAAAAATAAAACAACATATTCAGATCTGAAGAAGTAGATCTAGAATGGAATGAGATATTAAAAAAATGATTTGGAAGATTAAATCATCAGAAAAATGACTTACCGTTATGAGATCTATAATTGCATCTGGAAAAGAATAGATATGATTTCATGAATTATCACAATTGTAGATCCATAATTTTTTTTTGTATAGATCGTGCTGATAACGTGTTATAGAATAAAGAAAATAGAAAGCCATTAGAGAGGCAGAAGACATATTATTTATTCCTGAGAATAGATTATCTATTTACATTACATTAGCACCTTTATATAGAGGCATAGGAGCTTGGGATAGAACTAATCCCACGATGTGGGACTAAATACAAAACAGTATATAGCATATTCACTATTTATATTTACATATATTATAACAAATACCACTTTATTATCTTAAAAATCTTTTAAACTCAAGGGCTTTTTTCTCAAAGCCCAATTGTATAATCATGTCATGTCGTGGTAATCAAATTTCATGAATGTAAGCAACGACAACATTCTAAATGTCTAACAAATAATTGGCATATCCCAAATTAAAAACATACTTACTACATTCAGTTCTTGCACTTTCATAGGTAACAAGGCTGCCTTTTGAGCTGGGAAGTATTTCTTTTAGTGACCAACTTGTCCACAAATGAAGCATTTCCTTATGGGCTCTACAATCTCTAATGTTTTAACCTATTTCCCCATTAGATAGGAATGCAAAGTTTATTGCTTAACTGCTTCCCAGATTTTCCTACCCACGCGCATTACTTTGTCTTCCTAATTCCTTATTTGGGAAGGGATTGGCTTACTCTTACATGAACTTTCTAGCATGAAAAAAGTAATCTCCTCACTATTTTTATGTGATACATCTTCATAGGTAAAAGCCATATTGGCCAACTTATCAAAAGAATTATGAAGCTGGGTCAAAAGTTGTTTTCTTAAACTCATTCATAAGCCATTTACAAACTTTTGGTTTTTCTTAAGAATGGTATTTAACATTTTAGCATCGTATTTGGCAAGGGTAGAAAGTCCTCACATAACTAACGTAGACATTTGCTCTTGTTTCTGGTCCGTGAATTGACGAGCCAAAATTTCTTTCTATTCCTCAAGAGCAAACTTTAACTTGAAACATTCCTTGAAACCATCCTAAGCCAGCCCTTCTTCAAGAGTTTTAGTGGTTAGAATCTTGTACCAATCCATTGCTCCTTCTTAGAGGAAACTAGAGCAATTTGGATCTTCGATTGATCTGTAACATCCATTTATCTAAATGTCTTTGCATAAGATTTAATACATGCTTGATTTCTATTACTCCTTTATCATCCTTAAATGGTTTCCACCAATACTGGTGATATAAGTGCATTAACGGGAAAATTTATTGTGAGGAACAGGATTAAGGGCGAACGCTATCATGACTTGCTACACATTCTACACAAACCTCATCCATTATTCCATCATTATATGCGCATCACCATGGTTGGCCATACTAATATCTATAACATACTAATTTTATTGGATGTCATTCTTCAAATAAAATTGTTATTAGGTGCGATAGACGAATATAAACATAACGGAGATGCAAGCATGTACGGAAACTATATAGTGATGTTTGGATCATTACTATATTAGACCCATCACTTAGGTAAATCTCATGTTTATTTTCTTGTGTTACCTTAAACTACGGCTTTGATACCAAAATTTAATTCCCAGCCTCTATACCTATGCTAATCAAGAATAATACGTAAATAAAATTATCGAAAAACATAGAGAATGGGATAAAAGAGCGATTCGATGTATCTATTTCCTCAGGCTAACGTTAAACATGATCTGCCATCAATAATACTTTCCAAAATCATATTAAGTATCGATATTATACAATATCACATGAATTTTCCCCTAGAATAGAATGACCCAATTGTAAAACAACACAGAGATATACCATAGTCATTGAGTTAACAGCGGAACAAGTAATACATAATACAAGTGACATAATACATAGCTCCTAAACTAAAAGGTTTACATAGCTCCATTTATAGAAAATAAGTGAATTGGATATGTAGTCTTATAAGATACAAAGTTAAATATGAAATACATCATGACCAATATCTAATAGAAAATGAAAGAAATGTATAAGTTACTTCAGAAGCATCTCGATGGACTAAGCTTTCCAACCTATCAACTAGCTCGGAGTAACCCAAATAGTATAGAAAATAATAAGTGGGTAAGGCTAGAAAGTCCAATGTGAGATAAACCGTAACATGAATGTTAAAGAGTCTTTGAATTGAATTAGAGATTCAAAGGAACCTAGAAAAAGAGAGGGACATGATATGTGTCCAAATACAAGTTTAATCATTTCCTAATTCAGAAATAAGGGAGTGAAGTAGGATAAAGATATATGCAAGAGGTACTTAAATATACCACCACAATCATATTTCTAGAACCATTTTGATATAAGAGATATTCTCAGCTTAAGTAGCGACAAATTCCTGACAAAGAGAATGAAAACATAAGTACTAGAATGAAAAGGGATATTTAATTCCCTAAATAATTCGGGATAATATGAATTAATCATTTTCCCAAATCATATAACAAAAGATGTACAGTGCATCGATAACCGGAACCAAAGATGTTACAGAATCCGTAGAAGTCAAAGCAAAACAATGAAAAATGAATATCTAATTGGAGGAACAACTTATGGTGAAAATAGTGTAACAACACTCAAAGAATTAATATTTGCAAATATCGATTTTATAGTCTAATCCTGTAATTATTTCGTATTTTCCACTGAACATCCAATAACTGTTTAAATAGAACATATTTGGTAATTATGGGCAAAGTTGACTAAGCATCCCATAATGATTTATCTAATGAATAATATTAACATGAAATTATTGTCAAGGACAAAATTTCACATCTTTTTAGCCTCAAGGACAGAGCTTCAATATTTTATCCTGAAGGGCAACTTTCTGTAGGTATCAGTTTTTAGTTATTGGTAACAGTTTTTAGATATCAGTTTGTAGTTATCGGTAGTAATTTTTAGATATCAGTTTTTAGCTCGGTAGCAGTTTTGTTGTCCTTATGAATAATTTTGAAAAATGTTTGTCCTTATGAATAATTTTTAAAAGAATGTTTGTCCTTGTGGTAAAAATATTGAGGTCGTGTTCTTGAGGCAAAAAATATATAAATCTTTGTTCTTTAAATTAATTCTCCCTCAAGAAATTATTGTCAAGGACAAAATTTCACAGCTTTTTGTCCTCAAGGACAGACTTTAAATATTTTATCCTTAAGGACAACTTTTTGTAGGTATCAGTTTTTAGTTATTGATAGCAGTTTTTAGGTATCAGTTTGTAGTTATCGGTAGTAGTTTTTAGGTATCAGTTTTTAGCTCGGTAGCAGTTTTGTTGTCCTTATGAATAATTTTGGAAAATGTTTGTGCTTATGAATAATTTTTAGAAGAATGTTTGTCATTGTGGCAAAAATATTGAGGTCGTGTCCTTAAGGCAAAAAATAAACAAATTTTTGTCCTTTAAATCAATTCTCCCCTAATATTAATATAGTCAAATTTATTCAAAAATGACAAATCTTATTCAGACATCATTTGAAGATATCATATGTAATTTTTTAATACTGAAGTACTAAACATTATTTTTAGATCAAAAGGATAAGTGCCCAATACTATGAACCAACCATTAATTAAAATAAGTGGAGAAATAAATTAAATAATGTTTCAAGAAAAATTTCAAAATAATTTTTTGAAATATTTATTATATCATTTATTAATTTACTAGATGGCCCATAACTATCCAATATTTAACTTTTGATAAAATAAATAATAAAATCATCCACAAAAACTCCAAATGTTCCGTAACACTTGGGAATTATTGATCAAACATTAAAATAACTGTTAATGAATTTTAAACATATTCCATAAAATTAGAATTTCTATTTAAAAATATTTAGAATCATTATTAATATCAACTTCAAACATAAAAAATTTATTTTAAAATATTTCACAAATTCCAAATTCTACTTAGAACTTAGTTCAACATTTATCTCAGATTTTAAATTTATATTTTTTGTCCTAATTTTTTCAAAACAAAATGACCTGGAGCATCCACTCTAAGCTGAAATATAGGCCACCGATGTACCCACCATTGCACCAATGGAAGTTCCACTGGTGTTTTATTAAGATACTTAAAACGCAAGTTCAAGGCTCTACCAACACTGTATTCTCTCCCTCTCTTCCTCCTACCTCCACCTGGTTCTAGAACCCACTTCCAATAGAATTTTAGGTTCAACACTCCATAATCAGCATGCAATTAGATGTATGCTACGATATTTGATGGCTTATGCTTATGAGAGGGTTTCCAAATTTATACAGCCCAATATTTTTTTTAGAGATTTAAAACAGCTAAGTTATTCTTGTAATTATCAATTTAACCTAATTCTAGCTATTAACAATGTCATAATAGCAGTAAGTGGATATTAGGTATGTAATTTTCAGTTTTATATGAAAATAATAATTTAAATCGTATGTTTGATGTCAAAAGCACAAGTATTCAAAAGAGAGCCTAAAGACCTCAAATTCAAGAAGAAAAGCTTGTTGTCCTAAATTGAACTATGGTTAAAATGGAGCTTTTTCAATTATTAACTACAGCAAAGCTTGAGAAGATGAATGAGTTGCTTGATATAATTTTTAGGGATTTTTATGGAATTTATTTCTAATTAAAAATTTGGTTTTTCAAGAATTCGAAGAGGATGCCATTGATACGAGGTTGAGACAATCGAGCCAAAAATCATGCAATGTGTTAAAATACATACAAGTGCATTTTTTCTATATTTTATAAAATTAATCAACCTATTTGGAAAATATTTACTTCTTATTGAAACCAAAAGATTCATCATTTTACCAAAAATTAATCATAAATCAAATTACGACTTATAAATTATATTCCTTCCAAAATAAAATCCCTAAATACTATCCTTATTTTTAAACCATTTTATCAACTTATAAAAGTTTCCAATCGAAATTTTATCACTTAATATGCATTTGCATAAATTTCCATTTAACTAAAATATTTGCAAAAATTTGTTTTAATGACGTAATTTGAATTCCAAACTCCATCCATTTCTAACAATAAAATCTCCTTATCACTTAATCTCATTTTTATGCCCAGATAAAAATTTATTTCCCTGATTATATATTTTTTCTTTGTAATTTCACCCTTATAAATTAAAATTGTACGCTTTTTATCAATTACTTAAGTATTTTTATTAATTCTTCATTGTCAGATATCCTGGCCATTACACTATATGAACCAGACTTCAAAATGAAACTCGAAGTACAGAAAGGATTTCTTGTCGAAAGCTTGCAATTTATTTCTTTAATGACAAACCTAATGAATCCTTGAATTGTTATCTTAGTTATTTAATATTTTTAAACTTCTGGGTATATCAACGATAAATATTTCTCCTCATAGGCATGGATAAACTTTATTAGTGTAAATTTAATTGGATGAGTGATTTTGTTTTAGAGAAAATAAAGAGGAAGAATAGGGAAAGTGAATATTCCTACATTATAAGATAATAAAGCTATATTTGTTTATATGTAGGTTTCGCAAGAGAAAGGATGGGTCCTTTGGGCATCTAAATATTTTCTCTTAGGCTGAAGAGAGAGGTCATGCATGTTAACACACTCCACACTTGCGTCACCACCATCGTTCGGCCAAGCTAGGCCGGTTTTGGGTCTAATTTTATTTTTGGGTATATATTTTTATTTGGACAGGCTAGTTTTAAGCCCGTTACAAGCCCACACAAATTTAACAGATAATTTTTGGATTATGAAAATTATATATTATAGGAAATTATTGGTTAGAAAAATGACCGTTAGGCCAACGGACAATTTGTTTGATGAATGGATGTTTCTCTTCAAACAAACACTTCATTTCGCGAATGGGCATGTCACTGTAGCCATACATGTGATGGTTTGAATCAATTTTAATAGTGCAACCATAATCTATTAGGGACAATTTGTTCTTTACCCCAGTATATCTAGAGGGACGGCTTGCTACAACTTTATTCACCGTTCATTTACTTAAACAAGTGCGCAGGGCAAATAACATCTTAAGGAAAGCGCTATCGACTTCCTTGGAGCGATCTTTATAGATTTGTAATCTCTATAGATTTGATTACTACAGCAACTGTGCCACTTTACCTGCATCAAGAATGCACAAGAAAAATCTTAAGATGTTATTTGAACAATGGCACTACAAAGTTTAAAGGAGTTCGCTTAAGATTTCATGAAACAAGAAAGATTTGATGGTGTTGATTTCATTTGTTAGTAGAAGAAAATTCTCTTTTTGCTAGCTTGATTGATAATTGTATGTGTTGACAATGCCAAAAGCAAAAGAGGCAGAGAATGAACCAATTTTGAATACAAAAGCATGACCAAAATGGGAACAGGATGACTATATTTGTGAGGGGCGCATATATCTCTATTATTAATAAAGAAAATTCACTCAACCAATTTACTCGGTGTCTTTTTGAAATACCAAAAATGCTCTTGTTTCCGTTTACCATATTATAACAACCGAGTACAAAGCACGGGAGCATACTAGTAGCATAATAAGGGATACACTTTTTATGTATACTAAAATAAACGATTGCAAAAGCTATTTGGGAAGCACTAGAGGCCAAGTATATATTGGAGGATGCAACTAGTTGAATTTTTTTGCTACAATTTTTTTTAACCCACAAAATGACCAATATTAGACTATTAGCAAAGCAGTTTAATGGTATAATGTAACCAATTCCATTGGCATAATGTCAATATAGATGAGGAGATCAAAGCATTATCCATAGTAGACAAGCTTCCTCCTTCATGGAAAGATCAAAGGTAAATACTAAAACACAAGATGGAGAAAATGAGTTTGGTCAACCTAGCACAATACTCATAGGTTGAAGAATAACCGAGGAAAAAAGAAAAGTTATAATCTAGCAGTGTACTCTCAAAGATCCACATAGTAGAGGAAAATGAAGCAAATAATGCCTCCGAGCACTCTTTTAAACAGAAGAGGAAGTTTTAAAATAATAACAATATTAAAAAGAAGAAGGCCAAGAAAGTGAATGGTTGTTTCGACCATAGAAAACCAGGTCACTCTAAAAGAGATTTATCATCTGGTTATAAAGAAACAATAATCGCCAAATGAAGGTTGTAATCTCTAAAATCAATATGATTAAAATAAAGGATTCTTTGTGGATCATCCCGGGGCTAATAGGCATATCTATATTAAAAATAGTCAATTTGAGAAACTTGAACTACCTGAGGATGAAAGCTATTCTATTAGGTAAGCTTCGCTAAAGTAGAGGTCAAGGGGCAGCGGAAAAATTCTAACATTGGATAGTGTATATTACGTATCTAAAGTTACAAAGAACCTTGTTTATAATAGTCTTTTAAAGTGTTTGGTTTCAAACAAACCTTTGAGTCTTAATGTGTTTGTTAGAAAAGGGTACATGTGTGATGGAATGTTAAAATTGAATATCTGTAAAATGTCACTTTCACTTATGTTGTTGACTTTTCCTTTATGGAATAATATATTTGAACATGTTAATACTAGACATATAAATGATATGATTGCATTAAACATGACCCTAAGTATGATAACAAGTTTAATGATTAGTGTAAGATATGCTTTATAATAAACATAACTAGAGAACCATTTCTGTTAGAACATGTTAATACTACAAATTTTTTCAACTACTTCATAGTGATGTTTGTGATTGCATAGTACTCATGGTAAAGGAGGGAAAAAGTATTTTGTCATTTTCATGAATGATTATCCTAAGTATTGTTATGTTTATCTAATGTATGTCAAAGTTGAAGTATTACAATCATTTTTGACCTACAAAATGAAAGTAGAAAAGCAACGTGATTCTAAAATTAAGAATCATAAATTTGGTGGTGAATGTGAATATCATTTCCTTACATGTTGTGAATGTGTGAGAATAATACATGAAACATCTAAACATATACACCTCAACAAAATTGAGTAGCAGAAATGAGAAATATGGCCCTCACTGAAATGGTTAACTCTATGTCATGTAACACTGGTCTTAATATTAGTTTCTGGAATGAAGCATTATTGACCTTACGTTACATTGAATAGAATACCTCATAAGAAAACTAAAGTCTAAGCTTTGGAATAAAATATAGCCCAATATATACTATCTCGAAGTCTAGGGTAATAGGGCAATTGTTCGATTATTTGAACCCAAAATTAGGATATTAAGACAAAAAAGCATCGAGTGTATTTTTTTAAGCATACGCGCAATATATTAAGGGATATCAGTTTCTAATAATATAACCTAATAATGTGGTTAAGGTAAACACGATAACAGAATCAAGAGATGAAAATTGATTTATGATATTTCCATCTACTCCATCTACTGATGAATGGTGGAGGTTAATAAATCTATTTTGAAAGGTCAATTAACAAATTCATGAAATTGAGAACACTCGAATAAATAATGATGAAACTAGTGAACCGCCTCGTAGAAGTAATCTGACAACTGAGATACATTCTTCCATTTATTTGGTAGAAGGAACAAGAAATATTATTAAACATCAAGTCATGCTTTCTATAAGCGTAGGGTTTGATCCTTTAACATAAATAATGTATTAATGTCTTAGGATTTCCCTTTTAGTAAGAAGTCATAAACAATGAACTGGATTCTATTATGGGAATTGATACTTGGAAACTATTAGACTTACCTCTTGGTTCTAAACCAATGAGACGTAGGTGGATAATTAAGAAAAAGCTAAGAGCATATGGCTTGACATCAAAATTCAATGCTAGGTTAGTCACTAAAAGATTTATTAATGCTAGGTTAGTCGCTAAAAGATTTATTCAAAAAGAAGGAATATATGTGATATTCCGGAATTTTTGGCAATATCAATTTAACAATCTGTATAAAAAATTAATTGATTTGATAATTTGTGTTACTAAAATTTGAATTGATTTAATAATCTTCTTTTGATAAATATTTAGTTAGTGAATTTATCTTTTAAAAAGTTAATAAAATATTTTCTATTTATAATGTGTGTATATATATATATATTTGTATATATTGTAAACAAAATCTTTGGTTTTCTTTGGCTTGAACTTAATAAATAAAATCTTGTTTTTAAATTCTAATTTATTTTTGGTAAATTGGAAATTTTGATTTAAATTTAATATTAAGCTTTTCAAAGCCATTTAATAAATAACCATATGGTTTGTAAATACTTAAGGTAAATGTTATTTTTTTTAAATTATATTTAGCTTAAATATGAATTTAAATAAGATTAACATAAAAGCTTTGTTTTATTTTTTTTAAATATTACTTGATAAATGTGATTTGAAAATAGAAGTTTAAAATACAATTTACATATGATCTTAATTCCTTGAGCAATAGATGTAATTTATAATCTCTTTTATAAATTATTTAAAATTGTCATATTTGTTATTTTCAAACAATAATTATAATACTTAAATTTTATATGCATAAATAGATTTTATAGAAATAGAATTGTTATTTCAAATTGAATTATGTAGTTATATATGTATGCATATAACTTGATTTTGAAATTGGACTTTTGAATTTGAATTTAAAAGTTTTGAAATTAAAAAGCTAGATATTTTAAAATGTTTTGGGTTTTAAAAATATATGTATAAACTTTTATTTATGGATATTGGTTTTATTTCTTTAGAATTTTCTATATATAAATAAGTACTTATAAATTAATTAATTAATTAAGCATAATCTTATATTAACCTATAAAATATAAATACTAATTACTTAAAAGGCATATGTAAATATATTAAGGCTTCATGTAACAAGTGTTAGTTAATAAACATTACAAATTGACAAATGTTGTAATATTAGACAAGTGTCACATTTTATTTTTGATTTTTCTTTTTATTTTAAAATAAATCATCTTAACTTATAAAAAAACACACATTGCTTCTCACCTCATTTTTTTTTTCTATTCTTTAAATTCTAAATCAAGAAAACTGCGGCCTGTAAATTCTCAAATAAAACTCAAATTTCCCAAAGTAAAATCTGGAATCAATACTTCATAAACCAGAAAACTTGTGTCAATTCATTAACCAGTACATTTTCAATATAAAAATCGAGCTTGCATCTTTCTTCAATCTAGAATCAAACCTGTTAATCTTCTTCAAATAAATAAACTGCAAGCCATTTTCATGATTCAAAAACCAAAATCTATGACAAACAAAGCAAGCAAACCTGTAAACTCATTTTCAAAAGCAAGATCATCAAGTTTGAGCATTTTCTTTTCAAACCTGGAATTTGCCTACTGCATGCATTTTCAAAGCCTGGAATCAAAGCAATCTTCTCTGTTTTCAAGCATTCCAGTTCCACAAAGACTAGCAATTCAAGTTTAAATCAAAGAAGCAAAGCATATTCCAGTTCCAACACTCAGCTAAAGTTCGTTTTTGAGGCTCCGTTCATCATTTAATCAGGCGAGTAACATTTTTTTTTTTAAAATAACTTAAGTAAAAATATGGTTGCATGTTTCTGTGATAAATATGTATTGTGTGTGCAATCTACTGTGTATATATATATATATATATATATATATATATGAATGTATAATGTCCATGCTGTTGAATATGTATTCTCTGTTCTGTATTTCCTAGCTCACGATTTTGATAAAAAAAATCATTATCTCTTGATCTACTTGCTATTTGGATTTAGGCTTTAAACAAAAACTGTTTGTTTTATCATAAACTAAAGTTTGAAAATTTGTTTAAGTTAAAATAAAGTTGGAAACAACTCTGGAATAACCAAAGAATAGAGCTAACTTAGGAAAATGAAAATTCAGACATATTAATTCACTGATCCAAGCATATAATCTGAAAATGTATCCAAAATCATGATTTTTAAAATTGAAATTACAATTTTTGGTAAAGAGTTGAAGGAGCAGTTCTGTTTGATCGGTATTGGGAGTTTGGGTTGCCTCTGGCGATCTAGTTGATCAGGATGGTGGTGGTTCTCACTGGAGATGTAGGAATGGTCGGAGGGTTTGGGAAAAATGTCTGGGAGATGATCAGAGCACTGTGGCGACGAAATGAGGGTGATTTTGTTTCTAACCCTAGTTTTGGTGATGGTCAATAAATGATCCACCACGACTACCCTAGTGGATCGAGTTCGTCATAACTCAGGAGATTTATAGCTTAGATGGAGTCGAATGAGTTACTGGAAGTATAAGCACTCCGATGGTCGGAGATTTGAGCACGAGGTGGTTCAGGCTTTGTTATTATAGTTTCCAGGTTTGGTTTTGAACAATCGAAATCGATCTCGAGTTGGGAATGACGATTTGATGATCGTAATGGTGTGCGAGGATGTTTATTGATGTGGTGAGGCCATCGTAGTTGGCCGGAGATGGTCGGAGCACCGTGCATGTGCACGGTGCACATTCTTATTTTCTGGTGTGCCCGTGTTGAAGCAGGATTAAGTACTCGAGTTTTTACTCGAGTTATTTTGTGTAATGCCCGAAATCAAGTGGAGTTTAGCTCGAAGTAAATTAAGGATGGCTCGAGTCATGTGTTTGGTTACAGGTATTTCAAACCTGTCTGTTTTCAAATTTTAAAATGTACTAAGCAAATTTTAAATCAAAGTTTTTAATCTGGATTCAAAATCTAATTTCTATCCTAGTTTTGAAATAAAAGAAAGTTTTTAAAATTTAAAATGTTTAAAACAACTTTGAATGTTTAAAAGTGCATTTTTAAAATGCTTTGAATTTAATAATGATTTTTAAATGAAAAGCAAAAATTTAAACAATTTTTAAACCAAGTTTAAATCTGGATTCAAGTTTAGTTTGAATTTTAGTTTGGAGGTAAATAAGTTTTTAAAATTCAAATTGTTTTAATAACTTTAAAGTGTTTAAAGTATAATTTAAATAGTTTGAATTTAAAAATGGATTTGGTTTAAGTTCTTTTAAGTTTTTTTTATAAAATAAGTATTTCTTTATGAGATTTTAAAAGGTTTTTAAATTGTCCAAACTTTGTTTAAGTTAAATTTGTATTCATTTTAAATCTTAAATTTAAAATGAAATTTGGAAGTAAATTTGAAAGCAAATTGTTTTAAAATGCTTTGTTAATGATAATTTAATGATTAATAAGAATAAAGTTTTATCTTAAAGTTAAATATAATTTAATGATTAGTGATTCATTAAAATTGTTAAGATAATTAAAATGGATAATTAATTTATTTAACTAATTAATGAAATCGATAATTAATTAAAGTTAATTAATTAATGTTTAAGTTAATTAATTAAGGATAATTAATTGGTAATTAAGGATCATTAAATAGATAAGATTAGAATATTAATTAATGATTAGAAATTAATTAATCAAGTAATTTAAGATTAATTAAGTTACAGTTAACACTTAATTAATTAAATAATTAGGATTAATTAATGAATTATTAAAAATTAATTAATTTGTAATTAATAATTATTAATCTAAGTTAACTACTTAAGGAAAGTAATTAAAGAATTGTTAATAGTTAATGAAGGTCATTAACTTAAGGTTATTTAATAATTATTTCATGTGATTTATTTTAATAATTAATTAGATTAATTAATTAAAGATAATCATTTATGAAAATGTTTAAGTGTACTTACTTGATGGAAGTAATTAAGGAATTAATTACTTAATGTAATTAATTGTAATTAATTGAGTTTAATGTGATTAGCTTAAGAAATTAATTAAGTTTAATTAATTTAAGATAATCACTGGATGATTTGGTAAGTATAATTACTTAATGTAATTACTTAGTGAAGTAATTGATGGATAATTACTGGATGTAATTAATGGTAGATGATTTAATAATGGAAGTAATTTGAATTCAATTACTTTTTGTAATTAATCAAGGGATTAATTAAAGATAATTAATTAAGGAGTAATTAATTATTTAATGAAGTAATTAAGGGTAGTTAATTACTGAATGTGATTAATAATTATGGTTTAATTAAGATTAATTACTTAATGTAATTAACTAAAATAGGATAATTAATTAGAAAGTAATTAGGGATCATTAATTAATATAATTAATTAAGGGTTGATTAATTAAGATTAATTAATAAATGGTAAGTGATTAAGAGTAATTAATTAATGTAATTAATTAAGGATTAATGTAATTAATTATAGTTAGTTAATTAATGAAGTAACTAAAGGTTAATTACTATAAGTGGTTAAGAATAATTAATTTGTGAAATTAATTAAAGGCTAATTACTTGAATGTAATTAAAGGATAGTTAATCAAGGGTGATTAATTAAGATGGAAATTAGAAGATAATCAATTATTGATTTGTAATTAATTAAATGATTATGTAAGCAAGATTTATGTATTGTAAGCAATTAATTTAATTTACTTTAAATTAATTAGAGATAGAAGTGATTAATTTAATCCATTTTAAATTAATTATAGATGATGATTAATAAATCATTGCTTATAGATGTTGATTGGTTTGAGATCTCAGATATAAGATGAGTGATGTTGTGTGATATGGATGCTTTGGTTAAAGTGTGATGATAATGTGGATTATCTGTTTGTGATGATAATGTGAATTATCTGTTTATGACGATGATGTGAATTATCTATCCGTGTGTACATAGATAATAGAATTGAATTGTTTTAACCTTAAAACAACTTGGACCTAAAAGACACGTTTTGGATTTCGATGAGACCGGGATCGGGTTTCTAGATTTGGATATCCGAAAACCACATCGATCCAAATTAACAATAGGTCGTGAATCTCAAGTGAAGATGAAGATTCAGAGTGCAAGGGTTATCGTCGTTAACTCTGAGGGTGATTCCAAAATGAGTGTAACCAGATAATCCTTGCGGTTTCGTTCAAAACCGGAACGAACTTGTATGGATTGAATGCTTTCAGAACACCGTCAGGTGGACGATGAGCATTCTAAGATAGACGTGTTCTATAAAGGTAATCGTAGCCTCAAGCCTCATCAACCGGGAATGGCTAAAACATGGGAGGTGCAGCAAGGCTAAGTGGGACATGCCCAAGTAGGACGAGATTTTCCCCTGTCTAGAGGTCCCTTTTTATTCGGCTGTGTGGGTAGTTGGAATTGCGCACCAACTGCAGGGTTGTCTTGTTCAGGACTATCCAGTAAGAGATGGTTCCGGCCTTGTGTTGCAAGTGATTTAGGGTGGATCCTCGGTACGTTGATCTAGGCACGTACTGTGATGGGCGGTACCCCAGTAGCCCTGCCATTGATGGAAACCCATTCTTCCTACGTGCCCTTACGGTTTTGATTGTATTACCCATTTTTGTGGCTAGTAGCTGGAATTTAATGAATGTAACAATTTCGGCTATTTTCTATTTACTTGAAAACCCTAGATCCTATTATAATATCACTGGATTTCCTATCAAATGTTTTGGTTAGCGTAAGGTAGAAACTTACCCATGTTTATGTGTGGGAAGTCTTATGTGGTACCTTTTGTTTTCAATGGTTTTCAAAGTTAAGCAACCTTAACGTGTTACTCACACCAGACCCATGTCTGACCCGGAGTTTATCTTCTGTTTTCTTAAACTCTTGGATACTCAAATTTTTACGAGTAGCCAAGGGATTCAGGTTAGCTTTAACGAATTTTGGAGGAGCAATGGAGCAGGAGGCTTCAACGTTGTAGATATTTTTAGTGTTCCGCTGTGTTGGTTTCTCTGAGTCGTTTGTTTGAGTTGTATTTGCATTGTAATAACTAGTAGATGTTTATAACTATCTAGTATGTGTTGTATTAGTTGTATAAACTCTGATTGATGTTGTATATTATGTAATACATATGTTATTAATATAATTTATTCGTTCCGCTGTTGAGATTCTGAAGTTGTTTCTTCCTTCTTCTCTTTCTTTCTCTTTTCTATCCCTTTGTTTCTTATTAATGATGCGTCATTCTGTGGAGAGAATGGCGGGTCATTACAATATATTATTTTGATATATATGCACCTATAGTGATAATTTCAACAATTAGGCATTAATTGCATTAGCATCCAGTTATAAACTTATAATTCATCAAATGGATGTCAAGACTACATTCTTAAATGGAGAACATGATAAAGAAATATACATGACATAGCCAAAATGTCTTATGATGCCTGGACAAGAATGTAAAGTATGCAAGCTTATTAAGTTACTTTATGGTATAATGACATGAGAAATTTGATAAATCATAGTATCAACTAGTTTTAAGATCCATAAATCAGACAAATGTGTCTATAGAAAATTATACATTGTAAAGGAGCAACAATATGCCTTTATGTTCATGATATATTGATATTTGGGACTCCTGTCTCAAGTGTTGAAGAAACAAAAATATTTCTATCTTCATGTTTCACATGATGGATATAGTAGAAGCCGAAGTGATTCTAGGACAAGAATAATAAAAAAATCATAAGGATTGGTTATTACCCATTCTCATTGCATTGAAAAGGTCTTAAAAAGGTTCAGTTAATATGATTCTAACCTATAACCACCATATATGGCCCAAACATGCAATTATATTCTAATACTGATAGATCAATGGATCAACTAGACTATGATAATTTTATTAGAAGTCTAATGTATATTAGACATGCATTAGACTTGATATTGCATACACTGTAGGAAAAATGAGTAGATAAACCCATAACCCTAATCATATTTGTTGGATAGCTATACAAATGATTTTAAATACTTAAAAGGAACTATAAACTTTGGTATTTTGATAGATTATGGGTATATTCTAGGGACAATTATATAATTTTCTAAATACATCTAACTTGATAATCAATCAAGTTCATAATAAAAAGGTGTTTTTCTTTCGAATATGTACTTGTCATAATATGATAAGTCAATTTCTTATTTAGTTTGGGTATATAATAAATTGAAAATCCTTAAATGATATGTTACGTGATAATCACGAGGAATTTATCACATTAAATTAACATGTTATTTTAAATATTCCTAGTCATGATATTGTGAGATTGGATATTGTTATATCCATTGAGACTAAAGTATGTAACGCCCTCTAACCATTGGACAGTGTATTACGCATGGCTGTTGGGACACCAAAAGGTTACGTAGTGATAGTTATTGGATAACTATGTATTGATCACTCAAAAGTTTCTTTTGGTTAATGTTACTATGGTCAAATAGAGAATCTTAGAGTGATGATATTAACTTGAGAATGCTATTAAACTGTAATGTGGACAGTCCACTTTGATTGTAGTTAAATAATGGCATGGCATCCATCATGTTGGATTTGGGATGATACGCAGCAGATTAAATAGGTAAATTTGAAAAAAAAATTATTCCATTTTGGATCTTATTAGGCTTATGAAGTCTAAATTCATTTGGATATGTTCTAATAATTTTAAATAAAACCAATATTTTATTACATTTGTAAATAAAGTTTTATTTTAATGTTATATTTATATTATATTATATAATACATGTGTATCATGTAAACATATGTGTGCATGTACATGTGCAACATATACAGTGTATATGGTTTAACATGCCCGTGTATATGTTGGGATTTACACTACGATAGACATGTTAATCCCTCTATATACATATGTGTTATCATATATATATATATATATATATATATATATATATATATATATATATTTGTGTGTGTGTGTATCTATATGTATATGTATATATTTATGTATGTATGTGTATTTCTACGTATATGTATATAGTTTAATATAATATAAAGTTTCAATAAGACATGGGATTAGAATAAGTGGTTATGAATTTGATGTGTACAATTGCAATTATTGGTGCTAGCTTACACTTGTATCTTCTAGTCTATCTAGGTCGCTTTCTTAGTTGTGTTTTCTTACTTTTCTTTATCTTTTATTATTTCTTTTGAACCATAACATGTTATAGTTCTTTCTTTCTTTGTTATGTAATAAACCGATAAGGACCTAATTAACCCCACTAGCTAAAAAAATATAATACAAAGTTATATTTATAAAATTATAAAGTTTGTGTGCATATATATAAATTTGTATAATAATAATATTTGTAATTCAAAGATAAATAATTTCAAATTTATATTTAATTCAAATTTAAAGTTTCAAATTACCAGATCTAGATGTAGATTTTAAAATGTCTTATAATTCCAAAATTAAAATATTCTATAATAAATTGTATATAACATACATATATACATATACATGTTATATATATTATTAAATTAAAATATGTTTTATATGTGTAAATATTTTAAAATTAATATTTAAAAAAAAGTAGAATGATATAGATTTATATAAATATAAATACACATGCACACATGTATGTACAAGTACTCACGACAAAAACAAAATTAATTCTTTTAACTTATGGTTTTAAATTTATTTAATATATTTCTTTTGGTAAACAATTTTCATACGAACACTGTTTAAAATTATATATAAGTTTATTTTTTGAAAAATTAATTTTGCATAATTCAATTTTTTTACTTACTAATGTTATTTTATAGGTGTGTGTGTGTATATATATATATATATTAAATTTAGTAATACATATGTGTTATATATATGTAAGTATGTATATGTGTAGAATTTTATAAATATAATATAATTTTTTTGCAGGAAAATATGCACAAGGACAAACTTAGAAAAAATTTTAGCCTAAAGGACAACAAGTTTGTTTTTTAGGCTGAAGGACAATGCTAGTTATAAATAGCATTTTGTATAGTGTAAAACTGAATATAATGCTAGATATAACTAGCATTTTGTATTGTGTAAAAGTTGAATATAATGCTAATTATAACTAGCACTTGCCATTCAGCTTACAAATGAAACTTTATGTCCTTCAACCTAATTTTTTTTCGAAATTTGTCATTTTCCTTAATTTCCTCATTTTTTTATTGTTAAATAACATTATGTACACAAATCTTGCAAATTTTATATGTATTTTATATACTTATTTATTTGTTACATGTAACGACCAACTTTTTTGGACGGTTCAAACCGACAATAAACCGTACATGTCGGACTCAAACCATTCAAAAAGGATGATTGTTATAGGGTAAATAAGAAAAAGTAGAGAAAGAAAGAAAAAACAAACACAAAATCTCATAGAGAAATGACAAAATATAATAATCAAATAAACAGTTCATGAAGCTATTTACAAATAACATTTGACTACACTTTTACAACACAGAATCAGAGTTACATAAAACAGAAATAAATAAAAATGCAGTGGAATAACATGATGTAGTGGAATAAATGTAATAAATAATAACAGTATACAAATCTTCATCTTTTTCCTCAAGAAAAGAAGTCTTCGATATACTGAAAAGCTCAGACCCACCTTAGTGTAATGGAAAGACAAAACACTCGAGTCAGAACAAAAAGATCTTATGTAAGTTAAATCAACAGTAAATAAATATGAGTATAACGACGTCAGAGATGTTTATGGGGTTTGACATTCCTATCCAGTGTCTAACGTGAGTGCAATAACTTAAGAGATGTTCGGGATTACCATCTCTTAAGGATCTATTAAACTATCTACTTGTAGTAAAATGCACTATTATAATATGTCTACAGTAAAATAAAGTATTAAAATAGCATTAAAGCGTTACACATATCCTCCTTAACATATTTTATATATTCCCGTATTCTATACAATACCGTAAGCTCCACCAAACCGACGGTTTATGCAGAGGGTACTCTATAGGTACGGTATAAAACAAACTCGTAATGAGCAAGATAAGACATGTGACAAGGCATGCGAGGCAATGGCCAGGGTAAGATACAACCGTTTTGCGGATCCGGACTGGTGGTAACGCATAGCAGCTAATACCACCCACCTCGGAACACATTCCCAAGTCAAATCAAGGAGTGGCCACCAAATCAATCACAAAGTCATAATATGATATCGAAGAAATGTGTTCGATCGGCGGTGCAACCTCACTTGGCCCAGCATGGCTCCTGTTTTAACCATATAAAGCTGACTCACGGGAGTCAGGGCTACGATAATACCTCATACAGAATTGTTTGCCAAACCTTCCTACTTCATTCTGGAATCTCCACCTTGTACATAGTTCTTAAAGTGATTTTTGGTATTGGCAGAGAGTATGACAATATCCGATCCCGGTCTCTTCAACAACCAAACGCTTATTTAACATCGGATGGTTCTTTTACATTTCCAAAACCGATTCCTAATTGATATCAAAATATCATATTCTCAAAACCAATCAATTTCGGATCATATTTACTTTTGAAATCATTTTCATTTTCAAAATCATATCAGCTTTGAAATCATATTTTCAATTCATCATATTACTCAAATATGTCATTTCACTAGAAAATATCATTTCAAATCCTAACTTAGGTTATAACATCATTTAATTATATTTGCTTTTTAATCAAGAATTTAAATGTAAACACTTCAACTTTGCATGGTCTGAAATTTAGAAAACAGTTTTTTAATAGTTTTAAATAGTTTTAAATAGTTTTAAATCATTTAATTAGTTAAATAGTTTAAATACTTCAAAATAGTTTAATGGCCTAAAATTGATTAAAATAGTTTTTAATAGTTAAAATGGTTTAAAATACGTAAAATAGTTTTGCAATAGATTAAAATAGTTTTTAATAGTTAAAATGTTTAAAATACTTTAAAAATAGTTTTAAATGGTTTAAATAGTTTAAAATAGTTTAAATACTTTAAAATATTTTATAAATAGATTAAATAGTGTCAAATAGATTAAATAACTTAAATGATTTAAAATAGTTAAATAGTTTTGATATACTTTAATATAAAATGGTTTGAAAATCTAAATAAATTTGAATTTAAAATAATATATTTCTAAACAGTTTATATTAAAATAATTAATTTGAAATTAATATCAAATTTAAACTATTTCTTCCATTTCAACAAATCTGGACCATATCCAGATTTCAACAGAACTAAATTTTTTTCTTTCAATTCAAATTCCATTTATCAATTTCAAACTCATGTTTGAACTACAATTTTAAAGCACTTCAATTTCATAG
The DNA here is from genome assembly GCA_030765085.1 of Allium cepa. Taxonomy (NCBI): domain Eukaryota; kingdom Viridiplantae; phylum Streptophyta; class Magnoliopsida; order Asparagales; family Amaryllidaceae; genus Allium; species Allium cepa. Next base: position 508,704,178 of record CM060932.1, on the reverse strand, counting down.
ATTTCAAAAGTTTAAGCATTCAAACATTTTCAATAAATCAATTTCGATAAATTTCTTTTATATTTCGAATTTCAACTTTGAAATTTTTATTTTTATTCTTTAACCAACTCCACTTTTAAGATTTAAAGCTTGGACTTTCAAAAATAATTCAGTTTATATAAATCAAATTTAATTTCAAAATTCCATTTAGCTGAATTCAAAATTTAAGGATTTAAATCATTTAATTTAACCAATCAGGTGTTCGTATATAATTTTCTACTATATGGTCAAGTGATACGGACATATGTCATTTTAATTTGTAATGATTTTTAAAATTTACGAGTATATGTCATTTCAACCCGCAATCCCAAATTTTACTTTAAATCCATGAAATTGCTTGAGCCTATCATTTCAACCCATAACGCTTTCTCCCCGGTCTATGAGATCGTTCGAGTACGTATCATTTCAACCCATAGAGAACTTGCAGTGTTGTATAAAATATAACATCCAGTCATCCATTATCAATGATCAAACATCCATCACAATCACCATTCAGTCAACAAATAAATACATCAACTAACTAATTATCATTAACAGACATTCAACTGACAATTAAATTTAATATTAAATCAAATGTCAATTAAATTCGAAAAAAATCAGATTTAGCTGGAGTGACAATTTAGATATACCAAAAAGCAATCAATTAACTTTGTTTGTAAATTTATATTTACTTTGTTTGTAATTTCTATTTTACAACCCAGATTTCTAAATTCCACTTCCTAACAAACATTATATCACATCTAATCATATTATTTATAAAACTTATTCTTTTATATACAAAATATAGCACTAGGTAGAATTATTTCATTTACCTATATTTTAAAATGCCCTACTTATTGTTCTGAAATCCTTATCGATGCCATATCATCCCATGTACTGACCAGAATTTATAAATACTAAATAGAATAAATTAAGGCAATACAAAACCTTTTATGACATTAACCAATATGCTCTCACGCACACACACACACACACACACACACACACTCTCTCTCTCTCTCTCTCAATCACACATTCTAGGTTATTACTACCCTATTCCTAATGAGTCAGAACCCACAAAGCTAAGGTTATCGCTAAACAAAAGCTTGATACCAACTGTAATGACCTACCATTTTGGGTGGTTCAAATCGACAAAAACACACATGTTGGACTCAAACCATTCAAAAGAGAGGATTGTTATGTAGTAATAAGAAAATGCAGAGAAAGAAAGAAAAATAAACACAGAATCTCACAACGGAATGACAAAATATAATAATCAAATAAATAGTTCATGAAGCTATTTTACAAATAACATTTGATTACACTTTTACAATACAGAATTAGAGTTACATATAACTGAAATAAATAAAAAAGCAGCGGAACAACATGATGTAGTGGAATAAATGTAATAAATAATAATAGTATACAAATCTCCATCTTCGTCCTTTAGAAAAGCAGTCTTCGGTACATCGAAAAGATTATACAGACCCAAGCGTGATGAAAAGACAAAATACTCGAGTCAAAACTAAAAGATCTTATGTAAGTTAAATCAACAGTAAATAAATATGAGCGTAATGGCGTCAGAGATGTTACAGGGTTTGATATCTTTTGTCTAGTGTCAAACGTGAGTGCAGTAACTTAAGAGATGTTCGGGATTACCCTCTCTTATGGATCTATTAGACTATCAACTATGTAGTGCACTATGCCATTATAATATATCTACAGTAAAGCAAAGTATTAAAATAGCGTTAAGGCATTACCCATATCCCCCTTAACACATTTTATATATTCTCGTAGCCTATACAATACCGTAAGCTCCACCAAAATGGTGGTTTACCCAGAGGGCACTCCATAGGCACGGTACAAAACAAACTTGTAGTTGGCATGATAAGCGTGACAAGGCATGCAAGGCAATGCCCAGGGTAGGATACTACCATTTTGCGGATCTGGACGGGCGATAATGCATAACAGCTACTACCTCCTACCTTGGAACACACTCTCAAATCAAATCAAGAGATGACCACCAAATCAATCACGAAGTCATAATATGGTATCGAAGACATGTGTCCGATCATAGGTGTGACCTTACTTGGCCCGGCATGGCTCCAGTTTTAACCACATCAAGCCGACTCACAGGAGTCAGGGCTACGATAATACCTCATACAGAATCGTTAGCCAAACCATCCTATTTCATTCTGGAATCTCCACCACGTACATTGTTGTTAAAGTGGTTTTCAGTATTGGTAGAGGGTATGACAATATTTGACCCCGGTCTCTTTAACAACCATATTTCACGTTGGGTGGTTCTTTTACATTTCCAAAACCGATTCATAATTGATATCAAAATATCATATTCTCAAAACCATATCACTTTCATATCATATTTACTTTCGAAGTCATATTCATTTTCGAAATCATAACACATTTGAAATCATATTTTCAAATCATCCTATTACTCAAATATGTTATTTCACTAGAAAATATCATTTCAAATCCTAACTTAGGTTATAACATCATTTAATCATATTTTCTTTTAAATCAAGGATTTAAATATAAATACTTCAACTTTACATAGTCTGAAATTTAGAAAATAGTTTTAAATAGTTATAAATAGTTTTAAATAGTTTTAAAATGGTCTAGTTAGCTAAAAATAGTTTAAATACTTTAAAATATTTTAATGGCTTAAAATAGTTTTAAAATAGATTAAAATATCTTTTGATAGTTAAAATCGTTTAAAATACTTTAAACAGTTTAATAGCTTAAAGTAGTTTTAAAATAGATTAAATAGTTTTTGATAGTTAAAATGGTTTAAATACTTTAAAAATAGTTTTGAATGATTTTAATAGTTTAAAATAGATTAAATTAGTTTAAATACTTTAAAATAGTTTAAAAATAGATTAAGTAGCTCAAAATAGATTAAATAGTTCAAATGATTTAAAATAGTTAAATAGGTTTAATATACTCTAATATATAATGGTTTGAAAATCTATATAAATATGAATTTAAAATAATATATTTCTAAACAGTTTGTATTAAAATAATAATTTGAAATTAATATCAAATTTAAACTATTTCTTCCATTTCAACAAATCTGGACCATAACCAGATTTCAACAAAACTAAATTTTCTTTAAATTCAAATTCCCATAAAAATCATTTAAGTTTATTGATTTCAAACTCATGTTTGGACTAAAATTTTAGAGCACTTTAATTTCATAAATTTCATAGTTTAAATATTCAAACATTTTCAATAACTCAATTTCGATAAATTTCATTTATATTTCAAATTTCAACTTTGAAATTTTCGTTTTTATTCTTTGACCAATTCATTAAACCAACTTCACCTTTCACAAATTCAATTTATATAAATCAAATTTTATTTCAAAATACCATTTAACTGAATTCAAAATTTAAGATTTTCAATCATTTAATTTAACCAATCCGGTGCCCATATATAATTTTCTACCCTACGGTCAAGTGATACAAACATATATCATTTCATCCCATAATAATTTTTAAATTTATGGGTATATATCATACCAACCCGCAATCCCAAATTTTACTTTAAATCCATGAAATCGCTTGAGTCTATCATTTCAGTCCATAACGATTTCTTCATAATCTGTTAGATCATTCGTGTATGTATCATTTCAACCCATAGAGAACTTTTAGTGTTATAAAATATAAAATATAACATCCAGTCATCCAATATCAACAATCAAACATCCATCACAATCACCATTCAATCAACAGATAAATATGTCAATTAACTGATTATCATCAACATGTATATAATTGAAAATTAAATTCAATATTAAATTAAATGGCAATTAAATTCGAAAAAAATTATATTTAGTTGGAGTGACAATTTAAATATACCAAACAGTAATCAGTCAACTTCAAATCACATCATAAATTTAATTTAACCAACATAAAATAATTTAGTAGTTGTAAGTGGGTTAAAACACTCACCTTCGATTTGTCGTCGATTTAAAATTCAAAATTAGCCCAAAAATTTAATAGTTTCAAAATGCAGCCAAACTAGTTCCAAAATGTCCGGAATTTCAATACGATTGCAAAGGATAAAACCGCGTTTGAATCCGATCTTATTTGCAAAAGTTATTAACGTTAAAAGATTGAATTTTTTTGACTTCGGGAGTTACTTCGGGTCATTGCCTCAATTACGTGGTGCTTGCTCTGAGTTTTTGCCAAAATGACTGGAGACCCGAGTCATTTGGCTCCTGACCCAAAGTCGCTGCAGGTTTTTTTCCTTTGGGACTCGAAGCGCCATCAGATCCTCCTTGTTTGGCATGGAACTCTTTCTGACCCAAAGTCACTATAGGGTTTTTGCCTCTGGAACCCGAAGCGAGCCTCTTCTTTACTCGAAATAAACCTGGAGCAATCAATTTTTTGTTTTTTTGAGATTAGGCTTTGGAATTTTGGGAATTAAGTTTGATGTTCTGATGTTTGAGAAGGAGGAAGAAGATGTGTGTACAGAAATAATAAAATGAGAAACAACTAGGGTTTACAACAGCCTATATATAGACAGGGTTGGATCGAAACGATAACAACGACCGAAAAGCCCATTTCGTTCTCAAAACGAAATTGGGTCATTAAATATATCGAAATATATTTTTCTCGATATTTTTAAACTCAATGGAACATGTTACAAGTCTTGGTTCCATTGTATATAGAAGTTAGCTTTGAAAATCATCTTATTTCAAATTGATTTCAATTAAATTTATTTCTACGCATTTCGAGCCCGCACGATCAAACGACAAGTCCGATCGCTATGAAACTTGAAACCCAACAATCATTTACTGTTACGGATTCGATGAAAATGGTTTCGTTGAAATCCGAGACAGTGGCTTGGCTATTTTCACGTTAATTAAATAAATTATTATTAAATCAAATTTATCACTTTTCAAATTCAAAATTTATAACTAACAAATTTTTACCACTTTTGATTAACTAATCTTTATAATATTTTAAAACAATTTTCCATGTCAAATTCAACTATTAATATTACGCTAATTACAATGTTCTAATTGTAATAAATTCATTAATTATAATTTAAAAATCAAATTAATCGATTCATTTTGATTTCATTCTTTTTATTCAATCAATCATTACTTTATAGACATGGTTAACATTGAATTTCCATTTATTATGTAACATCCCGCCTTTTTGTAAGCTTTAATTCGATCCACATACGTCAGACTCAAACCATACAAAAGGGCGGATTGTTATTGGGTGAATAAGAAAAGCAGAGAAAGAAATAAAAAACAGAATCTCACAGCGGAATGACAAAATATAATAATCAAATAAAAGTTCATGAAGCTGTTTTACTAAACATTTGATTATACTTATACAACACAGATCAGAGTTATACATAGCAAAGAATAATAAATAATGCAGCGGAACAGTATGAATGTAGTGGAATAATATAATAAATAATAGTAATACAATCTTCGTCTTTGTAATATAATATAATAAATAATAGTAATATAATAAATAATATAATATAGTGAATGTAGTGGAATAATATAATAAATAATAATAATACATTGACGGAGACTCGGCGAGGGGGAGGGGTCGGTCAAACGATGGTGGAGATGATGATTAGTGGCCACCATGTACAGGAGGTGCAGCAAGAATTTATGGTAGCCGAATATCACAAAGAAAGGAATAAATATAAAGAGGAAGAAGGAAAAGATTTACAGCTACTGTATTTTATTATTATTTGGAAGCAAGGGGACGAACCAAATGAAATGAAGGAGTATTATAGCAGACTGCAACTATTGGAATTCACCAAATATAGGGAGCCAGCTGGCTGTAGGGAGAAGTGGAACAACTTATATTGTAAATGACAGAGAGCGAAATGAACGGGTAGCAAACCATTGAAATGAAGACGTGTAGCCTAATGCCATGTAAAATATTATATAACGAAGATGAAATTTCAACGGTCCATCCCTTAAGTGGAATAATTATGGCTTAACTGACCGCACGTTTTGAATTGGAAACGTAAAAGAATGGTAAGATACAAATTGAACCATTTCAGTAGGTTGTTCCCTCGTTTCCGGTGCGCACCTAAGTTCACAGCATAGAATTGAATATACCGTAGAGATCAGTACGACGAGACGGTTAAAATGGTAACAGATATCAGTGGTATGATTGAATTATAAAAATTCGAATTTTCTACTAGCGGAAAATGCAGCGAAATGCGGAAAAATAAGATCGACGGAACTAAGGAAGTCCAAATTTGAAAAACCGAAAGATGATGTCTTACTCAGAAGATGATTTAGAATTTTTCTATGTAAAAATATTCATGTTTCGAAAATATTTTATTTTCATCAATTCTTAACTGATTAAATTGAAACAAAATTACACACGAAAATAAAATTTCATATTTTTTGAAATGAAAATTTACCAGCTGCTATGTTTAACAAGTTGCATTTCAAATATCAATTTTTTATTGCAAAATTTTATTGTTTACAATTTCTCAAAATTCCAATTAAATATATTAATAAAACAGATAACTTTTTCGAAAATTTACGGGTCGTTACATCAATCAATAGCATCAATATAGAACAGATGATAAATAAAATGTATTTTTTGGTAGTTTATATTCAGTAATAAATTAAATAACTATTTTATCCAAATAAATTTAAATAAACTGAGATGATGATTCAAAATATGCCAAACAGTCATAAATAAATTTTTGATCATATCATAAATCACTTTAAAAAATATAAGATATTTTAGAAGTTGTGAGTGGGTTAAAACACTCACCTTTTGAATTTAAATTGAATTTTAATCCAATTTAAACCCAAAATTTGAACAGTCTCAGAATTTGTCCAAATAAGCGCCAAAATGTATGGAATTTCAATACGATCCTAATGGAGAAAGCCACACATAAAACGAACCTCGTATGTAAAAGTTATTGCATTAAAACGAGTTGCAATTGAAATAAAATAAAAAAGAAAGAAATGACATTACCAGGAGCCACGTCATCTTCACGCATGTTCTACCTCCGTCCTCAAAACCTAGCACCTGGAAACTTCGTACGCAACCATCCCGAGCGGCGCATGCCGCAACACATCGGTTTCATGTCGCACTCCAAGCGCGTGCGGCAAGGGGGAAGCTCCGACCTCTACGACAGACACAGCAGCGACCCCACCCCCTCCGTCAATGCAGAAACGAACAACCACCGCCTTAGGGTAAAACCCTAATCAAATTTCATCAACCAATCAAACCGTTGATTCGATGAACAAAGCACGCTGATGCATTCCCTTCAGTCCACTCTACAATGCCCACAAATTGATTCGATGATCAGACAAATTTGATCGAGGCACGATAAACGGCCATGAACAGTTCAACATTATCTAAACAAACGATGAACCAAAACGAATAATGAATTGCAGATCTGAGATGCACTCGTCGAGAGCTTCAGATCGATATATAATTTAATATGTATTGAGGAGTTTGAATTTGTATTGAAACTGGGTTGTGAATTTTAGGGTTTGCCTGCCATTGAGAAAAAGCAGCAATAGAAATTTCTGTACATGTAGAAATGAAAAATAGAAAGACCGCTAGGGTTTATAACGATATATATATATATATATATATATATATATATATATATATATATATATATATAAGCAGAACCCAATAGAAACAAATGGGCTCGATTGGTTTGGAAATTGAACGATAACGACCCGAAAAGCCCGTTTCGACTCTGGAACGAAAACGTGTCAACACATATATCAAAATAGACATTTTTGAATATTTTAAACTCAATGGAACAGGTTTCAAGTCCTAATTCCATCGTATAAAGAAGTTATGTTAAATTCAGCTTAATTCAAATTGATTTGAATTAAATTGATTTCTAGGCGTTTCGAGCCCGTACGATCAAATGACAAGTCCGATCGTTACGAAACTTGAAATCTTAAAATAGTTCACCTTTACGGATCTGATGAAACTTGTTACGTCAAAATCCGAGTCAGTGGCCAAAATGGCTATATTTCACATTATTAAATTAAGTTAATATTTAATTAATTAAATCACTTTTTCGTTTCAAATTTAGTAATTCACAATTTTTATCATCTTTGATCTCTCAATCATTTATAAAAAATTTAACAAATTTAGATGTCAATCTAATGTTGATTTATCCATCAATTTTAGTGTTAAGTTTCAATTTTTATTAAATTCATAAATTAAAACAATTTCAGTAATTCCATTTAATTCACCTTTCATCCTATTATTCAATCCATTATTATCAGATGGATGAAATTTACATTGGTTCGTGATTTATTACATTAATATTCTCAATTTCACCTTAATTTCCCATTAACGTTATATCTAAATATTTAATTTCACTTAATTGCAATAAATCCAATTACTGAGATTTTAAATTCCAGTAAATTAATAAATCTTGATTTCATTTTCAATATTCAACCAGTTATTAAGTTATTAATAGAATTAACATTATTTTTGAATATTATTTTAATTTACATCATATAATATTTAATTTAGATTTATTGCGATAAATTCCAATTCAACTTAACATATTAAATATATAGGTAACTTATAATAATTGTTTATAGACCAATATTACAGTTACTTACATAACAATGGTTTTACTCATTTACCATTCATTAGATTTTATTTCATTAAATAAATTCCATACTCACATTTGTTTCTATATATTCAATTTTACAACTATGCATAAATTACATCGAAATTGTTAATATTAGCTTTAATTATCACTGTCACCATTCATTTTAGTTATACTTCATTTTCAAATTATCAATTTCTATTTCTTTCAATATTTAATTACCAAAACCTTATTAAGTTAACAAATTTAATTATTGAAATTTGTAGGTCGTTAGACTCTCCCCCACTAAAAATATTTCATCCCCGAAAAGGAAAAAGAAGGGAAAAAGAAGGAATTAAGTAGTCAATATATCTTATTCAAAATATTAACTTTATAAAGAAATAAATTTACAAAATAAAACAATTTAATAAAATATACCAATTTATAACTATTAAATCCTTTTATATTCAAATTAATAAAGTTTGGAAAACATTTTTCAAAATTTTTCTAAGTCCAAAATTTACGGAAAATTTTGGCAAAGTCTCCTTTGTACGGAAAGGCTCGGGAGAAAACATAATATCAAATATAACAATATATCACAATATTTCAAAATAACATATCCCAACAATGGAAAAATAATATAATAGCGCTATAAAACCGAAATCCAAGAATATACCTATTTGTCGGGCAAACAATGCTTAAATTATGAAACCAAATGCAGTAGCAATTGGTTCCCTAACCTGTATTTTTACTTGTATAGTCTAAAAGACGTTAATTATTATAAAATGAAATATTAAAGTTGTTTCATCCACTAACAAACAAATCAATATAAACAACAATCATTCGCAACCAACAGCATACACATCATATACAAAGCAATCATTCAAGCAAAACAAAACAATTGGTTTGTTCGGATTAAGACACTTTTAATCACATAGAAAGATAAATAACTATGAGGTATTCCATTTACCCAACAGTCTTAGATAAAACTCAATAGATTATTCATACATCTAAGCAATTAAAAGTACCTTTTACCCAAACAACTCATAAACTGAAACAAACAACCATTTCAAACAATAGATCAAGTTCATTCTTATTAATTCCATTTCAAAGAATTATTGTTTAAACTCCTTTTCATTCATATAATGATCCTCTTTTAATTTACATCTACTTCTTACAATTTTTTTTTATTTCCATTCATTTATTTATAGTATTTATGTTTAATTCAATTTCTTAACGATCAATTCATCTACTTAAGTTTGTAATCATTTATTTATAATACTTACTTTTCTATTATATTTAATTATAGTATCATTTCAATTATAACTTAAGTTTATAAAAATATATCATCAATTCTTATTTATTAAAGGACTTCATTGAATACTTTCATTACTTTCATTGAATACTTTCATTTTCTTATTAAACATTACAACTTTTAATATTTGGTAAGTTATATCTATGCCTTTTTTTTAGAATGCAATTGAAAATTATACAAGTTTATCTCATTTCTTTTAAATTAATTTAATGTTCAATAATCATATCCTTTGTCTTATAGGTTACACATTTCAAATTTCTTGTAATTTCATTCATAACCTAGCATTTAATCTCTTATTTCATATAGTGGTTCCAATTATTAATTAGTTGCATTCCATTTTGCTACAATAATTAAAACTATTAATTAACGGAAACTTAAGAACTAAATACCGGGTTCCATTTCAAATCATTTTTTTAATAATAGATAAATTTATATACTTACAACCTATATCCAATTATATTTAAAATTTAAAATTTATCTTTGTCTATCAAAACAAATCTGCAGTAAAACTACTACAGTGGCCTTCCCCCTTAGAAACTTGAAAATGAATGTCGATGATGCGTGCACTCATCACCGAAATTATTTTCCAACGACAGAGAGGAAAGTATAGAACTTATTTTATTCCAAAATTTCTTTAAAATAATTCTTTCAAATTATATTGAAATATTTATATCAGAACATACTTCTAATAATATTATTATATTCCAAAATCCTTTGAAAGCAGTTTTCAAAATTCCCGGAACTTAAATTTCTAAGTTTCCAATCCTTCATTTATTTTATTTTCAATCTTATTTCCAACTAATATCTAAATTTCCCTACCAAACAACAATTATACTACGACCAAATATATATCATTTATAAAATTTATTACTTTATATACATAAAATATAATAGGCAAAATTATTTATTTTACCTATATTTCAAAACAACTATTGTGTCGGCATGTCCTATTAAGTATTTAGAAATCCCTATCGATGTGATAGTGTCCTATGTACCAACCAGAATTTATAAATAAAAAATGGAACAAATTAACACAGTATTAAAATCTTTTTATAACACTAACAAATACGCTATCTCATATATATACACTCAACGACTCATCGTTGGGTATTACTACCCTATTAATAAAGAGTCAGACCCCACAAATCCAAGGTTTATCGCTAAACCAAAACTCTGATACCAAATTGTAACATCCGCCTTTTTGTACGCTTTAATTCGACAATAAACCACACACGTCAGACTCAAACTATACAAAAGAGCGAATTGTTATTAAGGTGAATAAGAAAAGTAGAGAAAGAAATAAATCAAAACAGAATCTTACAGTGGAATGACAAAATATAATAATCAAATAACAGTTCATGAAGCTGTTTTACAAAACATTTGATTGTACTTATACAACACAGATCAGAGTTACACATACCAGAGAATAATAAATAATGCAGTGTAACAGTATGAATGTAGTGGAATAATATAATAAATAATAGTAATATAATCTTCGTCTTCGTTCTCTAGAAATAAAGTCTTCAAACCCTGAAATGCTCAGGTTGACCCAAGCGAATTGAAAATAAAAAACACTCGAGTCATAACTAAAAGATCTTATATAAGTTAAATCAACGGTAAAATATGAGTGGAACGGCATCAGAGATGTTTACAGGGTTTGACATCTCTTATCCAGCGTCTAACGTGCGTGCAGTAACTTAAAAGATGCTCGGGATTCACATCTCCTACAGATCCGTTAAACTATTTACTATGTAGTAATATGCGCTATCATAATAATGTCTAATAGTAAACTAAACTTACTTTTAAATAGCGTTAAGGGGTTACCCATATAGCCCTTACCACGTTATAGTACCAGTAGTCCACCCACTATCATGGTTCCTCCTGATCGGGAAGCAACCAGAGGATACAACATGTGCTATGGGAGAAAACTAAACTCGTACAAGGCGCGCTAGGGTAGGCGACATGACACAACGAGGCAATGCCAGGTTAGATATACCAATTACACATCTGGACTGATGGTGATGCATAGCGCGCAGCTACCGCCCACCTCAAGCCACGCCCCAAAAAAATCAAAGGGCCCCAATCAATCACAAGTAATAGAATGATACCGAAGGAGTGTGTCCGATAAGAGGGGCTACCTTACTGGCCCGTAAGCGCTTCTGTTTTAGCCACTTTATGCCAACTCACAGGAGTCGGGTCCACGTACATACCCCAAAGGAACGCCGCCACCATCCTACTTCATTCTGAAATCTCCACCGCGTACACGGTTGTTAAAGTGGTTTTCGGAGTTGGTAGAGATTATGACAACTTCCGATCCTGGTCTCTTTAACAACCAAACATTATTATAACACCGCGGTCATTTTCAAAATAGTTTACACTTTAAAACCAAATATCACTGCCTTTCAAAACCAAATCAATACGATATCATTTTCATTTCAAATATATCATTTCTTAAAATCATAACACTTTCAAAGTTATTCATTTCGAAATCAAGACACTTGAAATATACACTTTCAAATCATAATACCTTGAAATTCATAACTTTGAAACATGACTTCCACCGCTTAAATGGTTTAAATATTAAATACTTTATATAATAAAGTAACTTCTTCAATTTCACGAATCAATTCCAAAACAACTCGAATTTCTTAATTTTAAGTTTAACCAAATCCCCAAATCATAAATTTCAATTCAGTTTCCAAATAAACCATTCCAAATTACATTGATTCCAAAACAGATTTGATCCACAAAATAAACCATTTCAAATTCAGTATATTTCAAACTTTAAGTATTCAACAATTTCCAAACTAAGTTTGATAATCTTATATATATATATATATATATATATCAAATTCAACTTTCTATTATTTAGTTTCAAAATATTTATGTAACAGCCCGATATTTTCTGCCATTCGCATCCACTTATGTCGGACTTGAATTGCTCAAAATACCGTATTGTAAATAAATTTGGAGCAAATGAAATACAATCATAGAATCACAGGCACAGAAATATCAGAATAACTCGCAGCGGAAATTAAAATAACATAGTAGTTCATGAAGGTACTATAACAAACTCTCAAAACATAATACATAAGTAAGTCTGAAAGCTTATACAATAGAAATCTCAAATACATAGAAATTTATAAATACCAGGGCTGAAATAGAACAACTGAAACTGAAAAGGAATAGATAACTAGACAAGCAGAATCTCAAGCGATTCGTAGCTCCAGAAAAGAAATCCAAAGCTAAGCTATAAATACTCAGGCTGACCCGAGCGTAAAGTAAAACACAAAACACTCGAGTCAGGACATATATACTTATATAATGTAAACCGACTCAAGTGAACTGTAGCAGAAATGCATAATAATTTAAATGATGCTTGGGATCGCCCATCCTTTAAGAATCAATTAAACTATAAATTAAATATATCCCCTGATTAAAATTTTAAAATGGTATTTTATATTTCGAAATATAATATCATTTCAAAATTCAATATCATTCAAAAATCCATTTCAAAATATCAAAGTATCGTATCTTCCAAACCACATTCATTTATTTAAAATTATCATTTCAACACACATTTCAAATAGTTTATATTTCAAAACAAATTACTTCATTTTAAATCATAAAATGAAGTTATTATATTTAATAATTAAATTATTAAAATTTCAAAATTTTAATCTTTCAAAATTCATTTATTCACTTAAATTTATTAAAACAATGAAAATTCAACTTTCGCAGCATTTAGAAAAATGCTACGGAAAGTTACTTTGAAAACAATTCAATTTAACAAAAGACAACATTCAAAATGCTGTAATAGGGTTACAATAATTCAAATAAAACCTTAGTTAAATTCAACAATTATAGCACTTAATTCAATTTAGTCATTTAGTTCATTTATATTAACTACATCATTTACAAATGCTGTAATATCCTTTACTTTAGAAAATAATAGCATTTAAAAATGCTGTTAATTAAATTCCAAATATTCACTATACTTTCACAAACCATTAAATTTTTATTTAAACCATTTCAAACTTATAAAATCATATATTTTTGACTTTTATAACCATCATTTAATTTTCCTTAAATTTATTATAAAGTTAAATTTTCATTCAAAGATCAATATTTAATAATAATTCACTTATTAAATTCCAACATTCAATTTCAATTCATATAATTAAATTTTTAACTCAACACTTAAGTTTAAATATCAAAATATAACTTATTTTTCATTTTATTTACTTAACTTCAAAATTCACTTTAAAACAAAATTCAAAATTTTCCAATTTAAGTTATATTTCAAAATTCAACTTAATATTCATTTATTTCATATTTTAACTTATTAAAAATCCATTAATATATTATAAATCATTTTAAATTCATTTAGTTCAAAATATCATAAATTTATCATATTTTCATATTTAATTATAAATTCCATTTATAATTAAATCAAATTTCTAAAATAACTTATATTGTAAATTTCCACTTTATCATTAATTTATTTCACTTATAAATTCTCAGAAAAATCAAAATACTTTACAAAAATCATTTTAATTAATTTTAAATCAAAATACTTTACAAAAATCATTTTAATTAAGTTTAAATCAAAATAATAATGATATTTACATTTCAAACATATTTTAATTTTTTTAGAAAAGTATATTTTAACCACGGGTCTGTATATCATTTTCTACCCTAGGTAAAGTGATATGGGTAATATATCATTTCAACCCGTAATATACAAAGAAAACCCGGGTTTTATCATTTCAAACCCGCTGTCCCAAGTAAAATGAAATAATTGAAAATCATTCAGGCCTATCGTTTCAGCCCATAACGATTTTCCCCTATTCTAAAGTCCATTCGGGTATGTATCATTTCAACCCATAGTGATTCTAATCTAAAGGGAACTTGCAGTGTGATAAACTGATATAAATAATAGAACAGTATAAAATAATAGTAATATATGATATAACAGGTAAATAAGCATGGGTGAACATCATATGATCATAACATAGCAGATATAACATGGTGATGCATTTTAGAGATTCAAATGTGATCGATTTACTAGTTATATAAGTATAAAACTGTCTGGTGAGAATAACTCACTAGTTTAAGCTGCAGATGACTACTGAAACACGTAAACAATGATCTTCAAAGGCACGAAAGCATAACACAGGTTTGAGTGGGAGAGCCAAAGATTAATTCCCTTGAGTATAAATCAAACAAAACAATATAACAATTATAAGCATTCAAACCAAAAATACGATTAAACTATGCTATAATTAACTGCATAAAACAAAGCTGAAATGCTATGCACTTGCTTCCAACATTCTTTAGGCAAGGTTTTGATGTGATTGTGGGTTGATATGGGTCAGCCTACATAGGTTTGAAGATGGCACAAAGGTGAGCATGTGAAACAACACAAAGCAAGAAACATCATATGGTTTCAAGGCAATATAAGGCCATGACCAAGACACATGGGGAACGACCATCTCTGGTATGGTCAAGAAGATGAAGTGGAAGAGTCTTTCAGGTTGGCTGGAGGTGGTGGTGGTGGAGTAGGTGGCGGCTAAGGGGTGATGAAGGTGGTGCTAGGCTATGGTATATAGTTGGAGTTTTGTGTATTTTGTGGTGGATTATCAAACTGTGGTGGCTCGGCTTGGGATGGCCAGTGAGGAGGAGATGATGGTGATGGGTTCCAATGGTGGTGGAGGTGGCAAGGCAGGTGGTGTGGCAAGGCCTAACCTAAAAGAAGAGGAGATCAATTGTAAACCATATGAATTCAAGCATAAAAACAATGGAAAAGAAATAAAGTTTACCAATTTCTTTCACAAGCAATGGCCGAAATTTTTCAGAGATGAGGAGAAAATTTTGTTTACGTGAAAGTGAGGAAGTGAAGTCGGCTGAAGGAATGAGATAGGAGAGCCAATTGAATGAAAAGTAATGTTGAAATGTGAAAATGTGTGAATACAAAAAGCCTTAAGAAATAAAAAGTCACACAACCTTTCAAATTCCTCCATTTTCTTTTTATAATTTTAAATAACTGAAAATACTTATAAATTCAGTTAAAATTAGAAAATATAACAAATAAACAAAATATAAATAAACAGATATTAATTATATATGATAAAAATAAGAAAATAGCACAGAAAATGAAAACTAGTCCAGAAAATTTGAAAATAAATTGAATATACTTTGAAAAATTTATATGTACATGAAAATAATTATAAATAAAGTTAATAACATAAAATAAAATGCATTCACAAAAATAAATAAATAAATTTTTAATTAAATATAATTAAAATAAAGAAAATAGTAGAAAAATGGAAACTAGACTTTGAAAATAGAAAATAAATGCAATAAATTTTGGAAAAATTATAACATCACTTTAAAATGTTTTTAAAAATAAAATATATACCTATCATGTCATAATACACATATTAGAACATGATATGACAAATAAAATATTATTTATATAATTTAAAATAGACAATTTTATTAAATAAATCAATTTACAATATTGTAAAAAGCATAACTTTCACAACACAAATCAGATTTTAACGAATCGAAAAGCAGTATTCTCAAAATTTAATATATTTTCATAATAAAATTTAAAATTCAAAAATTCAAATATTTAAATTTAAATTTAAAAGTCAAAGTTTGACCAAATTGACCAAAGTCGACATTTTCTGAAAATATTCAATTTATCCATATTTGGAATTATAATTCACACAAAACAACAAAATTTATTCATTTTAAGAAATATCATAATTTTTTAAATCAGGAGTTTCAATTTAAATAGTTAAAATAAACAGTAAAAATAGTCGAAATGCTGGGTCGTTACACTCTCCCTCACTCAAATCTTTTCGTCCTTAAAAAGAAAGAATAAAGAAAATAAGGAAAAGCGAGTTGGAAAAACAAATGGTACCTGGAAAAACAATTTTGGATTCGAAGCACGAATGCTCTCCTCCATTTCCCAGGTACAATCCTAATCATCAGTACTTCATAGTACTTTGATCGGACAACAGATTTCCTTTTTAGTTGCTTCGTACCTCTGTCGACAATACGAAGTGGCTTACTCTCGACAGTCAGATTAGGCAAAACATCCAAACTATCAAAAGAAGAAGGCTGAACAATAAGAGACGAGTCAAGAAGATACTAGAGGAGATGTGAGACGTGGAATACATCATACACTCTAGAAAGTTTCTCGGGCAAATCTAAACAACAAGCCAAAGAACCAACTCTTTCCATAATGCAGAAAGAACCCTCAAAGAAGAGGAAGGTAGGAATAGCTGGGAGGAAGAATAGGTTGAAAGAAAAGGATGAACCATATTTAAAACCATATAAGTTTCAATCTAAAATTTTATATTGACCAATTAGGTTTGGACAAATTTTTTTTCTGTCACCCCATTTCGAGGACTCACGGAAATACCTCGGATAGTACCACAAACGGAATTCGGGGTTGTTTGGTCAAGTAACGGAAAATCAATCAAATGCATAACTGTCTCAATATAATCTTTTCCTTCCTTTTTCTTTTTTTTGTTGTCTGAATATTCAATTAAGACCATTCTAATAGCATAACTTGGATCCGTGCACTTCATATTAGCCTGGAGTTACTCCCAAGCATTTCTTGATCTCAGATGTGCCCGACCATTTTGATTCTTTGGAACAACTTGATGAATTTAGTAGATCCTTTTAGGAGTTAGGAGGCCAGCAATCATTCGGTTTCGGGACTTATTTGAATTTAGTAGTTCGATTCCCGACCCTCGGTCATCTTTCTTCTAGCATTTTAAACATTTTATAATACGATGAATAGTCATTTGATTCAAATTTGATAGTTCACAGTAAACAATATTTAAAACATTTTTAATTTGTTTAGACAAATAAAATATTAGATCAAAATATCCTTGATATAATATACTTTATCAAAATACTTTTATAACTCGATGTCTTAACAAGTTTACTTTCATTCCTATAGACTCTGGCCTTGTGTTGATCAGGCGCAAAACTAGAATTCTCTAGGTGCTTAGTAGACTTGTTTCGATACCAGTGAAAACACTAGAAAACCTTTTAAAAACAGATATGGAAAGTACAATCCAAACGAATCAACCAAACCAAAACATTTGTCTAACCATGGATCGCAGATACACAATGGTTACGCCTGGATCCCCGAGGAAACAATCTGTATTCGTAAGCTTTCTCAGCCTCGCGAGTTACGCCATGATGACTAGTAGAATGCAGGATACACAATGGTTACGCCTAGATCCCCAGGAAACAATTCATACCCCTAGGTCATCTCAGCCAGGCAGTTTCGCCACAAATTCGACCAATATAGATTGCAGGATACGCAATGGTTACGCCTGAATCCCCCAGGAAACAATCCGTACTCCTAGGCCATCTCAGCCAGGCAGTTGCGCTATGCAGTCGCGCTCGTAAGACCATGGAGATCGCCATGGAATTCGATGGACAATCAAGTATCATATCCGAAAAACCCAAATCATAGAGAATAATATCGATAGAATGAATCCACAGTGTGGCCACAAAGCGGATATCAAGCAGAAGGTACTTTCCATATCTTCACTTCGAAAATATGTATCATATAGCACCTTTCAAAATCACTTTCAAATATCATACTTATATAAAGTCCATTATATATAAGATTTCATTTTCAAAACAAATACTTTCCAAAATCAATAGTATATCAAATCATACTTATATAGACTTCGATTATATAAGATTTCAATTTACAAATTGAGTGCCTTTACAAATTAATAGTTTCAAATCACTTCATATTTATACAAATCAATTTTATATAAGTTCGATAACTCCCAAATCAAAGTATCTAAATAAAAAAGGTTCCCAATTTCAAACCATTTCAACATCAATTCAGTTTCAAAATCATATATGATTTCGCCAGATCATTTCTTCCTAATTACATATATTCAGTTTTAAAGTTTCTTAAAACAATAGATTTATAAAATAATCCAAATTTCCAAATCAACAAAATTTATGTCAAACAAATTCATTTCCATTTCAAACATATATTCACTTTCAAAAATCATAATACTTTCAAAGTTATAAATCTTTCGAAACCAAAATACCTGAAATCATTACACTTTGAAAATCATAATCTTTCGAAACATTTGAAATCATAAAACATTCCTCTAATTCTTTACATTTCACAAATTTATTCAATTAAACCCAATCTAAAATTTCCAATTTAAATTCAATTCAAACCATCAGTTTCAATTCAATTTAGTTTTCCAACAAAACCATTTCAAATATTATCAAATTTCAAATAAAGATTTGATCCAAGAAATAAACTATTCAATCTTTAATATATTTCAAAGCATAAATATACCATATTCCAAAACTAAATTTTATAATTTCATATATCTCAAATTTTACATCATTATTACTTAGTTTTGAAATATTCATTTCATCAATCCATCATTTTTAAATATACTCAAATTACAAGTAAACCAAATATCCTTTCATACAAATATAAACTTCAATTATTCATTTATAAAAATCAATTATCAATTCAAATTCACATTCTTTATCAAAATAAAGATTAAATCATTTCCAAACCATTTCAATCATCAAAATATCTAAAATGGTTACAAAGTTTAGAACGATCCCTTTTAAAACCTTCAAACTATTTATTTCCATATGACAAATCCAATTTACCATTGAAAAGATTATTATTCTATATATATACTTTATTCAAAACATTTCAAATCTATATTTCATACCAGTATAGTTCAAAATAGTCTTATTTCACTCAATAAATAGTTTCAAACTTATATAAATCATATTGCTTTATATATTAATCATACAAAACTAAACTTATATTCTTTATCAAATACCCTATACCTTTCAAATTTCCTTAGCTTTGAAAAGTTAGCTTTGATTTAGAAGTGTTCGAATCTTCAAAATAGTCGAAGAAATCATATTTTCACTCTAAGAGTTGGAAATCACCAACAAGTCAGTAAACCAATTCCAAAAGATAGGGTTATACCAAAACAAATCTAAATCTTTAGGACTGAACACTGGTTTACTTTAAATCATTCCAAATATATATATATATATATATATATATATATATATATATATAGACACACACACACATATATCTTTCGAATATCAAACCATGCTTAAAAATACGAAATCAAAATTTGGTTTCACAAAATCACTTGCATAGCAAAGCTACTAAAGTGGCCTCTCCCCCACTCAGAAACTCGAAAATCAATGTCGATGATGCATGCATTCATCACCATAATTATTTTCCAGCGACATAAGTGGGTTCTGGACTTTTATTTTCTTAAAACTTCTTTGAAATATCTTCGAAATCATTGGAATTCATTCGAATACATTTGAAATATTTCTTATTCGGAAAAATATCTTTAAATCATATTATTATTATTATATATTTTCCAAAATCCTAAAAATATTTCAAAACACCGGAGCTCGATTCCTCGAAACTCAAATTCAAACCCTTAAGTTATAAATATTTTTTTTGTTTAAATCAAATTTCTTATAAATTTTCAAAATTTCAAATCCATTCAAAACTTCAAATTTCCATTTTTAAAAGATATAAAATCTGTATCGAAAAGATTTTACTTTTATATACAAAATAAGGTCATCCTTATTAAAATAATAATTTCGATGTATGGACAAATTCCAAGATACAACCAAACACAAATTCCCAAAGAATGATTCAATGATAGACTTCAAATAAACAGAGATTCAAATTTAGAGGACTCTAATCAAATAGAATTCTGGTTCGAAGATAAGCTCAAACAAATATGAGATAATTTAATCACCCAATAGAAGATGATAAGCCTATAAATCACGGGAGACCTTAACCGGATCAACCAGGACTTCAGGAATATAATTAATGCGGAAATCTAAGGCAAATCGACATTCGATCGCCAGAGATAGAATCCGGATAGAGCAGTAGATAGATAGCATTGTAAACCGAGGATATAAAAATCTCCGATGAATCAATGCCAATTGTAAAGAAGTTTCACCCCTTTACAAATCATTCAAAGATTTGCGGAATCAACGATCATTATAGAGGCCATTCCAAAGTGGAGTTATGGAATGGCCCAAAATCAATAGAGTAAAATAGGAAAGACAAGGCTAGATTTCAGAACAAGTGGGAGTGTTCCAAAGTTCAAGGAATCCTAATCCATAAGAATCCTAACCAAGAGATTTCTAACAAGGTGGATACAGAAGGAATGAAGCTTAGAAAATCTTGGTTTCAAAATAAGAAGATTTTTATACCAAAATAACCTTTGAAAAAAAATACTTTAAAAATCATTTTGAAATCATTTTATACTTTGAAAATACGCTCTCTCACATGGAAATGATTCTGAGACTGATTTCACTCATTCTAGGGTATTTCTACCATATCTCTAATGAGTTTTTGCTCCGCAGGCTATGGTTTGCCTAAAACCAAAGCTCTGATACCAACTGTAATAGCCCGGTATTTTCTGCCATTCGCATCCACACATGTCGGAATTGAATTGCTCAAAATACCGCATTGTAAATAAATTTGGAGCAAATGAAATACAATCACAGAATCACATTTGGAGCAAATGAAATACAATCACAGAATCACAGACATAGAAATATCAGAATAACTCTCAACGGAAATTAAAATAACATAGTAGTTCATGAAGCTAATATAACAAACTCTCCAAACATAAAACATAATATCAGTCTAAAAACACATACAATAGAAATCTCAAATACATAGAAATTTATAAATACCAGAGCTGAAATAGAACAACTGAAACTAAAAAGGAATAGATAACTAGACAAGCATAATCTCCTACGATTCCTAGCTCCAGAAAAGAAATCCAAAGCTAAGCTGTAAATACTCAGGCTGACCCAAGCGTAAAGTAAAACATAAAACACTCGAATCGGGACATATATACTTATATAACATAAACCGACTCAAGTGAACTATAGTAGAAATGCACAATAACTTAAATGACGCTTGGGATCGCCCATCCTTTAAGAATCAATTAAACTATAAATTAAATGCATCCCATGGTTAAAATTTCAGAATGGTATTTTATACTTCGAAATCAAATATAATTTCAAAACTCAATATCATTCAAAAAATCCATTTCAAAATATCAAAGTACCGTATCTTCCAAACCACATTCATTTATTTAAAATTACCATTTCAACACACATTTCAAATAGTTTATATTTCAAAACAAATTACTTCATTTTAAATCATAAAATGAAGTTATTATATTTAATTATTAAATTATTAAAATTTAACAAATTTAATCTTTCAAAATTCATTTATTCACTTAAATTTATTAAAACAATGAAAATTTAACTTTCGTAGCATTTAGAAAAATGCTATGAAAAGTTACTTTGAAAACAATTCAATTTGACAAAAGACAACATTCAAAATGCTGTAATAGGGTTACATTAATTCAAATAAAACCTTAGTTAAATTCAAAAATTGTAGCACTTAATTAATTTAGCCCTTTAGTTCATTTATATTAAGTACAGTATTTACAAATGCTGTAATACCCTTTACTTTAGAAAATAATTGCATTTAAAAATGCTGTTAATTAAATTCCAAATATTCATTATACTTTCTCAAACCATTAAATTTTATTTAAACCATTCCAAACTTATAAAATCATATATTTTCCATTTTTATAACCATCATTTAATTTTCCTTAAATTCATGATTTTATAAAGTTAAATTTTCATTTAAAAATCAATATTTAATAATAATATACTTATTAAATTCCAACATTCAATTTCAATTCATATAATTAAATTTTTAACTTAACACCTAAGTTTAAATTTTAAAATATAACTTATTTTTCATTTTATTTACTTAACTTCAAAATTCACTTTTAAACAAAATTTAAAATTTTCCAATTTAAGTTATATTTCAAAATTCAACTCAATATTCATTTATTTCACATTTTAACTTATTCAAAATCCATTAATATTATAAATCATTTTAAATTCATTTAATTCAAAATATCATAAATTTATCATATTTTCATATTTAATTATAAATTCCACTTATAATTAAATCAAATTTCCGAAGTAATTTATATTTCAAATTTCCACTTTATAATTAATTTATTTCACTTATAAATTCTCAGAAAAATCAAAATACTTTACAAAAATCATTTTTAATTAAGTTTAAATCAAACTATTATGATATTTATATTTCAAACATATTTTAATTTTTTTAGAAAAGTATATTTTAACCATGGGTCTGTATATCATTTTCTACACTAGGTAAAGTGATACGGGTAATATATCATTTCAACCTGTAATTTACAAAGAAACCCAGGTTTTATCATTTCAAACCCGCAGTCCCAAGTAAAATGAAATAATTGAAAATCATTCAGACCTATCATTTCAGTCCCTAACGATTTTTCCCTATTCTAAAGTCCGTTCGGGTATGTATCATTTCAACCCATAGTGGTTCTAATCTAAAGGGAACTTGTAGTGTGATTAACTGATATAAATAACAAAACAGCATAAAATAACAGTAATGAATGATATAATAGGTAAATAAGGAGGGGTGAACATCATATGACCATAACATAGCAGATATAACATGGTGATGCATTTTACAGATTCAAATGTGACCGATTTACTAGTTATATAAGTATAAAACTGTCTAGTGAGAATAACTCACTGGTTTAAGCTGGAGATGACAACTGAAACCCATAAACAATGATCTTTAGAGGCACGAAAGCATGACACAGATTTGAATGGGAGAGCCAAAGATTAATTCCCTTGAGTACAAATCAAACAAAACAATATAACAATTATAAGCTTTCGAACCAAAAATACGATTAAACTATGCTATAATTAACTGCACAAAACAAACCTGAAATGCTTTACACTTGCTTCCAACATTCTTTAAGCTCGGCCATAAGGTGGAATACATGGCTAAGGCAAGGTTTTGATCTGATTGTGGGTTGATATGGGTCAGCCTACATAGGTTTGAAGATGGTGCGAAGGTGAGCATGTGAAACAACACAAAGCAAGAAACATCATATGGTTTCAAGGCAATATAAGGCCATGGCCAAGACACATGGGGCACGACCATATTTTGTATGGTCAAGAGGATGAAGTGGAAGAGGGTTTTAGGTCGGCTGGAGGTGGTGGTGGCAGAGTAGGCGGCGGCTAAGTGGTGATGAAGGTGGTGGATGCATATGTGGTGCTCGGCTATGGTATATAGTTGGAGTTTTGTGCATTTTATGGTGGATTATAAAACTATTGTGGCTCGGCTTCGGATGGCCAATAAGGAGGAGGTGGTGATGATGGGTTCCATTGGTGGTGGAGGCGGAAAGGCTGGTGGTGGACAAGGCCGAACCTAAAAGAAGAGGAGATCAAGTGTAAACCATATGAATTCAAGCATAAAAACAATGAAAAAGAAATAAAGTTTACCAATTTCTTTCACAAGCACTGGCTGAAATTTTTCCAAGATGAGGAGAAACATTTGTTTACGTGAAAGTGGGGAAGTGAAGTCGGCCGAGGGAATGAGATAAGGCAGTCAATTGAATGAAAAGTAATGTTGAAATATGAACATGTGTGAATACAAAAAGCCTTAAGAAATAAAAAGTCGCACAACCTTTCAAATTTCTCCATTTTCATTTTATAATTTTAAATAACTGAAAATACTTATAAATTCAGTTAAAATTTGAAAATATAACAAAAGAATATAAATAAATAAATATTAATTATATATGATAAAAATAAGAAAATGAAAACTAGTCTAGAAAATTTGAAAATAAATGGAATAAACTTTGGAAAATTATATGTACATGAAACATATTTATAAATAAACATAAGAACGTAAAATAAAAATGCATTCACAAAAAAAAATTAATTAAATATAATTTAAATAAAGAAAATAGCAGAAAAATGGAAACTAGGATTTAAAAATAGAAAATAAATGCAATAAATTTTGAAAAAATTATAACATCACTTTAAAATGTTTTTAATAATAAAATATATACCTAGCATGTCATATTATACATATTATAACATGATATGACAAATAAAATATTCTTTATATAATTTAAAATAGGCAATTTTATTAAATAAATCAATTTACATACAATATTGTAAAAAGCATAACTTTCACAATACAAATCGGATTTCAACGAAAAAAAGCAGTATGAATATATTTTCATAATAAAAGATAAAATTCAAAATTTTAAGTACTTAGTCAAAGTTTGAAAAATTGACCAAAGTCCACATTTTTTGGAAATATTCAATTTATTCGTGTTTGAAATTATAATTCACACAAAAATCAAAATATACTCTTAAAACAACAAAATTTATTCATTTTAAGAAATATAATAAATTTTTTAAATCAGGAGTTTCAATTTAAATAGTTAAAATAAACAATTAAAATAATCACGAAATGCTGGGTTATTACAAATTACTTAAATAAATCCATTATCATTTAAATAAAACCCAGATTACAAATAACTAAAAGTTTCCTTCAGTTTATTTATACTTGAAATATTTATTTAATTCACCTTAAATAAGATCGAGTTATAAATCATATCCTTTACAAAACTCAAACTCCATGAGTTCCAGATCGGTTTCATTTAATAAATTTCTATATTTAATACAATTTCAAATCAATTTCGAATCTATCTTCTTAGCCTTAATGTGATTTAAATCATTTAAACTCTACATAAAATATAATTATATAAATACTTAACCATATTACATTTTTAATAAAATCAATCTTTATTTTTAAATTTGTTTTATGCCAAACAAATTCATACATAGCTAAAAATCAAGAATTTAACTATGTATATAAAGTAACATTTAATAATATCTGAAATCAATATTTCTACAAAACCATATATTCTTTACAAAACCATAGAAATCATTTCAAAATATTTTTATATATAGACCGCGGCGTCCATGTATAATTTTCTATCCTATGGTCAAGTGATACAGATATTTATCATTTCAATCCGCAATTTAAAGTATAAATACGGTTATATATCATCTCAATCCGCAACCTCGAATGAAATAAAAATCCATAACAACTTGCTGTTTATAACAATATAAAATACAACATTCATTCATCCAATATCAATCATCAACCATCTACCACAATCATCATCCAATTCAATAAATAACATCAATATAGAACAGATGATAAATAACAGGTATTTGCTGGCAGTTTATATTCAATAATAAATTAAATAACTATTTTATCCAAATAAATTCAAATAAACTGAGATGATGATTCAAAATATGCCAAACAGTGATAAATAAATTTCTGACCACATCATAAATCGATTTAACAAACATAAGAAATTTAAAAGTTGTGAGTGGGTTAAAACACTCACCTTTTGAATTTAAATTGAATTTTAATCCAATTTAAAACCAAAATATGAACAGTGTCGGAATTCATCCAAACCAGTGCCAAGATGTTCGAAATTTCAATACGATCCTAATGGAGAAAACCGCGCATGAAACGGACCTCGTATGTAAAAGTTATTGCATTAAAACGAGTTGCAATTGAAATAAAAAAAAAAGAAAAAAAAAGAGAGAGATGACATTAACAGGAGCCACGTCATCCTCATGCATGTTCTACCTCCATCCTTAAACACTAGCACCTGGAAACCTCCGTACGCAACCATCTCGAGCAGCGCACGCGGCCACACATCGAGTTTCAGGTCGCACTCCAAGCGCGCGCGCCAAGGGGGAAGCTCCAACCTCTACGACATGACATAACAGCGACCCTGCCCCCTCCGTCAATGTAGAAACGAATAGCAACCACCTAAGGGTAAAACCCTAACCAAATTTTGTCGACCAATCAAACCATTGATTCGACGAACAAAGCACGCTGATGCATTCCCCTTAGTCCACTCTACAATACCCACAAATTGTGTAACGACCCAGAATTTTAGAAATTAAAATTTGAATATTTAATTAATTTTAAATATTAATAAGTGAATTTATAAGTCAAATAAATTTTTATTTGAATTTTTTGGATTTAATTGAATTATTAAATCGATAATTTGATATGTTAAATTATGGGAATAATTGAAAATTGGGTTAAATATGATTGAAAATGATTTGTAAAATTTTATTTTATCATATTGAAGTTAGAATGATATTTTAGAACTTTTAAAATCAATTTAAGAGTTAATTTGTGAAAATTGAATATTTTAATATTTAAATAGACTAGTGAAAATAGTCAATTTTTGAACAGTCTCAGAATTGAACGAAACCAGTTTCATTGGATCCATAATAGTTAGTTATTACCGGATTTCAATTTTCGTGTCAATCGGAGTTATCGTTTGATCGTGGCAGCTCGAAACGCATCGAATTATTTTTAATTTTAATTTGGCGAGTTAAAATAGCCATTTTTCAAAAAGTCTCGGATTTCGACGAAACCAGTTTCATCGGATCCGTAATGTGATATTATTGTATGGTTTCAAATTTCGTGTCAATTGGATTTACCGTTTGTCCGGTACGAATTAAAACGCCTAGAAATCGATTTAAATCGGTTTGATTTAAATTGAACGTTTATTGCCATAACTCGCACAGATGTCTGAATTAGCTTTCGAAACCTATTCCATTGTGTCCGGAACGCGGGGTAAACCCTAGAAACGCTGGTTACGGCGCGTAAATCGGAGTTCGGAATTTCCGGATTGAATAGTGTTTCGTCGGTTCCTTATAAATAGCCCTTCACTCTAAAAAAATAAAAAAATAAAAAAAGAAACCAAAACCCTAGCCGCCACCTCCCTGATAAACGGCCAGCATCCCTCAATCACTCTCAATCCATCAAGAATTACGCGAAGTGTTCAACATGAAACTTGTAGAGCTCGACGAAAGCTTTCAATCCATACGGATATGATGGGGTTTAGTGTCGCGTAGGGGGAGCTAGGGGGCTGCGTGCGTGGCCGTTCATGGACGTGCGCACAAGAGAGGGTGGGGCCGAGTGTGCCAAGACTATGGCCGAACATAGAGGGAGTCATGCTCTTCGCGATGGAACTCCCTGATCGAAGTATAGGTGAACGAGGAGGATGCAAATTTAAACCCTAACTATCGAGCATGGGTTCGAACGGCCTGTAGGGAGTTGCGTGAGGGAGAGGAAGAAGAAAAGAGCGGTCACGATGCAAGGGGCTTGAATCTAATGGCCCATGTTAGTTGTAGGTAATTAAAAACTTAAATTAAGTTGTAATTGTTTATATAAAAATCGTGTAACTTATAAAATCAATATCTTTTTCATACGAGGTCGAAAACGCGCGAAACCAGTTGCGTTGGAATCGTATGGACGAGCACTACGCGATGGAATTGGATTGGAGTCGTTTGGAGTTAGTGAAAATTTTTGGGTAAAATTAAACGTCCGTTTAATTTTATTCGAAATAAATCCCTAAAACGGAATTTTAAATCAAGGTGAGAATTTCTCACTCAATCGAATCAGTTTCGATTTTATTTTAAATAGTTAGATTTAAAATATTTGAATGCATGTTTGAGTGATGATTGATATCTATTGATTGTTAAAATAGACATTATACGCCGTTAGTAAGCGGATGTTATTTAATAAAAACATATACCGCGAATATTTCATAAACAGTGAAATTGGTATTATATATAATAGCAATATATATATATTGGCATATGTATATATTGGAGTTATTGATTTCCCGCATTATTTGTTTAGCGGATGAGACCCTATTGCGCCGTTATTAAGCGGATAATATTTTAAATCCCATATACCGCGATAATTTCGTACTGGAGCGAAATTGGTATTGTGCTAATGTTTGTGGATGTAGGAAAACAGGTTGGAGGGATCCAACTGGATTCCTCAACAGTATTTATTTGATTCTGAATATTTTGATATTTGATGGATTGTCATATCGATATATGATATCGTTGTTGTCGTGATTGACTATTTGGTGTGTAGCATCATTGGACCTAGATTTTGGGATTTTAAAATGATTTTTAAAAGTAATTTTTTGAAAATATACTATATTTTTGGAATTGATCCATGTTAAATAAATAAACGTTATAATTTTTCAAAGTTATAAAATTATGGTTTTTGTGAAATATAGTTAAAAACTGATTTTTGAGAATACGATGCTAATGATGTTATAAAATAGTTTAATTTGGGAAATTTGAATTTATTGTGAAAAGTTTAAATATAGGATTTATAAAATTTAATTATTTTATAAATCAAGAGAACGGTGAAATAATAAAGGAGATTAAAGACGTTTTAAAAGAATAATATAAATTGAATTATATTAAGAGATTTATAAATGGATATTTATAAATTGAAATATTGAAATTATAAAACGAGTTTTTATAAGTGTTTGAATGAAGTGAAAATGAATTTCATAAATTGAATGAAATTTATAGAATTATAAACGGTGAAATTATAAATGGAATTTTATAAACAGTAGGTTTATAAAATTTATAAAGTCATTAAAAGAATGGTTTTGGATAAATAATTGAATCTTATAAGTTATAAGATTTATAATTATGAAGTTCAAAGGAACGATTTTTGTGAACGAATAAATTATAAGTATTTAACTTATAATATGAACCTTTAGTTTATAATTGAAATATAAATCGAATAGGTTAATAAAGGAGATTTATAAAGGAAGTTGTTATAAAATAATTAGAAATGGAGTTTATAAACGTTGTTTTATAAATTCGCAAATGACTTATTCTGATAAGTAAATTGTTGTAACCTATTAATGGAGTTAATATCACATTTTGACTGTGAATAATCCTTTAAAATGAAATATATAGAAATGATGAAATTGATTAACGTAGTATATTCACGTTTTTGAATAGTGAATAATATGTTAAAGAAATTGTTTTGAATGTGATATTTTAAATTGAATTAAAACGATCTAACGATGTTTTAAAATATGTTAAGATTCGAAACCATAGATTTCAACATTCATTGTTGAAATAGACGTTTTCGAGAAATAAAAGGAAGTAGTGGACTATAACACTGTTGTTATAGTAAATGATTTCCGAAAGGAAATGTTTTGTATAGTATTGGGATTTATATATCTATATTAATTTCGAATCCCTATACTAGTGATTTTGGGTTGTCGTAATGATGTTTTACGCAACATTCGTTTTGGCCCAAATAAATATGTTTAAGAGAATGATTTCCTTAAAGAATGAAATATATACTTAATTTCGATTGAAGTATATTGAATATTTTCCAAGTATTGAAAATAAAAGATTTGTGAATTACTTATTGAATAAGTAAGGAAATGTTTTCCAATATAGAATGAATATCTTAAGAATTTATCTTTTTGAAGATAAATTGAAATGAATAATTGAAATCGAATATTCATAGATATTTTGGATTTTAAATTCATTATGGAATTTATAAAGAAAGTGGAAATTGTTTAAAAATAAATATTGATTTATTTTTGAAGTGTGAAATTATATATCTTGTAAAGATATTTTAGAAAATAAATAATTTGGAAAATTATTTGGAATCTGGTGATGTTGTGCATATCCATTGATAGTTCAATAACCGACTATCAATATTTCCCTTTGAATGGGTAATTGATGTGATTTGTTTGAATTTGAATGCCACACTTATTTTTGAATAAGCGCTCACTATTCGGGTTAACCGGGAAAGGACCATGGGGTCGTATAACCCATTCCGAATATGTGATACGTCGTAATGAATTGCATTGAAGATCGGTGTTGAAGACCGAGTATTTGCGAAAGCGATAGGATGACCTATCGATTGTCTCTGCACTGGGTAGCTCCTGGAATAGAGATTCCTTAAGTGATGGGAAATTCGATCGGGATTGTGAATACCCGGATTGCAAGGGCTTCGTAAGAAGTGCCTTCGGTTTTGTTCGAGCCCGGAACAGACTTGTATGGATTGTATGTCTGACATTACAAGTTGAGGTATAAAGCCGATTTCATTCAAATATATTTCTGTTGGTGGCGGAGAATTTATTCTTTTAGCTTAACACCCTTCTCTGAGACGTACGAGCTCAGAGGTTATGTAGTTGAATGTTATCAGCGATATATTCCCAATTTGGTAATGTGACATGCTGAGTGTTGCTGTAAATGATCATTGTGTTGATTATTTGTGATATGATCGTTTATTTGATCGTCTATCTTTGTGATCATTTCTATGATCATTTGTTGACCCAAAGCATGGCTTTTGTATAAAGTATGTTTTTGTGGACGTGACTTCGTCGAGCCTCACACCCCGTGAATGGTCAAAACAGGAAAGATGCGGCAAGGTTATGAGGGGTAGCGCCCTTTAGGATGTGTGCATTTCCTTCTGGAAAAGGGTGGTGTCATGGTATGGAGCCCAGATACTTACTCATGTTGAAAACACTTTGTTATGATTGTGTGAATTGATTGCGAGCGCTCGGTTAAAAGGTCCCAAAGGACCGGGGGATGGCATATTCGGTCAGTTGTTACTCAGTTAGGGGTAACCCGGCCTTGTGTTGGTAGAGATCCGGTTTGGTTCTCGGGGATGTCCATCCAGAGGCATTCTCATGTGGCAATGGGAAGTTCCTTGGCCTGATCATTCGTTGGAAATCCAAAGAAACAATACGAGACTTGTACGTTATTAGTTGTAGAACCTGCTTCCTCAGGAAGTAGCTATAGTAGGCATAATATAATGGTACCTATGCTGGCTAAGATTTATATTCTACTTTTGAAATGATTTTTTCCTACACTATGCACTAATAATAATATCAAATGTTCTTTTTAATACGTATCAAGCATCTTTGACTATCATAAGGAGAAATCTCCTCCAAGTCTGCGTTTGCATTGTGTGTGTGGCGGGAGGTCTTATGGTAGTCTCATTTTTAAAAGCATTGCGAATTGATTTTAAAAATATTCCTCTATTTTGATTTTAAAGATAAATAAACTGTTTTGAGTTCTCACACCAGTCACATGACTGACTTGGAGTTTATTGTTTTCCTTCCTAAACTCTGGGTGCCCACCAATTTCCACACGGGCAGTTAAGAGTTAGGTTTATCAGGATATTCTGGATATTCTGGAGTTGCTGGAGGCAAGCTGGATGGCATGGCGTATTACTACTGTATAGTATTTCTTTTTCCGCTGCACTGTTTGTTGTTGTTGTTGTACACTCTGATGATGATGTAATGTAATGTGATAAAATGTAATAACTGATATAGTTCTTTGTTTAAAGATTATTCATTTATTATTATATGTTGTTCCGCTGCGAATTGTGAGATTCTGATGTTGTTCTGTTGTTTTCTGTTCCGTTCTATTTTCTATATCCTCTTTTCCCTTCTATATTTTCTATTTTCTATCTTTTTCTCTCTTTTTCTTTGTCTTTCTTTTTCTTAAACCCTCAGTGTTCGGTTTTCCGTCGTTCGATTGCTCGGCAGTCGATAAAGTGAGTATCGATGTTGAATTTTCGGAAGACGAAGAATCGGGTCCTGACAAATTGATTCGACGATCGCACAAATTTGATCGAGGCGCGATAAACGGCTGTGAATAGTTAGATGTTATTGAACAAACGATGAACCAAAATGAAAAACGAATTGCAGATATGAGATGCACTCGTCGAGAGCTTCGAATCGATATATAATTTGATATGTATTGAGGAGTTTGAATTTTTGAGGTTGAATTTGTATTGAAACTGGGTTGTGAATTTTAGGGTTTGTCTGCCATTGAGAAAGAGGAGCAACAGAAATTTCTGTACGTATAGAAATGAGAAATACAAAAACGGCTAGGGTTTATAACGATATGTATATAAGCAGAACCCAATAGAAACAAATGGGCTCGATTGGTTTGGAAAATTGAACAATAACGACCCGAAAAACCCGTTTCGACTCCAGAACGAAAATGTGCCAACCCATATATCAAAATAGATGTTTTTGACTATTTTAAACTCAATGGAACAAGTTTCAAGTCCTAATTCTATCGTATGAAGAAGTTATGTTAAATTCAGCTTAATTCAATTGATTTCAATTAAATTGATTTCTAGGCGTTTCGAGCCCATATGATCAAAAGACAAGTCCGATCGTTACAAAACTTGAAATCCTTCAATAGTTCACCGTTACGGATCCGATGAAAATAGTTTCGTCGAAATCCGAGTCAGTGGCCAAAATGGCTATATTTCACATTATTAAATTAAATTAATATTTAATTAATTAAATCACTTTTTCATTTCAAATTTAATAATTCACAATTTTTATCATGTTTGATCTCTCAATCATTTATAATTTTTTTAACAAATTTAGATGTCAATTTAAAGTTGATTAATCCATCAATTTCAGTGTTAAATTTCAATTTTTCTTAAATTCAGAAATTAAAACAATTTTAATAATTCCATTTAATTGACCTTTCATCCTATTATTCAATCCATTATTATCAGATGGATGAAATTTACATTGGTTCATGATTTACTACATTAATGTTCTCAATTTCATCTTAATTTTCCACTAACGTAATATCTAAATATTTAATTTCATTTAATTGCAATAAATCCAATTGCTGAAATTTCAAATTCCAGTAAATTAATAAATCTTGATTTCAATTTTCAACATTCAACCAATTATCACTATATGAATAAAATTAACATTATTTTCGAATATTATTTTAATTTACATCACATAATATTTAATTTAGATTTATTGCGATAAATTCCAATTCAACTTAACTGATTAAATATATAGGTAACTTATAGTAATTGTTTGCAGACCAATGTTACAGTTACTTACATAACAATGGTTTTGCTCACTTACAATTCTTTAAATTTTATTTCGTTAAATAAATCCCATATTCACATTTGTTTCCATGTATTCAATTTTATAACTAAGTATAAATTCCATCCAAACTGTTAATATTAGCTTTAA
The DNA here is from genome assembly GCA_030765085.1 of Allium cepa. NCBI lineage: Eukaryota > Viridiplantae > Streptophyta > Magnoliopsida > Asparagales > Amaryllidaceae > Allium > Allium cepa. The sequence continues at coordinate 508,670,365 of CM060932.1, read as the reverse complement.
TTATCATTGTTACCATTCATTTTAGTTATTAACTCATTATCAAATTACCAATTTCTATTTCTTTCAATATTTAATTACCAAAACCTTATTAAGTTGACAAATTTAATTATCAAAATTTACGGGTCATTACATATTATATCAATATTCTACAATTTTCATCTTAATTCATATTAACGCAATATTTACTTACATTTATTGCAATTAATTTACAATTAATTTTCAACAGATTAAATAATGAAATGATAATTAAACCATCGTTACCGCTTATAATTTCAAACACAATTCTATGTTTATTGTTAACAAACAAAATCAATGAATTCACATACGGATTAATTGTTCTATTTTAATCAATTCTATTTAATTACATACATTATCACCATTCAATACAACATTTGGTTTATTTACCATTTACGCTTTATGGCCAATTATAACTTTCCAATCATTCCAATTTATTGAGATTGCATTAAAATAGTCATCAATTACCTTAAATCAACATTATTACATTTCATTCTAGTTATTTTCTCATTATTAAATCTTAAATTTTTATAATTTTTCACAACATCAAACTCAAAAACTTATTTAATTTAATATTTTTAATTATCAAAAATTACGGGTCGTTACATTATAATTCAATTTGGTTTAATAATCCTTTATATAATATTATTTGTTTTGATTTTTTTTCTTTTTTTAATCATGAACTATACATATACATATACATATACATATACATATACATATACATATACATATACATATACATATACATATACATATACATATACATATACATATACATACATACACATATATACATACGTACAAATATACACATATAAATGTATAATTTTTTATTATATAGTACACCGTGTGCTCGCACACAGATATAGATATATATGCATGTATGTATATGTGTGTGTGTATGTATGTATCCATTGTTGACATCATTGACATGTGTATTCGTGATAATATTCATATAGTCTATAGAACTAGAATGGAAATATTTACGAATATATATATGTATGTGTATGTGTATGTGTATATGTATGTATATTTAAGCAAAAATATCCCCTTATCATGGCCTAAATTTTTCACCTTGAACGTTGAATAGCTTGACTCTGCTTGAATTAGAATCGAATTCCTTTTAGACAGAGATGCTAAACTGAAAGTATGACACACATATGTCCTTGTTTATTTAAATTTGTGTTTTAATTGCTTGAAATAGTAAAAGAAGGGAGTAGTGGTCGGCCACAAATGGGAGAGGTAGGAGTAAGAACAATAGTTCTAAAAATGGGGACTAAAGGTGTTTAAATAGTGGAGGGACAGAGGGGCCAAATGTGGATCCAGATCCAATATTTCTTCTTGTTTTGTAACGACTCGAAATTTTACCATCCCGATTTGCAAATATTTAATAAACTTTAAATATTCAAATAATAGGTTTTATAAATTAAAAATAATACGACTCTTTTAAATAATAACAAATTATGGTAAAACAGATTTGTAATAACCTAGGATTTTGCCACTTTGAAATAGACTATTTAAATATATTTTGTATAATCAATAAATGGACTTTTATTAGCAAATAAACCTATTTTAATCATTTAATATTGTTGATAAAGTTTTCAAAATTTGTTTACTAATATAGATAGCTCAAATAAAAATAGAAAATGTGTCTGAAGAACGTTTTTCGAAATTTTAATATTTCGGCACCCGAAAGTTGTCATGAACGTTGTGCACACTTGGTGCAACATACATACATTCATATATGTTAGGATTAGTATTAATTAATCATACTTATGCATATTAACACTTACATTTATACACACACACACACATCGAATCTTGGATGTGGCAAATTATGTTATAAAAGGCACATATATGCACATATAAACACACTTATATATATACAAATGCCATGCCATACCTTAAGTACCCTACAACATGGCCTGGGAAGGTAACGTTTATAAGAGGGAGAGGGGAAGTATAGGGGTGCATGCATGTGTATATATTTAATTATAACTACTTTATTTATTTTAAATAAAATTCCTAAGTCTAGATATATCCCTCTCATTTCTACATCCTCTTCTTTGTTTTCATTTACGATTTTCGTGTCAAAACCCTCATCTTATCTTCATGTAATTCAATGGCTTCCATCTCCAAATTTCTAAGAAAAAAGATAGAGAAAATAGTTTAAAAATATAACTAAACACCTTCCATTCACTTCCAAACTTATTCTCATCACAAAGCAAACCCCTACACCTCAAAAACACCTTCGACCGAGCCTAATATGCTCTTGGTCGAGCCCATTTGCTCCATAGAAGATCGCATTAAGTCATATTTTCAAGCTTAGGTGGTTTGCTAGTGTTGTAGCCAAGTTCAATGGAAGATCGGTTTGATTTATGTAAGTTATGGTGAGTAAAGTTCACATTTTTAAAACTCAAGTTAGTAACTTTTTAAAGTTATAAAATTAATGAGTTAAAATGTTGCTTAAGTATGTAGTGGTGTCATATGTTGTGTATCCTTGCATATATGCTGGTTTGGCATCGATTACTTATGCCGAAGTTTGAGTAGACGTTAAAGGTTATACCTTGAATATTGGAAAAGTAGGTTAGTATTTGTAAAGTAATATTATTTCGTATGATTGTGTTATAATGTTATAATGTGGTATTGTGATTGAATGTTGTATGTGTTGTATGTGGGATCATGATACAAAGGTAGCGATTCACTAACCAAAAGCGACATAGAAATCCGCTTTTTTGTCGAAAGTTTGATTTCTGGTTCAAAGTGAAAAAATTCAAGTTTAAATCTTTGATTTTGTTTTCAAAGGTTTTATTTCATTTTTTTAAAGAAGACAAGAGTTCAAAGTTGAAGTTTTAAAAGTTAGAAAATAAATTTTCAAATTTTTGAAAATTATGGGTCCGTATAGCGATAGCCGCTATGCGCGCTATTCGAAAAATCTAATTATTTTTTGATCTAAACTTGCTTTCACATAGAAATATTTTTGGAAATGTTTTCTAATTTTAATTAGGTAATTAGAGGACAATTATTTAGCCTTTTACTTATTTGTATATTTAATGATTGTTTAATTGATTAATATGTTAATAATGGTAATTAGTACTTAATCATTTGTTAATAATGGTTTTTAAACTTAAATGTTCATCAATTAAGTTAATCATGATTTGTTACTTGATTAAAGTTAACTATTACTTAATTATTAATTAAGGATTAATTATTTATTTAAGATAATTGTTAATTAATTATTATTTTATACAGGGGTTTTAATTAATTAATCTTCGATTAAGGTTAATTATGTTAATAAGATTTAATTAAGGTATAATTACTTTTAATTAGAGTTTAATTACTATTCAACAAAGATTTGACTCTCATTTACCAGAGTTTTAATTTATTTTGAAACTTCTTTGAATTTAAATAATCAATTTCGTTTTCAACTGTTTTCTTTTCAAGTTTGTTTTTAAACCAAGGGATTTCTGTGTCACTTACCCTTAAGTAACCCCATATGATGAGGAAAACTAAATGATATCTATTAGCAGAATAAAACACCATTTTGTTATTACAATTAATTTGGACAAGTTGATTGATTGTTATGTGTTCATCACTTATATACCTGCTGTTATGTATTACCATGTTAGACTGGATAAGTAAAACCAAATTTAAAGCACCATGGTGGTCATTAAGTCTCTATTTGTTATTATAAGGGTAAATATTTCATTTTCATTTTGAAATGGTTTTAAAACTATTGCATTTTGAATAAGATATTTAAAGAATGATTTGACAAATGGTTTTACCGAAGATGTTTTAGCTAATGGGAATGGTTCTTCATGCTCTAAAAAGAATTTTTTATAAAGAATTTGGAAATTTATAAGGTGTTTCTAGGTAAATGGATTTGAGTTTTTAAGCAAAGAAGATTTCACAAATAATAAAGATTTATAAAGTAGATTTGCTTATTAAAGGAAGCTAAATTGATTTAAGGTTAGCTAAGAAGTTGTTAGACAAGAAAGGTTAATGAAGAAGTTTTATAAATGATTTGGGGTATTTATAAAAGAATTTTAGGAAATGATTTGGATATTCATAAAGGGAGTTTGTAAAAGGGATTGGATATTTGTAAGAAGTTTATTTAAAAAATTGGATATTTACAAAAGCAAACTATATAAATGATTTTGAATATTTATAAAAGGGTTTTATAAATGAATTTGGAAGTTCAGATAACATTTTGAAATGGATTTGGATTTCATGCAAAGGGGTTTTCATGCATAAAATATATTTTATTAAAAATGGTTTATCAAAAGAAGTATAAAAGAATCCGAGATCTGGTTTCTCTGAATCGACCTTTTAAAAATGGTGCTATGGAACATCCATTCCACATTTAACACCGAAGAGATTGTATTGAGGGTGTCCTTACCTCCAATTTAAACAACATTTGTTTAATCCTTTATAACATGATTTGGAAGTAAGAAGTTATTCACTAATGTTTGCTATATTTTTATGTCAGAGAGTAAGTATATGAGTGTTTTAGACAAATGTTTAGGAAGGAGATTTATTAAATAAAGGTTTATTTTGAGGCTTAGTGGTTGCTATGGATAAATAAATCTCAAATTGAATCGGTTGTTTTTTATTTATTTGATAGTTAAACAATCGACCATCAAATATGGATCTAGAATGTAATTTTGGAAATATCTAGGAGAAACACATGAATTATATTGCACAATCATTTTCGATGATGTTGTACCGTGCGTATAAATCTCCTTTTGTTCTACTTGGACGAATGATAAGGAAATCCATCCACTAACGGTTAGAAGGTGAACTCCACTATTATCTTTGACTACTTATTTCCTAAAGAACCGAGGTTGAGTTTACCAAAATTATTGTAAGTTGTTTCAAAGAGATTGAGATCGGATATGTTATCCGAAAACCACTTCAATCCAACTCAAGCGTTCGAAGTAAAGACAACTTGAAGATGATGGAATGGAAGACGTAGCTCTTTGAAGTGCAAGGGCTACTTGTTACTAGTCCTGAGGATGATTCCAGAATGGATGTAGTAAAAGTAGTGCCTTCGATTTGTTCGTATCCTAATCAACCTATATGGATGAATGCTGGCATTGCATTGCTGCCTAGAGGGCAATTTTAGCATTCCCAGTGGGAAGTGCTTATAAATGGTAAAACATAGCCTAACGCTTCATCAACTTGGAATGACTAAAATAAAGGAGATGCACTAGGGCTAAGCGGTTCGCTTCCAATTAGTGTATTATCATCCCTATCTAGAGTCAATATCTTTCATTTATATGCTTTGGGGACCAATAACCATGATCATATTCGGTACTACTAGTCAAGTGGTAGGTCAGTTTTGTGTTAGTAGGGGATCTCGATGAAATCGTCGGTTTCATTTTATCTAGAGATGCACCGTGATGGACGGTACCCCAGTAGCCCAGTCATTATATGGAATCCATTATGGAATTTAATTAATGTAACAATTTCGGCTATGTTAATTATTTACTTTGGCCCTTGACATTTTTATAATATCAGTGGATTTTCTATAGAAAATTATCGTAAAGTAAAACCACATCCGTGTTTATACGCATCGTGGTCTTACGAGTTGCCTTTGATTTAACGGTTTTTATAAAGTTAATGCTTTACCCACACTAGACCCATGTCTGACTAGGAGTTTATTTTTCCCTTTTTCTAACCTCTTGGCTGCTCAAATCCAAATGGGTAGGCAAGTAGTTCAGGTTTTATGCAAATTTATCTTAGAGGAGCTTGGAGCAGTAGCTTTATCGATAGCTAGTTATTACCTTGTTTTCCACTGTATTATATGTATATTGTATCTGTTATGTAAGGACATGCTGTTGTAGTTGTCCCGGGCTAGAATTTGTATTAGTGTGATTCTGATGTAACATTTTGAAATGACTTTTGTAATATATTATGTTGAGTAATATATATTGTTCCGTTGCATTGTGAGATTCTATGTTGTTAGTTTCTTCTCCACTATTTTATCTTCATTTTCTTTTACCCTTAATGGCCTATCTTTTGGAGTAGCAGATCATTGCATTTGGTATCAGAGGTTAGGTTAAGTGAACACGTAGGCTTTGGCAGGGTAAACTAATTATGATAAAGGGTTAGTCATGCCCTAGGATGAGTATGAGTGTAATATATATAAGAGTGCATATTTGTTAGTGAATAAAAATGTTTTATATATATGAGTGCATATTTCTTAGTGAATAAAAATGTTTTATATTATTATTTTACCTATTGAGTAGCTTAAGAATTTTATCGATGCGCCTGATCAACGTTATTGATAGGGCATTCCTAAACACTTGAACAAGTTAAATTGATATAATATTATTTTAAATTTGATAAATGAAATAATTTTATCTAGGAATATATTTCTATATATAAAAATGGATGATTTTCAAAATGTATATGGTTATCTATGAGGATAGTTGGTTAGGAGTTAATAATATTTATATTATTAGCATTTAGGGTTTAATTATTCATGATCGTCCAGTTTTTAGCATTTACTATTGTCAAATTTAATAGTATATTTCCTTTTTCCATCATGGGTTGGATAGAATTTGTAGGAACATTGAATCAAATACCTTATGAATTAAGTTTCATAATTTGACCATAAGGCGTTCGACGATATGTTGGGTTAAAAATTGAATTTTAATAGAGGTGGTTATTAAAAGAAAATCTCAGATAGTTTTATAAGATGAACTAGGAGAGATGATTTTACAAATCAAAACTATTAAATGTGTTTTAAAAATGAAAAGGGTTTTGAGAATGCTAAATTCCGGTGGCTTTGATAAATTCCAAATGATTTTGGAAAATAGTAGCAAACTTTCTTAAATATATTTTAAGATATAGATATTTTGAAATAAAGTTTGAGAGCAAGGTTTTCTTTGGACAGTTCAAGAATAATTCTTGATCTGTTTTGTGATGATAAGAATAATCTTCTGAGTGTAGAATGTTTTCTTAGGAAGATATGATGGTGCACTTAGTAAATTATCCTTTTTGTCATTGTACAATCGGGAAAAGTTCGAATCTGAATGAATCTAAAGTAGTTGGATGGTAAAAAATATTTGTCTATAAATAGTATTGTTACAAGAAGAAATATGGAAAAAAAGAAATTTTTTATTAACTAGTTCGAGTATCTCGAAAATGACTAAAAATGGTTAAGAGATGTGTTCGGATGGCAAACACTTTTCTTAAGCATTGCCCTTCTTAGTAAAGGGGCATATGGTATTAGTTGGTACACCCAGTTCCTTGACATTATTTTGGAGCTACTCGGGCTATATGTATGTTTTCAAAAGGTTTTTGAAATAAAATCCAGATATTTTGTTCTTGGATGCCTTAAATGAAAGCGTTTTCAAAATAAAAAGATATTTTGAAGGTGGATTAATAAATGAAGTTATAATTAGGTTAAATTTAATAAGGAGGTTTAATTTGTTTACTTAAACTATGTCTTTTGATTGATTCTAACATATAGAACGTTAAGAATTATTTGATGTTATTAGGCCGGCTAACAGATATTTTTACCTTAGTAGTGTCAAAGAAAAAGTAGAATCAAAGATGGAGTTTGGGTACCAGCATCCTACTCTTCTTAATTACTTACCATACTAATTATGGTAAAGGGGTTGGTTTGGTCGACTTAGTTTCAAGATCCAAATTATTTTTGGCCTACACCTAATAGTGAAACTTAAATAGAATTAAAAATCAGATGTTTGTTTATACTCTTAGGATGTAGAAGAGTATTATAAGTTAATAAATTTAAAAATTGATTCTTATCAAGCATGGTGGGAGGGTAGAAAGTAGTTAGGCAGTAAGAATCGTTAGATTAGTACATAGGTTGTATGAAGATCGTTTCTCCTTTCCACATAGTTCTCGATCCTAAATTCGAATATATGATAGGACGTGTTTTACACTATTCTAACTAAGGATTTATCACTTGATTTTTGGCGGTGAGCATCGCTGAGGATTCTTAAACAGAACCATAAGTTGTCTATAATAGTTTATGGCTATGCAAGGAGAACATAGGTTTCTAATTAAGAGGTCTGATCAAAATCTGCACTAGGAAATTGGGTGAGCGATACTAGTTCAAAAGTGAAGTTATAGGTCGATTGATTGATCAAAATCAGATTTTGCTTAGGAATTATCTATGTACATCATGCGAACTGAAGAACAGTTTAACTGCTTCTAGGAATTTGGGTTATGGTACAATTTTGGGGACAAAATTCTTTTAGGGGGAGGAGTATAACAACCCAAAATTTTGCCGTCTTGATTTGTAAATATTTAATAAATTTTTAAATACTCAAATAAAAGGTTTTATAAATTAAAAATAATACGAAATAATAACAAATGATGCTAAAATAGATTTGTAATAATCCAGGATTTTGCCACTTTGAAATAGGCTATTTAAATATATTTTATATAATAAACAGGTGGATTTTTATTAGCATTTAATCATTCAATAATGATCATAAAATAGTTTTAAAAATTTGTTTACCAATATAGACAGTTCAGATAAAAATAGAAAATGCGGCCAAAGAACATTTTCTGAAATTTTGATTTTTCTACACAGAAAATCTTCGAGAACGTTGTGCACACTTGGTGCAACATGCCCACATTTATATTTGTTAGTATTAGTATTAATTAAGCATACATATGTATATTAACTTACATATATTTATACCGAAGCTTGGATGTGTGAAATTATGTTATAAAAGGCATATATATACATATAAACACGCTTATTTATATATACAAATGCCATGCCATACCTTAAGTACCCTACAACATGGCCTGGAGGGGTAATGTGTACAAGAGGGAGAGGGGAGGTACAGGGGTGCATGCATGTGTATATATTTAATTATAACCATTTTATTTATTTTAAATAAAATTCCCAAGCCTATATATACCCCTCTCATTTCTACATCCTCTTCTTTATTTTCATTTACAATTTTCTTGTCAAAACCCTCGTCTTATCTTCATGTATTTCAATGGCTTCCATCTTCAAATTGCTAAGAAAAAGGAGAAAAAATAGTGTAAAAATATAACTAAACACCTTCCATTCACTTCCAAACCTCTTCTCTTCACAAACCAAACTTCTATGCCTTAAAAACACCTTGGGCCAAGCCTAATTATTCCCTTGGCCGAGCCTATTTGCACCATAGAAGATAACATTAAGCATACTTTTAAGCTAAGGCGGTTTGCCAGTGTTGTTGCCGAGTTTAGTGGAAGGTTAGTTTGATTTATATAAGTTACGGCGACTCAAGTTACTAACTTTTAAAGTTGTAAAATATATGAGTAAAATGTTGCTTTAGTATGTGGTGATGTTATATGTTGTGCATGCATGCACATATGCTGGTTTGGCATTGATTGCTTATGCCGAAGTTTGAGTGGGCGATAAAGATTATACCTTGAATATTGATAAAAAAGTTGGTTAGTATTTATAAAGTAATATTCTTTCTTATGATTTGCTATAATGTTATAATGAGGTATTGTGATTGAATGTTATATGTGTTATATGTGGGTTCGGGATAGAAAGGTAGAGATTCGCTAACTAAAAGCAACGTAGAAATTTGCTTTTGTTGTCGAAAGATTGATTTTTGTTTCGAAGCGAAAATATTCAAGTTTAAATCATTTATTTTGGTTTCAATGGTTTATTTTCATGTTTTAAAAGTTAGAAAATAAAATTTCAAGTTTTGAACATTAAGGGTCTGTATAGCCATAGTGTCGCTATAAGTGCTGTTTGGAAAAACTAGCTATTTTTCTAATCTGAAATTATTTTCATTTAGAAATCTTTTTGGAAATGTTTTCTAACTTTAATTAGTTAATTAGAGAATAGTTATTTAATTATTTAATTATTTACCGATGTTTTAATTGATTAATTAATCAATAAAAGTAATTAGTACTTAATCATTTGTTAACAATGGTTTTAAACTTAAATGTTCATCAATTAAGTTAATCATGATTTATTACTTAATTAACATTAATTATTATTTAATTATTAATTATGCATTAATTAATTATTATTTAATTATTTATTTAAGATAATCATTAATTAATTATTATTTTAAAAAGGGTTTTGTCTAATTAATCTTTGATTAACATTAATTTTGTTGATTTTATTAAGGTTTCGTTAATTTTAATTATAGTTTAATTAGCATTTAACAAAGATTTGATCCTCATTTACAAGGGTTTTAATTTATTTTAAAACCACTTTGAATTTAAGTAATCATTTTCGTTTTAAACTATTTTCTTTTCAAGTTTGTTTCTAAACCAAGGGATTTCTATGTCGCTTACCCTTAAGTCACTTCATATGATGAAGAAAACTAAATGACATCTACTAGCAGAATAAAACACCATTCATCTGTAACAATTAATTTGGACTTTTACTTAAGTTGAGTTGATCCCTTATATATCTGCTATTATATGATACCATGTTAGACAGGATAAGTAAAACCAAATTTAAAGCACCATCGTGGTTGTTAAGCCTCTGTTTGATTTTTTTTAGGATAAATAATTCATTTTCTTTTTGAAATGGTTTCAAATTTATTGCATTTTGAGCAAGATATTTAAAGAATGATTTGACAAATGGTTTTACTAAAAATGTATATAGCTAATGGGAATGGTTTTCCATGTTATAAAAAGAAGTTTTTATATAGAGTTTTATAAAGAAATTTGAAAATTTATAAGGTGCTTATGGGTAAATGGATTTGAGTTTTTAAGAAAATAAGATTTCATAAATAATGAAGATTTATAAAATGGATTTACTTATTAAAGGAAGCTAAATTGACTTATGGCTATTAGGAAGTTGTAAATAAAAAAGGTTTGTAAAGAGGTTTTATAAATAATTTTGGGGTATTTATAAAAGAATTTTAGGAAATGATTTGGATATTCATAAAGGGCATTGTAACGACCCGAAATCCAACGTCCGAAAATCAACATCCAATACCTCACTTGTATTCAAATGCTGGAGATTCAAACGTCGGAGTCTAGTTCGCTGGAGCTTATAACAACATTAAGTGATAACAACACAGCGGAAACAAAATGAATTTTCATTGATAAACAACATTGATACAGTATAGATACAACATTGATACAACACATGAACACCAACATCAGAGTGCTATATACATGATATAACAAACAGAATAATAACATCACAGCGGAACAACAACAACAAGGTCTTCAAAATAATCCAACACACTGCAACTTCAATGCAAAAGCTCTAAAGCTCCGAAGACTTCCAAACCAAAAACTTCAAAGACGTTCGAATCTACAATCCGAACTAGCTCCAGAATAGAGATAATCTGACTCTAGGCTTCCCGTGTGGAAAATTATGGGCACCCAGAGCTTAGGAAGGGAACAATAAACTCTGGGACAGTCATGGGACTGGTATGAGTAAACAGAAACAAATTACAAAAATAAATCTGTTATGTTTTTTTGGAAAATGAAACAACCATAAGGCCTCCCGCCATACACATAATGCAACTGCACACTTGGGGGAGATTTCTCCTTATAATGGTCAAACATGTTTGATACGCGAAAATCCTTTGATATTGTTATTAGTGCATAGTATGAAAAACCTTTCGAAAGTATAATATTAATCTTAGCCAGCATAGGTACCATTATATTAGGCCTACTATAGCTACCACCTGAGGTGGCAGGTTTTACAACTGAAATTGTAAAGGGCTTATATTGTTTTGTTTGGATTTCCAACAAATGGCCAAGGCTAAGGAACTTCCTTTATCCGAAAGGGTACGCCTCTGGAGGGACGCCTCGAGAACCTGACTTGCTCTCTACCAACACTAGGCCTGGTTACCTCTATAACAAGGTAACTAACTATCACGAGTATGTCATCCCTTGGTCGTAACCGACCTTTACCGAGGGCCCTCAACACCAACAACCACATAAGCAAATTATCTGGCCTCCATACCAAAATACCACTTTTTATCCAAAAGGAAATGCACATACCCTAAGGGACGCGACCCCCATAACCTTGCTGCATCTTTTCCCGTTTCGACCATTTTCGGGTATGAGGTTCGATGAAGTCTCCTCCCACAAAGCTACGCTTTTCACAAAATCCATGCTTCAATCAACCAATGATCAGCACTTAGCATGCCACACTACCAAATTAGGAATATATCACTAATAACTATCAACTACATAACATCTTAGCTCGTACATCTCAGAGAAGCATGTTAAGCTAAGAGAATAAATTCTTCGCCACCAAACAAAAATGTATTTGATAGAAATCATCTTTACATCTCAAAGTATAATGTCGAACATATATCCATACAAGTCCATCCTGTGTTTGAATGGAACCTAAGGCACTTCGTCCAATAAAGGAAGAAGTCCTTGCAAATCTGGATATCCACAATCCCGACAGAGCTCCCCATCACATATGGAGATCCCTATACCGGAGCAACTCAGTGCGGAGATAATCGATAGGTAATCCTTTCATTTCTAGAATACCCAGTCTTCAACCACCGTCTTCAAGTGCACTTCCATTTCGTCGTATCATTATTCAAAATGAATTTTATGACTTAATGTCCTCTCCTGGCTTAATCGAATAAGAAGCGCTTATTTTTTAAAAACCACCTGGATATATAAGTCACAAAAGATTTCCATTTATAATCTATTGAAAAAAGATTCACATTTAAGTTTCGATGTGGTTTTCTGATAACCATTTGGAATCCGACTCCCGGTCGCATTGAAATTCAAATGCCATTTTAAAGGCGAAACAATTTTACTTCAGTTCAGAAGTTCACATTCACACAGCAAAATATCACATAAGTCACAGCTCAAAACAAAGCAATTCATATCATAAAGTATCACATATCAAAGATATCAACTAATCTAAGGCATTCTATAATAATCCAATCACCTATAAGCAAGATGAATTGGTCGTTCAATTCCTAAATAATTCGATTTAATTTCCAAATAAATTAAATTAATTACTTTAGTTACTTTTAAGTCCTGCTTAATTATCCTTAAGTAATTACAATTATTTTAATTAATTATAATTAATTAATCACATAATTACTTTCATAAATTATCCTTAATTAATGATTTGATTATCCTTAATTATTAATCAATCAATCCTTAATTATTTATTAATTAACCTTAATCAATTAATCTTTAATCATTATTTGATTAACCTTTAATCATTTTTTAATTAACCTTTAATCATTAATTAATAAATTAATTAATCTTTAATTACCGTCATTAAGTAATTATTCTTTAAGTAATTATCTTTAAATTACTATCATTACTTCAGCTATAATTACTTAAAACTTTAAATTAATTAAAAGATAAATCATTTATTTTAATTAATTACTTAATTATCCTTAAAATCTTTAAATAATAAACCTGTAGTTAATTAACATTAACGCAAAAATTAACTTAAGGTATTTAGGTTAATTAATAATTGAAAACATTTATTCTTAATTAACTCTTTAATTACATTATTAAATTTATAATAAATTAAGAATTAATTTATAAATAATGATCACATGATTAAGTAAATTAAACTTAATTATTTTAAAATAACTTACTTAAAACCTTTAATGATCCCATTTTTAAATAAAACAATTATTTTAAAAGAATGAGTTAAAAATGTTTTAATCTTGAATTTGTTTTAAAATTTGAAAACTGTTTTTATGCCTACCCGAGACAATCCTGAGATCACCCTCGAGCCAAATATAATTTCCTTCGAGTCCAACTGGAACCACCCTATTTTTTTTCTTTGTTTTTGTTTTAAGTTTAAAACCCGATACATACTTACAAACACCCGAACCAAAACTTGAGCCAGCACACAAATTCTCCGAGGTTAACTTCGAGTCAAACCTTTCTTCCTCAAATCTAAGCTACTAACACAAACTTGATACCGTACATATGCATAAGTGCTCTAATGAACTCCGATCAACCTCACCATCATCAATGAGTCATCGACGATCTACTCAAGCCCTCAGACCACCCAGATCGACGACTCACATGCAAATCAAAATCGAACAATCAAAATACCTACTGGAACAAACTGATCATTAAACAATCACCTCGCACGGCCACCTCCGGCTATCAGAGATCACACAATCGTATCCAAAGCTTCGTCGACGACCAACGCTTCGATTTCCCTATGCCTAAGAACTCCGATCCACTGACGACACTGCATTTAATCGAGTTCCGACCATCACCAAAACATGAGATAAAACCCTATATTGACATCGTTTGACCTCCACGATGATCAGGAATTTTCCTGATCATTTTTCCGAAGTTCGTCCATCACCCAGCTACCTCCAGTAGCAATCCCGATCATCCATTTTGCATCGATCGTCGGGAATCGCAAAAAACCCAAAAATGATCAACTCGAGATATCTCTATATTTACAAATTTAAAAATCATGATTCCACTTTTAAAAATCATTATTTTCGAAAACATTTTAGATGATATAATTAAAACCAGAAATCATGATGCTTGAATTTCCAACATATATTTAGTTTTCCTGTATTTTCCAATTTCTCGAAAATGCTTCAATTAATTATGTTTAAAATTATTTTTAAAACCTAAAACATGATTATACACAACCTTAAAGCCTAAAGAAGATTAGAGAGAGAGAATTTGGATTTTGAAACAGGTTTGAAACCTGTAAACCTGGAACAGAGCCATTTGCTTTGTACCCAGACATGTGCACATCCATATCTGCATATATACATGCGTATTTGTGTACATGCACACATATTTACAAATTCACTTCAAACATTAATCACAACATCAAGTCAAAATAAGATCAAACGTAAGTTTACTCACCTGGATTTTGCAAACAGAAAGCATGGAAGTTTGTTCTTGAATTTGAAAATCTGGAAAACTTGTATTTAGTTTCTGATCTGGAATGCTTTGCTTTGAAATCTTGTTTTGATCTTTAAACCGATTGTTGTTCTTGATTTGAATCTACACTTGATGTTGTATTAGCTTGTTTTAGGTTGAGATGATCTGATCTTAGTTGCTTTGTTTATTTGATTGCCTTGATTCAGGTTTTGTTTTGAATTTTTTATTCTGGTCTGTACAAGTTTGAGTTGTGAAAAAAAGGTTTCTTTTGAAATTTAAAGTTAGAATAAAAATGGGAGAGAGGAGTTAGAATGATATATATAGCTTATTTCTATTATTTTTAAAAATAAAAGAAAATTAGGACACTTATAATAATGCATGATGATTTAGTTAACACTTGTTAATTTCTATGTTAAATGATTTACACTTGTTACATTATGTGTTATAATTTTAACACGTGTCTTTTTTTGCATATTAGTAATATTTTTATATGATTGTAAATTACATTTTTCTTTTTTTTTCTTTTATAAATACATTTCCTTTGTTATATTTATATATAATTTAAAGAAAATGATTTAAAACTAATTTATACATTAATAAAAATCACATGTATATTATTTTTAAATCCTACTTAATTTTTCTTAAAATATTTATATTTGAATTTCAAATTCAAATTCAAATTACAATCTAGTCATATGTGTATATATATATATTTAAATTAACTCTTATCTTGTTTGTTTTTGAAAATTCAAATTAATTCACAATTAAATTCTAAAAATTTATATAAATTATTAATTTAAATTAGGTTTAAAAACGAGATCATTACAGGCCTTCATAAAAGGGTTTAGATAGTTATAAGAAATTTATATAAAAGTTGGACATTTATAAAAGCAATTTATATAAATGATTTTGAATATTTACAAAAGGGTTTATAAATGAATTTGGAAGTTTGGAGAGTATTCTGAAATGGATTTGGATTTCAAGCAAAAGAGATTTCACGAATGTGATTAAAAAAGGTTTATCGAAAGAAGTATAAAAAGAATTTGAGATCGTGGGTTCTCTAAACTGACCTTTTAAAAATGGTAGTATGGAATATCCGTTCGTCATTTAAAACCAAGGGGATAGTATTGTGGGTTGCCGTTACCTCCAATTTAAACAACATTTGTTTAATGCTTCTTAACATGATTTGGAAGTAAGAAGTCATTCATAAATGTATGTTAGTGTTTTAGACATATGTTTAAAGGGGGATTTATTAAATAAAGATTTGTTTTGAGGTTTAGCAGTTGTTATGGATAAATCAATCTCAAATTAAATTGGTTGTTATTTGTTTATTTGGTAGTTAAATAACCGCTATCAAATATGGATTCAAAATGTAACTTTGGAAATATCTAAGAGAAACAAGTGAGTTATATGGCACAGTCATCCCCGATGACGCTTTCTTATACATATATGGTTTCGTTCTCCTAGGCCAAGTGATAAGAAAATCCATCCACTAATGGTTAGGAGGTAATCTCTGCTCTTATCATTGAATAGTTATTTCCTAAAGAACCATGGTTGAGTTTATTGAAGACTTTCGAACGTTGTTTCGTAGAGATTGGGATCAAATATGTTATTCAAAACCACTTCGATCCAATTCAAGCGTTCCAAAGTGAAGACATCTTGAAAAATGATGGAATAGAAGACGGAGCTCTTTGAAATGTAAGGGCTGCTTGCCATAGATCTTGAAGGTGATTCCAAAATGGATGTAGTAGAAGTAGTGCCTTTGGTTTGTTCATATCTCCAACAACCTGTATGGATGAATGTTGGCATTTCATTGCTTCCTGGAGGGTAGAGTTACCATTCCAACCTGGAAGTGCTTATAAAAGGTAAAACATAGCCTCAAGCCTCATCAACTGGGAATGACTAAAACATGGGTGATGCATCAGGGCTAAGTGGGCCGCTCACAATTAGGTTATGATCAAAACTATCTAGAGTTGTTATTGTCTCTAATTTGTATGCTAAGAAGCCCATTAACCAAGAGGTGCTCATATATGATACTGCTAGTCAAGTGGTAGGCCGGTTCTGTGTTGGCAGAGGATTTCGATGAGGTCCTCGGTGTTGTTTATCTGGAGATGCACCATGACGGATGGTACCCCAGTAGCCCAGTCGTTGTATGGAATCCATTTTCCAATAAGTGCCTTTGGTCTTAGTTGTATACCTATTATACTGGAATTTAATTAATGCAACTATTTCGGCTACGTTAATTATTTAATTTGACCCTTAGATGTTGTTATAATATCAATAGGTTTTTTATAGAAAATGTTGTGGTTATCATAAGGTAAAAATCCATCTATATTTATGTGTGGTGCGGTCTTACGAGAGATACCTTTAATTTGAAGGTTTTATAAAGTTCTCACACTTGACCCATGTCTAACCCGGAGTTTATTTTTTCCTTTTCCTAAACTCTTGGGTGTTCAATTTGAATGGGCAACCAAGTTGTTCAGGTTTTCTACAAATTCATACTAAAGGAGCTTGGAGCGGTTGTCTTCATCAATAATTAGTTTTTACCTTGTTTTTCGTTGTATTATATGTATATTGTATATGTTAGATAGGGACAGGCTGTTATAACTATCCTAGGCTAGAATTTGTATTAGAATGACTCTGATGTAACATTTTTAAAATGGCTTTGTAATATATTATGTTAAATAATATATATTGTTCTGTTGTGTTGTAGGATTCTATGTTGTTCATTTCTTCTCTTCTGTCTTATCTTTCATTTTCTTTTACCCTTAATGACTTGTCTTTCGGAGTAAGAAAGGTAGTCATTACATGTTATTCCTAAAAAAATTGAATTAATATTCATCCCCTTGTTCAATTTCGTATGGCCAATCACGCTTGTCCATACTTGGGCCTTCAAGCCCCATCAGATAAATATGCATCTAAATTTTTATGTAACGCACATCAATATCATATATCGATACTTGTGTATACAAATTTTGTATAGGCACTATTTTTAATATCAATCAACGGAAATCTGACAAAATTTTATAATTAATATGTCATAAATATTAATTAAGTTAATTAATTATATAATTATGACTTAATTAAATTAGGTAGTAGTCATAGTATTCAACATTAGGTTGTGAGACTTTTAGGAATAAGTTTGGTCAGTGACTAATATCGAACATTCAAATATTAATGTTCACACATCACCCTAGCAGTATGATAATTTAGTCAAATCTAGTGCTTACAAAGCTTCGAAAAAACCCAAATTTACTTGTTTTAAGCATTACCCGCTAGTGGTAATTATTTACGTTAATTCTCTTCATCAAAACTACATCACATTATGACTTATGGAATTTGGTAATGGTCAAAATTCCAATATCTTCCATATTCAACTTTATAGTGCGAATACAATGTCCTTTGTTCAATAATAACAGTTATTATTAACCGAACTGCTTTGGTCAGAGACTTTGACATTGAATCTAATTTAGTTGACTGTACTAATTCCTTATAACCGAAGAGATGAAATCTCTATTAAATAGTGTTTCACTTCCAATGCTTTCACTCGACCAAACTGTAGTGTTCGATAGATGTTATGCTATGATTTAACTATAATCGAAGTGGAGTTTCCACATAGAAGCTCAACCGTATTCTCAAGTCAAGATAATTTTGTAATATTGTCACATTGATATTTTCTATTAGACCTTATTAACCAACATAAAACTATTGAGCGAGTCCTTCCATTGTTATCCAATAAATGTCAGCATGTAAACTCTTGGTACCCCCAGCGACCATTAGTGATACATTATGCAACATTTGAAGAATATTACGTGCTCTAGTTTAACATTCATCAATATCCAATCTTAATACATCTTGATTAAGAACATTTAAAATGGTATGTTTATTATATTATGATATATTTCACATGATTACAACATATTATAACCACTATCACAAAACATATCATTTACGATTTTTTATTAAATATACTTTATTAAAAAATATAGTACAACAATTATATCATGTATATAATAGAAACAAAACACCTTTTATTTTGAACAAGATTGATTATCGAGTTAGATATATGTAACAAATTACATAATTACCCCTAGGGCATACCCTTAACTCTATCACGTCGAATGAATATAGTTGGGTCTGAGTTAAAGAATTAGAGGTGAAACATTATCAAATGGAGAATTTGTCTCCTTAGTTATACGAGGTAAGCATCATGGTCGGTTGTAGTCAACTCAAGGTCAAAGGCTCTGACCAGGGTAGTGTAATTAATAATAATTGCTATTAATGAACCAAGGATTTTTTATTTGGACTAATCAAACCGAGTGTGAATGATGTTGTAATTTTGAGTAAAACAAAATTACATAAGTCCTAATGTTATAAAGTGTTGATGAAGAGAATTGGTGTAAATAAGCGTTATTATCGATTAATAGTGATAATAGTAAATTTGGATTCTATCGAGAAGTTGTATAAGTATTGAATCCAACCAAAATGTTACCCACTAGCTAAGGTGGCGTGTGAATATTTTTATGTGAATTACCGATATTAATCATTGATTGAATTTACATATTTGAGTCGCATAACCATAATGGTGGATACTTTTAAAACCACATGATTTAATTAATTTTTAATCATTGTAAACTAATTAAGTTAATTAATATTTATGAAATATTAAGTATTATATTTTTTTATTTATGAGTGCCACTTGCATTTAATGAAATATATAAATGTAATGACTCAAAAATTCTAATGGTTTTATAACGTAATTAATTGAATTTTTATGAAATTTAAAACAATTAAATTTCGAAATGAAAATTTGATATTTGGTATGCGCCTATTCAAGCATAGCAAATGGTAAATTTTCATTCGAAAATATGGAAATCAGTTTTGTTGTGTAATTTTACTTCAATTTAAATCAGTTAAAATGACGTAAATAAAATGTTTTCAAAATCTGATTATTTTTATATAATAAATTTGTAAATCAACTCCTAAGTGCGATGTCATATTTCGTTTCGACAAATTTGGACTGCTATATCTCCGTTTATCTTATTTTCGACATTTTAGCAGCCTTTTCGGTACCGAATATCGATAGTAATAGGATGATCGTATCACCCGTATCTATATACCATTCTGCTCGTCTCATTGTTCTGATCCCCGTAATATATTCATTCGTATATTTCGGGGCCCGATACGCGGCGAAATCTGCGAAAATGATTAGTCGTACCGGTACCCTTTTTGGGTTTTTGGTTTCTGTGTCTATTCAATTATCCTTCGTGATACCTAACTGCCATCAATATTCATAGCAGTTCACGTATTTGACTTTTGCCTTTTCTGGCTCTTACCATTCTTTTATATAATTGTTTGTCTCTCTGCCTGCTCTTCTGATCTGTCCATTTCTTTAGATAATAAAAGTATATATTTATTATTTTGAATACCTTTATTCTGAAACCATGTGCACGTCTCCTGGAATTTCTCACCTTCTCTCTTCTTTTGTCTGTTTCAAAATAATAATAATAATAATAATAATAATAATAATAATAATAATAATAATAAAAGAAAATAATGTATACATTTAAAGTCGATATGTTGTTTCGAATCGGTTGCACGTTTTCATTTCGCCTATGAAGCCGCTTCCCTTTTTTTTACGTTTTTCTTTTCAAAGGAAATTTTATATCATATATAATGTTTACATAAAAACATTGCCTATCACTTTCCTTTTGCCTGTGAATCTCCTCTCCTCCTTCTTGTTTCTATTTCAACCCGAACTTCATTTTTATATATAAATTTATTTATTTTTCTAATTACATAGCATTATCACCACTTCCCCTTTCTCCATTGGATCCGCCTTAGCTCCATTTACCCACCTGAACGCGGCAGCCAACCGCCGTGCTCACCGGCCTCTGCCACGCTCACAGCCCGAACCCTACGTCAGCCGGCATTAATAATACAACTCACGTGGAATCCATCATCCCCGGCTCGCCTCACCTAGCTTTTCCCTCCGTTGTCCTCCTCTAACCCGCTACCTGACCTCGACCACACTTCGGCATAGCTGCATCTCTAGCCCGTGAGAACATGGCAGCCATAACTCGCCATCTCGCTCCGGTAACCAAGAGCCTCCTCCCCTCTGACAGCGAGCACTAGCTCGCCGAAGCATTCCACTTAGATCGAGCATGTTTGCCCCTGCTTCTAGCCGAGCTCTGCATCTTATATATGTTACATATACACACGTACATATGTTCTAATATGTATGTTCCTCTGTAGCTTCTCATCTCCTTTTATATAGAGGTATATTATATTATTTATATTACATTATGAAGAGATAGTATATATTACAGAGCATTTATATATATATATATGGGTTCAGTTTATATAAAAAAGTTATATAAGTAGTCTGTTATATGTTGTATATATATATATATATATACTGATGCAAGCTTTGTGTGTAGTCTGCTGTTCGTTATATTAGTTTTTGTAAGTCGTATATAACAGGTTGCATGTATATATATATATATATATATATATATATATATATATATATATATATATATATATATATTAGTTTATTTCATGCATATGATCTGTTGAGTTAGTAGATGCATATTTTAATAAAGCAAGTTATAGGGATTTTAAAAAATAAGTATTGATTTTTAAATATATTATATATACATATTTATTTATTTTACTCAAATATGTTATATATGTTTACAGTTCATAAGTTTATATTATCTCATGAAAAGTATTATATATTATATTATAAAGTTTTTTAAATTTGTGTATTAGTTTATATACATAATATGTAAATTTATATATGTTGTAGTTATAATGTATTAGTCTGGATAATCTGTTAGTTGTATATAAAGTTTATACTAAATCTGTAGCTTGTATTTGGTTCTCAAGTAATCTGTTCATCATTTTTTCTATTTCGCAGAACCTGTTTCATGTCTTCCTAATATATAAAGCTTATATCTATGCAAGTTTAGTTGTTTATAATATGTAAATTATATACAACGCTTATACATTCTATAGTATTTTGGTTGCATGCTTTTATTGTAAATATATAGTATATAAGTGGTATATAACGTTGCTTGTATATATAAGCATTTATTTCCTGAAATGTTTACTTATAACAGTTATGTATTACTATGTCAGTAATATATTAGTTTAGGAAATGATTTCAGGTACTGTGCATGTAATATAATATATATTTTTTAAAATATATTTGTTAAAATTAATATCGATCTTAAAATATGCGTTTATATATATATATATATATATATTGATTTTTGACATATGTATATATGTTTAAATTTAACATTGAATTTAAATAAATATATATATATATATATATATATATTGGTTTCATCGATCTCTTGTCCATTTTAACTTACCATCTCAATATCGATTTATCGCAGCAATTCCTAGCTTGTCGTATCCAATATCATGCCCATGTCCATGTGTGCATCCGCATCAGTTGCTTCTCATTCCATGTTCTCTAGCCTCGAAAGGTGACAATCACTCACGATTAACATTCTTATAGATAGGAAATTTAATTTCACTTGAAACGACAATTGAAAAATGCTGTTAAATTTGAATTGCTAGTTATTTAATTATTAAATATGATATGCCATTATCTGCAAATTGTACACCTGTGATATATGACACCTTATCCTATTATATATATTTTCTATTTAATTTATCACTGATGATATATGGCTATTATTGATATGTTATATTATTGTTCTCACTATGAAAGTTTCCTATTAATTTAGAATTCCCTATGGGTTGAAATGATACATACCCGAACGATTTTGTAGAGCAAGGGAAAATCGTTATGCGTTGAAATAATAAACCCAAGCGATTTTCATTGATTTTAAATTTTGAAATTGCAAGTTGAAATGATATATACCCGTAGATATTTAAAGTTCCGATTGAAATGATAAACATCTGGATCACTTGACCATATGATAGAAAATTATATACGAACACCATTAGTCTATATTTGGAAAATGATTTTCAAAGTTTGAAAGATTTTTACAAATATATATAATAAGGTTTTATAAAAATATAAATTTAATAATAAGATTTAATTTAAATAAAATTTAATTTAATTAGTATATAATATTTTTAAACATTTATTTAAATTTATATTAATATTTTAAAAATGTATTTTATAACCTTAATAATAAAGGTTGGGAAGATGAATAAATGTTGACCTGGAATTTAAATTGGTTGATAATTGAATTTAAATAGGAATTTATTTGAACTTATTGATTTCTAGATATTGAAAATATGATTTATAAGTTGATTTGATAAAAAGTGATTAAATGAATATTCTTAAATTTAAATAAAATTAAGATTGAATTAATATTGATTTATATTTATAAATTGAGATTTAAATAAATTGTTATTAAAACGGTTAAGTGGATATTTTCCAATTTGAATAAAAACTAAAGTTAAATGTTGAAATATAAATAAAATTTATATACTGTACAGGTTTGAATATTTATACTTGAATTTTTGAACTTTAAATTGAAATGGTTAAATTTGAATTGATTCAAATTGGAATTTACGGAATTTAAGATGATTTGAACCGATTTGCGAAATTGGAGGAAACCTTTTCTATTATATAAAGTATTTTTAATATATAAACTATTTTAATATATAAATTATTTTAATACATAAGATATTTTAATTTATAAATATTTATTATATATGCTATTTTCAATATCTAAATAGTAAGTCGAAAGTGCTATGATTTCTAAAGACTTGTGATTTCAAAAGTGTTATAATTTCGAAAGTGTTATGATTTTGAAAGTGCTATGATTCTGGAAATGAATATTATATAAATTGAATAATGATATCAAATTGATATGGTTTTAAAATGAACATGACATTTTGATATAAAGCATGAACTATTTGAAATGAAATAAACACAGTGTGAAATAAGTGTTTGATTGTTAAAGAGACTGGGATCGGATATTGTCATACTCTCTTCCAATACCGAAAACCACTTTAACAACTGGTTTTTCCAACAAAAGAAAACAAGAAGCCTGGAAGAGCCTGATTCCAGTAGTCATTTATTTGGCACCTCCCAAGGAGCGGGAACTGCAGGTCTAATTTCGCGATAAAAGAGCTCTGTTTTCGAACAGATTTGTCCATTGTACTAGTGAAGATTCCAGAATGAAGCAGGATGGTTTGGCGACGATTCTATATGGTATTTACGTAGCCCTGACTCCCGTAAGTCAGCTTGATGTGGCTAAAACATGAGCCATGCTGGACCAAGTGAGGTCATTCCTCCGATCGTGCACATTCCTTCGGTACCATTCTATTGCTTTTGTGATTTGGTTAGTTGCACCTTTGATTTGAAAATGTGTCACGAGGTGGGCGGTAGTAGCTGCTATGCATTACCACCAGTCCAGATACGTAAACAGTATATCTACCCTGGCATTGCCTCGAGTGCCTTGTCAATGCTCTATCACGTCTTCTACGAGTTTGTTTTGTACCATACCTATGGGGTGCCTTCTGGTTAAACCTCCAATTTATGGAGGAGCGTACGGTACTGTGTGCATTATGAGAATATATAAAATGTGTTAAGGGGGATATAGGTAACACCTTAACGCTATTTTAATAGTTTACTTTACTATATACATATTATAATAGCGTATATTAGTACAAAGTAGATAGTTCTATGGATCCTTAGAGGATGGAAATTCCAAACATCCTTTAAGTTACTTGTATTTCAGTTGACATTTTACTAGAGTTGAATTTACAATATAAGAATGTTAATCCCGACTCGAGTGTTTTGTATTTTGCTTTATACTCGGGTCAGACTGAGTGTCACAACATTTGAGACTCACCTTTAGAGATTGGAGCTTTGCTTGAAGATCCGTCTTATCTATTCCGCCTTTCTAGTTGCTTGCTCAGACTTGTCATCTATTTGTATTCGAGACTACATTGTATTTGAGATATTCTATTGTATTTCATTTCAAACCCTGCTGTTTATATGGTAGCTTCATAAACTACTATTTATCTATTCCGCTGCTTAATGTTATATCACTCTCTATTTGTGATTACGTGATTGATTTATTTACTGTATATGCTATTTTTGCCAAATATAAATTAACAATTTGATATTTTGACCAATTCAATTCAGACATGTACGGATGCGAATAGTTCGAAATAATGGGTCGTTACAGTAAACATAAAAGTTATGTAGATGTATCGATATATGATATCGATAGAAATAATTAAATTCATTTAGTTAGTTCAGTTGTAAGTGCATTCGAGAGTTACTGAATCCCATCTTTCCTCTTGCTTTAGCAAACCAAAGGGGAGGGAAATTAGAAATGTTTTCAAATAGGATTTGAAAATGAAATGAGTAGTTAAAGGAAGGAAAGAGGTCTCTCTCTTTGGTTCTCACTAATTACCATCTTAATTAAAATATTTTCTTTCTCATATACTGATTCACTCTCTTGATAATTCATTTTTCTTTCTCTTCTCTCTCTCCCACTCATAACAAAAATTTCATAGCTTCCATAGAGAAAAATTCCTAAAAATAAATTCAGTTAAAATCAAAATAATATAATAAAAGATGG
Organism: Allium cepa; assembly: GCA_030765085.1. Taxonomy (NCBI): domain Eukaryota; kingdom Viridiplantae; phylum Streptophyta; class Magnoliopsida; order Asparagales; family Amaryllidaceae; genus Allium; species Allium cepa. The sequence continues at coordinate 508,644,935 of CM060932.1, read as the reverse complement.
TGCTTCAAATCCTTGCAAATTTTGAAGATTATTCAATCAGATCTGGAAGTTCTCTTCTTCATTCAAGGTGCGATTTTTGGCAACATCTATAAGTAATTTCTAATTTTATTCAATTATGGAATACATGATGGTAATAAAGTTAAAAATCATACATGTTGTATCATTATTTATTATTTATTCATTTTGAATGTATTTTTTATTCTTATCATTCTTCAATGAATTTGTATATTCCCAAGTTGTCCAATATATTTTATTTTTTATAAATTGATGTTTATAAAAAAATTATGCAACCTTTTTTTATTGTAAACTAATTTTAATTAATTATTTTTATTTCGTAATTATCATATGCATAAAGTTTTAAAACCATTTTGAAAGCTGGCTTAATATTTTGTATATTTATTAGTTTTCAATGTAAATTATTTTGGTTTTTTTTGCATATGTCTAAAGGTTGCTTTGATTCAAAATTTATAAGTGGACTTTCATACAAAATCACAAACCTACGTTTAATCCTCCTTAATTTAAAGCTAGTTTTATTATGTTAGATCTAAGTTTTTAAAACATAATAAATAAAAAAAATTCATATACATACATTATCTTAAAAATATAATTTGCAATTATATATATATGTATATGTTATTTCATATCAAAATTTGAAAAATGGGCTTTTGTGTAAAATCTTCAATTTAAATTCGAATCTTTCCTAAATTAAAATTAGATTTAAGCTGTTTATTTTAGAATTCAAAACATATTAGTTAAAATTAAGATATGTTTGAATATTCAAAATTGTTTGGAATGATATTAAAGGATGAGTAAATGGAAGGAGATGACTTCTCCACCTTTTCCTCTCTTTTATAATTACTTAGGCGTAATTGATTTCCATTTTGAATATAAATAAACTTTTAATTAGTTAAAATAACTTCATAACATATTATACATGTATGTAAATATAAGTAAACTATATATATAGTTATTTTATGTTTAAAAGAATATGGACAATGAAGGCATATATAAAGGGACAAATGGGTTTGTTGCAACGTAAATTCCAACATCCTTATATAGTTGCTTTAGCCATATTCGCCGCCGATGTTTTGCATTTGCACTTTACACACATGGGTGTATTTGATACACACTACAATATACATTTAAATTAAAATTAAAATCAAATTCTTTTGAATAAATAAATAATTATTCTATTTAAATTATTTTAGATAGGGTTTAAAATCCATTTTGATTTTATCGTCTAACAATGTTTTAGAAATGGAAAAACTTTTGAAATTCATCTATTTAACCCATTTTTGACTGGATCGATTCCTTTGATGGTAACAGAGACTAAATGTTCTATACGGTATAATTTAGCAGCGTTAGGGCTAATTGATTAACGCTTACCCATTTAGTAGGGTGTTTAAAAATTTAGTATCTAAAGTTATTAACCTTACCTGGCTACTGGTTTGGCCTAAGGATGAAGTAAGCCCAAAAATTATCCCCGATATAAATGCTCAAATTGTTTTTGGGCTTTGGTTAAATTTTCAAACTCCGTTTGAAAATTTAAAAGACATTTTGAATTAATTGTTAAGTTTAAAATATAAAGGGGAAATTTTATAAAAGCTACAAAATTCATTCAAATTTTACAAAAAAAATTTGAAAAATTAATCAATCAATTTTGAAATTTAAAAATTTAATTAATGCGATTACTCGAATTAGATTAAAAAATTAATTTAAAGTTAATTAATTAAAACATATATACTGATATAAGTGTATAACCGTACTCATTGTACTTATTTATCTTAAAATTATTTATGATATATTAAGTTAAAATTTTAAATTAATTAAAATATATAGTTAAAAATTTTAATTAATTTTTTTAATAAAATCAATTAAAACTTAATTGATTAAAATGTATACATATATTGACATATACATATAAACAAATTATAAATATGATAGTTGATTAACTATCTTTAATAGTTTAAGATTTGTAGTATAAAATAAAACTAATTAATTAGATATGATTTATCTAAAAATATAACATTTATTAATAAGATTTAACTAATAAGACATATTTACATATTATATAAGTGAATTAAGTTACAAACATTATAAGTAAGTTGGTACTTATGTAACTACATATGTATAAAATTAGATGGAACTTGAAAGAAAACCTTGAAAGAAAACCATATGAGTTTTAAGGAACAAGTACTTATGAACTGTATATATACCATGGATTCAGACGTATCCAACACTCAAATCATAAGGGTACTTCATAAGAAATACATTATTGCCTAAGTCGATATCACTTAAAGTGTGTGTGTGCTTATGTATGTATATCTGTCTGTATATACATTAAAGATTATGAATCCTTAATATATTAGTTGTCCTCTACAACTTATGTATTAATAAATTACTTGCATACTCTTTGATTATTGAATTTCCTCAAGATAGAGATGTTAGGTGCAGTACTATTAATATATTGATTAAACAAGGAAAGATACATGCACATATTTGTTGAATTTCCCAAGGTATATGCATGATACTTGGATCGCCACCAAATGGCGGGTATGGGTGAATAACCTCTTCTGATTTGTTGAGTTTCCTCATGGTTAATATGAGATTGTGACAAAAACGCGGTTAGGAGTTGTATATGACACAACACATAAATGTTTTATCCATCGTATGTAGGCCTATGATTTGTTGAGTTTTCTTAAGATCATAATCCCAGGTTGAGCGAGTCCTAACACCTACTATAGAAATCAATATATTTTTATGTTTTTCTTAGGGCTTGAATGAACATAAAAAAATCTAGTGGGATCTTTGTTAAAAAATGAAATGGTAAATTTTGACCTTTCTAATATTATAAGAATATTTGCTATATAATTTAAAATAATATACATCGATAAATTTGCGCAACTAATATAATTTATGAAATGTTTATCAATTAAGATTTATAAATGAACTAGATTAAAAATTGATTAAGAAATAGAAAATATACTTAACTTATATACCTCGGCATGTTGTAACTTCAAGACCTATGCAAGAGCCATTTTCTACAACCACTAAAATATTTATGCCTCGGTCACTTGAGTGTTTGTTTGTATAAGACTACATATTGTCTTCCATGATTTTAAACTCTAAAAATAATGAAATAGAGCGGATATTTGATCCATATTCAATCACATATAAGTGTCATAGGGTAAAGTCGCGGTTCATAATATACGAAACTTCGATGGAATTAGTTCACTAGAAATAAGAAAATAAAACATAATGCAAAATCGTGTATTCAGGACTATTGATTATGGTAAGGATATCCTTTGAATGGTTCGACCATTTTGAAAAGCAAAGCAAATGTACGAGAGTAGGCATGACTTAGGTATAATTGGGATGAAGAGAGTGAACGACCACTTTTGTTTCATGAAGAGACATTGGAAATGAGAATAGCATCAAATTCTAAAGGTATTAAATATGAAATAAGAAGCATTTCCATTCCAAATGTATTTTTATATGGAAAATTATTTTTATAAAAGTTATTTCTTTGAGTTCAAGGTAATTGATTTGAAACTTATAACTATAAACTAGTTGTAAATGAAATAAAATCCTATAATAAATGATTGAATGTTGGTTCATATTTAGTAAGCCATTATATTAATGGAAAAAATAATGGGAGCATACCATATAACACATTTTAGTGGACGCTTCAAATTATGAAAAATTATTTTCATAAACAAACCATGTATTATTTACGATGTAATAATTGTTTCAATATTAACTAAAATAGACAAGGTTTTATTTCAATACGAATGAATAATCATTATAAGATAAAACTATAATGATGGTATTTGATATCATCACTAAATTATGCATTAGAAAGTATAAAAATATCTAGGAATTATGGGCTGTTCCATATCTTTGAGAATTAATTTTTTAATGGTATGATTGTAAATCATATGATACTAGTGAATTATAACTTAAGCAATTAAGGGCGAGCACCCATTCAATGAGAGTGATAAAAGAATTGTTGAACTCTTTGATTTGATGCATATATATATTTGTAGTCCAAGGTCTAATATTGTCCCAAACATATCCACTTACTTCGTTAAATTCATTCAAGAATTGTCACAAACATGAACATGTGTATTTGACACGCATAGAGTTTGTCTATGATAAGTTCATAAAATATAAAATGGAAGTAAAAAACATGACATGCAAAAGAAAATAAAAAAAATTCAATTTGATCGAAAATAGGAGTATATTGGAAAGAGTTTCAAATATAACTAAAAATGAATAAGATTTGATCTCAAAAGTCGTTTCTTCTTATGATACATAATGGTGTATCCATATGAAGTAATTAGACTTTATTGGACAAAGTATGATTGATCGTGAGTGAAGTTGGGTTAATTTCTTTCTGTAAGGATATGGAATTAAGAGTGAGTACAAAATACTAAATTTAATTTCATCTAGAAAAGTCTATAAAATTGTGCAAGATAAGAGTTGACGAAACAACCCCTATATATTCTAGGTCGAGGAGTTGACTGATTGTGTGAGTCGAGAGACAGCGTGTAATACTTATTCATGAAAGACCTTGTTTGGACCACGAAATAAGTTTGGCACCGGTCAATATTGATTGACCAATTTATGTTATGAACATAAGTTTCATAAACTTAGAAACAAAATTGGTCTTATACATATATAGTGGGAATTCATATGATGTTTATGAATATTTATCGTGTTGCATCGAGAGATAGTTGTTGTCTCAAGAAATATCAAATTAATGACGAAAATAATTTATGTTATAAATTATTTGTAGTAAAATGGATTTGGTTATGATCCAAAGATAAAACCGAATACGAATAATGAAAAAAGTTGACCAAGCCTAAACGAATACAACTAATTAGAACGTCTTGTAAGAACTCTAGTAAATTAAAAGGAAACTATGATTTTCTTATCAATGTCGAGAGAAGAGTTTTGTTGGTTTCCGATAAGATTTTACGAATGTTGACTCTAATATATGATGTGATTTGGAAATTCGGAATGGTTTCCAGTTAAATTAGCAAAATATGATTTTTGTAGTTGTACCCAAAGGGATATGATCCATCAACTGCAAATGTGTCTTCGAGAAGAAGACCAAAGCAATTGAATTATATGCTTAGTTGATAGAATAACAATATAAATTTTAATTGTTAATATTAACGTAACAGGTTCATCATTCAACGTACTTAATTTTAAAATTTCACATAAAATTTATGTATGATTTTGAATTTTAGTGTATCAAACAGAAATTCTAAACAATGATTTAGTATATGGTATTTGCGCTTAACAAAAAAAAATTTTCCTAAAGTTGATAGGAATGATCCTGAATTTGTAGGTTATTAGATAGGATCTAATTGCTAATAGAAAGAATCATTCAACAAGCTACAAAGTTGAGCAAATATTTTGATATGAAAATCGAGTAGTTTGAATTTCAATCAAAATGTAAAGGAAACGGGTGTCTGTAAGAAAGCACTTTAAATGTACTTAAGTATTTCAAAACTGTAAGTAAATAAGTAATTTATGATTATTAACGATGTACTTCTATTAAAATCAAATTGTTTTGGTTGTTTAAATTCTCTATATAGGATTTGAAAAATCATCTTTTATAATAAGTGTTAAAGGATGTTGGATTGTCCCAGAATGATATACACAAATTCCATATTAATTTTTTTATATAAAGCCTATAAGATGGATCTTTTATGCATTGACACTAGGAATTATCATATATGTTGTATTGTCAACGGTATCGAATCTCACATACGTATTTGATACAAAGGGCAAGTGTTAATTCCGAATTAAGATCACCAAATGATAGTTTAGAGTGTTCTAGGAATATTTTTGAAATACTGAAGAATTGTTTATAGAAACATTGAACTCCTATGAAGGAGTGTACGGGATCAAACTTGACAAGTGATATTGAGTATAGTATGTCGATCAAGAATTCATGTTCAATCTTAAGTTAAGAACTTTATATTGAAAATGTTCCAAGCAACAAGTAGTGGTGGATTCAACCAAAGACTAAGTACATCGTCTTGAATAACACTACAATATAAGAGGTATAAATAAATGCGCAAATTTATATTTAAGCAACAACAAATTCCAAATGTTGAGAATCTCATAACAATGTTATATTATAACAATTGTAAGATACAGTTCGTAAAAGAACTTAAAGCTCACTATAAGAAGAAAAACACAATCTAAAGGGTTCTATATGCTAAAGAAAGTTTATTAGCACGGGAGATAACTAATTGACATAGTAGATAAATAAAATAAATTAGCATAACCATTCATGTAGGGAATGACCTGATTAGTTTTTAGTAAAACCGATAAAATGAGTTAGAATAAGATTCCATAGTGGACCCCAACTGCAAGTGGAATACTAATAGAGTTAGGGGTATACCAAAGGGGTAATTATGTGATTTGTTACATACACTTAATTTGATAATGAATTTTGTTCACAATAAAAGGTGTTTTCATTTCTATTATATACTTGTCATATTGTTATTTGTTAATTATTTAATTTAAGTATATTAAACAGAAAATCTTAAATGATATGTTATGTGATAGTAATTACAATATGTTGTAATCATCAGAAAATTTTCACGTTAAAATGACATATTATTTTAATTATTTCTGATCAAGGTGCTTCAAGACAGGGTATCGTTACATCCATTAAGGCTGGAGTATGTAATAATGTCCAAATGTTGAACGATGTACCACTCATGGCTACTGAAAGCACCAAGGCGTTACAAGTTGATAGTTATTGGATAACTATGGAATGATTCACTCGATAGTTTTCCGTTGGTTAATATTACTAAGTTCAAACAGGGAATCTCTAAGTGATAGGATTACATAAATCTTCTGACTTGAGAATAAAGTTGAATTTCAATGTGGACATTCAATTTTGATTATAGTTAAATCATGATATTGCATCCAACGAAAGAATATAAACCTGTCTGAGTAGAAGCATTGAAAGTTAAACACTATCAGGTAGAAAACTGGTATGCTCAGTTATATGTGATTAGTAACTGTAGTCAATTCAAACTCTAAGCCTCTAGCTAGAGTATTATGTTTAATAATAAGTATTATTATTGGACAAAGAATTTTATGTTTGGACTAATCGAGTTAAATGTGGACGGTAATGGAATTTCGGTCAAAAGAAAATTCCATAAGTCCTAATATGATATAGTCTTTATAAAGAGAATCGGTGTAAATAATTGTTCGTATTAGGTACGGCTTATTATGGTAAAGATAGATTTTTGGCAACAAGATGTGTTAAAGTTAAGTTTAGTCAAAATGTCACACCAATAGCTAAGGTGATGTGTGAATGTTAATAATCTAATCGTTTGATATTAATCGCTGACTAAATTTACACCTGTTATCCGGCACCTTAACCCAGCTACATCCAAACTGATTGGACATTTTAGATTCAACTTATATCAAGTCCGGTTAGTCCAGAGCTTACAGAAGCCATGGTTGAACGTAATTGAGAGATACACAATGCAGGATGTTTGAAGTATGGAATATAGTTCAATATAGAGGAGGGATCCTCTATAATAATCCTCCAACATAGGGCTTGTCATATTTCAAGGAAAACAACCAATTTCTCAAGATTCATAAGTCTAATGCGTATGAAACTTTGGAAACAAGATGTAGGGACCATAGGGAGCCTGCCCTAGTGATCGCACGTCAAAAAGATGAAGCAAAAGGGACCGGCCCTCTTTCCTCGATAAGAATCGGCTAAAATAAGGAAACAACTCACCTTACCACAAAGATCAAGCAATAACTCAAATTTTACTAATCCAATTGGCATGAGACTTGGAGGCTAAGCATATTACAACATGAGAACTATACCATAGGGATCGCATCCCCAAAATTCCTCCAAAATAAGGATCGACACCTAACCCTATTCCTTGGAATTTGGTCCATGCGATCCCTCTTATGTGTCCATATGGTTTTAGAGATTCTTCTGTCAAATTTTCAAGGAGATATTTTGCCGTCTTCTTCTATAAATACAGGCTTGATTGTTCATTTTCAGGACTTTTGATGTTTCTAGTTGTTTTGTACTCTATTTTAACTCAAGATTTTCATCTGATCCTTATTGTACTTAGTTTACAAAGTGATTAATAAATCAATCTATTTAAAGTGGACATAGGAAAACAACGGTGAACCACTATAAATCATTGTGTTCATGTTATTTCCTTGATTTCCTATTATTTTATTACTTGTTTCCTATGTTTACATTTTATATACTTTGTTTATTTCACTTCAAAACTTCTACTGGGTGTTTTTGCCAACTTTTGGTGCAAACGTTTGAGTACTTTCACCGAGAAATTAGATTCTCAACCCTATTTGGATTCCCTTGTTGCTATTGGATTGCATAAATCCCCTAAGAGATCCAGAATTATCTTCAAGAAGCTTATTCGTTCCATTTAGATTTTCATAAGTTTAAGGAAAATTATCAAGAATGGTTAGGACTGCCAGACCTATATCTCAAAACGTTGAAGGAAATGAGAACGTTAGCATACGGCAGGGAGGTCCGAGCAATCTACCAATAGATGTAAATGCTACCAGTCAGTTGATGTTCAGAACCTAGCTAATTCCATCAGGCGAGCTGAATTTTAAAATCTAATGAGAGAGCTAGTGGATAGTCATTGACAGTTGAATCAGCAGATTCAAGCCAATATCGATCTGATGAACCAACTCAATCAACAACAATGTGGGAAAGCTTGGAGGACCCTACCTCCAATTCTACATCAGAGAGTTCATGTTCATTAGATGATTATCACAAATGCAGACGTCAAAGAATTGGCGAATATCAATCAGGTTCTTTCGAATATCAACATGAAAGCTAACCGGGATTATCGAAACTTATCGGTGCCGATCCTTCTATAGGGATTTGTTTCGATCCCTCCTCCAGAGAAAGGAGCGTGCCTCGTCATGTTGGAGCACAAGTTGGAGCTGATGTGATTGATTTGGATGCTGGAGTTCAAGTGGATGCAGACCAGTTATCTCCTTAGAATAACGATGAAATGAATGTATGTGATATACATTGAGAAGATGTTGACCCAAGCAGGCGTGGAACGGCTCGTAAACATCGACCAAACCATTTACATAAGGTGGAGCACAATCACCGCTTGGCTCCAACTATCCAAACGTCGAATCTATCGGCTATGGTTAGACAACAAGTGAGAGAGAGTCAAGGCTTGATCAATGATGATTTGAGCATCTCGAGAATAATGATGAAATGAATGTATGTGATATACATTGAGAAGATGTTGAGCCAAGCAGGCGTGGAACGGCTCGTAAACATCGACCAAACCATTTACATAAGGTGGAGCACAATCACCGCTTGGCTCCAACTATCCAAACGTCGAATCTGTCGGCTATGGTTAGACAACAAGTGAGAGAGAGTCAAGGCTTGATCAATGATGATTTGAGCATCTCGAGAAGCCATACCCTATTTACTGACAATATCTTATACGTCGAGTATCCAAGGAGGCTCGGCATGCCATTGACGCCTACCTACGAGGGAAAAACCGACCTCAGGCAGCACATCATGAGATATGAATAGTTGATGAATTCTGCATGAGTCGATGATGCAACCAAGTGTAGATGTTTTCCCATCTTTCTTTATGGATTAGCTGCGATGTGGTTTACGAGATTACCCCTAAGGTCGATCTCTAGATTTGACGATTTAGCAACGAAGTTTATGAAGGAGTTCCAACGGCATGCAACTCGCTCTAAAGATGTGATGTCCTTTTCTAGCATGATCCAGGCTCCAGGAGAATCGCTGAAAGATTATCTTAAGAGATTTTATACAGCTGTCGGAGAGGTTAATAATCTGAATGACCATTCAATATTGATGCGGTAACGAGAGGGATTGATCCAAAATCTGACTTTGGTGATTGGTTAGCTAGCAGACCACCCGCAACATTAGAGCATTTTTATGCAAAAGCAGCACAATATTTGAGGAAAGAAAAAGATTGATGCTCTAGGAAGAAGAATGCTGTGAGACCAAATAAGAGGGAGCGTAGAGTAACATTACAGTGGAACAGTGTGGGGAGAGTTCTAGAAATGTTCAGGTAAATGTCTAAAATAAATTGAATCACCAGAAGAAAGGCGGTGATCGGAACCGTGATTGAAAGAGGGATTCTGGAAGAGGAAAGCCTATGATTCCAATGTACGATACTTATACACTACTGAATACATCTTTAGAGAACGTATACTTGTCTACATGCAATACCATGCAATATAGGAAGCCACCTCTAAAATAATCAATTGAGAAGCAGAAACAATCTGGAAAATATTGCCAATTTCAAGAATGCTATGGACATAACATGAGGTAGGCATCTCCAGGTTGCTACAGAGAAACTGATTCGGGAAGAAAATTACAGCAGTTTTTTAAAGCCCTACGGGATGACAGACAGGGGACATCCGACCCTAACCGAGGACAAGATCCTCATAAGGCAGAGGAGGATGCTTGGACTGATGGAAGATTAGTGATCAATACAATAGTCGAAGGACCGCATCCAGCTGATAAGAGTTGGCATGAGATGGAGCGCTATGATAGTGTGATCAACCATATGAATTTTGAATGTTATTTGAGTAAAGATGGTGGAGCCCTAGAAAAATAACAGCATACAATGGAAAGTGACATTGTATTCTGAAATAGAGATCCAAACAAGGTAGAGAGCACCGACCATCAAACCCAATGGTCATTTCGTCATGATCGGCCCCGACTTGGTGAGGATAATTTTGGTTGATTGTGGAAGTTCCGTAAATATAATTTTCACAAAGGGTTAAGATCAGACGAAGATAGAAGCCAAGGACCTAAAATCGTCTAAAGCACACATTCATGGCTTTTGTGGTGCTGCAACAGAAGCTGTCGGATACGTCAAATTATTGGTGGAGTTGGGAGAAGGTGACCTTAGGAGACTGCGGATTTTACCATTTGTCATCTTTGATATTGGCTTTTCATTCAATGTTTTTCTGGGCCGACCAGCCCTAGCTGAATTTCGAGCAGCTCTTACTCCATGGTGTTAGACTTTGAAGTTCCCAGCTGATAACGGTGTTGGAGTTGTGCATGGTGATCAGACGATCGGATGTGCCTGCTATGTAGCAGAATTGACAGACGTTCAGTGGAAGGAGAAAGTTAAGGGTGTGGATAAGTCTCTCCGCATCAAAACCATCAAAGGTTGACAATTAGCACCTGGGCCTTGGCTCGGGCAACACAATCGGTTCTATAAAGACATAGATCCATGGGATAACGAGGAAAACCCCAAAGAGACCAAGGTTGCACTGGATGAACTGACGATTGACATCATAGTTAGCCACGACGACCTATCATGGGTCCTAAAGATCGAACCACAGCTCCGCCTCCCGATGATGAAAAATCTTGCTGGTTTTATCTGAGCCAATCTTTTTGCTTGGACCCATTCTGACGTGTATGAAATCTCACCTGCCATTGCGAGCCACATATTAAATATAGACCTGAGGCATGTCCTAGTGAAACAAAAAAGGCACGGCATGAATTCAGAGAGATCTGCTGCCCTTAAAGAGGAGGTGGATAGGCTCAAAAGGAAAGGGTTTGTTCACGATGTCATTTTCCCTAAATGGGTATCTAATCATATGCTTGTAAGAAAGGCGAATGAAAAATGGCAGACATGCATTGATTACTCGAACTTAAATAAAGCGTGCCTAAAAGGCTGTTTCCTCCTTCCAAGGTTTTACCGGCTAGTAGACTCAACCTCAGGGACATGAATTTCTATCTTTCATGGATGTGTACTTTGGATATAACCAAATCTCGATGCACATTCCCGATCAGGAGCACGCCAGCTTCATTAGCGATGTTAAATTGGCTTGCCATGTAGTAATGCCATTTGAATTGAAGAATGCTAGATCAACTTACCGGCGCTTAGTCAACATAACGTTTAAAGATCAGATTGGAAAGACGATGCAGGTATACGTGGATGATATGCTCATGAAGTCACGATGATCAAGCGACCACATTAGACATTTAGCAGAAATTTTCGATATCCTCCAATATTATAAAATGAAGGTCAATTCTCTAAAGCGTTCTTTTGGCATTGCATTAGGAAAGTTCTTGGGTTTCATCATCAATGCTCATGGAATCGAAGCTAGTCCCGAGAAGATTCAAGAAATTCATAACATCCAAGTGCCAAAGACCATCAAGCAAGTACATAGCCTAAATGGGAAGGTTACCGCCCTAAGTCGATTTATTTCCAGTGCTACCAATAAATACATTCTTTTCTTCAACTTGATTAGGAGAGGGAAAAGCAACATTAAATGGATGCAGGATTGTGAAGAAACACTGTAGGCTTTGCTAAATCACCTAGAGAAGCCTATCATCTTGTCAAAGCCGGTGGATCATGAAGACTTCTATATCTATTTGGCTATATTGGTACATGCTACAAGTGCCACACTACTTTGCGAGGGGAATCAGATCGAGAAACCAGTCTATTATGTTAGCAAGGGATTGACATGAGCTGAAAGGAACTACCCAAAGATAGTAAAATTGCCATACCTCTTTTCGGTTGCTTCATGGATGCTCCGCACCTATTTTTAGCTCATCCTATCAACATTTACACTGATCAACTGTAACGACAGGTCCTACAGCAACCCAAGATGTCTAGGAGGCTACTCAAGTGGAACATCAAACTAAGCCAATACAACATCACTTATCTCCCTTAGAGAGCCATCCGGGGACAGCCACCGGCGAACTTTATAGCAGAATTCACTACACAAGATGACCTCCTAAACAGCGATGGAGCCCTTATCATTTGGTGGAAAATGTATATGGATGAAGCACGTCATGATCATTTTTTTGAGTCAGAATCGTTCCAGTAACTCCATAGGATCGATCAATTCATTACACTTTGAAGCTTGACTTCCCTGCAACGAACAACGAAACTGAGTATGAAGCTTTGATTGTTGGACTCAAACTTGCTAGAGACTCGGGGAGTAAAATCCTTGAAATCTTTTATGACTCACTGTTGGTGGTATACCAAGTTAGGGGAGATTACCAAGCTAAAGGATAATGACTCGCCCCGTACCTTATCCAAGTCAAAGAGCAATTGGCTGGCTTAGCATATTATGACATTACGAATAGTCCTCGAGATCAAAACAAAGAGACCGACTCATTGGCAAAGTTTGCTAGCATAAGGGATGCACAACATATGGCCTTAGTTCCAGTTGAAGTACTAGATGCTTCGAGCATAAACCAGATGGAAATAGACTGGGTACTAGAGACGGAGCCTGAAAAGTAGTTGTGAATGACTCTGATTAAAGACTATTTGCCGCAGGGTGTCCTTCTCGAACGAAGAAATGAAAGGCGTCAAGTCCTTCGCAAAGCTTCATGATATATCATTCAGGAAGGAGTCATGTATAGAAAAAGTTATTTCCATTCCCTTACTCCAGTGTATTGCTCATGATGAAATAAAGCGAGTCCTAAAGGAAGTTCATGAAGGGGAATGTGGCGATCATACTTGGGAAACCCTAGCAAAGAAAATACTTTGTTATGGGTATTATTGGGCGACTATAATCTGAGATGCTGTCGATTACATTAGGCGATGTGATATGTTACAAATGTATGCAAAAGTTCCGAGAGTTCCACCAACAGAAATCACACGAATGGTCAGTCCATGGCTATTTTTCATACGAGGCATAGACATTATCGATTTCTTACCATTCTCTAAAGGAGGTTCGAAGTATGCCATCATCAAAATTGATTACATCACCAAATTGGCCAAAGCAGAACCTTTAGCTATGATCACAAGTTCACAACAAAGAAGGTAATCAACTTCATTGTCTGGAGCATCATTTGTTATTTTGGCCTTCTACAAACCATTTTGATTAACAATGGAACCTATTTCGACGGTGCTGAATTCAAAGACTTCTGCAGTCAGCATCATATTGAGAAGAGATTAGTGGTAGTTGTTCATCCTTAAGCAAATGGGTAAGTTGATGCTATGAATAAAATTATAAAGTCCAGTCTGAAGAAGCGCTTGGAGAAGGCAAGAGGCAGGTGGGTGGATGCACTTCCAACAGCATTATAGGCTTACAAAATCACCCACAAGTCCACGATTGGCCATACTCCATTCGCTCTTGCTTATGGCTCTGAAGCCGTCATTCCTGTTGAACTTGAAGTTCCTTCTCGTTGAGTAACCTACTACGATCACCGGAAGAGATTTCTATTGGTTCCCCATCGCGATCTCATCTTGAAATGGGTTTTTCCTTCCCCGTTGCACATGAATCCTACTTAGAAAGACTATATGTCATTGAATTGAGGCTTGGAGAGGGGACTTTCAAGCTAGCAACTAATGATGGCTTCACACTTCCAAGAGCATGGAATAGCAAGCATTTACAATGCTATTTCACTTAGTTTATTCCTTTTCATTTAATTGTACTCAATCTTCGAATTTGTTTTCACATTTGATTTTCCAGATATGTAATAAGAAAAATTATGTCATTTCTTTCCATTTGGCAAATAAAGTTTGAAATTTCCTTCATATCTGTGATTTCTATAATATTACATATCAGTTACCCGGCTAACTACTATTAATATGTTTAAGCAGGTTTCCAGAATTTAGGGCTAGCTGATTGCATAAGTTCACGATTGAACTAAAAAAACGAGGATGACTCGATCGTTCATTCAATGACTATCACTCATAAATCGATGGACAGAACACCTAATGAGGAGTAGATGTGACTCGACCATCCGATAACCAAAATAATCCTTCCATATGATGGGACAAATATGAATTAAAAGCGATCATGACATGATCGATCACTCGCTAAGTTAAACCTGGACTTAGGGGCAAATCAATTAATTAAGGAAAGTATGGTCCGACCATTTTTTCGAAATAACTCTAAGTTCCCAGAGCATGGATCAAGTATAAACACGAATGGGTGTGATCCGACTACCTGCTAACTAATTATTATCCCCAAAGTGTGAATATGAGTGTAAATAATAACCGAGTGTCGTTCGACCACTCACTCTTCCATAAACTCTGGCCTGAAACCGATAGGAGGAGTATAAACTCGCTAAGGATGGAGTTTGACCATCCACTATCTTACTCAGCTAGCCTGAGACTAGGGGCAGCAGTATAATTACTCAAACCACTGAATTCAACGGCGTAATGCTAGGGCTCGAGCCTAGTGTTTAATACAACTTAAGGCCATGAAAGCATGGAGGCCTTGAGCAGAAATCAACTGAGATTGTCCAAATTGATGAGTAATGCATTACTAGTATATTGAATGGAATAGTAATAGCTCAACTACTTAGAAAAAATTCACATAAGAGTTCGACTGAAAATAAAGAACTTTTACTTGCATATTAAATTTGAAAATTGTGATACAAGTTTATTCAAAAGCGGGGGCCGTACCCGCACACTTAGGGCCAATGAAAAGAGGAAAGCAGCAATACGTGCTATATAAAAGCAAAGCCGAAGTAACAACTACATCTTATGTCCTTTTCTCTTTTGGACTTTTTTGGAGTGACGCCACCTGAGCATTCGCTTTTTCTTATTTTTGATCCTTTGCTGCCCTTGGAAGGAGAACTTTCAAAGGTTGGAGGGATTTCTTTAGGGACCGATCCGCCGGATGGAATTACATGGAGAGAGACGAGATTTGGATCATCAATGTCCAATTCAATGGGTTCGACCTTAGCTTTTCTATTCGACAACTCCTCTCTCTTGACGCACTCTTTTAAACTGAGCTCTTTAGTATGTTTAGTGGCATCAGTGATCATAATGTCATCTGATTCATTTGGCAAGGGTTGGTCATTAGCTTTTTCATCATCAAATTCTCTTATAACTTGAGCGTTGGGCCCTAGAATATCGGTGGTCGCTGGAATTTTCGTGGATGTCAATTGTTGCTCCACGATGGCACTGCTTCCTGGAGTTTGGCTAGGACCCGAAAAACTGGCAAACTCGCGAAAATAAGAAAATAAGCATATGACCATTGGGTATGAGAAATAAAATCTCTTGAATGATGGAGAATAAAGCGAGAAATATGTGGTTGACTAACATTCATTTTTCATCGGAATGGTCCCCTCAAGAATAGGAGTCAACACCCTTGATTGTTAGTTGGGTCTATCCGGATCATAGTTCAGGTCCTATCCCGGCCAAGAGAAACTGATGCTCCTGCCATTTGAAATGAAGGATGACCATTAGGATCGGACTTCGAAACTAGGCAATATTTTTCCCTTTGCCGAAGGGTGCTAAAATGTCAAAGTATCGGAGTCTCCTAGAAACAAGGTCTAAAGGTTCATCCTCATGAAGAATCTTCCGTACAAGCTTCTCTTCATCTAAATCAGCTTCACCGAGGGCTTTCTTCTTCATTTCAACAATGTATTCCAAGGCTTGATGAGGATTCAAGATAGCCCCCTCTAAGGAAACTTAGATCGCGATGAATTAAGACTTGTGAATTATATTCAATGATCAAAGGATCGAACATGTCGTTAATTTCATTTTGACCAGCTTCTTTGGCATCTTCTAACTGGACCTCGATCTGCTTTGTAATCTCATTGCAGCCCGCTTCTCTTGCCTCTTCCTTAAGGACTTCAATTTGAGTGAGTTACTTGTCAAGATTAATTTTCAGTCCTCCAGCCTCGACGGCCTCTTTGCAATATCTTTGCGTCTCCTCCTAAGCTTCTCTTCCTTTCTATTTTTTAAGAAGTTCTTCGAGTTCCTCCATGCAGCGGGCCAAAATGTTTTTCTCATTTTGCAGTGTACCTTTTTTAAAAGTAAGTACATCGATGTGGTTAAGGGCAGCATCTAGTTCCTTATTATGAGCCGCTTCTAGATGACTAATCACCTCAGATGTTTCTTTAGCACTTTTTCTGTCATGGTTAGCTTCATCATCAATGCCAAAATCTCATTATCTTGATGTTTAAATATGTCTCTGTCATGGATCGCCTCAAGCTTGAGATGATCAATTTCGTGTTGTCTCTCGATAAACACCTCAAAGATTTTTTTGACCAAATGCTAGAGTGCTTCATGCTGCACAAAAACATCATTGACGCATGTGAGAGAACTCGCTTTAGCTCTCCCTATAATTGTGTGAATGGAAGGAAGGAAATTTAGCCCAACGAAGAAAATTTTTGGAAAATTAACCTTAAGTTTAGCCAAATTTTCTACGTGAAAGCCTCAGGAGCTGCAGTATGCAAAGCTAGATCAAAAGTAACAATTGGGCATTTACCTGACCTATGATCGTGGGACTGTCTAGAAACAGATGAATCATAATACTATTTAGGTGGCACAACAAATTGAGCATGGAAAGAAGTCTGATCGCCACTATATACTGGAAGATTGAGCTAAACTTCCTGCTAAGATGATTGAGATTGGGACTTATGTTTGGAAGATGAAGACTCCTATAAACAATGGCTTCTTTTCCGGCTATCATCTCTCTCCCTACGCCTAACCAATTCTGGACTGCGGTTGGACCCATAGTATGTTAAAGAGCTCCTCAAATGATCTAAGGCACATGATTGATACATCACACATACAAACCAAACAAGGTATATAAGTGTCCATCGAATAAAAAATAGACGAAAATCATATAGTAAAGTCCGCGTGATTGTTAGTGTCTCCCCTCGGTGGAATAATTGCCACAATTTTACTCACACGAGTGTTCTCCCTTTTTCTAGTGGGAGGAATGTCGTCACTGCTCCTAGAATGAGAATTGAGTCCCCTAATACTGATGATGGGGAAGCCATAAGTCATGATATCATCAGGAATCAAAAGACTCGAGAACCCTTCCAGTGGACTTTCTAAAATGTTGTGAAGAAAACTCTTCACCAACTGAGGTGATGATGAACTCTGGCTCTTTAGCCACTTTTCTCCTACGGAGTTTATATGCGGGGTTTTTTCCTCTCCTTATTAGCAAGTGGGATTACGCATCTTGTGATGGTTCGACCATAGGCGCATTTCCCAGACCGACAACAACATCGCCAGGCTTGTTGGTTTCGACACCTCTAACTTCACCCACTTTGGCGTCATCCTAAATCCCCTCGACTGGAGGCACGGTAGGGATATTAGCGCTGTTTCATTGTTTCGCCACATTTCTTGGTGGTGCAGTACATTTTGGAAGTCCGGTGTTGCGACCTTCTTCTAGGAGCCCAAACAGAGATAACCATTCATTGGTTACAAGGGATCCGATGTCCCTATCCTTAATTGGGGTGGCACAAATTGCAGAAACTTACCATGAAAAACCATCGCCTTATGGATGTAGATAGGCACCAATAAAGTTTCAAGTGTTATTTTGTTCAGGATACGACTTAGACTAAAGAATTTGAGAATAAAGTGAAGACAACATTTACATCCTTTCAACCATCGCCTCGCAAAGTCAGGCGGACAATGAATGAAAAATCATTCATGTTCAAAGATGTTGAGCTTTATCCAAGCGCAGGTAGAAATTGACTGTTGGATGAAGGCTCGAGGAAAGTATAAGAAAGGCTTCCTATCTGTCATTTGAAGTTATAAATAAACCTGATATCCTTAAGAGATGATGGGTGAAACAGAACATCTATATGTAATAAGAAATTGCCATGGAGAAAAGCATAACTGTTCGGATGAAGCTGAGCAAGGCTATTCCTCAATAATTTTGTATTTTTCAGATGAAAGAATTAAAAGGCGGCACGCACCCGGCCCAACATATGAATTTATTATTTGTCGTATATCCCTTCGGGGGAAAATGATCCATATTATTCACTAGCGGCACTACAACGTCTCCAAAACAAAATCCCATATGTTCAGAGCATAGTCTACGAAGAGCGGCCTCGCCATTTTTGGAGGCTTAGGAATTCATCCGGTTATTTAGACATACAGTGCCTTCAATAGCATCAGGGACAGGACTTTTGTCTTTCGTCGAATGGATGGGAACGTCAAAAAAAAGGTTTGTCCACGGGCTAGAAACCTTTGGTTGCTCAATTTGACGATCAGGGGAAATTCTGCCAGAAACCGTTGCAGAACTTGACTCGGCTTCGGGATTGCTAAGTTGTGAAGGTTGTCCAAAATGCATTACAACAAAACGCTTTGAATGTCTAGAGCCCATATCAACTAAACTTAGTAGATAATCGAGAATAGAAAATTTTAGATGTCCCCTCATGTTAAGTGTAAACTAGTATGGTGCAACGTTATGTAGTGTAGAGATAAACAATTCAAGATCAAAAGATAAAGTAAGTGACGTGACTTTGGATTCTGACCAGAGTGACTGTCATCGCTGACCATCTCAACTGGCGTTTAGATTGATCAGCTGTGTAAGCTTCGGGATCGACCATTAGCATATCAAAGTGTGAAGTCTGTAATTAAACTCCATACGTTCGGCTTTATTCCATATTCTAAGTCTCGGCAGTTAATTATTCGATTTCAAATTCAAGGTTTTATAAGGAAGTCATGTTGTTCATTACCATCATATGTTCAAGTTCGCTACGATAGGATTGGTTCTAGTTGTTCATGAAAGTGAGTTTAGATTAGAGTTTTAAAGTGTTTAAGTTTATTTCTAATATAAGAATCGACTAAGTACCCATAGCCGATCCCTTTACAAAAATAACCGATCTTTATTACAAATCCTACAGCCGATTCTATTACAAAGAAAAAACAAATGATCCCTCCATCCACACACACACACCACCATTGATCCCTACACTTAGCCTCATTTACACTCCTTTTAAAACAAACATCTGATCCCTCTTCACTTCATAGATGACCGGTTCCTCTACAAATTAGTAGCCAACCGATCCCTCCACTAAACCATCCAACTGGTCCCTTCCTCCTCAAACTTCAATATCGATCCCTCTACTTCAACTTTTTTGTACTTCCCTCTAACAGTCACTCTGATCCCTTTCCTTCACATATATTCCAATCAATCCCTTCATGCTTCACATACAATACAGGACCGATCCTTCTGCTTCTTCATGCTTTGTTCTTTTCTTTCTCCCCTTCACTACCTCTTGAACCTTGCATTCCCTTCATCAATCTCATCTCCTCCAAATCTAACCTATAATAATCGCAAACAGAACCCATTATCTTGTCAAAAGTCGAAGTCGTGTACAAGCTAAAAACCGATATACAAACACACACATGTTAGCATTGAAAATAAATGGCTTGGAGATGATCAAGATTGAAGGGAAGAGGGATTGGACTCATAGAAGTATGTTGAATTACAATGGATTTGGTTTTAAAACCGAGCAAAGAAGAGAGAGGGAAGGGTTCGGCTGTAATGGTAATGTAAGAAGGGTTCGGTATTGAAAAGGATAAAATAATATGGAAGTGAAATAGAATGAAGTGATGAATGGAAACGAGAATGTTGGCTTGTATATGAAGGTCGAGGGGTCGGCTTGCTTTTCATTCTCCATTAGGCTATAATATTGGGCACCCAACATGTGGAGGAATGGGTAAGATCCCTTGATTTGGGGATTCATCCTATCCGTATCAACCCTAAAAAAAGAGAAAGAGGGGATCGGCAGGAAGAATGCCGATCCCTATGAACAAAAAAGAGAAAGAAAGGGGCCGTCCCAATTATATATAAAAAAGGAAAGGAGGGAGGATCGACTAAAAGGGTTTCGATCCCTACACACATAAAAAAGGAAAAAGGAGAATGGGGGACCGGCTAAAATAATACCGATCCCTATATGCATAAAGGAAGAGAGCAAGAGAAGGGGGGATCGACTAAAACAGTATGAATCCCTGTATAAAAAAAGAGGAAAAGCGAGGAATCAGCCCTATGTACATAAGGAAATGAGAGAGAGAAGGGATCAGTTACGAACTCTATGTGCATGCAAACATGGACATGAAAATTATGCTAAGTACGTATATACAAAATGCAATGAAATTCATCTAGTTCGATGAAAATTGTCTATGACCCTTGAGCGTACAATCGCATCTAGGAGCCAACATTAAGAATGTATACCTAAACGTGCATGTGTATAGACTAAAAGTTCAATTTTTGAAATCGATAGAAATTGAATTCAAACCCAAAGCATTCAAGGTCGAGACCGAATTAGATAGCCAAAGCTTCCTAGCCTTGTAGCACCAGACATAGATGTCAACCGACAGAACATAATACTGCATTTGTACTATTAGAAATCGACCAACCGCCATTACTATCAAAGGGAGATTTGATACTTTGGAAAATAGTTCGACAGAAGGATAACGACTATTTAGAAGACTAGATGGATTTCTTATCAATGACTCTAACTTCTTTGATTCAAAGCACATCATGTTCAATACTAGATGTACATTAGGAGGCAAGTGTTATCTGGCATTTTAACCCGGGTATATTCGAACTGATTGGACAAGTTAGATTTAACTATCATCATGGTCGGTAAGTCCAGGACGATGATTGTGGGGTCCGTGAGTCAAGTACATATGGTAATATGAAGCCATGGTTGAACAGAATTGAGAGACATGCAATGCAGGATGCACAAACTATGGAATATAGTTCAACATAGAGGAGGGATAGTTTATATCCATCCATCAACATAGAGATCGACATATTTTAGGGAGAAAGTGCAATTCAATGGAAAACAAACAATATCTTAAGATCCATAAGTCCAATACATATGAAACTTTAGGAGCAAGATATAGGGATTCTAGGAAGCCTGCCTTAGGGATCGCACCTCAAAAGGATGAAACAAGAGGGATCGAGCCTCTTCCCTCATTAGGGATCGACTAAAATTAGGAAACAAATCGTCTCGCAGCAAATATCGAGCAATAATTCAAGTTCTACTAATCCACTTGGCATGATACTCGGACGCTAAGCATATCACAATATGGGGAAGCTGGCATATGGATTGTACCTTCAAATTCCTTCAAAATAAGGATCGACTCCGATCCATATTCCTTAGGATTTGGGCCATGCGATTCCTTTTATGGATCCATATGGTTTTGGAGATCCTTCTACTGAATTTTCAGGAAGATATTTCACCATCTTCCTTTAAAGGCTTGATTATTCATTTTTGGGACTTTTTATGATGCTAGTTGGTTTATACTTTGTTGTAACTAAGGATTTTCACCCGATCCTTATTGTATTCAGTTTACAAAGTGATTAATAAAGCAATCTGTTCAAAGTAGACGTAGGTAAACAATGTCGAACCACTATAAATCATTGTGTTCGCGTTACTGCTTTGATTTCTAATATTTCTTTACTTATTTTCTTTGCTTTCATTTCATATTCTTCATTTATTTCTCTTCAAAACTTCTATTGGGTGTTTGTTCGTTTTTTGGGTGCAAATAACATCTTTGAGACAAAAACCGTAATGATGAATACTTCAAAAAACTACACGAAGAATCATGTAAATTAATTAAATTAATATTTGTGATATACTAATTATTATATTTTATTTCTATTTTTAATGTTTGAATGCCATAGTGTTCAATGAAATGCACACACACGCACATGTATGCATGTATCGATATACGATATTGATAGAATATCTAAATTTTATTTAATCTATTAAGTACCAAGTGGATTTAGAAGCGGATGAAATCCATCTTGACTCTTGTTTTGGCCGACCAAGGGGTTGGGAACGGGAAAAGTTCGAATGACGTTTGAGAAGGGAAAGAGTAATTAAAGGCATGCTCTTCGATTCTCATTAATTACCTTCTTAATCAAAATATTTTCTTTCATTCATTCACGAATTCACTCTCTTGAAAATTCATTTTTCTTTCTCTTCTCCTTCCCTCTCTCATGGTCGAAATTCCATGGCTTCCATATATATTTATCCCAAAACAAATTTCATTAAAAACAAAATAACATAAATAAAAGGTGGGGCTTCAGATCCTTGTAAAATATGGAGATGATTCAATCGTATCTATGAGAATCTTCTTCATTCAAGGCTTAATTTTTGGCTATAGCTATAAGATAATTTCTAAATTTTATTGAATTATGACATACACGATGGTAATATGGTTAGAACTTACTAATGTTATATCACTTTCGTTTATTTGTCCGTTTTGTATGTATATTTTTGATTCCTATCATTCATCGACAAATTTAAATGTGCATAAGTTGTCCAATCTGTTTTGTTATTTTAGAACTGATGTTTAAAATAATAAAAAATTATATTAATTTTTTTATTGAAAATTAGTTTCAATTAATTATTGTTATTTTGTAATTACAACATACACAAACTTAAGTGTCAAAACCATTCTGAAAGTTGGTTTAATATTTGTTTGTTTTGAATGTAAATTATTATAGTCATCATTATCCCACATTTGAACCAAGTGATATCTTGATTGATCTAAACTATTGGGTGGTCATGAAATGAATAAAGAAGAGAAGTGATATCAAGAATTAGAGAAAATGACAAGTGTGGAAGAGATAAAACAGATCAGTATTTATCCTTACGAAGGGATGGTATGCTTAGTCATCTTTGAACCAAAACATGGGAGTATAAGAAAAGAGAAAAGACCAAGTTCAAGAACGCATCAGTACCGGTCCTTAAGGATCGATATTGATCCATCGTAGCTCATCCGTTGGCCCACCTTTGCATTGTTGGAGGTAAGGACCTGGCCAGTAAAAGAGTACAAGAAACAATAAGAAAATAAATTTGTACCGACCAAAAAAACAATCGAAACCGATCCATTTTTATTGTCATATTTTCATTCTTGATCGATTCTTCTTATTGAATCTTTGGATCTAAAGACAAAACTTGTTTAAACTGTTTGCAGCGAATTTGATGGTTGATTTCATCTATAAATACCAAGGCTAACGCAACCAAGAGAGGATCTTTTTGGCTCTTTACCAATTTTCACATAGAAACTTTGCCGAATTCAAACCTAAATGGTTTAAATCTTTAGATTATAGTATCCTATTATAGCTGAAAAGAGTAATTAGTAATAAAGCTAATGAGGGACGTAGGCTAATTGATTGGGTCAAAGCACACTAAAAATGTGTTTCTTTCTCTCTTTTGATCCTTAGATTTACAGTTTTCATTTGTCTTTAGATTGGGTGTTTGTCCCATTTTTGGAGAAATAATTCTAGTGCTTTCACTGAATTTTAATTTTTCCCAAACTCGGATCTTTGCTTTCACTTTGTATTAGAAGAAATCTAAAATTTAGATCTAAAATTTCTTTACCGAAGGTCTGAAGTTGCTTGGATTTGGAAATAATCTACAATTAGATGTTGAAGATACAAACCTATAGAGGACTGGACCCGGTGCGTTGCTAGAGGTGATGATGAAGTCTTTTGGGACAAAGAATGTATGAATCAACCTTCAACTGTTTTCCAAAATCTTCGTCTATTTAGGAAGTCATGACAAAGGAGAATTGGATGGGATAATGATTGAGATGAACATGAAGATGTTGGAGAGTTAAAATGCGAACTTCGAGAGGATGGATAGAAGTTTTGCTATGATGTCCAGGCCGTCTTAAAGGCATAGAAAGAGCTTCAAGGATTCATCATCTTTAGACTTTGAGGAAGAAAGTTCTTCATTAATCATAAACGAAAAGACGACAAGCAAAAGATGAAGAGGAAGGACACGGAGGCATCAAGGAAAGAAGCTATAGACATTAGAATAGTTATTCCACAACCAAGGACGAGGAATATCGATTGAACTCAACAACTCAACAACTTAGTATCGATCAGTCTGATAGGGTCACTTGAAGTGACACCAAGGACGAGCTGTAAGAGGATGCTAATGTCGATGGTAATGATTGAGCTACCGATGCACAAATTGGAAATGACTAGATTTACACTGCAGAACCAGCTCCATCTACATTCCAAAAGTAGGTCGGATGAATGGTTTCTCTAGAGATAAGGGAACCCAGATGTCATGCAATTAATGGAAAATGTTTGCAGAGTCAAACATTTGAGGGTGTTCCTAACCATCACTATCTAGCCACCATAGGAAGTGAGGAGTATATCGATAATAAGGTTAAAAGATAGCTGAGTGAGAGTTAGCATAGATGGGATAATGAGCAGGGTTCATCACTAAGTCAGACCCCGTGTGACAAAAACATATTTGAAGTGGTAACTGAAGAAGTTCATGATGCCAACTATAACAACCTACAATGGAAGGACTGATCCAAGTCAACATCTATTAAAGTACGGATGTCATGTTTATAGTGCTCATGCAAATGCTATCAGATGTAAATGTTTTCCAATATTCCTAGATGGAGTAGTAATAACATGGTTCACTGGGCTCACATTTTGGTCCATACCATCATTTGATAACATATTGAGGGCGAGATGGAATCCTAATTTTCTAGTGCAATAAAGTTATAAATGTTGAAAAATCAAAAAAAAATCATAACCTTATTTTGAATATATAATATGGTTTTATGATAAAAGTATTATTTTTGATAAATACAATTATATTCATGGATAAAAGCAATTTTGTCTTAAAAATATACGCCCAATAAATGTTCTGATGATATAAGTATTTCTTTGAAATTCATATTTAGTTGGCAATAAGTTTACACTTTGAAACTTTATGGGATTTTCATAATAAATTCATATTTAAATCCAATCTCGCCAATGCATAGAAGTCAATAAACGCTTTTCAATTATTGAATTAATTTTTTTACCGAATATGTACTTACTAAGAGGTTTTTACTTTTGGATATAATAAATAGAATTATTTTAAAAGAAGTATTTCCAAAGATTTTGTGTGTGATTTATGTTATGTTATTCTCTTTCATTCTTTGCTTTTCTCTCTAATATTACTTTTTGTTAATGACAAGGGGGGAGATAAACTGGGCATATCGCCATGGGGAGTAAAATAAAATTTTATTTACATCTTTATATATGTATGTATGTATAGTTTTCATCATCAAAAATGGGAAGAATATTCGAACCTCTATTTTTGGTTTTGAAGTGACAACTATACATTATGAACTGTATTATTCAAGTTGATTATTTCAGGAAAATTCAAACTATGAAAACCAAGGAAAACGACTATAGTTGACGAGCTAGATCAATAAAGACCATATCTTAGATGAGTCGTTGTTTGCGAGTCTAGAAAATACTTATACGATATCCTTTGATGACATACACACAAATATTATTAAATTGATTTTAAAAATATATTTTAAACTTAGAAATTTTAAAGAAGAAAATTCCCGAATCATGGGATTCAAACCCAAGTCATAAGGAACATAGCCCATATTCAATCAATATAAAAATATTGTGCAACATATGGGATTCAAACCTAGGTCATAAAGGACTAATTTTCTCTTCTTACTAAATGAGAAACAAACACTTTTAATGTCAAGGTCTTAGACATCTAGCAACATTACTTAGATTGTCAGATGTCTAGTAACCACTTTTCAAAGTCTGTAATCACTCATTTTTTTATATATTTTCTTTTTGGAAAATAACCAAAAGTCTAAGCCATAAAATCAGGCGTTTGACCATGTGCTAAACTATTTTATATATTAAATGGTCAGAAAATTGAACCTGCATGCCAGATGTTTGAACTAAACTGAAAATGAATGTATTCTATTCTAGAATGTATTCAGATGTTCGATCTCTTTATTTAGATGTCTGACCTTGTTTTAAAATGTTTTTTTTAACATACTAGGGTCAGACATCTACCACACAATTCATGAGATAATATAAATAGTATATTTTGAATGGACATCTATTTCTAAAAAGTTACAACTGTTGATTAAAGGATAAAATTTCCTGAACAATCATAAGTCTTTAGGCTTTTTAGAGCTATGAATATAGATCATATCCATTCGTTGAAAATGAATTCTCTTACTCTAAAATTCTTATTCTCGCTATTACTCTCTTTGTATAAAAAGTGCTTTTAAGCCATTCTTTACTTCCTATATCTTTGCATATTCAACTCATAAATCATCAAAAGGTACTTTAGAAAGGTTATATTGAAAAGAGATGTGTCCATATTGTCAAGGCACATCAAAATCAAATTCATAATTCATTTTTTCTTAATGAAGTCCTGTTGGTGATCTTCAGGCAAGGTGTTGAAGTCATGTTTGGTTGTTTAGGCAGTTTTGTAGAAACATATTCCTTCGGGTGAAGTGAGAGTAGTTTAGTAAAATTCCAATGGAGTTTAGAACTGGATGTAGAATGGACAAACTAGTGTAATAATCGCTGGTGCAATCATTTATTTACTGCTTTCTTTTAGCCTGTACATATTATTAGCTTAAGTTATATTTTGTCATATTATATATCATTCCACATTCCACATAAAAATCATATAATGTAGCGACTTTCAGACATGAACTGATATACTTTATGGG
This sequence comes from Allium cepa, assembly GCA_030765085.1. NCBI lineage: Eukaryota > Viridiplantae > Streptophyta > Magnoliopsida > Asparagales > Amaryllidaceae > Allium > Allium cepa. Next base: position 508,617,681 of record CM060932.1, on the reverse strand, counting down.
CATGTTTTAACACCCCACCTCTTCATCCATATTACCCAATAGTATTACTTAGTAACATCGTCGAGTAACATGGAAAATGAGGCTATGAGGGTGAAACACACGTGAATAGTACCTTAGACCAACATTGAATGTGTCACGTAGTGTAAAAATACTCATCTCGACATAAACATTCTCGGCTAAAAGCAATTAATACATGTGGTGCCCAAGGATAGAACAGTACACGATATAAAATAAATTACAGAGAACACAGAGTCATCAACGCAGAGATAAAAATATAATACATCACACAGGTCTGAGTGGGATAAAAAAAAAGTCAAATTCCTACTAAATCTCAATTATATGTAAGATAATTTCAATACATCTAATCCAACATCATACACATACATGAGTCAATGTTATAATATGCAACGCAATAATACTATATCCTTCAACTATGCCCAATAAGTAAGTTTGGTCACACCGTCTCTGAACCTGAAATGCCTTGGAATGACCTGAGTATTATATAATGTTTAAATCACTTACTTTTTTGAACATAATATTTATTTTCAAAATATACATCAAATTTATCAAATATCAATAACAATAGAAAATTTCACACATCATACATAAAAACAACAAAAATTATTCGATAATACACATATTTTTCAAACAAACAAACGCTTTCGGCAGAAAGCTATCTATTGATTTCCGCTACGCCACTCCGATCACCACTGGATCACTTCAATCATATTCCAGTCGTGTAGAGGTTTATTCACCATCATCAGTTCACAACCTCCCTCAATATACAATAGAGGTAGAGATAAGGAATTCACACGCGCGATGTTTTGGAAATGAATACTACTCAGTTTAGTATGTTTTACTTTTGTAAAAAAACATTTTTCATATTGATTGAATCTCTTAATTTAATCATATACACATATATTTTGTAGACTAATTTAATTTTACCTAAGTTCATGAATACATCAGAAAAGCTAAATGTAATATGGTTTATTTGAATTAATTAAGAATCTTTGGATCTTATATAGAAATAATTATATGTATATGTACCTATAAAACTTAATGTTTTTATTTTAATTTGTATCGTTTAAAAGTTTTATTTATATCAACCAATTTTAATCGAGGCAGTAGTATTTGCATATGAATTATTATTGGCTATTCCTAATCTTATGCCATAATGATTCATTGATTGCTAATTGAATGCTGCATAAATCAAGTTTATCAAAAAGGGAAGATGAATCATTCATCTTTGTCATCTTTTATTTCTTTCCTTTTTCCCCCTTATGTGATTTCCTTTTAACTTATTCTTATTTATTCATATAAATCACGTTATCAATTGATCATATTTGCCTTGTGTTCAACTATTCTGTCACACAATTGAGTAATGAATACGTTTGACATATTCAAACCTAATTTTTACGTCCCATTCTTTGTTGTCTTAAAACTAAATTAATAAAAAATATGGTATTTAATAAAATACTGATTTTATTTAAAATAGATTTAGATAAGATCTAAATATATTTAGAGTTCATAGGTCCATTAATGATCGAAAAATGGTTAAATTTTTGAAATTCACTCATTTCTTCCGCTGCGGGCTAGCCCAGTTCCTTCAATTATATTACACACTATCTTTGCAAACCTAAAAAAGTGATTGTATTGTGTTTAATAGAAGCAGCCTTTCAAGTGAACATAGAAAAATACATTCCTCCATTTCTTCAAATCATTTGAAACATTTGGTTAATTTATTATTGTATGATGTTACGAGAATCTATTTCCTCTGTAATAAATGGAAGTGTAGCTTCAATTATTACTATTGTGGTTTTTTCCTTATGATTGGTTTATGCTATCTTAAGTCATATTCAATATTCATGAATCAAGAGTTTTTTCTATTTGCTAAACCGTCTTTTCACATTTGACCCCTTAAAGAAGGCATGATCTACACTAAGGATGATGTTATCGAATCGTTCATATGCCCTATTAATTGATATCATATATTATGGTTTAACTTCCCATTCTTTCATGTTAATTTCTAGAATATATAAAATTATCTTTCTTTCCATTTACTTTATACTAATTATTTGATATAATATATAAAATTTTGTAACTTCCAATTTCGTTCATGTTAATTAATTGGTGCCATATATAAATTTATATAACTTCTCATTACCTTTATGTTAGTTCATTGATATCAAAAAAGGGAGCACGAAGGAGAAGCAGGCCATATAAAGATGAGCTCTTAATAGTGACAAGCCCAGTACTTTTTATGCATTTGCAATATTCTATATACTCTATAATATTCTCAAATGAATGATGTAAAAATAGTAGTGTTTTATGTATTGTATTAGCATTTTTATATTTAAAATAAATTTCATTCACGTCTTTTATACATCTTGGATTAAGGTATTCTAGCTATTCTCTTGACATTACTGTTGAGTGTTCTTGTAAAATTTACCAATATCATTTGTATGTTCAATCAGCATTATTTACAATACAATCCCAGAATTAACGAGTTTGCATCTTTCATGTCCAGATTTACTCAATAATATTTAGAATTTGGGTCCAACTTTATATATAGAATTTAAGTCAAAATTAACTCAGCTAATATTTGAATTTCAAGTACAAAATTCAAGTTCAAGCCTACTCTTTTAGCATCACCAGAAAACTTATAAATTCATGGCTTTAGGTCCAATTTTTCATTTTATGGGAATAACATAATTTCCGTGTTCCATTACGGTTTTTCCAATTTTTATGGTGTCCAACCACTGGAGTTCCAGGGTTGATGGAATGAAAAATGAAAAAAAATATTATTTCTCCGGCAACGATCGGAAGAAATGGAAAAAGTTCTGGTTAGTATGGAAATCTTTCCTACCCATCCCTAATTACTTCCAATTGGGAGGAGGCCTTCTTTAGTCAGTGACCAATTTTGTGACTTAAATTCCATTACTTTATTTTTCTTGCTTCCTGTGTAATGAGGCAATGATTTGCATGTGTTCACATCAGATTACTTTATGCGGTTCCTTTCTATTATTATCGGTTCGGCAAAGAACTCTATGTGTGAAAGCAATATTGTGTGAATGTGAGTGTGTACACCCGTATGCCTGTGAGTTTGTGCATAATGTTGTGTGCATGTTAGTTTTTCACCTTTGTGAATTATTTTACCTTGTGCATCCTTTTGTTGTACTTGTATTCCAATTGTGATCATTTTTCCCATTCCAAAAAACTAAGAACATGAGCTAAAACTTTTATTTTAAGTGTTTTGCAAACTTTCGTCGTTTACTAGGCCAAAATACAGTTTAATAAGGAGGATCTGCTATTTTTATTGAATATTTTGCGTTTCTAGTTGCCATAATTTTGCTACACACCATATTTTCATGATCTAAAGGTTTTTCAGAAAGTTATTTGACCAATCTATAACTTTGCTATTGAAACTGTAACTTGATTTAGGGGTTTTACCATTTAAAAAAATTGTTGGAAAGTGAGTAAACATAAAAATTGCCATTCTTTTATATCACATTAGCAGATACTTAATATATCTCCTTTTATGAAGCTAATAATTAATGTTGAGTTGAGATAGGTATTGAAGATGCTGCTTTGGGTTCTAGATAGTGATATTGCTCGCTTTTGCTTGAATAAAAGCAAAATCACTCATTTAAACGCTAACAAAAAGGTACGTTTTTGGAATATCGATATACATATATATATATATACACATATATATATATATATTGTGATATTATCTTGATTTTTGGTGTTCTTGATGCTCCATATCGAGATGCCTCTTCAGATGTGTATATCATATAATCATATTGTGCTTTGATTTTCCAAAATGCTCTTCGTTCAATGGAGACTCTGTTGTATTTTCTATAAAGTCCGACACTTAAAATATTTTTGCAAATTTTTGTCATATATGCAAATAGAAAGTCGCAAATTGAATCTATTTAAATTGTAGCATATGATAGGAGAATTGGAATATGAGCCACATAAGGGAATGGGTAGTTGGGTTTGGTAGTAGATTGTAGAGTACGAAGAAAGTTAGAGTATGAGTTGTGTATGAAATTTCTCTTGTAAGAAATTGCGAGAACGCAATTTTTGTAAAGGGGAGTCTATAATAACCCTGCTACTACGCCGTATAGATAATTAATTTTACTAAAATAAAATTTGTCCGAATTAGATATTTGATAATTAATATTTTGAAAATAAACTTTTGTTAATTAAATTAATAAAATGTATTTTGTTATAAATAAAATTGAATCAATTAATTCTTTTCTAATAATATATTAAATTGAATAAGTTGTTTAAATGAAAATTTTGTACTTGTTTCTATAACTATTTTTTATATGTAAAGCGATTTTGGAAATTTGAAAATATATAAGGATTAGGAAATGAAGTTTGATATCGTCAAAGCTACCTTGGCTACTCATAAAAATTTGAGTACCCAAGAGTCTAATAAAACAGAAAGTAAACTCCAGGTCAGACATGGGTCTGGTGTGAGTAAACGGGTTAAAGTTGCTTAACACTGAAAACCTTTGAAAACAAAGGTGTCACGTAAGACTTTCCACGCATAAACATGGGTAAGTTTTTACCTTACGCTAGCCAAAACATTTGATAGGAAATCCAGCTATATTATAATAGGTTCTAGGGTTTTCAAATAAATAAAAAATAGTGAAATTGTTACATGATTAAATTCCAGCATACTAGCCACAAAGTGAGTTATACAATCAAAACTGTAAAAGGCTCATACGAAGAATGAGTTTCCATCAATGGCAGGGTTACTGGGGTACCGCCCGCCACAGTACGAAGCCTAGATCACTGTACTGAGGATCACTCCCGATCCCCTGCAACACAAAGCCAGAACCATTCCTTACTGGATAATCCCAAACAAGACAACCCCGCCGATTGCCGTTGCCAACTGCCCACTAAGCCGAATAAAAGGAGCCTCTAGACAGGGGTAAATCTCGTCCTACTTGGGTGCTAACCTCTTAGCCTTACTGCACCTCTCATGTTTTAGCCATTCCCGGTTGACGAGACTTGAGGCTACGATTACCTTTATAGAACATATCTGTCTTAGTATGCTCATCGTCCTCTTAACGATGTTCTGAGAGCATTCAATCCATACAAGTTCGTTCCAGGTTCGAACGAAACCGAAGGCACTATCTCGCTACACTCGTTTTGGAATCACCCTCAGAGTTAACGACAATAGCCCTTGCACTCTGAATCTTTATCTCGAATCTGAAAGTACTACCCCCGTTAAACTCGTATTGGAATCACCCTCAGAGTTTTAACGATGAATGGTCCTTATACGTTGAGTCTTCACTTTTCACTTGAGATTCACGACCTAACGTTTAATTTGGATCAACGTGGTTTTCGGAATTCCAAATTTTGAAATCCGATCCCGGTCTCACCAAAATCCAAAACGTCATCTTAATGTCCAATTGATTTAAGTTTGAACAATTTAATTCAATCTAAAATATTGAATTCACACAGTATCATTCACAGATAAATATCACATATTTATCACAGCTATAATCAATATCACATCATAGCACATCACAGATTATCAAACTATAAGCATCATTCAATTCAGACATTCTACTCAAACAATCATTTACAAACAGGAACCATTAGTCCAATTATAATTAATTTATTCATCTTAAATTAAGTTAATTACTTGAGAGTTAATCACCTAATCCTGCTCAATTATTAATTAATTACGAATCATTTAAATTAATTAATCACTCTTAATCACCTTATAAACCAATTAATTAATCCTTAATTATAGATTAATTATCCTTTAATTATTCTCTTCATTAATCAACCTTGCTTAATTATTCTTTAATTACATTAAGTATTATCCTTTAAACAAATAAATTATACTTTAAATTTACATTAATTAACCTTTATTATTTCCATTAATTAATTAATTATAATTAATTACATTGTTCCTTAATTAATTACATTAATTAATTATATCATAATCACTTCATTGATTAACTATCTTATAATTAATCACATTTTTTAATCAATTAAACCTTTAATTATTATCATCAATTACATTAATTAACGATCCTCTAATTTCTTTCATTAATAAATTATTCTTCTAATTACAGTTAATAATTATTCTTTAATTAATCACATTCACTAATCAACCTTGATTGATCACATTAGCAATTAACCAACCTTAATTGCTTACATCAATTAAATCAACTCCCTGATTAATTAGCTTAATTAATCCTTTAATTACACTGGGTAATTAACACTTAATTACTTCCAATAAGTAATTATTCTTTATTTACTTTCCATCAAGTCATTCTCCTTTAATTACATCCACTAATTATCCATTACTTACTTCACTAAGTAATTGTACTTCATTAATTACATCAAGTAATTATACTTAAACCATCATCAAATGATTACCTTTAATTAATTAAACTTAATTAATTAAACTTAATTAATTAACTAAAATTAACCGCATAAACTTAATTAATTACACTGGGTAACTAATTCCTTTAATTACTTCATTAAGTAACTACCCTTAATAATTCTTTTAATATTAAGTAATTAACCTCTTAATTACATATTACTTAATTACTTCTTAATTAGTTGACCTTGATTAATCAATCCTAAATTAAATAATTTACTACACATAATTAATTACACAAATTAATTTATCTTAATTTAATTACTTAAATTAATCATTTTAGTTAACTAAGTAATTATACTTTAATTACTATTGTTAATAAAACATGATTAAATTAAGATAAATCGTTTATTACATTAACCCTTAACTTCCATTTTAAAATAAATTAAATTTTAAAATTTGAATTTTATTTATTTAAAATCATCATCCTTTTACTAAAGTTAAATACTTTTTACTTAAATCATAATTATATTTAAACAATTAAATTTTAGTTGAAAACATTTATGAACTAATTACAAATTATTCTAATGTAATATTTATATAAACCAAAACTATTTTTAAAACAAAATTTAAAACTTTAAAATCCATACCTTCGAATTTTGAATTTGTTTAAAATATCATTTTCTAACCTAAACATTTCATACCTCTTTTAAAACCAGTTAAAACTTAGTTTAAAATTTAAGTTTGCTTTTAAAATAAATTTAAAAATCTAGACAGGTTAAAAAATGGTAACAAAACGTTTCTGAGCAATCGACAAATTCTCGAGTAAACATAGCAAAGCTCTGCGACAAAACTCGTGCAGACTCGAAGCAACAAATCATGACCTCCTCACTTCAACAATCCTCGAGTCGAGCACGAGAGAAAACGCGAAAACCCCCGGGCCAAACGTTTCTTACCCAAACCCAAAAACTAGATGCATGCGAACAATGGTCGTGCATGTGCACGACCAGAATTCTTGACGTCGACCAACACTCCGGCCTTCGCCAACCTACACTCGACCTCGACAAACACCTCAGCTATGCAGCACAACGAAAATCAACGGCAAACCAAAAGTCGAAAATCACGATCGAACTGGACAATGAACTTGATCAGAAAATCATCGGCCGTCGCCGAACCACCGAAGCCATTCCCCCTTATGCGATCTAACCCGGTGCGCCACCATCGTCGTTCTTACCTCGGCAACCCCGACCATCAAAACTTACCACCAAACCCTACTTCTCCCTGCTCTGGCCACCCCGGCCAACATAAAATCCCTTCTCCATTTATTAGAAACCCTCGTCTCCCCGACCACCTTCAGGCCGAATCTCAAGCTTCCCCTCACCGTCGATTAACGGCAGATGGTCAAAATCCCAAAAAACGTTCAACACTGAAAATCACATCGAATCCCAAACTAAAAATCACAACTTTTATACCTAAATTCATGATTTGACTTCACTTTCTAGATTGTATAATCAGAGATTTAAATTGACAAGTTTGAATTTTACCCCTTTCCTTGTTTTTACTGTAATTTTTAAACTTACAAGATATTTATCTAATAAAATCACTTAAAGTTATTTTTAAAAAAACAAGAACACATTGTTATTAACATTTTCTTTTCTATGATCAGAGACTAGAAATGATTAATTGGGGAGATAGAAATTTTCTAAAGTTGATCTTGCACCTGACATTCACAGAGAACATAAAAACATACATATGCAGGCATGCATACAAATTTGCATAACACAAATCAGATTCTAGATGAAATATCTAAGCGCACAGACATATTTATAGCATCATCACACAGATCAATTAGCATAAATAGATTTTTCTTTAAGTGTTTACTTACCAGAATTTCAGAAACAGAGAACAGCCCTGTTTTGTTTTCCAGGAATTTGAATTTGAACTGGCATTATTTTGAATCTGTTTGGTTGAGTTGACTTGCTGTTTTGATTACTGAAGTTGAAATTGAAATCTTGGTTAATTGAATCCACTGTTGATATTTGCAGAAGTTTTTACTTCAAGTGTTTGTTTGGATTTGTTGCTGATTCTTCAAATGATCACAAATTTGAAATTTGAACTGATGTTATATTTGGTTTTGAATTTTCTTTTAGAATATGATTTTCAGTTATTTTAGAAGAGAAGAAAGAAAAATGTTTGTATTTGGTTTATATTGTTTTAAGAAGAAGAGGGAAAGAAAGTACAGAGAAAGATTTTTAACTGAAGAAAAAAAAGTGAACAACCTTTCTCTTTTTAAAAACATGGTTATATACTTTTTTTTTAAAAAACAAGGCTTGCGACTTGTTAACTTAGATTGTAAAATACTTACAAGTGTGCTTAAGTCAATCTTAGGACCTTACACATGTTTTATTAAGAATTTCATATTTTACAAGTGTTAAAATTTCATTATTAAATTAATTTCTTATTTTTACAAATGTTTAAAATTTATTTAAATTAATTTCTTATTCAAGTTAACATGTTTTAATGTTTATTTCAATTAGCTTTTAATGTTTATATTTACAAATTATCTTTATTAAGTATATACTTTTATGTTTTGTTTATATATTTTTAAAATATATATTTTCTAAAGCTAAATTTTAAAGAAAGAAAATTTGAAAAGAAACAGATATTAAATTAAACCTTATTTTAAATTTTTCAAACTAAAAATATTGTACTTTAATATATAAGAAGTAAATTTATTTCAAAAACCAATTTTTAAAGGAAAACAAATTAAACTTTTATTATAATACACTATTTAAGCTATTATATTTTTAAATAACATAAATATTTATTTTAAGTACTTTTGAAAATATAAGATAGATTTTTAAATAAGCTTCTGAAAAGTTTTATTAAATTTAATCATATCTTCCAATTCATAATATATATATATATATATATATATATATATTATAAATTTGAAAATATTTTTATTAACTTTAAATTAAAACCAAACTTCCTATTCACAATGTATATACATATATATATTATAAATAGAATATTTTTATATTAGCTTAAAAAGATAAAAAAATTATCAATTAAATATTATTAACTTTGAAAAGAGTAAAATTTTGCCAAATTAAATTATTATCACTATAAATTTTGAAAAGATAACATTTGTCAAATTAAATAATTATTATTTTTGAAAAGGATAAATTTTGTTAAATTAGATTATTAAACCAATATTACACATTTTTAAATAATTATTAATGGAAATTATTAAATAAATATTGCCCTAATTTCCGGGACATCACATTCCTTCCCCCTTAAAAAGAATTTCGTCCTCGAAATTTAAAAGTAAAGATAATTTAGTAGCCCTACAAAGATTTTAATTTTAAAACAGTAAGCATATGATATCAACCATATACTAGCAACCATAGCATTCAACTCAAACAAACAAATCTAACTATCCAGACAAAATTCTAGACGGAACTTCCTAGAGTTTCCCAGGTACAAGCACAGGGATACTCGCTCTACTAAATCTAAACTGGCTACACCACCCAAATCCAGAGCTCCTATATCTAGATTTACAATCTAAACAGAATACTGAACCTCAGATGAGTCCTGTTCAACTTCCAAATCTCTCTAGAACTGCTGGTTCTAAAACCAATGATGGATCATACGTGTACTTCCTCAGAGATACGTGAAATACATTATGAATCCCAACCATCCGAACTGGCAATTCAATCCTATAAACCAAAGTACTTAACCTTAAGAGAATATAGAAAGATCAAAAACACTTCTGAGCTAACTTCCAGCCTTACCAAATCGTATTGCTCTTATGATCGGAGAAAAGTTACTCAAAATTAAATCTTCGACTTTAAATTCTGAATTCCTTGGTCTCTTATCCACAAAAATTTCCTGTCGATCCGGCGCTGCCTTCAACCTTCTTGATCAACCAAACTTCGCAGATGCCTCATGGATCAAATCTGGATCAAGAATGAGATGATCTCTGGATCCTACTTATAAGATGATTCTCCCAAGATCCATCGAAATCCAGAACACTCACTTTGCTCACAAACATCAGAAGACTTCGGACTTACTTCTCTAATTCGGAAAAACGGAACAGGTGCACTAGACAACTAAGCCTTCAGATCCTGAATGAACTTCCTGTATAAATCCTATGAGAAGTCCGAGGTTGCTTCTATTCTGAGATAACTGCCACCTTGCTTCCGCTGCATAACTCTAATCTGAAGAATATGAAAATGCTGTTGATGAACAAAAGCACAGACTTGATCAATCCATCCTGGGAGCATATTCATCAAATTCCATAAAATCTTAGCGACCTTTCCGCTTCAGTCACAAATACCACGGCAAAAATACAACCAGAAAACTAGATCTGATCAATCCTGAGTTGCTTAACCAGCGCTCTCTCCACTAAGTTGAGCCACCGAAAAAAACCCAAGAACCAAGTCGATACAGAACTCAATTCCTAATGCAGATGCAAATCTTGACTTCTTCAAAGACAACCGAAAAATCTCAAACTTCTTCGATAGCTCCTACATCCTCTAGAGATGCCTCAATCCCAAACAAAGATTACTAAGAAAAATTCCGAACCAGCGCAAGTCACTTTTGCAATTCTACCTAGTTCTGGTTCCAAAGAAACCATTCTCTCTTCACATATCAGAACAGCTTAAGCCTTTCTAACCAAAGAAGAAACTGATGGTCCATCCTCTACCACATCATACCCAACTGAACTTCCAGAAGAAGTGGACAAGCCTTCACCATCTGCCCGACCTACTGACAGAAGAATCACAAGGACACTTGAACCATTGAAGAAACGGGCCACTCTACTGCTTTCGGACTCCATCTCTAGGATACTACTAAGCCAAGAAACATTCCTGACAGCACACTCAACACCTCCGAGCTGCCACTGCTGCCAAAGACTTCCATATCCAAAAGCTCATTGAGTCACAAGGTTATATCAACTAACTCCACAAAAGAGCTTTCAAGATGGACAGTATCTCTCAAGAAACTCGGCTTCAAACCAAGCACAAACATCTTGCTGAATACCGAGTCTCAAACTTCAATACAGACAAAACTCCTTCCTACGGTTGCCAAGATACCATCACTTGCTTCAGCACTCCGACTGATCCAAACTCTAGAAAATCCGCTCTCACAAGTGTAACCAAGCTTACACTCCAAAGATGGACTCTGAACCTTAAAAAGGTTTCCTTCAGAGATCGGTGAAATCCTTACACTATGCTGCAAAGCTTACTCAAGATGCCCAATACTACCGTGGAAGATACACTTCCAATCTCAATTACTCCGACTTCTTTCACTAGTGATAGTCATGCTACACATACCACTACCTCTCCTACCTCTAGAATTTATATTGGAAAACCCAAACAGGTAACCCAACAAAATAGGTAGGTATATATATACCTATATATATAAATACAAGTATGCTTTCTCAAAAAGAAATCACTCCAAAGCCTAGGCATTCACTCAACCTAGCGCTATGATACCATAATGAAACGATCCGCCTTTCATTTCCCAGAAAGATGCATCATTAAGAAGAAAGAAAGGGATAGAAAAGAGAAAAGATAGGAAAGAAAGAACCACACAACATCAGAATCTCACAACGGAACGAATAAATTATATTATACCACGTAAGATATTACATAGTATCATATACATCAGAGTTATACAGCTTATACAACTTATACAACACAAACTAGACAGTTATAAACACTTGTTTAGTTATTACAACTCAAGTACATCACAGAAAAACAGATACAACACTAACACAGCGGAACCACTATATATCTACAAAAGCTGAAGCCTCCTGCTCCATATATCCTCACTCGTCAAAGCTAACCTGAATCCCTTGGCTACTCGTAAAAATTTGAGTACCCAAGAGTTTAATAAAACAGAAAATAAACTCCGGGTCAGACATGGGTCTGGAGGGAGTAAGCGGGTTAAAGTTGCTTAACTTTGAAAACCTTTGAAAACAAAGGTATCACGTAAGACTTTCCACACATAAACATGGGTAAGTTTTTACCTTACGCTAACCAAAACATTTGATAGGAAATTCAGTTATATTATAATAGGGTTTAGGGTTTTCAAATAAATAAGAAATAGCTGAAATTGTTACATGATTGAATTCCCGCATACTAGCCACAAAGTGGGTTATACAATCAAAACCGTAAAGGGCTCGTAGGAAGAATGAGTTTCCATCAATGGCAGGGCTATTGGGTTACCGCCCGTCATAGTACGAGGCCTAGATCACCGTACCAAGGATCGCTCTCGATCCCCTGCAACACAAAGCCAGAACCATCCCTTACTGGATAGTCCCGAACAAGGCAACCCTGCAGATGGCCGTCGCCAAATGCCCGCTAAGCCGAATAAAAGGAACCTCTAAACAGGGGTAAATCTCGTCCTACTTGGGTGCTACCCACTTAGCCTTGCTGGACCTCCACTGTTTTAGTCATTCCTGGTTGATGAGGCTTAAGGCTACGATTACCTTTATAGAACACATGTATCTTAGAATGCTCATCGTCCTCTCTACGATGTTCTAAAAGCATTCAATCCTTACAAGTTCATTCCGGGTTCGAAGGAAACCGAAGGCACTATCTCGCTACACTCGTTTTGGAATCACCCTCAGAGTTAACGACAATAGCCCATGCACTCTGAATCTTCATGTCGAATCTGAAAGTACTACCCCCGTTAAACTCGTATTGGAATCAACCTCAGAGTTCTAATAACGAATAGTCCTTACGCCTCGAGTCTTCACTTTCACTTGAGATTCACGACCTAACGTTTAATTTGGATCGATGTGGTTTTCGGAATTCCAAATTTTGAAATCCAATCCTGGTCTCACCGAAATCCAAAATTCCATCTTAATGTCCAAGAGATTTAAGTTTGAACAATTTAATTCAATTTAAAATATTGAATTCACACAGCATCATTCATAGATAAATATCACACAGTTATCATAACTATAATCAATATCACATCATATCACATCATAGATTATCAAACTATAAGGATCATTCAATTCAGACATTCTACTCAAACAATCATTTACAAACAGGAACTATTAATCCTATTATAATTAATTTAATCTGCTTAAATTAAATTAATTACTTGATAATTAATCACCTAATCCTGCTCAATCATTAATTAATTACGAATCATTTAAACTAATTAATCACGCTTAATCATCTTATAAACCAATTAATTATTCTTTAATTACAGATTAATTACCCTCTAATTATTCTCTTAATTAATCAACCTTGACTAATTGTTCTTTAATTACATTAAGTATTAGCCTTTAAACAAATTAATTATACTTTAATCATTTACATTAATTAACCTTAATTACTTCCATTAATTAATTAATTATAATTGATTACATTGTTCCTTAATTAATTACATTAATTAATTATATCGTAATCACTTCATTGATTAATTATCTTATAATTAATCACATTTAATAATCAATTAAACCTTTAATTATTATCATTAATTACATTAATTAATGATCCTCTAATTACTTTCATTAATTAATTATTCTTCTAATTACAATTAATAATCAATCTTTAATTATCACATTCATTAATCAACCTTGATTAATCACATTAGTAATTAACTGACCTTAATTACTTACATCAATTAAATCAACTCCCAGATTAATTACCTTAATTAATCCTTTAATTACACCGAGTAATTAACACTTAATTACTTCCAATAAGTAATTATTCTTTAATTACTTTCCATCAAGTAATTCCCCTTTAATTACATCCCGTAATTATCCATTAATTACTTCACTAAGTAATTGTACTTCATTAATTACATCAAGTAATTATACTTAACTCATCATCAAATGATTACCTTTAATTAATTAAACTTAATTAATTAACTTAAATTAACCGCATTAACTTAATTAATTACACCGAGTAATTAATTCCTTTAATTACTTCATTAAGTAGTTATCCTTAATAATTTTTTTAATATTAAGTAATAAACCTTTTAATTACATATTACTTAATTACTTCTTAACTAATTAACCTTGATTGATCAATCCTTAACTAAATAATCAACTACACTTAATTAATTACATAAATTTATTTATGTTAATTTAATTACTTAAATTAATCATTTTAGTTGATTAAGTAATTATACTTTTATTACTATTGTTAATAAAACATGATTAAATTGAGATAAATCATTTATTACATTAACTCTTAACTTCCATTTTAAAATAAATTAAATTTTAAAATTTTAATTTGATTTATTTAAAATCATCATCCTTTTATTAAAGTTAAATACTTTTTACTTAAATCATAATTATATTTCAACAATTACATTTTAATTGAAAACATTTATGAACTAATTACAAATTATTCTAATGTATTATTTATATAAACCAAAACTATTTTTAAAACAAAATTTAAAATTTTAAAATCCATACCTTTAAAATTTGAATTTGTTTAAAACATCATTTTCTAACTTAAACATTTCATACCTCTTTTAAAACCAGTTAAAACTTTGTTTAAAATTTAAGTTTGCTTTTAAAATAAATTTGAAAATCACTTTAGTTTAAAATCTGGATAGGTTAAAAACTGAAAACAAAAACGTATCCAAGCAAGCAACAAATTCTCGGGTAAATATAGCAAAATTCCATGACAAAACTCGTGCAAACTCGAAGCAACAAATCAAGACCTCCTCACTTCAACAATCCCCGAGTTGAGCACGAGAGAAAACGCGAAAACCCTCGGGCCAAACTTTTCTTCCCCAAACCTAAAGCTAGATGCACGCGAACATTCACCATGCATGTGCATGACCAGAAATCTCGACGTCGACCAACTCTTTGGCCTTCGCCAACCCACACTCGACTTCGACAAACACCTCAGCTATGCAGCACAGCGAAAATCAACGGCAAACCAAAAATCGAAAATCACGATCGAACTAGACAATGAACTTGATCATAAAATCATCGGCTGTAGCCGATCCACGTCACCAGAACCCAAACTGGTATGACCACAGGCGCGCCTCGAACCACCGAAGCCATTCCCCCTTATGCGATCTAACCCGGTGGGCCATCGTCGCCGTTCTTACCTCGACAACCCCGACCATCAAAACTAACCACCAAACCTACTTCTCCTTGCTCCGGCCACCCTGGCCAACATAAAATCCATTCGCCAATTTTCCAGAGACCCTCGTCTCCCCGACCACCTTAAGTCCGAATCGCAAGCTTCCCCTCGCCGCCAATCAACAGAAAATGGCCAAAATCCTAAAAAAAACGTTCAATGCCGAAAATCTCATCAAATCCCAAACTAAAAATCACAATTTTTTAACCTAAATTCATGATTTGACTTCACTTTCCCGATTGTATAATCAGAGATTTAAATTAATAAGTTTGAATTTTACCCCTTTCCTGGTTTTTACTGTAATTTTTAAACTTACAGGATACTTATCTAATAAAATCACTTAAAATTATTTTTTAAAAAACAAGAACACATTGTTATTAACATTTTCTTTTCTATCATTAGAGACTAGAAATGATTAATTGAGGAGATAGAAATTTTCTAAAGTTGATCTTGCACCTGACATTCACAGAGAACATAAAAACATACATATACAGGCATGCACACAAATTTGCATAATACAAACTAGATTCTAGATGAAATATATAAGCAAATAGACATATTTATAACATCATCACACAGATCAATTAGCACCAAAAGATTTTGCTTTAAGTGTTTACTCACCAGAATTTTAGAAACAGAGAATAGCTCTGTTTTGTTCTTTAGGAATTTGAATTTGAACTGGCGTTATTTTGAATCTGTTTGGTTGAGTTGACTTGCTATTTGATTGCTCAAGTTGAATTTGAAATCTTGGTTAGTTGAATCTGCTGTTGATCTTTGCAGAAGTGTTTACTTCAAGTTTTTGGTTCGGATTTGTTGCAGATTCTTAAAATGATCACCAATTTGAATTGATGTTATATTTGGTTTTGAATTTTCTTTTAAAATCTGATTTTCGGTTTTTTTAGCAGAGAAGAAAGAAAAATATTTGTATTTGGTTTATATTGTTTTAAGAAGAAGAGGGAAAGAAAGTACAATGAAAGATGTTTAACT
Organism: Allium cepa; assembly: GCA_030765085.1. Classification (NCBI taxonomy): domain Eukaryota; kingdom Viridiplantae; phylum Streptophyta; class Magnoliopsida; order Asparagales; family Amaryllidaceae; genus Allium; species Allium cepa. The sequence continues at coordinate 508,601,211 of CM060932.1, read as the reverse complement.
GAAGAAAAAAAAGTGAACAACCTTTCTCTTTTCGAAAACATTATTATATACTTATTTTTTTAAAAAAACAAGGCTTGCCCCTTGTTAAGTTAGATTATAAAATATTTACAAGTGTGTTTAAATCAATCTTAGGACCTTACACATGTTTTATTAAGAATTTCATATTTTACAAGTGTTAAATTTTTATTATTAAATTAATTTCTTATTTTTACAAATGTTTAAAATTTATTTAAATTAATTTCTTATTCATATTAACATGTTTTAATGTTTATTTCAATTAGCTTTTAATGTTTATATTTACAAATTATCTTTATTAAGTACGTACTTTTATGTTTTATTTATATATTATTAAAATATATGTTTTCCAATGCTAAATTTTGAAGAAAGAAAATTTGAAAAGAAAAGGATATTAAATTAAACCTTATTTTAAAGTTTTCAAACTAAAATATTATACTTTAATATATATGAACTAAATTTATTTCAAAAACAAATTTTTAAAGGAAAAAAATTAAACTTTTATTATAATATACTATTTAAGCTATTATAATTTTAAATAACATAAATATTTATTTTAAGTACTTTTGAAAATCTAAGATAGATTTTTAAATAAGCTTTTGAAAAGTTTTATTAAATTCAATCATATCTTCCAATTCACAATATATACATATATATATTATAAATTTGAAAATATTTTTATTAAATTTAAATTAAAACCAAATTTCCTACTCACGATGTATACACATATATGTATATATTATAAATAGAATATATTTTTATTAGCTTAAAAAGATAAAAAAAATTATCAATTACATATTATTAACTTTGAAAAGAATAAAATTTTCCAAATCAAATTATTATCACTATAAATTTTGAAAAGGTAACATTTGTCAAACTAAATAATTATTAGTTTTGAAAAAGATAAATTCTATTAAATTAGATTATTAAATCAATATTACACATTTTAAAATAATTATTAACGGAAATTATTAAATAAATATTGCCTAAATTTTTGGGACATCACACGTCTAGAGCTATATGCTGATATAGGATATGAGTAATATATATCATCCACTTGTAACTAGCTTTCTTTAGTTCACGAGTGAACTAGACTCGCGAGTGTAATGACCCAAAATTTTATCACTAATTTTTAGGGACACATAATTTATTTTAAATATTCGTATTGGGGTTTTAAAATAAAAGGAAATCATTTTGGTAATAAATTGAATTTATAGAATATTTTTGTAATTTTTAATTCAAAAAATATTTAATTTGTCGTTTGACGCAGTCTACGTCGAATATTGATATTTTTAAAATTTAACAGAACTTGATAACCGATGTGTTTTATTTTAGTTTTATGGTCCTGTCACATTTCTATATCAATCGCATTCTATTTTTTGCCGTTTGCGGCTTGTACGTGGATGTAGTACTGTAACAGAGATCCGAAAATAACCAAAACAACATCATACCATATCTCCACATATATGTTCACTATGCATAGCTCTTTCCCTTCAAATCACTGTGCACAGCGACATGTTTATCTGCCTTGACCTCCTTGCCTCCCCTGTCTTTTGTCCTTGCACTTGTCAATTATTGTCTCCTTGTCCTCCTTGATGTTGCCTTCGAATTTGGATCTTGTCTTGGGTTTTCCTTGATACGTATGCACATATACATCATTCTGGACTCCTTCAACCCGTTTTCCTTTTTTGCTTCTTCTTTATTTTGTTTCCAATAAATAAAAAATCTTCCCTTCTCCAAAACTTCAAAATCAACGCATCCAAAATTATCGAGTTTAGCCAAAACATCTAACTGCAATATTGTTAGTTTGATCTTTTAGTTTTTTTAGATTGATCATACTCAATTCATTAAGCGACGATAGAGCAATTGCAATAAAACAAAAAAAAGGAAAAATTGTTCATTTATTTTAAAATTTGATTTCTCCCAATCCAAGTCGAATCCATCGACACCGTTAGTGGCATTGGAGTCGGGGCGGGATGTAGTAATCTTGGTAGAGTTTCGGCAGCTTTTTGGTAGGGGTCGATGTCTATGGTCGTGGGCTAGGGTTTAGGATTTCCACAAGTGTAGGCAGTGATTATAGATTTTGATTCGATGAGGAAAGGGGTACCTTCAGCCATGAAATGGTGAGGTTCGACCATGCATAGGGAGATGTGACATTTGTATGGTCGTGATGGATGTTGCGGGTCGCGTTTCGTTTGAGGGCACTAGAGTCGAGACGAGGTGGTTCTCGTGATGAGATTGTCAAATGTGATGTGTTGGTGGCCTTGGTTTGTAGGCTAGTGGAGAGGTTTGTTTGTGGATGTGCATGTCATGCACATGGGAGATGGGTTTCGAGGAGGCGGTTCGAATTGTTTGATTTGGGGAAGATGAAGGCACTGTGCTAGGCGGGTTGAGGAACTGGTGGGATATGCTTGGCCCAATTGGTGAGAAATCCCTTATGTTTAATTTGTTTTAAAATGTTAAACAAATATGTTGATTTGAAAATGGAATACTCTCATAAGAAATCCAATTTAACTCGTGGATTTTTACGTTGAGCTCTTGTTGAAGAGCGCACCGTTTTGACATAAATTGTTATCGGTTTTAGTGTAGTATAAATCAATGATAAATTAATACTATCCTTATAATAATTACGTTAATTTGGATAATTAATTATACTTCATGGATTTTATCTATTTGGCCAAATAAACACAGGTATACTAAAGTAATTTAATAGGGTAATTTGCACACCTATTTAGTATAATAAAATACAATTCGGCTAATTAAATGAATTGGTCATTTAATTAGTAGAATAAATCCACTTTTGCTATTTTATAGATTTTAATATCTAATTATATGTCATTAATTGATATGAAACTTTGAATAAGTGTTGTGTTAACTAGTTGTGGTTAATTGTTGAATTTATTTACATAGATGTTGATTATGTTAGTGCCAGTAATTAACTTGGAAAGTTAAATTGAAAGTATGGTAGCTTGTTTAAGTACTATTATGATTGTTAAGCCTCTTTCCGAATTTGAAAAGCCATGGATTTAAATCAATTTCAATTTTTGATAAATTATAAATATTTTATACAATTATTATTATAGTAAAGTGCTTTATGTAATAACTATTTTATTAACAATGCTTTAAAGTTAAGTTATTTACATTCTACATATTGTTTAAAATTATTAAATAATGTTCTAAATGTGGTTTAAAGTCATTTTGTACTTTAATATTATTCAAAATTATTTATAATAATTTGTTTAAAAGTTAATTATTATTTTAAAAATTAATTATTATATTAAAGTTAAATAATTATTGAAAGTTAGTTATTTTATTTGTTTAACGTTGATTGTTTATTCTAAAATTATTTGTTATATTATTAATAATATTGTTTAAAAGTTTATTATTTTAATAATATTGTTTAAACTTATTTATTTTTGTTATTATAATAAGAGTTATTTTTTTGCAAAGCCAACGGTGTTGAATGGGGCCTTACCATATTATTGATGCATCAAAGAAGAAATACAGACAAATGTCAACAAGCTGAACATGCAAGAGAATGAACATGATGCAACAACCACAGAGAAGATAACACAAAGAGAAAAAAAAGAGGAAAAAAAAGCACTGCATGGACTACGCAAATACATGTAAGATGGCATGATTAAAAGCAAACTTTAGAAGCTTAAGGCTTTTAACGATCTTATGCATAAGAGCTTGCTTCAGTTGCTCACATGACTTCATTTTCTCTGGGTGAAATACTTTAACATTTATCCCACACCACACCACCATTAAAAATGTTTTAAGCACACAGTTAATAACTCTCTTTTTAGCTCCTTCCTTCCAGTAAGTTTAAAATTTTGATCCCATTCATCAGAATTGTTGGTTACAATGTGTTTCCTTCCTAGTTTTTCCTTGATATCCCTCCACAACCACTTAGTTTCTACACACTCAACAATAGGTGTTCCACCTTTTTCGAGCACTGGTTGCAGAACTCACATAGAATGTTCAAAACCATTCCTTTACGAATAAGATTGTCCTTGGTTAGGAGAGCACGATTGATCACTTTCCACATCAGTACATTTTCCTTAGCATTATTATCTCAGTGCCATATTCTTTATGCCATTTACAGCTACTAGTTTCATCATATTTGGCTAAAAAATGTATATGTCTCGAATTTTGAATTTCCTACCATTCTCTCCCCACTGAATTATTTCTTCACTGTTATTGTGCATTTTAACTGTACCAGCTTACTTCCATATAGCTTGAATCCTTTAGTTTGAGGTGTTTGGAAGAATTAAACGGATTCCCTGTATCATATTGTTAACCCTAACGTTAGAGGTAATCCCAATTTGCTCCATTTCAAGATGGTTAAGACATCTTCTTAGAATACATTCTTGCTTAATCAAAAGGTCATCACAAAAGCTAACATCAGCAGTTGATTTAATTGTATTTTGAATTAGAGGGAGAACATTTTCCCTAAGTTTGAAGATACATTTCCAAGTCCATCTAACATATTAAGGAGGGAGCATAGACCAAAGGTTCCTTTCTTTTATCACATATTTTCTAGACTAGTTCGACCATAAGTTGTTCCTCTTATTTAGAAAATTATCTAAATGCCTCACAAACGCTGCTTTATTCCATAAGTGCATGTTGAATATACCTAGCCCACCTTTTTTAATCAGTCTCTCAATCATTTTTTATTTTATAGAAGCCATGAAAGTGGTTCACCTTTGCCAATAGTTGAACCAGTCCATAAAAGTCCCATGAAAGTGGTTCTTATCATCTGAATAAGCATAACAAGTAAAATGAATGTTCTGTTGAAATATTAAACTTGATTTGTTATTTTCTAGAAGTTTCTTATTATTAAAGTTTCTAGAATCTTCTTGTATTTAATAGAATATGGAGAGAGCTCTAGAATTTTATATTAGTTGCTAGAAATAAGAATTGTATAATAGTTATGTTTCTAGAGTTGTCTAAAGAGAAAGTTCTAGAGTTGTCAAATGAGTCATGTTTCTAGAATATTCCACATCTAGAGTGTTCTATTGAGTCATATAAATAGAGGAGCTCTCCCCTCATTTTGTAATTAAGCAATCAATCAAGCAAGAAATAAATCATCAATAAAGAAAAGTTTTCTACAATAAAATAAAATAGAAACTCCTATTTCTTATACTCTCTCCCTCTTTCTCCAAAAAATATTCAACAAAGTGGTATCAGAGCGAGGATTTTTTAAAAGATAGAGATGGCGAATAATGGCGTTCCCTTAGAAGTTCCAATGCTTACCAAGAACAATTATGATAATTGGAGTTTAAGGATGATGGCTCTCCTTGAAGCACACAACGTGTGGAAGATAGTTAAAAATGGCTATACCGAACATGAGAATGAAGATGGTTTATCTCAAATTCAAAGAGATGGTTTGAGAAAATCAAGGACAAAGGACAAGAAGGCTCTTTGTCTAATTTATCAAGCATTGGATGATGACACCTTTGAAAAAAAAATTGGATCAAAGTCGGCCAGAGCAGCATGGGAGAAGCTTCAAACGTAATACAAGGGAGCTGATCAAGTCAAAAAGGTACGTCTTCAAACTTTAAGAGGAGAGTTTGAAATTTTGCATATGAAAGAAGGTGAACTTGTTTCTGATTACTTCGCAAGAGTTTTACTGGTTAGTAATAATCTTAAAAGAAATGGTGAGAAGTTAGATGATGTAAGAATTATGGAGAAGATTCTTAGATCATTAGATCCAAAGTTCGAACATATTGTCGCCATCATTGAAGAAATAAAAAACTTTGAGACCATGTCAATAGAGGAACTTTTAGGCACCTTGCAAGCTTATGAACAAAAGAAAAGGAAGAAGGAAGATACTGTGGAGCAAGTCTTTAAGACACAGATTGATTCAAAAAAGGAAGAAAGCAATCGAAGAAAACAAAGATTGGGTGGTGGCCAAGAAAGAGGAAGAGGTCGTGCATATGGACATAAACAAGGTTGGAGGCCCAATTATGAAAGGAACAACAACAATAATAAAAGAGGAGAAAGCTCATCAAGAGGTCATGGAAGAGGAAATTCAAGGTATGACAAGTCACGTGTTAAATGCTACAATTGTGAGGCATTATGCTTCTGAATGTAGAACTTCGAAGCATAATAAAATTGAAGAGAAGATCAATTATGTTGAAGAAAAGAGCCAAAAAGATGGTTGTTTGCTGCTGGCTTATGAGGAAAAGAAAGAAGAGTTAATCTGCAAAGGATTATCGAAGATTGTCGAGAATGATTATGAATGGTCGAATGATTTGTAGAACGTATTGCAAATTGATACGAAAGCATTTGTGAAATTACGATGGAATGACCATCGTTCTCTTGTTGTAATAAGTGAGAATGTTGATGAAGTAGCTTATGATCGTATACTTAGAGAAGATTCTACAAAAGAATCGTTGAATTTACTGAAAGAAGTATATGGAAAGAATGATGCAAAAATAACAGAAGAAGACAATCTGATTCATAAAAAAGAGAAAACGAAGAACAGTGACAATGAGAAAGATGTTGAAAATTATTGAAATTTGAGGAGTTAGAGAATGATAAATTGGAAGAAGAAGGGAAACGTGTAGATGACGAAAAAGAAGAAGATGAAGAAAATAAAGTAAGTGAAAATAAAGTCAATGATGAAGAGTACGAAAATAAACGAGATGAAAATGCAAAAGGCATAAATCAAGGAGATAAAATTCAAGAGCTTGAAAGAGATTTGAAATATGAGCAAAAATCTGAAGAAATTGAAGTGGAGAATGTTAACGAAATAGATATTGGATTGATCAAAAACCGTAAGTGCGAAGTTATAAAAGAATGCAAAAGTAGAATATATGACTCATGCAAAATTTATGCTACTGAAACAAGACGGATGTTAGAACGCTTATTTTATGAAAGTTCCTATTGTGACAAAGAAGGACGATATGAAAAAGATAAAGCAAGAATCTGTGAATTTGTATTGAAGATCTCGACGTTTGGTAAGAAGGTCGATGCAATGAAGAAAGTTCGGATGATATCTCTATTCCTACCGAAGCACGTGAAATACAAAGATTACAAGTACTTCTTAGAGTCACAAATCAAGTTTAAAGGGGGGTGTTGAAATATTAAACTTGATTTGTTATTTTCTAGAAGTTTCTTATTATTAAATTTTCTAAAATCTTCTTATATTTAATAGAATTTGGAGAGAGCTCTAGAATTTTATATTAGTTGCTAGAAATAAGAATTGTATAATAATTATGTTCCTAGAGTTGTCTAAAGAGAAAGTTCTAGAGTTGTCAAATGAGTCATGTTTCTAGAATATTCTACATCTAGAATGTTCTATTGAGTTATATAAATAGAGAAGCTCTCCCCTCATTTTGTAATTAAGCAATCAATCAAGCAAGAAATAAAAAATCAATAAAGAAAATTTTTCTACAGTAAAATAAAATAAAAACTCCTCTTTCTTATACTCTCTCCCTCTTTCTCCAAAAAATATTCAACATGTTCTTACCCAATACACTTTCATAGAAAAATAATAGATTTAATCAGGGTTAATCTGCCTGCTTGGCTCAGCAATCTGCTAGTCAAACATCCATTTTGGTAGTGATTCTCTTATATAAGGCATTCACTAATTAAAAGTATATTTGGAATTGGTTAGTGGGAGACCAAGGTAGGAGATTGTGCTAGGGTTTCCTCTAAGACCAGAATTAACGTGTATTTCATAGGCTTGTTCCTCACTAATGCCAACTAACACGAGCTCAGATTTATTCAAATTTATTTTCTTCCCCAGTCATAGCATGGAACTGCTGCAGGGTGTGAAGGATGGCATTAATAGTGTTAGTATCCAGATTGCAAAATATCACCAGGTCGTCGGCAAACATTAAAGATGTGATTTCTAGTTCTTTACATTTGGGGTGGAGTTTGAAGTTTCCAGAAATAACAATTTCTTTAAGCAACTAGTTAACATCTCCATTATTATGATAAAGAGGTAGGCAGAAATAGGATCTCCCTACCGAATACCTTGCTTACTACCCAAAAAACCAATGCTAGAACCATTGATTTTGATCGAAAATTTTGTAGTAGACAAGCAATTATAAATTCAAGCAATGAAGTGAGGGGAAAATTCATATATCCCATAATACGTACAACGGAGTCCCATTGTAGCATGTCAAAAACTTTCATAATGTCTAACTTCATGATAACTCTTGGAGAAATATTTGCGCTTATAACCATTTAACAATTCATGAGATAATAATACATTATCTAAAATTCTTCTACAAGGAAGAAAGCCGCTTGATTCAGTAATATAATAGAAGGCAGAACCTGTTTCATTTTGGAGGCAATTATTTTGGTGATGCATTTGTAGATGGTGTTACAGCAGGTGATGGGACGAAAATCATTCACATTGTTTGCATTCTTAACTTTCAGGATGAGATCTATATTTGTGGTGTTGAAAGAGTGTATCATTTTGGCCTTCTTGAAAAAGTTCTTAACAACACTGCACACTTCAAACGAAACAATGTTCCAACATGAAGTGTAGAAAAGTGCATTTAATCCATCAGGGCCTCCTGATGATTAGAGTTCAGAGAGAACATGGCTTGATATACATCAGTATTTGTAATCTCAAAGCAAAGGGATAAGTAGTCACTGTTGCTTAAATGAGGGATTATATCTAGGTTAATTAACTCTAAATTAGGAACAAAGTTATCACAGTCACCCAACTTCCCCGCTAAGTGCTGATTGCAGGCTTCTTCAATTCCTTCATTAATTTTCTGCATGATACCATGATTGTCTGTTGAAATATTAAACTTGATTTGTAATTTCTAGAAGTTTCTTATTATTAAAGTTTCTAGAATCTTTTTGTATTTAATAGAATATGGAGAGAGCTTTAGAATTTTATGTTAGTTGCTAGAAATAAGAATTGCATAATAGTTATGTTTCTAGAGTTGTCTAAAAAGAAAGTTTTAGAGTTGTCAAATGAGTCATGTTTCTAGAATATTCTACATCTAGAATGTTCTATTGAGTCATATAAATAGAGGAGCTCTCCCCTCATTTTGTAATAAAGCAATCAATAAAGCAAGAAATAAATAAAGTTTTCTACAATAAAATAAAATAAAAGCTCCTCTTTCTTATACTCTCTCCCTCTTTCTCTAAAAATATTCAACAAGTGGTATCAGAGCAAGGATTTTTTAAAAGATAGAGATGGCAAATAATGGCGTTCCCCTACAAGTTTTAATGCTTATCAAGAACAATTACGATAATTGGAGTTTAAGGATGATGGCTCTCTTTGGAGTACGTGACATGTGGAAGATAGTTGAAAATGACTATACCGAACATGAGAATGAAGATGGTTTATCTCAAATGCAAAGAGATGGTTTGAGAAAATCAAGGAAAAGGGACAAGAAGGCTCTTTGTCTAATTTATCAAGCATTGGATGATGACACCTTTGAAAAAATTTCTGGATCAAAGTCGGCCAAAGAAGCATGGGAGAAGCTTCGAACGTCATACAAGGGAGCTGATCAAGTCAAAAAGGTACGTCTTCAAACTTTAAGAGGAGAGTTTGAAACTTTGCATATGAAAGAAGGTGAACTTGTTTCTGATTACTTCTCAAGAGTTTTAGTGGTTAGTAATAATCTTAAAAGAAATGGTTAGAAGCTAGATGATGTAAGAATTATGGAGAAGATTCTTAGATCATTAGATCCAAAGTTCGAACATATTGTCGCCATCATTGAAGAAACAAAAAACTTGGAGACCATGTCAATAGAGGAACTTTTAGGCTCATTGCAAGCTTATGAAGAAAAGAAAAGGAAGAAGGAAGATACTGTGGAGCAAGTCCTTAAGACACAGATTGATTCAAAAAAGGAAGAAAGTAATCGAAGCCAACAAAGATGGGTGGTGGCCAAGAAAGAGGAAAAAATCATGCATATGGACATGGATGAGGTTGGTGGCCCAACTATGAAAATAACAACAACAACAACAACAATAAAAGAGGAGAAATCTCAATAAGAGGTCGTGTGAGAGAAAATTCAAGGTATGACAAGTCATGTGTTAAGTGCTACAATTGTGAGAAATTTGGACATTATACTTCTGAATGTAGAGCTTCAAAGCATAATGTAGTTGAAGAGAAGACCAATTATGTTGAAGAAAAAAGCCAAAAAGATGGTATTTTGCTGCTGGCTTATAAGGAAAAGAAAGAGGAGTTAATCTCCGAAGGATTATGGGATATTGTCAAAAAAGGTGATGAATGGCCATATGATTGGGAGAATATGTCGCAAATTGACAAGAAAGCGTTTGCAAAATTATGATGGAATGATCATCGTGTTCATGTTGTGATAAGTAAGAACGTTGATGAAGTAACTTATGATCATATACTTGGAGAAGGTTCCACATAAGAGGCATGGAATTTGATGAAAAAATCATATTGAAAGAATCATATAGAAAGAATAATGCAAAAATAATAGAAGAAGACAATCTGCTTGATGGGAAAGAGAAAACAAAGAATAATAAGAAGGAGAAAGATGAAAAATTGCCAAAATTTGAGGAGAAAAAATTAAAAGAAGAAGGAAAACATGTATAGAATGAAGAAGAAGATGAAGAAAATACAGTAAGCGAAAATAATGTCAATGATGAAGAGTACGAAAGCAAACGAGATGAAAACGAAGAAGAAATAAATCAAGGAAATGAAATTCAAGAGTTTGGAAGAGATTTGAAATATGAGCAAAAATCTGAAGAGGTGGAAACGGAGAATGTTGAAAAAGATAGAAATTGGATTGGTCAAAAACTGCAAGAGCGAAATTATGAAAGAATGCAAAGGTAGAATATATGACTCATGCAAAATTTATGGTATTGAAAAAAGGCGGATGTTGGAACGCTTAGTTTTTGGAAGATCCTATTGTAACGAAGAAGGACGATATGAAAGAGATAAAGCAAGAATCTATGAACTTGTATTGAAGATCTCGACGTTTGGTAAGAAGGTCAATGCTATGAAGAAATTTTGGATGATATCTCTATTCCTACCGAGGCACGTGAGATACAAAAATTACAAGTACTTCTTAGAGTCACAAATCAAGTTTAAAAGGGGGTGTTGAAATATTAAACTTGATTTGTTAGTTTCTAGAAGTTTCTTATTATTAAAGTTTCTAGAATCTTCTTGTATTTAATAGAATTTGGAGAGAGCTCTAGAATTTTATATTAGTTGCTAGAAATAAGAATTGTATAATAGTTATGTTTCTAGAGTTGTCTGAAAAGAAAGTTTTAGAGTTGTCAAATGAGTCATGTTTTTAGAATATTCTACATCTAAAATGTTCTATTGAGTCATATAAATAGAGGAGATCTTCCCTCATTTTGTAATCAAGCAATAAATAAAGCAAGAGATAAATAAAGTTTTCTACAATAAAATAAAATAAAAACTCCTCTTTCTTGTATTCTCTCCCTCTTTCTCCAAAGATATTCAACATTGTCTAGGATTGAGACAATGTTCTCATTCGAGCGTTTAGCTTTTAATGTTGCATGAAAATATGCGTTGTTTTTGTCTCGTTCCTCATTCCAACGTAGTCTATCCTTTCATTTAATCGTAGCATCCTCTTTGATAAGAGCATCAATGTATTGTTGTCTTATGTAAGTTTTCATGCTAGAGTGATTAGCATTGTGTACTTCTTCCATCATCTTAGTCTGAAACTCTTCCAGTTTTGTCCTTCGGTATTCACTTTGTTTGTTTCCTTTTCCATACTTCATTCTCGACCATTCTTTAAGGACCAATTTGGTGGTCTTCAATTTTTCCCGCAAAATAATGCATTGGATTATTATGTTTAGGCCTCGCCCGGACCTCTCTACCAACATCAAAGAAGTCGGGTTACTTGACCCATGTGTTAAAAAATTTAAAACTTATTTTTCCTCTCTTGTCAGCTCCTCTAAAGTGAAGTATTTGCAGAGAGTGGTCAGAAATTAGAGGGGGAAGGTGATTATAAATTGTTGGCCATTTGTTTATGGTGGACTGGTTACAAAATGCATGATCAATTTTCAAAAATGTACGACATCCATGCCTTCTCTTATTATTCCAAGATAATGTCATTCCTGTAGTTTTGATTTCTACAAGGTCAGAATGGTTGATGGTTTGACGTAGGGGTTTGATTCATTGAGGGAAATGAGGTTCCCACTAGTTTATTCAGACAGCTGGGAGCAGCAGTTAAAGTCACCTAGTAAAATCCAAGGATGAGTTGCTTGTCTAAGAAAAGGTATGTTGTGGTGGAGAGAATTTCTCGCTAGAACATTGTTCTCTATGTAGATAAGGGAAAGGTAAAAGAAGGTGGAGTCACGGGTTGTCAGAGTATGGAAATGTATCATTTGAGCTGAAATGTAAATAGGATAAAGGTGGAGAGAGGATGTATCAAAGATGATCAAAATTCGATAAGGTGCTTCAGAGAGGTTGTGAACTACATTCCAACGAGGATTAATGTATTTAGCAGCTCTCATTGTCAACTCATTATTCAATTTGATTTCAAGAATGGTTAGTATGCTTAAATTATTCTCAGAAATCAAGAATTTGCAGTGGTTTAGTTTTATATCATGGTGGGCTCATCTAATGTTCTAAACAACTTTGTTTGAATCATTGATTGGACTCGATGGTATTAAACATTTCAACTTTCATTTTCCTAGTCACTGCATGATTAAACATCATGTAGTTAGGAAAAGCCACTGATAGGGGGGAGTCAGAGCATGTTGTAGCATCTTGTTCATTCTTTTTTTGTTTAGTTTGCATGGTGATTAGAGAGAAATTGGCTGGAGGGAGTGAAGAGCATTGACTGAGAAGGAGGAAGGGGAAGGAATAGATGATAGAGGAATAAAAGCAGTTGATGGGTTGATATGTGAGTAAGGATGAGAAATGAAGTTCTATATGAACTGAATGAAGAATTTTTTATTGAATGAATATCAACAGAGAATTTTTACAGAAAAGCATAAAATAGAATTCACCTTGATGGTAATGTACAAGTCTGATATATATAGATACAAAGTTATGTCTTTGGGCAAAGTATACCAACGGCCCAGTCCGCTATAACTTGATAATACTATATGCTGAGCATTCTACCGTTGATATTTATGTGAAGGGTTGAGATTGCTTTGAGTATCACATGTGGTCTTATATATCCTTACTTGCTTCATTACATTATATCTCGTATTCATTTTACTTCTCTTAACTATGAGGGATTGATGAGTTATAAGAAGTAGGTATTGAATTAGGTATGAGAGAGCTAACATGTAGAGGAGTTGCAAGGGGTTCTGTCAAATTGGTAGTTGTATTAGGACTAGATAATGAACTGGTGTGGCTTGAAGATTTGAAGGAAGTTAAGTTTTGTGAGAGAGAGAGAGGAGAAACTTGCTTGTGAATGCATGTGCACGTGCACACTATTCTCTATTTTCCTGTTTTGTAGTGCTTTTCCCTTGTTTATATTCTTTTTGTCAGTTTTGGTTGTTTTCTCTACCACGTTTTCTACTGTTTTGTTTGGTTCCGTGTTGTTTCTGAGAGCCTTTTTCCCACTTGAAGAATGAGAATTCAGAGTGCATGCATTAAGAACTGGAACCACTTCACCAGTTTCGTTAATATTACTTGATGGTTTATTTGTTTCCTTTTCAGAGCATACTTCCTTTTCTTTTCCATTATATATGTTCACTCCCATCTCTACTTCCATTTATTTTGAGTATTTATTGCAAACTGTATCCCCAACCACTTCACACTCATATATATCTTCCTCTTCAATGGATTGAAACACTTCAAACATATTTCTATCTTTAGTGATAGGATTGCTTCCATACATTACTCTTCCTTTTGCTTTGCGGTCCTCATAACTTTTCCAATGTCAATGAAACCCACAATATCTACCTCATTCTCCAGTCCACCACTTCCATTATTGTCTAGTGCACTCTCACTTGTCTGAAATACAAACAGTTCAAAGTTATTCTCATTTGTTAATATGGTATTTTCTGTGTCTTGTTCTTTCCTTTCTTCATGATTTTTGTTTTCCTCCGTCTGACATACTATGTCACTTTTGCTTAAAACTATTTCACCTTCTTCGATTTTTGATGTTGATGCACTTGAAGCTTTCACTCTTACATTTCCTTCTCTTTTCTTCTCTAATATTCTAATCTCTGAAATTTCCTTCTCATTTATGTTCTTCTTCTTCATTGCATATTTCTTTTTATAATTTTTGACTCTCTGCCATCTTTGAGCAGTATTGTTTCTATATTCTTTTACCTTATAATTCTTTCCCATTTGTACCGTGTTATCATCACCTATTTCTACTTTTTTATTTAGAGTTTTCATTATTTTCATTTGGTTTGCCACAGTTCTCATTTTTATGACCAAAAGAATTGCACTATCCACAAATATTTGGTTTCCATAAGATATTTGACATATAATTTTTCACTCCACCATCTACCAACTTTATCAGGAATTCGTCTTCTAGTTTTTTTGGTCGGTTTAACTTCTATTAGACATTTGGCATATTCAAGTCGCTCTAATCATTCATTCATCTCATCCATACACAACAGTTTTCCTATAACACTGCTAATCCAATTTATTCCTAAGTGTAACCATACAAAGAGGGGAACATTGTACAAGTGAACCCACATAGGGATAGAGGGAACACTCCCACACACATTGTTAATCAAAGCATCATACATTTTTATAATAAAAAGCTTGTTATTCAAGATTATTTGGATCACCTTATAGGATTTTGCTTTTGCTACTTCACATGAGAACAAGAATTAGAATGTATTTCCATCGAATTTCACTTTCACTGAGTCTTTCAGTTCCAAATCATCTTTAGTTTCTTAATCACCGTTGTGTACGACAAAGGTTTGTCGAAAAAAAACCCGGCCAGAAAGTCTTGCCATACACTAGATACGGATTAAACCAGTTCATCAATTAGCACCAGAGCATTGTTAGAGAACGCTGGAGTGAGGTTAACTTGGATGTGGGTTCTTATGCTTAGAGGAGATTCGAGATCTATTTTGGATGTTAGGATCCTTGTGATTCTGAGACCCGTTGGGTTATGGGAATCCATGTGTGAATCCGAGATCTATTTTGAGATGGGAATCCATATATGATTTCGAGACCCGTTAGGGTATAGGAATCCTTGTGGGATTCCGTGATCTGTTCAGGTGGCTGTGCGTGGGATGGAATGTCGGACGTAGCCTCATCATCAGAAATGACTAAAACCAATGATAGGATGCGTAGCCAAGGGTTTAGCTAACCCATGAGGGTGCAGTCGTCTCCATTCTAGGTTTACCTATAGTTTTTATGCATGCATGGAGAGATGCATTCGGCCTTTCGTGGCCAATTATGTATTTCCTATTATACATCACTAAGGGTGTATTGTTGCTTTGGAAGGGTAAATCTGATCCTTGTACAGGAAGGCCATTCTCGAAGCACTAAGGGCATGTCCGTGGAATCTTACACAATTAGCGAAAGCGCCTAAGCAGTTTTTGATTATATACCTTGTATTGGTTTGATGTACGCTCACGAACATCACAACTACTTGATTATTGATATTTTCACCCTTAGACATTGTTATAGTATCATTGGATTTTCTACATAAATTTTATAATTATCATATGGTAAAAATCCATCTGTGTTTATGTGCAACATGGTCTTATGAGATACATTTATTATGAAAGATTTATTTAAACATAAAGAATCCATTTTATTATGTTTCTCAAACTGGTTTTACAAGACTGACCCAGGTGTTGTTTTCCTATAATGCTCGGGTTTGCCCGAGCATATTTTCTAGATTTAGCTGGTGTAACACCCCTAATTATTAAAATAATATTTAGGAGATTTGATTAGATAAATTAAATAGAATAATGTAAATACTAAAGTGGTAAGAGGATTGATATTTGAAAACTTAACTAGAGGTCATGCTTAGTAAAAAATAAAAAACGAGTTTACGGAAATGGTCTATTAGATAACTAATTAGAGAATAAAACAAGGGCTTAATGGGTAACCATAATCCCATAACCCTTAAATTCCGTGTTCCCGTTTCCTTTCATGTTCATTTCTTAAAACTCTAAAATGCAAAACATAAACACAAGCCGACCATTACTTAGGGAAGAAAAGAGGGAAGAATCGGTTAAAAGCTAAACAATCAAGAAAAGGGGGATCAATCCAAGATCAAATCTCAAGTCCTTATCCAAATCAAGGTGAATAATAATCAAAACCATCTTTAGGAATGTGAAAGTTTTTTAATGATTTTAAATTATTTCCATATTCATATGTTTCTGTTGTACCAATGTTTCTAACATTACCGTATTCGGTCACCGAGGAGTAATTACTATGGATGACTACAGCATCTGTAGCTATTAGTTTTAGGCCTCCAAGTGGGGGATCATACAAATTGGTATCAAAGCATAGGTTTGTGAAAACTTAAAAGAAATTTAAACCTAAAAATATTTTCAAAAAATAATCCAATGAGTTAGAAAATAAGATCGAGGTTTGGGAGTAGTAACATACTTGTATTTGATATACATGTGTGTGTGTGTGTGTGTGTGTGTATAAGTATGTATTCCCCTCTCCCTTAGGCCGTTCTTCTGTATCCTACTAAGGCTGATATACAGATTTATGAGAAATAAGATACAAAGGTAGGAAACTGTAGAGGAAATCTCGGTGGGGAAAGCACCACAACAAACGAAAATGCTTGACCCACTAGGAGGAACCCGGGTCGACTGGCTAATGCTAATCAAAATGCAGATGCCAATATGGGTGTTGGAAATCCACCAATAGATATGGGAATGACGTATCAGTTTTCGTCAATATGATGCAAGCTAGAGCAGCTGCTGGAGTCGTTGAGAATGTTGGGGAGAAAATCCTGTGATTCCAATTGGGAATAATTATGCTAAGTTGAGCAGAGATTACACCAGCCTTGGTGGGAAGCCGTTTGTGGGAATGGAGGATGCCGTAGAAGTTGAGAATTAATTGCTGCATTGTGGGAGGATCTTCACTGACTTGGGTTTGAAAGATGATCAAAAGAGGAGACTAGTCCTAGGCAGTTGCAGGAAGCAACGCTTCATTAGTGGAATAGTGTTACTGCCAAAATTCTTGAGGAAGATTTAATTTAGGCAGAATTTTGAAGGAGATTTGAGCAGAGTTTTTTGTCTAAAGTTGCTAAGTCAGCCTTGTTGAGAATATTTATGGATTTTATGCAGGGAGAGATGTCGGTAATCTAGTATGCAACGAACTTTGATGAGTTATCCTGACAAAGGTATGCACTATAGACATCGTCGTCAGGAGGAATGAGAAGTTCATTCGGGGTTGACCCAAGATTGCTAGGGCTGCCCTTCCACTTCTCCATGATCCTTGTAATGTAGTTGTGGAGATGACAATCCAACATGAGGAAATTCTTGCTATTTATGGGAAGGAACGGCCAGTTAAAACCCAAGGTTTCCAGGGAAAGAAGAGGAAGTTCTTTAAGAAGAAGGGTGCCTAGAAGGGAGAGGCTGCAAGAAGGTAAAGGCAAATTTACTTTTCTTTAAGTGTGGCAAGAAAGGTTATGCCCATGAGTGCCAATTTAGATAAGGGGAAGAAGCCTGCAGAAAAAAAGGGCATGAAGTGCTTTAACTATGACCAAGTTGAGCATTATAAGAATATGTGTCCAAAACCAATTAGGGCAGACAAGAAAAAGTTATTCGCTATTGGACAACCATCTGATAGGCCAACTGTAGTTGAAATAGGAAAGACTATGATGGAAGGTACGCTTTTGATTCAGAGTATACCAGTTAGGGTACTATTTGATACAGGTAGCATCACATTCATTTATATCTCAATATTTTGTTGATAGGTTATGCTTAGAACCCATATACCTTGTTACTTCCTTAAGGGTTGCGAATCTTATAGGAGAGTATGCAACTCTAGGGATGAGATATGACTAATTAGAACTTGATTTGTGAGGTCATAAGTTTGCATGCAGTCTATATGTTTTTGATTTCATAGAATTCGAGATTATCTTGGGTATGGTTTAGTTGGGTAAATATGAGGCTAGGATACTTTTCCAAGATATGGAAATATCATTAAGACATCCTGATAGTAATAACCGAGTCATATTCTCAATGGAGAATCCTGACTGAAGTGCTTGTGCTTTGTTAAGAGCTATAGAAGTGGAAGAAGAATTAAGTCAGATTCAAGTAGCAAGAGAGTTTGCAGATGTTTTTGAGCTAGTTATAGGACTACCACAGAAATGAGCTATTGAGTTACAGATAGATCTTGTGCCAGGAGCTGAACCTATTAGTAGAGCGCCAAGTAGGATGCAACTGATCGAGATGAAGGAATTAAAGGTACGCCTAGTGGATCCATAAGGGAGAAATTTTATTAGACCAAACTATTCACCTTGAGGAGCGGCTGCGGTGTTCGTGAAGAAATCATATGGGTCATTAAGAATGTGTATCGACTATCGTAAGTTGAACGAGAAGACGATTAAGGATAAGTGTCATTGCCTAGAATCGATGATCTATTTGATCAGTTGGGTGGAGCCAGTGTGTTTTCCCAATTGGATTTGGCGACAAGTTTCCATCAGTTAAGAGTGGCAGATGACAGTATATCATTAATCACGTTTCAGACTAGGTATGGTTCGTACGAGTGGTTGGTAATGTCATTCAGGTTAACGAATGCACCAACTTTCTTCATGGATCTCATGAACCGAGATTTTCGAGAGTACTTGGATAGGTTCGTGTTGGTATTTATAGATGACATTTTAGTATACTCTAAGGATGAAAGGGAGCACAAAGATTATCTTAGGGTAGCGCTTTTGATACTGAGGCGGTATCAGCTAAAAGCGATGTTTTCCAAGTGATGAAAAATGATAAGTTTCTTGGTCACGTGGGTTCAGAGAAGGGCTTGTCAGTCGACCTAGATAAGATTGAAACTGTTAACCACTGGAAAAGACCAGAGATGGTGAATGAGATTAGTGGTTTCCTTGGTCTTGCTGGTTAATGTCGGAGATTCATCAAGGATTTCTCGCAGATTGCAGCACGTTTGACAAATTTGACCAGGAAGGATGTGAAGTTTGTCTGGTCCGACAAATGTGAGGAAGCATTCCTTAAGTTAAAGAATTTATTGACCAAAGCACCTATGTTAGTAGTGCCAGACGGAAATCAAGAATTGGTGGTGTATATTGATGCATATGAGACTAGATTAGGAGTTGTGTTGATGTAGAACGGTAAAGTTATCACCTACACTTCACGATAACTTAGACCGCATGAACTAAGATATCCTACTCATGATTTGGAGTAAGTAGCGGTGATCTTCGCGTTAAAGATTTGGAGATATTAACTCTTAGGTGAGAGATTGGAGCTATACATAGATCATAAGTTCTTATGATATTTATTCTCTAAGAAGGAGCTGGATATGATACATTAGAGGTGGCTGGAGATTTTAGCAGCTTATGATTTTGGTGTAGATATACAACTAGGAAAGAAAATAAGGTAGCCGATGCTCTTCGTAGAAGACATCAGAATTTAGTGTTAGCTATGTTGGCAGAATGGAAGGATTTAGAACCTTTGACTGCTTGTAATGTGCAGTTAAGATCGACTGCCAGTTCTAGTCAAAGCACCACACATTGTCCTGTTTAGAAGTTCGACCAGTGTTGATTGAAAGGATTGCTTCTGAGAAGAAAAAGAATCCAATATTAGACGAGAAGATTAGAAGGATTGAGGTTGGAACTGAGACCGATGATCTAAGAGATTTTAGTCTTGACCAAAGAGGATGGTTGAGAAAGAGGGGATGACTGTGTGTTTCGAATGTTGAGAACTTAAGGAAAGAAGTTATTAAGGAATGTCATCGATACAAATTTATGATTCATCCTGGATTAACCAGGATGTATTAAGGTATGAAGAGGAGCTTCTATTAGGAAGGTATTAAGAGGGATGTTGGCTTGTGAGTCAGGGAGTGTGCAAACTGTCAACAAGTGAAGGCAGAACATCAAAAGCCGAGTGAGTTGCTTCAACCTTTGGAGATAACATTTTGGAAGTGGGATTCAATATCCATGGATTTTATAGACAGGTTGCCAAGGCCGAATAGGAGAAATGAAAGTATATGGGTCACAGTTGACAGTTGATCAAGAATGCCCATTACATTCCATCTAAGTCAACCAGGACGACACCTGTTTTAACTAAGTTGTTCATGAAGAATATAGTTAGACTTTATGGAATTCCTAGTAGTATATTCAGTAACAGATACTAGTGAATTCTAGAAGAGTCTGCATGATGTGTTAGGTACCAAGTTTAAGATGAATATTGCATATCATCCATAGATAGATGAGGAGACAAAGAGAGTCAATAAGGTATTCGAGGATTTGTTGGGAGCTTGTGTATTGGATTTTGGTGGATCTTGGGTATATCACCTAGACTTAGTGGAGTTTTCCTATAAAAATAATTATCATACTAGTATAGGAATGACGGTTTTTGAAGCTTTGTGTGGAAGGTCATGCAAGTCACCAACATGTTGGCTGAAAATTAGAGACAAATTAGTCTTAAATTTAGATCTGGTTAGAGAGGTGACAGAGAAGATTGAGTTAATCCAAGAAAGGATGAAGGAAGCGCGGTTCGGATAAAAGAGTTGCACAGATAAGAGGCATAAAGACCTAGAATTCTCAGTTGGAGATAGGGTTTTCATTAAGGTATCACCGATGAAGGGTGTCATGCGATTTGAAAAGTCGTAGAAACTGGCACTGAGATATGTTTTGTCCGTTCCTAATTATAGAGAGGATCAGGAAGCTCGCATATAAAGTAGACTTGCCAAGCACTACGACAAGCATCCATATTTTTTTTAATGTATCTCATCTTCGCAAGCGTGTGCATGATCCAGAGACTACTATTCCTTCGATGAGACTGGATGATTTAATAGTAGAATCTAATTTGACTTTTGTTAGGAAATCAGTTCGAGTTGTAGCGAGAGATGATAAAAAGTTAAGGAACAAGACAGTTAAGTTGGAAAGTTCAGTGGAGCGACAACGAGGACTTTACTTAGGAGACAAAAGACAAGACTAGAGACACTTATCATGTTTTGCTGTGAGGGTATGTTCTTAATTAGCTTTATATAGATAGATGCCAGTCAGGTAGGCTAGTATGGTTGTTAGATGTTGTTACTGATGATTGTTATGTTTAGTATTTGGTCCTTACTAAATTTCAAGTACGAAATTCTTTTAGGAGGGGAGCCTGCAACATCCCTAATTTTTATAACATTATTTAGGAGATTTTATTAGATAAATTAAATAGAATAATGTAAATATTAGAGTGATAAAGGGATTAATATTTGAAAACTTAACTAGATGTCGTGCTTAATTAAAATAAAGAATGAGTTTGTGGAAATGGTCTATTAGATAACTAATAAGAGAATAAAAGAGCATAATGGGTAACCATCATCCCATAACGCTTAAAACCCACATTCCCATTTCTTTTCACGTTCATTTCTCAAAACTCTAAAACGTAAAAAGCAAGTCGTCCATTACTTAGGGAAGAAAGTGGAAAAATCAATTAAAAGCTAGGAAATCAAGCAAGGTGGATTAATCCAAGATCAAATCTCAAATCCTTATCCAAATGAAGATGAATAATAATCAAAACCATCTCTATTTTTTTTAATGATCATTTGATTTCGGGTTTAAGTTTATATCCATTATGATGTTTTGGATGATGATATGCTTGGATTTTATAATATGTTATATTCAAACAAGTTTGTTTGATAAATATTTTATACGGTTTTAAGGCAAAAATACTTTATATTGAATTTTGATTGCCATGAGGAATTTATATGTTATGCAAAACATTATTTTGGGGATGAATTTTAATTTTTATAATTTTCCAAGCTATGGAAAATTTATTATGAATTTTCAAAGGAAAATATGAATATTGAGTTTAGAAATTAATTTCGGCTATATTATGAAGAATTTGGGTCTGAAATTAATATATGTTGGATAACATAGTAAAAGTGAATTTCTATGTTTTTTAAGGATTTTTGTTTGGAACTGGAGATAGTATTTTTGATGGCAACAATCTTTGTAACTTATTTTATTATAACTTATATACTAACACTATTGTCTAGATATATATGAATGTTATTATGCAGAATATATATAAGGCGGGAACTGATGATTGAAGACTGCATAGTATCAATATCAAGAATGAAGAAATCAAATTTGACGACTCGTGAGTATCAAGATTTCAGGATATGTGCCTAATTTTTTGTTAAAACTTCATAATAGCATGGAAATCTTCATTTCAAATTTCATTTGGGATGGAACCTATTTCAACCTTCTTAGTGGCTTACAAACCCACGACAAGTAGCTTACAAACCTACGAAAAGTTGCTTACAAACCCACGAACATCCTGGTTTTGCACAAGTTCTCAAGTCCTGATGTGATGAGATATTCAACAGGAAGAAGCTTGAAAAACTACCTCAAATTGGTTTTTCAAAACTGCTTTTCAAAATATTTTAGCCTTAAAATTATCTTTTCAAATGATTTTTCAAAAAGATGTTTTTGCCTTAAAATATTATTTGTTTTTGTTTTAAAATAAGCTCTTGTTTTAAAATTCATTTTCAAAAACAAGTTTTACATTATTTTTTACATAGGGATGTCGACATCATGGGATACCTCATGTCGACATGGTGGCCATTGAATTCAAAAGTTTCAATTTTTAAAAGAAGCGTCCATTCGTTTAAATCTCTTCACGAATGGTTATGACCATTGGTGCTTTATAAATAGGCTTCACAAATGAATTTTTTAATCATCTATTTTCATATTTTCTTCACTTCTTCTTCTCCACAAATCCATATTCTATAATTTTCATATTTTAAGATCGTGCCAAAATTTTGTTGAATTATTAAGTGAATCAAATTAGAATCTCATTCTTGTTTGATTATATGCCCTCTCCCAAAGATTAAAGTGTTATTCAGAGCTATAGGATCAATTTGTAATCGAAAGTTTATCGAGTCTCTCTATATGGTATGGTTATGCCTGGAAATCAATTGTGTAATCTTGTGGCCCATAAATCAAGAGACTTTGCCCCGGACTAGTGAGACAGGAGGGTACCTCAAGGCCTTTAGAAATTGAGGAATGTAATCTCGACATTGGTATATAAAAATCTGTATGAGGTGGTTTTCCTTGGTACAAGACGGGACGTAGGGTAACTCCGAACCAGTATAAAATCCAGTGTGTTCTTTCCCTTTACTGCTTTTTATTTACTTTCTGCATCCGTGTTTGATTCTGTGATTGTTCTGTAATTAAGTTCTGCATTTGTTTATGTCATAATTATAAATTAGTCCATATAAGTCTTAGAATCCATTAAACGCTATCCACCCACCTCTAGTGTTAAATCAGCCTTAAGATCCTTAATCCGCACTCCATTTCAATTGGTATAAGAGCATAGGTTTTCATAGTTTTCATAGTATGAAACTTGAAATGTTAAAAATGGCATTTTAAGAAATTTTGTTAATACTAGTTTGAATTTAAGCATTTCATCAAAGTTTCATAAATCTACATATAGTTTTTTATGAAAAATCAAGTTATCTACTGAATTGGTTTATTATGCAGGAACAAACATGTTACATGGCTTTTGAAGAATCAACAACCAATGAACAAACTGTACAAATTGAGAAAGATAAATGGATACTTGATAGTGGATGTTCAAGGCATATGACTGGAAATCCCAAGATACTCAATGATATTACATATCAAGATGGTGGATTGGTCAACTTTGGAGATAACTCAAAAGGATATGTGGTTGGCATCGGCAATGTCGGTAATTCTAAAACTCCTCTTAATTCTGATATTTTACTAGTTAGGAATATAAAACATAATTTACTTGGTATAAGTCAACTATGTGATAATGGATTTAAAATTAAATTTGAAAAAGATAAGTGTCACATCGAAGATAATAAGTCAAATATTATCTTTGAAGGAATTAGGAAGAAAAAATTTACATTCTCAATATGAAAGTTTCAAATGATAACTTACGTCTTTTGGCTAATACAAGTGACCCTTGGATTTGGCATAAAAGATTTGGTTATTTAAATTTCAAACTGTTATCTATGCTATCAAAACTTGACTTAATTGGAGGTCTTCCTAAGTTAAACTTTAAAGTAGATAGTATATGTGATGCTTGCCAATTAGGAAAACTTAAGAAAAATTCATTTAAATTAGAAGATGTGATTTCTACTTCTAAACCTCTAGAATTACTTTATTTAGATTTATTTGGTCCATCTCAAGTTCAATCAATTAATCACACCAAATATGTTTTTGTAATTGTAGATGATTATCCTAGATATATTTGGACAACTTTTTTTAAACTTAAAAGTGATGCTTTTGAATTATTTAAAAAATTTGCTAAAAGAATTCAAAATCAACTTTCTTTAAAATAAAAACTATTCGTAATGATCACGGTGGAGAATTTAAAAATGAAAATTTTGAGAATTTCGGTAATAAAAAAGGAATTACTCATAATTTCTCTTTTCCAAGAACTCCGCAACAAAACGTAGTGGTAGAACGTAAAAATAGAACGATTCAAGAGTGTGCTAGAATAATGCTTTCTGATAGTAACTTACCTAACAACTTTTGGGCTGAAGCAGTCGCTACAGCATGTTATATATTAAATAAGATTTTAATTAGATCATTAACCAGTAAAACACCATATAAATTACTTTACAATAAGAAACCCATCGTAGCTTATTTTAAAGTTTCGGGTTGCAAGTGTTTTATTCTTAATATAAAAGATAATTTAGATAAATTTGAACCTAAATCCGACAAAGTTATCTTTATCCAGAATTCTAATAGAAGTAAAGCATTTAGAATTTATAATTTAAGAACTAACACTATTGAAGAAATAATGCATATATCTTTTGATGGAAATTTTAAAGATACTGTACAAATAGAAGATGAAGAAATTTTTATAACTTTAAATAATGAACCTAATGAAACTAATTGTGAAATCATTCAACCTAATAAAAGAATTAGGCTGTTAAAAGATCGTCATGTAGAAGATGTACTAGGAAATATTTAATCTATAGTTAAAACAATAAATCAATTAAATAGTATGAGTAATGTAGTTTTTATATCAACTATTGAACCTAAAAGTCCAAAGGAAGCATCATCTGATGATTCTAGGATTCTTGCTTTGCAAGAAGAATTGAATCAGTTCACCAGAAATGATGTTTGGGAACTTGTCCCTTGACTTGAGGATAAAAGTATAATTGGAAAAAAATGTGTTTATAAAAATAAAATGAATGAATTTGGAGAGGTCGTGAGAAATAAAGCTCGTTTAGTTGCGCAAGGTTATTGTCAAGAAGAAGGAATTGATTATGACAAAACCTTTGCACCCATAGAAGACTAGAAGCTATCAGTATTCTACTTGCTTTCACAAACTACAATAATTTTAAGTTATATCAAATGGATGGTAAAAGTGCTTTTCTAAATGGTTTTGTAAAAGAAGATGTTTATGTTGAACAACCTCCACTTTTTGAAGATAATACAAATCATGTATATAAACTGAAGAAAGCTTTATATGGTCTGAAATAAGCTCCTAGAGCCTGGTATGAAAGACTAAGATCTTATTTACTACAAACTAGTTTTGAACTTGGTAAAATAGATACAACTCTTTTTATTAAAAGAAACAAAAAGTATATTCAACTAGTACAAATATATGTAGATGATATAATATTTGGATCAACTAATAACACAATAAAAAAAAGAAGTTTCAGATATAATGACTAAAGAATTTAAAACGAGTCATATGGGAGAACTAGGTTTCTTCTTAGGACTTCAAATCAAACGATTAGATAAAGGAATTTTCATTAGTCAATAAAAATATGCTAAGGATTTAATTAATAAATTTGGATAGACCACTTCTAGTGGGAATCAACTCCAACGACAACTAATGTAGCTTTAAGTAAAGAAGATAAATCAAAAGATGTTGATCAAAAATTAAATAGGGGAATGATTAGTTCGCTGCTTTATATAACAGCAAGTCATCCTGACATCATGCATAGTGTCTGTCTCTATGAAAGATACAAATCTCAACCTATGGAAACTCACTAAAAAGTTGTTAAAAGAATTTTTAGTTATGTAAAACATAATTTATATTAGGGTTTATTTTACCCTAAAAACGATGTATTTGACTTAATTTCATATTGTGATGCTGATTACACTAGTTGTGAATTAGACTGAAAAAGTACAAGTGGAACTTGTCGCTTTCTAAGGCATTCGCTGGTTTCCTGGTTTAGTACTGTATCCTTGTCAACAATTGAAGTAGAATATATATATCTACTGCTTTGGCTTGTTCTTAAGTTGTATATATGCAACAAACTTTAAAAGATTTTGGATTAACTATAACTAAATCACCAATTTATTGTGATAATACTAGTGCGATAAACTTATCTAAGAATTTAACTCATCATGCTGGAACAAAACATATTGATATTAGACATCATCTTCTTAGAGATAATGTAAGTAAAGCAGTCGTAACTCTTGACTATATTAATATTGAAAAACAAATTGATGATATATTAACCAAACCATTAAATGAACAAAATTTTACTAAATTTAGAAGAGAATTAGGTATATGTTCATTAACTGAAATATAAATTATAAATAGTACATGTATAATTAATAATTAATATAAATAAAAATTTCTCAAAATTACACTAGGCATGTCGACATGACCCATCCCCCATGTAGACATAATAACCATGATTTTCAAATTTAAATTTCCCTCTAAAATTTGTTATTAAGCTATGTATTTACATATTTCGACTTTTACTTCTTTTCTTTGTTCTATTCTCTGTAACAAACTTCTAAAACAGTAAATTAATGGCTTCTACTTCTGATAATGAACCTTCTTCACCCACTTTTCCTCATTCTAGTCCTTTTCAATGATCCGTCAACGATCCAGACACGTACGAGTCAACAAATTGCACGAGAAGATGAAAGATTTGCTACAAATGATGATGGAGATTCAAGTTAGCCAATAGCGAATGGTAAGAGAACAAGATAGGCAAGGCAGATCCTTAGGAATCTATAAAAATTCCTTATGGATAACCATGCCAATCCCATTATTATTGAAGAATCATCGCAACCCATGGATTCTGAAGAAGAAGAGCCTCTAGAAGTACCTCAAGAGGATCAAGAAGAAGAACATCCTCTGCCGAATCCAGATGTTCATATAGACGAAGACGATGGCGTGATTTCCGTTGGAGAGGTCCTTTTTGACGCTAATGGAAACTTGGTCGAACAACGTGGAAACTTTTGTCACCACTATCCAAATTGTTCAGTCCATAAATCACCAATAGTTAAGGGCCCTCGTTAGCATTTTTCGTTTTTCTCTTTCTTGATTGTATATTGGTTTCTTAATTTGTATGTAAGTGTTATCTTAAGGTTCTTCTAAAAACAATCTTTGATGTATACAAACATGAATTTCAGTTAGGATGTTATATCGTTATGTCATATGTTTGTTTATCTCTTTTTCTATTAAGTTCAAGGTGTATAGGTTATTATTTTGTTGAAGACAAAGAGGGAGAAAGTTATATAAAATAGTAGGCTTGGAGTAATGGGGAGTTGTTGGAGTGAGGGGGAGTTATGGTACGATCGAAGTGGTAAGTATATTTTATAAGGTTGACATCATCAAAAAAAGGGAGATTGTTAGGAACTGGAGATAGTAGTTTTGATGAAAATAACCTATTTAACTTATTTTATTATAACTTATATACTAACGCTATTGTCTAGATATATATGAATGTTATTATGCAGGATATATATAAGACAGGTACTGATTATTGAAGACTGTACAGCATCAAGATCAAGAATGAAGAAATCAAGTTTGAAGACTCATGAGTATCAAGATCAAGATTTCAAGATATGTGTCTAGTTATTTTGTTAAAACTTCCAAATAGTATGGAAACCTATATTTCGAATTTCATTTGCGATGGAACCCATTTCTACCTTCTTAGTGGCTTACAAACCCACGACAAGTAGCCAACAAACCTACGACAAACGGCTTACAAACTCACAAACATCCTGGTTTTGTACAAGTTCTCGAGTCCTGATGTGATGAGATTATCTGCAGGAAGAAGCTTGCAATACTACTTCAAAATGGTTTTTCAAAATGATTTTCAAAACTGCTTTTCAAAATATTTTAGCCTTAAAATTATCTTTTCAAATGATTTTTCAAAAATATGTTTTAGCCTTAAAGTATTTTTTTTCTTTTTAAAATAAACTCTTGTTTTAAACTTCATTTTCAAAAACAAATTTTACATTGTTTTTTACATAGTGATGTCATCATCATGGGATATCCCATGTCAACATGGTGGCCATTGAATTCAAAAGTTTCAATTTTCAAAAGAAACGTCTATCCGTTTAAATCTCTTCACGAATGGTTATGATCGTTGGAGCTTTATAAATAGGCTTCACAAATAAATTTTATAATCATCTATTTTCATATTTACTTCACTTCTTCTCCACAAATCCATATTCTATAATTTTCATATTTTTAAGATCGTGCCGAAATTCTGCCAAATTCTCGCCAAATTCTCAAGTAAATCAAATTAGAATCTCATTCTTGTTTACTCTCTGCCCTCTCTCGAAGGTCAAAGTGCTATTTAGATTATAGGATCAATTTGTAATCAAAAGTTTATCAAGTCTCTCTATAAGGTGTGGTTGTGCTTGGAAATCAATTGGGTAATCTTATGGCCCGTAAATCAAGAGAGTTTTTCCTAGACTCCTGAGGTAGGAGGGTACCTCAAGGCCTTTAGAAATTGAGGAATGTAATCTCGACATCGGTATAATAAAAATCTGTATGAGGTGGTTTGCCTTGGTACAGGACTGGATGTAGGGTAACTCCGAACCGGTATAAAATCCGATGTTGTCTTTCCCTTTACGGCTTTTTATTTAATTTATGCATTTGTGTGTGATTCTACTATTGTTTTGTGATTAAGTTCTACATTTTTTTATATCATAACTTTAAATTACTCCATATAAGTCTAAGAATCTATTAAACACTATCCACACCTCCCCTCTAGTGTTAAACTAGCCTTAAGATCCTTAATCCGCACTCTCTTTCAATTGGCATCATAGCATAGGTTTTCATAGTTTTGGTAATTTGAAACTTGAAAAGTTAAAAATGGAAGTTTTAGGAAATTTTGTTAATACTAGTTTGAATTTATACATTTCATTAAAGTTTCATAAGTCTGCATATAGTTTTTATGAAAAATCAAGTTATCTACCGAATTGGTTTGTTCTGCAGGAACATACATGTTACATGGCTTTTGAAGAATCAACAACCAATGGACAAACTATGCAAATTGAGAAAGATAAATGGATACTTTATAGTGGATGTTCAAGGCATATGACTGAAAATCCCGAGATACTCAATGACACTATATATCAAGATGGTGGATTGGTCAACTTTGGAGATAACTCAAAAGGATATGTGGTTGGCATCGGCAATGTCGGTAATTCTAAAACTCCTCTTATTTTTGATATTCTGCTAATTAGGAATTTAGAACATAATTTGCTTGGTATAAGTCAACTATGTGATAAAGGATTTAAAATTAAATTTGGAAAAGATAAGTGTCACATTGAAGATAATAAGTCAAATATTGTCTTTGAAGGAATTAGGAAGAAAAACATTTACATTCCCAGTATGAAAGTTTCAAATGATAACTTATGTCTTTTGGCTAATACAAGTGACCCTTGGATTTGGTAGAAAAGATTTGGTCATTTAAATTTCAAATTGTTATCTCGGTTATCAAAACTTGACTTAGTTAGAGGTCTTCCTAAGTTAAACTTTAAAGTAGATAGTATATGTGATGCTTTCCAATTAGGAACTTAGAATAGTCTTTACCTAGAAATGTTGTTTCGCCGCTTTCATAGGCTACCTTTCGACCCTATACTTCCCCATCAACCAAGTCGAAACCAAATAAGTCGAAACCAACCAATTTGAAAGTAATACAAATGGTATCAATAAGTTAGTACGTGGTGGATTGGAGAAAGGTGGAAGGTACGGAGTGAAAACTTATCTTTCAAAGGGGTTGAAGCCTTTGTTTTACTGTCCAAAGAAATGCACTAGCCTTGATTTAAAAGGAATGCTTTCGAAGGGGTTGACACACATTTAAATAGTTTTTGAAGATGTTGTAGCTTTCGAATGAGTTGTCTAGTTTTTAAATCAAAGATTTCGAAAAAGTAGTTTGAAACCAGTCGAAACCATGTTGCGTACCTTATGCCTTTCAAATGGATTGAGGTCATCAATGCTTTCAAAAAGTAGCTTTTGTTTTATAAATATAATAAGCCACTTACTAAAGCTTTCGAAAAGATTTAATGGTTTCGAAGTCAATGGCTTTGAAAAGAATTTCGAAGCCATCCTCCCAAATGTTTGGCTTAATTGATCAATGAATTCGAAAGGATGCTTCTGAAGCCATTAGGTTTTCCCCAATCACTTTTATTTAAAGGTTAATAGTTTCGAAATGGGTACTTCGTTTATATTCACTTTGAACCAAAAGATATTTTTAAAGACAAATCCAATGGTTTAAAAAGGGTACTTTCAAATGGTTTTGAAGCTATGCTTCTATAAGTTAGTAAGTGATGCTTTAATACTTTCGAAAGTGTCCTTTGATGGTTTCGATAGAGATGTTTTAAAGTGTTTCGAAAGGCATATGCTTTGTGTTTTGAAAAGAAGATTTGAATGCTTCTGAAGGAGGTTATCCAATGATTTCGAAAGTAAAGGTTTAAGGTTTCGAAAGCCTTAGTTTTAAAAACAAAGTACCCAATTTCATTTTTAAAGGAAAAACCATGGCAAAAATAAAGGAGTTTTAAAATGGCTTTGTGGAGTTTTTGAAGAAGCTTTCCTTGATAAAATAACAGGTTAAAGAGATTAACCATGTTTCATATAAAAATGATTTCAAGGACATTAAACCATAAATTTTGGTTTTATTATGTTATAATGTTTGCTACTAATATGCATATTCACTGTAAAATGGACCCATAACTGTATTTTAGGGAGAAAGGGCAGAATAACCTGTTAGGTTGACCCAGTAGTGAACATAAATTGAGTTAACTACTGTATGAGTAGAACTACATCCAAAAGGTTATATAGATCATAATATAGGATGCCTAAATACTGATTAAAGAAGTTGTCAAATAGACAGTTTCATAGTAGACCCATGAAAATTATGTTTAGAAAGAGTTACTGGTAGGGGCCAATAAGTTTTTAGCGACCCTTGAAAACTATATCCGGATAAAGTTTTTGAAAGAAGTCAATAGGTTCTTAGTCAATCCATGAAAACTATGATATGAATTTTTTTACTGGGAATAACCATTAGTTCAGGGAGAACCCATGAATTAATGAAGTTATTGGCAGGAGGAATAGTTTTTTAGTGATCTCATGAAAACTATAAAGTCAAACAGATAGTTCATAAGCTTTAAACAGGTTATTAGTTAGCCCATGAAAACTAATAGGTTAATAGTGACCCTAAAAACTATAAGACAGATAGTCAAAATGAATGGGGATTAGAAATCCAAAAATTGATTTACATGTTTGCATATCATTATAATATTTTGAATTTTTATTTTTTCACCATTGTGGATGCAGGAGCACGGTATATGGTTATTATAAAGTTTTGGTTAAGATACTAGTGAGACGAAAACCCGTTCCGCTAAGTAGCATGGTCTCACTAGATATCAAAAATGGTTTGAGATGGTAGGTTATTATTCATACCGGCTTTATATCCAACTCGAAGTTCCCATAAACTCTCGGATGCTCAATTAAATTTGAGTAGTTTGAGAGTTGAGGCTTTCTGGTACCTTTTTACACGAATAAGCTTCCGGAGACGTGCAGGAGGGAAGCTAGCTAGTAGAAGTTCTTTTCTATTTTGATTCCGCTATGTTTTGTTGTAAAGGCAAAGTTGTTTAATTGCCTATGTTTAGACTTTGATCATCGAAGGGGGCATCTTTATATACTCTAGGCGCATGTCATAATAATTATATTTTTTCTAAACATGGTTCTCGAACATGGGATTATGTAACGTATTTGAAATGGAATGTGAAAGTTGTTTAATAATTTTAATTTTTTTCCATATCCATGTGTTTCTATTATATTAGTGTACTGACATTACCATATTTGGTCGCTGAGAATTAATAACTATGGATGACTACAACATCTGTAGCTGTTAGTTTATGGCCTCCAAGTGGGGGATGTTATCGCTGGATACTTTGGAGTTTTCAGGAAACGAGCTAAATTCTCCAAGACGTATTCACATATGTTATATTCTTTCACTATTTTGTTGTTCTTGAATTCTGTCTATATTTATCAGCAATTGTAAGGATAGGCTATTATAACTGTCTAGGGTGAAAATAGATTAGTGTAGTTTGTTGTTATGTATAATAAAGATGATTTCCTTTTGTAAAGATCTTGTTTATATTATGTACCTTCTCGTCATGATGCGAGATTCTATTCTATCTTCCTTTTCTTTCACCTCAACAATCTACCTTTCCAGCACTTGGATATTCGGTATGTGAATACTGTGGATGTATTAGTATCGATTTCTAAGGGTTAAAAGGGTAGGATGTTACAATCAATATCTACCTTGGCAGCCCGACCAAGGGGTCACTCCCTTGATCCCCGACATCGTCGTTGTTATGATATTCGATGCGCATCACAAGATCGGTAGTTGGTAGCTATTTATGTCGCGTAACCCAGTAGTGTGTAATTATAGAGGCAAGTGCAGGTTCGTGACCGAGGCAACGCATAGATGAACCATAGGTGGATGTGGTTCATGATGTCAGTCTAGGTAACTGAAGACTGTAGGAATAGATCCGGCTATTAGCGGAAGGCTAGTGGACTTTGGATTCCTGAAGTGTGCATTGTGCTATCAGTCCTCTTTCTGGTTCGGGATTATGTGTGTGTTGTGGATTGACATATATTATTCACTATCCAACGATTTACGTATACTAAAGACTGTATGCTTAAAGTGTATTCGGTCTCCGTATATCCATACTCTTTTGGTTTGATATTCTAGAGGTAGCCATTGTTTATTGGTTATGATTTGGAATCTGGTAGATTATCATTGTGTTTTGTATAGTATTGTATATCATTTGGATGATTTGATAGGCTATCTTAGATTATCTATATATTATATGATTTTATGATACTATATTTGGGAATTGTTGTGTATTTGCCCTATTTACTTGATGATTTCATTTTATACGATGATGTTGTATTGTATGGATGATTCACCTATTGGATATTGTATTCTTGATTTCTGCTGATTTGTTTTATATATGTGATGACATCTTTATGTTGGGGTTTTTGTTGTTCTAAGTGTATGATATTTGAGATTGTTGTGATGAGTTAATTATAATTATTTATACTCAGTATATACCGTGACCTATATGTTTAATGACCATGGATTTAGATATAGTCTGACCTGTTTATTATTTATATAACACTTGGTTCAATCAAAGACATTATAGGTAAGGGACTATGCATCCAGGTTATGTGTTTTCTAATCTTAGAGGAGATTAGATATATAGTATCATGGATTATAATTCTGTATTGTATAACGTACTGTGTATATCTTATTGCGATTCGTATTGGATAAATACCGTATATTGGATATAATATATTATCGATGCGATTGACTCTATGTTTTTAGATATTTACTGTATTTGTGTATTATTCTATCCTCGAGGCACATGTGATTATTGCTTTATGCGGGTACTGTGTACATATAGGTTAGTTATTTATTCGATATTTTAATATATACCAGTGTTAGCCCAACAGAATATTCACGTATGTACCCCATATCGCCTTGTTCTCTGCATTATCCGACAGTATTACTATGTAATACTCTTAGAATGGATTTAGAGGTTGGGGTGCTACACTTGTGTAATACTCTAGTCGCTTTGAATATAACCAGATAGCGATGCACATCCCAGATCATAGCTGAACTTGGTATGCTTAGTCAATAATAAATAAGGTTAATCAAGTGAAGTGCTTTTGTTTAACCAAGCGAGATATGTTTGGCCAATGATTAACAAAGCTAAGCAACCAGAGTAACACCAAGCAATTACAGAAATTTATTTATATGCACAGAGTTGTAGTACATAATGGCATTGGACAAATCACAGGTCATGGGCATGTATAATATATAAGTAATTAATTTACGAATGCTTACATATTATATGTGCAAGCAATTATATTCGCAAAAAATGAAAGTGCTGTAAATTAAATAAGATAAAGTTGGAAGAAAAAAACCTTTGATTGCTTTCTTTTTTTCATGTACAAAAGCGAGGGTTGAACCTACACAATAACAACCTATGTACAAAGTTAGAAAAACAAAATGAACTATCTTCACCAATGTTTCCCCTCTTTGTCTACTTCTTTTCCTTGTTGGATGAAAGTGGCTTACTCCTTAAAGTGTTGGCATCCACTGGAGGTGCAAGGTAACCTTTCGAGCCCTTATCCCAGGTACACACTCTAAACAATTATGGTATTTATGAACTTCAATAAATTTCCCAATATAAGTCAAAACAAAGAAAGAGGGAACTGGTAAGGACATAAAGAGGGGGGTTCAAAAAATTCTCCAAGTCCGACTCTTTCTTTACAGCCTTTAATTTTGTTTAGTCAAGTGCCTTACTCTCTATCAAGGATGGAACAACATAAGGAACCTTGATATCAATGACAACAACAGCCTCTTCGCCCATCAAAAATTCAAGATTGTCCCTGCTTTCTTCATTTGAAGCAGTAATCATTTTGGCATCGGGCCTCGTAGCGGACCTGCTGGAAGAGGTCAGGACAAAAGGTGGTGTAAAGATGATGACGGACTCGGTGATAGGAGCTTGGGATCACGACGTAAGGATCACATCTTATAGGGGAGCGATAAATGGCTAACCTGAATAGGAATGAAGTTTATAACAAATCCTTATAACTAGATTCAGAAAGGACCCCAGCAAGCACCTAGACAGAAATTGAAGCTTTTGGGGTTAGTTCAACTTGATCCTCGGCATGGGCTTCCAGGTCCTCTTCATCAAGAAGGTCAATTTTGTTTTCTTTTTCACCAATTTGATCAATGTGATCTCTCTCTCGCCTAAAATTCTCAACTCGAGCTAAAACCAACAATTTAAGGTATTTATCACTGAGCAACATAAGGTTGCCAGATTTTATAAGGTTCGCGTAAAACTATATCAAAGTGGCTTCAATTTGATCGTGGATCTACTCTTCACTTTTCCTGTCCTTAATAGATCAGGTTTCCAGAGTTTTCTTCTCCTCATTGATCGACCACCTTGACCATGTACTCTTCAGCCAGGGTGACGGCAAAGTCTTTCCCTTTTTCCTTCTTGACCACTTCGACTTTAACATTCATCATCATAAGAGCCTACATTTCAATTGTGGTCTAGAGCACTGTTTTTTCCTTAGCTGGCACACTACTTTTGTGGTAAGAATTTTAGTGTTGTTCATCCGAGAGCTTGCACTTAGCCTCGAATGCTTTTAGTTCATCTTAACGCTTCCTCTCGGTATCTTCCATTATTATTTTCAATTGATCCACTTCTTTGGAATATAAGTCACTGACTATTTGTGGTTTTTCCTCCCTTTCCTGTACTTTTAGAATTACACAGGCCCTTTCATATCAAACATAGCATGGGTCTGCCTTCTCCATGCATAAGACTGGTGAAAAACGTCATGAACCACTGCTTTAGTATAAGTGACCATCTCATGCGGAATGTTCTTTAGATTGTAGCCGAATTTGACCCCCATTAAAGCACAAATGTGGAAAATCATTTCACATCTTAGTTTGGTTAGGGGTTGTAACTAAGGCTAAGATGGCTTTTGCAGCGTGTGTGAGAGGGGATACAAAAGTGTGTTCTTTGCCTGATCACTGTAGGATATGTTCAAAAGTCGAAGAGCCTTTAAACCTAAAAGAGGATTTGGATTTGTGAGAGGGAACTAGGGCATAATATGGAGGTAGTGATAATATAAGAGAGGTGTGAACTCTAAAAATAGGAGGAGGGCTATTGAGAATCGTGGAATGTCGGTCCATAAATTTAGGAAGTGGGGAATGCTCATAGTGCGGGATTACGATCTTCTTGTCGACCCAAAGCGATCGCGTGAGTTCCAATCACCATCCGCACAATATTGCCTCTCCTCTTCATCTTTCCTTTCCTTCTCCTTCCTTCATAGCCATGCAACATAGGACTTATGACGAATCATTCCTATGGCATGAAAAACCAAAAGGTTTGCGACCAACATATTTGGTTGATTTTCCATGGAGGTCATTGAAGAGACCAAAGCATCCCATTATACCTAAAAAGAAATTGAGTCGTGTAAGGAGTTGGAATTCAAAGAACAACACATGTATAGTGAACATATTGTGGTCCTAGGAGCCGTGTGAAGTGTTAGTATGTCTTGTTGATTCTATAGACCATGTTCCTATAGTCAACCTACTGGAGTTTTTTCTCCCACTGAGGGTAAACATCGAATAACGTTCAGATCATGGAAGTAATTTCTAAGAAAATTTAGTTAGCGATGTCGTGATTCGAGATGTTAACTATGATGCTGCCAAGGTCCAAGCGAACTAAAGACGTCATTAAGAGTCGTAAGTGGAGTTGTCGGGGTCAATTGAGCTCAAGGTGTGGTCAAGATAACATAATCTTATTTTCAGTAAGAGAATGGGAAGTGAAAGTTCTTTCACCTCCATATTTCTCCTCAGTTGATTCATATCCATTATTGGAGTCATTGTCGTCCTCCTCCCATTCGTCATCATCCTCTGTTATCTTTGTCTCCATTGTGAGAAATGCGGAATACAGATCTTAAGGCTAGGATTAACACTAGAGGGGGTGAATAGTGTTTAAAGGAATTAGTAAATCTTTTTGAGTTTTTGTTAATTTGAACACAAATATATGCAATATTCAGACACAGATATGATCACAGAATCGAACACAGATGTAGAAATAAAGTAAAAGCAGTAAAGGAAAGAACACATTGGATTTTATACTGGTTCGGAGTCACCCTACATCCAGTCCCGCACACAAGTACAAATTTCCTTTCAAAAGAAATTGTATAATTACACCCTCGATTTCAAGGCCACGAGGTACACCACTGCAGATTCACAATCCTCTGGGTAGAGATACTTGATTTCAGGGGCAACAAGTTCACCTAATTGATTTCAAAGGCTACAGTCACACCTTTTCTCACTTGATTGATTTCTAACGCTACAATCACACCTTTTCTCGCTAAATTGATTACAAAGAAGTCTATCTCTGAATAGCACTGAGATCTTGTTGAGATAGTGATAGAATCAAACCAGAGATGATTTAGTTAGATTCAATGTTGATTTCGGTAGAGTAATGGTAAAAAAAATATAAAGAAATGTGGAAGAAGAAGAGGAGTGAAAATCAGAAAAATATGAATATAAATTTGTTCAAAACCACCCCTATTTATAGTAGAACAACAGCCATGTTCATTCGTGAAAGGATATGACGAATCGACTTTTCCTTTGAAATTCAAAATTTTGAAATAAACTGCTACCATGTCGACATGGGGTACTTGGGGATGTCGACATGCCTAAGGAAATTTTGATGATTTGTTTTTCTTTGAAAATAACTTCTATCTTGTATTAACACTATTTTAAACTTTATAAATATACTTAACTATAGTTAAAATACATAAATAAATATAGAGAATAATATTGTGGTATATATAAAAATTTACTATAATTTTATATTTAAATCTAAGTATAAATATTAAAAGTTAAATATATTATTATTAAAAGATAGTTTAAAAACCGAGGATAATTTGATTTTGAAAATAAAAATTATTTTAAGGCTAAAAATATTTAAAACCAGGATAGGTGTTTTTGATTCTTTTAAAAGGAAGATTTTGAAAACATTTTGAAAACAAGATATAATTTTGTAGAATATTTTGAATAAAAGTTAGTGGATACAAAATAATATTCCACTAGATTTTTCGTAGGTTCCATCCTACTTAGGATTCCATCCCTTTAACGGGCTCGAAGTGGATTCCATTCCACGTATAAATTGGATTTTAAGATGTTAGTGCTTTTCTAGGAGTTTTAACAAAATTCCTAATTAAATTACTATTTTTGAAATCTTGAACTCTTGATAATCTTAATATTCACGAGTCTTCAATCTTGATATCTTGAATCTCTATACTGTACAGTCTTCATTCTTGGTACCTGCATGGTTAAATCCTGCATATACATACATACATATATATATATATATATATATATATATCTAAATTATAATGTTATTATTTATATTTTATAATCTTATTCTAAGGTTGTTGTCATCAAAACCATCATCCCAAGGACTAACAATCTCCCCCTTTTTGATGATGACAACCTTTGTTTATAAAATATTACTTCTATCCTAATAACTCCCCCTAAAACTAATAACTCCCCCTTAATCTATGCCTAACTATCCTATTTTATACTTCTCCCCCTTTGTCATCAATAAAAACTAACTTCAAACTATATAACTACCCCTAATCGAATACTCTATGACATGTGATTATAATGACAGTGTTATCATAAATAATTAACACTTAATTCTAAAACTAAAACTTAGTCTAAAACTACTAATTTTCCTAACTAAGAATCTATATAAGATAATAGTGATAAAATATAGGAACACAATTATTTATCAATTATATTGTTATATTTACATGGCGTAGAGAACGTAAGTAAAAACATACAACAACAGGAAAGAGAAAGAAGAAACTAATGCATGTCCTTGAAAATGGAAGATCTATGAACTGAACAATTTGGATAGTGGAAACAGAAATTTCCACATTGTTCGATAAGATTTTCATCCTTGTCAAAGCACACTTCGCCAACGAAAACGACTTTGTCGTCATCTACAGCGTGCTCTTCTTCCATGAAGGCTTCTACTTCTTCTTCCTCGCGGTCCTCTTGCATTTGATTTCCTAAAGACTCCTCATCAATCAAGATCGGATTAGCATGACTGTTCATTAGAATTTTTTTCAAATTTCTAACGATTTTGCCTTGTCATTCTTGTTCTTTAGCCATTCTAAGTTGCACCACTTGAATTTCAGTCATTAGTTGCAGTGCATCCTTCAAAGAATCCTCCATTTTCGTCACTTGTGCAAGTTTAGTTCGTTGAAACGTTCCAAAAGTAGGAGAAGGTAACGAAAAGGTTGAATTTTTGTTTGATTTGGATGAGGAGGCCATTGTTTAAATGTTTTCAGAAGATAGAACAGAGAAAGAATGATCCAAATTTCGAAATAAGAATAATATATAACCACTTATTTGAATTTTGGTGGGAAAATTTTCAAAAATAAAAAATCGTTATATGTCGACATGAGTAGAGGGGGGATGTCGACATGGTGATTGATATTTTTACCAATTGATTTAATTTTTAATTATACTTTGTTATTTATATTTTATATTTCAGTTATTGAACAAATACCTAATTCACTTCTTAATTTAGTAAATATAGATTCATTTAAGGGTTTTGTTAAGATATCAGCAATTTGATTCTCAGAAATGATATAATCGAGAGTAATTACTTCCTTACTTATATTATCTCTGAGAAAATGACGTCTGATATCAATTTGTTTAGTTTGAGCATGATGAGTAGTATTTTTGGATAAATTTATTGCACCAGTATTATCACAATAAATTGGTGATTTTGAGATATTTAAACCAAAATCTTTTAAAGTTTGTTGCATATATATTACTTGAGAACAAGACAAAGCAGCAGAGATATACTCTCCTTCGGTTTTTGACAAAGAATCCGTGTTCTTTTTACTAAACTAGGAAACTAGAGAATGCCCCAAAAAGTGATAAGTGCCACTTGTACTTTTTCGGTCTGATTTACAACCAGCATAATCAGCATCATAGTAAGATATTAAGTCAAAAGATTCATTTTTAGGGTAAAATAAGCCATAATCAGAGGTGTGTTTAACATATCTTATGATATGTTTTACGGCTTTTAAGTGGGTCTCTTTAGGTTGAGATTGATATCATGCACAGAGACAAACACTATGCATGATATCAGGTCTACTAGCAGTGATATGGAGCAGTGATCCAATCATTCCTCTATATAATTTTTTATCTACATCTTTCGAGAGATCTTCTTTACTTAGATACTCATTGGTTGCCATGGGAGTGGGTTTTCTACTTGCAGTAGTCAAACCAAATTTACAAACTAGGTCTTTAGCATATTTCTCTTGACTAATAAAGATATCATTATCTAATTGTTTTATTTGTAATCCTAGAAAGAAGTTCAATTCACCCATATGACTCATCTCAAACTCTTTTGTCATTATTTTAGAAAATTCTTTATTCATTTCAAAATTAGTTGATCAGAAAATGATATTGTCTACATAAAATTGTACTAGTTGAATATCGTTTTTATTTCTTTTAATAAAGAGAGTATTATCTACTTTACCAATTCCAAAGTTTGATTGTAATAAGTAAGATCTTAGTCTATCATACCTGGCTCTAGAAGCTTGTTTTAGACCATATAGAGCTTTCTTAAGTTTGTAAACATAATTTGGTAATTTTTCATTTTCAAAAAGTGGTGGTTGTTCAACATATACTTCCTTTTTTACAAATCCATTTAAAAAGGCACTTTTAACATCCATTTGAAATAATTTAAATTTATTATGATTTGCGAAAGCAAGTTGAATCCTAATGGATTCTAATCTTGCTACGAGAGCAAAGGTTTCATCAAAATATATTCCTTCTTCTTGGCAAAACCTTGAGCCACTAACCAGGCTTTATTTCTAACAACATCTCCTTGTTCATTAATTTTATTTTTATAAGCTCATTTAGTTCCAATAATAGTTTATTTTCAAGTCTAGGAACAAGTTCCCAAGCATCATCTAGTGAATTGATTTAGTTCTTCTTGCATAGCCAAAATCCATGAATCATCAATTGATGCTTCTATTGGATTTTTGGGTTCAATAGTTGATATAAAGGCTACATTGCTCATTTTACTTAGTTGATTTCTAGTTTTAGCAACAGATTGCCTATCTCCTAATATATTTTCTATAGGATGATCTTTTAAAAGTTTAGTCCTTTTATTAGGATGATTAATTTCATTATTAGTTTCTGTTGACTCTTGATTTTGAGTGATTAAATCCTCTTCATCATTTGTATCTTCAAAAATTTTGAGATTTTCATCGAATGAAACAGCATTGTTTCTTCGATGGTGTTAGTTCTTAAATTAAATACTCTGTACGCTCTACTTCTATTAGAATATCCGATAAAGATACCTTTATCGGACTTAGGATCAAATTTATCTAAGTTATCTTTTGTATTTAAAATAAAAAATTTACTTCCAAAAATTCTAAAATAAGGTACCTTAGGTTTTTTTTAAGTAAAGAAGTTAATAAGATGTCTTATCAGTTAAAGGTCTAATTAAAATTCTATTTAAAATATAACAGGCGGTAGCAACTGCTTCTGCCGAGAAATACTTTGGTAATTTACTATCTGAAAGCATAGTTCTCGCACACTGTTGAATCGTCCTATTTTTACATTCTACTAATCCGTTTTGTTGTGGAGTTCTTGGAAATGAAAAATTGTGAGTTATTCCCTTTTTATTGGAGAATTCCTTAAACTTTTCATTTTCAAATTCACCACCGTAATCACTACGAATGGTTATAATTTTTAGAGAAAGTTGATTTTGAATCCTTTTTGTAAAGTTCTTAAAACATACAAAAGTATCACTTTTATGTTTCAAAAATATTTTCCATGTATATCTAGAATAATCATCTACAATTATAAAAAAATATTTACTATGATTTATTGACAGAATTTGAGATGGACCAAATAAATCAAGGTGAAGTAATTCAAGAGGTTTTGATGTTGAAATCATATCTTTTAATTTAAAGGAACTTTTTCTAAGGTTTCCTAATTGACATGCATCACATAAACTATCTATTTTAAAATTCATTTTAGGGAGACCTCTTACTAGATTATGTTTTGACAGTCTAGATAAGAGTTTGAAATTCAAATGTCCAAATCTTTTATGCCAAATCCAAGGGTTACTTGTATTTTCCAAAAGACATAAGTTATCATTTGAGACTTTCATATTAAGAATATAAATATTCTTTTTCCTAATTCCCTCAAATATTATGGTTGAATTATTATCTTCAATGTGACATTTTTATCTTTTCAAATTTAATTTTATATCCTTTATCGCAAAGTTGACTAATACTCAGCAGATTATATTTCAGATTCTTA
The DNA here is from genome assembly GCA_030765085.1 of Allium cepa. Taxonomy (NCBI): domain Eukaryota; kingdom Viridiplantae; phylum Streptophyta; class Magnoliopsida; order Asparagales; family Amaryllidaceae; genus Allium; species Allium cepa. Next base: position 508,558,976 of record CM060932.1, on the reverse strand, counting down.
ACTAGAAAAATATTAGTAGTAATAGGAGTTTCAGAGTTACTGACTTTGCCGATTCTAATCACATATCCTTTTGAATTGTCTCCAAAGTTAACCAGCCTTCACCTTTATATATTATATCATTCAACATATCTGGATTCCCAGTCATGTGTCTAGAGCATCCACTATTGAGTATCCATTTATTCTTTTTGATCTACACAATTTGTCCATTGTGGATTGATTCCTCAACACTCATAATGCATGTTTCCTGCACATCATACAATTTTGGTAGACAACTTGAATTTGAATATTGATTATATGCAGACTCAAGAGATAATGATGATCTGAATATTTCTAAACTAGTATTAACAAGTTTTTCAAATATAGCCATTTTAAAAACTTTTTCAAAAATCATATTATGAAACTTTGAAAACCTTGCTCTGATAACAAATGTAAGAAATGCAAAATATGGATCTTAAGGCTAGGTTTAACACTAGAGGGGGGCGAATAGTGTTTAAAAGAATCACTAAATCTTTTTGAGTTTTTGTCAATTTGAACACATATATATGCAAAATTCAGAGACAGATATGATCACAGAATCAAACATAGATGTAGAAATAAAGTAAAAGGAATAAAGGAAAGAACACACCGGATTTTATACTGGTTTGGAGTTACCCTACATCCAGTCCCGCACATAAGTACAGATTTCCTTTCAAAAGCAATTATATAATTACACCGTCGATTTCAAGGCCACGAGTTACATCACTCCAGATTCACAATCCTCTGGGTGGAGACACTTGATTTCAGGGACAACAAGTTCACCCAATTGATTTCCAAGGCTACAATCACACCTTTTCTCACTTGATTGATTTCCAAGGCTACAATCACACATTTTCTCGCTAAATTGATTACAAAGAAGTCTACAATTCTGAATAGCATGATGATCTAGTTAGATTCAATGTTGATTTCGGCAGAGTAATGGTAATATATATATAAAGAAATGTGAAAGAAGAAGAGGAGTGAAAACCAGAAAAATATGAATACTAGTTCGTTCAAAACCACCCCTATTTATAGTAGAACAACAACCATGTCCATTCGTGAAAGGATATGATTAATAGACACTTCCTTTGAAATTCAAAATTTTGAAATAAACTGCTACCATGTCGACATGGGGTACTTGGGGATGTCGACATGCCTAAGGAAATTTTGATGATTTGTTTTTCTTTGAAAATAACTTCTATCTTGTATTAACACTATTTTAAACTTTATAAATATACTTAACTATAGTTAAAATACATAAATAAATATAGAGAATAATATTTTGGTATATATAAAATTTTACTATAATTTTATATTTAAATCTAAGTATAAATATTAAATGTTAAATATATTATTATTAAAAGATGGTTTAAAAACCAAGGATAATTTGATTTTGGAAATAGCGATTATTTTGAGGCTAAAAATATTTAAAACCAGGATAGATGTTTTTGATTCTTTTAAAAGGAAGATTTTGAAAACATTTTAAAAACAAGATATAATTTTGTAAAACATTTTGAATAAAAGCTAGTGGATACAAAACAATGTTCCACTAGATTTTTCGTAGGTTCCATCCTACTTAGGGTTCCATCCCTTTAACGAGTTCGAAATGGATTCCATTCCATAAATAAAATGGATTTATATCAGTGCTTTTCTAGGAGTTTTAAAAAAATTCCTAATTAAATTACTTATTATTGAAATATTGAACTCTTGATAATCTTGATACTCACAAGTCTTCAATCTTGATATCTTGAATCTCTATACTGTACAGTCTTTATTCTTGGTACGTGCATGGTTAATCCTGCATATACACATATATATATCTAAATTATAATGTTAGTATTTATATTTTATAATCTTATTCTAAGGTTGTTGTCATCAAAACCATCGTCTGAAGGACTAACTTCCATCTCCATTTTTCTTCTCCTTCTGGTTAATAGGGAAGTTTTCTGCCACATGTGGAGAAACTAGTTTTGTAGGGCCGAGGGGTCGATGCCAAGTTCTGGTGAAGCCGTCACAACTCTTCATGTAGAAAGAATGATATCACGATTCCAACCATTACATAGAAGTTGAAAATATCGCATTTAAAGATCATTCAAAGGGACTTCATTCATCTTTCATTGACTGGGATGTTCATCAAGATTCAAAGTGTTTGCAAGAACAGTGCTAATGGCTCTTTGAGGAATATCTGTTATATTTAAAGAACAATGGAGTCAACGAAATGTAATTTTTGATGAATCAAAGAGTTAGTGTAAAACTGGCATCCGGACAACCACTTCTGAGCAAAGCCGGTTTGGCAACGAATGAAAAATACCCATCCTTAAAGTAATTGAGCTTGATGTAGAGGTCAACGATGATTCAACAGCCTTCAAACGATCCAAAGAAAGTGAGGGACAGATGATCGCTTCTCTTCTTGAAGTTGTAAAGATATCTGATTTATTTAAGAGTTGGCACCTTGCCTAAGTGCCAAAAAAAGTCATGTACGTATTTAACGTGGCGTACCCATTGGGGGTGGAGCTGGGCTAGGGGAAGCATCATGAACTGAATGATTAGCTCGATAGAGTGATCAAATGGGAGAATGCTTCCAAAGGGACACATATAGTGATGAACCCTATGCGAACTTCCGAGAGGTTACGTGTCACTTGGTGGGGCTTCGAAGTTGGAATTTATTCGATAGAAATCCCATGGCGGTAGCAGATCCTTTTGGCGTTTACTGTAGTTAGAATAAAAGCTGAACAATATGGAACATTGTGCGGTATTATCAAACCTTCTTGTGTAACATCATTGGTGACACCGATATGGGGTTCTTTTATAGTAGAAAATGGAACTAATAGGAAAGATCGCTAGTTTCGGCGGCGAGGCAGATGAGGACTAGAAGACATTGTAGTAGATGTTAGGGTAGAGGATAAACCCGTCATTGAAGGAGCGAATGAAGAGGTAGGACCTATACCCAAGGCGAACATACAATGGGTGCACCTACGATCCATAATGCACTAAAAAATTGATACATGAGCATGATTGGAAGATTTAAATTCAACGTATACTTTGAAGGAGTCCTGCGTAGTTGATGTATAATATCCAATAGATGTATACATATGTTTACCGATTGGTTCTCATAAATCGATAGGGATAATGTGACGACCCACATATGCCATGAACTTCAATATGGAAGCCGTGGAAATATAAATGAAGAAAATGAAGAGAGAAGTAAGAAATGAAGAATGAGGATTTGCAAAGTGGAAATTATGAAGAGGTAGTGATATTTATAAGCATAGCAAATTGGAATTTACCAAAACACCCTTAACATAAAATAATATTAATCTCACGCATGCTACACCATGCCTCTCCCACCCCTAGCACATGATACCCCACCCCCTCTCTTAAATTTACCTCCTTAAACCATAATATCCCTTTTATGTATATGAACTTAGGGCATGGAGATGATTTGTATACATATAAATTTGTTTATGTGCGTATATATATGCCTTTTATAACATAATAAGTCACATCCATGCTTAAATATTAACAAGTATATGTTAATATATTTAAGTGTGCTTTATTATTTCTAGTCCTAACATATATAAATATGTGCATATTGATACAATTGTGCAAGACGTTTTCGATGCCTCAAAAAGTTGTAATTTTAGAAAATGTTTTTTGATCACATTTTTTGCTTTTATTTAAACTAACTGTTCTAGTAAACGTATTTTGAAAACGATTTTAAAATCATTAACTATTATTTAAAATATTTTTATTTTGCTATTAAAATCCATTATCTAAATATTTTAAATTAATTAAACATTTAAAATCAAATGACCAAAATTTTGGGTTGTTACATTCTCCTCCATAAAAGAATTTCGTCCCCCAACTTCTCAAGGAAGAAATTATTTCCAAAACATTATGTTTAAAAATATAAAGTAAAATTATTTATTAAACTTATTAATCAAATCTCAAAATTTACGGGAAATTTCGGCAGCATCTCCTTTGCACGGCCCGATCGGAATAACTACAAATTGCCTCCATAGACTCCAAACCAACCAAAGAAAATAAAAGCCAAGTGGCTACCCATAATTGGGACATAAGATCATCAACCAATTTAAATTTCTATATCTATTACGTGTCTTTTTGCATTTGATTTATATTTTTGGAAATTGTTCATTATTTTAATGCAAATGAAGGTGCGCAGGAAAAGAAATGAAAATCTCTTGCTTATCTTTACTTACGTAATCCAGAAGTGAAATCGGACTGACAAAAACAATATGATGTAACTCTACATCCGAAACTAGCATGACATAAATTTACATGCAGCTCTAGTTTAAAGTAAAGCTACACCTAACAACAACATCACATTCGTAGGCGACAAAATACAGAGAATATTCTGTAATGAATTGTATGCATCCAATAATTTCAAAGGATAAATTTAGATCAAAATGCCTGGATTTTATATTCAAAAATTTATTTTAAAATTTCTTAGAGGGGAATTAAATCAAAGTTTAAAACGACAAGGAGGGAGTTCCTCCTAATAAAGTATGGTGAAACTATAGAATCAAAACTACATAGAGCATCCAATGGTGTTTTGGTTCCTCCAAAAAAACAATACCTAGAGCGAATAAATATGATCACTTTCCCCAAAATCTTCAAAATCTCTTTTTCAAAATCACCAGGATTTTGGCCCAAATAAAAAAAATTCAAAATCCTTTGACCATAAATTTAAACTTTATAAATAATGGTATATAAAATTACATAATTAATCAAATTCCATAAGGGATAATCTAACACTTAACATTACTTAGAATTACATATGATTTACAAACAAATCTTAGCTTAGATTCAAAACTTTCTTGATTGTCCAAAAATATAGATAATTATCTAAGCATATCGTTTTGCTCATTAGCCTTTGGTTATTTCCTAGAAGATTATCCAAACTCACTTGGACAATTTGGAAAGTTATATTCTAAATTTATTAGTTTCTCAACTACATTAATTTTTTCTAAATCGCTTATATTTCCACTTAGTATTTTATTCAATACTAGAATTATTTATGAATTATTTCATAAATTTTCACCTAAGCTTAAAAATATTTTATAAAGTCATTTCTTTATAAAACATTAAATAATAACTTATTCCACTTTATTTAATTATATAATACCCTTATATATCCTAAGAGTACATCCAAATTTTATTTTACTTTTCCCAATTTAGGTGAAGATCTAATTAAAATTTGGGTCTTTAAAAACAATCAACTTCTCGACCTCTTTAACTTAAGTGTTATAATGAAAGATGTTTATGGGTTGGCCCAAATAAGATTAATTGGTTTACACTACTTAGATGTTATAAACAATTATATGGTTTTAATAAAACAATGTTTATCAAAACCTTTCAATCCAATTTACCTTAAGGTGTTATAATGAATGATGTTTATGGACTGCTCCATAGCACCAATTAGTTACACTGCTTAGATATTTTAAATAAAATATACGGTGTAACGGCAGGTATTTTTGATAACTAAAAATATTAAATTTAATTATATTTTTAGAACTTAATATAGTGAAAAATTAAAATTTTGATTTGTTAATGAAAAAATTATTAAAATATAATTTAATAATGTTGATTGAATGAAATTGACAACTGTTTAATGTAATTTCAATCAATTGTAACGGTAAAGTTTAATTTGGAATGTAATTATGGAGTTCAATTTGGAAATAATTGTAAGTCAATAAGAAATGAATTAAATGTTGTAATAATGACGAAATTATAAGTATATAATTGAAATTGATTTTAATATAGAATATGAAATCAATTATTTAGTATATAAGTTCATTAGCTTTTGTGGTAAACAATAAACTTATAATTTTTTTAAATATTGTTTTATTTATCACCTTATTATTAAATCCATTGAAATAATTTGGAAATCAATGAAATTTAATGTAAGTAAATATTACGTTTGATATAAGAAAGGACGTTAACTGTACAATATGAGTGCAATAAAATGGAGCCTGGTGTTTAATAATTCATAAGGTATTGGCTGATTTAGTAATAAGAATATAAAGCATATAAAAGAATTTATTGAAATTTAAAGTATAATAAATGAGGATTTTATTACTATTGTAATTGCGCTGAAATTAATATAATATTTAAATCTTGACTTTGACATGGAAAATTTGATTTTAAAAGTATTATTAATTTCTGTGTAATCAAGAAAGATAAAATTATTGACATTCAATTTTGAATTTAAAAGTGATCAAATCAATTTCATAATAGTTCGTTTCAATTTACGTGCAAAATTAGTTCATTTGGACACTGTCTTAGATTTCGACGAATCCAGTTTCATCGGATCCTATAGTGAATTATTATAGGATTTCATGTTTCGTAATGATCGGACTTATCGTTTGATCGTTTGAGCTCGAAACGCGTAGAAACCAGTTAAAGGAACTTAAACTGATATAATTTGATTTTAAAAACTAACTTCTATATACAATGGAATTAGGGTTTGAAACTAGTTCCATTGAGTTTAAAAATATTGAAAACATATATTTTTGATATATGGGATGACCTATTTTCGTTTCGGGAATGAAACGGACATTTCGATTCTTTGTCATCGCTTCGACCCAATTCGATATCTTCCATCCATTCTTATCCATCTCTATGTATATGTAGATTGTTATAAACCTTAGCGGTCTTTTATTCTATCATATGTATGTACAATTTCTATTCCATTATTTGTTCCTCCATAATGGCAGACATCTCGAACCTAATTACAATTCCAAATCAAACTTCTAAATCCAAACTACTCAAACCCTATCATATAATATATCATCGCAAAGCTATCGACTAATGGAGTCAACATCTGGAATTCGTTTTTGCAATCAAATCACAGTTTGGCCAGAAATTAGTAAATTATTCTCTACCGTCCATCTTAGGTTTTGGCGTTCAACGGTGAAACGTCGACTATATGATGATCAGAGGCCACTGGTTGATAGAAGGGAGCAAGGCAAGTGCATCGGCACGGTTGGATCAAGTCAAAATCATCGAGAATCGCTGAATCTGGGCGATATAGGCGAATGGAGGGGAGCTTATCTAGTGAGGCCGGAGGTGTCGGCCTTTTGGCCGATGGTGGAGACTAGCACGGCGAGTTCATCGGTGAGGTCAGATCTGGTGATGGTGGCCTGTAAGTGGCATGGCATCAAGGTGAAAGACAGTGGCTATGGGTCTGTCTCGTGTTCTAGGCATCGATAGGATTAGCAGAGGTGAACTTAATTACCCTATTGCCCTCTGTTTTATTATTAATTTAATTTTAAAAACTCAAACTTCTAACTATCATAACTTTTGCTTACGAACTTGTATTTGGATGCGGTTTTTCCATTGGGATCGTATCGAAATTCCAAACAACCTGAAACTAATTTGGTTGAATTTAGAGACCGTTCAAATTTTAGGCTTTTATTGGATTTTTTGAGAAAAATGTGTGATTCTCTAGAATAAAGGAGAACACATATGCAAATATGCATATATCACAGAAGACAAGGTGTTGCCAATATGCTTGGCAGGTAACTAATCAATGTACAAATAACAAAGAAAAGAACTCAGATACCGTTAGAATGAGCACCGGCAAGGCCACCGTCCATTACACCCCAATATCGAGCTCCAGAAAGGCCACCGTCCAGTATTGTGGTGTTAGAAGTACCTAAAAAAACTATGAAGCAATTCGGCACCAATGATACAGTAGCCAGCTCCATCTGAGAAGGAAACACCATGCCATGGACTCTAAACAAATGAAAATGCGGATGATCTGGAATGAAGAACTCCACTCTGTAGACATGGTGAAACTGAAAAGAGTGTCTGGTTGAATGTAAAAGACCTAAGAAGAATGTCTCGCTGCAAACAACAATTCTGCCATCAGCAATCCTGCAAACCTGCAAAAAGAGTCTAACACCATTTCTAGTCAAAACCTGTATCTGAAAAGGAACTAGAAAATTAAAAAATTAAAAATGGAAGAAAATTAAAAATCTTTATTTACAAGCAACCATCACACAATAAATAATTTCCCACACTATTTATTTGCCTCAAATATCTTTACAAGATATATTTCTATTTTCAACTCCCTTTGAAAATAGGTTTTCAAAACATCTTCCTTGACAGAATAAATTTCCCAATATTTATTTCCCATTGGAAACAACCAAGTCCAAACCACTTAGATTTTAAAACAATTAAAATACTTTATTCTTAAATATAGTTTGAAATATTTAATTTTACTACTAGTTATTTACTCCAAAAATAATTTCAAAATATTTAAAGTAAAACTACTTGATAAGATATAAACTAGTTTAAAATAAGGTTTAGTTAAATGAAATTTAAAGATGGAGTTTTAGAAGAATTGATACAAGGTTCCAAATAACTTAAATCAAACTATCCTTTAAATAAATCCATATATAAAAATAATTACTAATAATATTCTTAAATAATTACTATTGTAGCTAATTTATTAATTATTTACTTTAAAATAATAATTTCTTAAAAACACTTTTGAAACAAGTTTAAACTTTAACTTTACCTAAAATCTGCTTTAAAACACGAACTTGGTTTCCCAGGGAAATACACTTCTATCCAAACAACCCAAAGAATCCTTCTTATAAATCCCACCCGATTTATTCCAATTCAAATTTACGTTTAATTATTGTAAATTTGTTTCCATGAATAAAATAAACTTCCTTTGAAGTTTTAAACACACTTTGCATTTTCAGAAATTCACTTTCAAAGTCTAGGCTTATATATTATTAAATAAAACTATTGCGAATTTATTAAATGAAAATAATACTTAAGAATTACTTAAATAAAATTCCAATGGTCTAAAATAGTATTTCTAAAATAAATTAATATACATTTAAACTGCTAATTATATTTGAAAGGCCTCTTTGAAATCATATTTAATTTCCAGGAAAACATTATCAAATAACCCCATCGTTATTTAAAAACAATTTATAACTTCTTATAGAATTTATCTCCAGAAATCTATACTTTCACATTTATCAACTGATAAATTTCCTCTTCATTTATGATCCAAATTTACCAATTTCCAATCTTCTTCCAAACCAGATTCCAATTTTTTTATTCCTTTAAATCCTTTATTTAACAATTTCTGTTATTTCTTTAAAATCCCAATTTAATTCATCTATAATTAGAATTCTGGGTTTTTACTTATCCAACAATATCACAGTACAATTTAATACCATATTTATCTATCATGATATATAAATAGAATGCATCATAGATTATGAAATAATTACTATATTGCAAGGAATCTAGTTGGATCCCTCCAATCTGTTTTCCCTGCATCCACAGATATTAGCACAACAATTATATATATCAATCCAGACCGATAACAACATTTATATTCAACCAATCACATAGATATTTAAATATTAACTATTTAAATTAGCTAGCATCCAAATGTGAGTGAGTTTAACTCACCTCGAATTTCGACGAGCGTTTGAAATTTTATATTAAACCGAACCGCGTTCGATTTAACCTAAAATTTTCACTTACTTCGATCGTCTTCGGACCTGCTCTAGCACGTAGAGCACGCTGCTACGATTCTGGTGCTTCTTGTTTCATTTAATTCTGATAAAGTATGCAAAAGTTATATAATTTTAAAGTTTGCATAAATTTTCAAACAAATTTTCTTCTTTTTTTTTACCAGAGCAATCAAGGCCATTCCGTTCCAGACCATAGATCCAGACTGCCCCCTTCCTCTTCTTCCTCACACATACGTCCTACCAAGGTTATCAAACCCATAACCGCCGCGCCTAGGGTTGCCAATCGCGGCCACAAAACTCATCAGAAATTTGATCAACTCCCATCCATCGAAGCCTCTCTCCGACGCCTACTTTCAGTCCCAACCCGCCCGAGCTCGGCTTCACCATCACATGGAAAAACATGATCGAACGTGGAGTTTTCGAACGCCGTCACCACTAAACCATCCCACGAAAATATATCACCACCGTTGAATGTGAAGAGCTCGGGGAGCTCTACAATTCCGGTGTTGAAATTTTTTAACGAAAGCTTGTGGATTGAACGAAAATTTGAAATGAAATGAGGTTATTTTTGGCCATCAAAAGAAATAGACGGCGGCTGGAGAAACAAGCTAGGGTTTTCGTTAGTTTTTCACGTGTATACATATAGGATATATTAATTTAATAATGTATTTTCACAAATTCAACCCCTTTCAAACGAACTCCAAATCACAAGTGCCGCCTGGCGTTCCTAGGGTTTTTCCGTGTTTCGGACACAATGAAACATGTTTCGTAGGCTAATTCGGTCATATGTGCGAGTTACAAAAATAAACGATAAATTTTAAATTAAATCGATTAAAATGATTTCGGTGCGTTTTGAGCTGCCACGGTCAAACGACAACACCGATTGTTACGAAAATTGAAATCCGATAATAACTACCTATTATGGATCCAATGGAGCTGATTTCATCGAATTCCGAGACTGTGCCCAGGAAGGCTATTTTGACTCGGCGATTAAATCGAGCGATTTCTGATATTCGTCGAAAACACATAAAATTTTACTTTTAAAATTTTACTAACTTAAAAATGAATCATATAAAATTTATAATCACATTAAAAATCATTTTGAATCATTTCGACTCAAAATCTGATTATTTCCATTTTTATATTATTAAATCCCATTATTTAATTAATATAAAATCCCAAATATTACTTATCGACAATTTTAAATTCATCTAAAAATCCAACATTATTGTTTATAACCAAATGAACTTAAAAATACATTTTAAAACCATTTTTACAACTATTTACATCCAAATTCCAATTTAATCCCAGTCCGAATATTTAATTATTATTATTCCAATCTAATTGAATTATCATTTATGAATTTATAACTTATTCTATTGATTGAACCCGATTCTTCTTATTTCAAAATTGATTCAAAATCCACATTGAACATTTAAAATGAATTAAATGTTCAAAATTTAATGGCTCAAAAATCCGGGTTGTTACTTTCCTCCCCCCTTATAAAAATTTCGTTCCCGAAATTTGCTAAGGTAGAAAAAATGCTCCTACACTCATTAACTTAACCCAAACTTCTCTAGTTAAAACTTATGTACACTTCCCAAAACCCTTTAGCTCAAATCCAAACTCATTTGCTTTATTTATACTCAAAAGCTTTTGTTTCAACATCATCTTAAAAACAACTTTCCAAGTTAATTACAAATTTTCAAAAATTTTCTAACTCCTAAAATTTCTGGAAAATTTTGGCAGAGTCTCCCCTGTACGGAGGAGCTTTTGCGATATCGCAATACAGATAAATATATATACATTGACCCACACGGTCGGAAAAACCAAAAACAGTTCATATTTCCTATTTTTATTGCGTAGGCGTACCTTTGTTAGCATTTTTAAAGCAAGCAGCTAAAAAGTATCGCATATACGCACTCCAACTCTATCCATTGCGTCCCATACCTATACTTACTTAAACAAACACACGAGTTTCCAATAATATGAGAATTTATCAACATTCTTTTCATTAAACTAGCCCAAACACATCAATTACAAAGTTTAAACAAGCAAACTTCATAATTTTGCATGTTAACTTCCTTTATAAGCAATTTCACAATTTCAACATCATTTTAAATCCTCTGTACAAAACCAAACTTCGTTTTATCTTACTCGAACACTTTATATTCAAGTTCACTATATACCATTCATATTTATTACAACCAATCTATTTCCACTTCGACATGATTAACATATGCCTTAGGTACATCTCTTTACTTCAATTCAATTCCAAATTGATTCACAACCAAATTTTACCTTCAATTTGAAGTATTTACATTACTTTGATGATCCATTTTCATTCATATACAAAATCACTTAATAAAATTTCAATTTATTCCAATTTATTCAAAAACTCATTTCAATTTGTTTCTTTAAGCCAATTAAGTTTTTGTTTACAACAAAACGACCAATTTCTATGCAAATTTAAGGTTATCCAAGCAAGTGACCATCACTTAAGCTTATAACCATTAAAATTAATTCCAGTTCAAATTTATATTAATTTTATTCTATTCGGAAATACTCACAACCCACATATTCTTATTTCCTTGAAATTTTTATTCAATTTCTTATTCTCACTTCAAGTTCATCATCCAACTAAAATTTATTTTATATCATTCCATTCTTTAATATTTATAACTCATACACCTTTATTTTATCACAATAAAATTAATTAAAACCATTTCACTTGCATTTCAATTCTATTATCTTAACAAATTTACCCCAGACCACATATAAAGCTCAACCACAATCATTTTTCTTCAACTTGCTTAAGTTCTTTCAATATCACAATATTTCTATTTCTTTTTATATCAAATTTATTTTATTTTAATTCGATTCTCATTCAATCAAGTTTCAATTCATGCACAAATTTCAATTCATCTACTCGATTTATCCCAAATTTTATTAATAATGTGATCACTTAAAATCATGTCACTTATAAGCTCAACCACAACTATTTTCTAATTCCATTATTCATTCATACTCTCAGCTTTTCATTGCCAAAATTAAATCCCATACTAGAACTGGGGTTTTTATTTTTCTTCCCACAATTTCCTCAACAAACCACCCAAATTTCATCCTTACCGGTACAAATTTCCATTTAATTTAGTTTATGCTAAATTCACCTTCAAGCTTCTTTTTATTTAATTTAGCTTACGCTAAATTCTTTCTCAAACAATTCCTTTGAATTTAGTTGATTGAGAATTTTAATTTATTCAATGTCATTCTTACTTAACTTAAATTCCACTTAATTCAATTCTTTTCCCTAATTTAATTCAAATTTAACAAAATTTATTCAGCCAACTTAAACACATGCTATTACCTTTACCATTATATTTAAAATAACCCCTTTGGATTTTGTTGAGTTAAAATTTTATTTATACAGTATCATTCTTACTTAATCTATATTAGATTTCCTTTCAATTTAATTCTTTTCCAATTCTAATTCAAGTTCAACCAAATTTATTTAGCCATCTTGAATTTATACCATTTCCTTTACTATCTTAAATAAAAATTTGATTACATTCATTTTTATTCATAACACCACTGAATTTTAATTTTAATCCAATCCAAATTTCAACTCAGTTTCATTTAATCGAAGTTAAATCCAATTTTAATTCTCCATATATAAGTTCTAAATTTATTTATTGATTTAAATTCATTCACATCCTTTATATTTTATATTTTCTACATCTTATTTCAATTTACCTTTCATTTAGGATTAAGTTTGAATTCACCATAACATTTAACTATTTCCCATTAGTGATTATAATTCCATTTTCTATTTAATGTTATCCCAACTTTTGGCAAAGTTGAGATACCCAAAAATCAGCTGAAAATAAATGATTATTATTCTTGAATATCGACCATACATTGCAGGATAACCATGGATATCGATGAATTTTTTCCGAGTCCGGATCGGGCCACAATTGATAAGACATGACCAGAAAGATCATAGAAGCCAGTGGTTCGAATTTCAAGTCAATCCGAGTTCGTATGCTCAAGTTATGATGGATTCAATTTGAAACAAACCTTGCCCAGTTCGAATCGATGGACTTCGCATCCATCGGTTCGGCTCCATCTACTTCGAATCCATCATCCTTGCATTAGTTCGAACCCAAGAGGTGTAGCTGTGCCTCGAATCCATCAAGATAGCAATAGTTCGAATCCATCAATGCAACCTCTGTTCGAACCCAGTTGATTCAACTCCATTAAATTGATTCGCCTCCATTTGCGTTCGCATCGATTAGAAGCGGGTTGGTCTCACGCCTGCCCTGTTCGAACCCAACATGACGAAATCCTTCGAATCCATCACGATGGCCTACCTTCGAATCCATCCACATGCCTCAACTCGACTCCATATAGTTCGCATCCATCAACACCTCGCTCCATGCAAACTCACCAAGTTCGAATCCATCGAGAGTTAGTCACTTCGAACCGATCTTGTTCGAACCGATCGAGTTCGAACCCATTGGGGTACCTCAGTTCGAATTGGCCACGTTCGAACCCAGAAACGATCACTTGCTCATATCCACCAAGTCAACTAACTTGGGTGACGTGTCACTCCACGATGCGAAGTCGGCGAGATCCACGGAGCCGAAGCGTTCAACTCAGAGAGAAGGCCGGATCGACTCGAAGGACGCATGCCACCTCATCACAAAACCGCGTGCGCTGATGGATTCGAAGGGAGTGGGTTCGAAGGGATCGATTCGACCCAAACAGCCAAACGAAAATCTCCACTTCGAATCGATCATATCTCTCAATCCCTTGATCCAAATGCCACGAAATTTTTATAGGAGTTTGCCTACGTGTTCAAGAATGTCCACGCCAAGTTTCATCATGATTGGACACTTTTTTGATCGATTCGAACCAAGGGTCGAATCGATCCCAAAGTGGGCCCGGATCTCCAGAATTCGGCCATATGGGCCCCCTCACGTGCCTGAAGCGGTCTACCGGACTTTTAGGACAAATATCAGCCTCCTACGCCTATAAATAGAGCCCTAGGTCATTCAGAAAAGGGGAGGGATCTCTCTCTGGCTGGAACCAGATTCTGAAGCACCGAGACTCTACCAGACTCTACTTTGCACTCCACTACTACCGTTGTACTCGAATTTCAAAGCTATAATCCATGGTAATCCGCTATAACCAACTGTAATCAGCGAAGAACATCAATAAAAGTTAAAACCCTTGAAGTGGACGTAGGCCAGAGATAGCCGAACCACTATAAATTATGTGTTCCTGTTCATAATTTCTGTTTTGCTACGTATTGCTTGCTTAGATCTGTGATTTGTGTTTGAATATTGCTGATTTATATTCATACACTGGTGCTTTCACAATACTTGGGGTTTGTGACCAATTTTGGCGCAAACACTTTGGTGCTTTCACTGAGAACAACTAGCACCCGCTACATCAGATTCAGAATTCAGATTTAAAAGTTTGAAGAATTCCGATTCAGAGACAATGACTCGACAAACAAGACAAAGAGTTGACCCGAGCCAACAAGGAGGAAGCCAAGAAGCATCCTCAGGAGCAGGAGAAGGACAAGCTTCCGTATACATCACTAGAGACGAGATGGAGGCTATGGCTAATTCAATACGTGAAAGCATGATGAAGACCCAACAGGAAATGCTGCAGAATTTCCTCGAACAAATGAGGGCGGCGAATATGCAGAACCTTGGACCAACTACAACAACTGCAAGTGCGGGACAAGGAATCAGGATTACAGGAGCCAACGAAGGTCAAGTTCAAGACCAGAACGCAGGAACTGAAGGTGACCGACAAGGGCTTGGGGGCAGACCCTCGTGGTCCGATACTGGAAGACCAACAGACGGAGCTCAACAAGCTGGAGCCAATGCATATGCTAACGAGCCACCAGAAGAATACGTACCAGAATTCCCTTCAAGGCTCGGGGGGCAGGATAGGAACTTGGCAAGGGGCCAACCCCTAGACGGAGACGAGAGAATGATTGGCCTAATGCGACGAATCATGAGAGGAGGATTGCCTAGTGGAGGGCTGGAAGAAGTCAGTCGGAGTCCATTCACTCCAAATATCCGAAAAGCAAGGAACCCTCCAAAATTCAAACTACCAAGGCTAGAACCTTATGACGGGAGGTCAGACCCAACCATGCATATTACCAGATATATTAGGCACATGGAAGTTCTGGGGGCATCCGAGGAAGCGATGGCACGATGCTTCCCTCTATACTTGTCAGATTTGGCCGCGCTTTGGTTCAGACAACTGGAGACTGGATCAATCGGGACATGGGGCGAGATTGTAGATTGTTTCATGAGACAGTTCAGGGTTCATGTGACGCGACCCAAGAGTGTGATGACTTTAGCTTCGATCAAGCAAAGGACCGGAGAATCCATAAAAGATTTTCTACTAAGATTCAATGTAACGGTGACTTCTGTAGTTCGCCAGGATCCATCAATGATTTTAATGGCGGCGGTGGCAGGAGTCGCGGAAGGCACCAAATTTAAAGATTCTCTGACTAAAGATCCACCTCAAGATCTTGGAGAGTTCTTTCATAAAGCTGAAAAGTTCATCCGATTAGAAGAATCACGAGCCGAGAAGAAGGAAATAAATGTCACGCAAAGCGTAGGAACCTCCAGAGAACAGTCCGGAGCGGACAAGGAAAGAGGAAACAGGATGACAGACATGATGGTCCTGACAAACGGAAGAGATTCCGAGAACCAAGATTCAGGCAATACACAGATCTGACTGCATGCCTAGAAAGAATTTACACTGAAACTCGGGGGCAACTCCCCTATCGAAAGCACCTATAAGGGATCCCACTGAGCGGGAGTGCAAGACTGGAAAATACTGCCTATTCCATGAGCTGGATGGGCACACCACAGATGAATGCCGTCACCTAAAGGATGAGGTGGAAGAGCATGCCAGGGGTGGTAGATTGCCGCAATTTGTCAGAGAACGGACAACGGCGGTAAGGCCTCAACAACTGCCCCCTCCACCTAACAGGAACGATCCTGGATCGGATCACGACTCGTCATTCACTGATTAAAGATGGCAAGGGCCAAGTCCAGGATTTGGACTTCGGTCGAATAATTTTATTTAGATATGTTTTCAGAATAAACGGTTACTCCACTTACACATGTACGGGAACCGGAGAGATCCCTAGGCATGCTCTGAGATGGAGATAAACCAATATGCCCAGAGAGGCAATGTTTAGCGTTTTCTGATGTTTGAGATTGAACATCTAGAGCTCGAATTAAAATAAATAAATTAGAACTTCTTACAATAAACCTTTTGACCGGAGAGTCAGGGGATGAACATTAAATACCAATATAAAAATGATCGCTTTATGATCCTACCCGGAGAGGCGGGGTCCGGAGTGCAGGAAGTGAGTCGCTTCGTCGGAGAGCGAGAGGATCGACTCACTTAAGCGTTATTTCCCCTTCGCCGGAGAGTGACATGATGGGATCCATCAAGAGCCCGGAGAGGCTATGATCGGTCCAGAACGACCATGACATCGCTATACGTCCTAACCAGGACCAGAGTGCAAAGGATAGAGGGCAACACCAGAGTGCAACAGGATCTTTCTATTCAATCACTAAGTCTAGAATGGACTTAGTAAGGGTTCAGAGTAGCCATTAATAGTCCGAAGAGACTACGGAACTTCATTCTCAACTTCTACAGAAAGAACGAATGCTGATTCGGTGTCGAACAGCCATAAACTTGATTGATAATACTGCAGCTATGAATGAAACGTGAATCTACTACGCTCTATTTAAGACCGTTCAAAACATACCTTTTACCAAAAGGCATGTTTTGGGGGGCAAAGTATTATCCCAACTTTTGGAAAAGTTGAGATACCCAAAAATCAGCTGAAAATAAATGATTATTATTCTTGAATATCGACCATACATTGCAGGATAACCATGGATATCGATGAATTTTGTCCGAGTCCGGATCGGGCCACAATTGATAATACATGACCAGAAAGATCATAGAAGCCAGTGGTTCAAATTTCAAGTCAATCCGAGTTCGTATGCTCAAGTTATGATGGATTCAATTTGAAACAAACCTTGCCCGGTTCGAATCGATAGGATACCCCCTAGTTCGTATCGATGGACTTCGCACTCATCGGTTCGACTCCATCTACATCGAATCCATCATCCTTGCATTAGTTCAAACCCAAGAGGTGTAGTCGTGCCTCGAATCCATCAAGATAGCAATAGTTCGAATCCATCGGTGCAACCTCTGTTCGAACCCAGTTGATTCGACTCCATTAAATTGATTCGTCTCCATTTGCGTTCGCATCGATTAGAAGCGGGTTGGTCTCATGCCTGCCCTGTTCGAACCCAACATGACAAAATCCTTCGAATCCATCACGATGGCCTACCTTCGAATCCATCCACATGCCTCAACTCGACTCCATATAGTTCGCATCCATCAACACCTCGCTCCAAGCAAACTCACCAAGTTCGAATCCACCGAGAGTTAGTCACTTCGAACCGATCTTGTTCGAACCGAACGAGTTCGAACCCATTGGGGTACCTCAGTTCGAATTGGCCACGTTCGAACCCAGAAACGATCACTTGCTCGTATCCACCAAGTCAACTAACTTGGG
Source organism: Allium cepa (assembly GCA_030765085.1). Taxonomy (NCBI): domain Eukaryota; kingdom Viridiplantae; phylum Streptophyta; class Magnoliopsida; order Asparagales; family Amaryllidaceae; genus Allium; species Allium cepa. The sequence continues at coordinate 508,540,799 of CM060932.1, read as the reverse complement.
TGACGTGTCACTCCACGATGCGAAGTCGGCGAGATCCACGGAGCCGAAGCGTTCAACTCGGAGAGAAGGCCAGATCGACTCGAAGGACGCGCGCCACCTCATCACAAAACCGCGTGCGCTGATGGATTCGAAGGGAGTGGGTTCGAAGGGATCGATTCGACCCAAACAGCCAAACGAAAATCTCCACTTCGAATCGATCATATCTCTCAATCCCTTGATCCAAATGCCATGAAATTTTTACAGGAGTTTGCCTACGTGTTGAAGAATGTCCACGCCAAGTTTCATCATGATTGGACACTTTTTTGATCGATTCGAACCAAGGGTCGAATCGATCCCAAAGTGGGCCCGGATCTCCAGAATTCGGCCATGTGGGCCCCCTCACGTGCCTGAAGCGGTCTACCGGACTTTTAGGAGAAATATCAGCCTTCTACGCCTATAAATAGAGCCCCGGGTCATTCAAAAAAGGGGAGGGATCTCTCTCTGGCTGGAACCAGATTCTGAAGCACCGAGACTCTACCAGACTCTACTTTGCACTCCACTACTACCGTTGTACTCGAATTTCAAAGCTATAATCCATGGTAATCCGCTGTAACCAACTGTAATCAGCGAAGAACATCAATAAAAGTTAAAACCCTTGAAGTGGACGTAGGCCAGAGATAGCCGAACCACTATAAATCGTGTGTTCCTATTCATAATTTCTGTTTTGCTACGTATTGCTTGCTTAGATATGTGATTTGTGTTTGAATATTGCTGATTTATATTCATACACTGGTGCTTTCACAATACTTGGGGTTTGTGACCAATTTTGGCGCAAACATATAAGTTCACCAACTTATTTAGTTAGAAGCTTATATTGCCCATTTTAGTCCATTTACATCTTATAATCACAATTTCAAATTTTATATATATGTGTATCACTGAATTCTTAAAGATACAAATTTTCTTTCACCTTAATCCTTTGCAAATTTTAGATCCACATTTTCAGATTATAAGTATAATACTTAATAGCTTGTGGGTATAATTCATTTCACAATGACCCACAATTACAAAGTCATTTTACATTTTAATTCCAAACAATTTAATTCTTCGTTCATTTTATCTAACTTATCCCAAGTTAAATTCAATTTTTCTATTCACTTTGATATATTTTATTCACTTCCATTTACTCAAGTTAAATTTTAATTCCAAGATTAAAATTTTCATTTCTTCCTTTAATATCAACTTCACTTAATAAATTCAATAGTTGATCCATTTTAGCCTTCACATTATTTAAATAGAATTTCTAGAATTCAATTGCCCAGTTTTTATTTCAAAACCATCTTGAAATAATAATCTACTCATACCTACTTGGTATACTGAATCAATCCTTCGGATTTCCAAAACAAATTAGTTGTACCAAAACAATTTCCCCATTTTCAATTTCCAAATCAACTGTTATACCCAGAAAGTCCAAATAATATCATAACCAACCATTTTGGTAGCAATCCATCACTTTATAAACTCGAAAATGAATTCTAATGATGTGGACAGCATCTTCAGGATTATTTTCCAACGACTGAAGTGAGTTCAGTGCTTCCTTACTTTCCCACATTCATTTCAAAATAGTTTCCATTCAAAAATACCTCCAAAATAATATTCCATTATTGCCTTCAAACACCTTAGCAAACATTTCAAACATTCCCAAGATTTTAAATTTCCCAAACCTTTATTTTCAATATATTTAAAACCTTTTTCAAAATCTCCGGGATTTAAATTCTGGTTCAGTTCAAATTTAGTTATTCCTCTTTTGAATAATTTATACTCATAGAATTTTATTTGATTATAACCAATTCAAATTTTGGATTAAATTTTAGATTCTTATTTAATTATAGTATTAACAACCAATCAACCAGATATATATATATATATATATATATATAATAATTTTGGAAAATTATTGCTTTTGTGTCAAAATATAATTTTGGGTAAAATTATTTCATTTACCCTTCTTTAAAAACAATACTATGTCGATTTATCTTGTTTAAGAGTTTAGAAACCCTTATCGATACGGTTGTACTTCCCGTACCGACCAAAATTCATAAACAATCAACGGATAAATCAACATGGTATAAAAACAATTTTATATTCACTAACAAGTACGTTCTTATATCTATTAATACACTCAACCCATTATGGAGTACTGTTGACTCTGTCTAATGAGTAACTTCCCCACCAAAGCCTAGGTTTTCGCCAACCTACGCTCTAATACCAAGTGTAACAGCCCGCAAAACCGTACCCTTTGAGTCTACACTATTCTACATCAATTAACTCAAGTGGAACAGAAATACAAACCATTAGGATTAAAGAAGAAGAGGTAGAAGAAAGAAGGAACTAGACAATAACAGAATCTCATAGTCGCAGCGGAATAAATTGTAATGGTAAATAATAGTTCTTTACACAAAATGAAACTATATCTATTTTATACATCATATCATCAGAGTATCTCATACACACAATATTTTCCTGTCAAACAATCATACAATCATAGCAGTGGATATGTATATACTAGTACGGATAATACGTCACAACTCCAGCTCCTCTCCTGCTCCATAGCATCCCGTCCTGAACATATAATACTCGGTCTGACCCGAGCATTAAAATGAAATAACACCCGAGTCGGTCTGAAATACCAGCTGATAATAATGCATCCAAATTGATTATTAAAGTTTCAAAATCCTTTGAAAACAAAAGCATCTCGAAAGACCACGCCACAAATAAGCATGTCGGGTTTTTACCTTACGATAGCTAAAACACCTTTTATAGAAATCCTCTGATATTGTAATAGGGTCTATATACAAATATTTATAAAATAGCCGAAATTGTTACATTATTAAATTCCAGCTACTAGCCACAGTGTGGGTAATACAAACAAAACTCGTAAAAGGCTCGTAGGGAAAATGGATTTCCAACTAATGACTAGGCACTGGGGTACCACCTGTCACAGTACGTGGTCTAGATCACAGTACCGAAGAGTACGCCCGCTCCCCTGCAGCACAAGACCGGAACCATCCCTTACTGGACAGTTTCGAATAAGATCACCCCGCGGTTGGGATCAGCAACCGCACCACTAAGCCAAAATAAAAAGGGACATCTAGAGAGGGATGACCTTACTTTCAAGTGGGGGATACCCACGAAGCCTTGCTGCATAACCCCTGATTTTCAGTCATTCTCGGTTGATGAGGCTTGAGGCTAAGCATTACCTTTTAGAACGTTTAACTTAGAATGCCCATCGCCCACCTGACGATGTTCCAAAAGCATTCGTCCATACAAGTCCATCCCGGGTTCGAACGGAACCGAAGGCACTATTCCTACTACATCCATTTTGGAAATATCCTCAGGATTAGTAGCGACTAGCCTTTGCAGTTCATTGCTCCATCTTCGACTCCGAACACGTTTCACGAAATGTACAAACCGGATCGAAGTGGATTTCTAGAAATAAATCCTGATCACGGTCTCTTCAAAACGATCAACGCATTTGTCCAATATTGATAGTCGGTGATTTAACTATCAATTATATTTACAATCAACCATCACACAATAAATAATTTCCCACATTATTTATTTGCCTCAAATATCTTTACAAGATATATTTCTATTTTCAACTCCTTTTGAAAACATTTTTTCAAAACATCTTCCTTAACAGAATAAATTTCCCACTAGAAACAACCAAGTCCATACCGTTTAGATTTTAAAACAACTAAAATACTTTATTCTTAATTATACTTTGAAATATTTAATTTAACTACTAGTTATTTACTCCAAAAATAATTTCAAAATATTTAAAGTAAAATTACTTGATAAGATATAAACTAGTTTAAAATAAGGTTTAGTTAAATGAAATTTAAAGATGGAGTTTTTGAAGAATTGATACAAGGTTCCAAATAACTTAAATCAAACTATCCTTTAAATAAATCCATATATAAAAATAATTACTAATAATATTCTTAAATAATTACTGTTATAGCTAATTTATTAATTATTTACTTTAAAATAATAATTTCTTAAAAACACTTTTGAAACAAGTTTAAACTTTAACTTTACCTAAAATCTGCTTTAAACCACAAACTTGGTTTCCTAGGGAAACACGCTTCTATCCAAACAACCCAGAGAATCGTTCATATAAATCCCGCCCAATTTGTTCCAATTAAAATTTACGTTTAATTATTGTAAATTTGTTTCCATGCATAAAATAAACTTCCTTTGAAGTTTTAAAAACACTTTCCATTTCCGGAAATTCACTTTCAAAGTCTAGGCTTAAATATTATTAAATAAAACTATTGCGAATTTATTAAATGAAAATAATACTTAAGAATTAATTAAATAAAATTCCAATGGTTTAAAATAGTATTTCTGAAAAAAATTAATATACATTTAAACTGCTAATTATATTTGAAAGGTCTCTTTGAAACCATATTTAATTTCTAGGAAAACATTATCAAATAACCCCATCGTTATTTAAAAACAATTTATAACTTCTTATAGAATTTATCTCCAGAAATCTATACTTTCACATTTATCAATTGATAAATTTCCTCTTCATTTATAATTCCAAATCTACCAATTTCCAATCTTCCTCCAAACCAGATTCCAATTTTTTTTTATTCCTTTAGATCTTTATTTAACAATTTCTTTTATTTCTTTAAAATCCCAATTTAATTCATCTATAATTAGAATTATGGGTTTATACTTATCCAACAATATCACAGTACAATTTTATACCAGATTTATCTATCATGATATATAAATAGAATGCATCATAAATTATAAAATATATTGCGAGGAATCCAGTTGAATTCCCTGCATCCACAGATAATAGCACAACAATTATATATATATATATATATATATATATATATATATATATATATATATATATCAATCCAGACTGATAACAACATTTATATTCAACCAATCACACAGATATTTAAATATAAACTATTTAAATTAGCAAGCATCCAAATGTGAGTGAGTTTAACTCACCTTGAATTTCGACGAGCGTTTGAAATTTTAAATTAAACCGAATCGCGTTCGATTTAACCTAAAATTTTACTGGCTCCAATCATCTCCGGACCTGCTCTAGCACGTAGAGCACGCTGCTGCGATTCTGGTGCTTCTTGTTTCATTTAATTCTGATAAAGTATGCAAAATTTATATAATTTTAAAGTTTGCATAAATTTTCAAACAAATTCAAGGTCGTTCCTTTCCAGACTATAGATCCAGACCGCCCCCTTCCTCTTCTTTCTCACGCATACGTCCTACCAGGGTTAACAAACCCATAACCATCGCGCCTAAGGTTGCCAATCGCGGCCACAAAACTCATCAAAAATTTGATCAACTCCCGTCCATCGAAGCCTCTCTCCGACGCCTACCTTCATCCTCAATCCGCCCGAGCTCGACTTCACCATCACATGGAAAAACGTGATTAAACGTGGAGTTTTCGAACGCCGTCGCCACCAAACCATCCCATGAAAACACATCACCACCGTTGGATGTCCGCGGAGCTCTACAATTCCGGTGTTGAACTTGTGGATTGAACGAAAATTTGAAATGAAATGAGGTTGTTTTCGGCCATCAAAAGCAATTGACGGCGGCTGGAGAAAAAAGCTAGGGTTTTCGTTAGTTTTTCACGTGTATATATAGATATAGGATATATTAATTTAATAATATATTTTCACAAATTCAACCCCTTTCAAACGAACTCCAAATCACAAGTGTCGCCTGGTGTTCCTAGGTTTTTCCCCGTTCCGGACACAACGGAACATGTTTCGTAGGCTGATTCGGTCATATGTGCGAGTTACGAAAATAAACGATCAATTTTGAATTAAATTGGTTAAAATGATTTCGATGCGTTTTGAGATGGCACGGTCAAACGACAACTCCGATTGTTACGAAAATTGAAATCCGATAATAACTAATTATTATGGATCCAATGGAACTAATTTTCTCGAATTCCGAGACTATGCCTCGGAAGGCTATTTTGACTCGGCGGTTAAATCGAGCGATTTCTGAAATTCGTCGAAAACACATAAAATTTTACTAACTTAAAAATGAATCATATAAAATTTATAATCACATTAAAAATCATTTTGAATCATTTCGACTCAAAATATGATTATTCCATTTTTATATTATTAAATCCCATTATTTAATTAATATAAAATCCCAAATATTACTTACTGACAATTTTAAATTCATCTAAAAATCCAACATTATTGTTTATAACCAAATGAACTTAAAAATACATTTTAAAACCATTTTTATAACTATTTACATCCAAATTCCAATTTAATCCCAGTCCGAATATTTAATTATTATTATTCCAATCTAATTGAATTACCATTTTTGAATTTATAACTTATTCTATTGATTGAACTCGATTCTTCTTATTTCAAAATTGATTCGAAATCCACATTAAACATTTAAAATGAATTAAATGTTCAAAATTTAATGGCTCAAAAATCCAGGTTGTTACAATATATGCCTTTTATAACATAATAAGTCACATCCATGCTTAAGTATTAATATGTATATGTTAGTATATTTAAGTGTGCTTTATTATCGCTAATCCTAACATATATAAATGTGTGCATGTCGATACAAATGTGCATGATGTTTTCGATGACTTTTACGATATCGAAAATTCGTAATTTCAGAAAACGTTTTTCTGTCATATTTTCTATTTTTATTTATACTAACTATTTTAGTAAACATATTTTGAAACGATTTTAACATCATTAATTATTATTAAAAGATGTTTATGTGGCTATTAAAATCCATTTTAAAATATTTTAAAATTAAGTAAACATTTAAAATAAAATGATAAAATTCTATGTTGTTACAGATAATGATATTTGATTCAATCTACATGGAGTGAGTCTTGTGTCTTCGGTAGGATGAATAATTGCACTCTATGTAGTTAGCCCCCTCGTGTTGGTAAACACGCTCAAGTGAGTGATGGAACTCTATGTGTGTATCGAATGTTAATCACTAACATATAATTTACGTGTCAAGACCTGAAATTCAGTGTTCGAAACTTGACATCAAATACCTCACTTGTATTTGACTGTCGAAGATTCAAACATCGAACTCCAGTTCGAATAGAGCTTACAACAATATTAGACGAATATAAACAGCGGAAACAAAATGAATATCATTGATCAACTTCACAGATACAACATCATCATAATATCCATATAACATTTAACATCAATATCAGAGTGCTACATAATGATATAACAACAACATAATGATAACTTCACAATGAACGACAATAGAGTCTTCAAAAAGATCCAACATATTTTACTTATGATAAGGTCTTCAAAACTCCAACACTTCAAAAGGTTGCCAAAGCCAAACTTCCAAAATCCAATAGCTTCCAAATAAAAAGACTTCACAAGATTCCAAGCCAGCTCCGAAAAATGGATAACCTGCTTCTAGGCTGCCTATGTGAAAATTATGGGCACCTAGAGTTTAGAAAGGGAACAATAAACTCCAGGTCAATCATCGGACTGGTATGAGTAAACAAAAGCAGTTGTTTGTATAAAACATTTTATAAAATAAATTCGATAAGCTTTTGGAAAATGAAACTACCATAAGACCTCCCGCCACATACACAATGCAATCGTAGAATTGGAGGAGATTTCTTCTTATGATAGTCAAATATGCTTGATACGAGAAAATTCTTTGATATTATTACTAGTGCATAGTGTAGAAAAACATTTTGAAAGTATAATATTAATCTTAGCCAGCATACAACTATTATTGTATGCCTACTATAGCTACCATCTAAACAGCGGTGACCACCATAAGTAAATGGCAGGTTATACAACTAAAACCGTACTGGGTTCGTATTGGGAATTGGATTTCCAATAAATGGTCGGGCTAAAGAACTTCCTACTGCCACATGGGTACCCTCTAGAGGGACGTCCTGAGAACTTAACCAGCTCTCTGCCAACACAAGACCGGGCTACCTTTGTAACTAGATAACTACTGCATGAGTATGCCATCCCCGGTCATTTGCGACCTTTTATCCGAGGGCCCTCAACCACAAAGCAACAACCACACAGTAATGAGATTGTAGCAACCACATAGGTTAAGTATCTGGGATCCATACCATGGTACCACCTTTTTCCAGAAGGAAATGACATACCCTAAAGGGCGCGGCCCTCATAACCTTGCTACATCTTTCTTGTTTTGACCATTTTCGGGGTGTAAGGTCCGATGAGGTCTCGTCCACAAAGCTACGCTTTACACAAAAGCCTTGCTTTGATCAATAATTGATCAACAAATGATCAGCAACACACAACAGCACTCAGCATGTCACATTACCAAATTGGGAGTATATCATTGATAACCTTCAACTACATAACCTCTGAGCTCGTACGTCTCAGATAAGGGTGTTAAGCTAAGAGAATAAATACTCCGCCACCAACAGAAATGTATTTAAAAGAAATCTGCTTTATATCTCAAAGTGTAATGTCGGGCATACAACCACACAAGTCTGTTCTGGGTTCGAACAGAACCGAAGGCACTTCGTCCAATAAAAGAAGAAGCCCTTATAATCCGGGTATCCACAATCCCGATCGGATTCCCCATCACATATGGAGATCTCTATACCGGAGTAACTCAGTACAGAGACATTCGATTGGTTATCCAACCGTTCTCGAAAACACTCAGTCTTCACCACCGTCTTCAAATGCTATCCATTTCGTCATATCACTATTCGGAATAGGTTATATGACATAAAGTCCTCTCTCGGCTAATCCGAATAGTGGGCGCTTAATTTTAAAACACGTGGATATATCATTCACAAAGATTTATTATCAAGGTTCGATGTGGGTTTCGGATAACCAACTGGAATCCGACTCCCTATCGCATCGAAATTCAAAAGCCGTTTTACGGGCCAAAGGGTTTTCATATTCACGTAGAAATATATCAATAAAAATCACAGCTCAACACAAAGTAATTTATATCACAAAGCATCATATCATATAACATGGTATCAATCAGCTCACGACATTCAATAATAACCAATCATCTATGATTAAGGTGAATTAATCGTGTGATTATAATTAATTAATCGCATAATTGCTTTTATTAATCATTCTTAATTAGTGATAAATTATCCTTAATTATTGATTAATTATTCTTAATTACAAATTAATTAATCCTTAATTATTATTAATTAATCCATAATTATTAATCAATTAAATCTTAATTACTTTCATTAATTGATTATTCCTTAATTAATTATCTTAATTAATTAACGCTTAATTTTTAATTAATTAAATCTTAATTATTTTTATTAATCAATTATTCCTTAATTAATTATCTTAATTAATTAATCCTTATTTGTTAACTAATTAAATCTTAATTACTTTTATTAATTGATTATTCCTTAATTAATTATCTTAATTAATTAATCCTTAATTGTTAATTAATTAAATCTTAATTACTTTTATTAATTAATTATTCCTTCATTAATTATCTTAACTAATTAATCATTAATGTTAATTAATTAAATCTTAATTACTTTTATTAATTAATTATTCCTTAATTAATTACAATTTAATTAACTTAATTATTTACTTAATTAATCTTTAAATATTAAGTAATTAATTTAAATAGTTTATTCTTTAAGTAAATCATTTATCACTTAAGTAAATCATTAATTACTTAATAAATAAAAGATAAATCTTCTTACCTTTGTTAATCATTCTGATTATCTTGTAAACCATGTTAAATAAATCATCCTTATTACATAAATTTAATTAAGAGATTAAAATTAGTGTACATAGCATTTTATCTTAACTATCATTCTCATTTACATTATTTAACTATTATAAATAGTTTTATAAAATAATGTAACAAAATTAAATTAAATTTAAAAATGCCTTACTTAAAAACTTTAATTTGTTTTAAATTCAAATCAAATTATCATTTAAAAACATGATTTTAAAATTGTTTACAATTTTGAACTTTATTTTTTTTAAAGCAAAACTGTTTTGTACGTCAACCCCTGAGAGTACTTCTAGTCCCCTCCGAATCATTTTACTACTTGCTTCGAGTTATCAACAAAATCTACCCGTGTGCCTTATATTTTTTTTCTCAAATTTGTCTAAGTATGAACCCGTGTGACCCAAAATTTGCTTTGAGTCCATACCCTAGCTATCACCTACATTTCTCGAGAGTCGTTTCGAGTTTCCCCTTTCTTCCCAAGCTGCTGCCTCCTGACACAACCCCAGACATGTGTACATGTGCAATCTCTCCAGCCGCCTTAGTTCGAATCTCTAGTCCCGAACCTCAAAAACACTCAGAATTTCGAAACGATCGTGATTTCGTATTCCAGCCACCAGACCCAAATCTGGAACAAACTTGAGCCCCAATCGATCGGCTCTCTCTCCCTCATCTAATCATCAGAATTCGCGATACTCCATCCTAAGCTCCTCCAGCCTCCCGCGCTCCTGATTGTCCCGGTCTAATGCTCTCCGATGGCCTAAAGACAGCGCGGTAATCACATTTCTAACCTTAACTCATTTTAAACCTTAAACCCTAACTCGATCAAAATCGACATCCACGTTAATCTAGAATTTTATCAAGCATTTTTCCCCAACTCTACGGTCCTCCAACTAGCTATGATTTCGATCTCGAGGCCCACAAACACATAGATCATCAAAGTTTTACAAAAACCCATTTTCTAATCAATTTAAGATTTCTCGGTCAAAATTATATAAACAACCTTGATTTAACTTTTAAAAATCATTATTTTTTATAACAATTCAGATAGTTTTTCTGAAACTAGAATTTATGATATTTGAATTTCTACATGGTTTGAATTGTTATCGTGTTTTCAAATTTTCCAGAGAAGCTTTAGTTTGATTTTACTGAATTTTATATATTTTTTACTTACTTCTGTTTAAACATACAATTTTCATTTAGATCCTACAGTTAAATAAGGACCAGAAGAGGAGTTGTTGATGTTTTTGTACAGGCTTTATGCTTGTAAACTTGATACAGAGGTGCATTAACCTGTTCTGTAGACATGCATAGCCAAATCATGCATATATTCAGAGATTTATACTCATGCAAATCAATTTTAGCTGCACTTTCAGGCATGAATTCACACAACATTCAAATATCCAGATCTCACAAAGGTTTACTCACCTTGTCAACTGAAACAGAGAACCTATTTGGATTTGAAAATTGAAAGCCTGGAATTTGTTTTTCTTAACTTGATCATGAATTTTTTATCTGCAACTTGTTAATATAAATTTTCTTAATCTCTGATGGATTTGCTTACTTAATTTCTCAACAACAAACTAAAATCCAACTTACTTACAGTTTTGTTTTTAATGAAATAGAGAAACCTTGGTCTGCAACTTGAAACTTGAGTTTGCAATTTATTTGAGTTGATCCTGGTTCTTGTTTATTTGTTGAAGTTGACTCCTGCTGATGTTGAATTATTTGTTGAAGACTTCAAGTTGTTCTTGAAATTCCCTTTCTGGCTTGAGATTTTGAAGAAAAAGGGTTACGGGTTTTTTTTTGGAATTTTTTGTTTTGATTTAAAATGTTGAGGAGGTTATGCTTCTATTACTTGTTACTGATGATTTTATTCTCTAATTTAAATTTTATGCAGGGTTAAGAAATGAATAAAAGAGGTAAGAGGGAGGAGATAAAATGGCTTATATACTATATTTCCTTTTTTTATGAATTTCTAAAAAAATGAAAATGATGTAATGGCACTTGTTTAATTCTTTCTACATGTTAAACAATTGTCTCTCTATTCATTACTTGCTTAACATTTGTAAAGAAAAATATTAGAAAAATTGTAACGTCTGCTGATTTTCGTTCTTCGAAAAACCGACATCGACACTCACTTTATCGACTGCCGAATATCGAAGGCCGAAAACCGAGATGTTATGGGTTTTAAAAAGAAAAGAAAAGAAAGAAGAAGAGAGAAAAAGAAGAAAGAAAAAGAAAAATAGAGGGAAAAGAAGATAGACAATTTTTAGAAAACAGAGAATTTGAAAAATAGAAGATAGAAGAATTTTAAAAATAGAACGGGACAGAAAGGAAACAACAGAACAACAACAGAATCTCACAATTCACAGCGGAACAACATATAATAATAAATGAATAATCTTTAAACAAAGAACTATATCAGTTATTACATTACATCACATTTTATTACATCATATCATCACATCAGAGTGTACAACAACATACAACAACAAACAATGCAGCGGAAAAAGAAATACTATATAAACTAGTAATACGCCATGCCATCCAGCTTGCCTCCAGCAACTCCAGAATATCCAGAATATCCTGATAAACCTAACTCTTAACTGCCCGTGTGGAAATTGGTGGGCACCCAGAGTTTAGGAAGGAAAACAATAAACTCCAAGTCAGTCATGTGACTGGTGTGAGAACTCAAAACAGTTTATTTATTTTAAAATCAAAAAGAGGGATATTTTTAAATTAATTCGCAATGCTTTTTAAAAATGAGACTACCATAAGGCCTCCCGCACACACACACATGCAAACGCAGAATCGGAGGAGATTTCTCCTTATGATAGCCAAAGATGCTTGATACGCATTTAAAATAACATTTTATATTATTACTAGTGCATAGTGTAGGAAAAATTCATTTCGAAAGTAGAATATAAATCTTAGCCAACATAGACATTTCGAACTATGTCTACTATAGCTACTATCCAAACAGTGGTGACCACCATAAGTGAATAACAGGTTCTACAACTAATACCGTACAGGTTTCGTATTGGGAATTGGATTTCCAACGAATGATCAGGCCAAGGAACTTCCCATTGCCACTGAGAATGCCTCTGGATGGACATCCCCGAGAACCAAACCGGATCTCTACCAACACAAGGCCGGGTTACTCCTAACTGAGTAACAACTGACCGAATATGCCATCCCCCGGTCCTTTGGGACCTTTTCACCGAGCGCTCGTAATCAATTCACACAATCATAAAGTGTTTTCAACATGAGTAAGTATCTGGGCTCCATACCATGATACCACCCTTTTTCAGAAGGAAATGGACACATCCTAAAGGGTGCTACCCCTCATAACCTTGCTGCTTCTTTCCTGTTTTGACCATTCACGGGGTGTGAGGCTCGACGAAGTCACGTCCACAAAAACATACTTTATACAAAAGCCATGCTTTGGGTCAATAAATGATCAACACAATGATCACTAAGATAGACGATCAAATAAATGATCCTATCACAAATAATCAACACAATGATCATTTCAGCATCACTCAGCATGTCACATTACCAAACTGGGAATATATCGCTGATAACTTCAACTATATAACCTTTGAGCTCGTACGTCTCAAAGAAGGGTGTTAAGCAAAGAATAAATTCTCCGCCACCAACAGAAATATATTTGAAAGAAATCGGCTTTATATCTCAACTTGTAATGTCAGGCATACAATCCATACAAGTCTGTTCCGGGATCGAACAGAACCGAAGGCACTTACAAAGAAGTCCTTGCAATCCGGATATTCACAATCCTGATCGGATTCACCATCACATATGGAGAACTCTATACCGGAGCAACTCGGTGCAGAGTCAATCGATAGTTCATCCTATCACTCTTGCAAATACCGGTCTTCAACACCGATCTTCAATGCAATTCACAACGACGTATCACATATTCGGAGTGGGTTATACGACCCCATGGTCCTTTCCCGGTTAACCCGAATAGTGAGCGCTTATTCAAAAATAAGTGTGGCATTCAAATTCAATCAATTCACATCAAATACCCATTCAAAGGGAAAATATTGATAGTCGACTATTGAACTATCAATGGATATGCACACATCACCAGATTCCAAATAATTTTCCAAATTATTTATTTTCCAAAATATCTTTACAAGATATATAATTTCAACACTTCAAAAATAAATCAATATTTATTTTTAACAAATTTCACTTTCACATATAAATTCCATAATGAATTTATACTTCAAAATATCCATGCATATATGATTTCAACTATTCATTTCAATTTATCTTCAAAAAGATAAATTCTAATTTTTCACTTCATATTGGAAAACATTTCCATACTTATTAAAAATAAGTAATTCACAAATCTTTTTATTTTCAACCTTAGAAAATATTCAATATACTTAAATCGAATTAAGTATATATTTCATTCTTTAAGGAAATTATGTTCTTAAACATATTTATTGGGGTCAAAACGAATGTTGCGTAAAACATCGTTACGACAACCCAAAATCACTAGTATAGGGATTCGAAATTAAAATAGATATATAAATCCCAATACTATTCAAAACATTTCCTTTCGGAAATAATTTACTATAACAACAGTGTTATAGTCCACCATTTCCTTTTATTTCTCGAAACATCTATTTCAACAATAAATGTTGAAATCTATTGTTTTCGAATCTCAACACATTTAAAAACATCGTTAAATCGTTTTAAATTTTATTTAAAACACCAAATCCAAAACAATTTCTTTAACGTATTATTCACTATTCAAAAACGTGAATAACTTCATTAACAAATTTCATCCTTTCTATTCATTTTATTTTAAAGGATTATTCACTGTCTAAAAACGTGAATATAACTCCATTTATAAGTTATAACAATTAACTTATCAAAATAAGTCGTTTGCGAATTTATAAAACAACGTTTATAAATTCCATTTCCATTTATTTCATAACAACTTCCTTTATAAATCTTCTTTATTTACCTATTCCCGTTTATAACTAAATTATAAACTAAACGTTCATATTATAAGTTAATTACTTATGAAACGATTATTTTACAAAATCGTTCTTTTTAAAGACTTTTCAATTTATAAACCTTATAACTTATAAGATTTATTTATTTAATCAATCTATTCTTCAAATAATTTCACCAAATTTATAAATCTTACTATTTATAAATTTCATTTATAACTTCACAGTTTATAATTCTATAAATTTCATTCTATTATGAAATTCATTTTTCACTTCATTCAAACACTTATAAAAACTCGTTTTATAATGTCAATATTTCGATTTATAAATATCTATTTATAAATCTCTTAATATAAATCAAATTATATTATTCTTTTAAAACGTCTTTAAATTCCTTTATAATCTCACCATTTTGATTTATAAAATAATCAAATTTTATAAATCCTATATTTAAACTTTTCATAATAAATTCAAAAATCCCCATTAAAATTATTTTATAAAGTCATTAATTCATATTTCTCAAAAATCAGCTTTTAACAATATTTCACAAAAATCATAATTTTTATAACTTTAAAAAATTATAACGTTTATTTATTTAATATGGATCAATTCCAAAAATAAAGTATATTTTCAAAATCACTTTAAAAACATTTTAAAATCCCAAAATCTGGGTCCAATGATGCTACACACCAAATAGTCAATCACGACTACTAACGATATCATATATCGATATGATAATCCATCAAATATCAAAATATCTGAAATTAAATAAATACTGTTGAGGAATCCAGTTGGATCCCTCCAACCTGTTTTCCTGCATCACAAACATTGGCACAATACCAATTTCGCTCCAGTACGAAATTATCGCGGTATATGTTCTTATTAAATATTATCCGCTTACTAACGGCGTAATAGGGTCTCATCCGCTAAACAAAAAATGCGGGAAATCAATCAACTGCAATATATACATATGCCAATATATATATATTGATATTATATATAATACCAATTTCACTGTTTATGAAATATTCGCGGTATATGTTTATATTAAATAACATCCGCTTACTAACGGCGCATAATGTCTATTTTAACAATCAATAATTTACAGTCATCATTCAAACATGCATTCAAATATTTTAAATCTAACTATTTAAAATAAAATCGAAATCTATTCGATTGAGTGAGAAGTTCTCACCTTGGTTTTAATTTCCGTTTTAGCGATTTATTTCGAATAAAATTAAACGCGCGTTTAATTTTACCCGAAATTCTCACTAACTCCAAACGACTCCAAACCAACTGCATCGCGTAGTGCTCGTCCATACGATTCCAACGCAACTGAGTTTGCATTTTTTCGACCTCGTATGAAAAAGATATTGATTTATGAAGTTTACTCGATTTTAATAACTAAAATACAACATATACTTATATATTTTCATACTCCTACCCAACCATAGCCCTTGGATCCAACCTGAGTGCATCTGGACCGTCCTCCCCCTCTTCCTCATCTTCACGCAACACTCCCCCAGGCATTAGAACGCACGCACAACCTATGATACCCAAACTAGGGTTCAAGATCTCGGCCACCACGCTCGACAATACACGATCAAACCACCACCAACCTGAAGCTCTCGTCGCAAGCTAGGTTCGGCCCCAAGGACCTCAAACTCGGCCTCATGTGCTGCCTAGAATCTCGTGCGAAAACTGATGGGAACGGCCACCATTTGCTCCGCCATCGTTGCTCCATTCCCGATCATATCCGTATGGAATTAAAGCCCTCGCCTTGCTCTTCAATCTTCGTGTTGAACACCTCGCGTGAATGTGAATGGATTTGGAGAGATTGATGAATGAAGATGGAGCATTTCTGGCCCTTCATTGTGAAGGTGGCGGCTGGCAATAGTTAGGGTTAGGTTTAGGTTTTGTTATTTATTTTTGTGAATTAAGGTGTATTTATAAGAAAAGCAAGCGTAAACACTATTCATCCCGGGAATTCCGAACTCCGATTTACGCGCCGTAACCAGCGTACCTAGGGTTTATCCCGCGTTCCGGACACAATGGAACAAGTTTCGGAAGCTAATTCGGACATCTGTGCGAGTTATGGCTGAAAACGCTCAATTTGAATTAAACCGATTTAAACCGATTTCTAGGCGTTTTAATTTGTACCGGACAAACGGTAAATCCAATTGACTTGAAATTTGAAACCTTACAATAATATCACATTATGGATCCGATGAAACTGGTTTCGTCGAAATCCGAGACTTTTTGAAAAATGGCTATTTTGACTCGCCAAATTTAAATTAAAAACAATTCGATGCGTTTCGAGCTGCCACGATCAAACGATAGCTCCGATTGACACGAAAATTGAAATCCGGTAATAACTAACTATTACGGATCCAATGGAACTGGTTTCGTTCAATTCTGAGACTGTTCAAAAATTGGCTATTTTACAGTCGATTATTAAATATTAAAACATTCAATTTTCACAGATTAACTTTTAATTCGATTTTAAAAGTTCTAAAATATCGTTCTAACTTCCATATGATAAAATAAAATTTTCCAAATTATTTTCAATCATATTTAACTCAATTTTCAATTATTTCCATAATTTAACGTATTAAATTATCGATTAAATTATCCAATTAAATCCAATAATTCAAATTAAATTTATTTGACTTATAAATTCACTTATTAATATTTAAAACTAATTAAATATTCATATTTTAATTTCTAAAAATTCTGGGTCGTTACAATCTTCCCCCCTTAAAAGAATTTCGTCCTCGAAATTATAAGTAAGAAAGTTTACAAAATCTATTAATTTTCCCAAAATTCCATAGTTAAACTTCTTACAATAACTTTACTAAGTTTTCAAATCATACTTAGTTATCTTTCCAAAAACAATTATATCATTTAACTTTCAACTTTAAAACAAAGTTTAAAGTTTTCAAAATTTTCCAATTTTTCTCAAAAATTTTCTAACGCCTTAAATTTCCGGAAAAAATTCGCCATAGTCTCCTTTGCGCGGCTCGATCCGAAAAAAAAATGACAGTATATATATCACAAATATACATCTCATCAAGTAATGAGGCATCCCGAAGGGAAAAAAGTGTAAAAGTACGATATTTAATCCGAGATATGTACCTTATACTTTATTAGCAAGCATATACGGCTAATATAGCGCAAAAGCGAGCTCCAAATGCGAAGCAACGCGATCCGCACCTACTCAACACTTAACAAACAACATGAGAACATGCACATATGCAAATAATCTCAATATACAACATATAGTAACATATCAACTATATATATCACATAGCAAATGCAACAATAGCAATATATATTCAACCATCATCCAATTACCATTCAACAAATTCATAACCAATATATTCATTCATATTTTCATTCATATACAATGAATTGGTTTTCACTTTAAATCACATTTGATTTGTTTACATTGGATTTACTAACATTCATTCTCAATTCTAATTAGTTTCAATTTGTTAACATTCACTAATTAAATCCCATTCACATTCAATTCTATTCAAATTTATTTACTTCTAATTTGAATTCAATTTCATAGTTTTCAATTTCATTAACTCTTAATGACTTTTATACAATCATATAACAATCATATAACAACTAATTTATATTAATTACAACCAAATTCTTTTACTTATTCATTCAATTTGGTTTAACATTAAATTGATTTCCATTCCAATTTATTCAACTTCTAATAAAATTAGATTTTAATGAATTAACACTTTCATTAATTATTCCTTATCAACTTAAATTACATTCAATTGTTTTAACATTCAATCCATTCATTCAATTCAATTACAAAGTTGAATTCTATTACATAACTCAAGTTCATATTCATTTAATCCACTTGATTATTTACTTCGATACCAAAATCAACTTAATTCAATATCTCTTAAGTTATATTCCATTTAACTTTAAATCACTTCTTATATATATAAGTTTATTTCACAATTGTAAACACTTTAATTATAATTCAATTCTTATAATTCATTTGCTTATACAATTATTCTTTTATTTAGATTATTCAAACAACCTAACAATCAACTTATATATACACTTTAATAATTCTGAAAAATTATTCCTTTATATATAAAAATATAATCGAGGCAAAATTATTTCATTTACCCAATTTTAAAATCAATATTATGTCGAATTGTTCTATTCAAGTGTTTAGAAACCCCTTCGGCAAAGTTGTACATACCGTGCTGAGGAAGGTTCATATGCCACTCAATAAACCAATCATCACAATATAAAACAATTTCATATTCACTAATAAATACGCTCTCATAGCTATTATTACACTCAAACTCATTCTAGAGTACTACTGACTCTATCTCTAATGAGTAATACCCTACAGAACCATGGTTGTCGCTTAACCATCAGCTCTGATACCAAATGTAACGTCTGCTGATTTTCGTTCTTCGAAAAACCGACATCGACACTCACTTTATCGACTGCCGAATATCGAAGGCCGAAAACCGAGATGTTATGGGTTTTAAAAAGAAAAGAAAAGAAAGAAGAAGAGAGAAAAAGAAGAAAGAAAAAGAAAAATAGAGGGAAAAGAAGATAGACAATTTTTAGAAAACAGAGAATTTGAAAAATAGAAGATAGAAGAATTTTAAAAATAGAACGGGACAGAAAGGAAACAACAGAACAACAACAGAATCTCACAATTCGCAGCGGAACAACATATAATAATAAATGAATAATCTTTAAACAAAGAACTATATCAGTTATTACATTACATCACATTTTATTACATCATATCATCACATCAGAGTGTACAACAACATACAACAACAAACAATGCAGCGGAAAAAGAAATACTATATAAACTAGTAATACGCCATGCCATCCAGCTTGCCTCCAGCAACTCCAGAATATCCAGAATATCCTGATAAACCTAACTCTTAACTGCCCGTGTGGAAATTGGTGGGCACCCAGAGTTTAGGAAGGAAAACAATAAACTCCAAGTCAGTCATGTGACTGGTGTGAGAACTCAAAACAGTTTATTTATTTTAAAATCAAAAAGAGGGATATTTTTAAATTAATTCGCAATGCTTTTTAAAAATGAGACTACCATAAGGCCTCCCGCACACACACACATGCAAACGCAGAATCGGAGGAGATTTCTCCTTATGATAGCCAAAGATGCTTGATACGCATTTAAAATAACATTTTATATTATTACTAGTGCATAGTGTAGGAAAAATTCATTTCGAAAGTAGAATATAAATCTTAGCCAACATAGACATTTCGAACTATGTCTACTATAGCTACTATCCAAACAGTGGTGACCACCATAAGTGAATAGCAGGTTCTACAACTAATACCGTACAGGTTTCGTATTGGGAATTGGATTTCCAACGAATGATCAGGCCAAGGAACTTCCCATTGCCACTGAGAATGCCTCTGGATGGACATCCCCGAGAACCAAACCGGATCTCTACCAACACAAGGCCGGGTTACTCCTAACTGAGTAACAACTGACCGAATATGCCATCCCCCGGTCCTTTGGGACCTTTTCACCGAGCGCTCGTAATCAATTCACACAATCATAAAGTGTTTTCAACATGAGTAAGTATCTGGGCTCCATACCATGATACCACCCTTTTCCAGAAGGAAATGGACACATCCTAAAGGGTGCTACCCCTCATAACCTTGCTGCTTCTTTCCTGTTTTGACCATTCACGGGGTGTGAGGCTCGACGAAGTCACGTCCACAAAAACATACTTTATACAAAAGCCATGCTTTGGGTCAATAAATGATCAACACAATGATCACTAAGATAGACGATCAAATAAATGATCCTATCACAAATAATCAACACAATGATCATTTCAGCATCACTCAGCATGTCACATTACCAAACTGGGAATATATCGCTGATAACTTCAACTATATAACCTTTGAGCTCGTACGTCTCAAAGAAGGGTGTTAAGCAAAGAATAAATTCTCCGCCACCAACAGAAATATATTTGAAAGAAATCGGCTTTATATCTCAACTTGTAATGTCAGGCATACAATCCATACAAGTCTGTTCCGGGATCGAACAGAACCGAAGGCACTTACAAAGAAGTCCTTGCAATCCGGATATTCACAATCCTGATCGGATTCACCATCACATATGGAGAACTCTATACCGGAGCAACTCGGTGCAGAGTCAATCGATAGTTCATCCTATCACTCTTGCAAATACCGGTCTTCAACACCGATCTTCAATGCAATTCACAACGACGTATCACATATTCGGAGTGGGTTATACGACCCCATGGTCCTTTCCCGGTTAACCCGAATAGTGAGCGCTTATTCAAAAATAAGTGTGGCATTCAAATTCAATCAATTCACATCAAATACCCATTCAAAGGGAAAATATTGATAGTCGACTATTGAACTATCAATGGATATGCACACATCACCAGATTCCAAATAATTTTCCAAATTATTTATTTTCCAAAATATCTTTACAAGATATATAATTTCAACACTTCAAAAATAAATCAATATTTATTTTTAACAAATTTCACTTTCACATATAAATTCCATAATGAATTTATACTTCAAAATATCCATGCATATATGATTTCAACTATTCATTTCAATTTATCTTCAAAAAGATAAATTCTAATTTTTCACTTCATATTGGAAAACATTTCCATACTTATTAAAAATAAGTAATTCACAAATCTTTTTATTTTCAACCTTAGAAAATATTCAATATACTTAAATCGAATTAAGTATATATTTCATTCTTTAAGGAAATTATGTTCTTAAACATATTTATTGGGGTCAAAACGAATGTTGCGTAAAACATCGTTACGACAACCCAAAATCACTAGTATAGGGATTCGAAATTAAAATAGATATATAAATCCCAATACTATTCAAAACATTTCCTTTCGGAAATAATTTACTATAACAACAGTGTTATAGTCCACCATTTCCTTTTATTTCTCGAAACATCTATTTCAACAATAAATGTTGAAATCTATTGTTTTCGAATCTCAACACATTTAAAAACATCGTTAAATCGTTTTAAATTTTATTTAAAACACCAAATCCAAAACAATTTCTTTAACGTATTATTCACTATTCAAAAACGTGAATAACTTCATTAACAAATTTCATCCTTTCTATTCATTTTATTTTAAAGGATTATTCACTGTCTAAAAACGTGAATATAACTCCATTTATAAGTTATAACAATTAACTTATCAAAATAAGTCGTTTGCGAATTTATAAAACAACGTTTATAAATTCCATTTCTATTTATTTCATAACAACTTCCTTTATAAATCTTCTTTATTTACCTATTCCCGTTTATAACTAAATTATAAACTAAACGTTCACATTATAAGTTAATTACTTATGAAACGATTATTTTACAAAATCGTTCTTTTTAAAGACTTTTCAATTTATAAACCTTATAACTTATAAGATTTATTTATTTAATCAATCTATTCTTCAAATAATTTCACCAAATTTATAAATCTTACTATTTATAAATTTCATTTATAACTTCACAGTTTATAATTCTATAAATTTCATTCTATTATGAAATTCATTTTTCACTTCATTCAAACACTTATAAAAACTCGTTTTATAATGTCAATATTTCGATTTATAAATATCTATTTATAAATCTCTTAATATAAATCAAATTATATTATTCTTTTAAAACGTCTTTAAATTCCTTTATAATCTCACCATTTTGATTTATAAAATAATCAAATTTTATAAATCCTATATTTAAACTTTTCATAATAAATTCAAAAATCCCCATTAAAATTATTTTATAAAGTCATTAATTCATATTTCTCAAAAATCAGCTTTTAACAATATTTCACAAAAATCATAATTTTTATAACTTTAAAAAATTATAACGTTTATTTATTTAATATGGATCAATTCCAAAAATAAAGTATATTTTCAAAATCACTTTAAAAACATTTTAAAATCCCAAAATCTAGGTCCAATGATGCTACACACCAAATAGTCAATCACGACTACTAACGATATCATATATCGATATGATAATCCATCAAATATCAAAATATCTGAAATTAAATAAATACTGTTGAGGAATCCAGTTGGATCCCTCCAACCTGTTTTCCTGCATCACAAACATTAGCACAATACCAATTTCGCTCCAGTACGAAATTATCGCGGTATATGTTCTTATTAAATATTATCCGCTTACTAACGGCGTAATAGGGTCTCATCCGCTAAACAAAAAATGCGGGAAATCAATCAACTGCAATATATACATATGCCAATATATATATATTGATATTATATATAATACCAATTTCACTGTTTATGAAATATTCGCGGTATATGTTTATATTAAATAACATCCGCTTACTAACGGCGCATAATGTCTATTTTAACAATCAATAATTTACAGTCATCATTCAAACATGCATTCAAATATTTTAAATCTAACTATTTAAAATAAAATCGAAATCTATTCGATTGAGTGAGAAGTTCTCACCTTGGTTTTAATTTCCGTTTTAGCGATTTATTTCGAATAAAATTAAACGCGCGTTTAATTTTACCCGAAATTCTCACTAACTCCAAACGACTCCAAACCAACTGCATCGCGTAGTGCTCGTCCATACGATTCCAACGCAACTGAGTTTGCATTTTTTCGACCTCGTATGAAAAAGATATTGATTTATGAAGTTTACTCGATTTTAATAACTAAAATACAACATATACTTATATATTTTCATACTCCTACCCAACCATAGCCCTTGGATCCAACCTGAGTGCATCTGGACCGTCCTCCCCCTCTTCCTCATCTTCACGCAACACTCCCCCAGGCATTAGAACGCACGCACAACCCATGATACCCAAACTAGGGTTCAAGATCTCGGCCACCATGCTCGACAATACACGATCAAACCACCACCAACCTGAAGCTCTCGTCGCAAGCTAGGTTCGGCCCCAAGGACCTCAAACTCGGCCTCATGTGCTGCCTAGAATCTCGTGCGAAAACTGATGGGAACGGCCACCATTTGCTCCGCCATCGTTGCTCCATTCCCGATCATATCCGTATGGAATTAAAGCCCTCGCCTTGCTCTTCAATCTTCGTGTTGAACACCTCGCGTGAATGTGAATGGATTTGGAGAGATTGATGAATGAAGATGGAGCATTTCTGGCCCTTCATTGTGAAGGTGGCGGCTGGCAATAGTTAGGGTTAGGTTTAGGTTTTGTTATTTATTTTTGTGAATTAAGGTGTATTTATAAGAAAAGCAAGCGTAAACACTATTCATCCCGGGAATTCCGAACTCCGATTTACGTGCCGTAACCAGCGTACCTAGGGTTTATCCCGCGTTCCGGACACAATGGAACAAGTTTCGGAAGCTAATTCGGACATCTGTGCGAGTTATGGCTGAAAACGCTCAATTTGAATTAAACCGATTTAAACCGATTTCTAGGCGTTTTAATTTGTACCGGACAAACGGTAAATCCAATTGACTTGAAATTTGAAACCTTACAATAATATCACATTACGGATCCGATGAAACTGGTTTCGTCGAAATCCGAGACTTTTTGAAAAATGGCTATTTTGACTCGCCAAATTTAAATTAAAAACAATTCGATGCGTTTCGAGCTGCCACGATCAAACGATAGCTCCGATTGACACGAAAATTGAAATCCGGTAATAACTAACTATTACGGATCCAATGGAACTGGTTTCGTTCAATTCTGAGACTGTTCAAAAATTGGCTATTTTACAGTCGATTATTAAATATTAAAATATTCAATTTTCACAGATTAACTTTTAATTCGATTTTAAAAGTTCTAAAATATCGTTCTAACTTCCATATGATAAAATAAAATTTTCCAAATTATTTTCAATCATATTTAACTCAATTTTCAATTATTTCCATAATTTAACGTATTAAATTATCGATTAAATTATCCAATTAAATCCAATAATTCAAATTAAATTTATTTGACTTATAAATTCACTTATTAATATTTAAAACTAATTAAATATTCATATTTTAATTTCTAAAAATTCTGGGTCGTTACAAAAATATTTTAACATTATTTAAATAGTTTTTAAATTTGCATTTTTCCATTTCCTAAAGGCATTTGATTATTATTAATAAATACTGTTAAAAAGAGAATTTTGAAATTAAATATTAAATAAATTATATAGATATATATCTATAAATCCAAATTATTTTACTAAAGCATTTATTTAAAATTTAAATTCAAATTCAAAGTCAAATTCAATATATAAATTCAAATCTACTCATATATGCACATATACATATATATTCACATATATAAAATTTAAATTCACATGATTTTAAAAACATTTATTATTTCAAATTTTTAACTCAAAAGAAATTAATATTTTATTCATATAAATTATCACTTATTTTATTTATTTTGAAACTTTTCAAAATAAATTCTAAAAGTTCAAATAAATTACCAAATTTAAATTGATGAATTTTGGGATGTTACATTACGTTGAAGACACTACTATCCAAAGGGGGCAAAAGCTTCTTTTTGTAGGAACTACATGAACGTCGTCTCAAGATAGAGTGCCAATTAGATGAGCATCCTAGATTACAGTGGCTCGATTTTAGTGTGAACACATGTATGCGATTTCACTAAGCATTGATAACTAAATTCCACATTACCAATCCACATCCTTAATTGACTAACGAATCGATCGACGTTGGTGAACTTTGTTCATGGACATATAGAGTTAAGGGTATTCCCTATGAGCAACTCTAAAACTTATTGTAAATTATTAACATTGTAATGAAATCTTGTTTGA
Source organism: Allium cepa (assembly GCA_030765085.1). Taxonomy (NCBI): domain Eukaryota; kingdom Viridiplantae; phylum Streptophyta; class Magnoliopsida; order Asparagales; family Amaryllidaceae; genus Allium; species Allium cepa. The sequence goes on along the minus strand of CM060932.1, from coordinate 508,515,194 downwards.
AATAAAAGGTATTATTCTTTCTTTCATGAACTTATTATAATGTGCTATATTAATTAATTATTTAATTTATGTGTATATAATATAAAATCCATTAGTAACGTGTTTTTACAAAGTGTTGTGATCATGAGCAATTTATCACAATAAAATGAACATATTGTTTTAAATATTCCTAGTCAAGATGTATCGAGACTGGATATCAATAAATTCATTGAAACTAGAGTAACGCTCTTTAAATGTTGGTAGTGGATTGGTCATGATTGCTTGGGGAAGCAAAGGGTTACAGATTGATAGTTATTGGTAATTATGTAATGGCTCATTCGATAGTTTCCAGTTAGTTAATATAACTAAGCCAAACATAAAATATCAATGTTGTGGACAGCTTACAGGTATTATGGATTTGGCTCCTTCCTTGGATGAGTTCTTTTAAGGCTCGTTTAAGCAACTCAGATTCATGAGCCTCATGAAATGAGAGTTGATTATAAGGTTGGTAGGTTCCATAAGCATGTTGGTGAAGATGATAAAGAAAGCAGATATGTTACCATGTCGAGGGTGAAGGCCTTGTGTTCTAGGTTTTAGGTCACTTTAGTGATCTGAATTATTCTTTTATCTTGGATACCTCTTGGGACAGGAAATAACTTTGCGGCTTTGATTCTGTGGATTTGGTTCCTACATTAGCTTCTTTTTTCTCTGGGTATTGTCATGTTATTGGGCCTAAATCTTCGGATGAGGGGAGTGGATCTTCCTCCTCGAAAGGAGAATAGTTGTGACGATCCACCTCCTCGATCCTTGGAAATTAACACTAATACATCCTCGGTATTTACGTGCCGCAAATCCAAGTGCCGGAGAGGCGGATTATCGTGGGTAAGAAATAAAATAAAAACTGAACAGAATATCACATGAATGGAATAACTTATATTACTTCAACATATAACCTTTACAGTGGAAATTTTAAATACATTTATCAGAGTTAAACATGTACAATTATATATATATATATATATATATATATATATATATATATATATATATATGTCCGTACAAAGGAAAAATACAATACTACTTAAGTATGGTGGAATCAGTCTTTAGAAAAATCTTAAACTCCATGCTCCAAGCTCTTCTAGATTTTTTTAAAAATAAATCTGACTACTAGGCTGCTCGAGAAAATTAGGGCACTCAAAATTTAAGGGAAAAGAAAAATAAACTCCGGGTCAGCCATAAGACTGGTGTGAGAAAATCAAAATACACGGTTTGAAAAAAAAAGGTATTTCACAAGACCATGCCGCACATAAACATGGAACATGTTTTTATCTTATGATAACCAAGATATTTGCTATGGAAAAAGACATTTGATATTATTTTTAATGGAATTCCTCTGAAAACGTTTACAGGTAAACTTATTAATCTTAGCCGAAATTGTTGCCATTATTAAATTCCAGATATGTTAACAAAACTCACAGAAGGCTCATTCAGAAAATGGATTTCCATACAATGGCAGGTAAGGGACTACCTTCCGTACAGTACATCTTTAGAGGAATGTACCGAGGATACGCAAACAATCCTTCGCATCTGGCAAGACTGGCCTATCCCTATTTGACACTCATACATAGCCAAAATAGAACTGAATATGACATTACCTCGGTCTTAACCGACCTATCCGAGGCCCCTTTGCATACACCACATACTTGACATATAGAGAGTAATTTAGAAAGGTGATGATCATACCCTAATGGTTGCGAACCACATAGCTTTGCAGCAAACCCAGTTTAAGCTATTACCGGGTGATGTGGTATAATGTAGAAATTACCTTTCACATAACACATTCCACTTTGAATGCCACATTGCTATTCCATAGTCATATAACTGATTTCTACAAACGTATAAATTCTAAGCTCGTTCATCTTAGGAAAGGGTGTTAAGCTAAGAGAGTTTCCTTCTCCGCCACCAAAAAGATAATACGTTCATAGAGATCAATTTACGTAACTAGAAATGCAACGTCAAACATTCGTCCATACAAGTTTCCCAGGAACAAGACAAACCGAAGGCACTCTCCTACCACTTCTATTGATAATTACCTCTAGGATTAGTAGCGAGAAGTCCTTGCATCGAAGATCTTAAATAAAGAACTTCTACCACATAATATGATACATGAAATTTCCCCCAAGCTTCAGTGACAACCAGCCCTACATTCCATCATTCAAATCATAGCCATGTCTTCACTTCTAATACGTAAATTGGTTCGAAGTGGTCTTCGGATAGGAATCACTCAAGTTCGACCCCAATTCCTTCGAACAAATCATCAATAAAAATATGTTCCGTGAATAGGGAATTATTCTTCAATTGATTAAGTTCTTTTTATCAAAATCTCTTTTGGAGATATATATTTCTAAACCATTCTTTTCGGTATATATAGAATCATTAAATCCCTCTTGTCAAATCCTTTAATTACTTTAAACCTTTTTAAAACTAGGAATAATTTGAAAATCATTTTATTTTTCACTTAGGAAAATATTTCAAAATCATTTCTTTTAAACCTTAACATAACTTTCTTAATTCAAAACTCAAAATTTTGATTAAGTTAAAACTACGTTATCTAGGATGTTAACCCAAAACCAGTAAATATTAAATGAGCATAATCTATAGAAATCATCTAATTCTGCTTAATATCAATCCACGTATTCAATGGGTACCATGGACAGAATAATGGTGAAATCAGCTATTAAATTCCACGAATAGTACGAGTTCTCTCTTCAGGCTTTAACACCGAGTACTTATCATTATAAAATCAAAATTATTTATATTTATAAAATCTTACCCTTTATACCTTGGAAACTTTTAATCCGAGTAAATCAAATTTACTATCGCCCAGTCCGGATAGCCAGGGAGATCAGGAAACTGTTTTTCCACACCCAAGCCTAGACATTATCTCGCTGACACCCATAAGGCAGCCAAGTTATTTTGTCGACTCTAAATCATTTAATATTTAACCATTCTATAAATTATTCAAATTACCTTTAAAATAATTTATTAATCATTTAAAAACATTACAAAAGATTTGAAAAAGAACGGTTGCATTTAAAACTATAGTTCAAAATTTATAGAAAAGAGCCGTGAAAAGTGATTTTTAAGCTATATTGATCAAAACAACTTTTTATCAATTAAAATCTCAATTTTAGAACTCAGGTCACTTCTAAAGAATTTTAAAAGATTTTTTTACTTTATTTCATATTTTTAAACAACTTTAAAATATCATTCTTAAAGAAATCCTGTTATGGATTACGAACTGCAAAAACTGCGATTTTTTTAGAAAATTGTTTTACTTGTATTTCAAAATATGATCAAAATCTAAATTTTATTTCTTTGTTTGAAAACTATGAAAATAATAGTTTTTAAAATTCTTATCTCGAAGAATTTTGAGCTATATTCCATTCTATACGCTTGTTTGACTTTTGTGGCACGAAATCGTGAATTTTCATTACGCAACGCGCCTAATTTCGACTAAATTTCAATTACCTTTAAAACTTCACCAAAAAACTTTTATATATGTAAAAAAAATTTCAAACTCACTTTTAAACCATTTCAAAGGGGTTTAACATCCTATATACACTAATTCATTAAACAAAGGAAAGTGATTTCCTTTATGCTTCAGACATGTATTTCCGTGACGTACATATATATATATATATATATATATATATATATATTCAACATTCATATTAAACAACCAAACTTGACGATTAGAGCATATTATACATCCATTGCAAACATCACATCATCATTCAAAAATATAATATAAGTAAGAGTTTCTCACTTTGATTTTCTATCGAAAAAAGGCTATAACTTCACAAACTCGCGATCTGAGCTCATGAACCCCAACAAATTGCCTCCTAGTATTCTCGGCCATTCCATGCCAAAATTGGTGCCCGGCCAAGCATGGGGAATGAGGTATAGGACTTGGGATTATTATCGAATTTACTAAAAACTAGGCCTAAAAATAGGTCACTTTCTCTCCAGTTTTTGGACATCCTACTCTCTAAATTTGGAAAAGCTATCAACATGAAAGTTGTATTAAATTCTTTTCTCTACGGTTTCAAAAAAGAATCGTTCAATTTGGTTTAGTTATGAGGAAGTTATGGCCAAGAGAAAAGATATAATTTTAGAATCATGAAATCAAACCCGAGAATGGGTCGACTTCTAGCTAACTTTTGGACATGTTGCTCTAAGAATTTTAAATAGTGGTAAAAATGAATGTTCCTGAAAATTCTTTTCTGTACAATTTGAAAAAATAAAATAAAAACTTGATTTTGATTTACTATGAGAAAGATATGATCAAAAGAACAGAGGGCATACTCAGAACTAAAATTTTGGGCCCGAAAATGCAATGGAAAAAAGTGGGTTATGGGTATGCCTAAGCTTAAAATATGAAGAAGTGGTCAACTAGAAAGTTGTTTCACTGAAATTTTGAATGGTTTTAAAAAAACGTATTTCACCATTTCGTTCAGATATGAGGAAGTTATGGAGGATGAAAAAAAGAGTTGTGGAGGAACTATTTATAGGAAAAGAGGAGGAAAATATCAACCTTTACATCATCCCCCACATCACCACCACATGCTCCGTCCCATCACCCATGTGCCCACTTTCCATCTATCATTTTGGTTGCCAACATCCACCATCATAACCCCCCATGTGTGTGTACTCAAGTGTGTACTTTGATGTGAGATTGTTGACTAAAGAAAGCATAAGGGTTAAGCTTCTAAAATAGCTTTGATTTTTCCTATGTATGTTTATATATATAAATGTGTATGTTTATTTGTATGTGTATATATGTTAATGTGCATGTTAGGGTATGCATGTGTATGTTTTATATGTGAACATGACACAATAACAAGGTGGCAACGATTTAAAACAACTTTCGTTCGTAAGACCGTTGAAAATCGAAAAACCGATTCCCGGTCGCATTTTCGCTTATATTTTAAATTACATATAAACCTAAACAAAATTTGAAAATAAATGTCTTATCAATTTTAGATAATTAAAACGATAACATTTCATTTATTAAACCATATAAATTAATATTAACAATTATTTACAAAAATCATTATTATATCGATAAAGCGATATCGATTTTTCCTTATTTTTTGAATCAAATATATATATATATATATAAAACTATTATAAATGATTTATTATCACTCAAAATAATATTAATTTTATTACTAACCTTTTGTTTTAATAAATTTAAAAATAAATAGAATTTATCAAAAGTGATAAATTTGCTGGTCGTTATAGATTTGCCCTCTTAAAAAAATTTCGTCCTCGAAATTACCCAGGACAAAAACCTAAAGGCTTTTCCCAAAATATTTATTTTTAAACTTACATTTATACTATGTATATTGATCATCCGTACACATTATATGATTCGATATTATATTCGAATTCACAATTTTACTTCCGATCTAGCAATGATTCCCCGATCCTTTGGTGCAAACTTTGACCAGGCTTTTTGATTAGAACTTTAGTTCTCCCTTGCATAACTCTTAACTATGATAGAGAACTCAAGCATCCTATCACAAACCCTTATCAATGTTCATATTCAAGAATCGAGCGATAAATCCATTTTCGGATTGGTGTAAACAACTCAAAGTTCCGCACTCGAATCTTATATTAAATTGTGCTACGAAATAATTCACATATTTCATGTGTATTTATTATCTTTTCCAAAATTATTATGAAAATACATCATAAAACTTTCATCTTCTATTCAAACTTTTATAAAGATACTTCTTTATACATGACCATTTTACATTTTTATTTTCAAATATTTCTACATAAAAACACTTTTATTTCAAAATGCAATTCAAGCATTTCAAAATAAATATTGTTAAAATATTGTTTACTACAAACCCAAAACCATTCATTAATAACTTTAAACGTTTATTTCAAAGATCAAAGCATACCCAAGCTTATCAATTAAGATAATACACTTTGATAAAAATGACAATCATCAATTAATTTACTAACCAATAATTAACATTATGCTTTTTAACTTTAGAAAATGATAATGATCGAGTAACTCAAAAATAATACCAAGGAACTGGATACTACTAATAGTATCGCATATTTTCTTAACAAGAAGAGGAATACTTAATAGAAGTGTTTACCATCCGAACACATCTCATGCCCATTTTTAGTTACATTTGAGCCACTCGAACTAATTAATCATAAGATTGCTTTTCATTTCCAAAATCTTATTTTAGAAATAATACTATTTTTTTCCAAAAAAATCATTCAAAATTCCTTTCAAAAATACTAAAATTTAAATTCTCAAAAATTCCTTTATAAGCTGTTTTATATATCCAATTTATGAAATCACTTATATAAAACATATTCATAAGAGATAAATTCCTTTAACATATTTTGTTATCGAATACCCCATAGTAAAATTGTGAAACTAAACTCATGAGGTGTTCATATTTAATAAATAAGCAAGCGATCAATGATAATAACCGAGTATTATCCTTTCCTTAATCAAATTACTATATTACTTGAGAAATGTTTGAAATATAATCCTTGCTAAAATTATTACGTTTACCAATTTTCAAAACCAAAATCATTTGTATATAATATTAAAAATTATGCGCTCATATATAATACTCTCCAAGTCATTCTAGGGTTTTACTAACCCTATCTCTAATGAGTTACTCATCCTAGAGTATTACTAACCCTATCTCTGATGAGACTTTACCCCCACCATAGCTAAGGTGTTTGCTCAACCTAAGCTCTGAAACCAAAAGTGACGACACACCTCATCGATCCTCGAAAATCAACACTAATACATTCTCGATATTCACGTGCCGCAAATCTAACTACCGGAGAGGCGGATTATCCTAGGTAAGAAAGAAAATAAAGACAGAACAGAATCTCAGGCGAATAGAGTAACATATATTATCTCAACATATAATCTTTACAACGGAAATTTTAAATACATTTATCAAATTTGAACATGGATAGTTATATATATGTGTGTGTGTATGTGTCCTTACAAAGGCTAATACAATACTCAAGTGTGGTGGAAACGGTCTTTAGAAAAATCTTCTAACTTCATGCTCCAAGCTCTCCCAGATTTCTTCTAACTTCACCTGACTACTAGGCTGCCCGGGAAAATTAGGGCACCAGAGTTTAAGGGAAAAAGGAATAAACTCCCGGTCAGTCATGGGACTGGTGTGAGAAACTTAAAACACGCGGTTTGAAAAAGAAAAGGTATTTCATATGACCACGCCGCATATAAACACGGAATGGGTTTTTACCTTATGATAACCAAAATTTGCTATGGAAAAACATTTGGTATTATTTTTAATGACATTCCTTTGAAAAAAATTTCAAGTAAACTTATTAATCTTTGTCGAAATTGTTATCATTATTAAATTCCGGATATGTTAGGCTCTACAAACAAAACTCTTACAATGCTTGTTTGGAGAATGGATTTTCATACAACGGCAGGTAAGGGGCTACCTTCCATATTGTACATCTCTAGAGGAATGTACCAAGGATACACAAACAATCCTCCGCATCTGGCAAGACCGGTCTATCCCTATTTAGCACTCATATATGGCCTGGATAGAACCGAATATGACATCACCCCGGTCGTAACCGACCTATCTGGGGTCCTATAGCATACATCACATACTCGACATATAGAGAGTAATCTATAAAGGTGATGACCATACCCTAATGGTTGCCAACGCCATAGCCTTGCCGCGTACCCTGCTTAAGCCATTATCGAGTGATGAGGTCTGAGGTAACGATTACCTTTCACATAGAACATTCTACTTTGAATGCCACACCGCCATTCCATAGTCACGTAACTGATTTCTACAACTGTATAACTCCTTAGCTCGTACATCTCAGAAGGTGATATGCTAAGAGAAGTTTCCTTCTCCACCACTAAATAGATGATACTTTCATAGAGATCAATTTATGTAACTAAAAATGCAACGTAAGACATTCTCCATACAAGTTGCCCAGGGACAGGACAAACCGAAGGCACTCTCCTACCTCATCCTATCAGGAATTACCCCTAGGATTAGTAGCGAGAAGTCCTTGCATCAAAGACCTTAAATGAAGAACTACTCCCACATAATATGATATGTGAAATTTCTTCCTAGGGTCAGCGACAAGTAGCCCTACATTCCATGTTCCAAATCATATCCATGTCTTCACTTGGAATACGTAAATTGGTTCGAAGTGGTGTTCAAATAGGAATCACCCAAATCCGACCCCGGTTCTTTCAAAATCAATCATAAATAAAAAGAGGTTCTATGAATAGGGAATCATTATTTAATTGATTAAGTTATTTTTATCGAAATCTCTTCTTGATATATATATATTTCTAGAACATTCTTTTCAGTATATACAGAATCATTAAACCCCTCTTATCAAATCCTTGGATTACTTTAAACCTTTTTAAAACAAGGAATAATTTGAAAATCATTTTATTTTTCGCTTAGGAAAATATTTCAAAATCATTACTAAATCTTAACATAACTTTCTTAATTCAAATTTCAAATTTTGATTAAGTTAAAACCACGTTACCTAGGAAGTTAATCCAAAACCAGTAAATTTTAAATAAGCAGTATCTATAGAAATCATCCAATTCTACTCAATATCAGTCCCCATATTCAACAAGTACTATGGGTGGAATAACAGTGAACTCACTTATTAAATTCCATGAATAGCATGAGTTCCCTCTTCAGGCTTTAACACTGAGTACAAAAAGATTATGTCCATAAAATCTAAGTTGTTTATACTCGAAAAATCATATCCTTTATACCTTTGAAAATTTTGATTCGAGTAAATCAGATTTACTATCCCATCCATTAGACTACTTTGCATAGCCAGGGAAAGAGGAAATAGGTTTTTCAAACCCAAGCCTAGATACTATCTCTTTGACAACCATAAGGCGGTCAAGTTATTTTATCGACTCTAAATCATTTAATATTTAACCATTCTATAAATTCTTCAAATTACCTTGAAAATATAATATCAATCATTTGAAAACATTTATAAAAGATTTCGAAAAGAACGGTATTCCAAAAATTATAGGAAAGTGTTGCGGAAAAGTGCTGTGGAAAGTGTTTTTCAAGCTATATTGATCAAAATGACTTTTTATCATTTAAAGTTCCATTTTTTGAACTCAAATCACTTATAAAACATTTTGAAAGATATTTATTCATATTTTTAAACAATTTTAAAATAGCATTCTCAAAGAAATCCTGTTATGGATTACAACTGCAAACACCACGATTTTTTTATAAACTTGTTTTTCTCATATTTCAAAATTTATTTATCGAACTTTCAATTTTCTTTTTTGTTTGAAAACTATGGATATAATAGTTCAGAAATTTTTTATATCGAAGAATTCTGAGCTATATTTCATTCTATACACTTGTTTGACTATTGTGGCGTGAAATCGTGAACTGCCGTTACACGACGCGCCTAATTTAGACTAAATTTTCAATTACCTTTCAAACTTCAGCAAAACACTTCTATATATTTACAAAACATTTCAGACTCATTTTTAAATCTTTTTAATGAAGTTTAACATCCCATATACACCAATTCAATAAATAAAGGAAAATGATTTCCGTTGTGCTTATCGACGTGTATTTCCATGACTTGCACATATATATATATATATATATATATATATATATATATATATATATATATTTGTCTTTCATATTGAACAAGCAAAATTAATGATCAAAGCATATTAACATCCATTGCAAACATCACATTATCATCCAAAAATAAAATATAAGTAAGAGTTTCTCACTTTGATTTCTATTGAAAAAAGGCTATAGCTTCACAAAATCGCGATCCGAGCTCACGAACCCTAACAACTTGTCTCTTGGTATGCTCGGCCATTCCATGCCAAAAGTGATGCTCAGACAAGCATAGAGAATGCGGTATAGGACTTGGGATTATTATCGAATTTACTAAAAACAGACCTAAAAATAGGTCACTTTTTCTCTAGTTTTTAGACACCTACTCTCTGAATTTGGAGAAGTTTTCAACATGAAAGTTGTATTAAATTCTTTTTTCTATGGTTTCAAAGAAGAATCGTTCAATCTGGTTTAGATATGAGGAAGTTATGGCCAAGAGTAGAAGAGATATTTTCGAAATCATGAAAATCATTCCCAAGAATGGGTCGACTTCTAGCTAATTTTTGTACATGTTGATCTAGGAATTTTGAAAAGTGATCAGAAGGAAAGTTCTTGCAAATTCTTTTTTGTACAATTAAAAAAAATAAAAAATTGATTTCAATTTATTATGATAAAGATATGATCAAAAGAACAGAGGGCATTCTCGGAACTAAAATTCTGGGCCTGAAAATGCAATGGAAGAAGTGGGTTTTTAGTATGGCTTAGCTTAGAAACTGAGGAAGCGGTCAACTAGACAGTTATAGCCATTGAAATTTGAATTGTTTTAACAAATGAATTTCACCATTTAGTTCATATACGATGAAGTTATTGAGGATGAAAAAATAAGTTGTGGAGGGGCTATTTGTAGGAAAAGAGAAGGAGGAAAATATCTACCTTTACATCATCCCCCGCATCACCACTACATGCTCCATCTCCATCTCCCATGTGCCCACTTTGCATCCATCATTTCGGCTACCAACATCCACCATCATAACCCCCCATATGTGGGTACTCAAGTGTACTTTGATGCGAGATTGTTGACTTAAAGAAAGCCTAAGGATTAAGCTTCTAAAATATCCTAGATTTTTCCTATATATGTTTATATATATCTCTGTGTGTGTGTGTATGTATGTTTATATGTATGTGTATATATGTTCATGTGCATGTCAGTATGTATGTGTATGTTGTATATGTGCACATGACATAAAAACAAGGTTGCAACGATTTAAAACAACTTTCGTTCGTCAAACCGTTGAAAATCGAGAAACCGATTCCCAGTCGCATTTTCACTTATATTTAAATTACATATAAACATAAACAAAATTTGAAAATAAATTTTTCTTCAATTTTAACTAATTAAAATGATCACATTTTATTTAAAAAACCATATAAATTAATATTAACAATTATTTACAAAAATCATTATTATACTGATGAAGCGATACAAATTTTTCCTTATATTTTCAAACCAAATATATATCTTTATAAAACTATTATAAATGGTTTATTATCACTTAAAACAATATTATTTGTATTATGAACCTTTTATTTGAATAAATTAAAAAAATTACCAAAGTGATAAATTTGTGGGTCGTTACACTAGCTTAGGTTTTTGATGGTTAGTAGTTTAGTACTTATGCTAAGCTCTTGTATTTTATTTTTTCAGTTAGCTTTTCTGGTGCATATACCTGAACACCTATTTCAAATTCATTTATACATATGGATGGCGCACTATTAATGTCGGCTAGCTTTGCTAAAATATCACTGTGATAGTATTACATAATTCTCTCAACTTGAGAATATTATTTAGCTTCAATATGGAATTCTGCTTTGATTATGGTTAAATCATGGCACGACGTCCATCTGATGACTATAGTTGGGTTGAGTTCAAGCATTAGAAGTGAAACTTTATTCAATGGAGAATTCGTCTCCTCGGTTGTACGAGATAAATATCACGTTCAATTAAAGTCAACATGAGGTCAAAGTCTCTGGCCATAGCAGTTAGTTAATAATAATTATTATTGTACCAAGGAGTTTGAGTTTGGACTATGCAAGTTGAATATGGAGGATAATGGAATTTGGCAATTGCTAAATTCCATAAGCCTTAATATGGTATAGTTTTGACGTAGAGAATTGGTATGAATAATTATCACTACCGGTGACCGTTTAAAATTAGAAAATTTGAATTTACCAAATTATGTAAGTGATATATTTGGCCATAATATCGCATCACTTACTGAGCTGATGTGTAAATTTTAATATTCGAATTGTTCAATACTAATCGCTGGCCGAATGTACACCCAAGAATCAAAAAATAAATTGTTGAATACTCTGACTACTACTTGATTTAAATAAATTATAACCGTTATAAATTAATCAAATTAATTAATAGTTATGAAATATTACCATAAATTTAAATTGATTTGCGTTGAACAGTATTAACATTGTGGTAACATGAAAATTATGCACACACTTATCGATATACGATATCGATGTACATTTATATTTGATTTAAATGGAAAGTGTTTGATCTAGCTTAAAATGGATTGGAAACCCATATGGGTCCAGGTATGTTCAGCCATACTATAAGGGGGGATGGGATGTATTTGATATTTGAGAGTTTAACTAAGTAGAGAAAAATGTGAATCGAGATCCACAATTAGCTCATACTTTTCTCTCCTATTTAAACACCTTAAATTCTCACTTTTGCTCACCCCCTTACAACCTCTGGCCAAAATTATGACCTTTTCCTCCATTCATTTTCAAGTTTAAAACACAAATTCAAGTCAAAATCGTGCAAATATGCGTAGATCTTTTAGTCAGGTAGCGCTTTCTGGAAGAGACTGGATTCAGATCAAAAGGAATTTGATAGGTTCAGTATTCAAGATATAACTATTAGACTAAAGACAAGGTAATATTCCAATTTTCATATGTGTGTGTGTATATAATATTCATCATTTATTTATATATATATAGTTAGATTGGATGTATGTCGTGAATCTTTATATGTATCTATGCTGTTATCCTGGAAAATGAATACACAAATATATCGTAGTTAATCTTTTTAAATCTATAAGAATATATATATATATATGCTTTATTCCAAAGAAGAAAAAATTTGAGTAAAAAATGATTAATAAAGTGATTTTGAACAGAATTTGATTTTTTTTAATTATATAAACATATGTATGTAATATAAGTAATGAATTTGTCAAATTAAATACATGTTAATAGTTCAAAAATAAAATAAAAATTTATGAGTGTGTATATATATATTTACTAAAATTTGTATATAGATAAATATATTTTTTAGAAACATAATACATTATGCTACTTCTAATAATTATAAATACATATACATATACATACATACATTGATATATATATATATTATAATTTACAAAAAAATTATAAATGTTGTAAAAGTTTATTTTCTAATTTTTTTTAATTATTTTGCATGGAAATTTGATTTAGATAATAAAACTGCCAATTTTAAATCTATCATGAGTTGGTAAAAAATTGCTTTTGCAAAAATTGATTAGTCAAAATAATGTACAAATATATATATGTTATTTATTTATATACTTGGTTATATAATATCATATCATATTATAAACCCTTAAATATTAATTGTAATTTTTATCCGACCTTTTAACCACGTAGTTTCGAATAGATTTAAATGATCGAATCGGATGAGCGAATGATGGAGAAATGACCCAAGGACATTGGAAATATCATAAAATGGCAAGAAAAAAGAAAAATTAAAAAATGAGCGAAAAATTTGGAAGTTCAATTTTTTGGAAGGGCCGACTTAAAGCGAACCCATAAAATTCTAAAGTCAGACTCAAAGCATAGCAAACTTGAGAAATTTTCGAGTCAGACTCGAAGCAATCCATAAAAATCCTAAGCACGACCCAGAGTGGACTCGGTACCGATCCTTGGGCTTGACTTAGTACCGATCCCTAATGACTCGGAGTAAACACTTAAAAATATTAGGTCTGACACTAAGCAAACAAAGGAAAACTCAAAACGCGAAAATCTTGGAAAATCTTAGGTCAAGCCCCAAGTCAACGCTCGAATTTCTCGGGTCATACTTCAAGCAAATTCAACCCAAACCTAAAGAACAAGGGGATCAGCCAAGTTGGGGATAGGTACCGACCCCACTCTAGGGATCGGTACCAACTCCCAATTCCATCTTGAATAGACCTCGTCTTCTGTCTATGTGCCTAACCTGATGCAAGACCCTTATTTCCAAGGTCGTTTTGTTGAATTAATGCAATTCTCTATTAATCTCTACGAGCACCAGTGTTAGTAATACCCTGAAATACACTAAGTATAGATTGGTGCTCTACCCTATATAGGGGATCGATACCGATCCTTAAGGGTACACCTGAAGTAGTCTCCACTCCTAGGCACTCTTCTTTATCTATATAGAGCCTAGTTCAAGTGTTTATCCAAAGTTCCTATGCATCGTATTGACAATCTCCATATACGACCTAAAGCAGCAATTTAAACTTCTACAGATCCATCGCTTGGACCAAAAAGCACCTAGGCGACTATGCTAAACAATCTTGAAAACATTTAAACCAACATCAAGATGAGTCAACACAAGAGGTCATAAGGCCCTAGGATACATGCATAGTGATCGGTACCGATCCCCAACCCTAAGGGATCTAGGGCCAAGATTTTTTGGAGGACTTCGTCTTCATCGTGAGCATCTGTAGATAAAAGTCATCGAGATACTTGGTCATTTACCTCTATAAATACATGGTAATGCTTTATTCTGAGGTTCTTTGCACCGCTGCTACACACAAACTCCACTGTTCTTTGGGATCTCTACCGATCCCTCCTACTTGTAATCACAAAATCTAATGCAAAAGCAATAAAATCGTTCAAGTAGATGTAGGCCAAGATTGCCGAACCACTATAAATTTTTGTATGCTTGTTTTCCTTTTGTTTTCTTCTGTTTTTAATTTACGTTCTTTATTTAGTCTCCACTCTCTTACTCTTTTGGGTGATTGTGCCATTTTTGTTTCAAATATTTTGGTGCTCTCACTAAGAAATCAGTTCTCAGGCTGTTTGAATCCTTGTCAACTATTGGATTGCCTATAATCTAAGGAAGAAATCCAATTCCTTCTCAACTACTTTCAATGCTATTTAGATTTTCATAAACACCACAGCTTCAAACACCCCTAGAAAATACAAATCTATTGCCTCCTCAAAAGCTACTAATGAAATAGAGAACACTAACCTTTATGCTCTGGATGAAGATGCGTAGCAATACTGTTAATGCCTAAAATCCTTAGATGTTATCACCATGATCTATTTTGAGCATATGATGAAAGAGCTATAAGATAGCCGTGCAGAGTTGAACCGGCAAATCCAAGAGAATAGAAACTTGATGACCCAGCTGGATACACACTATATGAAGACTAGGAGAGAGCCAACCCCTCCATACTCAGAATTAGGTTGTTCCTTATTATCTGATCATTTCCTGAGAAACAAAAGGTGAAGTACAGAGGCATATGAAGTAGGAACTAATAGGTGGGAGAATGCAACCGACCCTCTCCTTGGCATAGGGATCGATACTGAACCCATCCACTAAGGAGCGGGACTTCAAGGAACGCAATCTGGCCACACTGTGACTTGCTAGGGAACCGAAAATGAAGAGTTTGCTGATGAATTGCCCCAAGGAATGAATACAAAGCTTCCAAGCAGACGGTTCTTCCAAAGTTAGGAGAACCTAGGCGACGAGGCACGAACCGAGATCATTTCAAGCGAAGCACAAGGTAAAGATTACGATTACCGTAAACCAACAGGTACCCAAGAGCTGAACTTGGCTGAAATGGTAAGGCAACTTATGAGACAAAGTCAAGGCAAAACTAATGACGACGGGAGAACTTCCCCTAGTCAAAATACCTTCGCTAAAGTAGTCTTACACAAAGAGCACCCATAGAGATTCAACATGTCGACGATACCCACCTACTTAGGAAAGACCGATCCTAAACAACATCTCATGAAATACAAGTGGTGTATGGACTATGCCAAAGCGTCATATGTAATCAAGTGTAGGTACCCATAGTTAGGTGCCTACCTAATCTCCATGGCCCATGATTAGACCTTCGAAGATATACTGAGGTAAGCGTGACTCTACCGCTCATTAGCTAAATCTTGCCCAGAACTGTGATCCAAAAAGGGGTGTGACTCAAGCCTCGGCTCTCAACCTCTTTTCCGGCATTTTTAAGAACATTTATGTAACATCTTTGTGGCCTAAAACAAACTGCTACGGATGCTACAGACGTCCATAATCTTTATTAATGGTGATAAAATATGGTTATGTTAATCATATCAATAATCAGAAGCACATGAATGCGAAAAAATTTCAAACATTATTTAATAACAAATTTTCATATTTCATTTCGCAAAAGTATTTCATATTCGTTACATAATCCCATTCGCAAACCTATGCTCAGAGAAATTATAATTATTACAAAATACTCTAAGAGCCACATATGATGATACCCCTTTGGTTGATAAGAGTCAGATTCAGGGAAATTATACAATTTTGATATTACATCCAAATAGACAAAACCAACTATACATCGGATGTAGATAAAGCTCCTAATATATAAATTACCCCTACATGTCTCTGAAATCTTATTCGTCTAACTGGAACCTAAAAGCCTTTACCGCTGACCTACTCAAATGAATACCTAAGATTCAAGGGGAAAACATTTTTTTTTTTGTCAAACAACAGTTTGGTGTGAATAATAACTTACCATCTAGAATCAAGTAGATATCTAGTGAGACTGCGTCACTGGACGAAATGACTTTCCCCTTACTAGTATCTTATCAAAATGTAACAACCATATACTATGCTCCTGTAACCATAATGGTTAGAACATAGAAAATAGCATTTATAGTTATGCAATACATATTGGATTACCCATCCTAATTCATTATATTGTCAATCTTAATTTTAAATGACCACGCGTTACATTTAAATTGACTATCCATCTTATTTTAATCTGACTTCCCATTCCATAATTATGTGAAATACCCCTCTCATATTTAAACATATTTGGAATTATATGAACTATCCATCTCACATGTATTTATTACTTGGATTACCCATCCCCAACTGTATTGAGTACCCATCACATATAGTTTAGTCATTCAAATTTTGTGGATTATCAATCACATATATTCCATTTAACTTGAAATATATAGTCTATCCATTATACATCCCATAGTATTCCTAGGATGAATATGAACCCTTTATTATTCTCATAGGTACTCTCTGTCTCTAATAGGATGTAGATTGTCCATCTCACATCCCATAGTTCTCCTAGGATGACTATGAACCATTCACTAGGCCCTTTAACGCATCTTACCCACATGTATCTATTTAACTTGCGTTACCTACATGTTTCTCTTTAATACGTGCTACCCACATGTTTAACCTATATCTATTAGTGTCCTTGGTTAGGTTATTTCCCTTTATAAATTTGCATTTCAAGGTGACAAACATTGGTATCCCCTAATGTTCCAAGTCGAAGTTTATCCTCATTAGTACCCCAAATGATAATGTCGAAATT
Source organism: Allium cepa (assembly GCA_030765085.1). Lineage (NCBI taxonomy): Eukaryota > Viridiplantae > Streptophyta > Magnoliopsida > Asparagales > Amaryllidaceae > Allium > Allium cepa. The sequence goes on along the minus strand of CM060932.1, from coordinate 508,497,895 downwards.
ATTAATTAAAATTAACATTGGTATCCTCAAGAAATTAAAGTCAAAACATATAGCATATGGCTCCTCACCATTCACTACTTTAATATAGAATGACACCAAAGTTCATATTTTAAAACGATATTTTTATCCCTAAGGACGTCTTCGAAGTAGAAAAAGGTAAGGCTTTCTGCCTTTCATAAAATATTCACACTTAGGTTTTAAACGACGTCGATCTCTATCCAAGGTCGAAGTCATAACTTGAGTATAAAAGATCACGCCAAGATTGATGATGTCGAAAACTATGAATACAATTGGCAATCCGCCAAAACATAGGGTCTTCGACCATCTTGCACATAGGTTACTTCATTTATTATAAAACGTTTTTGGTTCTCGCCAAAGTGGGTCACTTTGACGCTAAAGAAAGAACTGAGACATCATTGCCAAATATAAAGACATCGAATTTATTGAATAGTAACAACAAAGAACTCATCGTACTTAAAATTATTTAATAAACTCATTTTGGATATTATGCTGCTTTATATATAGTCAAAATCAATAGAAGTCACATCATTGCCTTAGTTTGGAAAACATACGAAGTGATAAAGCACGACATCCTTTAAAATTATGGTGAAGACATGCGAAGAGATGCCTTGGGCGTGGATGAATAACAAAGACGCAATGCTACAAATTTTAGTTGTTGCTATCATCTTCCTCGGCATGGTTGAAAGCATTCCATAACTATTAAGTAGTTAACCTATGCTTCCCTCCTTGGCGACGTCGACAATTATAAAAAGCTTTAGGCATGATAAAAATATGGATGTGGGGTGATCCTAGGCATCATGGCATCAATGTAAATAACCCAAAAATTGATTTCTTACCAAATAAAGTAAATACTTTTCACCAAATCTAATTCCTTATTAAATTCGCATTGGATAAAACTATTTCTCTTCTTTTTTTTTCAAACCTTTTCAAAAATCTACCACATGAGAATTTCAAGTTCCAAAAACCATATTTAAAATAATTAATTAATATCCTTAATTAATTAGTCCTTCCAAATGCTCGTCCAGAAAAATAAATTCATAATTAATCGAAATCACTTGGGAAATATCTCAAAAATTCATAAAAATTCGAGACTATCCTTCTCTTTGCCACATAAAATTTTTAGGGCCAAAAATCATACCTCATTGTTTTGAATAGCTAAAACCCGAAATTAAGTTATCTCCTCTAATCACAAAATCTAGTGCAAAAGTAATAAAATCATTCAGGTGGACGTTGGCCAAGATTGCCGAACCACTATAAATTTGTGCGTGCTTGTTATCTTTTTAATTTCTTCTTTTTTTATTTACTTTATTCATTTAATCTCTACTCTCTTACCCATTTGGGTGTTTGTGCTATTTTGTTTCAACCAATAATGTATGTATATATATATATATATATATGCATGTATATCTCTGTATGTGTTAAAAATAAAAAATTGATTTTTGTATGTATATATTATTAAAATATAAATGATTTGAATTTGAAATTAAAAGATATTTTTAGATCTAGATCTGGTTATAAATCTCGAAATTTAAAATCCAAATTTGAATTTAACTACATATGTTTATTTTAATATATTACTATATGTATATATAATAATAATCCTTTACAATATAATATATGTGTATGTATTTATTTAAGTATAAACATGATTTTATATATCACATCAATACACACAAACACATTTATATTAGACGGAACATATGAATATGGAGGGGCTGACATGTCTGTTACATTGTAAATCACGGCATTTATAAATTGGCATGCCAAACCATGAGCAATGTATATGTTGCACGTACATGTGCACATGCTCATATATGTGTATATAATACGCATGTACACATTATATGATACAAATATGATATCAAACCAAAATTTTATTAGCGAATTAACTAAAATAATGATTTTATTCAAAAATTAATTTAGATCAAATTTAGAACAACTTGGACTTCATAGGCCCAACAAGATCCAATATTTTAAAAAAAATTGAAATTTACCCATTTAACCCGTTGTGTGTTGGCCCAAGTCCAACAATGATATCAAAGCCCAATAACCTTTGCGGTTTAAATTATTAATGTTAGAGCCAAGTAATTAGGCTAATCTTTTGTAGTAAGGTGTCTAGAAAAGGAGTGTGTAGGCTGGGTTTGGAAAATCAAGTACCCAACCGTACCTTGTTATTGGTCTGGCCCTAAAGGTAAAGTGAGCCCAAAGGTTATCCTTAATAGAAAAGGCTTAATTTGAATTTGGGAATTGAGCTAATTTTCAAATTTTATTTTAAAATGAAAACAAAATTTTAAATTTGAAAGTTAAATTTAAAATAAGAGAAAGTTCAATAATTTGATTTTCAAAATTGTTTGAATTTTTTAAAAATAATTTTGAAAATTATAAAATTATTAATTTTATTAATAAATCAAATAAAATAAATAAATAAAGTAATTAACTTATATGTAATATATATAATGATATATGTTACATTATCTAGAATTGTTTGAAATGATGTAAGTGTGTGTGTGCGCGCTTTTCAAAATTAAATAATCAACTAAAAAAAATTAAATGTTAATTATTAATAATGATATATATATATACATAGATATATATGTATGTGTATAACTATAAATGCTTTGGTACATATATTTAATTTAAAATGTTTAATTAAATAATATAAAATTAATTAAATAAGATTTAAATAACAATATTAGTATAACATTATACATAAGACTATTATATAAGTTAATCAAATTATAAAGGTGTACAATAATTAAGACTTATGTAATATGATTGTACAATAAAAGGTGGCAAGAAATCTTATATAGCCCTAAGGGATAAATACACACTTACAATATGTACACTCAGATTTTTAATGTGTTCGCACCTAAATCATGATGGTATTTCATAAGAAATACATTATTTCATATGCCGATATCACTCAGTTAAATATATTAAAGATTATGAGTTATAACATAAAGTCGTCCTCTACCATTTATGTATTAATAAAGTACTTGCATAATCTCTAGTTGTTGAGCAAACTCAAGCCAGAGATGTTACGTTTAGTATTATTAATGTATAGAAAAGATGAGGTAAGATAGCTATATGTATTTGTTGAGAAAACTCAAGGTACATATACTACACTTAGGCCGTCGCAAAATGATAGGTATGAGTGGATAATCTCTTTTGATTTGTTAAGCAAATTCAAGGTCAAAATGAGAATAGGATAAAGATCACATGTTAGGAGCTATACATTATACAACAAAGAAGGAGTTATCCATCGATTGTGGGGCTATGACTTGTTGAGCAAACTCAAGTCGAAATCCCAAGACAGACAAGTTCAAAAACCCATTACTGAAATCGAAAGAGTTCTATATTTCATCTTAGAGTTTGAAGAAACATAAAAGACCGGTGGGAGGTTAATTAGTAAAAAGAAATGTAATATTTAACCTTACCAATATTTTATGAACATCTACTATGAATAATGTCCTAATCTACTAACGTAAAATTTTCATAAAATGTCTATACCTAAATTGTTTGCTGAAAATAAATTCACTGGACCTAACTATATAGACTTGCTAAAGGCAATAATGGTAGTACTGATAGACGATCGTCTATTGTCATCCATAATTGAACCTCCACGGGTTAGACCAGTTGATGATGTGGACCTTGAATTTAGATTATCCCATAACAATAGGTCCTGGACCTAGAGATTATCCAAGGTTACATGCTGTCCACACTAGACAAACCATTGCAAAAATAGCACGAAAACATTAATGTCCATCGGATCTTCGACGGCCTTAAAGCTTTGTATACGGAACAGTCACGTTTTGCAAGGTATGGACTTACGAAGAAACTTTTTAATATAAAATTGATGAACTTCATAAAAGTGATTACGTCCTAAAGATAAGGGCTATATTGATAAACTTACTCAATTGAATGTTATGATGGGCAACGTGCTGCAAGTAGATATGATCTTAGGGTCTCATATGCCTTAGTTTGAGCCGTTCATATTACACTATAATATGAACCAATTGAATGTAAGCCTTGTGGAGCTACTCAATATGTTGAGGTCAGCCAAGTCCTCGTCAAAGATCAGAATGCAGTGCTTGCGATTAAGGGGGGCGCATCACTTTCAAAAGGTCAGAAGAAGAAGAAAAGGGTTAATAGAAGCACAGGGAAGAGTGCTCACACCGATAAGGGTGAATGTCACAAGAAGGTTCATTGGAAGCAGAACTATCTTGAGTAATTAAAGATTGTCAAAATGAAGAGACAAAATAGTTCTGCTGCTCCTACTGGTATATTTATGATTCAAAATTATTTTGCAATCGGTAAATTATCTTAGGTTTTAGATACTAGATCTGGATCTCGGATCTATAATTTATTATATGGTCTTAGGAAAAGACGTCTTGTGGTAAATGGTGACATGAGGCTTCAAGTTGTAAATGGATCTCTAATAGATGCACCAACGATTAGAGACTTTAATTTAAGTTTCTTAATGGATAAGTTTCGATATTAGGTGACTGCTGCTATGTAAAAGACTTTATTTATGGTATTATTTCTATGTCTAGATTGTCGAAGATGGGTTATACATTTTGATGTGATAATAATGTTATGAACGTTATGTTAAATGGTAATAATGTCTATGATGGTATTTTAGAGGAACTTATGTAATCAACACTAATTATGTTTGTGCTATAAGTAATTATTCAAATGACGATATAATAAGATTATCTTTGGCATTTAGGTCAAAACTAGAACAACATCCCAAACTATATGAAAGTGAGTAAATTAAACAAGAAATAGTAAGAAAACGGCAAGAACACGTAGATTTTTGTAGTTGTTTGGTAAATTCGATGGCTACGTCCACTTTAATCTTATTTAGATTGAGCCTATCACAAGTACAAGAGTGTTTCTAGTTAGAATGGATCTATGCAACCCCTAGGTGATAAAACTTGAGTAAAGAATAAGAGAGTGAAGAAGAGAATGGAAAAAGGTCCTTTATAGGTTGCTTTAGACTTAATATTTATAGGAGAATCGCCTACCAGAGTCGCCAGATCGCTGAAGATCAGGTAAAATTCTAGATCTAAGAAGGTAAAAGGGAAAACGAAGCCCCTCACCCATGGCCATATAATTATGTCGAGAATGATACGAACCTTGTCAATACCAAGAAGATTTACTTAGTGCACATCATTTGACACTCCTTTGCTTCACCTTGTATTTATTAATCTTCCAACTATGAGCACTATTGTCTCGAGAATCAGGTATTCAACAAGATGTGCTGATATATCTAATACTTATTAGTTTTTGCATATCCTTTTGAAGTTTCTCAACTACTTCTTTAAAAATGGGACCCTGGACAACATCTTTAGCTAACTATTCCTTGACCAAAGTTCTAGATCTTATCATAGCTCCTAAAAAGATCTCAGTATCGACATGATTTCATGTCCGTACTAACCTCTTTTTACACATGCGCTTAGACTCCAAACAACATAAAGCCTTATCCAAGTCCATTCGAAGCTTGCCTTTAAGTCATCGAACCATTTCGTCTCCATTTCGACATCTAAATTCGTTTGAAAGCTGCTCGGTTTAAAAGATGGATAACATTTGCCTCCACCCCCACATATGCTTATGTTGAAAAAAAGGTATGCTTTGGATCAAGACTAGTGTATATAACCTGCGCATAAAATCCATCAGTCATCGAAGAATCACTTTGATGCATCGTCTCTATTTCAATTTCCAAGAGCATCCCCTCATCCACTTCAAATAGTAGTCATACTACTTTCTGTTCCAAGATCTTGATCTAAATCACTCTAAATATCATTCCATGCCTCATCTAGGTGAGAGTTCCTTCTCTTTTCTTTTCTTTTTTAAAATAATTACTAAATCATATCAGTACCGACCACTTCATGCCGGTAACGTTATGAGATACTAGTTCAGGGGGTACCATAAGTACTTTTGCACTTAGAAAAATTTTCAACCGCAAAAATTCCTCAGGTGATTCTTAACTTCCAACCGCTAACCATCTACTTCAACCTCGAGCTTAGGCCATTGCCATCTCCTTGCTTCTGTCGCCGAACCGTCTTCGCTTCATGCGAACTCCATCGCCTCAAGATCTCGGCCCCAAGTCCTTAATCTTTAGATCCAGATTTGAATCAAGTAGTTGTCCGAGACTAGGAATCATGGAAAACATTATGGGGGCTATCAATCATGGCTGGAGTATACTCACGATTGGTAGTTGATTGGATTTTTGGTTTGGGATCAGCTTTAACTAGGGACCATGTCTAAAAATATCCCTAGGGACAACTCCATGCTCGAACCAAAGTTGGCGCTATAAATCACTGGAGTCGCGATGTTTGAAACCTTCCCATTACTAGCTTTAGGTCATCATTATAATTTCCTTAGGTCTTCAATGTCTTGCGATGGTTCCAAGCTGTCACACTCAAGATGCTTAGGCGTTTCCAATCGAAATTTGATCAATCACAAGTTGTCATTTTAAACCCCAACAAGGCGGTTCTTTCCAAAGAACCATCATGCCAAGCGCGCTTTGACATTGAATAATTCCATTATGTGGAACTTCAAGTTACTACACAATCTTATGTTCCTGTTATTGTAAATCCTATGATTATTGGTAAGATCTGACACAGTTCCATTGTTTGACAAAGCTTATTTTCTAACATGAGCGGGCTATCTACACAAAATATTATGTTCATCGTGTATGGGACACAAAAGGCACATTGCATTGATTGACACTTCAAATTGCCTAATGCTCAAAATCCGATTGGTCAACACACATCGATATCCATCAGATTTTAAGCATCCGTCACATAAGTCCATATTAAAATAGACTTTAAAGATAGAACATACTTGATCCTGTTCAATATCAAGTTTTCCAAAACAACTTGATGTAATGATCGCCTTACACATTCGACACTCAATATACCCTAAAGAGTTAGCTGCTATGGTGCCCGATCGATGTAGGACGATTGCTAAGGGTGAAAAGAAGGGAAATAATTATAGAACCTACATTATATCTCACATCGCATCGAATAAAGTATAATAACACCATGGATACAAAACAAGTAAGACAGTATTAACTAAATTAACTACAATATCTAAGTATACAGGTTCATAAGGTTATATAAGATAGCAGTACAGTTTATATAACTGTTAATAAACACAAAAGATAAACTGTCTCTAAGTAAAATAAGCAAACACTACTTAGGCTCCATAGTGTTGCACATCAGAATAAGCAATAGTAAGGCAATATATAATACAAGAAAATACCATTCTGCTTGTCCTCTGTGCAGCAACTGCATGCCACCTAACCTACTATTTAGTCCACTCATTTAAGAATATTTGAGATAATAAGAAGCAATGCATAAAATCTCAAGTCAGGCAATGATCAAGTGTAAGCGATAACAAATCTCAAAATGCTATACAAGTAGATATAGTAAGGAATAAAGGTATAATTCTTATACCTAAACTGTTCCTACATCTAAAGAGTTAACGCATAAAGACAATATTATGCTACTCTACTATCACTATATTAAGGTAAAAACACATCCTCGTATACTGTCGGGTGCCTAGATATCGATCTCCTAGATACCTACATCATATGACATCCTTAGGGTGTCAATCGACTACTATAACAACCATAGAAAATGTAGAGTCCGTCAAACAATCCTAACTGCTACTCAGTATGCCTTAGATATATGATAACTCATATGACCATTCCTCTATAGGATTAATGGATAAATACCGGTTTTCAGTGTACTCGCTCACTAGCCCATAGCTGACACTATATTGATTACACCGATTTAGGGTATATGGATCCATCCTTTGATATGAGATAGCCACTGCAAGTACCCAATGAGCATCCTCACAATACCCTTGCTCATCAGAAAATATACCGAGCATTAATGACTTGATAATAACAAACCATGGAAAACCATAAAAAGACCAGTGGGGCCTCCAACAAGGTTTATCACTACTAAAGCTTGGTCAACTATTGTAGGTCTCAATCCTAATTTATTAACTAGGTCATTAGAAATAAAAGGATGCGAACCCTGGTATCATGCAAAGCACGTAAGGATATACCATAAATAAAAAGCATACCTTGAATAGTGATACATTTCCCTTCTCCTTCACCAAGGGAGTAGTCAACGAGGTTGCAATGACATCCAAAGCATATGCCTCCACACTTGCTTCTGCTTCACCAGTTCTGGGCAACTCTTTGGCATATGTTCGAACTTTCCATAGTTATATCACTTCTTTCCTTCCTAATCAAGTGGCCTTTATCCCAACAACCATAGTAGATAGGATCTCACTTGCCTTCTTCTAAGTACTTTTTCCCTCGGAACTACTTCCTCTTCCCATTCTATTTCTTTTTGCCTCTACTGCCTTGCTCTAATTTTGGCTCTTCCTTAACTATAGCAGACATTTAGGGTATTAACTCTCAAGTTGAACATCTTTCTACATTATCTATTTAAAAGGGTCATCAATGTGCCCTACAAGCTTCTCCTTCAAGAAGTCAACTAACCCCATAATAAGATTCTCATTCTTCTTCAGTGGAGTGACGATGAAAGACATCCCTTACTTTGACAAAGCGTAAAACTTTGCCACATATTCGAAGACGGACATGTTCTATTACTTCATTTGACAAAATTTTCTAAATAACATCGACTTTTAGATAGCGGTATGAGTTTCCCCTCAAATCTAGTTCTAAATTTGTCCCAAGTAAAGTAGTCCTCAGTAAGGATTTTTATAAGATTTATGATATTTTCTTATCTTATTGGATTCCAATCCAATCAATCAATTTCATAAAAAATAGAAATTAAGTAATTTAAAAAAAACTACTAGAAGAATTAGTTGATTTATTGATGCAAACTATATATCCATATCCATATTCAAATAATATTCTTTTTTCCGATCCGATTTCTCCACCACTACGAACCCCGGTTCGATTCAGGCATGACACACTTTTTAGTCAACCTTAGTAGCTTACCACTAGTTCATGGCTCTACCTTGAAGTACTCGGGATGCCAACCTCCTCCTTATACATCACCTATTCCAAGTCGTTGAAAAACCTCTCATAGGTGTCTAACCATTCCTACACTTCGATAGTCGATTTCGTTCCTTGGAATTGTTTGCCACCAATATCGGGAAATTCCTTATTTAACTTCGCGAAATCAACTCTAGGCGCCTACACTTGAGCACCACCAACAATAACATTAGGAGCATCTCCTTGGGTATTTTGAAGCATATTAGCCATATTCGCATTGGACATTACATGCAAATCTAGGTTAGCAACCATTGGCCTGATCTTCCTCGACTCCAAATATGGATTTTTTTGCAACATTTCTTATATGCCGACTCATTCTTGATCTAAAACAACAATGGTCGATCTCTTATAAAGAAAATTCCATCAAGGGTATCATGTGCGCATGCAACTTACATAATATATATACTACTATATAGTTTTGAAAACAAAAATATATAACAAGTAAGCTCTCTTTCTCATATATATACACACTCTCGATCCACTCTAGGGTGATAACTCCTTTCTGCTACTGGATCATTGTATCAACTTGGAATTTAGGGAGTTAACGTGAGTTGAATCGCTTAACCTAAGCTTTGACACCAAACGTGATGTTCGCACCATACCTTTACTACCCAATACACAAAATGTGACATTGCTTGGTCGACGTAGGACGATGCCAAGGGTGAAAAGAAGAGAAATAATCATGAAACTATCGAATTTCTCAAAATGCATCAAATAAAGTATAATAAACATCACATATATAAAACAAGCAAATCCTAAAAACTCAATTCGGACAATAGTTTGGTGTGAGTGATAAGAAATTTCAATATTCTATACAAGTCGATATAGTAAGGAACAAAGGCATAAGAGTCATCCTGACCCGCCCTTACATCCAAAGAGTTAGCTCATATAGCCTATGCAGACTAATTAGCCAACATTAGGAACCAACAGATAAACATTTCCACCAAAACATATTTATAATTCTAAATATCGATGATGTCATTAATGCCTATAGAATACATAATGATACCATTGTTATCTAGACATTATATATATATATATATATTATGTTATACAATTATATAAAAATATAGACTTTTTGTAGCACATAAGAACAATAATACGCTAATCTACTATCATCATTTTGTTTTCATTTCCCCATTTTGTCTTTATTCTATTTACAGAAACCTTCTACCTTCCTTTACTTCCAAGATAAAACCTTTCAACGTTCTATCCATGAATCACCCTTCTTAGAACCTGCCCTTTTAGATAATCATCCTCATGACTCCATCAACATTAAGCCGTCATCATCGGAACATAAGTCCATCATCATCGAGTTACCATCATCTAAGTCCTGAAGACATCATCCTTCGTCAAGTATCAACGACCAATTAACATTCGTATTCGAGCTCTTTCCTTGCTCCTTTTTGTTTCCATTCATTTTTACGGAGCCTTTCCACGTTCCTTTCTTTCCATAATAGAACCTTTCAATGTTATATCCAAGTGTCACCTTACCTAGAACCTGCCATTGTGGAAAATCGTCCTTATAACTCCATCAACATAGAGCCATCATCATAGAACACAACTCCATCATCATCGATTTACCATCAAAGTCACAAAGACATCATCCTTCATCGTGCCCCCACATCGTAATCAAATGTCAAACACATGAACAAACACCTTCAGCATGACCAGTAGAACACACTCAGGATCCCTTGGGAATTTGGCCTAAAGTGGCCACTCTCATTTTTTCGGTATCGACTTAAACCTATTCATATCGGTGTCGATATGAATTACATAGTCAAAAATTGGCAAAGTATTTCGAGCCCTAATAACTTCCCTTTGCTTGATTTTATCTCTCTTTCCATAGCTTAAAACTCATAGCCATAGCCTCCATTGTTTCCTTGAAAAATAGTTAGGTACCGAATTGTAAAACTTCAATTGAATGTTGAAGGTAAACCTCTGAACTCCTTCCTTGCCTTGTCTCAAAGCCTGTCTAAAGTTTCATAGCCTAAGTCCTAAAATAACCTCCTTTACTGACTAAACTACAAAAATCTATCGACATGATTGGACAAGCCAAATTCTCTCTAAACCAACTGCAACCAGAATTGTTGGCTCCCCAAACTCCCCCTAATAATATATCCCAGCCTCCTTCGATTTTGAGTACGTTTGATCTTCTTTTCGCCAAATCGACAATCCATCCTAACTACACTAAAAATAATAATAAACACATCAAACTAATTTATACAAAGCAAACATCATTTATACATATCCAAACAACATATTCAATTCATCCAAACATGATTTACAAACATCTAATTCCCTAGATCTATTTCTATGTAAAAGTGAAAATATGGTTCAAGAAGGGGTGCAAAACCATTTTAAAATCCATTTCTATATTTTTACATTCAGCTATAAACTTGTATGAATGTAATGTCAAAGTTTGAATATATTTTAATATAGAAATAATATCAAAAAATCATTTTAACTATATGAACATGCATATAATAGTGAGAGATCATAAATCACTCACTCAATAGCCTAAACTACTAATTTAGTCCCCAAATCTCAAATGGACAACATTATTAGGATTTCAAAGCAACCAAAAAATGAATTTAGGATCTACCCCTTGCTAGTTAGCCTTCTAATGATGGTTTAAGCTAGATTCGGTATAAAAGGAAGAGCTTTTTGATGAAATCTAGGTTAATGGAGATGTAGATATGTTTTTGGGAAGTAAGAAATGATTTGGATGTGTCCCATCATCTCCAGTTTGGCATGCCCTAAAATGGGTTAGTGGGCTCACGTTTGGGCTTACCTAATTACATACCAATCGTGCTAGTGGTAGTCTAAACTTAAAACAATTGTATCTCCTAAAAAGTAAGCCTATTTTCCTATTATGACTACTTTATGGAAAGAGAAACTATCCTGTAGATCTAATGGAAGTGGTTTCACACTCTCATTCAACTTCTATCAAAAGTTATAAAATTTACAAGAATTTCTAGGTCTAAACTGTCAAAAAAATTGTAAAGTGGGCAAACGTCCTTAGCAGTCATTTTCCAAAGTTATATTATTATTTTTGCAAGGCAAGCACGCTTTATAGTGGGTCGTGCTACTTTATTAATCAATTTTATAATAGGTGATCTGCATATGCGCAGATCAACTATAGATCAAAATAAAAAAAACATGAGTTAGGCAGAAGGCTAAATTATAATATGGGAAGATACAAAAATAAACCCTATCAAAAGTGGGTGACCCGTCATCAGATGAATCAAACCCAGTCACATGAACATATATGCTAAAAAACTTCCTAAGAAAAGGAGCATAATCCTAGGAATCCTACGAGCAAAAGAAAATCCTATCCCAACTATCATCCTGAAGAATCTCGGTGTCATGATTTCCATTCTCAACATACAACGAGAGAGAAAGAGAATCACCTTATACCTGATATATTAAAAATCTATGATCTCCCACAACATCAACAGCATATTTATAGAAACAATCTCTCATGGAGGAATAACGAAACTTGTCTTCATGAACCCAAACTTGCTCATTAGAATACTAAGATATCATTTCTGGAGATAATTTGGAGATAAGGGTAGATACAAGAATATCAATGAATTGCCCCTTAGGACTATGGGTTGGAACTGGTTCCTTGCAAACCCAAATTCGCTTCTCCACCTTTGGTAAAGGAATTTTATAAGCTGATGGAATCTCAAGGTCCGCCTTTACCAAAGGAACATGGGATAGAGCCGTAGCTTGATATTTGCAATAATAAGCCAAGTGACCAAAAGAACAAGTAGTACATATAAGAGGTTTACATTTATAGTTTATTTCCACAATTGCAACATGCCCGAAAGTAGATTCAACAGGTAAAATAGAAGGAAACAAGCCAGCAGATTTAATCTCAATCAAGGCTCTAGCATATCCTATCCTATCCCTACTAGCCGTAGTAGCATTAAAACAAACTAGACCCCTAACAAGGTTAGCCAACCAATTAATTCCAATTAATAATTGTAATACCGAAGGAATTTGGTGAATCGAACCCAAAAAGGAATGGATAGGTTCTCCAGCAGATTCCACTGAGGGATTCTAACAAGTAACAATAAAGGGTTTCCCTAAAGTAATAGTTGGCTTTGCTTCTAGATTTTTAAGACGACCTTCTGGATATGAAAATTGGAAATAAAACTTAGGATTATCACTTCCTATTTTAATTTTACCTTTTGTCACCACTTTTTCATGAAATTATATTTAACAACCAAAGCGATGTCATCATCAAGAAAAAACCCACAAAATTGGTTATGCCAAAATTCAGAACCCGTTTTAATTATTTCCCAAATACGACTTCATATAAATTAAATAATAATATTTTAAGACCCTTCGATACATAAATATGGGACGTTACACTCACCTTTTTTAGGAGTTTCGCTCCCGAAATTCCCAAATAAACCAAGGAATAGTTAACCTTAATTGCCGCACATGCCTAACAATCATATGCAACAATCAAACATGTCAAACAAGCAACCTTGCAATCAATAATATGGATAAACCTATCCTAGCATGTGAGATACTAAACTATCCTATATGATATTAAAATTAAAAGTAAATATGATAAATAGTAGGCCTTCACAAAGAGTTCTAGATATAAAGCTCTTATGCCATTCTCGGTTTCCCACGTGCAATCGCCTTCACTTTTGCCCCACTGAACCTTTACTAAATCCATTATCTTCTTTCTAAACTGCTTCGTATCACTTCCCACAATACGAAGCATCCTACGAGGTCTTGAAGCTTCTTGTTCAATCTTGAAATCATCAAATTGATTTGGTGCAATCTTTACTCCTAAGTCAAGCACAAACTTCCACAAGTAAGAGATGTGAATACATTATGCTTGCCCTCCATCTTCTGAGGTAAGTTATCCATATATGTTAGGTTTCCAATCCTCCCTACTATTGGAAAAGGTTCTATGAATCTCGGCACCAACTTCCCATTACTACCAAATAAAATAATATTCTTTAGTGAAGAAATCTTTACAAACACCATATCATCAACAAAGAACTCCAAACCTCTATGTTTCTTATCAACGTAGCTCTTCAGCCTATCTTAGGCAGCCTTCATTCTATGACAAATGACTTCAATCTTCTCTAATGTTTCTTTGATTATATCTAGCCCAAGTATTATTTTCTCGCCCGCTTCCTACCAATATGAATGGACGTTACACGGTTGGCCATACAATGCTTCAAATGGTTCCATACAACTGATAACTATTGTTGTATGTGAATTCTACCAAATGCAGATGATTGTCCTATGAGCCACCAAAATCTAGAATGCACGCTCGCAAGAGATCCTTTAATATACGATTCATTCTTTTAGTATGCCCATCGGTTTGCGGGTGATAAGCTATATGGAGATACAACTCCATCCTCAATGCTTCTTGTAAGCTCTTCCAAAACCCACTAGCGAATAAAGGGTCACAGTCACTCATAATGTTCTTCAGCACACCATAGTATCGCACCACCCATTTCACATGCAACTCGGCCAATTTGGACGTCGTTTTACTAGACCTAATAAGTACGAATTGAGCATTCTTTGTCTATCTATCGATTATGACCCAAATGTTACCATACCCTCCTTTGGTCCTCGATAGTCCATCATTAAAGTCCACCGAAACTTGCTCCTATTTCCACTTGGGAACTTCAAGCAGTTGTATCAACCCACTTGGCTTCCTCTGCTCTGCCTTTACCAACTGGCAGTTTATACACTTCGAGATGAATGCCCCGACATCCTTCGGCATCCTAGCATGTGAGATACTAAACTATCTTATATGATATTAAAGGAATATTATACACTTTACCAACTGGCAGTTTATACACTTTGCGAATCCAAATTCGCTTCTCTACCTTTGGTAAAGGAATTTTCTAAGCTGATGGAATCTCGATGTCCGCCTTTACCAAAGGAAAAGGGGATAGAGCCGAAGCCTGATATTTGCAATAATCAGCCAAGTGACTAAAAGAAAAAGAAGTACATATAGGAGGTTTACATTATAGTTTATTTCCATAATTGCAGCATGCCCTATAGTAGATTCAACATGTAAAACAGAAGGCAACAAGCCAGCAGATTTAATCTCAATCAAGGCTCTAGCATATCCTATTCTATCCCTACTAACCGTAGTCGCATTAAAAAAACCAGATCCTCGACAAGGTCAGCCAACCAATTAATGCCAATCAATAATTGTAATACCGAAGGAATTTTGTTGAATTGAACCCAAAAAGGAATAAATAAAACCTGTTCTCTACCAGATTCCACTGAGAGATTCTAACAAGTAACAATAAAGGGTTTCCCTGAAGTAATAGTTGGCTCTGCTTCTAGAATTTTAAGACGACCTTCTAGATATGAAAATTGGAAATAAAACTTAGAATTATTACTTCCTATTTTAATTTTACCTTTCGGTCTCCACTTTTTCATCAAATTATATTTAGCAACCAAAGCGATGGATTATCATCAAGAAAAAACCCAACAAGTTGATCATGCCAAAATTCAGAACCCGTTTAATTATTTCACAAAAATATAAAGTCCTACGACTTCATATAAATTAAATAATAATATTTTAAGAGCCTTCGATACGTAAAATATGGGATGTTATACTCTCCTTTTTTTAAGACTTTCGCTCCAAAAATTCCCAAATAAACCAAGGAATAGTCAACCATAATTACCGCACACGCCTAACAATCATATGCAACCATCAAACGTATCAAATAGGCAGCCATGCAATAATAATATGGATAAACCTATCTTAGCATGTGAGATACTAAACTATCCTATATGATATTAAAAGTAAAAGTAAATATGATAATTAGTAGGCCTTCACAAAGAGTTCTGGATATAAAGCTCTTATGGCCTCCTCAGTTTCCCACGTGCAACCGCCTTCACTTTTTCCCCACTAAACCTTTACTAAATCCATTATCTTCTTTCAAAGATGCTTCGTATCACTTCCCACAATACGAAGCATTCTACGAGGTCTTGAAGCTTCTTGTTCAATCTTGAAATCATCAAATTGATTTGGTGCAAACTTTACTCCTGAGTCATGCACAAACTTCCACAAGTAAGAGATATGAATATATTATTATTTCCCCCATCTTCTAAGGTAAGTTGTCCCTATATGTTAGGTTTCCAATCCTCCCTACTATTGGAAAAGGGTCTATGACTCTCGACACCAACTTCCCGTTACTACTAAACAAAATAATATTCTTTAGTGGAAATTTTTTTACAAACGCCATATCATCAACAAAGAACTCCAAATCTTCATGTTTCTTATCAACGTAGCTCTTCATCCTATCTTAGGTAGCCTTCATTCTTTGATGAATGACTTCAATCTTCTTCGATGTCTCTTTGATTGTGTCTAGCCCAAGTATTATTTTCTCGCCTGCTTCCTACCAATATGACTGGGCGTTATACGGTTGGTCATACAATGCTTCAAATGGTGCTATGCAACTGATAACTATTGTTGTATGCGAATTCTACCAAATGCAGATGATTGTCCTATAAGCCACCAAATTCGAGAATGCATGCTCATAGGAGATCCTCTAATATATGATTCATCCTCTTGGTATGCCCATCAGTTTGTTGGTGATAAGCTATTTGGAGATGCAGCTCCATCCCCAATGCCTCTTATAAGCTCTTCCAAAACCCACTAGCGAAAAAAGGGTCTCGGTCACTCACAATGTTCTTCGGTACACCATAGTACCGCACCACCCATTTCACATGCAACTCGGCCAATTTGGATGTCATTTTACTAGACTTAATGAGTATGAATTCAGCATTCTTTGTCTACCTATCGATTATGACCTAAATGTAACCATAACCTCCTTTGGTCCTCGACAATCCATCATTGAAGTCCATCGAACTTGCTCCTATTTCAACTTGGAAACTTCAAGTGGTTGTATCAACCCACTTGGCTCCCTCTGCTCTGCCTTTACCAACTGGCAGTTTATACACTTCGAGATGAATGCCCTGACATCCTTCATCATCCCATCCCAATACTGTGTCTATGCCATATCACGATACATCTCATTACCATCGGGATGTATGGTCAATCTAGAGTGGTGGCACTCTCGTATCACCTTATCTCGTAATCCATCAATATCGGAAACAAATAATCTTAAATCCTTATAGAGCCAATCATCTCAGTCGAGTCCATGCCGCCTCGTCTCATCATACTCCACTTTATTTTCTATTTTTGCTTTCTAGCATCTCACTTCTGATTAGTACCAATCCTCTAAATCAAATTCTGTCTAATGGTCAAACACTTCTACATCTTTGACTCTAAATCACAATGAGATCCAAAGTCATAACCAACAATATACTCCTACCGCTTCCACTCTAGGAACATCGTGCTCAAAATGGCATGTCTCCTACACAAGGTACCGACGATTGCATTTCCTTTACTAGGCGTATAAGAAATCCAAAGTCATAAGGGACTAAGAACTCCAGCCGTCATAGTTGATGAAGTTAAGGTCCTTCATCCAGAATTGGTATTTCAAGGATAGTGGTCTGTGAACAACTCAAATCTTTCTCCTATTAGATAATGCTTTCAAAATTTCGTTGCAAATCTATCGCCATCAACTCTAAATTGTAGGTTGGATACTTTGTTTTATGCGGCTTCGGCTTTCTACTTCATGGTAGAATTCCTCGAGATCCATTGGTGGATCTCATATCAATGATATCTTAACATATGAATTATCTATAACCCCTGACACTGTTGCCATCAAAACCATTGACGGATCTAGTCGATCCACTGAAACAACTGCTGCATTAAACCTGGATAAGAAACTTTTGAGTGATTCTTCTGCCCACTTCTTTACTGATGTCAATGTCATCACGTTCTTGGGTCTCGTAATGTGAACCCAAAACTGCTTCAAAAACCTTTCGACCAATTCGGTCAATGTACTGATAGAACCATTTTCCAACTTTCTAAACCATAGCGCAGCTACATCCATTATGTACAAGGGGAAGCATCATTCCAAGACTTCTTCTGATGCTTTGAGTACTTCCATATGCTATATATACCTCATCATTTGCATAGTCGGATCCGAATTTCCATTATAAACTTCCATTGTTGATTGTTTTAATTATGATGGATTCCTAACTTCCTGATATTAAGAGCGAATGGACTTCTATTTACATCCTCCAGATCCCTGTTCACCAATCCTGCATGCATAGCTCACCTGATCATCTCTGCAAACCTATCATTGTCTCCCAATGGTAGTCTCTAATCATCATGTCCAAGCTGCCCTCCGAGTCCACGAGGGAATTTGGGAACATATTCCTCCGAATAAGCATCCAAATTCTGATTCACACTAAGCTCCATAGGTTTGGTTACAGGTCCTCCAGCATCGTGATAACCAGACCCGGGGGCATGCCCCTTGCTTTTCGGGATCGGTGCTGATCCCTCTAAGATGGCCAGCGATTGCCCCTAGCTACTCTATTCCATTCCTTTGTCCATTTGCTCCATTACCATGTTCCTTGTTCTGGTTTCCAGCGATTCCTGCTACTTCAACTCCTTGATCTAAATTGTCATTAGCTCTTATTGGTCTATTTCCTAGGTTCTGTGCTCCAACTTGTCCAATCTGTCGGAGTAAATTTTGCATCATCTCCTCCTATCTTTTCAGCACCTTCTCCTTCGTAGCATCCATCATTATTTCCATTTCATCCCCGGTGATGTAGGTAGATGCTTAATTAGCTCCAGCTCCTTATGAAGCCTCCTGACTCCCTCCATGGTCGCTGCTTTTCGGTAGCACTCTCCTTGTTGATTGACACACCATTGCTTCCTAGATCCAAGCATCCAAGCTTCCAAATCTAAGATCTTAGCTTCCAAATCTACGGGTGCAAGTCTTCTCGGTGAAAGCACTAAAATGTTGACACCAAAATTGGCCACCATCATTCAGTTGTATGAAAGCACAAATATCCAATTCGATCACAGAAACATGAAGAGAAATAAATGAAGAACACAATTACAACAATCAGAAAGCAAGTAAATAGAGATATAGATTTATAGTGGCTCGGCTAATTCCAACCTACGTCCACTCTAAAAAAATTCCTATTATTAGTTTATATTGTTGATTATAGTTACAAATCCATGAAATTCAAGAATCAAATCAGCAGAGTATTGCTTAGGTACAAGGTGAAGTGAAGCAGGAAGAAGATGCCCTTTTTTCTGACGCCATGCCAACAGTATTTATAAGGCATGAGGTGCACGAATCGGGCTGAGATTTCGATAGAAGAACCTCCAGGCCATGACGAGGCCATCCAAGAATTTTCAAGCTTGTTAGGGCCCATAATAGGGATCATTATTGACCCATATTTTGGGGTTCAAATGGGTTGTGATATCTCTTGGGAGTTCCCTGTTAGCTACTTGCCCTCCAAATTTTGTGTCATTTCGACTTACGGTTTATGAGATATCGCATTTTCCATGAAGTGGTGTTGCATATACTCCGATGTCAGTCGTTCCCTTTGGAGGGATAGAAACTGATCCCTCCAAACTCCTCCAACAGTCCTTAAGGGAGCTTCTCCATGTTATATTATGTATAACCTCCAAGTTCCATGTCAATTGGCTCAGAAGATATTGACCAATCATTGCCAGAATGAATATAGCGGATCCCTATAAGGGAAGAGTATCGATCCCTTCAAGTTTCATGTTTCGAGGTGCGATCCCTAGGGTGAACTCCCTAGAGTCCTCTCTTCCTATTCCTAGAGTTTCACTTCGATCCCCTTTGCGGCTGTTGAGTTATTAATAACTTTCTATCGAAATACACTTACTCCCTAAAATATGTGGATCCCTAAGATGGAAGTTGATTTTTTTTCGATCTTCTTATTTTTTGAATCATATTCCACTTCGAAAATTTTGTCTTATTTATCAATTCCATTCAATCTCGACTTCATTTATTATCTATACCTGATTTCTAGGACCACAATCGTCAATCTAGACTCATTGGCCATGACAATCATGAAGCCTGTTGGGTTAAATCCACTTGTATACTGCCTGGGCAAAAGATGGGTTAATAACAATCCCATTAACTTGCCTAAATAAGAAAATTTTAATATTTGAATGGGATGGGAAATGCACGGATACCTGTGAGAAGTTGAAGGAGTTGTTGACTTGTACACCAGTGCTAACTATTCTGGATGGGTCGAAGCATTTCACCGTTTACACCAATGCATGAGATACTGGGTTAGGAGTTGTTCTTATGCAATAATAAAAAGTTATAGCCATTGCAAGTAGGCAGTTGAAGAATCATGAGAAGAGATATCCCACTTATGACTTACAGTTAGCAATTATTGAATTCACTTTGAAGATGTGAAGGAACTTTCTTTTGGAGGAAAGATTTGGATTATTCACCTACCATAAACCCCTTAAAAACCCTTTTTCCTATAAAGATTTGAATCTTAGGCAAGAGAGCTAGATGTAGTTTATAGCATCATATGATTTGAGATTCAATATACTCATGGAAAAGAAAATGTTGTTACTAATGGCCTTAACTAAAGGCATGCTACTCTTAATGTTATATATGAGTGGAGGTAGTTGGAGTTCCTCTTGAATTTCAATTTTCAATCGCCATCTGAATTCATTCCGCCATCCAAATTCATTTCATGTTATCTAGAGGCTATGGAAGTAAGGCCAACATTGATGGACCGCATCGATCAAGAATAGAAGTGAGATGCGATAATAATTGATGTTTTGAACAAGTTAGGTAAGGGAGAGTGCTTCTCGACTTCCATAGGTATTCGATCAACGAAAGAGGATGGTTAAGGAGAGATGGGCGGCTATATGCTCCAGTAGTGGAAGATATTTTGGAGGATGTATTGGCGGAGTGCCGCGACTTAAGAGGACTATACATCTCGGCGGGGATAAGATGTACAATCATATGAAGTAGATTTTCTATTGACCGGGGAGGAAGTGGTGAGCAGTGGAATATGTCACTAAATGTTTGGCGTGCCAAATGAGAAAAGTGGAAAAAGGAAAGTTTAGAAGTTTGTTATTTCCATTAGAGGTACCGACTTGGAAATGGAAGCATATATCGATGGACTTTACAGATGGGTTGCCTCGAACTAAAAAGAAGGCAATGAAACTATATGATTATAGTGGATAGATTCACTAAGATTGCCCACTTTATTTCTGTAAAGAGAAATGGGACGGTAGCATCTTTAGTGCAAATTTAAATCAAAGAAGTGGAACGATTGCATGGAGTTCCGATTAACACTGCTAGTGATAGAGACCTCTTATTCATTAGTGAATTTTGGAGGATTTTGTAGTCATCTTTAGGAACGATGTCGAATCTTAGCACCTCATACCATCCATAGACTACGGACAGACATAAAACGTGAACAAATTTTGGACGATCTGTTGAGAGATTTCATCATGGAATTTGGAGAACATTGGAAGCAATAATTACCCTCAGTGGAATTTGTGTACAATAATAATTACTAAACGACGATTGGTATGACACTATATGAAGCCTTATATGGGAGGCCGTGCAAATCGCCTAATTATTGGTGGGAAACTATTGAAAAAATTCTACGTGGACCAGATTCGATCTGTGAGACCATGGAAAAAGTAAGGTGATTAGGTGGCGAATGAAAGCCACTCAGGACCAACATAAGTTCTATGCTGACTGGAAAAGAAAGGAGTTGAATATTTCATTGGAGAGATGGTAATTGCTATGGTTTCCCTTCTTAGGAAGGTTATAATATCTAGAATATCTAGGAAGTTGGCGCCAAGGTTAGTTGGATTTTTCTAGATTCTAGAGAGGGCGGGGAAACTTGCGTATCGAGTCGGGCTTTCGGCTCAATAAGCAGGTGTCCAAGATTTTTTTCATGTATTACATTTGAGGGAACTTTTGCACGACACTACCACCATAGTAGAAGTTTATAAGTTAGCTGATATAGAGACGGAACCGATAGCGCCTCATGCCACCATACATATAGTGGAGCATGGAGTCAGGAAGCTTCGTAATAAGGAAGTTAGGCTGGTCCAACTGCAATAGGAGATAATCCGGTGGAAAACACATGGGAAACAGAGTAGAAGATGAAAGATTCTCATCCTGAGCTTTTCTCCGGTAAATTATCTCTCTCCAAATTTAGTATTGTTTAGGTTTTGGTTGCATCATAGTTGCTAGATTAGATAATGGGGATGGTTGCCACGCGTTTTCCTATTCTTTTTCTAGTCATATAGAATCCTCTACATATTTAAGATGTTTGCATGCATACCTATATGTCATGATTTTGCATTCACGCCAGGGTTGAGTTCACCTATAATATGTTGCATACATAATGACATTGCATTTTTGTATGAGTAGATGGTTGCGTAGATAATTTAGTTGTATAAAATAGTTGTAGAGTGTGCGTTCCACTATCTATCCCTTAGGAATTTCTAGAACAAAATTCTTTTAAGGAAGGAGAATGTAAAAAATAATAAGAAATTAATAATTAATAATAAGGATAAAAATGAAAATTTTGCAACCATCATATTTTTGCCACTAAACATAAACTGTTGTGTTCATGTTAATTTTCTTAGCAATTTTCGTATATAACGTTTTACGATCGGAGTTCAAACGAAGTAATTATTGATGTTTGAAAATTTCAAAATGGAAATAACTCAAAATGTATTCAGGAATTTATTCGAAAAAAATTAAGATAATAAATGTTAACGATAGCTTAGGGTCAAAGGAACCATTAACCTTGATCAAAAAGTAATAAATTAACAAAAATGGTAATAAATAATATTCGGTCACGTACAAAAGCTGGTCAATCGCTAAAGGAAGGCCAGTCAACACAATGAAGGTTAGTAGCTAGGGTTTGCCTAGGCCAAAGACAGCCTGGATTCAATTTAATAAAAATGTTCTTGATCCAATGGCTCTAATGCGTTTCAAAAACAATAAATAAGAGGCTAACCCCATTAATTTTATTCACAAGAAAAATATAAACAATAGCCCCGTCAGTTCTCCTCCTCCTCGATTAACTTTTTAGATTTGAGGTTCAAGATTTAGGTAAAGTTCAGTCAGATCAAAGAAAAAAGGTAATAAGTTTTGGATAAGGGTTTCTAGGCACAAAGAAGAAGTTGTAAAAAGATGTAGTCTCAGGGACAACAAGTTTGTTTTTTGGTCTGAAGGGCACTTTATAGTGTAAATTACAGAATGATAGTTGCAATTATCATTTTCTGTTTACACTATAAAGTGTCCTTCAGACTAAAAAGCAAACTTGTTGTCCCTAAGACCAATTTTTTTTCGAACTTCTTCCATGTACCTATTTTTCTGTTTTGGATATATATGTATTTATTTATTTCTATTCTTTCCTAATCTCTAAAGTTTGATTCTAATCTATATACAATTGAATTGTAGTATATTGTAAAATTAAAAGAAGATAACTGGAGGAGAAAATTATGTTTCATAGGGGCACTAATTCTACTAGATTAATGTAAATAAGTTAGATATTTTGATTCCATTTTTTAATATATATGCAGTTTTTTTTTGTTTAGCTAATCTAAAATGGTCTATTAGCTATTATATAAACTATGCTTGTATTGAGACTTGTATGGATATGGAAGTTTTGACATTTAAATTATCTTAATAACGTGTGTAGCAAGCAAAAACCTTACTAGAGAAAATAATTTTAAGCATGCTTAGGATTATTTAATAAAAATTAGTTAGTCTAATAGTTATGTTAAGTATGGATATATTTGTAACACATAAGTCTTAACGTATAAAATAAATAAGTAATAAATAACGTAGATCCCTATAGAAAGAATGTTAATAAAAATTGTGGAAACTAATCCATTATTAAAGATAAAATAAGGAGTTTCCATTATATGTCTTAAGACGTGTGTGAGTGTGTGTGTGTGTGTGTGTATTAGTATATTTTGTGATGTTGGAGAGCGGAAACATGACTAAGTTATAGGGATATGAGGTCAGTTAAAAGCAAATAGAACTCTTCCCACCTAATTTGGCTACCAATAATGTGACTTTGGAACTGATATGAGACATCGCCTATAATAAGTGACCATGGTGACACGAGGTTAGTTCCAATTCTATAGGATAAAGTTGCTCAGCTAATCTGGCTACTAGGGCCTACGAATGGTAAGGCTAATGTAAGGAGTCGTAATTTAGGTTACGGGTCATAGAACGGATATCTTGGTATGGGCCTGCTTCAGGGATGGAGGTATTAAATGGCTATTGTAGTGTATGTCTTCTTCCCATTCAAGAAGTGTTATATGGTTGGGATTATCTTTTAGATGCGGTAGTGGGAAATCTCTTTAGGGGTCCATTTCGGGGCTAAGGTATTAAATGACTATTGGACGCTCTACTTCTTCCCCTTTAAGAAGTATTAAACAACCTTATGAGATTTCTTATGATGCCAGCTAGGAAGTACCATAGAGGGATCCGTCCTGGGTCTAGGTATTAAATGACGAAGATATGCGTAAGGAATATGCATTAAATGGTAAGAGTCTTCCTATTTCCTATTTAAGAGGTATTAAGTAGCCCATATACGTTCTCTCACATAGTTAGGACATGGTTAACGTAAATGGGTCATTAAACCCCATATGTTTCATAGTTGTGTTGCACTCGCGTTATGGCTATGAAGTTGGACTGAAAAGAGCCATTGACATACAGTTGGAGATACATTATGGAGCTAGACTAGAAGCGCCTTTGGCTTACAGCTGGAGATTTACTCAGTATGTTATAGTATATGAACATGTGTTGTTAATTCTACTATGTCTGCTATAGTTATAGAATTAGCTTTTTGTGACGAAGAGCCAGAATGGTTAAGGAATCTACTATTAGAAATTCCTATATAGTCAAAACTAATGAATTTGATATCTTGCATTATGATAGTCATGCAACACTATCACGATCTTATAACATGTATATAATGAAAATTTCAGGTATATTGGCCTAAGGCACCATGTGATAAGAAAAATGCTCACTAATGAGGTCATTATCATTAATTTCACGATATCCAGCCAAAACATGGCAGATCCATTTACAAATGGACTGGGAAGAGACTCTATGTTGGAAACATCAAGGGAAATAAGCTTAAAACCAATATAAAACAATCGTCTATGATGATAACTTGACTCAACGTAATGAAATTCATTATCTCGAGTTCAATGAGCAATAATTCATCATACCATGCAATTGAAAGCACTATAATATCAATTTAAACTAGTATTATATTACATTCCAGGAAAAGTACTTGGTACCTGTAATGATATGGTGGATATTATACTAATTAGTACTTAGTAAGTTTACAACTGAAATACTGTTCAAGTGTAAAATTATAGGAAACTTCTTATAAATATACCTATATGAATGCGCGAAGGTGGTGCCACCTTCTTCGAAACTGTAGCTTAGAATCTGAATGCATTTCATGAAACCGAGATACAAAAATGTCAATCCACATGTCGGCTTCTAAACTATCTAAAGAAAAGAACGAGCCTGTGAAACATATGTGTTACATCATGTAGATTGACGGTTCAATTCTTAGTCAACCGCTTTATCCCGATGTGCTTTTATAGGTTATCACGATGTATAGATTCAAGTCCACAAGGCTTATATACTTATGCACGAGTTTTTCTACAATATATGATAAGATAAATTGTATTAAAATTTGATGGAGGGTTGTTAACGTAAATTTTAACGAAAATTCGTGTGAGTGATTTTGTTTTAGAGAAAAAGAAAGAAATAGAAGAGGAAGAATGAGAAAAGAGGATAGTCCTATATTGTAAGATAAATGGAACTATCTATTTTTAAATATAGGTTTCAGAAGAGAAATGATGGACCCTCTGACACCTAATTGTTTTCTCTTGGGTTGAAGAGCGAGGCCATGCATGTTAACACACACCTGTCTCGCCTACTGTCCGGCCGGGCTATGTCGGGTTTTGGTCCAGCTATATTTTTGGATGTTATTTTTCATTTAAGCAGTTCAGTTTTAAGCCGTTTACAAGCCTTCAAATATAATAGTAAAACGACGGAAAATGTTCAAATTACTAAAATTAAATATAGTGGCAAAACAACGGTCAGAAAAATGACCGTTCGGCCAACCGATAATTTGTTTAGTAAATGGATGTTTCTCTTCGAATGGATGCTTCTATTCGCGCACGGACACATCCCTTCACGCCTATATAACGACAGCCTCTATATAGAAAATTGAACGCTGAATTTTTTTAAACTCTCTCTTTTTCTCCCACACTACTTTGTTTTCATTTTTTAAAGTGATACATTTGGTTTGTGATTCTACAGATCAAAAACTCGAAATTCTTATCCCTATAGTCATCCATATAATAGTTTGAATCGATTTTTGTAGCATAACTGCAATCTATTAGAGAGGACTAATTCTCAGCTTCATTATATCTTGGGAGATGGGTTGTTGCAACTTCGATTACCCATTCGCTTACTTAAACGAGTGGAAATGACAGATAACGTTTTAAGGAAAACATCATCGACATGCCTTGGAGCAATCTTTGAAGATTTGATTATTGTTGTTGTTGTGTCACTTCACTAAAATCAAGAATACAGACCAACAAAATTATACGAACTTTGATCAACTCGTTGTTTTTCTAACAAATTAATTTGTGCTCAGTCTGTTTAAACCAAACCAACAATGCCTTCATATATAAATAATGGGTTCAAATATTCAAAATTTTAAAGCACGAAAGGTACCGATCTATTATTGAATTTACTTGGAGTATGCTTAATGGAGGAATTTTAGTCAATGACAAATTATAGAGTTTTTTTAAATGTCAACCCTTTATGTAATTTATGCGAAAAGCATGTGAGGACACTAATCCTCCTAATTAAACAATATGATATAGCTAATAGGTTTGTTTCACGTCCATTCTAGACTTGATTATTGGCTCTAATATAACCTTGAAAGATTTCCTTAGTAAATTACTTGGTTGCCTAAATGGTTGTGGATTTCAAATCACTTGTTATATAGTTTGGTGTTTACCGAAGGCTAGAATCATTGTTTTAAAGACTTAATCCAAACATGGTTCAACTACAGTTAAACTTCGACCTTAGAGCGTCACGGTTATGAAAATAAAATAATCTTGCAGGTGGATGAACCAACGGTCTAGTATCAAA
This sequence comes from Allium cepa, assembly GCA_030765085.1. Classification (NCBI taxonomy): domain Eukaryota; kingdom Viridiplantae; phylum Streptophyta; class Magnoliopsida; order Asparagales; family Amaryllidaceae; genus Allium; species Allium cepa. The sequence goes on along the minus strand of CM060932.1, from coordinate 508,470,721 downwards.
ACCTTGAAAAAAACATCTAGACAAACCTCTTTGAACCACATGGTTTTTCAAATTTAAAAGATAAGCTACCGCTTTACTCTATGTTTTTTCACATAATCAATTTAAAAAATAATTTCAAAACCTTAATCATAATATCGTTGATTAACATATCAATTTTGGACGATATAATACATTGTTAATGTATATTTTATGAATCATTGTTAATGTGAACTGCTTTTATCTTAAAAAATTGGAAAACTTACACTTTGTTATAAAATTATTCTAATTAATATTTATTAAGTGTTCAAAATTAATTATTTTTAAAGGTCAATGTATTACGAGTGCTCTCCTTGCAAAGAGAGCCACTGTTCCAAAAAAAGGTCAGTATATTAGTTATAATTAGTTATATTTTAACATAATTGAATATTTTTACATTTAAATTAGAAAAATAAAAAATAACGATCAACGTAATTTTCATGATCTGATCGGTTGAATAACTGGTACATTTTGCACCAATATGGTTTAACTTATGATCCGGTCTTCAAGACTATGCTAGAAAAGATTGAATATTCAATTCAATGGCCTCATCGATAGATGACGACAGGATGTAACGCTCAGAGCATACCCAATAATGGCATGTTCACTTCAAAAATGTCATTGAACTAGCCAGGTGTAGTTGAGTGTGGTTTGTTAACTTCAAAAAACTAGCTACTTGTAGTCTTTGTGGCAGGTGAAATGAACTGGAGGATCAGTTGTTGAAACGGCAAAAACATTGTCGTTTTAACGCTCCAACGAATTAAAACAGCAACGTGTTTGACATTCTAATACCACGCCAACGACATTGTCGTTATAAATAAAAAAGCGAAGGGGCTACGAATTAAGACGACAATTAGATTGCCTTCGTAAATAAAACGACAACCTAATTGTCATTTGTGTCGTTGAATTGAAACAACAATCAGACTCTCATTTTATTTGTCTTCTCAGTTACTTAAAAAGGTGATCCTGTGATCGGTTCATGTGTTTCTGGGTGCAGACTTCGTTTTATTTAGCTTTTACAGTATGAAAATAGTGAAGTAAACAAAACAAACGTTGGCTGGCCTTAAGTAGACTTATCAACTTGTGAAAAAGTACAGACGTGGGTAACTTTTTTAGATGTTCAAACTAACTTATCAGTTTTTGTACAACTGTTACATTACGGTTGCTCCGCTTGCAAATTAGTTTGAAGCAATGTTAATGACTTATTTAGAGTCATAAGCGTATTTACTGTTGTGCTAGTTTTCAATGGCGAATGAAGAAAAGTTGGGTGTACTTGCAAATTCTTTAATGACGGCTCTACGGTGGAAGCGGAAACAATGAGAATAGAGTCCGATATCGAACTTACAGGCAGATTAAACCTTCGTTGAGATCATTACTAAAGGCCATGCAAATATAATTATAAAACGTATCAATGATCAAAGTTCTTCAACATGTTATTTATGTTTGGTGCTGTTGTATCTTTTGTTTGGTTGTTTCGATTCAGGAAATTATTGTCAAGGACAAAATTTTACAGCTTTTTAGCCTCAAGGACAGACCTTCAATATTTTATCCTGAAGGACAAATTTCTGTAGGTATCAGTTTTTAGTTATTGATAGCAGTTTTTAGGTATCAGTTTTAAGTTATCGGTAGCAGTTTTTAGGTATCAGTTTTTAGCTCGGTATCAGTTTTGTTGTCCTTATGAATAATTTTGGAAAATATTTGTCCTTGTGAAAAATTTTTAGAAGAATGTTTGTCCTTGTGGTAAAAATATTGAGGTCGTGTCCTTGAGGCAAAAAATACAGAAAATTTTGTCCTTTAAATTAATTCCCCCGTTTTGATTAAACACAATTACTATTTTTTTCCTTAATAAAATAAAATAAAAATAAAAAATGAATCAAACCCATGATTAATCTAGGTGGTATTTGACAAAAAGTATCATTATTTCTACATCCACGACACGCATGCGCTAAAGAAAAAAAATATATACCCACACGGTGTAAAATGTACACAACTACAGAAATGTAAACTAAAATAAAGTTCATCTCAATGTAGGCATTGAATCTATTATTACATGAATATAAACAGGCATATGTGTTTGTTCAATGAATTAGGTTGAAGTCATGCAAAATGAAAGCGATAATAAACAAACAATTTTCTAAACAAAGCAGGCTATGATCTTAAATAAAACTAAATATAGCCACCGCATTAAAAATCATATTCCCAGAAATACATACACTTCTATTTGTATCTATACCTATGACATATATAATAATTTCCATATATATAATTGATTACTAACTTGATCGTTTGTAGTATAACTTGCATTCTCAAACTTTCCATCTTGAAATTTTTACGCAAGTATAGGTCTTTATATATTAAATATCAATCGCCTATTGCTAATGTAGAAGAAATGAATTCACATCCGAGTTTATTTAAACAACATACAGATATGGCTCGAGAGTCGAATACTCTACCAGATTTTCACAGTGGCTTGATTGGTTTCAGTGATATGCCTAGGTTATTTGAACCATATACTTCAGCAGATTATCACAGCTGCCTGAACAGTTTCAATGCACATCTACAACCAGTGAGATTGTAAGTTGCAAAATGATTTTATTCTCGATATTTATCAATATTTTGGTTTCATACCATATATTTATTTCATGCTAAAATCTGTGTATTTTAACCATTTTTGTGTATTTTGTATCTACCTCAGCAATGCCTATAGTGGCCTGAAAATTCTGATCGGTGAAGAACACATCAGTTGCCAAAATGATCCTTTAACTTTCTCGTCTTCATCAGACCAAATTTCTGGTTCAGTTTTTCATTGGTTATGAATTTTATTAATTCTAACTAATTTGATATTTCATACTAACTTCTTTCTCCATGTATCCAAGTTAACTGATTGTTTTCATTAAACCGCAGGACTGGCATCTTTGAGACAAAATATTAAGCATTCTCAACAATTTGGATTCCGTACCCATCAACAAAATGTTATGGTATATATAACTATATATGCATATTTACTATTAATTTATATATTTCTTGAATAAGATCATGTTGTATGATAAATTTTTTAATGGTTTTTTTGTAGCTACTGAAGAATACACAGAAGAGGAACTTATTGCAGAAGCCACAAACTGGATGTGGAAGCAAGAGGTTTAAGAATGGAGGATATGGTGATGAAATTGTGAAGATACACAAATTTCCATTTGCCTTACCACCTGTGACAAATGTTTGTTATTGTTTTTTTTTAAATCTTATTTTCGATAAAAAATAATAATAAATATAAATGTATATAGTTTTAATGAGTAGGTGTCCCATGCAACAGTGAGAGAGAAAATTACAGCTCTTCAAAGGCTTGTATCTCCATATGGCAAGGTAACTGTTTCATTAGTACATATTTTTTGACTAAATACTTGGGTAGCTTGTAAAATTTAGTAAATAATTTTGCTCTTTTTTTTATCCTTGTCTGAATTACAAATTTATAGAAAGATATGGCATCGATGCTTCAGGAAGCTAGTGAGCATATTAAAAGACTTCACCATGAGATTGGGGTAATTAACTACGAACTGTACCATTATTTGAGATTATTAAACTTCAGGTCATAGCCAAAAATATCATTATATATTAAATTGGTTTCGTATTATATCGACTAACCCACGTATATTATATTATAGGTGCTGACTTATCCATATTTTAGAACCAAGTCATCTCGAATCATTCACGTAAATACATACCAATTTCAAAATTTCCTGTTTTGATAATATGTGAATCAATTATTAATATGGGATTATGATTTATTATATGAAGGATAATTGTGGAAGAGAACAGAAGAGATCCCTTGATGCAAGGGGGCTAACTCTTGTTCGGATTTTGCCAGCTCTTGTGAATCTCACTGATCAAGAACCAGTCATTCTTCTTTGATTACTAAATACTTGATAATTATTGATTCTGTTTAGATGTATCGAGTCTCTTTGTCTGAGTTAATAACTTTCTTATTTTTCTAGTCATATGGCCAGACATTATAAGTATTACTGCGGCTGAAATGATGTATGCAGAGTTGTTAGGTACCGCTAAATTTCCTCTTATCGTATCATTATCACCGGATATCTTTTTGAGTGAAATCGGTATACCGATTTAATTGGTACAATAAAGGTAATTGACCATTTTTTATGGTAAATCATCGATAACATTTCTTTAATACCAACAGTAACGGTAATTTTACCGGTCATTTTATAACAAATGTATATTCATGTAGTATGTTTTATTGTTGGCATTTCGAACCAAGCAAATGATTAAATTTAGTTCAATAATGTTAAATAAACTTCACTTCTTTCTCTTTTATTAAGCAACACTATAAATTATATAATGAAGCAGCGTTACGGTGTGAATACACGCCAACTTACCGACATTTTTTAGACAAACGGTAAATTAACATTACCAGTGTAACGGTTACTAGATTATCCGTATATCAGTCTTTAGTATATCGGTAAATCGGTAATGCTAATGGTAAATAATTTTAGCTTACCAGTAAAAATGGTACGATAAAGTTATTTGCTAAATGGTAATGGTAACCATTACCATAACAGTCATAGACGTATCTATGGACTTGTACTTTGTGACTTGTGTAATAAAAGAAGAGTGATGCTAAGGGCATCGTCCATTTAACTAAAGGTACCGCAGTTAGCAATTGATCTCCAGTTGTGGTACCATAGGACAATGCCAAACCACCGATCAAGCAAGATGTGGCATTCGACGCCGCTAGCACCAGGGTACCATAGCCAACGATCAACTGTCGATCATGGTGCCCTTAGATAAAAGGGGTCGTCCTTAGCACTGCACTAAAAGAAATATCAAAATATAGGTATATATAGTACATAATTATATATTGCCATCACTTTACACTCTTTAAAATATCTAGCCATTTACCAAGTTATCGGCTTACATATCACATGCTTGCTGCAATTGTTTGAATTTTAACATGAGAATTTTTAAAAGGGATAGTTTGGCTCACATCCCTGCTAAGTTTTAAAATAGAAAAAACATCCTCTCCAAACTAAATTTACATTTTCAGTCCCTGTTTTCAAATTCGCGTGCGCAAAAAGACCAAAATACCTTTTACATTTTTAATATTTCAAACGTGTATAACTTTCTGTAAAAACATCGGATCAACATACCGTTTTCATCAATAAATTAAAATTTTATGATCTTTAAATAAGATCCATCGTTGATACCAAAAAACCATATTTGCAGCGAGGCTGCAACGATTTCATATATTTGTAGAGAATTCTGCAATTTGTGAACATCATCGATTTTTCTTCAAATGTCAACAATTATTCCATATAATTGCAAACTTTTATGCAATTATATGGAATAATTACAGATATTTATGCAGTTATTTCTTATAAGTGCATACTATTATGCAATTATGTCGAATATTTGCAGAAAACTCTATAATTATTCCAAGTAATCATAGAATTGTCTGCAATCATACCGTATAATTGTAGACATTTCTGCAATCATACCGTATAATTACAGACATTTCTGCTATTCTTGCAGACATTTTTGCAATAAGTGCAGACATTTCTGCAATTATTGCAGGCATCTCTGCAATTATTGCAAATATTTCTGCAATTATTGCGTATAATTGCAGACATTTCTGCAATCATTGCATATAATTGCTGGATGTCTGCAACTATACCATATAATTGCAGATATTTCTGCAATTATTGCGTATAATTGCAGATGATTCTACAATTGTTGTATATCATTGCTGAATGTCTACAACTATACCATATAACTGTAGACATTTCTGCAATTATTGCGTATAATTGCAGACTTTTCTATAATTATTGCGTATAATTGCAGAATTGTCTGCAATCATACCACATGTTGTTTATGTCACTCATTAGATAGATAATAAAATTTGTGATTTAATGGTGAAAACGGTTTATTAGTCCGTCGTTTCTACAAAAAGTTATTGCATTTTAAAGATTGATAATTAAATGAAGTGCAAAATTTAATTATGCACGTGAGAATAACATGCACGTATGAAGAATGCAATGGAATAAAGGGGTATTTTAGGAAAGAAATTCGGAGTATTTGAAAATAAGAATGTAATTTATATCTTTTTTGGAGGATGTTTTGTGTATTAAGTTTGATTCTAAGGATGTGTCCATTATTTTCACTTCTTAAAAATCACCCTTTTTAGTTATCGTAATAAGAAAAGAAAAAACTCATTTTTACTTTTCATATTTTAAATTAAACTCTAAAATTTACATAAATAAAATCACGTACAAATTCATTATAAAACAACATTTGTAACCTAAATCAAAGTTCCAAATCAAAAATCTAGAAATCAAGTGGGAGAAAGATGAATCAAGTAGCTTGCATGGTTTAAAATGCAACGTTCAATGCAATATATAAATAAGATAAAGTAATAGTTTTTTTAACCAAAATGAGTGATCCTCTTGAAAAGGAGATCACCATGGATATAATTTTATTCTACTCCTTAAAAGGAGCTGTCAACCAGCCTAGCAGGTAGCAACCCCCACCCCCTCCCCCTAATCCAGCGACATATTAAAGAAAAGAAATATGCCCATCCTTATCTAGTAATTAGAGTCTGTGATAATATGCTAAGAGGAAACCCAAATATGCAATAGCTAAAAAAATATGACAAAATCAAACAACCAAGTCCATAATTGTAACAACTCGGTGTTGCGGTAATTCAAAAGAAAGTATTAATGATGATTTGGTTAATTAAAAAATATATAAAGATTAAATGGGAATGATCTTGGAATCGTTGTAATAAATGAGTTTAAAATGTAAATATGTGGTAATTAAATTAATATGAGTCAAAAAAATGAAAATAATATTTTGAAAAATTATATATATGGTAAATAATATTGATTTGTGTAAGAAATAATTTTAAAAGTGGAATGTCGAATTAATTTGGGTTATTGAAATGAACTTTAGTTAAATGAGGTAAATTGAATATTTTTGAATAAATAATTAAAATAGAAAGAATTTGTGGAAAATAAATTTTATAAAATTCCATAATGATATGTTATTATTTAAGTGATGTAAATTTAATTTTCATGGGAGTATTAATAGTGGTTTGAGTTGAATGAAAATAGTTTTATAAAAGGAAAGAAAATAAGAAGAAAATAAATCTTTATTTACTTAAGCCCAAGCCCAAACTATGCCATCCCTAAATCCAAATTCTTCGAATTCGAGATTTTTCTTTTCGTTAGTAAATATTTGCGGGTACTTCTTCCTTATCATTTTCTACTTCCTACTCGAAGAAATACCATTAAACCCTCTTCCTTTAATAATTAAGAATAAAGTTATATATAATGAAAATTGGTATGACGATCGGCCTGCCTTATCGCCTGCTCGGCCTTCATCCTCTGCCGTTTTTGTGGTCCCTAGTGTTGTTTCTACAGTCCCTACTGCTGTTTCGGTACAGCCTCCTGGTGCTGCACCTGTTCTTGGTCTGCCTTGTCCCTCTATTGTTTGGGATGATGATGAGAGGTGTTGGGTTGATCACAATTCTGACATGAGATTTAACCCCTTGGATGACTCTTTTTTTGGATTTGTTTCTGATGATCATCTAGACCTTATATGCCTTTATTATAGACCGTCTGGTGACTCATTAGCTCTTGTTTTGGACGGTTATTTTTCGAGATTGAATTCTATCTTGCTTGCTGATTCATTCTGGGATCGTTCCTTTGTGTACTCTTCTGATTCTGTAGCTTATGATCCCTGTCTTGCTTCCCATTTCCGCCCCTATGCTGGTCTGTTGGGGAATGTCCCTTTGGAGTCTTCTCAGGATTTAGTGGATGATGGTGTTGCTACCTCTTCGGAGGAGTAGTTGTTTTTTATATTCATATAGTAGTTGTGATATGTCTATCACACTCCTGTGATGTATTCTTTCTTTTTCATAGTAGTTAAGGTGCTTTTACCTTTCTCCTGTACTTCAAATTCTCATTACGTTCGTAATAAAAAGTGGACGGTCCACTATAAAACCGGCTGGCCTTGCCCAAAAAAAAGAATGAAGTTATATAAATTACTATAAATTCCCAAATTCGAATATGTACATCTCGACACCGATTTACACCTATGGCAATAGCAAATTAAGGTTTTGATCATGGTTCAGAGATCTGGAAGTTGATGGTAGAGAGAGGAAGAAGTACAGGAAGCTACAGGTGACTGTCGTACTCACATTACTATGTTTAAATCACATAATTATATATATACATACACATACACAAACACACACACAAAGATATATATTTGTGTATGGATTGATTATATGGGAGAGTAGTGTATGAGTATTGAATTGAAAGAGGATAGTGTAGGGGATGGTCTGGATTTGATCAGAGAAGCCAACTATGGCTTCAGATATGGGCGGCATGGTAAGTCCACTGATCGACCACCAACTGATTGACCACTATAAATGGTCGACCACTAGCGGTCGATCGGTAAGTGCAACCGATGGCACCTTTTGTTGTGAAAATAATAATAATAAAAATATATATAAACTAACTGTGTAGTCTAGGAAAATAAACTAAGAATTGAATATGCAATTTATTAAGAAAAGATTTATCAGTAATTTGGTAGTTTATATATATTTAAAGTTATTATTATTATTATTCGAAAATTAGTTTTTGGATATAATAGTTATTTATGAGTCTTATGTAATATCTAAAATAAATAAGAGATGTTTCCTAAATGATAATTTAAAAGCTTAGAAATATAATTTCTAATTCAATAATTTAATTAATGGATTTTACTGGTATATGTCAAATATTAAGGAAAAAGAAAATCTTGTTAAATTTTATTATTATTATTTCATTTCTAAATTAAATTGGGAAAATTTATGCATGATTTCCATGTATTCTGATTTCTTGTTTTTTCTGTATTGATTTGAATAATATGAGCGATTCACCGTTGATATTGATTTGATAGGTAGTTTTAATTTGATATGGCGATGATATATTTTTACTTTGATTCATTCTTTTAGTTCTATGCAGCGGGAGATCTAAATAAATGGAGTTATAATATCGTCTAGTATGATACTTTTTATAATATTTCTCTGGTTATTCTTTGGACTTTCTATATATATATATATATATTATAGAGATTGAGTGTAGTTTATGAGAAGTGAATAAACGATTGAGTATCACATAGTGGTATATAAGATGCTGATGTGATATTTATTCATTCTTTCATTATAAGAAAATGACACTCACGTGACAAGAATGGTGATATGGGTGTGAGGTGATGCTCGTAGAGATGAGTATGGCTTCATGCTTATATTCAGTGAATAAGCTTTATGCTTATATTACTAGTACTATGTTCCACTATCATGATGTACTCCTAAATTATTGGCGGGAGAGGACTAGATGGGTAGTAGCCATCCTAGCAGACTGAGCGTAGGGTCGCGCCTCAGATTCATGACACCTTGAGAGAATATATATATATATATATATATATATTGAGTTAGGTGACCCAAAGGGTAGGTGCTCTATAGTCTCTGTGTCACTTAGCCAGCAGTCTGTTATCTATAGGGGAAAGTGCAGGGTCGTGATCAAGTGCTTCGTGTAGAAGATCAGCAAGTGGATATTCATCATGATAACCGTCGATGTAACCGAAGACTATAGAGTTTGGTTAGATAACCCATGTGTGTGACTCTGGAGTAGGTAGGTACCGTCAGTCTTCCTTTCAGTTCTAACGGAATAGTAGATTGGCACATACTATTAATACACCTCACTTAGTTTAGATATGATTCTAATTGGGACTTCATGACTCTTGTATAATCAAATCCCGTTTCCTTTATTTCTATATGAGGAGATGGGATTATATCTAGATAGGTGTCCAAAGTATAGTGGTCTTTTATTGTATATAATTTCTTAGATGGGCGTCCTATATTCTGTATTGATGTTGGTATTCTATTACTCAAAATTTAGAGATATACTTTGGCATTGTTGTGTGCTAGCCTAACTATATTTAATGATACCTCATATTTGATGATTACCGGGCTTTTGATGATGATTAGTGCAACACCCCACCTTTGTACATGTACTACTAAAGAGTATTATTAGATGATATTGTCCGATAATACGGAGAATGATGTGCCATTGAGTTGTCACACATGAATAATCCCTTAAGCTAACACTGGTATATATTCCAAAAATCATAAACAACCACCTATACGCACTCAGTATTGGCACAAAGTAGTAAAAATGTGTGTTTCCATGATAGAATAATACATAATATAAAATAAATCACAGAGTCCTCAATGCAGCGATAACATATATTATTAATTATACACAAGCTTGAGCGGGATAGAAAATAAGCCAAACTCCCACCATCTCAAAAATATACAATGTGTGTCCAATATACAACACAATATCATACACACATGAAATTTCATAATACACAATGATATTCGATAATACTCTATCTTCCATTTACGCCCAACATCCACAAAACTACTCATCTTGCTCCTGAACCTGAAATGCCTCGGAATGACCTGGGTATTATATAAATAACACACGAGTCGGACTATGTCTAGAATGTAGATGTCAGTGTATAATAATAACTGGCATGGTGTTGCAAATATATCCAATAAATATTCATGAACGTCTCATGTATATCACATATATCATACCATGCACAAATCATTATCCTTCAAAATAAATCACATCACATAAGTAAATAAGACATCCATATATCCAAACATCCAACCATAACCTGATTAATAAAACCATAGTATAGCGGGTGAATCAACCAAATATCCGGTCATTAACCAACACACACATAACAAAAATGGAATCAACTATCAACAAGCACACAATCAAGTGAGGTGTTATAGGTATGGTATTGTGTGTCTATATATGTCAAATCATATATTCCAGTTGGGAGCCTCATAGCACACATCACACTTCGTTGAGTTAAGAGGTCCTTACCTCTAAATAGATGTCTAGAAAGGGTATTCAAACAAATATAATATAATCATATAGTCTCATAAATTCCAGATGGGAGCTACACAACACATATCATGCTTCAGGCGATAGCACATAGCATACCCCACAGTCTTGGTTACTCCCGATCATCGTGACTCTATATCCATCTATAAACTATGGTCACAAGCCTACTTCCCAATGGTAATGAACTGTTTGGCTAATGTGGCATCGGGGCATATAATCACGCAATCTAGATATTAGCATACAACAGTATAATAAGGTGATGCCACGGATCCTGGGCGTGACCCCACGATCAGCCAACTAGGATGGAATATAGTCTATCTGGATAAACGACATACAATAAACCCTTCCTCTAGACATTAACCCATAAAATAAGAGTGTTCCTCACTTACAGAAAGTAGTCGAATAAATATCACATATGCATCCCATACTAGCTGGTGTTACTCGCTCATCTACTCGATGCTCGTAAACTACACTCATTACCCATAACAATATCATATACCATAAGTCAAAAGAGTTATTGGACTAAAATTACCATAATGTCCTATACCGTACGGTGTTACTAACCCAATTACTCAAGCTTTCCATAATCTAGAATTTCGCACAGTATTATTCTATATAAAAAGTCCAAAGAATAACCAGAGAAATATTACCAAAAGTTCCATTCCAAACAGTACCATAACTTCGTTTAGTCTAATTTCTCATTTCACAGAATATACAACAGTCAAAACACTCGATACTACCATTTATTGATTCGGAAAGGGATTTTATCACGAAATGCATTTTTTCCTAAAATCATCAATACAATTTCAAACATCAATATTCAATTGAAATAAGGTTAAATTATAAAATTCTCATTCTTTTCTCAAAATCCGTTTACAGTTTCATAAATTCATATTTGCAAACCTTTTGTTTTATTACAAGGAAATCTATAGCTTAAACTTCATTCAACTGCAAATCCTTTAAACTCCTCTTTGGAATAATTCATAAGCTTTGAAATTATTCTTCAATAATAATAAAACCAAAGAAGTTTTATAATAATTTCCTATAAAAATACAAATTTAAACAATTCCTTACTCTAAATAAGGATTCTTAATTTAAAATAATTTTCCAAAGCCATGTTATAAAATTCCAAAACTAATGTCTTTAAATCTCGCATTTATATTTCGAATCCTTTTTAAACAAAGTAATTAATCAAACTAAAATTCTATTCCATATAAAAACTTTTAGAGATTTGAAGCAAAAATATCAATTTGTAACAATTTATTTGTAAAACAAAATTGCAAAATTACCTTCCAAAATAAATTGACTTCTAACACTTCTATAAACATATCTACAGAAGCTTTTAAATTTGATTTCCCCTTTTACTTAAAAAAATACTATAATTACTTCCAAAATTTACTGAATAATATTTATATAATAAATCCTCTAAATAATAATTTTCATACAATAAATAAATTACATTCAACTTATTAATACCTAAAAATATTATTTCTCAAACTTCTAATTTATTAAATCTAAATAAAATTAACCCATCACTTTAAAATATAAATTTTAAACACATTCTTTTTAAAACCTTTAAATATTTCTACAATCATCGATAAATAAAAATATAATATTAAAAAATTCACTTATTTAATAGAATCCTAGACTTCATTATTTTCAAAGTAATTTCTGTTCACACAACCCTCAAATTTATTCACGTTTATATTTGTTAAAATCATTACACTTTCACATTTTTCACTTATTGCAAGTTCTTCAACATTAAACAAGAAAAATATTCCAACACTCACTATTTTTTTCCAAAATAATTTATTTATTTCAGTTCTTCACCTTTTAATTTATTTACCCAGGTTCTAATCAATTTCTAATTATGTTTTCAATTAATAACATCATCAAATTCAACTAATCACACAACATAGCACATCCAAAGTACACAATACTCTTTCAATCAATATCAACCAATTAATCCATATCAACCAAGCATTCATTGCCAATCAAACAACAAAAATAGTAGAATGAGCATCTAAACGATAAAAGACGATGGTTCTGAGTTAAAAAAATAACTCACCTAATCCATGCTTGAAACGCACAAAATCAAAGCTCTAGCTTGAAACCAAAGTCATCGCGCTTAGTAAAGCTCTAGCCATTGACAACAGCCTGCCATCACCACCTCACTTGTCTAGATGCCAAACCCATTCTACATGCCATTTCCTCTACAATCTTGTAAAGAAATCACTGCTCAAGGTAATTGAACACTCCCTTGTTAATGGGTTTAAATCTGGCTCGTTTTAAGTGTAATAATTTTGTTCAAAAATATATTTGGACCCAAATCCCACTCGACCTGGTTTGATATACAAACATGACTTCCCTCCTCACAACAGAGCAAGCATTTGGATGTCCGAAGAGCCCAAACTTTTCTTAAGAAAATTATATTTAAACAAATATATTCCTTAATATTCTAAGATGTAGGACTATTCCCAATCTTTCTCTTCTCTTTCTCCTTTTCTTACCTAAAAACAAAATAACTCACACAAATCATTTTATAAAATTTACACTAACAATAAAGATGATATGGATATATAAACATTGGTTTACTTTAAAAGAATAAATTTTGTTTTCTCTAAAAGAGTAAGATATATATGTATGTATTTACATGTATGTATGCAAAACTGGGTAAATGTTTATAAGATAAACACTAATTACTTTAAGATTAAAAATAAGTAAAAATGTTCTTACCGTTATAGATTCTACATCTATATTTCGGCATATCGTAGTATGAATGAAATGTGAGTAATCACCATCGAGTTATTATTGCATTCATTTTTGAATTTATTTAGTTTAAATTTGACAGAGTTATGGGTTGATTTTGATGCTGTGGTGCATGTTTAGTGTTGATTGAATGGTATGAATGTTGTATAAATGCATGTTATAATATATTCACCTGATGCATTATTTCGTGCACTTAAATCATTATTTCGTTTGCTTAAAGTACAATCTTGACCACCTATCTTGTCCTTATATAGGAGCACTTCAATTGACTATTTCGAGCACTTCTTTAAGGAATGTCTCATCCGACCATTTGAATAGTGTTTAAGAGAAGATCGGTGATCGAAGCTGATATCAGATTGAGTCTAGATGAGTTGCATCCGACGGCTCAATTATGGGTTGTTTGGTTTGCCCAATGTCAGATTTTGATATGTGAATGAATTGATTTTATTAAAGATAAATAAGAAGTTGTATTATTGATACGTTTCCTGATACAATACATTTTATTTTAAAATACAAAACGGTATTGGGTCCCTGTATGGGTTGCAGCAACTCATTAAATAAAAAAAAGATACATGCACCGTATCCTTTATCTTATATACAAAGTTATGTTTGCTGCTTAGCTGCTTATTTTATATTTCTCAATTTCGCCCCCCTCAAACCCATCTAGGGTTTGCGATTATTGTAGGGTTTCGGAAAATCATGTCAGCTCTTCTATTCAAATCTTCAGATTAAACATGAGGATTTACTTCTGGCAGCGTCAATTTATCCTAGACTTGTTGCTTGCGGTGTCTTTGACAATTAGCTTCGATTTGGAAGTTGCCGCTTGTGGATCAAGCTGGAAATAGATCCTTTCACTTTTCTCTTTCTTTTACTTTGATCAATTCTTTTGGCTTTAATTGATATTTTAGGTTTGCAGATGTGCAGATCTCAAAAAGATTCAATTTTGTAGCTATGAGACGCAGATCTGTTAGAAGTCTTATGAGATTCAGTTTTATTTTCTTGGATCTATGAGGTGTTGGATTGAACAAGTAGAGAGAGACAAACTTTCTGATATTATGGCCTAGTTTGCTTGAAATCTGATGAGATTGTGCTCTTGCCTTCTTCAATCTTTAGCTCTTACCTAAGTCTGAGGAATGACATGGCCGACAGAGGCTTGGTAAGTACATCTGCCAATTGGTAAGCGGCAGGTACGCAACTAACTTGTAGTTTTCCATTGATGACTTATTCTCGTACAAAGTACAAGTCTATTTCTATATGTTTTGTCCTTGAATGTTATAATGGATATGCTGATAGAGATACTACACTTAAGTTATCATACCATATGGTGGGTATACCCTCTGTCTTCAATTTTAGTTCACTAAGTAGATATTGTATCCACATAATCTCTGTTGTAGTACTAGCTATGCTCCTATACTCTGCCTCAGTACTTGATTGTGATATAGTAACTTGTTTCTTTGCACACCATGAAAATGGGTTGACCCCAAGATAAATGCAATATCCAGTAGTAGATTTTCTGTCATCTGGATCTGTAGCCCAATCTGCATCTGCATATCCTGTTATGTTAAGAATTTTGCATGCCTTTAAGCTTAAGCCATATTCTGTTGTTCCTTTTAAATATCTCAGGATCCTCTTAACAGCTTTCTAATGTTCATCCTTTGGATCCTGCATAAATTGACACACTTTGTTAACACTAACAGAAATTTCTGGTCTTGTTATGGTGACATACTGCAATGCACCCACTATACTTCTATATTGTTTATCATTAAGTATTGGTTCTCCTCTGTTTTTTGATAAATGTTGATTTTTTATCATTGGTGTTGGCATTGGGTTTGCATTGTCCATTTTAGCTTCGACCAGTATTCTTGTGATGTGTTTTTTCTGACATAAAAGAAGTTCTGAAGCTAATTTTCTTTTAACCTCTATGCCTAAGAAGTAGCTTAACATCGGTCCTTGATTGAAAAATGGTTATCTAGGAATTGAATAAGATTACCGATTTCTTCATTGTTGTTACATGTAACAACCATATCATCAACATATATTAGAATATATATAGTTGAAATATCATTAAATTTGATAAATAAGGAGTTATCTGATTTGGCAGACTGAAAATTTAAACTTAATAGTGTGGTTTACAGTTTGTCAAACCGGACTCTAGGAGCCTGTTTGAGTCCATATAAGGCTTTGTTTAATTTACAAACACAGTCTTTGTCAAAATTGTAGCCTAGTGGTTGCTCCATATATACTTCTTCTTGCAGATCGCCATAAGAATGCATTATTCACATCTAATTGTCTGATAGTCCAGTTTCTATGCAATGCAATAGTAAGAATAATTCTAATGGTTGTTAGTTTTACAACTGGAGAAAAAATTTCATTGAAATCAAAACTAGAGTATATCACTTCGCCACAAACCTTGCTTTATATCTTGTTATTGTTCCATCGGGATTTTTCTTCAATTTGTAGGTCCACTTGCATCCAATAATATTTTTTTGACCGGGTGGATGAACAAGATTCCATGTTTTATTTTTTATAAGTGCATTATACTCTTCATCCATGGCCTTTTTCCAATTTTGATCTTTTATTGCCTGAGTAAAAGTTTTTGGCTCTTCTGAAATTTCTGCAGTGTAAACTCTCGATTTAAATATTCCACTTTTTGGTCTTGTGATCATATGATGCCTAGTTGTAGCATGACTGTCATCTTGTGTTTGATCTGTTGCATTGCTTCTGGACTGTGTATGTTGTAAACTTGAGTTCTCTTGGTCATCTTCCTGACTGTTAATTTGTATTTCACTCTCTATGTGTACAGGAGTGTGGTTGAGATGATCTAGTGGCTCTGCTTGTTCATGACCTGGTTCTTGGAGCACTGTGAGTTGTGGATTAGGGTGTGCTCGACTCCTCTCAACCCACTCCTTGTTCAAGTCAGCGGAATACATAGGTATGGAAGGTATTGAATTTTTTGGATTGTAGATTTTCTGTGTTAGTCTCATGTCTGTGCTAGAAAAAGGAAGTATATGTTCATTAAACACCACATGTCTGCTTACAAACACTCTTACATTCCTGTTTAAACATTTGTAACCTTTTTGATTAGTTGAATACCCCAAAAAGGTATAGGGAGCTGACCTGAAACTTAGTTTATGACAGTTATAAGGCCTTAAACAAGGAAAACACAAGCAACCAAATACTCTTAAACTTTTGTAACCAGGTTCTATGTTGAATAGTTTTTCAATTGGACACTTGTTTTTCAACACTTTGGTTGGCAGTCTATTAATCATGTAGACTGCTATATTAATTGACTCTGGCCAAAATTTTAAAGGACGAGAAGCTTGTGCTAATAAAGTAAGACCAGATTCCACAATGTGTCTGTGCTTCCTTTCTATTATGTCATTCTGTTCTGATGTGTGTGGACATGTAACTCTATGTATTATTCATTTTCTTGTAAAAAAGTCACTAAGTAGTTTGTACTCAGTGCCACCATCAGTTTGAATAAACTTAACTTGATGGTTGGTTTGTTTTTTTGCCTGAATGATAAAGTTTATCGCTGCTTTGCATGTTTCAGACTTTGATTTCAAAAAATAGATCCACTGTGTGCTCTTGTGTAAGCATCAATAAATGATATATAATATTTAAGACCATAGTCTAAGTAATAGTTGATGAACCCCATAAATCAGTGGAAACCATTTCAAATGGTTTTCTATATTGTGTTTGTGAATCATGAAACACTAGTTTATGACTATTCCCCATTTAACAATATGTGCATACATAGGGTAGAGATGTACTTTCAAATGGAATTTTATTTCTCATTAAAATCTGTCTTACAACATTTGCATTAGGATGACCTAGTTTGCAATGCTACACATCAAACACATTAATTTTCTCTAAGTTTTCAGAGAGATTAGAGCACTTTCATCTCTTTTCAGAATTTCTCGATTTAACAAAACTGAACTTGTACAGTCCCTTCACAGCATTACGCTGCAAAATAATTTCTCTTGATAGAACTCTAACTAAACAATAATCAGGATAGAACTCAAAATATACATTGTTGTCACTTGCAAACTGTGATACACTCATAAGATTTTTTTAATCTATTGTACTCTTAATAAATTATTGAGATATAGTTGTCTATCACCTTTGATGTAAGCAAACCCAGCGTGTGTTATCTTAACTGGCTCACCATTTCCCATGTGTATGGACGGTTACCTTTATACTCTTTATTTCCAAGATTTAAGTTATCTAAATTGCTTATGATATGGTTTGCTGCACCAGAGTCAGGGTATTAACTTTCATCATGTATATCTTCTGGTTTTTGATTAGTTGACAGTTTAATTTGCGGCACTCTTAATAAATTATTAAGATATAGTTGTCATGCAAGTAACCACAGTGTGTGTTATCTTAACTGGCTCACCATTGCCCATGCGTATGGACTAATTACCTTTATACTCTTTATTTTCAAGATCTAAGTTATCCAAATTGCTTGTGATATGGTTTGTTGCACCAGAGTCGGGGTACTAACTTTCATCCTGTATATCTTCTGGTTTTGTGATTAGTTGACGGTTTCTTGACCTATCATGCTGAGCAGTTTATTCTTGTTGTGCTTGCATCATATTTGCACTTATATTATTATTTCTTTGATTGCTTGACCCTTGATTTGGTGTATATGATGCATTAAATTTGAAATAACACTTTGGTGCAGTATGGCCAATCTTTTCACATATTTGACATTTGGGTCTGTTGTTGTTATTCCATTTTCCTCTTGCTCTGACTCTGTTAGACTGGCCACCTCTCTGATAGTTTTGATCTAATTTGTTGTAGTTTTGATTTATGTTTCTTGAATTTGCTGCACAATTGATTGATAACTCTGTGTCTTGAACTTTTCTCCAGTCTATTCTCCCTACATGCGCTAAAAGAGCATAATGAACATACTGCATTGATGATAATGTTTCTTTGGATGAGATTATTGCCACCACTGACTCATATTCTCCACCGAGACCACTTAAGATGGTTAAAACTTGCTCTGTCTCTAAGATTTTATGCCCTACAGCCTCCAATAGATCACATATAGTCTTGATTTTTGACAAATATTCTCTCATTGATGAACTAAATTTTCTAATGTTTTGTAACTGTCTTTTATAGTGCATTATCTTGGCAGCAGATTGTGAGTTAAAAATCTGCTCTATTGTATTCCAGATCTCATTAGATGACTTGCAACCACCTACTTGAGACAACAAGTTGGTGCTGATTGAAGATAACAACCATGAACTTATCAGACTATCTTGTCTTTGATAAGTTGTATATTCGTTGTTTCTTACTACCTTGTTTTCGTGATTTGTAACAAACCTTGGTGGTGCAAGTAAAGTTCCAAGAACAAAGCCTTCAAGGACGTAACTCTCACTGTTGTTTCTATTTGAAGCTTCCACAACAGATAGTTATATTCGTCAAGATACGCTGTAATCAGTTGTGTTTGAGGCCTGATTACAGTCTTGATTAATTCTTCTATGGCAGTTGCTATGGGTTGCTATGAATTGTTCATGCCCTCAGATGTGGGTGAATTATTATCTCCTTCATCCATATGAAAATAATTCTGAACAATTAAGAAATAAGTGTATCAAGAACAGAAAAGAAATATGCCGACCATAAGAAATCAAGCACAGAGGTATGTTGTAGCCGAATCCAAGTGATGATGCTGATCTGATAGATTCTTGGCATGACACTTACTTTCTTGAATGTTAATGATGAGCTTTCTTGATTTTCGAGACTTTGTTTTTCTGAATTTGTTGAGATTTTGCTTGCTTTTCTATATTGAGTATTGTTGCAGCCAGAATTTTATGAAATAGGCATGGCACTTATCTTTTTATGAGTGGCAAGCAGATCTTTTGAACTCAAATGATGAGATTGATTCTCTGATGGGTAATCTCAAGTGATGAAAACTTTCTGATGAGTTTGCCCCTTTGGATCCATGAATAAATGTTGTTAAGCATTTGAAAGCTCTGATACCATGTCAGATTTTGATATGTGAATGAATTGATTTTATTAAAGAGAAATAAGAAGTTGTATTATTGATACGTTCTCTGATACGATACATTTGCTTTTATAATACAAAATGGTATTGGGCCCCTGAATGGGCTGCAGCAACTCAATAAATACAAAAATGATACCTGCACCGTATCCTCTATCTTATATACAAAGTTATGTTTCTGCTTGGCTGCTCATGTTATATTTCTCAATTTCCAATTTGCAATGTAAGACCAATATGGGACGCTTTCTATTCCGAGTTACAAGTATTCTTATTTTAGAGGTCTTTAGCATTATGCATCCCTGAAATTTGTAAGTGTGTCCTGATTTACCCTCGCTGATTGAGTTTTTAATTTACCTATTGATAATTGGTGTATGATCACCCACGCTAATTAAGTCGGCTCTGATTTTGACTCACCTTGTTTAATTACGTCTATGAATTGTTTACTATTTGTTAGTGGCCGATCACATGCACTAATTACCCTGCAGATTTGTCGATGTATCACTTGATTACTGATTTGCTTGGTTATATTTTTTATGTATTTTTTTAGTTCATATCTCTATGGCCTGGAATGGTTTGTGTGATCTATATACCGATTTTCGGACAAAATTATTGGCACTGTAAGTCTGTAACACACGTACTCTTGATGTTGCTTTGGTTTAGTTTATACCTTTCTTATTTTTTTGGTTAAATTTATTTCCTCGTATTTACTTTGGCATGGCGAGGTTAATGTTATTAATTTGTTCATTGAGATCGTATACTTACCTTCTGTTATAGTGAACAACACATTGTACCCCTTTATGATATATGGAATATCCATTACGTGTTGACATGATTAGCTACTAGTTAGCACTTGGTTATGTGCTACTGTTTGTAGACGAAGCCGGTGGATAGGAGAAGGAGCTCAGTGCAATAGATCTGACTCAAGCTCTCACGTGAAGAGTAGGGTCAGGTATGGCTAAGCAGTTTAGTTAAAGGAACTATGTGAGCTTGATCCAACTATTGATGTAGGTGGATATCTAGGTAGCATGGATCTAAATTTTGGTCGGCATGTCGAAACTCCGACCATGGCAATCCAGTTCCATCGTGTAACGGGCCAGAATTTCATCATAAAACCGTTCTAGTTTCTGACATTATAAAAAAAAAATCAAAAAAAAAAATTTCAGCATGTCGTAGCCACTAAGGCAAAGCAAAATCATGTTAAAAAACAAAAAAAATCTTGTCATTTTAGCCACGCCCAATCATGTCCATGTTTGTTTTTTCAGCAAAAAATTGAATTTGAATAAGCTAGGATTTTCTCTCGCTGAGGCTTGCTCGTCGACAATTGAAGAAACGACAGTCGACAGCCGGCAGCAGTTTGGAGAAGACTGGAATGTGTTGGGCTAGTGTTTTTATGCATGGATGGTAAGAGAATAAGTTTGGGGGTGACAAGGCAACATGCCAGCGTCGATTGTTTCAGTTCGGGTTTTTATTTGTTTAATTTCGTTGAGCCTAGGTTTTGGTTAAACTGTTTATTAGTTGGGCTAGGTTTAGTATATTATTGGGTATATTTTTGTTTTATTCGTTCAATTTTATATAAATACGTGGTAATATTAGTAATAAGGAATTTGATGTTCAAAATTATTCGTTTTTAATTTAGCATTGAGTGTTTAGTAATGTATTTATACAGGAAAAAAAAGTATCGAAATTGAAGCGGAATTTCCGAAACGAAATCGAAATTTCAAAAATTATCTGTGATCTGAACAGAAACAGAAAACGGAATTTTGAATCTTGCTTGTCAATCATAGCGTTAGAGACGAAAACATTTTATTTGTTTCATGGATTTTTTCCTTACACATTCTTTGTTTGTACATATGTTTATTTAACAAAAAGAAGGTGAAACCTTACGGACTTACCAGACTAGATTTAACGTGCTATAGTGCAGAAAATAAACTCATTAATAGTTCTAATAGCAGTGGTTTCCGAAGTTGCTAACAAGATTGAATTTAAGAAGGCATTGGAAAGAGATCTACGTGTGGATCTTGCAAATTTTTATAAGCTGAGAGCGTATGCGCCAAAAGGACGCAGAAGCCGAGACTGGTGAAGTAAACGCTGTGGTGGATGGAGAGCCGTCAAGGCAGAATCTAGAAAAGATAAAGGAAAATGAAAGCTGACGATGATCAAAGCGACAAAAGAGAGTGAGCCGAAATTTTTCCCTTGTACAGATTTGATAGAGACTCTAGAGAGGATCTATCTTGACATGAGGTGCAAATTTCTTACAGGAAACCCCTAAAAAAGCCCACAAAATGAGAAAGAAAATATGAAAAGTTCTGCATACTCCATGACTTGGATGGACACGAGATGAGTGAATGCAAGCACTAGAACAATTTGATAAAAGAACACGTTCAGAACAACTGACTGCGAAAGTACGTGAGGAATGACCGAATGAGATAATTATAGTGCAAACTATAGGAGTGTAGCTGAAGCAACTATTCCCTGCACCTCCACCATAAAAATGTCACGATTGGGATTTTCGACTGACGAAAGTCGACATTAATGCGTCCATTGTATCAACTGTCAAGCAATCGAAGGCCAGAAAACCGTACCGTTAGGGTTAAAGAAGAGGAAGAAGATAGAAGAAGAAAGAAAGAAGAAGAAAAAAACAGAAATAATAACAAAATCTCACAATCGCAGCAGAACAACATATAATAGATAAATGAATATCTTTAAAACAAAGAACTACATCAGTTATTACATTACATCACATTACATTACATTATCAGAGTGTACAACAACAAACAACAGAAATGAAATACTATATACTAGTTGATACGCCATGCCATCCAGCTTGCTCTTGATCTCCACAGCAACTCCTGAATTCCAGAATATCCTGATAACCTGACTCTAGACTGCCCGTGTTAAAATTTGTGGGCACCCAGAGTTTAGGAAGGAAACAATAAACTCCAGGTCAGTCATGGGACTGGTGTGAGAACTTAAACAGTTTATCTTCTAAAATAAACAAAGAAATATTTTAAAAATAGATTCGCAATGCTTTTAGAAAATGAAACTACCATAAGGCCTCCCGCACACACACAATGCAAACGCAGAATCGGAGGAGATTTCTCCTTATGATAGTCAAATATGCTTAATACGCAAATTTTCTTTGATATTATTATTATAAGTGCAAAGTGTAGGAAAACATTTCGAAAGTATAATATAAATCTTAGCCAACATAGACATTTCGAACTATGCCTACTATAGCTACCATCTAAATAGTGGGCGCCACCATAAGTAAATGGGAAGTTTTACAACTAAAACCGTGCAAGGCTCGTATTGTTTCTTTGGATTTCCAACTAATGGTCAGGCCAAGGAACTTCCCATTGCCACATGGGTACGCCTCTGGAAAGACGCCCCGAGAGCCTAACCCGATCTCTGCCAACACAAGGCCGGGTTACCCCTAGCTGGGTAACAACTGACACGTGCCATCCCACGGTCGCAACCGACCTAAATCCCGGGATTCACCAACAACCATAAAATAATAAGTTTGCAACAACAACATAGGTTAAGTATCAAGGCTCCATACCATAATAGCACCTCTATCCGGAAGGAAATGACATACACTAAGGGGGCGCTATCCCCTAATAACCTTGCCGCATCTTTCTTGTTTTGACCATTACCGGGGTGTGAGGTCCGACGAAGTCTCATCCACAAAGCTATGCTTTATACAAAAGCCACGCTTTGATCAACAAATGCTCAACAGCACTTCGTATGCCACATTACCAATTTGCGAATATATCACTAGTAACCATCAACAACATAACCTCTGAGCTCGTACGTCTCAGAGAAGGGTGTTAAGCTAAGAGAATAAATTCTCCGCCACCAATAGAAATATATTTGATAGAAACCAGCTTTACATCTCAAATTGTAATGTCAAGCACACATCCATACAAGTCAATTCTGGGTTCGAACAGAACCGAAGACACTTCCAAAGAAGCCCTTGCAATCCGGATATTCACTAATCACGACCGGACTTCCCATCACAAAGGGTGATAAAATCTCTATATCGGAGATCAACCGATGTAGAGACATTCGACGGTAATCCTTCCGTTTTTGAAAATATCCAGTCTTCAACACCGGTCTTCAAATGCTATCCATTACGACATATCATTATTCGGAATGGGATTTATGACACAACGGTCCTCTCCCGGCTAAACCGAATAACGAGCGCTTATTTTTAAAATAAGTGTAGCATTCAAATTCAAGCAAATCACAATAAATACCCATTTAAAGGTAAATATTGATGGTCGGTTATTTAACTACCAATTGATATGCACAACATCGCCAAATCCCAAATAATTTCCCAAATTATTTATTTTCCAAAAATATCTTTACAAGATATATTTTCCCACACTTCAAAAATAAATCAATGTTTATTTTTAAACAAATTCCCCTTTCCTTTATAAATTCTATGTGAATTTAAATTTCCAAATATCCACTGATATACGATTTTCAAATCGATTTTAAATATTCACTTTCCATTTATCTTTAAAAGATATCATCTCAAAACATTTCACTTCATATTGGAAAACATTTCCATACTTATTTAACAATAAGTAATTCATAAATCTATTTATTTTCAATACTTAGAAAATATTCAATATACTTAAATCACAGTTAAGTATATATTTCATTTTTTAAGGAAAACATTTTCTTAAACACATTTATTCGAGTCAAAATGAATATTGCGTAAACCATCGTTACGACAACCCAAAACCACTAGTATAAGAATTCGACATTTTAGATAGATATATAAATCCCAATACTATATAAAACATTTCCTTTCGAAATCATTTACTATAACAACAGTGTTATAGTCCACCATTTCCATATTTCTCGAAAACGTCTATTTCAATAATGAATGTTGAAATCTATGGTTTCGATCCTTAACACATTTTAAAACAACTTCAAATAATTTTAATTCTATTTAAAATACCACTTTCTAAAACATTTCCTTAATATATTATTCACCAAAATCGTGAATATAAATCGTTTACCAAATTCAACACTTCTACATATTTTAATTTAAAGGATTATCCACTCTCCAAAATCGTGAATATCTCTCCTTTAATAAGCAATAATAATTAACTTATCAAAATAAGTCGATTTCGGATTTATAAAACAATGTTTATAAATTCCATTTATACATATTTTATAAAACTTCAACTTATAAAATCCCTCAATTAAAAAATTCTATTTAAATCTCATTTAAATGCCAAAATGCAATTTATAAGTTAATTACTTATAAATCTTTTATTTTACAAAATCTATTCATTTTATAACTTCAAAATATATAAATATATAAATTTCATTCACTTATGATATCCATTTATACTTCATTTTAACACTTATAAAAACTCGTTTTATAATTCCAAT
The DNA here is from genome assembly GCA_030765085.1 of Allium cepa. NCBI lineage: Eukaryota > Viridiplantae > Streptophyta > Magnoliopsida > Asparagales > Amaryllidaceae > Allium > Allium cepa. The sequence continues at coordinate 508,445,542 of CM060932.1, read as the reverse complement.
ATTTTAATTTATAAATATCAATTTTATAAATCTTTTATATAAACCGTTTATAATAATTTCAAAAATCTCAATTTAAATTATTTTATAAAATTCATTAACTCCATATTTAAAAAATCAATTTTCAACTATATTTCTCAAAAATCATAATTTTTATAACATTAAAATTATAACGTTTATTTATTTAAAATGAATCAATTCCAAAATTCAATAAAATGTATACTTTCAAAAATCACTTGAAAATCCTTTTAAATTCAAAATCGTTATTTTAACATTTTTAAAACTCCAAAAATAGGCTGTAACAGCCCGCAAATCCGTACCCCTTGAGTCAACATTAAACTACCTAAATCAACTCAAGTTGTACAGAAATACGAACCATTTGGGTTAAAGAAAAAGAGGTAGAAGAAGAAAATAGAAAACAACAACAGAATCTAACCATCGCAGCGGAATAAAATATAATAGATAATAAATAATCTTTACTCAAAAATCAAATATCTCTGTTTATATATTACATCATCATCAGAGTACATCAATCACAGTTCAACAACAACATACAAATGGATACATGCAACTCAATACAGCAACAAATATATATAAACAAGTGCGGTGGTACGTATCGTCATCCAGCTCGTCTCCTGAGCTCCATAGTATCATATCCTGTATCCTATAATACTCGGTCTGACCCGAGCATTACAGTTAAATAACACCCGAGTCAGTCTGGAATACCAGCGTGAGAAAATCACACTCAATTGATTATTAAGTTTCAAAAATCCTTTGAAAAACAAAAGCATCTCGTAAGACCACGCCACAAATAAACATGTCGGGTTTTTACCTTACGATAGCTAAAACAATTTTTATAGAAATCCTCTGATATTATAATAGGGTCTATATACAAATACTTATAAAATAGCCGAAATTGTTACATCTATTAAATTCCAGCTACTAGCCACAGAGTGGGTAATACAAACAAAACTCGTATAAAGCTCGTAGGGAGAATGGATTTCCAACTAATGACTAGGCACTGGGGTACCACCTGTCATAGTACAGGGCCTAGATCACCGTACCGAGGAGTACGCCCACTCCCCTGCAACACAAGACCGGGACTACCCTTTACTGGATGATCCCGAGTGAGATCACCCCGCGGTTGGGATAAGCAACCGCCCACTAAGCCGAGATAAAAAGGGACATCTAGAAAAGGATGACCTCACCCTGTTTGGGTGCTACCCACCTGCCTTGCCGCATAACCCCTGATTTTCAGTCATTCCCATTTGATGAGGCTTGAGGCTAAGCGTTACCTTTTTAGAACATATCCCTTAGAATGCCCATCGTCCACCTGACGATGTTTCGCAAGCATTCATCCATACAAGTCCGTCCCGGGTTCGAACGGAACCGAAGGCACTATTCCTACTACATCCATTTTGGAAATATCCTCAGGATTAGTAGCGACCAGCCCTTGCACTTCACTACTCCATCTTCGAATCCAAAATCGTTTTTCACGAAAACGTACAAACCGGATCGAAGTGGTTTTCGCGAAATAAATCTCGATCCCGGTCTCTTCGAAACGATCAACGCATTTGTCCAATATTGATAGTCGGTTATTTAACTATCAATTTATATTCACAAACATCCATCAAACAATAAATAATTTCCCAAATTATTTATTTATCTCAAAAATATCTTCACAAGATATATTTTCACTTTTCAAATTCCTTTGAAAATAGTTTTCAAAACTATCTGCCTTTCTCAGAATAAATTCCAAGTATTTCTATTTCCACTGGAATCACCAACCACAAAACTAGATTTTTCTAAATTAATTTAAAACACTTTACTTTTAAAAATATACTTTAAAACATTCAAGTTAAAATTTCTTTAATAATTTGTTAAAAATACATACTATATGAATATTTGAAAATAAGGTTACTTAATAAATTATAAAACTAGATTTCTACTTTTAAAAACAAAATACTAAGTTACTTCTTAATAATTACTGCTAGAATAGATTAAGAAAATACTTACTTTAGACTTTAAATAATAGAAATAATAAATTTTACGAAACTTGCTTTCTTTAAAAACAACTTTAAAACATTTAATTTATATTTAAAATTTTACTTTAAAAACGTACTTGGTTATCCAGAGAAAAATTCTAACTTCAATCACTTAATATCAATTTTCCAAATTGATTTCCAATTTATTCCATTTAAAATAAATTTCTTTACTTACTCAGTTCATTTCAAAATTCATTAATTATGGATTTTATTATTATTGTTATTATCTTCCGTTTGATTTTAAGTCCTTTAACGGAAATATACAAATTCCAGATTTTCCCAATTTCTTCCTTATTCTTTTCAATAATTTAAATCTTAAATTTTAAATAAATGTTTTCTTCTTTTAATTAATATCACTGAAGATTTAATATTCATTAACTTTCTGTTTATTCAAATTTCCTTTCTATACTCAAGATCTATTTATTTGAATTTTACAGTCACTTCATTCCTTTTCCAATTCATTTTTTTTAATTTATTCTATAATTATTTTATTTACAAATTCACTTCTTTTAATTTCTTTCCAAAATCTAATTTATATATTTTTGAAAATTCATTATACCCAATCATAACCAATCGAACCATAGCATTCAATATTCCAATAAAGTTCGTCATAGAATAGTAAATAATCACAACAGAGGGTATAGAATAATTTAAATAAATGTTGAGGATCCAGTTGGATCCCTCCAACCAGTTTTTCCCTGCATCCACAAATCTTAGCACGATATAATATGCCAATTTCAAAATATCTCATACTATATCACATCAATCAATTCAACCATTCAAACAATTATTTAAATTTTATCATTTAAATTTAACTGAGTGAGAGTAACTCACCTTCGATTTTTGTTTTGCCATCCAATTCAAACTCGCCTGGTTTTCCCCACGACTTCAGACCTTGTATAAATATTTACAGTTTATTAACATTTGAACCACATGAATATTCAATTACCATTCAATAAATTTAATTATCTAATTATTTTGTTAATATTCGAATAAATCGAACAAATAATTTCCATTTGCTAAATTTAATTAAATTAACAAATAATTTGTATAATCACTGATCATAAATAATTAACTAATACTTTAGGTTTAAAATAATTTCTCTTTAACCATTTCTAAATTAATTAAATAAGTAAATTACAAAGTTATCTTCCTTTTGAAAACATATTTTATTTGTTGTTTACCTATAAACATATTTTATTGAATTCTAAGAAAATAAAAATCCTATTTCAGCCTATATATATATACTTATGAAAATAATTTATATTACCATTTTTAAAGTTTTCTACTACCTAAACCTTACCTACAATATCTTTTTCTGTTAGATTCATCAATTACTGAGTTGAATACATATGTATAAATTAATTTAAATTAAAAAAAAATTAAATTATACCCTACTGTCGAGTTCTAAGCCCTAGAACAGTCCCCACCAAAACTCGTGCGTGCTCAGAAGCACCACCACGCTCGCCTAGCTCTACGAACGATGAAGCGTCACCTCCCCTTGCTTCGACAATGACATGAGCGCCACCACAGTGCCTGCCGAACTTTGCCCTAGCCCCTACTGTCGCACGCGAGCTCGAGCCACGATGAAACCCCAAAATCGATCAGAAACCCTCATGCCTCGCGAAGTTCGATGCGATTGAATCGCGACCGCCCCTTCCTCCCTATGGCCCTGCCCGCGACGCCATGCCTGAAGCCATCGAGCACCGCGACTTCACTGAAAAGGTCGGCATCCCTCTCTTTTACATTCATGAACGAATCGGCCCTAAATTTGATTTTGAATTTTTTTTTTAGTAGTAGATCTCGGTTTCGATTTCAACAGAGGAAGCGGCCATTTAAATTTTTTTCTTAAATGAGGGGTTTCAATTATGAATGATAAGGCTTCGGCCAAATTTATTAAAGTGAAAATGAAGCTTGCGTGATAAGAGAAAGAGAGACACGATGATGATGGCACGTACGAAAGGAGGCATCGATTTGAAGGAAAAGCAGCTGATGGTGATTAACACGTGAATATATAAATAAAATTTTAAATAGAATTTTCGATGTAAATTTTCAACGCGTTTATATCTCGTATGCTTACATAACAACTCCAAATGCCACGAAAATTGAAATCCGATAATAATACACTATTACGGATCCAATGGAACTGATTTCGTCGAATTCCGAGACTGTGCCTCGGAAGACTATTTTTAAATTCGAATTAAATTATAAATTTTCAAAACTGAACAAACCACTGTTAAATTCAATTTTACAACTTCTATTATCCTCCGTGTTGTCAGTATAAATTTTATAAGCCTTCGAATTATTTTCAACAAGCTTAAAATTCCAGATTTCATATCTTATCAAATTTCAAATTATTTGATTCAATAATTTAATTATCAAATAAATTGTAATATTCGTTATTCAAGTTAAAATTACTCAATTGAATACTTAAAATCAATTAAATATTCTGATTTTAATTGCTCGAAAATTCTGGGTCGTCACATAGGCCCAATGCTGCAACAACACTAAATATAACAATCACGACATCCAAAATACTATATATCATATGATAACAGAATATATCACAATATCTGTAAATAAATCAATACGGGTGTGGAATCCAGTTGGATCCCTCCAACCTGTTTCCCTGCATCCATAGATGTTAGCACAGTACCAATCCTGTTCCAATGCGGGATATCGCGATACATGGGTTTATTTTAAATATTATCCGCTATTATGCGGCGCAATAGGGTCTCATCCGCTATATAATGCGGGAAAATCAACTCCAAGTACATATATAATACCAATTCCACATCAAGGTGAAATATCGCGGTATATGTTTTTAATAAATAGCATCCGTTTAATATACGGCGTATATGGTCTATTTCAATACAACAGATAGCAATTTATCATCCAAGCATACAATAAAGCAATTTTAAATCTAACTATTTAAAAATTTAAATCGAACAATTTCGATTGAGTGAGAAGTTCTCACCTTGTTTCTATAACAGTTTTAGCGTTTTATTTCGAATAAAATTAAACGCACGTTTAATTTTACCCAAAAATTTCATTAGCTCCAATCAACTCCAATCCAGTTCCATCGCGTAGCGTTCGCGAATACGAACCCAACGCAATTCGTTTCGTCCAAAACGGACCTCGTATGAAAGAGTTACAGCATTTTAAAGTTTGAACGATTTATGAATATAATTATATTTACAACTTTTATTTTAAATTCAAACCCTACTAATCTGAGCCATTGATTTCCAAATTGCAAATCAAGGCCGTTCGGCCCTTCCTTCTTCCTCCAGTAAATTTACGCATGAAGAAACCCATACGCACGCGACCATTCCATCAATGTCGCAACACCATACGACAACCAGAAGACGATCAAAAACCCTCGACGCGTGCGCCTACGCGAGACTCACCCACGGCCAGAGCTATGTGAAGCTCGGTTCCCTCTAGCTCTCGAAATTCATGCAAGAACGCACGATGGACGCTACCTCCTAGCGACCACCACGACGCTCCAAATCAGATCACAGCCGTTGATCTGAAAGCTCTCGTCATGCTCTACATGTTTGTAGTTGAAGAGTTTTGCTAATTGCTTACGGATTTGGAGATTTTGAGGGGATAATGAAATGAAATTTCAGCCATTAAAATTTAGGCCGGCGGCTAGGGTTAGAAGCCCTAATATTTTGCAATTTAGAAAATAGTGAGGTCCTTATATAGAAATTTACGCGACACTATTCACCCGAGATTTTTCCGAACTCTAAACGAAGCATGCCGCCTGGCGTTTATAATGTTTTACCCCCATTTCGAACGCAATGGAATATATATCGGGAGTCAATTTGATCAAATTTGAAAGATAAGTTTTTGAATCGACTATTTAAATTCAAAATTCACTCGAATCGATTTCTACGCGTTTTAGCTTGCTCCGGACAAACTGTAAGTCCGATTGACACGAAATTTAAAATCTTACAATAATATAACATTATGGATCCGATGAAACTAGTTTCGTCGAAATCTGAGACTGTTTGAAAAATGGCTATTTTTACTCGTCAATTAAATATTAAAATATTCAATTTTCACAAATTAACTTTTAATTCAATTTTAAAAGTTTTATAACATCATTCTAACTCCAATATGATTTAATAAAACTTTATAAATCCTTTTCAATCATATTAAACCCAATTTTCAATTATTTCTGAAATTTCAAATATTAAATTATCGATTTAATTATCCAATTAAATCACTATATTCGAAATAAAATTTATTCGACTTACAAATTTTACTTATTAATATTTAAAATCAATTAAATATATGAATTTTAATTGACAGAAATTCTGGGTCATTACACAACCGGCAATTGCGGTAGACAACCCCGGTTGCAGCAGAGGATACAGATGGGGTATCGTTATCTTGTAACTGGGATTGATTGGAATTTTGAGTTTATTTTCTGCTAACTATAAAGGATGGCTAGAGGGCTACTTACACATGTATACGACCTCAATCGATCCGATAGGCATATTCTGAGTTAAAGTCCGAGCATAGTCATTGATTAGAGTATTTGCTTAGATAATTGCTTAATGCATTTTAATTTGATCGCTATGATTGATTGTTTGATATTTGGATCCGAAATCATTTGAACTTGACAATTATTTTGGTATTGCTGCCAGGCGCTATTGAAAAATACTTATCTGTTACATTTGATAGATGAATTGATTGATTATAGTTTCCCCAACCAGAGGGATGGGCCGATGAACCATGAAGTGTAGGTCCTCTCATCAAAGGGTGGGTGGATAGACCTACATAGAATAGCAAGTCATCTCATTAGAGTGCCTGTGGATGTTTGCGCTTTTAAATGTTAATGTCCCTGTGGATGTTTGCGCTTTTAAATGTTAATGTCCCTCGTCGGAGAAGAGTAGATGAGCCATTTATGATTATAATGATATTATCTTGCAGGTAAGTGATGCATGTAAGTTACTATTGAATTACATATATATGAATCCAAACTTTCAAAAAAAAGTATGAAAAGAACTAAATGCATCATTTGGAGAAAAGCATGAAAATATTAATAATCCAAGGAGATATGATGGAAAACCGTCTTCATCTAATTAGAATGGCACTGGTAGTGGATAGTCTGATGGGATTATGCCAATGGGAGCAAGGATTCTCAATCTAAGTAGCTGTCACAACTATGCTGGAGCCATCAGAAAGTCCAAATACTGCTTGAATTTTACTTTCACAAGTGCAGGCTCGCTGTGTAATACTGCTCTGTTATTATTACCAAGTACTCGAGGCAGTGTCTAACTTGCACTACCAGTTCTTTTATTTAATTACCAGAGCTATTAGAGGTTTGAAACTAGACCATCTTCTCCATGTACATCATATTTATCTCTAACACCTTGGCTATCACTTATATTTATGATCAGACCTTTCTCTAACCAAAAATTTGCTCTTTCAATTCCTTCATGTAAAAGGCTGACATTTCATTTGTAAAATTTTGCAAAACGGATTTCATACCATAATTTTCAGACCAAGTAATCTCACAAAGTTGTGACTTGTGACTTCACGAGATTCAGTGTCACTCTTTCTATGAGCAGCTTTATAGGTTTCTTTTTATGACTACTTTGAATATCTAATTTTGTTGTAGTTTCTTTTCCTACAATTAACCATTTTATAAGGTGGAAATCTTTTTGTTTCTTTTGCTCGCTATTAACCATTCTATAAATTGAAATCTTTTTGTTGGCTCCACCATTTTATATTGAAGTATCCGCTCGTGAATTTCCAGATGGTTCCAATATTTTTATATACTTGGTTAAAACATTTAATTTGATGTGATTATGTAAATAATTTGTTTGAGTCATTGCAAAGAAAACATTTTGTAAATTGGAAAACCAATGCATCTTTGATATACTTTAGTGTGTATCCAATGTATAAAATTTACACGAGTCTTTTTGAAATTTCAAAAATGCACTCATTCATCAACGGAATCTCACCGTCGATTTGCAATCTCCACCACCATCCTCTTCTCGACCATCCATCAACGGATTTCGCTATTAATTTGTAAACAACACCACCAACAACTACTTCAAATAAAAGCGTTGTGATCATCAAAGATTTTGCACTCATACCATAGATCTGTCCATTAATTTTTTACTTGTAGATGTAACCCACAGTGGAAGTCTAGAGACGAGGAGATTTTGTGTTACTTGTTCACAAACATAGACCAACATCATCTTCCATTCCCCACGAGCCTGGATTCCCCACTTCTTCTACTGGGAAATTAGCAAGTTGTTCAGCTTTAGATCGGACCCAGTAGTAACAGTTCTTTGCTTCAGCCTTGCCATTTTTCAATGCACAATGGATTCATTGGTCGACGTTGCATTTTCCTGCAGTAGCAACGGTTTCTGCACATTATCTCCATGAGAATTACATCTTTAAGCATTATCACATTTCTTATTTTAAACTGAATGTTTAATTTTCACAACATATTTCTTATTTTAAACTATACAACAGATACAGTAGACAAGTAAATTGGAGAGGCCATATAGATATGAAGTTATTAATAATAAAATAATTAGACCATTGTCGCAGAGCTATCTTATGGAAGTAAGTGAAACAAGCATGGGAAATAAATTTGAAATAATACAATAGAATTTCATATATTATTACATCAAAAAATTAAACTAAGTGCAATAGAAGTTCATACATACACAAACAAAAATAATTAAAATATCTATTAAACTACAAAAAAAGAAAGGTAAATTGAATAAACCGAAAATGATGATTGGCTAAAAAAGGAAGACACACCTTTTGTTAAACCAAATTTTTATATGACTAACTTTTGTTCAAATCCAGAACACTATACATCCAAGATATAGCACATTTAGCCAGATCCAAATTATTTGTTAACATAAGATGATCCAGCACAGATGTGCAGTATATTGTTTTTTAACAGTTGAAACCAAAATACCTGCAACGTCTGCTGTTATCTTCTTTTTATAGTCCCAACTCTTTTTTCAACTGAGCAAATGTCGCTTCTATTTCGTCTATGTTATCTTCAACTCTGTTTTCTTTATTACTTTCAGCTCCAGCGTCATTTTTTTCTTCTCTTCCTCGGACTTTATATTTGATTCTTTTTGGTAAGATGTAGCTGGTTCACCTTCTTGATCATTGATGTTGAGTTCCTTTTCTAAGAATTCAACAAACTCTTCTCCTATATCCTGTGTTTATGATATTTCATAAATGTTAATGTACAATCATCAGTGCATTTTCCATATCCACTATACTATGTGGGGAATGGATAAAGAATATGCAAATATATGACTAATATAGAAGGAAAACTCATCATATTGACGATATTCTGGGCTTATCATCAAACTAGATGACGATGTAAGATATAGGATGTAATACACTGTTGGAAATTATTTTGAAAGTAAGTAAATTATTAAAAATTGACTAAGTGTGTAAATTATCTCATATATGTGAATAGTCCCACATCGTAGGATTATATACAATAATCAAGTATTTATACTTGATTCTTAGAAGCAAAGTTCGCCCCTTTGGGCACCCAATGATATTTTTTTGTGAGGAGGGAGATCATGCTTGACCACCACATGCGCGCCGACCGAGTCGACCCGGGCCGGGTTCGGGCTTGTAGTGGTGTAACACTTATATTTTTGGTACAAATTTTTTGACCGGGCTGAAACGGTAAAATCTTGCCAGACTCGTATTGAAGAACATTATACAACGTTCATTATTTGACCCGTTATTTCTCAGATCCGTTTTTCTTGACCACGTTTCCCATAGTTTTATCCTAGAGGTTGTTTTATCCTAGAGGCGACAGTGATAGATACGAGCTGCTTGCACTATAGAGCAGATCGCTGAAACGTCTTCAAGAAAGTGACATAGTCCACGACTCAGCCGAAGATAATTATTGTTTATAACAAATTGAAGACGACGCCACCGACTATGACTTCTACTGTAGCTCTCGATGCCGCTGCTCCCGCTTCCCTCTTCCAAATCCCGATGGTCTCTGCTGCGCCTTTCAGATTTGAGGGCCTCCATTTCAAACGCTGGAAACAGAAGATGGAATTCTTCCTGACTATGAGAAAGATCGTGGCTGTGCTGACAACCGACAAACCACAGCTGCCGGACAAGCCAGACGAAGCGGACGCAGATCAGTTGCGAGCCTGGACAGAAAAATCAAAGGAGGTGCAGAACTAGACAGAGCAGGATTACCTGTGCCGGAACTTCAAACTCAACGGCCTCAGTGATGACTTCTACGACTACTACAGCTCTGACAAGTCGGCCAAAGAGATCTGGGAAGCGCTGCAAAAGAAGTATGACACTGAAGAGGCTAGAGCGAAGAAATATGCAGTCAGCCGCTACCTGAAATACCATATGACAGATGACAGGTCAGTGGAGATGCAATCTCATGAGCTACAGAAAATTGCCCATGAGATCATCTCCGAAGGTATGAGTTTGGATGAACAGTTTCAGATTGCTGTTATTATTGATAAATTGCCCCCGGGTTGGAAAGACTTTAAGAATGTGCTTAGGCACAAGACTAAGGAATTCTCCTTAGAGAGCTTGATCACTCTCCTCCGTATTGAGGAGGAGGCTCGTAAGCAGGACCAAAAGGAGGAAGTGCTTGTTGTTACCAACAACAACACTAAAAAGTCCAATTCCGCAGTTCTGAAACCGAATCCGAAAAACTTTAAGAATCAGAACCGCAACCGCAACAAACAGAATTGGAACCCACAAGGGAAGCAAAAAGGACAGCAGAAACCGACTCAAAAGAATGACTCTGGACAGTTGTTTCTGTGTTACAACTGTGGAAAACCGGGTCGTATGGCACGCAAGTGTAGGAATAGACCATGCCCTGCACCGTAGGCTAACCTGACCGAGGAGCCTCTTACGGCAATGATTTCTGAGATTCACCTTGTTGGTGGATCAGAGGGTTGGTGGGTAGATACTGGTGCATCCTGCCATGTCTGCTATGATCGTGCTATGTTCAGTACATACACGGCTGCTGATAATCAAAAAGTGCTGCTGGGAGATTCTCACTCCACTGCAGTTGCTGGCATTGGAAATGTGGAAATAAAGTTTACCTCTGGAAACACGGTTATTTTGAAAGATGTGATGCATACTCCAGAGATGAGAAAGAATTTGGTTCCTGGTTTTCTCCTTAATAAGGCTGGTTTTACTCAAGTTATAGGGGCTGATTTTTATACTTTGACTTATAATGGGTTTGTAGGGAAAGGTTATGCTTGTGAGGGTATGTTTAAACTTAATGTTGAATCTAATAAAGTAACCAGTTCTTCTTATATGTTGTGTGACTTTAATATTTGGCACTCTAGATTATGTCGTGTAAATAAGCCTATAATTCATAACATGATCACATTAGATTTGATTCCTAAAATGTCACAAACTGATTTTGATAAATGTGAATTCTATAATCAAGAAAATATCACTAAGAAACCCCATAAATCAGTTGATAGATTTTCTGAACCCTTAGACTTGATTCATTCTGACATATGTGAGCAAGATGGTACTTTGACTAGACATGGACACCGTTATTTTATCACATTCATAGATGATACCTCTGATTTCACTTATGTATATCTTATGAGAAATAAAAGTGATGAGTCTAATATGTTTAAATTATTTAAAACTGAAATCGAGAATCAATCAAATAAGAAAATTAGGAGACTTCGTAGTGATAGAGGAACAGAATATGAATCTAGTCAATTTCTTGATTTCTATAAATTGCATGTATAATTCATGAGAGAACTGCACCTTATTCATCTGAAATGAACGGTAAAGCTGAAAGAAAGAATATGACCTTTACTGAATTAGTTGTAAATATTTTATTGAATTCGGGTGTAGCAAAACATTGGTGGGGGAATATTTTGTTGACTGTATGATATGTATTGAATAGAATCCCTAAATCAAAAAGTAAGATTTCACCTTTTGAAATTTTAAGAAATTATAAACCGAATGTATCTTACTTTAGAACTTGGGAATGTTTGGCATATGTTCGTATACCCGACCCTAAGAGAATAAAATTAGCAAGTACAACATACGAATGTGTATTTATTGGCTATGCTATTAATAGCAAAGCATATAGATTTTATGACCTAAATACACATAATATAGTAGAATCTATTGATGCTGACTTGTATGAAAGTAAATTTCCTTTTAAATTGAGGAATAGTGGGGGCACGTCAAATAACACCGTGCCTATTGGAACAGAACTTAATGAATCTTCTGAAATTGAACCTAGAAGGAGTAAAAGAGCAAGAGTTGATAAAGACTTTGGCTCGGATTTTTGCACTTTTACTATAGAGGAGGACCCAACAAACCTCCAAGAAGCCTCATCTTCATTAGATGCCGATTTTTGGCAAGAGGCTATAAATGATGAGATGGATTCCTTGGAATCCAATAAGACTTGACACTTAGTAGATTTACCACATGGTTGTAAGCCTATAGGTTGTAAATGGGTACTTAAAAAGAAATTAAAACCTGATGGAACAATTGAAAAATATAAAGCCCGTTTGGTAGCTAAAGGTTTTAGGCAAAGAGAAAATATAGACTTTTTTGATACTTTTTCACCTGTAACTAGAATGACATCCATTCGAGTACTAATTTCATTAGCATCTATTTATAATTTAATTATACACCAAATGGATGTTAAAACTGCTTTTTTAAATGGTGAATTAGAAGAGGAAATTTATATGGACCAACTTGAAGGCTCTGTAATTCCTGGTCAAGAACATAAAGTTTGCAAATTAGATAAATCATTATATGGTTTAAAACAAGCACCTAAACAATGGCATGAAAAATTTGATAATTTAGTAATCTCAAACAGTTTCAAAGTTAATGAAAATGACAAATTCATTTATTATAAATCTGAAAATGACATTTGCACTATAATATATTTGTATGTAGATGATCTACTTATTTTTGGATCAAACATTCATGCCATAAACATTGTTAAATCTTTGTTAAGTGCCAGTTTTGATATGAAAGATCTAGGTGAAGCGAGTGTAATTCTTGGTATTAAGATTACTAGGTCCGAAAAGGGAATTTCTTTGGATCAATCTCATTATATTGAGAAAATCTTACAGAAATACAATTACTTTGACTGTAAACCTACATGTACACCATATGATCATAGTGTAAAACTTTTCAAGAACACTGGTGAAGGTGTAAGACAGTTTGATTATGCGAGCATCATTGGCAGCCTTCGGTATGCCACTGATTGTACTAGACTCAACATTGCCTATGTCGTGGGATTATTATGCAGATTTACTAGTAGACCTAGTATAGAGCATTGACACGCTATTGAGAGGGTCATGAGATACCTAGAACGAACCATGAACCTTGGATTACATTATGAAAAGTTTCCAGCTGTTCTTGAAGGTTACACCGATGCAGACTGGAATACTTTATCTGATGACTCAAAGGCAACCAGTGGCTATATCTTTAGCAATGCTGGAGGAGCTGTTTCTTGGAAATCCAAGAAACAGACTATTTTGGCTCAGTCTACTATGGAGTCTGAGATGATAGCACTAGCCACAACAAGTGAGGAAGCAGACTACTTAAGAAATCTTCAAGCTGAGATTCCTTTATGGGAAAAACCGATACCAGCTGTGTTGATCCATTGCGATAGTACCGCGGCTATTGCAAAAGTTCAGAACCGTTGTTACAACGGTAAGAGATGACAGATACGTCGTAACACAGCACTGTTAGAGAGCTACTCTCTTCAAGAGCTGTTAGAGTGGATCATATACGCAGTGACGAGAATTTGGCAGATCCTTTGACGAAAGGATTGGCCAGAGAGAAAGTCCTTACGACTTCTAGAAAAATGGAACTATTGCCCTTAGATTGTTGAGTCACGCACAATGGTAAGCCAATCTAATGACTGGAGATCCCAAGAACTAGGTTCAATGGGTAAGAACAAGTTGTGAAGTGATATGAGTTGAACATGCTATTTTTTCATCCATATAGAAGCATGTATTCCTGAAGTGATTAGAGGATGAGTTAATAGAAACTCTTGATGAGATCTATACTCCATTTGGAGTGGAGTACCTACCTTCAGGAGTACTCTTGATAGACTCACCTGTGTGAATGTGGAAATTTAGCCGTTTCCTATGGAGTTTTGGGCAAAACTCCTAGAGCATTCACTAAACTGAGATAGACGTGCATGGCCATAAATGCACGGGCTTATTTGATTGCACTCTAGAAAGATTGTGTGTGGTCTGACGTCAGGATAGATTCAAGACTACGTGTCACTCTAGTAAAAACCGAATCTTATTCACTATGCAAAGGTTCAAATCGTACGACACTTTTGTTTATGCACAATCTTATGTTTTTAGAAATTTCTCGAAAATATTTTTAAAAAAATTCAAGTGGGGGATTGTTGGAAATTATTTTGAAAGTAAGCGAATTATTAAAAATTGACTAAGTGTGTAAATTATCTCCTATATGTGAATAGTCCCACATTGTTGGATTATATGCAAGAATCAAGTATTTATACTTGATTCTTAGAAGCTAAGTTGGGCCCTTTGGGCACCCAATGATGCTCTTTTGTGAGAAGGGAGATCATGCTTGACGACCAAACACGCGCGCGCGCCGACCGACCGACTTGACCCGACCCGGGCCGGGCTCGGGTTCGGGTTCGGGCTTGTAGTGGTGTAACACTTATATTTTTGGTACAAATTTCTTAACCGTTTTTGACCGGGCTGGAACGGTAAAATCTAGCTAGACCCGTATTGAAGAACGTTATACAACGTTCATTATTTGACCCGTTATTTCTTGACCGTGTTTCCCCCAACCAGCAACGTTCTTTTTTCATTCCGCCTTCTTAACTGATAAGGAGACGAAACAGAAAGAAAAACATCTCAATTTTCACGATAGCTTTTTGAGTGCACACCGAGTCGCTTCGTCCGTGCAAACGAATCGATACCGCAAAACTTTGAGACGCTGTTTTATGCTAGAGGCAGCGGTGATAGATACGAGTTGCTTGCACCATAGAGCAGATCGCCGAAACGTCTTTAAGAAAGTGACGTAGTGCACGACTCGGCCGAAGATAATTAGTTTACAACATACACACCCATCCCCTGTTATCCACCATAAGTTTTTATTTAAATAATAGTATGATGTGGAAGACATAGACACAACTAATATTCAAACAGAAACGTATGGAAAAAATCAAAAGACTAGAGTGGTGCTACAAAAGAAGGGTGTCTTGAACATATATATTTTCTGAAAGAAAAATGTTCTTTGTTAATTACATATGAGAATCATGAAATAGCAGGATTCGTTTTCTTAAAATAACCTTATCATTACGTTCAGGAAATAAAGCACGACATCCTCTATTGTACAAAGATGGAAAAAAACAAAAACACCAATTACAATCCTATGCAAAACAAAGAAAATCGGTCTAAAGCTGGGTAAAAATCACGCCTCCACACTTCACAAAAAATACTACCCAGTCCAGCCCATGCAAAATAAAGAATAGCAGCCCGCAGACCATCCATCAACAGCGCACACCACATTATCCAGGATCTTCCAATTCAATGCCCCATCTCAGGAGCTTCTCTCTCTGTCGATGATAATCTAAGTCGTCTAATAAGCTGTAAGCGTACGTCAATTTCAACTAATTTACTCTTTGCTCAACCGAGCATGCCTTCCCCTCAAATCGTCGTCGCACCCTTTCTAACCAAATATGATGGGCTAGCGTTGATGCCATCACATAAATGTTGGCATTTCTTTTAGATGGTGAATGAGATATATCCCACATCACCAAAAATATGTCCATTTTCTTGTATATATTATATACTCTCATCCCCTATATTGGCCCTTAGGGTCAAGTATATTTTGTGCGAGGGGGAGGACCTATATGGCCATGGACTAACACACACGCGCGCGTCGCCGCCCGCCCGTCTGACCGACCGAACCGGGCCGGGTGCGGGTGCGGGTCTAATATGAGCGGACCCGACCCGGTTATATTTTTGGTAAATAAAAGTGAACAGTTTTACTGTTTGAATAGATGCATGTTTTTTGAACGATGAAGAGATGCGACGTTTTAAACAGCAACAGTTCTGAACCGTTGCAAATGAACGGACGCGACTGTTGCAAACAGCAACAGTTCTGGAACGTTGCAAATGAAAAACAGCAACACTTCTGGACCGTTGCAAATGAACGGTCGCGACTGTTGCAAACAGCAACAGTTCTGGAGCGTTGCAAATGTAAGGAAGTGACTGTTGCGAACAGTAACGTTTTTTGACATTGCAAATGAAGAGATGCGGCTTTTTCCAACGGATGCAGCAGTTGGGAATTCGACTATAAATAAGGAGGAAACCTGATCACTTTCCTCACTCATTTTTTTTTCAAACCGAACTATCTCTTCTATCCCTTCATCTCTTAAAATCATCTTCAGTCCTATCACATAGAAGATCATACACATCACAATCTCGTGCAGATTACGTTTGTTGTATCTTGGGAGAATTTTGAATAAAATTCTCAAGGAAATCGTTACGACGAGCCTCAGACATTATCCGGTTAGAATTCTCAATTCTTTCTTCTATTTTGTTATACTGTTTATTCAAAATAGTATAACGCTGTTGTTGTAATTCATTTACGACATTCATATTGTTATAATATTTACTACAGAATTCCAGTGTAGTGGAAATCTGAGTTATAAACTTGTGCGACGAGTTTATATTTGATTATTCTCTGTTTTGATGTACTAGACGTATAACATCTTAAGAATTTTTCTGTTTTCTTACTAAAATAGAGATGGCAACCGTAGAATTTTCAAAGAATACTACTCACAACAGACCTGAACCGTTCAAGGGAGATGGTGATGATTTCTTGACATGGCAGAATCAGATGTTATTTTATCTCACCACTCTCGGTCTACAAAAGTACCTCGACGAGGAGGAACCGATTCCTACACCAGGCAAGGAAGCAGAGGTGAATATGTGGAAGCATTCCGATTTTTTATGCAGAAACTACATTCTGAATTGTCTCGACAAGGTGCTATACAAAGTATATCAGCCTTTAAAGAATTCAAAAGAACTCTGGAATGCACTTACCGCAAAATACAAGACGCAGAATATCAGTCTTAAAAAATTTATTGTAGACAAATTCATGGACTACAAGATGGTTGACTCCAAACCAGTAACCGCTCAACTGCATGAACTGCAAATCATCATTCATGAACTCGAGGCGGAAGGTCATAAGGTTGGAGAATCATTTCTGGTTGAAGCCATCACGGGAAAACTGCCGCCATCGTGGAGAGATTACCGCAATTATCTAAAGCATAAAAAGAAGGAAATCTCTTTGCAGGATCTCATAGTCCGATTAAAAATTGAGGCGGACAACCGTGCAGTTACAAAACCAAGCGAGGAGGCATTTGTGGCTGAAGGGTCAAAGACCAAAAACAAAAAGAAGAGTTTCCAGAAGAAAAGGAAAGCTCAAGACAACAAACCAAAAGACAACAAACGAACCAAGAAGTTTAATGGCGAATGTTGGGTTTGTGGAAAAGTTGGACATGCCGCTAAAGATTGCAGACACAAGAAGGAACGCAATAAAGAGGCAAATATAGTGGATAACATGGAAGTAGACGAGTCCAACTTCTCGGCGGTGGTATCTGAATGCAATCTGGTTCAGAATCCTAACCAATGGTGGGTAGATACAGGCGCTACTCGTCATGTTTGTTCTGACAAATCCATGTTTTCTACATATCAGAAATTCGATCACGAAGAAAAACTCTACATGGGTAATTCTGCAGTTTCCATGATCGAAGGTAGTGGCACAGTAATCCTCAAGTTTACTTCTGGAAAAACTGTTAAGTTGAATGACGTGCTCCATGTTCCAGACATACGCAAGAATCTCATCTCTGGTGCAGTCCTATCAAAGAAGGGATTCAAGATGGTGTTTGAGTCAGACAAGATGGTTCTGTCCAAAGCTGGAATATATATAGGAAAGGGATATTTATGTGATGGCCTATTTAAGGCAAATGTAGCCGTTATCGGCAATAAAACTATGTATTCTGATTGTGCTATTAATAAAATTGAAGTTTCTTATTTGCTTGAGCACGAAATTTTACTTTGGCATGATAGATTGGGACACATAAATTTCCGTAAAATGAAAACATTATCAAACTTGGGAGTAATTCCAAAATTCCAAGTAGATAAAAAATACAAATGTGAGACATGTGTAGAAGCAAAAATGGTCAAACAACCATTTAAATCTGTTAACAGAAGCACCGAACTATTAGGTTTGGTACATACAGATTTATGTGGTTTTAAGTCACTACCTACAAGAGGTGGGAAAAAGTATTTCATTACTTTTATTGACGATTATAAGCGATATTGCTATGTATATCTTTTAAATAGTGAAGATGAAGCAATAACAGCGTTTATAAAATACAAGGCTGAGGTAGAAAATCAGTTAAATAAAAAGATCAAGATATTGAGATCTGATCGAGGTGGAGAATACGAATCACCATTTGAACAGTTCTGTGCCGAAAATGGTATAATTCATCAAACAATAGCTCCATATTCACCACAAAAAAATGGTGTAGCCGAGAGGAAGAACAGAACATTAAAAGACATGATTACTGCCTTGCTTTTAACTTCTGGTCTACCGACGAACTTGTGGGGGGAAGCCTTAAATATGTCTAATCACATATTAAACAAAGTTCCTCACAATAAAACGGAAACAATTCCATATGAGATATGGAAAGGACACAAACCAAGCTTTAAATACCTCAAAGTGTGGGGGTGCTTGGCAAAAGTTCCTGTTCCGCCTCCCAAGAGAGTCAAACTTGGACCAAAAACAGTAGATTGTTATTATCTTGGGCCAGCCCAAAATAGTAGTGCCTACAGATTTTTGGTATTCAAGTCTGATATAAATGATATTCATGTAAATACAATCATGGAATCAAGAGATGCCTCGTTCTTTGAAGATGTGTTCCCACATAAAAGAAACGATGGAAATCCTGTCCCAAAAAGGACAAGAGATAACAGAGATGAGACATGTAAAGATGAAACTCATCAGGACAACGAGGAGGTTGAACCAAGAAGAAGCGTAAGGGCAAGAACTTCCAAAACATTTGGTTCAGATTTTTTATCTTATATGTTAGAACACGAACCTCAAACGTACAAGGAAGCAATGCCATCTTCTGAATCCTCATGTTGGAAA
This sequence comes from Allium cepa, assembly GCA_030765085.1. Lineage (NCBI taxonomy): Eukaryota > Viridiplantae > Streptophyta > Magnoliopsida > Asparagales > Amaryllidaceae > Allium > Allium cepa. The sequence continues at coordinate 508,426,298 of CM060932.1, read as the reverse complement.
GAAGCAATCCAAAGTGAGATTGATTCAATTCTAAGTAATAAAACTTGGGAAATTGTTGATATTCCACCAGGAATAAAACCAATTGGCTGCAAATGGATTTTCAAGAAGAAAATGAAAGCAGATGGCTCTATCGACAAGTATAAAGCCAGATTAGTAGCCAAAGGATATCGTCAAAAAGAAGGAGTAGACTTTTTTGATACATATTCGCCGGTAACACGAATAACCTCTATAAGAATGTTAATAGCAATTGCATCCATCTATAATCTAGAGATTCATCAGATGGATGTAAAAACAGCATTCTTAAATGGAAATCTCGATGAGGAGATTTACATGGAGCAACCTGAGGGATTTATTTCCAAAAGAAATGAAAACAAAGTCTGTAGATTAGTAAAATCATTATACGGACTAAAACAAGCTCCAAAACAATGGCACGAAAAATTTGATAGTGTCATGATAAGAAATGGTTTTCGTATAAATGAATGCGATAAGTGTGTTTATTATAAACAAATTGGACAATCATATGTGCTGATTTGTCTATATGTAGACGATATGCTAATATTTGGTCCAAATACTCAAGTCATAGAGACCATAAAGAAAATGTTAACTAGCAATTTCGATATGAAAGACTTAGGAGTTGCAGACGTTATTTTGGGAATCAAAATAATAAGAACTCCTAATGGAATTGAATTGTCTCAGTCACACTATGTAGACAAAGTGATTGAAAGATTTCAAAATTTTGGAATTAAAGGAGTAAATACACCTTTTAATCCATCAGAAGTACTGCACAAAAACACTAATGAGAGTGTAATGCAACTGGAATATTCTCGTGTAATAGGATGTCTCATGTATCTCATGAATTGCACAAGACCAGATATAGCTTATGCAGTAAGTCGATTGAGCAGGTATACAAGCAATCCAGGGAAGGAACACTGGAAAGCACTAATAAGAGTGCTTGGATATTTAAAAAATACCACTAACTATTGCCGTCTTAGAAGGATATAGTGATGCAAACTGGATTGCAGATTCATAGGAATCAAAATCAACGAGTGGTTATATCTTTACCCTAGCAGGGGCAGCGGTGTCATGGAAATCTACTAAACAAACATGCATAGCTCGATCCACTATGGAATCAGAGTTCATTACATTAGATAAAGCAGGCGAAGAAGCAGAATGGCTTCGTCACTTTTTAGAAGATATTCCGTTTTGGCCTAAACCTGTACCGGCCATATGCATACACTGTGATAACCAAGCAGCGCTAAGCAGAGCGCAAAACTTTGTGTATAATGGAAAGTCACGACATATTCGTCAACGCCATAATACAGTTAGGCAGTTACTCTCAAATGGAACTATTTCCATAGATTATGTGAGAACAAATGATAACCTAGCGGATCCATTTACTAAAGGTTTATCAAGAGAGAAAATTGACTGCGCATCGAGGGGAATGGGCTTAAAAGCCTAAACCATCAAGAGTTATCTTATACGGAAACCTATCCTAGCGACTGGAGATCCCACGGACTAGGATCAATAGGCAAACCAGTTCTGAATAACTCAAGACGTAATGCATTTACGTGGACATAGTCCAACTCCATTCCTATGGTGCAAAATATAAATGCATGCCTACAGAGGTGTTTAAAGGTTAAAACTATGTTTTTTAATGATGACCATATCTTGACAATAACAAGTGGGGTATATGTAGGATACTCTTAATGGTTGCGATCACCTATGTTAGTGTGAGCTGGGTCGGCTCTATGAGAATATTCAAAGGCTTTTATTCTCTAAAAACACTCGCAGAACCAAAAATTGTTCAGGACCAAAATGAACACAACCAAGAGATTGGATGTGAAGGGAAATAATGCTTTGTAACGCTTATTGTTTGGTTATACAATAACGGCCGACGGTTCAAGATGAAATAGTTCACCGATTAGCAAAGTATATCCGATAAGTTTTAACTAGGGAAAGTTCAAAGTGAAATATCTACTTATCCTCGATCTAGCATTATTTTCATATGAACTGTGTGATATTACACTTTGTGTGGGGGAGAGATATATCATCATTCATGTGGGGGATTGTTGGCATTCCTTTTAGATGGTGAATGAGATATATCCCACATCACCAAAAATATGTCCATTTTCTTGTATATATTATATACTCTCATTCCCTTATATTGGCCCTTAGGGTCAAGTATATTTTGTGCGAGGGGGAGGACCTATATAGCCATGGACTAACACACACGCGCGCGCCGCCGCCCGCCCGTCCGACCGACCAAACCGGGCCGGGTGCGGGTGCAGGTCTAATATGAGCGGACCCGACCCGGTTATATTTTTGGTAAATAAAAGTGAACAGTTTTACTGTTTGAATAGATGCAGGTTTTTTGAACGATGAAGAGATGCGACGTTTTAAACAGCAACAGTTCTGGACCGTTGCAAATGAACGGACGCGACTGTTTCAAACAGCAACAGTTCTGGAGCGTTGCAAATGAAAAACAGCAACACTTCTGGACCGTTGCAAATGAACGGTCGCGACTGTTGCAAACAGCAACAGTTCTGGAGCGTTGCAAATGAAAGAAAGTGACTGTTGCGGACAGTAACGCTTTTTTGACATTGCAAATGAAGAGATGCGGCTTTTTCCAACGGATGCAGCAGTTGGGAATTCGACTATAAATAAGGAGGAAACCTGATCACTTTCCTCACTCGTTTTTTTTTCAAACCGAACTATCTCTTCTATCCCTTCATCTCTTAAAATCATCTTCAGTCCTATCACACAGAAGATCATACACATCATAATCTCGTACAGATTACGTTTGTTGTATCTTGGGAGAATTTTGAATAAAATTCTCAAGGAAATCGTTACGACGAGCCTCAGACATTATCCGGTTAGAATTCTCAATTCTTTCTTCTATTTTGTTATACTGTTTATTCAAAATAGTATAACGCTGTTGTTGTAATTCATTTACAACATTCATATTGTTATAATATTTACTACAGAATTCCAGTGTAGTGGAAATCTGAGTTATAAACTTGTGCGACGAGTTTATATTTGATTATTTTCTGTTTTGGTATACTAGACGTATAACAATAAACTAGATCTTGGATAGCCGAAATCTTTGTGAAATTCTGCCTCAGATTGGAAATTTGTTGCCGCAGCGTACTCGCAATTGTGGGTTGGAGATCCAATTTGAGGGGTAAAGCCTTCCAAAGATAAGGACTAAATTCATAGTCTGAGAATAACTGTTGATGATTTTCGTTAATTTTGTTGCAAAGCACACACTGTGAGTCAATGTTTAGCCCCCAATTTGTCAGTTTATCTGTTGTGGGTAGGTGTTGTATATACGTCATGCACGTTGTAAATGAGAATTTCCTAGCTGTTTTGTCATGCCATATAAGTTTGAAATTATCATCGATCTCTTTATGTTGGCGAATTTCATTCCAAACCGTAGAATTTTTTTTCCCTAATTAACAATTGTCCAGTAGTCAGTAGACTGGTCGGAAAATAATTTCACCTGCATGATTTGTGCTGATACTTCCCTGGTCTCTAATAATAGCTGTGGCTGTAGTTGTCGATCTCTTATTATATCACTCACTTTGCTGTTAGCAGTTTTACTGAGGTGAACCCAATTCAAGCCAATTAATTCGACCAGGGATTTGTGATTTATCCAAGGGTCAAACCATAAGTTCGTATGTTCCCATTAATGATAACTCGAGTAATGATTTTAGCAGCTAAATCACGTTGCCTAAGAATTGATTTCATCATGCCAGAGTAGTTGCTGTCAATGGGCAAAACCTAAAAATTTGCCTTCGACAAATATTTGGTCTTCATCATCTGGATTAGTGGTAGTCGGTTAATAAATTCCAAAGCAATTTAATCCTGGCAGTCTTATTAAGATCGGTAAATTTCCGTAGTCCAACTCCACCTTCCATTTTTGGCTTGCATAAGATATTTAATGATATCTTATGTAATATTCCCTTCCAAAAGAAATCTGCACACAATTGGTCAATTTTCTTCAAAACTGATTGAGGCGAATGATAAATAAGGAGTCAATACATAACAATGGACGTTATTGTATTGTGGATCAATTCTGCCTTTTTTGGTGTTATTAATAAATTACTATTTCATCCTTCTAACTTAGAACTGATCTTATATAGAAGGGGTGAACGGTGTATTGCATGGATATAGTCCGATCTCCAAGGAACACCGAGATATTTAACAGTAAATCATTCTCTGTTATATGTAGAATGCTTGAATTGTCTGATTTGCACACAGCACCCTTACTGAAAAATAGTTGAGATTTAGTTTGATTTATCTTTAAACCGACAGTCTCCTCCATTGTAGAAAAAATACGGTTCATATATGTAGCATTCTCTTTAGTAGCGGATAAGAAAATCATGACATCATCAGTATATAGGAGATAGGTTATGGCAGGCTGTATGTTGGATATAGGTCTAAATGTCTATCAACAACACCCTCGTCCATTAATAAAGTGAAAACTCCATGGCTATGCAAAATGAATAAGAGGAAAACATGTCACCTTGTCGTAGCCCTCTATTTAAGGCGATAAACCTTTGTGGTCTCCCATCGATCATAATAGAGAAAGTAAGCGTTGAAATACATTCATGGATTAACTATACGATAAGTGTGGGAAAGCCCAAGGACAAAAGCATATGACATTTGAACTCACGGTTAACCATATCATAAGCTTTTTGTAGATCAATTTTAATGCACAATTTTTGCTTACCACGTTTAGAGAATTCATGGACTTGTTCGAGCGAGCAAAACGTTTTCGCCAATGTTTCTGACCGGTATAAACGAAGATTGATTTTCTGCAATTATAAAACGTAGAAACATTTAATTCTATTGCAAAGAATCTTTGAGATAATTTTGTATAAAACATTAGCACATGCAAAATGGGTCTATAATCTGAAATCAGTTGAGGCTTATCTTTTTTGGGTATTAAAGTAATGAAATTGTGGTTTACTCCCTGTGGCAATTTCCTCGTTTGAAAAATCTCTGATACAGCCTTGAAAATGTTATATTGCGGGTCATCCCAATGCAATTTGTAAAATTTGGGTGTGAAATCATCGGGCCCTGGGCTTTTGGAATCAACTATCGAAAATGAAGCCGCTTTGATTTCATACACAGTGACTGGGGAAGATAAGTATTCTTGCCCTGAATTATTAAATTGCATTTTGGTAGCAATATTTGGGAAAAAATTTGTTGCATCCCCATTGAATAATGTCTGATAATATTCAAGAACCGCATCTTTTATTCTGTCACAGTCATAGATATAGTGTCCTCGAGCATCAAGTAAAGCATGAATCTTATTTCTATGCCTCTGCATGGACATTTTGACGTAAAAATATTTTTGTATTACTGTCCCGCTTTTGTAGCCATAACACTTTACTTTGTTACCGAAGAAATTCATGGTGTTTTTGAAGTTGATCATTTAACCTCTGGCCTATGTGATTTATAGTGTCATATAAAAAGAGTTTTTCTAGTTCTTGGTCCGCTTGATGGAAAACTGTGTCGAACTCTATCTGAAGTTTAACAATAATATTATCATTAGCTCTTAACTTGTGCCATGCTTTCAATTCAACTTTAGTTGTCTTTAATTATGAATAAGTCTGTTAGTGGAAGAACCCCATGTATTAGCAGAGAGTCCTTTTGCAATGCATTGAGCATACTCTTGTATGTGTTGAATATGCAAGTATATGATTTTTATTTGATGATAATAAACATATATATATATATATATATATTCATTTAAATGTATTTGTTAATGTACTATTTTATTTTTCACATAATTAAATAAATAGTTGCTAAATGGAATAAATAACATAGAATTTAAGTTCAAACAGATATTTTATTTAAACAAATATTTATTACAATTTTGAATAGTACAAATTTAAGCTCTCACTATACATATACAATTTCAATTACAATACAATTTCAATTATCATCTACATATGCACCTCACTACATTTCGCTCATTCACTCGTATATTATCTTCAACTCTATTCCAAATTGAATCCAACATCTAAGCAATTTGCAAAAATATACACAGACGCAGTAAAATTGAAAAGAAAATATTTTTGCAATGTAAAATAAAATGTATTTTGAAAATATTGTTTGCCTCGGTTATTTGGGTTGTTCGTCATCATTTATTTTTTGAATTCATCTACACGAACAACTTATGACATGCACAGTGTGTCACCGTACATGCCACAAAGCCGTGCACACCGATATACACATGATAAAATTATAAGGACAGGTGAGCACAAGGTCAGACCCAAATCAAAAGCCGGGTTCAACTCAAGCGAAATACAAATAAAGTCACACAAGGTCAAACCCGAGTTATAAGCTGGATTCAACACAAGTGCAAACCAAATTCAAGTGCCAACAGACCACCACTGCACACATACATGAAAACAAGGCAAACGAACTCAAAAAATCCTAATGTACAAATGCATAACGGTCGGGAACAACTCAGACTCAATGTAAAAAAGTGAATCAAGTCCAGCTACCAACTCAACCAAGACTAGACTGCAATATCAAAATAAAGACACCAGAGAGCATGCACAAGTGACTCGAAGCAATGAATCAAGTGCAGTCACAAATATACAAAACTAAGTGCAAGTCCAATACCCAAAATAGTAATGTAACCAGAGTCCATCATAAAACAGCGAACAAAAAATCACAAAACAACCAGACTTGTATATCGAACAAATACCAAAGGTCGCACTGTACGAGGAATAACTTAAGTTGATATGCAGACAACACAAGTACATGATCGAATATAATGAACAAGACCTTGCGGCAATGATGAACAAATAAAATATCCAATCAAGCTACAGACTAGAAGGAGGTAGCAGTTTTGATCAAGACAAATGGAAGTCTCGACATACATGTGATAAACAACATCAACCACCATGGAATCAAGTTCAACAACATCAAATGAACAATGTAGAGCTTCAAACAGTACACCGTAAATTGTTAACAGAATTCAATATATGACAAGGAACAATGCTACAGAGATGAATGGATATACAAAGGAGCGACCGATAGGCGACCAGTAGGCGACGAGCTGGATTTGAACCAGCATAGACAGTCGTCAACGAATTTACAGTCCGTCTCCATTAACCGCTCTGGCATCGACCCATGAAGAATTCTTTATATGCTTATTGATAATCCAACCAGACCGGACAACATGAAGTACATGGATGCAGTAAGCATGTACACAAGCATCAAGTAGCAGTTTCAAAATAATGATCTACAGCAGTTTTAAAAAATGACTAGTACACATGAAACCACCAAAGAGCATGTAACAGTTATAACAAAGTCAAGTATCGGTTTCTGAACAAAGACACAGAAGATGAAGTCAAGGCCAAATTCAATCTGAATTTATTAAGTCATAGCATAAAGATCGGAACCATGAGTCAAGATTAAATGCCTCAAAAATCCAAGCAGTAATTAATTAAAAAAGTAGCAAATTCAACCAAGTCAAGCTAAAGGCCGAAAAGGAACAAAATCAAACAAGACGTGGTGGCCAAGAAATCGACCAAAGCCGTGACAAGCAAGTAAGCAAAAATTATACGAAATTGAAGAAGTCAGTAATCATCTCAAACATTCAAGTTGAATCGAACGACAAACCAAAATTATCATACGAATTCAATGAGTATATACGAACGAAAATATAGGGGTTCGAACCCTATATAAAACCCTAAAACATCATCGACAATATTCATTCGAGTTCAAGACAGAATTTCAGAGTATACTTTTAAATCGAAACTCGAATCAAAGGTCGAGCAGAACCAATTTTGAAAAAGAAAAAAAAATCGCATACCATTCTGATAATCGAACTCGACTTAATTGAGGCAGCCGCAAGCAATCACTAATAGAGGAAAATATTCGAAACATCATCGACAAATTGAAGCGGCGCCACAAACCTTAATTTCGAACAAAAAGGAACTAGCACCATTTTTTTTATAAGGAAAAGAAACGGCCGATTAGAGATATAAAGAAAAAGGACATATTGTTCACACTTTTAATATTTGGGCCGGTTTACTTTAATTTGGGCTTTAGATTTTAAATTAGGGTTTTAAGTTTTTAAATTGTTTTTTTTTTAATTTGTAATTTCTTTTAAACCGTGGTAAATTCTAGTCGTGTAACTAGGGGATGAACTACGGTGGTGTAGTTCGAGAATTCGCAACTCAGTGGCTGAGTTGTAGCAGGATTTTGAGCATAAAGTTTAGTCGATAGAGGGTGTCGCGAGTTTACGTATGTAAGCGTCTGACTGCTTAATTTCTAGTAGAAACCTTGGGGACAGCACGTAGGCAGGGATTTGGTGAAGCTGGATAAATCTATGTTGTTTTATTTCAACATTTATTATTCTGTTATTATCTATGCTGCTATTCTGCTATATATGTGCTGAAATTATTTTATATAAACTTCCGCAATAATTTTTATAACTTATAGTATCACCTATTCACCCCCTCTAGGGTGAAATTAATCCTACAAGTGGTATCAGAACTAGGAACAAAAACCCTTTTTGTTTTAAAAAAGTTTGATTTTTCAAAGACCAATTTTTCTTAGAAATTTGAATTTTTAAATGGCTTCTTTTGATGAGGGTCGGTTTAATATTATTCCTATTTTTGATGGAACAGATTTTCTGAATTGGAAATTAAAAATGAAATTTTATTTAAAATCTGTTAATATTAAATGTTGGAATATTATTGAAAATGGATGTGGTATAATAGATGAGAAAATTACTTGGATTAATGCTCTTGCTATGCATATAATATATTCTCATATTAATCAAGATAATTTTAACTTTATCTCTCATTGTGAAAGTGCATAGAAAACCTGGAATACTTTTGATGCAATATATGGTGCAAAAGTCAACAACAATGAGAGATCCCCATAATCAAATCAGAAATTAAAGATACGTGCTTAGCAGGATTTGAAAACGGAAGTAGTGATGATAATGATGATGGAGCAGCTGAGCTGACATTACTAATGAAGAGATTCAAAAAGTGGAACCACAAATATAGAAATCCAGCTCTAAATCAAAAAATAATAAGCAGAATATTCAAAGCACTAGACAACCCAGAAGAACGGAAGATCATCTGTCGTAAGTGCAACAAATTGGGACATATCAAGCCCAATTGTCCTCGACTTCAACACGGCCATGAAAAGGATTCAAAAAGGAGAAGTTTTGCAGCCACATGAAATAAAAGCAACGATGATTATAAAAACACTTGTAGTGAGAGTGAGAAAGCAGATCTGTGCCTACGAGGAAATATAACTGACAATGACGATGACGAGCCAAGCGAGGTATCAAAACTCACTCACTCAGAATTACTTATATATTTTCATGAAGTAAATGACTGTTTTGAAAGACATAGGGAGAAATACGCTAAAATTGAATCACAAAAAATACTTTGATAGATTTAAATAAATAGCTTGATCAATTAGTTAAAAACTATCAAAGTAGGATCCCTAAGTGTGATAAGTGCTCAACATTTGAAGAAGAGATAAAAAATCAGAAATCAAAATTAAATTGTTTGAAAATGAAATTTCGATTTTGAAAGAAAGTGAAAATACAAGAAGAGAAAATTCCATTAAGAAGTGCACATAATTATTGAACGAAAATGAATCGCAAAAAACACAAGACCAACAACTGTCAACGAATTTAGGAAATTTTTTCCAAAAGTGAAAGATCGTTGAATATATCATTAGGGAAACAAACTGTTAATACAGCAAGGACTTGGATATAATCAAACTAAACTTGTTAGGAGTGAATTTAATCAAATCAAATTCAAGCGCACAATTTGTGGAAAATTTACACAATCACAATATTTGTTGGTATAGACCCAAACAAGTGAAAACCATACCAATTTTGGTTCCTAAAGGCACAAATATAAAATCCATTAAAGTCAAACAAATCTGGGTGTCAAAAGGAACATATATAAATAGTTTTGGGTCTCCACAAAATTATTTTTCAAAATTTGTTGCCACTAGCAACCATGGACCTATAAAAACAAATAGGTCACCATAGTCTTTTATCGTGTAGGTGTGGTGGCAGGCTAAGGAACAACATCAGTGTTATCTGGATTCTGGCTGTTCCAAACACACAACGGGCAACAAATCAAAGTTCCTTAGCCTAATACAAAGGTGGCAGAATCATAATGGACAACAACGAAATATTATCAGCAAAGTTAACATAGGTAATGGTATATTGAACGATTTACTAAATGTGATAATCTGCACCTTAATTCAGCCAATAATGTGATAATGAAATAAAAGTTGATTTTGATTTTAAAAATGTTGATTATGATTCTGACTTTTTCAAAATTGTTGGCCAATTATACTTTTTACCTAGAACACTACATGCACCTCTAGAGTCTTTGAACTACTTAATTTAATAATGGTGTTTTATTGGTTTATGATAATATATTTGGCTGACTCTATATTCATGGTTTTTTTATTGGCACTGTTTCAATCAAAATCCAAAAGAATTTCATTTTTTTTTTAAAAAAACAAAAAGGATTTCAGGAAATTGTTGCAACTTCACCGTCTGGTCTATAAAATGCAATTTAATAATAATCTTGAGTTGAATGAAATTTCAGATGCAGATTACATTAGTAATCCAATTGATAGAAAAATTACTAGTGAAACGTGTTTTTTGTTGAGACATTCAGTAGGTGCATCGTTTTTCAAAGAAAATATCTACATATTTTTCATTTCAAATAATTTTCAAAAAGCAGACATTTTTCTTATAAAACCCCTTCAAGAAAATAATTTTTTCTTATAAAACCCCTTCAAGAAAATAATTTTTGTTGACCTTGTTCCAGATTAGTTATTTTTGAAAATTTGATTTTATAATTATTTTTGGATTTGATCTTAAATGATTACATTAACTAATCTGATTCCCTACTGATTATCTAAAAGATAAATAGTGATTGAAAAAGTGATGAGTGTTGATATTAATCATATATTATAACTTGAGACGGTATAATTAGTAAATTTCGTGAGAAATTTAAACAAGAGTTATAAACACTTTTTGTTGGTAAAATTCCATGATCATTTCTATTTCTATCATATTTCTATCGACCATGACTCATCATAATCCAATATGGTATGTTAATATGTGGTATTTTAAACAGAAAATTATGCGCTTTCATTTTATTATATTTTTAGCAATAAAACATTCAAAGTATTCACTTTCATTTAGAAGTCCTCACGGTTATGCATGAGTGAATTACTTGAGATTTTTGATTATGTGCTTCCATGCTAATTTAAAAGTCCTCACGGTTATGCATGTATGGAACGCATATCAAAATTGATTGATTTAATATACAAGTTGATTCTAATCCCATTTAAAAGTCCTCACGGTTATGCGTGGTTAGAAGATATTTGAATTCATTTTTTAATAAAAATTTGGAATACTACTAATCTCATTTAAAAGTCCTAATGATTATGCATGGTTGGTATATATTCTAACTCCTGATATAAATATACCACAAATAGACACAACTATATGGTTTTATATGATGATATCATCCCTATCATTCTAAATTGGAATATGCGTCAAACAGAGTATTTATGATTTTTGTTTGATTTTTTATTGAAATTTAATATTTATAATCATTTGAGTTTTAATGTTGTATTAATATCTATTATTTTCTCTCTTTTTTTCTAACACTGTTACTTTTTTGCTGATAAAAAAAGGGGGAGAGAAAAGTTAAGATTTTGGTAAATAAATATCAAATATTTTATTTTGTATATGCATTTAGGCTCATTTGTATATTTTAATTTATTTACATGCATATATGAAGGGGCGCTTTGTGTAGAGATGGAGCATTCAAATAGGGGGAGCGAACTGAATGATAAAAACATTTAATAAAATTCAAAATCTTGAATATGTTTGTTATCATCAAAAGGGGAGACTGTTGAATATGCAAGTATATGATTTTTGTTTGATGATAATAAACATTTATATTCATTAAATATTTTTGTTAATGTACTATTTTATTTTTCACATAATTAAATAAATATTTGCTAAATGAAATAAATAACACATAATTTAAATTCAAATAGATATTTTATTTAAATAAATATTTATTATAATTTTGAATAGTACAGATTCAAGCTCTCACTATATGTATACAATTTCAATTATCATTTACATATGCACCTCACTACATTTCACTCATTCATTCGTATATTATCTTCAACTCTATTCCAAATTGAATCCAGCATCCGAGCAATCTGCAAAATATACACCGACGCAGTAAATTTGAAAAAAAAAAATTTGCGTTGTAAAATAATATGTATTTTGAAAATATGATTTGCCACAGTTATTTAGGTTGTTCGTCATCATTTATTTTTTGAATTCATCTACACGAACAACTTGTGACATGCATAGTGTGTCACTTTACATGCCATAAGGCCGTGCACACCGATACACACTTGATAAAATTACAGGGACAGGTGAGCACATGGTCAAACGCAAATCAAAAGTCGGGTTCAACTCAAGCGAAATACAAATAAAGTCACACAAGGTCAAACCTGAGCTATAAGCTGGATTCAACACAAGTGCAGACCAAATTCAAGTGCCAACAGACCACCACTACACACATACATGAAAACCAAGGCAAATGAACTCAAAAAATCCTAATGTACAAATGCGTAACGGTCGGGAACAACTCAGGCTCAATGTAAACAAGTGAATCAAGTCCATCTACCAACTCGACCAAGACCAGACTGCAATATCAAAATAAAGACACCAGAGAGCATGCACAAGTGACACAAAGCAATGAATCAAGTGCAGTCACAAATATGCAAAACTAAGTGCAAGTCCAATATCCAAAACAGTAATGTAACCAGAGTCCATAAAACAACGAACAAAAAATCACAAAACAACCGGACTTGTGTATCGAAAAAATACCAAAGGTCGCACTACACGAGGAATAACTCAAGTTGATATACAGACAGCACAAGTATAGGATCGAATACAATGAACATGACCTGGAAGTAATAATGAGTCAACAAAAAATCCAATCAAGCTACAGACTAGAAGAAAGTAGTTGTTTTGATCAAAGACAAATAGAAGTCTCGACATACATGTGAGAAACAACATCAACCAGCATGGAGTCAAGTTCAACAACATCAAATGAACAGTGCAGAGCTTCAAACAATACACCATAAATTGATAACATAATTCAACATATGACAAGGAACAATGCTACAGAGATGTATGGATATACAATGAAAACCGGACCGGACAACATGAAGTACATGGATGCAGTAAGCATGTACACAAGCATCAAGTAGCAGTTTCAAAATAATGATCTACAGCAGTTTTAGAAAATGACTAGTACACATGAAACCACTAAAGATCATGTAACAGTTATAACAAAGTCAAGCATCGGTTTCTGAACAGAGACAGAGAAGATGAAGTCAAGGCCAAATTCAATCTGAATTTATCAAGCCATAGCATAAAGATCGGAACCATAAGTCAAGATTAAATGCCACAAAAATCCAAGCAGTAATTAATCAAAACAGTAGCAAATTCAACCAAGTCAAGTCAAAGGCCGAAAAGGAAAAAATCAAACAAGACGTGGTGGCCAAGAAATCGACCAAAGCCATGACAAGCAAGTACGCAAAAATTATACGAAATTGAAGAAGTCAGCAATCATCTCAAACATTCAAGTTGAATCGAACGTCAAGCCAAAAATTATCAAACGAATTCAATGAGTATATATGAACAAAAATATAGGGGTTCAAACCCTATATAAAACCCTAAAACATCATTGGAAATATTCATTCGAGTTCAAGATAGAATTTCAGAGTATACTCTTAAATCGAAACTCGAAGCAAAGGTCGAGCAGAATCAATACCGAAAAAAAAATCGCATACCATTCTGATAATCGAACTCGAACTAATTGAGGCAGTTGCAAGCAATCACTGGTAGAGGAAAATATTCAAAGCATCATCGACAAATTGAAGCGGCGCCATAAAGCTCTAATTTCGAACGAAAAGGAACAAGCACCATTTTTTTTACAAGGAAAAGAAACGACCGATTAGAGATATAAAGAAAAAGGACATTGTTCACACTTTAATATTTGGGCTGGTTTACTTTAATTTGGGCTTTAGATTTCAAATTAGGGTTTTAAGTTTTTTTTTTTTTTTTTTAAATTTGTAATTTCTTTTAAACTGTTGTAAATTCTAGTCGTGTGATTAGGGGACGAACTACGGTGGTGTAGTTCGAGAATTCGCAACTCAGTGACCGAGTTATGGCAGAATTTTTAGCGTAGAGTTAAGGTTAGTCGATAGCAGATATCGCGGTTTTACGTAAGCGTCTGACTGCTTAATTTCTAGTAGAAACTTAGGGGCAGCACGTGGGCAGGGTTTTGCCGAAGCTGGGTAAATCTATGTTGTTATATCTCTGCATTTATTATTCTGCTATTATCTGTGCTGCTATTCTGTTATATCTGTGTTTAAAATTATTTTATATAAACTTCCGCTATAATTCTTATAACTGATAGTATCACCCTATTCACCCCCTCCCCTCTATGATGAAATCGATCCTACAGTATGTATGACGCAGCGGATATAACGGATGACGACGAAATGTGGATCTCGTGTCAAACTAATCGATGAACGATTAGATGAAGCAATATGAATCGATGAATTAGTGATACCAAACGTCCAAATCCGTTGATCTCGAGAGATGCCGGATTCTAGCTATCTCCAACACGTTGATCGCGCACGATACCGTGTTAAAAGATCTACGATTCTTCGACGTTGATCTTGCGCACGAGATTCCGTGAATCGGCTTCAAAATCGTTGATTCGAGCGCGCTCGAATAACCGAAGATGGAGAAAGGAGATAGCACTCAACTTCTAATTTCAGAAGAGGCACAAAGCACTCAAAATTTATTCAAAATTCAACCACTAAATGATACAACTCACCCGCTATTTATAGAGTTTTTTTTTACATCACACACACACAGTTTTCACCGACCTAACACAACAGATTACAACACAAGTTAAGAAAATTACAACGCACGAGCTAACAACATACAACATACAACATATAAACGACCTACGAGTTATCATACATCCGTGACTTAATAAAGTACTCTGCAGCACGCTTCATGCGACCTAAGGATCTTCAACAACATAGTTATGTCGTTTGCGACCTACAGGAGGTGATTCGCGACTCAAAGAAATCACCGTGACTTAAGGAAAATTGCCCGCGACTTAGGAAAATTACTCGCGACCTAGAATTCATTCGACCTAAGAAAGAGAAGCGCGCTAAGCTTGCCGCGATCTAGGGGAGGTCGTTCGCGACCTAGAGCTTCGTCGCGACTCAAGGAAAGGTCGTTCGCGAGCTAGGGCTTGTTCGCGATTCAGGTTGGAGGCACTTGCTGCATCTTCTGCGCGACCCATGGAAGGTCGCTCGCGACCTAGGTAGAAGCGGTCTATAGCTTTGCCGCGAATTGAGGTATGCGCTGCATCATCCTCCCCTTGTTGGAAGGAATTCGGCCTCGAATTCACACTCTCCTCTTCTTTGACAAGTTTCTCCCCATAATACGGAATTAAGTGTTTGACATTGAAAACATCAGAAGTATGAACCTCTTCCGGCAACCTTAACCGGTACGCATTATCACTGATTTTCTTCAAGATTTCTACTGGACCAATCTTTCGTGCTTTCAACTTGTTGTAAGTTCCAACTGGAAAACGATCTTTCGTCAATACTGCGTAAACAAAATCACCATCTTTGAAGTCCACACTCCTTCGCTTCTTATCTGCCAGTTGTTTATACTTCTCATTCGATGCAAGTAATCGTTCATGAACAGTTCTGTGACACTCCTGCAACTCATTAACAAAATCACAAGCTCGTTTAACAACTCCTTTCTGAATTGGCACTGTTGACAATTCTAACAGTCCCTTTGGATTTGCTGAATAGACAACTTGAAACGGACTGAAACCAATACTTCGATTAACAGCATGATTATGTGCAAATTCCGCTTGACATAACTTCATATCCCAGCTCTTCAAATTATCTTTCACAAGACATCTTAGCAAGTTTTCCAATGATCTATTCACCACCTCTGTTTGCCCATCTGTTTGCGGATAATAAGCGCTACTAAAATTCAGTTTCGTTCCAACCATCTTCCACAAAATTATCCAAAAATGGCTTCGAAATCGTGTATCCCTGTCAGAAACAATGGTTTCAGGTAACCCATGTAATCGATAAATCTCTTTAAAGAATAACTGAGCAACATAGACTGCATCAGCGGTCTTCTTACAAGCTATGAAATGTGTCATTTTCAAAAATCTATCTACCACCACATATATGGAATCATTTCCACGTTGAGTTCTTGGCAAACCCAAAACGAAATCCATGCTGATATCAACCCATGGTCTGGTAGGCACAGACAATGGCATATACAATCCTGCATTCGTAGCTGTCCCTTTGGAAACTTGACATATATGACATCTCTCCACAAATCTTTCAACTTCTTTTCTTATGGAAGGCTAAAAATATGATTGAGAAATCAACTGCAAAGTACGATCTCTTCCCACATGTCCTTATTCGTGCAATTCTTTCACAATCTTCATTCGTAAACTGCATTCTGGAATACACAATCGATTACCCTTAAATAGAAAACCATCTACCATCACATACTCATCCGTCTTCCCTTTATTGACTTCATCTACCATTTTCGCAAAGTAAGGATCTTCAGCAAGCAACTCTGGAAGTACTTCAAACCCCGTCACTTCAACCTTCATTGTAGTCAACAAATGATTCCTTCTACTCAATGCATCTGCCACACGGTTCGTAATTCCCGATTTGTGTTTCACAGCAAATGTAAACTATTGTAAGTATGCGATCCACGAAGCATGTCTGGCTGCAATCTTGTCCTGTCCCTGCAAATGTTTCAATGCTTCATGATCAGTATACAGAACAAATTCTTTATGGAACAAATAGTGTCTCCAATGCTTCACGGCTTGCACAACAGCATAAAATTTCACATCATAAGTATTATATCTCATCTTGGCTCCCGAAAGTTTCTCACTGAAATAAGCAATAGGACGGCCCTTCTGACTTAACACCCCTCCAATTCCAACCTTAGATGCATCAGTATGTAGTTCAAACAATAACTGAAAGTCTGGTAATACTAGAATGGGCGCTGACGTCAAAAGTTCATTGATCCACTCAAAAGCAAATCCTGCTTCCTCTGACCATGAAAATTGCTTCTCGTTCATGCAATCAGTAATTGGTTCCATCACGCTACTGAAGTGTGGAATGAATCTTCGGTAGAATGATGCCAAACCATGAAAACTTCTAACTTCTGTTATCGTCCTGGGTTGTGGCCAATTTCTGATTGCTTCAACTTTATCTGATCCACCTGTATACCTCCTTCTGATATAGCAAATCTCAAAAATAAAACACTATGAGTCATGAATACGCATTTTTTCGTTGCAGCATAAAATTGTTCCTGTCGCAGTATCCTCAACACTTCTCTCAGATGACGCAAGTGTTCTTTCACTGTATATCAGTATATCATCAAAATACACCACTACGAACTTGCCAATAAATGGTCTAAAGATCTGATTCATCACCCGCATAAACGTACTAGGTGCATTTGAAAGACCAAACGGCATCACCAACCATTCATACAACCCCTCCCGTGTCTTGAATGTTGTTTTCCATTCATCCCTTGGTCGAATTCGAATTTGATGGTACCCACTCTTCAGATCAATCTTTGAAAATATTGCAGCTCCATTCAACTGGTCTAACAAATCATCCAATCTAGGCATAGAAAATCTGTACCTTACAGTAATATTGTTCAATGCCCGACTATCAGTACACATTCTCCAAGTTTCATCCTTCTTCGGTACTAACAAGGCTGGAACTGCACAAGGGCTTAAACTTTCCTGTACACGCCCTTGTTCAAGCAAATATTCCTCCTGCCTTCTCAACTCCTCGTGTTCTTTTGGACTCATCCTGTAATGTGGTCTATGTGGTAACACAGCTCCTGGAACAAGATCTGTTTGGTATTGTATGTTCCTCAACGGTGGTAACTCTTTTGGCAGCTCTTCAAGAAATACATCTTTAAATTCTTCCAGCACTGACTTTACTTCTTCAGGAATTTCAACCACTTCATTACTCTCACGTCCGATCAACAAAAACATTTCAAGTTCATCTTCGACTTCTTTAACAAACACTTTCAAAGATAGCAAAGTTTTCAGCTCTTCAATCTCCTCCAACTTGCTTTCCTTCGATTGTTGCTTTTTAAGAATTAAAGTGATTTTAGTACCTTCAAACATAAAACTGTAGATGTTGGTACGTCCATCATGTTGTACAGCTCTATCATACTGCCACGGTCTCCCCAACAACAGATGACATACATCCATATCAACCACATCACACCAAATTTCATCTTTGTATTTCTTCCCAATCGAAAAAGTTACACAAGCTCTTCTACTAACCTTCACCTCCCCACCTTTCCTCAACCAAGCTAACTTGTAGGGCTTAGGATGCTTCTCAGTTTTCAATGCCAACTTCTTTACAGCTTCTGAAGAGATAATGTTATCACAACTTCTAGCATCAATAACAAACTTGCAAATTTTTTCCAGAATAGTGCATGTTGACTGAAAAATGTTGCTCTTCAACCAACTAGAATCATACTCTTGTTTTGGTGTTAAACAAGACATCCTCATCATTAAATTACAACCCCCATCTCCTGACAATTCTTCTTCCTCCTCAATATGTGGTGAATTGGAATATTCTACTTGAGCATCCTCATCTTCCACCTCAGCAATCATCGCTCGTTTCTTAGGTTTTGGACATTCATTGCTCTTGTGACCAATTTCCTGACAGTTATAGCACTTGAAATTGTTGTTGACCTTGGTCTTAACAGCTTCATTGACAACCGGTTTATTGATTGTTTTGAAAACATTAGCATTGCTACTAGCCCCTTTCACTTGATTGTTGGAATTTGTAAACACACCACCACCTCTTCTTCCTTGCTTCTCCCAAGTTAGAGCTTTTTGATGTGCTTCAGCGACAGATCTCGGATCAAACATATTCACCATGTCTTGAATCTGCATTCTCAACCCGCCAACAAATCTAGCGGTCAATTGTTCTTCTGTCTCCATGATATCATTTCTCGCAATTAGTTGATAAAATTCATCCGCATAATCATTCACAGACTTTGGTCCCTGTCTCAAGTTCTACAATCGCTGATACATAAGGGATTGATAGTTATAAGGCAAGAATGTAGACTTCATTAACTTCTTCACCTTCTCTCGTGAGACAATCTTCGATTTGCCCATTCTCTCTCGTGTAAGTTTTGTTTGCTGCCACCATGCCATAGCTCTTCCTCTCAACCAAGTAGCAACCAATTTAACTCTGCGAGACTCGGGAACTTCTTTGAAGTCGAAAATCTCTTCAACATTAGATAACCAATCAAGGAATTCTTCAGCTTGCATACCACCCTTGAATTCTGGAATTTCAGTTTTCATCCCCGACTCCCATCGACGATCATCTTCTACATCCCCATTTTGACGTCGTACTTGGTCTCGATAATGAATACTTCCTCTGTCACTCTCTTCATCATAATCAAATGTACTTCGATATCGATCTCGACCATCAACATCTCTATGATCACGCATATCTCTTCGACCATGTCTTTCAGCATCACGATATGACTCACGTTCATACTCCCGTGGAGTTCTTCTCTCTTCATCTCTATACTCATGATGTTCTCGCCTTGTTGAAACTGACGACTCTCTTCTATCTCGAACAGATTGTGGCAACACCCTCCTCGCTTCCGTAACCGATGGCGAAACCCTGCTTCCTCCATGGTTCGAGACTGGTGACCTTCTCCTTTGATTCATATCGATCATCAATTTCTCCAACTTCTCAACACCTTCATTAAACTTCTCATTGATGCGTTGCTCCATTGCTTCAGCTTCTTCTCTTCGATACACATCTTCAATATTTTGAAATCGGTTAGCACGTCTCGGAGGCATGATCTCTCTAACAAGCTCGGCTCCTTCTCTACTTAGCTCGGCTTTGCTTTGATTTGGCTTGACTTTAACTCCAACACTTTAACTCGGCTCCAACAGGCTCGGCTTAGCTATGATTGGCTAAGTCTAGCTTTGATACCAAACTGACGCAGCGGATATAACGGATGACGACGAAATGTGGATCTCGTATCAAATTAATCGATGAACAATTAGATGAAGCAATATGAATCGAATTAGTGATACCAAACGCCCAAATCCGTTGATCTCGAGAGATGCCGGATTCTAGCTATGTCCAACACGTTGATCGCGCACGATACCGTGTTAAAAGATCTACGATTCTTCGACGTTGATCTTGCACACAAGATTTCGTGAATCGGCTTCAAAATCGTTGATTCGAGCGCACTCGAATAACCGAAGATGGAGAAAGGAGATAACACTCAACTTCCAATTTCAGAAGAGGCACAAAGCACTCAAAATTTATTCAAAATTCAACCACCAAATGATATAACTCACCCGCTATTTATAGAGTTTTTTTTTTACATCACACACACATAGTTTTCACCGACCTAACACAACAGAATGCAACACAAGTTAAGAAAATTACAACGCACGAGCTAACCACATACAACATATAAACGACCTACGAGTTATCATACATCCGTGACTTAATAAAGTACTCTGCAGCAAGCTTCATGCGACCTAAGGATCTTCAACAACATAGTTATGTCGTTCGCGATCTACAGGAGGTGATTTGCGACTCAAAGAAATCACCGCGACTTAAGGAAAATTGCCCGCGACTTAGGAAAATTATTCGCGACCTAGAATTCGTTCGACCTAAGAAAGAGAAGCGCGCTAAGCTTGCCGCGATCCAGGGGAGGTCGTTCGCGAGCTAGGGCTTCGTCGCGACTCAAGGA
This sequence comes from Allium cepa, assembly GCA_030765085.1. Classification (NCBI taxonomy): domain Eukaryota; kingdom Viridiplantae; phylum Streptophyta; class Magnoliopsida; order Asparagales; family Amaryllidaceae; genus Allium; species Allium cepa. Next base: position 508,405,342 of record CM060932.1, on the reverse strand, counting down.
AAGGTCGTTCGCGAGCTAGGGCTTGTTCGCGATTCAGGTTGGAGGCACTTGCTGCATCTTCTGCGCGACCCATGGAAGGTCGCTCGCGACCTAGGTAGAAGCGGTCTATAGCTTTGCTGCGAATTGAGGTATGCGCTGCATCAATGTAGCACCAGTTGTTGATATGTTGAAATGGAGCTCTTTTTTGTTGTCGATATTATGCACTAAAAATGATTAAAATAGGGGTGTGGTCACTAATAGATGAAGATAAGGCAATAGTGCTGAATTATGGGAACATAGACATAAATTCGTAGTTGACGAGAACATTGTATATGTTCGTTGCAATTCTTGTGCGTCGCCAAGTGTACTTACAGCCCTATAAAGGGGATTCAACCAAGCCACGGTTAAACAAACAGGTTTTAAAAGTATTCAAATAGGAAAAAGAAATTGACAAACCTCCGTTCTTATCCTTCGGGTTAAGAGCATTATTAAAATCCCTCATTACTAGCCATGGACACCCTATGGTAGAAGCATTGAGGCAAAGCAAATCCCACAATTTCTATCGCTCTGAGAAGGAGTTGCTAGCATAAACACATGTACAATAACATTGCAAACTTCCTTTATTTGATAATAACATTCTGACATGTTGTTGTGATGTACTAACAACTCATAAACCCAAACAGATTTGTCATGTAAAATCAAAATGCGACCTTTACTACCATCATCATTATTATGAACTATATTCCATGTAGGCATTTTCAGTTGCAGTTTATCTATATTAGTAGTACTTAGCTTGATCTCAACTAAGCTTTAATAGGGTAAGCTTGGGAGATGTTAGAAGTGTGAATTCCTGACTGACTTATATCATCGAAATTCATACCTCTGATATTCCATGTCATAATATTCATTACCCTCCGTAGTGCTCCACGTAGATCTTTAAGGAGGAGCGGTATTTGTTTTTTTTTGGGATTTGCGGAAGACTTCCGCTTCCTCATATACATAGGTTTCTTCGATACCATGGGGGAGAGATTAATTTCTGATCTGCTATGACTGCATATTTCTTGAATTTGGTTTGCAATGTCCAGTATAAAATCTTCTTTATCATCATGTGTTTACTTTGCATTTTTGTTTTCCAGGTTAGTATCACTATGCTCAGCAATGACCGGGACAGTGGGCGTGTTCGTGGTGGGCGGAGCCATAGCAGTTGCTGATGGGATCAAAGAGGTATCTGACTCAACCGTAGTGTCCTTTGGAAAATCCGTGGTTGCTTCAGGAATTTCCATTAAAGCAGAGAAATGGTTGTGGAGAGTGATATGTGAACTAGGCAGATGTAATTGTGGATCTGCACTTGAACTACCGCATGCATCTTGTTGAAGAATATTTTGTATATTATGTACTGTTGAGTTGAAATCTGGTTTACCTTAATATTGTTACGTGTTGTGTGATTTTTTGGTCTCCATTCCTTCTTAATTAATTTGTTGAAAGTTGAGTCTGTATGGCCGAAAACATTGCATATTGAACCGGGTGCTATTTTTTGTTCACACTCAACTTGTACTTTATTTATATCGCCATTATATAACTCCATTTGTACTGTAGATGGATAACAGAAATGAACGTCAGCTTCGATTCAGATGAGTAGGCGTAGGATCGGAGATTGTTGGAGGTTTAAGGGTGGAGGTGCTATAACCGTTCCCGCCCAATGGTCGTTGTTCACCATGAAAGTTGATTATTTGTTTTAAAGTTAACACTAATAGAAAGGCTATTATTCCGACAGAGCCTAGCGACGGCCTATGATCGCTCAATTTTGATGGTTTTCAACGGGTCGTCGATGGCCGTCGGAAGCCGTCGAAAATTAGCGAATATTATTTCGGGCCGAAGCCTTTCTTCCTTATTTCTTGCTCGATTTTCTTCTTTCCATCAATCCCCAAATCTCCCCTTCAAGCTTCCAATCAGCAATTTCGAGCTATCAGATCCTCCCCAGCTGCGTAATCAACGTCTATTGCTCTGTAAATCAGATACTCTCTTATTTTCGCTAATTTTTACCCTAAATCTAGATTTTCGTAAGTTTATAAATTAAGGCTAATTAGCGATTGCAATTGTTTCCACTAGCGTAATAATGGTTTATAGGATCCCATGGTATACCTATTTATGTTATCATGAAATTGTAAATAGTACGTATAATTTGTGATTGCGTGTATATATAAACTATTGTATATGCGTTGTTTCTACCATTGTATTGTGTTAATTGGAATAAGACGTGAGTCGTATAACATATTGTCTTGTGCAACAATAATGAATGCACGAGCCTAAAAGAAATTTAACTGTATTGAAAAATGATAACAATACTAAAGCAGCCTTATTCGATAAAATACGCGGAACAAATATGGTAAATTAATAATTTTTGAAATGTATAAAATTAGTAAATATATATTCTTTTTAATAAAATACTATTTTTTACGTCCCTTAGAGAGTTTTTGGCCTCATCGAACGGGTGTTGTACATGATCATTATATAAATAGTAGTTTTTATCACAAAATAACCATTTATATTCATTTGGTACAATGCTTGTTGGATTTATCCATGTATTGTACAAGTTATAAGTACAGTAAACAATTACATATCGCACATTATTTCATTTCAAATGACTCATAAAATTTCGCCGTCACTTTTTTTTCTTTTGTGTACATGCATTTGTGTACACTGTATGAAACAAAAGAGAATTGCTGTCAAAATTTTGTTGAATCGTTTAAAACGAAATAATGCACGAAATGTAAGTATTTACTGTGTTGTAATGGAAAGTAGGATTACTGACCAGGACAAAAAGATAACCATAAATCAACACTTCTATATTGTATTCTTAAGTGGAGTGAAATTGACGTGTATAAGTTTTTGTATCGATACACTGAAAAATAAAATGTGAATTCGTAATATGACCAATATTTATTTTGAATTTGTGATATTTTTTCAACTAGGAAAATTGATCGATTATTTTGTTGATCGAAGGAGATGAATATATCAAAAAGGGGGTTGAGAGGTTCAATAAAAGAAATTTTTTATAATGGTATAAACGTATTAGTTGAATTTGCTTTAAGTAATGACGGAAATGATGCAGAAATTCATTGTCGGTGTAATAGGTGTAGACATTTGAAGTATTTGTTACATGATATTGTGAAAGTCCATTTTTGCAAAAATGATTTCGTGCCGGAGTATTATGTTTGGGATCGTCTTGGAGAAGTTGTAGCAAATACTTTTGCATAGTCTGAATTAGACATTGCTGGTAATGAAATTGTTATGACGAACAGTATAGAAAATATGGTCGAAAATGCAGCATGATCAATGTTCTCTACGGTTGAAGTTGACGACGACGATGAAAATGTTGAAAAACCAAATATTGAAACAAAAAAATTTATGATTTGTTGGATGCAGCTAAGAAACCTCTTTGGGATGATTGTAAAAGCGGCATCCAACTATCAGTAACCGCAGAATACATTGCGAAGAAGTCAAAATACAACATCACCGAAGTCGGATTTATAGTCGTTGTACAAGTTGCAAAAAGTCATATGCCGCTGATAATTTAATGTGTGAAAATCACTATGAAGTTAGAAAACTTATGCTGGCTTTTGGTTTACCTTATCAAAAAATAGATATATGTTTAAATGGCCGCATGTTGTTTTGAAAAAAAGACATAAATATTAGGAATTGTAAAATATATAATCAGGAAAGATACAAACCAAGAAAAAAAAATGGAAGAAAGTTTCGTATAAGCGTATGCATTACTTACCAATCCTAGGCTTCGAAGATTATACGCATCTTCTGTAACTCATCTCACATGAGATGGCATAGTGTGAGAATGGAGGAAAAGGATATGTTGACACATCCAACCAATGGAAAAGCGTGGAAGCAATTCGATAAAACTTATCCCAATTTATCAGCGGAGAGTCATGATGTTAGACTTGGATTATAAACGGATGGTTTTTCACCATTTTCTCAATTTGGTGCTAAATATCCATCTTGGTCCATTATCATCACACCTTATAATTTACCTCCGTGGATGTATATGAAAACACAATATATGTTTTTTATTGTTGTCGGTCCAACATAAGGAATTGATATTTGTTTACAACCGTTGATCAAGGAGTTAAAAACACTATGGAATAAAAGAGTAGAAACATATGACGTTTCAGAGAAAAAAATTCGTATGTTTGCTTTTTTGTTGTGGACTATAGGTGATTTTCCTGCCCATGCAATGCTTTTAGGATGGAGTACATCTGGTCGTCTAGCATGTCCATATTACATGGAAGAAACACGGACGTTTTCTTTACCGAATGGTAATAAAATTTCATGGTTTGATTACCTCGATGTTTTCTTCATGTCAATCAACCCTTTAGAGGAGACAAGTAGATTAGCAACCAGACAACCACCAAAGATATGGTCAAGCGAAGACATATACGAACTTGTAAGGGCCTATCCAAAGATATATGAAACTAGAGTGCAAATAGAAATTGAAGGCAAATTGACTATTCATAATTGGTACAAACAGAGTATATTTTAGGAGTTGCCGTATTGAAAACATCTTCTGCTTTTTCATAATATTGATGTGATGCACAACGAGAAAAATATCTTTGATAATGCTTTTAACACAATTTTGAATGTCAAGGGGAAGACTAAGGACGATTTGAAATCAAGATGCGATATACTAGAATTATTCAAACGTCCTAAGCTTTATATGAAATCAAATGACAGTAAAACCCCAAAGCATGTTATGAGTTAGATAATAATCAAGTTAAATTTGTGTTATAATGGGTGGAAGGGGTGAGATTTTCCGATGGAATTTCATCAAATCTTCGTAGATGTGTTGACTTCAAAAACAGTAGATTGAGCGGAATGAAAAGCCACGACTATCACATAATGATGGAAAATTTATTACTCATTCTATTCTAGGAACTATTGCGGTTAAAAGTTTAGAAGGTAGTAACGGAGCTTAGTTTGTTTTACAAAGAGCTTTGACCGACTACTTTAAAAGTGAAACGTTTACGTAAACTTGAAGTAGATATTCCTATATTGCTCTGCAAATTAAAGAAAATATTTCTGTCAGGTTTTTTAATGTAATGGAACATTCACCTGTTCATCTCCCATCTAAAGCATGACTTCAAGGTCATGTGCAATATGGATGGATGTATCCATTTGAGAGATGTGTAATATGTTACATATTAATTTAATTACATTCGGAAGTTAAAGTTAATGTAAATAATTAATTTGGAATAGATACTTGAATCATCTGAAGAAAAAAGTGAGGTAAGAAGCGCAAGATATGTAAATCTTACATCAAAGAAGAAGCTTTGTTCTTTTTTATCTCATTATTTCAGTGATCATGTGAACATATCATTTGAAAGTGTTCCTTGTAATGACGAAGACGACGAACAAGAGTCCTCTCAAACAATGTTATCTATTCTTAGACAACATGGTCGATCTTTTGGGAAATGTGTAGAACTATGGCCAAACGATAGAAATCTTCATGTAGCACACACTTATATTCATCTAAATTGTGTTGAGGTTGCACCATTTGTTACGTAATCTGAAATAATAATTTAATTTATTCATTTCCATAATGCATACGCGTGTAGAATTTAATGCAATATTTTATTCATAGATGCAGTATTTACGAAAGTGAACATCCGCACGGAGATCTCAGTAAAGAATTTTCTGATTGGTTTTCAAAGTACGTTTATGAATCGACAAATTATGTGGTTAATGAAGGTTTGAAACTTCTTGCGTTGGATCAAAAAGAAATGTCAAGACATATCCAATATATTTCATCAATGGATATAAATTTGACACCAAAGAATACAGTGTAGAAAAATTAAGCAATAATACAGGTGTATTTGTTAAAGGTAGCGATAATCCAGAAAATCACATAAATGATTTTTATGGAGTTTTAACACAAATTTTGCAACTGACAGATTTCTCACGACCCACGGAGGAGGTGTTTCTATTTTGACGCAATTGGTTTAGCAATGTTTCGGGTTCTGTAATTAATGTGCACAAGGATTATAATTTTATTGAAATTAAGCACAAATCGCATTATCACAAGTATGATCCTTTTGTACTAGCCAAACAAGCATTGCAAGTTTATTAAGCTCCTTATCCATCTCTAAGAAGAGATAAAGCAGATTGTTCGGCAGTTTTTAAAATAAAGGCCAGATTTACGTTTGATGGAAAGAATATTGCAGACGAACAAGCTTGCCAGGCAGATCTTGAGCAAAGCAACAAAATAGTAATTAGAGATGGTCGTATAGATTTTGGACCTCTGAATGATGAATCAAACGTTTTGGTTGAAGCGTTTAAGATTATGGAGGAAAATAACGTAGAATCTGAGACCGAATCTGAATCAGAAGACGATGATGATTGATGTAAATGATGAGCTTTATTTTGGTAGTTATGTAATCATGCAATCGATGTAACTGATGAGATTATGCTATTGATGTAATTATGCAATTGATGTAACTATGTTGAATTCTTGGTGTATTATGAAATTGATGAAATTCATTTTGCTAGTTATGGAATTTATGAGACTGAATTTGTTTATCGTTATTTACATCATTTATGGCATTTCCATTTCCGTCATTTATTTAGCAATTTATGTTAAAAATCAATGTATTCTGCTTATCGTCGGAATCTGAGATCCAATCTGAATCAGGTATACTTTGCATTTTATGTACTTTATACCATTTAACTATAAAAAATATTTCATTATCATGTTATTGTTCTCTTTTAAAATGATGTGTCTGTGACAGGTATATATCATGTCATCCAAAAGGAGGAGTTCTGCCCACTCTTTAGGAGGCGATGACAACGGTCCATTGCAACCGCCACAGCGACCTATCGTGACTCTAGCACCTAGAGCCGAAGGGTAAGTATTAAACTTTTTTCAGCATCTTAAATATTTTGTGTACGATATACTATTCTATATCATATTTATCACAGGGGTTTGAGCTACAGTCATCAGCTGTAGTTCTATCGATTTCGAGGGAAGCATATAAGAGTAGGATGTTGGCTTGTTGGCCGAAGTGGGATAACATCGCTCCCCAAATCCTCGAGTGTATTTGGCAGGACTTCATTGAAATTATATTCTTCTGTTTTCCATTCTTAATTTGTTTTTGTCCCTTATTTATTGTTCATCTTTTATTGTCTAATTTTTAGTTGCTTGTTTATCATGAAACACATGCCGCTGTGGATATGCAGTCAGATGACCTACAGCTAGTATGACATTACTAGATGCAGAAGATGAGGATGTACTACATGGATTCCATGTCGACAGTGAAGCATAAAGGGTAAAATCCAAACTGGATGGGGACGAGTGTATGGGAAGGGTGGTTGAAACACTGGGAAAGTGACGAGGCGAAGGTTACCAAACTTTTATTAATTATTTGATTGATATGTAAATATCGAAAAATATTTGGTTGGTAAATAATGCATTAAATTTAAATGTACAGGAAGAGTCGGAAAGAAACTTTACAAATAGGAATAAAAATCACACTTATCGAGGAGGGTCGAAATTTTTTCTACAGTATCGTCAGGAGTTGGTAAATTTAATAAATGTGAATTATAAATAGTGTTAATTGGTTTGGTATCAAATATAATTTGTAAGAACAGACATAGAGGAGAAAGCAAAAGCAACTTATTTTATTTATCCCATCTCATTGATATACAAGAAGAGGTGTTTATATATCACACCAAATAGTTAAACCCAGAAAATTTATAATAGGAAAGTTTATAATAGGAAAGTTTAATAAAAGAAAACAATTACACCCTATATTTAACACCCCCTCAAGTTGGAGTATAGATGTTAATCGGGCCCAACTTGTTACACAAGTAATTAATTCTGACTCCATTCAAAGCTTTCGTGAAGATATCTGCAATCTGCTCTTCAGTCTCCATATACTCTGTAGATATTAAACCATCTTGTTTTTTATCCCGAACAAAATGACAGTCAATCTCTATGTGTTTGGTTCGTTCATGGAACACAGGATTAGATGCAATATAAATAGCAGCTTTGTTATCACACCATAATTTAGCTGGAATAATAGTTTTCAGTCCTATTTCATTCAAGAGTTGATATATCCAAACTATCTCACAGCTTGATACTCTGATTCTGCACTTGAACGTGAGACAACATTTTGCTTCTTACTTTTCCATGATATTAAGTTTCCTCCAACAAAGACAAAAAACCATGTTGTAGATCTTCTATCTATCTTAGAACCTGCCCAATCAGCATCTGAAAAGCATTCAACCCGGTTATGTCCATGATTTGTATATACAATACCCAGCCCAACTGTTCCTTTTAAGTAGCATAAAATCTGTTCTAAAGCAGTCCAATGATGAACAGTTGGAGATGACATGAATTGACTTACAACACTAACAGAATATGCAATGTCTGGAAGAGTAACAGTTTTCCAACCAATCTTCTATACATTTCTAGATTTTCAATAACTTGCCTTCTTTTGTTAGTTGCATATTTGGAATCATTAGAGTACTACATGGTTTGATCCTAGCTTTCCTGTATCTTTTAGTAAGTCAAGCACATATTTTCTTTGAGGTAAAAGAATACCTTTGTTACTCCTTAAAACCTCAACACCTAAAAAATATTTTAGTTCTCCCAAATCTGTTGTATGAAACTGAGTGTGAATAAATTGTTTAAGAGACTCAATCCCTTCTTTGTTGCTTCCTGTAATAACAATATCATCCACATAGACAACTAGCAAAATAATTCCATTCTCTGAATTTTTATAGAACACTGAGTTAACTGCTTTGCTTTTCTTTAAACCAAAATTCTCAATAGCTTGACTAAAATTTTCAAACCAAGCACGAGGACTTAGTTTTAGTCCGTATAGAGTTTTTTCAAGGTGGCATACTAAACCATTCTCCCTCTGAGCAACAAAGTCAGGTGGTTGCTCCATATATACTTCCTCTTTAAGGTCGCCATGAAGAAAAGCAGTTTTAATATCAAGTTGATGTAAAGACCAGTTATATGTAGCAGCAAGTGAAATAAATAGTCGCATTGTCGTTAATTTTGCAACAGGAGAAAATGTTACAGAATAATCCACTCCATAAGTTTGAGCAAATCCTTTTGCAACTAATCGAGCTTTTAAACGAGCAACTAATCCATTTGGATTAATTTTCACAGAGAATACCCATTTTCATCCTATAGCTTTTTTTCCAATAGGTAATTTTGCTAAATCCCGTGTATCATTAAACTCCAAAGCATTTATTTCATCAGTCATTGCTTTCCTCCAACCAGGAATAGATAGGACTTTAGTAACAGATTTAGGAATTGAAATTGAGTCAAGAGAAGTGATGAACAAGTATGAAGAATTGGAAAAGTTATTATATGAGACAAACGATGAGATAGGGAAAGTACATTTGCAATTTCCCTTTCTTAAAGCAATTGGGAGATCTAACTCAGAGGAAGTTATTATGTTTTTTTCTGTAATGGGATCAATTGGAGAAGATATATCTGTATTTTGGTCAGAAGATGTTTCAAAGTTTTGGATGAATGGGTCAGTAGGAAAAGTTTGAGTAAAATATATAAGAAAATCATCACTGTCTTGAATAGTATAGGTAGTGGTAGAATCAAATTTTGAAAAGAAAGGTGTATTTTCGAAAAAATTGACATCAATGGAGACTATATATTTATTAAGGCTAGGACAAAAACAATTTTATCCTTTTTGAAGTCGTGAATAGCCAACAAAAATACATTTCAAAGACTTTGGATCAAGTTTAGTTATATATGGCCTTACATCTCTAATAAAGCAAGTACTACCAAAAATTTTAGGGCTAACAGAGAATAATGGTTTGTTGGGGAACAAAACTTTATATGGAATTTCTCAATTATGTATAGAAGATGGCATACAATTTATGAGAAAGCAGGCCGTAGAAACTGCATCGGCCCAAAAATATTTAGGAACATTCATTGAAAATAAAAGAGCGCATGTAGTTTCAAGAAGATGTCTATTTTTCCTTTCTGCCACACCATTTTGTGATGGAATGTCAACACACGATGTTTCATGAAGTATTCCATGCTGAGTCATATAAGAGTGAAATACAACAGATGTATATTCTTTAGCATTATCACTTCGTAATGTACGAATGCAAGTATTAAATTGATATTTGATTTCGGCACAGAAGCCATAGAATATAGAAAATAATTCAGATCGATTTTTCATAAGATAAAGCCAAGTTGTACGAGAATAATCATCTACAAATGTTACAAAATATTTGAATCCAGATTTAGACAAAATTGAACAAGGGCCCCAAATATCAGAATGTACAAGTTCAAAAGGATCACTAGCACGTTTATTAATTCTAATACTTGTACTGTGACGATGATGTTTAGCAAACTGACATGCTTCACAATCTAGTGTAGACAAAGAACTATATTGAGGATAAAGCTTCTTGAGGAGAGAAAGAGATGGGTGGCCTAACTGGTAATGAATATTGAGGGTAGAGGTGATGCTTGAACAAGTTATGGAAGGTGACAAATCAAGAATATACAGCCCTCCAGACTCATGCCCCTTACCAATAATCTGCTTCGTCATTAGGTCCTGAAAATTACAATGATCCAAAAAAAAGATATAGAACAATTTAGATTGCGAGTGATCTGACTAATAGAAAGTAGATTAAAAGTCAATAATGGAAAATGTAAGAAAGAGGGTAAAGAGAGAGTAGGAGTAGGGTTAACAACCCCAGTTCCTTGGACATGAGAAAGAGATCCATCGGCTAAAATAACTGAGCGATTGGAAGCGTTTGAATGATAGTTCGAAAAAAGTGAGGAGTTACCTGTCATATGTTCAGTTGCGCCTGAATCAATGACCCATCTATTTCCTGAACTAGCTAGAACAGTTACCGATGAAGAGTCCTTTGAAGTTCCTTGATGTTTTAGGAATTTAGCAAATTCGTCGATGTAATCATGCACTGTCCTATTACCAGATGTTCTAGGGGTATGATAGTTAGTTTCCAAAGTTTGACTGGCCCCAATATTTGTTTGTCCAGCATTCACCTGATCCAAGTTATTACCATCAGCAAAATTTAAATTTGCAATTTGCCTATTTCCTCCAAACTGCCCTGTTCCAAACTGACTTGAGCCAGTACTGATAGATTGCCTCTGCATATTTTTATACTGAAGTTTTCTGCGTTCCAACTTAGTATACCCAGATTTCTTATAGTAGTTGCATAGAATATTTTGAGAGACGGGTTTGCCTGCGTTCTGATTTTTCCAGTTCATATTCCTAGAGACAAGGGCATTGTTGTGAACAGAGCTATTACCTGAAGAAGTCGACTAAACACCTCATGTAATGAAGACATGTCAGTTCCAGACAGGATTTGCGTTTTAGCAGAACCAAACTCAGAAGGTAATCCACCAAGAAAACTCATGATCGCCATCTGCTCGCGCTGTTTTTGTTGAACTTTTATGTCTGAACTTAAGGGCAGAAGCAAATTAAACTCTTCATAGGTCCTCTTGAAATTCATGAAGTAGGTCATCAACGATTGTTCATTCTTCTCAACTTGGTAAAAATATTTACAGACCTCATACATACGAGACAAATTTCCTTTTCCAGAGTACAAAAATTCCAGATAATCTAATAGTTCTTTAACGAATTCACAGTGGTTGATTAAGCCAATTATCTCATTATCAATCGAATTTCGAATTTGAAGGAAGAGGCGAGCATCATCACGAAGCCAATTCAGGTGGGCTTTCTCAGTTGAATCTGGTTGCGGTGGGTTGTCGGTTAGATGATTATCTTTCTCAAAGCTCCTGAGGTAGATGCGCACAGTTTTGCTCCAGTCTAGGTAGTTGGCTCCGTTCAACTTGTGGTTAGTGATTTTTGATAATATCGGCATGACGTCTACCATAGTCGATACCTTTTCTTCACCCATTTAATTCGAGAAGAACACTAAATACTTGGTACGATATCCGAAAATTGATGCAGAGGAAAATTTTCGAAAATACTCGAACCCAAAAATTTTTGAAAATAAAAAAATTGCAGAGGTTTGGGTTGTCGAAGGGTATAGCAGTTCTATCTACAGTTTCTCGAGGCAATGAAATTGGGTTTGCAGAGAACTTCAAAATCAGTTCCCAAAATCGATTTTTTTTAAAATCGAAATCACTTCCCAAATTCGTAAATCCCCAAGTTCTGATTTTGGCTTGAATTCATGGTTGCGATATGATTCGCGAGGTGTTGATTTGCGATTTTGGGTTACGGTGAGAGTCGCGTAGGGTTGTCGATTGGTTAATAGTGGAAGCGAATTGAGGTTATGGGATAGGGCTCGCGCGTTGGTTGGTTCGCGAATTGAAGTTCAGGTGCTTTGGTTTTCGATGATTGTAGGTCGATGTTTGGGATTTGGACGAAGTTGAGGATTTAGGTTACGGTGCTTGCGGTTGTGAAGGCGTGATGTTACAGCAGTGAGGATGGAGGAAATTGGGGTGCTGTGTTAGGGGAATTTATTGAGGCTGGGAGTTCGAGATTTGGTATTGATTGAGGAACTGTTCGAAAAGGCAGTGGTAAAGATGGCAGGAGGTTATGTTGCAACGTGATGTGGGGATGGTTGAGTTTTCTGATTTTCTGGAATTGGGATAAATAAACCTAACTTTGATTTAAGATAATTTTCTGAGATGCTCTGATACCATGTTATTTGGTTTAGTATCATAGAGGAGAAAGCAAAAGCAACTTATTTTATTTATCCCATCTCATTGATATACAAGAAGAGGTGTTTATATATCACACCAAATAGTTAAACCAGGAAAGTTTATAATAGGAAAGTTTAATAAAAGGAAACAATTACACCCTATATTTAACAAATAGTTACTGTGCTATATAATTTTGAATTTACAATAACAATATATAATAATCAATTTTAGGAAACTAAGGTGTAGGGTCTTGTGTCGCATATGGACGTGTTTACCTGTACGCATGCCGTCAAGCATGTAAATCTGGACGGGACATTTTCATATACATGGCACGACGATAAATTTAGCAAGATCCATGTAAGCATATTTTAGTTTATGTACTATTAATAATTGTTTTAATTATAAAATTATAATGAAATAATATATCATGATATTAGTTTTAACTGCAATTTTTTTTGTTCATGCAGCAAGGTTTATGGTACAGCACCAGAAACTCCTAAAGGATATCAGTTGAGTATAGATCACGATGGATAAGGGGGACATTATTTTTGATACAGTCATGGATCCACCATCGTGGAACAGGCACTACGGCTTTGGCAATCTAGTGGTAATGAATAATATAATAAGATATAACAATTTAATAATCTTTTAATTTTTGGTGCATCGCTTTAGTTTCAGTCATAAATTTATAGATATAGCAATTAACATATTATGTTGTAAATTTGATAGTAAGATTACATAATAAATTAAATAAGTGTTGCAGGCTAGCAGACAGAGGCAAGCCAGCCAACCGACCAGATTTGATATCGATCTAGCAGAGATCGAAGAGTTGAGAGCTTGGATGGCGCAATTGGAAGATCAGAACCATCGCCAGACCATCGAGATGACACAACTATTGGATCAGTGTATTGCTGAGTACATGCAGCAATGCTGGTCACTTTCCATCTTCTGCTGGTTCGAGGTTTTGGAACAGATTGACCGGATTGATAGGTATGTTTTTTGTTTTGTGTCATTGTTTTGTAAGTTTGGATGGTACATTGAGTTGGTTGATTTGGATTTGAACTGTTATGTATATTGTTTGATGATACACTTGGTGGTAGTGATTCTGACATTTGAAAGTTGATTGTGAGGGGTTGGTGAAATATTGAAGTATATATTGTAAAATTAGATGTATGGGAATTATGGTAGTGAAGTTTGGTTTGATTTTATATGATTTGGGTTGGATTTTATATGAATTGGATTTGATTTATGTTTTTTTGATATTTGGTTACCTTTCTATGGTTTGATTTCATGTTGGAAACTTAAGTTGGATATATTAAGTTAGGTGAAAAATATTGTATTTATGAATTGCGGATGGAAGGCCAAATCGCAGCTGAAATGTAGAATTTTTTTTTGCAGGTTTTCTGACGGCTTCCGATGGCCTGTAGGTCAAATTTTACTGACACGTTCTGATGGCTACAGGCGGCGAAATTCCGACGGCTCCGGACAGCTTTCGGTAACAAACATAACCATCCACGTGTCTTCCGATGGCCGTCAGAAGCAGTCGAAAATACAATCGACTACCGCTGTCGGAAGCCGTCGGAAAATCTATTCATCTCGACTTAATTTGCAACAGCATTTTCCGACTGCTTCCGGCGGCCGTCGACGGTCGGGAGCTGTCAGAAAATGCTTTGTTTCTTGTAGTGTAATTGTCTTGAACATATGTATATTTATCTGTGTGTACATATGCATTGTTGAAAATTGATACCTGAATTCGGGAAGAAGCCATTGGAGAAGCATCGACGAGGAAGGAGGAAGCACTAAACCTAGAAGCAAGCCCCAGGAAGAATTGCCAAACCACTATTTTGATTCGGTGGAACTGGAGCGGTGTAGGGTAAAGACCGAACGAACTACTTCATTCGGTAGTTGGCTGATGGTTGGAGCGGTTGTGAAAATCTCGTTCGGTTGATTCAAGGTTACGGTGAAAGATTGTTTTGGAGTGGTGATTTACTGAAGAGTGTTGTCAAACCAAAGTTTTCATTCGGTGATTTGGTGATGCCAAACGATATATCTCGTTTGGTATTCAGGCATGCCGATCCAAACTGAAGTGTCTATTGTTTGCACCAAAATTGGTCACAACACTCTTCGGACGTTTTTGAAGAGATAATAATGAAGAGTATAAATTGAAAATGAGGATTATCTAACAAAAACTCCAAATAACAGGAAAGTAAATGCGTAGACAAGCAATTTAAAGTGGCTCGGCGTGTCGCCTACGTCCACTGTGAAGTTTTTGCAACTTTATTGATTCTCTTTCAATGATTACAGGCAAGTACAACAAACAACTGCAAGTTACAACTGGAAATTCGAATTCAACAGTAGTAGAATGATGGAGATCTCGATCCGGCAGAGTCTCGGTGCTTGAGAATCAAAAAGATCCTTCTTCTGTAGGCTCTGGGGCTCTACTTATAGGCGTAGGAGTCTGAGACTTCGCTTAAACTTTGGGAGATTCGCTCTGGCACGTGAGGGGGCCCACACGACCAATTCCAGAAAGTTTCGAGTCGATCCGTGATCGATATGAAATCATTTCGTATCGATCAAGATGATGTCCAGTCGAGCTGAAATTTGGCGTGAAAGTTCCTTGTCTCGTGTGCAATCTCCAGTGAAAATTTCATGGCATTTAGATCGGTAGATTTTGAGATATAGTCGATACGAAATAGAATTTCGTAGAGACTGTTTGGTTCGAATTGACCTGTTCGGATCGATTACTTCGAATCGATGGTGGCACGTGCCTTCATGATGACGTGGAGCGCAATCTTTGCCTCGATCCGGTCTTCACTCTGAGTTGATCGCATCGACTCCATAGATCTCGCCTTGATAGTATCGAGGGATGACACATCACCTAGGTTTGTTGATTTGATGGATTCGAATAAGGCCTCAGTCATGGGTTCGAATAACAGTCATTGATGGACACGAACTACTGATGGTCGATGGACACGAACAAGCCTTTCTTTGATGGATACGAACCACATGGCATATCAATGGATACGAAGCCAACCGATGCGAACTGGAGCTCTTTGATGGATATGAAGTAAGGTGACCTGATGGATACGAATTGCTCTTCCCAGATGGATTCGAAGAGAGGCTTCCACAATGGATACGAAGCGGTATTCGTTGCCTTAGTTGATGGATGCGAATTAGGCTATCTACCGATGGATACGAAGTAGGGAGATGCCAATGGATTCGAATAAGGAGGAGCTGATGGATTCGAATGAGATCGAGTCGAACCGAGGCTTCCCGATGGATTCGAATGAGATCGAGTCGAACCGAGGCACTTCGATGGGTTCGAACTTGATCGATACGAACTGGGGCACTTCGATGGATACGAAGTCGCTGGTACCCCGATCGATACAAACGTGATCGATTCGAACCTGAGTCCGATGATGGATACGAAGGCGAGGTCCTCTCTTCCAGATTGAATTGATCATAACTTGAACATATGAACTCGGATTGACTTGAAATTTGGAATGCAGGCTTTCATGGATTTGCTAGCCGTGTCTTATCAATTGTAGCTCAATCCGGACTCGGGAAAAATTTATCGATATCCATAGCGAAGCAATGTATAACCAATCTTTGAGGTGGGCTGTCTTTTGTTTTCAATCAATCTTTTGGTATCACGGCTTTGCCAAAAAAGCGGGATAATATTTGCCCCCCAACGTACGTCTTGTGGAAACATGACGTGCTTTGAAAAGCTGCGGTCTTCACTCTGAACAGTCATTGCTCTTTTGTCGAAGGTTGTAACCTTGCGTTGATATAACTGATTGCTGTATGATAGTGCTTAGCTGTTTCTCGTCGTAATCGTAATGAGATGAGTATTCGATCCCTGTGAATGTTGAAAATCGAATATTAGCCCGACATATATGCATATATGTTAACTTGACTCTCGTTAACGTTGCGTGTTCACGAGTCGTTGTCAGTTTAGTTTGTTATCGAATTTCGTATCGATTCTCTCCTGAACCGATTTGAAATTCGAGTTGAAACAACGCTTGATGGTTTTTTTGGACTACCCTCTTGTATCGATCCTCTCCTGAATCGATGTAAAATTTGAGTTGTAATAACGTTCGTCAGTTGTTTTAGGAAGTTCCTTCGTATCGATCCTCTCCTGAATCGATATAAAAGGTTGAAAGATTGACTTTGCATCGGTAAATGGAGAAATTGGTGGATACGAAATGCTCATACATATCGATGCTAATGACTCCAACAGGTCTTTGTTGTGTTGTCCGTAACGATGCTAATGTTTATATACTGAAGGATACGAAATAGCTGTTCGTATCGATGGGCAGTGCACAAGTTATGATGGATACGAAATCGTTGTTCGTATCAATGTGCAGTGGATGGAGTTGTAAACTTGTTAACGCAAACATGGACTTCGAGTCGATGTTTTCACTGTCCATTTCGAACTGATGGGAATCTTTGGTCGGATGGAAGGGTAAAGAACGAATCGATCTGGGGGCTTGCGTTCGAACCGATGAAGGTAGTGATATTTCTCCTTGGATTTCGCATTGATCCCTGGAATATTTCAATGGAGGTGATGCAGTTCGTACCGATTACGATGGTGGTGGATCGTATCGATATGGAATGATCGATACGAAAAATAAGTAATTGGTCGTTTCGAAGTCCTCAGCTTTAGGTCGATATGAATTTTACCTTTATGTTCGATACGAAAAGTATCGATTCGAACGTGAGCAATGTAAAGCTGAGTCCTTCCTGATTGATACGAACCAAGCAATCAAGGATCGATTCGAAGTCATCTTTCTATGATCGATATGAATTCGAACTTGTCAATCGATTCGAAGCGTGCCCCTGGGATCGATACGAACACGTATCCTGATGGATTCGAACAAGCTTCTAGTGATCGATTGGAATCCGTGTCATGATGGATATGAAAATTTGAACTCTCGATAGCATGACTTCGCCGAGCTTCATTCTTGCCTATCTGGACTTGATAGTTAAACTGCATACTTGACTACTTTTTGAGGCTCATCGATGGAACCATAACAACTTTAATCCGGGTCGATTGCCAATATTTTAATAGTACGGTTATGACGGTCATCGATGACGGTCATTATAATTGGACTTCGAAGCTTTGTCGTCTAATGATGATTTCTCGTGAGTTAGCTAGTTATGGAAACTTCAAGCTCGCAGCCGCTAGGAACTCAGAGTTTGACTCCTCCCAGACTTGAAATACCGGACATTGAGGCCGAAGAAGAAAAAGTAGATAAGCCCCCTTTGGCGCATTTTTGGCAGTTGGGAAGTTGCTTTTATTTTTCTTTCGTAGGCCATGTGTAGATGCAGGCTCGGCCCCCTGTTAGTAGGAATTTTCGGAATGACTTGTACATGAATCTTCACATACAGTTAGTTGAAGTGACATTTAGTCTCTTTGCTTTAACTTTCATTTCTTTTGTGCTTAAGTATATGCAGCATTCGGCTTTCAGTCTAATGTATTTGTGATGTCTCTACCTTCAAGTTGATTTCGTTTTATTTGCCAAGCTTGAAAATCTTGATCACATGTCATGATTGATGAATGAGTTGAATTTTGGACATTGTATCGCTTCGGTTAGCGATTAAGACTTAAGCTTCTTGCCCCCAGTTTCGGGGAACGACATTTGTATTTCGATGGCCGATCGCATCTATTGCAAATCTTGAACATATGTCCACACTCTGGGGACTTAGGATAATCTGTGATCGATAATCTTGTTCGCACTCTGGGAATTTGAGAGTTATCGATGTTTGTAACATAGTTCGCACTCCAGGAACTTTGACTTGGTATTTGTACTCAAATTCACACTCTGGGAATTTGGAGTCGACATTTATATTTTTGGTTTGCGCTCCGGGAATCTGGGATTGATGTTTATACTCCACTTCACACTCAGGGAATTTGGAGTCGGCATTGATGTTTCGGTTTGCACTCCGGGAACCTGAAATAGATGTTTATACTTCAATTCACTCTCTAGAAAGTTGGAGTTAGCTTTGATGTTTCGGTTCGCACTCCGAAAACCTGGAATAGATGTTTATACTCCAATTCACACTCTGGGAAGTTGGAGTTAGCATTGATGTTTCGGTTCGCACTCTGAGAATCTGGAATAGATGTTTATACTCCAATTCACACTCTGGGAAGTTGGAGTCGGCATTGATGTTTCGGTTCGCACTCCGGGAACCTGGAATAGATGTTTATACTCCAATTCACACTCTGGGAAGTTGGAGTTAGCATTGATGTTTCGGTTCGCACTCCGAGAACCTGGAATAGATGTTTATACTCCAATTCACACTCTGGGAAGTTGGAGTTAGCATTGATGTTTCGGTTCACACTCCGGGAACCTGGAATAGATGTTTATACTCCAATTCACACTCTGGGAAGTTGGAGTTAGCATTTATGTTTCGATTCTCACTCCGGGAACCTAGAATTGATGTTTATACTCTAATTCACGCTTTGGGAACTTGGAATTAGCATTTGTATTTTGGTTCGCGCTCCGGGAACGTGGAATTGATGTTTATACTCTAATTCACACTCTGGGAACTTGGAGTTAGCCGACAGATGGTCAGTCACACCTGTTTGGGCTTTTTAGGAATTCGTTCGTACTTTGGGAACGATGGATTTATCGGGATCGTGGATGGTCGGATCACATCCACCCCGAGTTAACAAGCGAGATCGTTAGACGGACGGGTCCATCCTCCTCAAACTTGGTTAGGATACGGCCGAAGTTGTTAGGTCGACGGGTCCACCCTCTCCGGGACCACATTTATATGTTTATACTCCAACTCACACACAGGGAGTTTGGAGTTAGCGTTTATACTCCGGTTCGCACTCTGGAAACCTATAGTTGATGTTTATACTCCAATTCGCACTCTGGGGAAGTGGAGTTAGGATTTATACTCTGTTTCGCACTCTGGGAACCTAAAGTTGATGTTTATACTCCAATTCACACTCTAGGAAAGTGGAGTTAGGATTTATACTCCGGTTCGCGCTCTGGGAATCTAGAGTTGATGTTTATACTCCAATTCACACTTTGGGAATTTGGAGTTAGTTGTAGGACTACAGTGTGTCGGTCCAGTTCAGCCTTTGATGTGATGGCTTGCCCTCGAGATGAGGTTTCACTTATTGAGTGGCCGGTCGTATCACAGTCACTCGCTATTTGAGTAAATTCCATCATGCGATAGAACTTAGCTCTTCGTGCATTATGATTGTTGAACGTCGCATTCGGTGAATCACAGCTCTAGCTTGAAGAGATAGTAATTTATTGCTCGAACGGAAAAACATGGCAAAGTCGGTGCCTTATTACAAATTCAAATTTAAGAATGCAAAGGGAATTACAAAGTATTCATAGACTGAATAAAGCCTGTCATGTGTAACAGTGACGAAGATCTTCGTCGTTCCAGGCTCCTGACAAAGTGGGTCCGCCACTGACGGCGTTTATCACCAATCTCCCACCGGGACGGGTAGAGACTTCCTGTCTCGGTCGATTGGGTTCATTATTTTGATTTGATGGGCCCGCTCCTCCAGGCTGCGGCGCCCGCACAAACTGTTCCAGCTTCCTTTCTCTGATCAATTTTTCTAGGAAATCTTGCAAGTTACGACATTCATTCGTATTGTGCCCGTAGCTTTCATGGAAGCTGCAAAATTTTCCCGTCTGGATTTGTCTTTCTAACGACGGTTTTGGTGCAGGTTTTTTGTATTAAATTGTATTACAGGTTTGTAAATACAAGTTCTCCAGTGATATATTCAGAGGATTGTAACTGTCAAACATAGGATTCTTGCGCTGTGGGCCACGATTTTGATCTCGTTTTTTATTTTGATTCACGCTCTCTCTGCTGAGCTTGTTTGTTTTCAACGTTCAACCGAACGTTCCCGGAGCTCTCACCGGACTGTTTGATTGCGATATTGCTTTGGATCCCTTTCGTGCTTGGCCCTGCATTAGTCTGCTTCCTAGACTGTTTTGCATCTTCCCTTCTCAGGAATTGAGCCACCTTGGCGTGGAAACGGTCCAATGATGCAGGTGGTTTTCCAGCCAACCAGTTGCCAAACTCAGAATCGGGGTCAATCCCCTTAGTCAACGCCATAAGGATGGAGTTATCGTTCGGATTGCTGATTTCCTCACATGCAGCATGGAATCTCTCTAAGTAGTGTCTGAGCGTTTCTCCAAGAGCTTGGGTGACGCTAGACAGAGTGTTGACGTCTTTCGGCCTTGCGACGTGCATGCGAAATTGCTCAACAAATTTTGTGGCCAACTGGTCAAAGGAGGAAATGGATTCTGGTGGAAGTCGAGTGAACCACATGGTAGCAATGCCCCCAAGGATATGGGGAAACTACGACACTTCACTGCATCTTCAGCTCTAGCAGCGCTCATCGGCCATTCATATTTCAGAATATGTTGGTTGGGGTCGGAGTTTCCCTCGTACATAGGTAGAGTCGGCATCCTGAATCGCTGAGGGGGTTCAGTAGTAAGTATATCGTCGGTAAAAGGAGTGTGACTTCTGGAGATTCCCCAGTCGTCGTTTGTGAGACCCTGGCTCTCACGGATCATCTGACGTATCATGGTTGGAATATCCGGCATTTATATGTACGGTGCGGCTCGTGCCGGAGTATGGTGGTGTTCCATATTATGGGGTTGAACCGGATGCTGTCGACGGTCCATACCTTGCCTTCTTGGCTCATAGTCCTCTGGGACATACGGTTCAGGAGTACGCCCGTGCTGACGGCGGTCCAGGTTCGAATGATTTTGGGCATCGACCCCTGGTTCAACCGCGACGTTCGTGGCGTGGTGCTCTGCGGTGTAATGAGGAGTGGCACCTCCTTGAGAGGAGGGCCTGATTTGGAAGCTGGCTAATGGACCGACTCTCAGCTGTCCATCGGTCATTGCTGGTCGATATCCAACAGTTTGTATGTGACTCCCATCTAGGCGGGGTCGCGGAGATCGATGATGATAATCAGAAGATGAAGAACTTTCGCTGGAGGAGTGAGAAGCATGGTCTCTTCTGGATCTCCTTTGCTTCTGGCGATTCAGCTGGTTGTTCAGCTCGGCGTTTGCACGCAGCTGTTCTGTTAGCAGTTGCCGACTTTGGGTCAGCTCTTGGAGCAGCAGCTGAAACTCTTGTCACGTAACCGGACCTGATGGTTCCGAGTGTCCAATAGCGTCTTAGTTAGAGGGAAGTAGTGGCGCAGGATTCTGTCTATCATGTTCTTCTTGATTGACAGCATTAGAGGTGGTCCTTGTGCTAACCATCTTGAGGGTTGAATTCCTTTCCTAGACTTTATGCAAATCTCAATAGAAGGGAAGGAAATTGGATTTGATGTTATGGATCTCTCCCTTAGATTTATTCAATCCGGTATCGACGACAGATCCAAAGAGCAGGAGAAAATCTGGCTTTTCTCAGTGAAAGCACCAAAGTGTTTGCACCAAAATTGGTCACAACACTCTTCGAAAGTTTTTGAAGAGATAATAATGAAGAGTATAAATTGAAAATGAGGATTATCTAACAAAAACTCCAAATAACAGGAAAGTAGATGCATAGACAAGCAATTTAAAGTGGTTCGGCGTGTTGCCTACGTCCACTGTTAAGTTTTTGCAACTTTATTGATTCTCTTTCAATGATTACAGGCAAGTACAGCAAACAACAGCAAGTTACAACTAGAAATTCGAATTCAACAGTAGTAGAATGATGGAGGTCTCTTCCGGTAGAGTCTCGGCGCTTGAGAATCAAAAAGATCCTTCTTCTGTAGGCTCTGTAGGAGGCTGAGACTTCGCTCACACTTCAGGAGATTCGCTCTGGCACGTGAGGGGGCCCACACGACCAATTCAAGAAAGTTTCGAGTCGATCTGTGATCGATACGAAATCATTTTGTATCGATCAAGATCAAGATGATTTCCAGTCGAGCTGAAATTTGGTTTGAAAGTTCTTTGTCTCGTGTACAATCTCCAATGAAAATTTCATGGCATTTGGATCGGTAGATTTTGAGATATAGTCGATACGAAATGGAATTTCGTAGAGACTGTTTGGTTCGAATCGACCTGTTTAAATCGATTGCTTCGAATCGATGGTGGCACATGCCTTCGTGATGACATGGAGCGCAATCTTCGCCTCGATCCGATCTTTACTCTGAGTTGACCGCATCGACTCCATATATCTCGCCTTGATCGTACTGAGGGATGACACGTCACCCAGGTTTGTTGATTTGATGGATTCGAATAAGGCCTCAGTCATGGGTTCGAACAACAGTCATTGATGGACACGAACTACTGATGGTCGATGGGCACGAACAAGCCTTTCTTTGATGGATACGAACCACGTGGCGTATCGATGGATACGAAGCCAATCGATGCGAACTGGAGCTCTTTGATGGATATGAAGTAAGGTGACCTGATGGATACGAATTGCTCTGCCCAGATGGATTCGAAGAGAGGCTTCCACAATGGATACGAAGCGGTATTCGTTGCCTTAGTTGATGGATGCGAATTAGGCTATCTGCCGATGGATACGAAGTAGGGAGATGCCAATGGATTCGAATAAGGAGGAGCTGATGGATTCGAATGAGATCGAGTCGAACCGAGGCTTCCCGATGGATTCGAATGAGATCGAGTCGAACCGAGGCACTTCGATGGGTTTGAACTTGATCGATACGAACTGGGGCACTTCGATGGATACGAAGTCGCTGGTACCCCGATCGATATGAACGTGATCGATTCGAACTTGAGTCCGATGATGGATACGAAGGCGAGGTCGTCTCTTCCAGATTGAATTGATCATAACTTGAACATATGAACTCGGATTGACTTGAAATTCGGAATGCAGGCTTTCATGGCTTTGCTAGCCGGGTCTTATCAATTGTAGCTCAATCCGGACTCGGGAAAATTTTATCGATATCCATAGCGAAGCAATGTATAACCAATCTTTGAGGTGGGCTGTCTTTTGTTTTCGATCGATCTTTTGGTATCACGGCTTTGCCAAAAAGCTGGATAACATCTATGCTGGTCCAAATGTTGTGTGCTGAACTAAGTAGCATCAGCATAGATCTTGAGTGTTGTTTGCCGAACCAAATCATGTCGAACCAGATTTGCCGAACGAAAACCCAGAGCTGCTATATAGCAGCTGTCCCTCCTCATTTCTTCACTCTATAAATAGTGGAGCTTCTAGAAAATAACGGCAGCCATCTTAGAGTGCTGAAATTCTGTAGAATTTTAACTGTATTGTTAATTCTTCTTATGTATAGCCTCCAAAAGTGAATCAATCTTGTAACTTTAATTTTTCAGTGGTTAATAAAATATCCTCTCCCTAACTGGACGTACACTGCCTCGCGGTAGTGGAACCACTATAAATACAGGTATTATTTATTTTTTCTGCATTTCATAGATCTGCGACTATTTGTTTTGGTGTTTATCTCTATTTGTTTCATCTCGCTATAATTACGATCCAGTTGTTTTCCGCTGCGTTGGGTTTTTATTCCCTTAAACTGATCATTTGAAGGCGTTTTCTCCAACTATCTAGTATCAGAGTTGCAAGGTTGATTGAGGAGTGTCAGACGCTATGACAAAAGATGAAGTAACTCCAGTTATTACAAGACCTTATACTAAAGGGATGTATATCGCGTCAGGATCACAGTTGGCCATTGAGAAATGGAATGGGGATAAAGACTTTGAGAAGTGGCAATAGAGGATGAAGGCTATTCTAATGAGAAATGAAGTCCATCCAATAGTGTTTGTGCATGATGAGTTGATAGTTGACATCTCAGTTGCGGAAAGGAAGGAGATAGAGAAATGAGTGTTTACTACTTTACAACTAGCTATGAGAGAGAATGTTATCTCGAAGATTAGCAGTGAGGCCACTGCTAGGGTCATTTGGACCAAGCTAGAGAATCTCTACTTGAAGAAATCTCTTACTAACCGTCATATATTGCTGAAGACATTTTCCACCTTGCGGATGAGAGAGGGTGATCAGTGAAGGAACATCTTAATTTCTTTGATGATCTCATGTTGAAGATGAAGACTGTTGACTTGACGATGGATGAGGAGAAAATGACAATGATTCTTTTGTGTTCTCTTCCGGAGTGTTACACAGGTTTCACTAATAGCCTTATCTTTGCTAGAGACGCATTGAAAGTGGAAGATGTGAAGTCAGGCCTTCTATCTGAGGGCTTCAGAGATCATACGAAGGAGATAAGTGAAGGAATAGAGGTGGAAGTAGTAGTAACGGCCTGTTTATTGAAAGAGATAGAGAAGATAAGAAGAATTGGCACTCTAGTGGGCGTACTAAGTCTAGAAAGCCCCGTAATAGCAGGAGAGAAAAGTCTAAGGATGGAAAGTGCTTTATCTGAAAGAAATCTGATCATTAGAAAAAGGATTGTCCAGATTTAAAGAAGAAGGGAGAAGACAGATCTTCATCATTTGCGGTAGAGAAGTCTGTATCTGACGATGTGTTGTCTGCAGCAGTATCGAATGTCCCAGACCAGTGGATGCTAGACTCGGGGGCATCTTTCTATATGACGCCTAATAAGAATTACTTCAGTTCTTTCATTGGAAAAGAGTGAAGCTCTATTCTTATGGGTAATGGTGCTATCTGTAGAGCAATGAGTGAAGGTACAGTGAGGATCAGGATGTTTGACAGAGTGGTACGCACTTTGACAGGTGTCCGATATGTTCCAGGTCTTCGGAAGTCCTTGATTTCTTTAGGACAATTGGTATTTTTGAGATATAAGGTAACTATCGGGAAGGATATTCTAAAGGTTTTGAGAGGTGCACTATTTCTCATGAAAGGAGATGTGTTCCAAAATCTGTATTTGCTAAAAGGAACCACAATTCTTGAAGAGTCGTGTGTTGGAGTAGACAGTTCTCGTGCTTCGGATGCCACAAGGCTTTGGCATCTCAGGTTGGGTCATATTTCAAAGAAGGGCGTAGAGTTGCCTCGAAGACGGAAGATGATCAAAGGAGGAAGCTTAGACAAGATGGACTTTTGCAAAGAGTGTATGTGGGCAAGCAAACTAAAGTATCATTTGGAGTTGGACTCCAAAGATCGAGGCGAGTAACTGAATACGGCATACAGATGTCTGGGGACTAGTTTCCACTCCCTCTCTTGAAGGAGCAAAGTATTTTATCTCTTTCATTGATGACTTTTCTCGGAAAGTATGGATGTATGTGATGAAGGCCAAATCAGAAATTTTTGAGAAGTTCAAAGACCGGAAAGCACTTGAGAACCAATCTGGTTCTAGGTTGAAGGTGCTGATATTTGATAAGGGTAGTGAATTTGTCTCTAGGGAGTTCTTCGATTTCTGTAGATAGCATGGCGTTCGAGACATTTCACTACACTCGGAGATTCGTAATCTAATGGGGTTATAGAAAGGATGAACAGGACTCTGCTGGAGAAGATCGTTGCTTGAGATTGACGGCGGTCTTGTCCAGAGGCTTTTGGCCAGAGGCATTATCAACTACGCCGCATATCATAAATCAAATTCCATGCTCAGCCATGGATAGGATGATTCCAGAGGAGAAGTAGAGAGGTAAAGTAGTGTATCTTAGTTACTTTCGAATTTTTGGTTGTCCTATGTACGTTCATCATACGAGTGATAACAAGTTGGAGGTTAGAGCATACAAGGTCATACTAATAGGATACACCGATGGTATCAAAGGATATCGAATTTGAAACCCTGTTGATTAGAAGATTGTTCATTCTAGACATGTTACATTTGATGAGTCTGTTATGTTCAATCCGAAGGAGAAGCTACCAACCACATCAGAAGATTATGAGAAAGGGGATGGAAGAAGTTTCCATGTTCCAACCAAATAGTAGCGTTGTTGTTGATGCTGTTGAGGAAAACACAGTTGATGAAACACCACAGGATAGTCTACATGTACCTTCTAGTAGTGCTAGTGATGTGCATGAATCTAGAGGAAGTTCGGTTCAAGGTGGAGCTGAAAGGAGTTTAGGAGAAGCAGTATCTACTCGAGTCAACCGTAGGACTATTAGGCCACCCGAAAGATATGGTGACTAGAAGTTTGCAAACCTTAGCCTTGTTGATCACATAAAATAATCTCGACATCCTTACAATGCAAACTAAGTATTGCGGATCTACCAATCGGATTCGAAATTCTCAAAGAAGTCATTAAAGCCATAACACTTAAAGAAAAAGTATCAACAAGTTCTTTTGATATAAAAGAATGGGATGCGCCCGTATCAAAAAGAGCTCGAGTAGGTTGATCATGAAACATAATAATGCCATCAAGGATAGGATGGGAAATACCTTGACTGCGAGAAGTATTACTAGGGGCTTGCACAACATTTAGATTTCCCTCCTTCTTGCTTTGAAGTTTGGGACATGAAGATATAAGATGACCCAAATTTTTGCAATAGCGACAAAAGAGAGGTTTCAGACATCTATAAGCATAATGGTCCTTAGAACCACAATTTTAGCATTACCCACTAATAGGGGTAGGAGTCTTTGCTACCGAAGCTGCTTGCTTCCCTTTCTTGTTGGAATCTGGGCCTTTGAATTTAATAGGCTTTTTCTTGTTGTTGTTGAAGCACAGTTTGGTACCCACAACTTCAACATCACTCTCCTTATCTACCTCTTCAAGTCGAAGAGCGATATCAATAAGCTGATCAAAAGCAACTTCTAATTTCAGAAGTAATGGCTTTTTGAGATTCTTGTTCAAGCCATAGACAAACCTTTGATTTTTCTTCAATGGGGTATTTATATATTCAACCCCGTATTTAGAAAGAGATTCAAAAGATGCGACGTAGTCCGTCACAGAAGATTCACCTTGAACAAGGTCTACGAAATGCCGGGCCAAAGTTACCTTTTCATCTTCCGGCACAAATTTTAATTCGAATCATTCCCGAAATTGCTCTCAAGTTAGATCTGCTTCAATAATTTCAGAAGTCAAAAGCTCGTACCAATCTAATGCTCTTTCTTGGAGCATATTAGAAGCCACTTGGACTCGATGAAGATCAATAAGATTCATGCGAGTAAAGATGCGATCGCATGTTCTAAGCCAAGCTTAGACTTCAATGATGCTTTTAGAACCCTTGAATGTCTTTCCACCTAAGTTGGCATAACCACTGCACAAGCGTGCAAATCCGGAGTTTGGGTGAGTAGGCTCTGGAATGGGTCCGACAGCATGAGCATTCTTTACAAGATCAAGAAGCTGTTGAGTTGACATAAATACTCCATCCTGAGGAGTAGCACTTGATTGATCAACACTGGGAACCATTTTTCTCTTCTTTAAGAAAGAAAGAAAGAAGAAGAAAAACGTTATTCTCAGAATGAATATCAAACAATCATGATTGATAAAACAAGGCATCACAAGGAAAATAGGATAGAACGGGTCCAATGACTCGAATAAAAATCCTAAGGCACGCCTCCTGAGAAAGACTTAGGACAATGATCCTTGCTAAATTATTCTACATTGTTCCGAAGTTTGGCTCTGATACCAAGCTGTGATGCCCCACCTCTATACTCATGCTAGCCAAGGACACTATGGAGTAACGTCGTCAACTAGCATGAAGAATAAGGCTGTTGAGGAGCGACCATCCGTGTAATTGCTTTGTGCGAGCACCGATATGTCAGATAGTATAACATGCATTTCATTTCAAGAGGAAATCCGACATGCCGATACAAACTCAAAGCTACTACATAGTGGCTATGTGGTCTTCGGAAATAAATATAGAAATAAACATAACATAAATCAGTCATAAATATCCATATCACAAAGGCGGAAATAGATATGAATATAACACTTAGAAGTGTACATCAGAGTAGTGGTCAAACAAGATCCACAATATCACAAAAAAATAGATACAAGTGCTAGACAAAAGAATATGTATACATCAAGGAGTCTCTATCTCAAATGTATAACAACAAACACTACCAATCTAATGTAGTTAGATAAAAGTCAGATGATGATCGCTAATAAGGAGTCAAGCAGAAGCACCTGTAATATCTTGGTCTGACCCGAGTATTATTTAATAAGAAAATAATAAACGGAACAGTCTAGCTATAAATATCAGATAAAATGAGATAGAATAAAAGATATGACGAAAACTTATGATAACAATAATGCCATACTATGCAAAGTATACATTTAACAACAACAAAAATCATACAATATCTCAAAAATCTCATAACATCAAAAAGAATGTCAATTTTTTTTCCATATTCACCAAACCACAAATATTGGCTAACATATCAATGCCAATCATAAAAATTGGTGAAACAAAAATTCTAGAAATCATCAATTAGAAATCCAAGAATCAAAAAAAGGGGGAGGCCTATCATAAACGGAAGCATGAAAACTCACCAACACGTGCATCACAAACGGGACGCTATCCCATGGTCGTTAACCATAGAGCCGGTACAACGACGTAGTACAACGGTACGCCCGAGGAACCTGAAACTCAAATAATTCGGAACAACGACGTAGTACAACGATACGTTCGATGAACCTGATAAGCCGGAACAACGACGTAGTACAACGGTATGTCGGATGAACCAAACTCCATAAAAGAACATGGGTTGCTAGCCCACAAGAATGAGTCGAAACTCCAAAGAATGCATAGGTCGTTAGCCTATAAAAGAAATGAGACGAAACTCAATAAAACGAGGTATAGTCCCCTGCGTGGACAAAGAGACATCGCATATCACAAGTCTAATCACAAAATGATCATCAATGATCAATAAAAAGTGTGAATTACAGTAAGCTAGTAACTAAATGAGTTTAGCTTCATGTCCCATAACCACTGGCTTAACTTAAATATTCACAAACAAATTGTAGATCTCCACTCATAAATTGTCACAAGAGTTTCAATCGAACAAGTCCAAAAACTAACCGACGAAGTAAATGCAAGTGTTTCATACCACTAGTTTTACTTAGCCGTTTAATTAGATTTCTCAAACGAATGAGGTAAAGGTTTGGGTATACTAATAGATTGGAAAACGATTTTATAAGCAAGCTTTGTATTAAAAATAGAGTTGAAATCATCTTTGAGAAAGAGTTTGAATATTTACTACTAGTATAGAAACCTTTGTATTTAAAAGTGACAAGTCACAGAAATGATTGTAGAAATAATCAATCGCTAAAAATTCGCATACAAAGACGCGAATCAAATCCATAGAAATCGATTCTGAATCCATCAAAATGGATGTTCTCAAAAATCCTAAAAAAGAAGTCATCAAAGTCAATAATAAATGATAACAACAAATCGGATCAACTGGAATCGATAAAAATTGGAATCTCAAGCAAAGTAGGCAAGTTGGGCTAAAGCAAGTAGGTCAGTCGACTGGACTGAGTTCAGTCGATTGGCCCAATGCCTGGAAAACTCTCGGGTTCCAGTCAGTCGACTGGACTCAGAGAGCCAGTCGACTGGACCATGTTTCCCAGTATTTCCAGCCTATCGCAATGAAGGGCAAACTCTCAACAATTTGCGATCGGATGAGCAATGGGCACTAGGGGTTTATGCCAATCGACAACCCAGCCCTATAGGCTTTTCGGTACATCACCAAAAGCATGTTCATACATCAAAGCTAGGATTTTTAAAGTTTTTGACTTCAAAACACCAAAATTTGAAATGTTCACCAAATCAATTTAAATCAAAAGTAAATGAACATGAATAGATGTTAGAAATTCATACCTAACAATGATGATAGTTATAGACATGGATGTGAGATAAAAATCTCACCTTTTACACAAAAACAAGGAGGGAGAAGCTTGAAAACAAAGGAGGATCAACCACTCTTCAAACCTAACTTTAAAAGCTCCAATCCAAGATCACAAGTCAAAGTTTCCCAAATTAGGTTATAGGGAATTTCTGAAATTGGAGAGAGATTGAGATGGAGAAGAAGAAGGAGATGCTTACCTAAGCTTGCCTTTGATTTTTGGAGCTAAAACTTGAATTTGCAAAGAAGCTAGGGCTTGGGAATTTTAATTTCCAATCTCTTCCCCCATTGTTCCTAAGCTCGAAGTGTTAGGAAATAGAAATGAAATGGATGAAGAGGAGTAGGGGTGGAGCTAGAGTCTTAAGTTAGGGTTAATGGGCTGAAACCCAAACACAAAGCCCTAAGTGAAAAGGTCAAAATTCTAGCTAACTTCAAACATATCGATGTTTATACTCAAAAAGGTCGCTAATGTCATTTCGAACTCAATGGAAGTGGTCTCGAGTCCTAATTTGAATGTTTGCCATAAAAATAGCTTTTCGGACTATAATCTGACTAACGACGCTATATTTAAATAAAATATTTGAATACACAATCGTAAAATATGCGGGTTGTTACAAACTGTAAATTGAACCTCTTTCACCAAGTTACCCGTAGAACAAATTGGGTAACATGAGGATTGGCAACTTTGAGGGCACAATCCTTGATATAAAGATCAAAGGTTGATTACTTACTTTTAAATTCTATGGATTTAGTTTTATAAGATAGTGAAATGAAAATATAAATGAATTGTTATTAGTGATTTACTTTGTTGTCTCAAAGGCTCTATCTAGAGGAGTTTAGTCTTCGACTAAGTTTTACAATTAGGTTTGGTGCCCAGCTTCAAGTATTATCATAGAGCACGCTCAACTTCTTTGTTAGCAGTTTCTCTTATTGGTTCATAACATTTTTAAAAATTGAAGTGATTAACACTCTACTATGTTGGTAAAAACATAGGCTTACTGGTGATTAGGTTTTTTTTTAAATATCTAGAAGATAAAATGGAAATATTATTGATTATATTAGTTAGAAGGCAAAAATATATGTATCAAAGCTATAAAAATCCTCTTCTCTAGTAGTTTTGTACTTGCTCCTTTCTGAAGTCCTTTTATAATATAAATCACCATTTCCAGTATCTTACTTAGATCTTGATTTTGAATTTAATGAAGTGTTATAAGCATGCTTGATCCACGTAAATTTACCTTTGGCATTAGGCTGTTTCAGAAATAACGATAAAATGATAAGAGTTTGCAATTAACATTCGATTGTGCCATGGTAAAAAAAGCAAGGATCTTAAGCCCAAGTAATCTTTTCGATAAACCTCTCTTACTGAAATAGTGGAAAAGAAAAATGAAAATAAAACAAATTTACAAAGATCATAGAAGCATTACTATTATTCTCAAATGCTAAGTTCATGCTTCTAGCAAACACATGCAATTATGAAAATCTTTGCTCCACATCATTGATAATCTCATGTTTATCTAAGAGATACACTTTTACAAACTTCTTAGCCATATTACCTTATAGAAAACCATTTACCCTATTGTTTACATGTTTCCTAATCATATCACAATTTTTACCCCAAACTACAAAAGTAGCATAACATGTTATATTGCCACTTAAATATAATATATAGAGGCAAATCACACTATGACAAGCTTCTTGGCTATGTTACCATATAGAAAACCATTTAACCATTTTGTTAGTATGTTTCCTAATCATATGACTTTTTTGCCCCAAACTACAAAAGTGACATAACATGTTATATTGCCACTTAAAAGTAACATATATGGAATTCTGAATAGCTAAATGGCTATTAGCAAGCATCAATGTTCCTCCACATTGTAGATGGGGTAAATAGGGTATGAATATTAATTTCTTAAATTGAAAGGAGACCAAAGTTGAAGACATTGAATCCAATTAGTCAAAGGAGAATGCTAGAGTGATAATACTCTATAACTAATTAGTGGAAAGTGTAAGCATTTCTTCTAGACAAAGGTTTTTAACAAATTTCATCGACCCACACGCTCTATCTATTGATCCATAGTCTCCACTAATAAGGTAAAAGAGGAACATTCCTCGTTATTCGAAACATACACAATTCAAAATGTACACATACAAGTGAAACCTATTCACAAAAAGTTCCTTTTCTGCACTTTTTCCTTCAATTTTCACTCATTGCTTCATTTCTCGTGTGTATAATATGGATACTAGTAGGAAATGATCACATACAATGAGATCCTAATTAGATTACTTGGAAATTGCAAAAATGAATACTCATTACAAGTTCTTATATGTCATAGAACCAACTAAATTTTGGGTTTGAATTAGAACTTATTTTCCATGCTTCTGATTCCTCTGTCATACAGGGTTTCGGTTATACTGATGCTACAAGGTTCTATATGGATACTTTAAATTATCAAAACGGTATGGTGTTGCACTCTATGAAAATGCAAGTAGGTATTCATATAATATTTCATAATTCGATGATTAGAGCATCCCCCCAGTAGAAGGCCATTGAGCCTAATTTTAACTCACTACTGTCTGCCAAGCTCACTTTGATACAATCCGGAATAGGTGCATGTTTTTTTGTACTTTAAGGTGCACTTTTTTCTGGGTATTTTATTTGTTTTGTAGCATAATAGTTTTCATGAAATATAGATAAGTGTGCAGTTATAAAACATATTTTGTTAATTTTATTTTGTGTTTTTTGTTTTGTTTTTGTTTTTTTTGTTTTTTTTTGGGTTGGGGCCAATAAGAGCGATAAAAAAACATGTTTCATATTGTCTACAAGGAAAGTAGGGCTGTTATAGTAATAGTTATTGGTAACGTACCATTTTTACTATTAAGATAAAATTGCTTACCGTTACCGATAGACTAGTATACCAAAGACTGGTATACCGATAATCTAGTAACCATTATACTGGTAATGGTAAATTACCATTTGGCTAAAAAAGATCAATAAAGTGACATGTATTCACACCATAACATTGCTTCATTATACAATTAATAGTGTTACTTAATAAAAGATATAAACGAGAAACAAATAAAGCGTATTTAACACTATTTTACCAGGTTACCGATCTAAATTTAATCATTTGTTTGGATATAAATGCTTGTAATAAAGCATATTACATGAATGTACATGTCTTATAAATTGACTGTTGTATATGTCTTATAAATTGACTGGTAAAATTACCATTACCGCTAGTATTGAAAAAATGTTACCAATAATTTATAGTAGAAAATAGTAAATTTACAATTATCATACCGATTTAACTCAAAGAGGATAACTGATTGACTAACAATGGTATGGTAATGAGAAATTTACATTATAAAACATGCTTCATTTAGCGACGACTAAAAAATGCGGCTGACACTAGCCATCGCTTAACGCGTGTATATAGTAGCAACCCGCGAATAGAAATAATTATCTTCTTCCCCCCAAAAAAACTGCATAACTTTTCTCCTCTCCTCCGCCAATGCTCCACCCCCCACCCCCCGACGTGAGCCGCAAATCTCTCCATCAAGAAAGCTACAACTCCCCAAAGCTCGAAGGTATGTTATTTCACTTCAATTTCTACTTAATCCAGGTTTAATCCAAACCCTAATTTCGAAAAATAGGTTGATTATGTGATAGAAATTGATGATTATGTGGTACTAGTTGTTGATGGTAGCATATGGGTTGATTTGGGGATAAGTCGAGAACTCTAATTTGGCAAATTAGTTAATTATGGGTATGTTATTGTGTATTAGTTAATGAAAATATTGTATTTGTTGAGTTGGTAATATTAATTAGTGGTATGATTGTTTAACTTGTAATTAAAAATTAGGGTTTATTTATAATTCGAAAATTATGCATAATCATTGATTGATATGCTAATGGAAATATAAATTTACATGAATATTTGTTATAGTTAATTAGAACAATGATTGTTATAGTTTGCGTAAAAATTAGTGTACAATCATATGCTGCTAGATTGGTACGGTAAAACATAAGTTATATTTTTTTTAGTTAGCGTGTGTACATTATAAGTATTAGTTGTTAGTATAAAATAAAATTAATATAATTTATTACAAGTACTAACATCTAATTTTCGTTTACAAAATCGATAAAAAAATTAAATTGTTAACTGAATTTTAAAATATGTTTTAAAATTTCAAATGTATTAACTAAAATATTTAAATGGTTGAATGAATTGTATAATTTTGAAATGAGCATAATAAGAACAAATATCATACTGAAATCAATTTTTGTAAAAAAATTAAGAAATGAATATAACAACAATAAATACTCTACTAAAATCGATTTTGTAAAAAATGAAGAAATGAATATAGTAACATTAAATATTTTGCTATAATCGATTTTCTAGTAAAAATTAGGAAATGAATACAGCAACAACTAATATTTTACTAAAATCGATTTTGTAAAAAAAATTAAGAAACAAATATAACAACAACAAATATTCTACTAAAATCGATTTAGTAAAAAGATTAAGAAATGAATATAAGAATATTAAATATTCTGTAGCATCGTGGAGAACATGCTACACCTACACCTAATTATGTAGCGTCATGGAGAACATGCTGCACTTACACCTAGTGATTTTCCTGCACATGGGAAGATTTTCGCTTCTTTATTATGGACTATTAGTGATTTTCCTACACATGGGAAGATTTCAAGTTGGAGTACAGCCGGTCATCTAGTTTGTTCTTATTGCATGGAAGAAATACAAGCATTTTCTTTACGTTATGGAAAGAAAATTTCATGGTTTGATTGTCATCAATGTTTTCTCCATCCCAATCATACTGTTAGAAGAGATAAAAAACTTTAAAGCTAACAGAGAAGAGAATATGCAACCACCAAAGATTTGGACAAGCGAAGAAATATGTGAGATTGTGAAGGACTATCCGAAAATACATGAAAGTGGAGTACAGACTGAAATTCTAGGTAAATTGGACATTCATAATTGGTGCAAATAAAGTATATTTTAGGAGTTACTATAATGGAAATATCTCTTGCTCTGACATAATATTGACGTGATGCACAATGAAAAAAACGTGTTTGATAACGTGTTTAATATTGTTATGAATATAAATGGCAAAACTAAGGATGATTTGAATTCAAGACTTGATATAGCACACTTTTTTAAATGTCCCAAACTTCATATGAAGCCCGATGACAATAAAAAAATCCTAGGGCATGCTATGAACTAGACATGCTAAAGTGGGTGGAAGGACTAGGATGTCCTGATGGGATTTCTTCTAACCTCCGTAGATGTATTGACTTTAGAAACAATAAACTTAATGGGACAAAAAGTCACGATTGCCATATCATGATGGAATATTTATTACCGATAGTTTTTAAAGAACCGTTGCTCATAAAAGTATGGAATGTTATAACAGAATTAAGTATGTTTTATAAACATCTTTGTTCGACGACATTAAAAGTCGACCGTATATGAAAAATTGAAGTAGTAATTCCTACACTGCTCTTCAAACTGGAGAAAATGTTTCTGCCAGGTTTCTTTAATGTAACGGAGTATTTACCTGTTCATCTTCCATCTAAAGCACTTCTTCGAGGTCCTGTGCAATATTGAAGGAAGTATCCATTTGAGAGGTAATACTGACTATCTATAATATTTATGTTATTCTAAATTGAATTGAATTAATTTTCTAATGGGTCTTCGTTTGATAGGTAATTCAGATTTACATTAGAAAATTTGAATTGAATTAATTTTCTAGTGGTTACTTGAATCATCCTAAGAAAAAAGCTAGACAAAAAGCATGAGTTGAAGGTTCGATTTGCAAATCATATCTTGAAGAAGAAGCTTTATTCTTTTTCTCTCATTACTTTAGCCACTATGTGAATTTATCATTTGTAAGTGTTTCTCGTAATGATGAAGCCGTTGAACAAGATTCCTCTCAAATAATGTTATCTATTTTTTGACAACATAGCAGACCTATTGGAAATGTGTGGAAATATTGTTAGATGAAAGAGATTACCATATAGCGCACACATATGTTCTTCATAATTATGCTTAAGTTGCACCATTTGTTAGGTAATGGTAAATTCATACTTATTTCAATTATATTTACATGTTACTTATAATGGAACATATTACATATATGTTCGCAATATATACGAATAGCGACATCCATCTGGCGATCTCAGTAAAGACTTTGCTGAATGGTTTTCGAACTACATTTATGATCCAAGAAACAGTTTCGTTGATGAAGGATTACAACATCTTACACTCGGACCAAAAAGAAATATCAAGACTTATCCAGTATTCTTCATTAATGGATTTAATTTCAACATCATAGATTATGATGCTGACAAATTAACATATGATAGCAGTCTATTTGTCAAAGGTAGTAATGATCCAGATGAGCATATAAAAGATTTTTCTGGCATCTTAACACAGGTTTTAGAATTGACATATTATATGCAATCCGTAGAAAAAGTTTTTATTAAAATGCAATTGGTTCAGCAATGTTCCTAGTTCTGGAATCAACGTGCACAAAGATGATAAACTTATTGAAATAAAGCACACCTCACATTATCATAAGTATGATCCTTTCGTATTAGTTAGCAAGCATTACAAGTTTATTTTTCTCCATATCCATCCTTAAAAGAGATAAAGCAGATTGGTCAGCTGTTTTTAAAACAAAGACAAGATTTACATTTGATGGAATTAATACTCCAAACGAAGCAGCATATCAAGCGGATCTTGAGCCAAATGATGAAATAGTGGTAACTGATGATATTGATGTGGGGTTATTGAATGATGAATCAAACGAATTAATAGAAGCCTTTGAGAGCATAAAAGAAAACGACGTAGAGTACGAGAGCGAGTCTGAATCAGAAAACGACAAAGATTGATAATCCTAAATGATGACTATGTTGTGAGCTATGTATCGGTTGTTGTGTATTGTGTATTCTGAGTTTTCGATGTTATATGTTAATGTTGATGACTATGCTATAAGCTGTGTATCGGTTGTTGTATATTGTGTATTCTGAGTTGTTGATGTTATATGTTAATAATGATGACTATGTTGTGAGCTATGTATTGTCCTATTTTTTGATCTATGAAATTTTATATTTTATCACTATATGAAATTATTTGTTTATAGTAGATATGCCTTTCAGGAGACATTCCAGCAGATCTCACCTTCGCAGCCTTCTCCTTCTCCGGGCACGGGTGCCAGTGGCACAGCACCGGATGTAGGTCCAATGGCAGAGGTTGTCCCTAAAAGTGTGGGGTAAATATCAAATTTATTTCTTGTTTTACTACTTAAAATTATACTAATTAAATTCCTACATTAAAATTTATACAGGGATTTTGAAGTTGAGCCTTCGGACTACATCCTACAGTTATCCAAAAAGGCCTATATGAGTCGGATGTCCGGTTGCTGGCCGCATTGGGATGACATCCCAAACCATGTTAAGAACACTATATGGGTCGACTTGATGGTAAGTATAAAATTATAATTCATTTGAAAAATAATATATCGTACATAATTCTAATTAATTTCAATATACAGGCCGCCGTCCGCGTTAATACGTAGAATGTGAACGTATTTGGAAATCACTGGAACCAGAGGATGCAGAGAAATTATAGTGACACCCTCTCCAAAGCAAAGAATGCGAGATAGAAACCATTGTGAATGAGCATCGATGTTTGAACCGAATTTCTCCAGTTGTGGGAAACATCTGAAATGAAAGTAAGTTATCTAATTTCATATTGTTATCATAATTTGTTTAAATTTCGTATATTAGTTGCATTAAATTAGTTAAACATGTCTATTTATAGGAACTATCAGCATGAAACCGTGCACATAGGAATAAAAATCATGATTTGCACCGTGGTAGATCTAAATCCTTTCAGCAACATCGTGTAGAGTTGGTAAGTTTTGCAATTGCGTTTATAAATAAATGTTAATTATTTAATCATATTTGTAACATTGTTCCTTAAGAATGTTCATTAATCATATTTGTAACATTATTTAATCATATTTGTAACAACATAGGAAGTTAAATCGTGAGCCTACAATGGCTGAGGTCCTCAGAGTGATGCACGCCGTCGAGCAGAAAGATGAGGAAGGCAATTTTTCATATACTTGGACAGATGATAAATCTCAACCAGTAATGGTAAACATGCTTAATTTTTTTTACTTCAAAACTTCTAAATTAAATATTTATTGTGGCAAAATTTTATTTGTGATCACAGGAAAGATATAACACAGAGCATGCTCGAGTGGCGCAATCTACTGGACGTCAGTTGACCTTAGAGGAGTCAAACAGTATATGGGACGCTTTGATTGACCCTCCTTCGTGAAATAGGCATTACAGTTTCGAAAATCAGGAGGTAAAATGTTTTATTAACTAATATATAAACAATATTTAATATTGAGCATAAATTATAACCCCCTATCAATAATTTACACGCGATGATGATCCTGTCATCCTACAGGAGATCCCAGGCTGAAGAGGAGATAGCTCAATTGAAACAATAGTTAGCGGATACCAATGGTTGGCGAAAGAGTGGGGCGTTGGCACTGCAGCTAAATGCACATATTGAAGCATACTTACCTGAGCATGGGATAATGCTAAGGGAGGACGACGACGATGAGTAGGTATGGCTTTGTTTTTGATGGATTTTGATCATTTTATTTAGTATATATGTGACATGTGTTACATTTATGGATTTGATACTTGTTTGTTGATTGGACCGTTTGATGGATTAGTGGATGTTTTGTTTGATGTACATGAGTTGGTTGGAATGTTTCGTTTGATGTTCTTGTTTGTAGGTATGGTTTTGTGATTTGATGAGATATTTGTGTTCGTTGATGAAACGGTTGTGTAAATATTGAATTTACGTTATATATTTGATTATGTGCGATATGTATGAGATTATATGATTCTTTCATTGGTAATAGTTGTCTAATTGAATATATATGTGTTGTAAATGAGGTGGATGGAGATTTGTGTGTTTGGATGGCCTAAGGAGGAGTTTGGTGCAGTAAAATGGTCCCAGATTAGCGATGGCTAGTGACGCTCTTCTGGCCTTAGGCTAATGATGGCTAATTAGTTCCAGGTTAGTGACGGCCGGTGTCGGTTTGCGGCAGCCCTTCAACTTCTATGATGTTTCCACGTGTCCACTTAGCCATCACTAACCGTCGCTAATACGGTGATGGAGCCCTCGCTTTCTCTCTTGGTGACGGGGTAAATAGCGACGACATTTAGTGATGGTAGCTGCTCTTATAGTGTTAACGTTACCATATAATAGCCCAAAAGGAAAGTATTAAAATAGTTCCACATTTTGAGGATCGAAAAAGTAATGTACAAATTGAATTGAGCATAATATTCTTGGTTTAAAAAAACCGATACGCTACAAAAACTGATACAAAAAATTTTTGAAATCCAATATTTCAAACAACAAATACAATTCCACAAAGGCATAAAACTATTTAAAATAGTACACATAATGCTACAAAATCTTAAAAAAAAAAATTCAAACCTATACATAATTGAAATATTATAGAATACAGATTGTTATCAACAATGTTTTCGTCAGAGTCGCATACGTCGTCTCTTTCTTAAAGGCATTTCGATACTATGTTCTATGGTGCAAACAAGACTACAAACATTGCTGTCTTTAGAATAAAATAGTCTCCTTGTAGGTATTGATCCATCTCTACACTGAAGGAATCAATTCGTTTGCAAACCAGTAGTAGGTTGCTCAGAATTTTAGAAGAATGAAATAAATAACGGTAAAAAAATCGAAACTATTTTCATACAAAAATATAAGTGCTACACCACGTCAAATCCAGGTCGAATTGGTTTGTCGGTGTGTATGTGTGTGTGTATGGTTGTTAAGTATGGTCTTCCTTCCAAAATAGCAAGTATCATGTGTCTTAAGAGCCAAACCTTCTTTTGAAAAACAATATAAATATTTTTTTTCTTTTCTTCTATCCCATGATATGGATCTATTCAAAATGAGAGAAAAATAAACTTATTCAATTTTTTTAAGGACAAATTTTCAAAAGAGGCCGGTATTTTAAACTATTGGCATAAATAGGCTAGTTTACAAACTATTTGCAAGTTTAGGCTAGTTTTTTTAAAAAATACTATGGGGCGCATTTGTGAAATGCGCCCATACAAAATTACACTGGCGCATCTGCCAAATGCGCCAGTGTAATTTTTTGTCCAAACCTAAATAGCAAGCAGCAACATCCTTTCCAAACTAGAAGAACTTGAATCTGACGTCGGTCGCATGAAGTCCAACTCGACCACCCACGACGAATCCATCATCGAAGAACTCCACTCCAAAGCCTCCTTCCTCCGTAAACTCCTCGACGTCGAAACCAAAACAAGCTTCCACAAAAACTCAACCAAAAACACCGAAACCGAAACAGTAGATGCCGAACTCGAAGAGTTTGAAGACAGACTGCACTCGGTCGAAGAGTACATCCAATCTTTGTTCCTCTGTGAGTGCCCTCATTATCAAGATGAAGAAGTTGATCAGGAAATTCAGATCGAAGGCGACGATGCAGATTACGATTACAAGTCGGAGTCTGTTGAAGACGGAACAAAAGTCGAAGTGGACGAGAAGGTCTTATCGCAAGAGGAATCAAATGATATCGACGAGTTCAAAGAAAGAGTTGAGAAAATAGTTATTAAAGTTATTGAAAAGATGAACATGAAGAAAGAAAAGGAAAAAAATTGGAGTAGAAGGCTTGCAAAGATTGAAGTTGTCGTTGCTTTGACGGGATGTAGGTTTGGACAAAAATTACACTGGCGCATTTGGCAGATGCGCCAGTGTAATTTTGTATGGGCGCATTTCACAAATGCGCCCCGTAGTATTTTTTTAAAAAACTAGCCTAAACTTGCAAATAGTTTGTAAACTAGCCTATTTATGCCAATAGTTTAAAAAACTGGCCTCTTTTGAAAATTTTTCCTTTTTTTAATAATTCATTTTAAAACTATGAATTTCCAACACAAACAATATAGAATACCATATTTCAACTAAGAAATTTATACAATACAAACAATAGGAATTCCATCTTGGCTTCCTAAGCTTCCTTTTTGGTCTGCTGCATGGACATTTATTATACACTAAAAAATGTACCAATAATAGGTCCTTTTATTCTGTAGCAACTTTCAAACAACCATTAAACATCCTCAAAGGTTTCTCATTTAATTCAGAAACTACATATTGTAGTCATAAATCATGGTTCTTAATGATCGGTCCTCTATTTCTTTTCCTCGCAATAGCCGCATCAAAAAAAAATCTAGAGCAATGCAAGTATTTGGTGTCATTTTACACGAGGATGACTTTTATGGCTCTAGCTCTATAAGCTTCTTTGAATACTAATCATCAAAGATGGCTAATTTAAATCAAAAAATTAATCAACTAGATCCATAGAGTTATGGGTGCTTGGGTGTTTTCCAACTAGCTTGAAAAGTGAATCTTACAGTTCCATCAAAAGCATTGCGACTTGAACTAAATGGTAAATTATTAGTGTAGAAGATGATGCCCCTTGATATGGATCAATATGACTTGCATTATTCTCAATTTAAAAAACTGAAATCCTCATAAAAATTGTTCCATTCTTGACTCATGCTTGCTTATACCATGTATCGTCATCATATCGACAAATAGACATTTTTCCATGGCATTCACTGTTTATATAATATGATATTTTAATGATTTCATTCTTCTACGCTAGAGGAGGTGAACAAGAAGGCGATCCATCCTCCACTATAATTGAGTTGAGTATAAAAAAACTCAGTATTAGTGAACTCTTGTAAAATGGAAATAATACGAATTAAAAGAGACTCTACCTTTCGAATTCTTTGTATTTTCTCATTTTCTCTAACCTGCATGTGAAAGAATGTAGGTTTAATCTAGATGTAAGTGTAATGGTTAGGTACGTATTATGCCAAAAGTACAGCCTTCGACAATCATTATGCTTTTTTTGGCTTTCATGAGTAAGACGGTGCCTTCTAAAACATTTCTGATCGAAGTTTCTCCATCTCTGCACAAATATGTAGTTAATTACAAGTTTAGTTTTATAATTGAATTGATTGAAAATACAACGAACACACTATTCGAAAGATATTTGGTTACGGTTGCAAAAGACCTATAATTTTCAAAATAAATTATAAATTTGTGAGGATTGTTATGGTAGAAAAATGCATAATGGCAGTTTTCAGGTGGATTGTGATTTTCCAGTGACAGCAGAAGGTGGTGAAGTAACTGAAGTAGTGAAGAAGGTGGTGAAGTAACTGGAAGAAGGTGGTGAAAAATAGATAACAAAAAATAAGGGTGAAACAAGATTAGCAACAGCAAGAAAATGTAAATAAAGTAAGAAAATCTGATGACTTTATTTAATTCACAAAGCTTGAGTTTTTTTACATGCCTTCACCTTCATATATATATATATATATATATTCACACACATACACATACATACTAGCTAGCAAAGACCCATTCAACTGGTCTTATCACCAACAACTCATCAGAATATACTTAGTAGGTTACAAACTTGGTGATAAAAAAGTGATAAAAATGCAAAAATAAATAAATTGGCTGTGTTAGCGCCAAAAATGGTCACTAACACCCAAATCTAGATGAAAGCACCAAATAACAGTCACAACTCACAGATAGAATATATGTAGAGAGTAATAATGTGAAGAACAGTCCAAATTATAATGAAAGTAGTAAAGAACAACAGATTTTATAGTGGTTCGGCTAACTCTGGCCTACGTCCACTCCAGAAGTTTCTTTTTTATTGCTGTAATAATCAATTACAGTTACAAAATGGTAGAGTAACCTCAGCCTTAGGAAATAGAAAGCGAGAGGGCCAGAAGAAGATCCCTTTTCTAAACCCCCACATGTTGTGTTTATAGGCAAATCCTGAGTTATTGGGCTTTCTGCATGGTGTAAGCCCATCAAGACCTTCCACCGAGCCACATACCTCCACAATGCCGAGCCACATACCTCCACAATGCCGAGCCACACCGGCCTTAATGCAACGCCGAGCCGTATCAACAATGCCGCGCGACCCTGACCTGACCAATGCCGAGCGAACTTCGTCCAATGCCGAGCCATCTCACTAATGCCGAACGACCCTGTCCTTACCAATGCTGAGCGAGGTTCGATGCCGAACGACATCCAGTGCCGAGCGACTTCCAATGCCGAGCGAGGTACAATGCCGAACGACATCTAATGCCGAGTGACTCACGATGTCGAACGGTGTCCAATACCGAACGATGTCCAATGCCGAACGATGCCTAGCATCGAACGACAACCCACGCCGAGCGACACCTTTTGCCGAGCTGTGACCAATGCCGAGCCACTCCTTATCCCGAGCAGCAAGCAATGCCGAACCATGCCTTATGCCGAGCGGCAATCAATACTGAATCACACTGCTGAATCCTCAGTGCCGAGCCATGCACATCGAACCTGTTCTTAACCGACCGTCTATCCATCCAGTTAGTTCCAGTCAATCGTATTCCAGTTTCGACATATGAACAGTCGATTTGGTTAAATCCGCCTGTTCGTGACCTTGTAAAATGGCAGGTTAACACTTGCCCCCAAAACATGCCTTGCCGTTGGGAGGTCTGTTTTGAATAGTCCCAAATTCAACATCCAAAGTCCATATTTCATACGTATCCAATAACCGAATCCAGGACCTTTTCGGGTCAATATCCAAATCCTTTGCCGTTCATAGCCAATATTCATATCCGTAACCTTTCCAGATTCTTATCAAGCACAATCCACACCTGATGACCGTGGTCCAGTGTCCCTGGATGTTGAGTAATTGCCATGGCTTAAGTCCAAAGCCGAATCCTGATCGCTTCAGACCCTTGTCGAGTAT
This sequence comes from Allium cepa, assembly GCA_030765085.1. Taxonomy (NCBI): domain Eukaryota; kingdom Viridiplantae; phylum Streptophyta; class Magnoliopsida; order Asparagales; family Amaryllidaceae; genus Allium; species Allium cepa. The sequence goes on along the minus strand of CM060932.1, from coordinate 508,361,078 downwards.
AGTCCATACCCGACGACCTAGAATAATAACCGAATAATATAAGGCCTAAGTCCTAGGCCAAATCCTGGTCTCTCCAGAACCTTGCCGAGCATACTCCATGCTCGACGACCTGAAATAACAATCGATAATATATGGCCTAAGTCCTAGGCTGAATCCTGGTCTCTCTCGACCCTTGCCGAGCATAGTCTATGCTCGACGACCTTTTAATAAAATCCAAGGGAAAATAAAAATCCAGTCCGAAATCCAAATCCAACCACAAAACCAGAAATCCATATCAAAAATCCATACCAAAAAAGAGAAAAACAGGGAGTTCAAACCAAACCAGAAAAAGCAAATGTCCAAGTCAAAGGGAAAAAACGGATTTCACAAACTGAGGCATCTCGGTAAACCATCATCTCAGAGCATTCCTAAAGGTTATCTCCTACCCCTTACATGAGTAAGTGATTTAGCCGATTTTCCAGAGTTTGTTACTTATTTCAAACCATCAAGATTAGTTGAAGACCAATCGGCCACCATTCCTGGGCCTCACGCCCTCGCCGTTCAAGGTAGACGGTGGTTGCTCCTGTTCCACTGCCGCACCTCGAGTTCCGACATATTGTCGCAACTGACCATTCCTAATATGCTCCTCGATTATGTCCTTCAAATGCCAGTAGCTGTTAGTATCATGCCCGTCCAGGTCATGAAAAAGACAGTGCCTTCCCGATGACTTTTCGCGTTCTGAGGGCTCCCTCCTCGTCGGCCTTTGATACGAAAGGCGATCTCGAGTATCCAAGAATATCCGTTCCAATGTTGCGTTCAGTCCGGTGTAAGTGGAGAACTTTGGTTCTCCCCAGCGCTTCCTCTTTCCTTTATCCTTGTCCTTACCCGAGCTTTCGCCAGGTAGTCCTCCATCCTTAACCAGGTTTACTTCCTTTGATCTTGTGTCCAAACATGCATCTTCTTGTTGGATAAATATCTCAGCTTCATGGAAGAATTCCCCAAGATCCAACGGTGGGTCACGCATCAGTGATACTTAGAAATCCGAATTATCTCTGATTCCTGATACCGCGGCCATCAAAACCATTGATGAATCCGGCTGATCCACCGAAGCAACTGCTGCATTAAATCGGGTTAAGAATGTCCTGAGCGATTCATCCACTCTTTGTTTAATTGACGTCACATCATCACATTCTTTGGCCTTTTTATGTGAACTCGAAACTGACTTAAGAACCTGTCCATCAGTTCCGTCCACGTTCCAATGGATCCATCCTCCAGCTGCCTGAACCATATGACATCTATATTAGTCAAGTACATGGGGAAACATCGAGCCATAACCTCCTATGTTGCCCTCTGCACTTCCATATGCCTAGTGTACCTCATTAAGTGGTCAGTTGGATCTGTCTTCCCGTTGTACACTTCCAGAGTGGGCAGTTTGAAATCTGGCGGATTCCTAGCTGTCCTGATGTTCCAGCTAAACGGACTTTTGTTGACTTCCTCCGAATCCCAATTTGTCAGGCCTCCGCGAATAGTCCTCCCGATAATGTCAGCCAATCCGGCATTTCCAACCAAGGGTTGTCCTCTATCCATGTTTCCTAACTGCCCTCCACCCCGAGGAAATTCTGGCACATATTCCTCATCACGTACTCCTGTATTTTTGTTGGTGTCGGGCCGCGTAGCGTCATCCAGTATCCCTCCATGAACTTGTCCAGCATTACTTGGTGGTGTTCCCCCGAGTGTTGGTTCATCCAGATTGTTAGTTATTTGTTGATTGGGAGCTGCCCCTGTTGAATCACTCCATCCGTCTGCTGGTTGAGTTCCTTTGTTCCAGTTCCTAGAACTTGAGCACCTGCAGTTCCACCTTGTCCAAGTTGCCTTAGAAGAGCCCGCATCATCTCCTCTTTCCGTTTCATCATCTGCTCCTGCATAGAATTCATCATAACCTGCATCTCGTCTCGAGTTATGTAGACGGCTGCATGATCCTCTCCAGCTCCAGAAGAGGCTGCTTGACTTCCTTCCTGATTGCTCCTTTCCGCTGCTTGCTTCCTTATTAGTGGTCTTGCCATTGCTTTCCAAAATTCGAGTTCCTAAGCTTTTCAATCCAAAGTCCAAGCTCCAAAATACCTGAGTGCTAGCTTTCTCAGTGAAAGCGCCAAAATGTTAGCGCCAAAAATGGTCACTAACACCCAAATCCAGATGAAAGCACCAAATAACAATCACAACTCACAGATAGAATATATGTAGAGAGTAATAATGTGAAGAATAGTCCAAATTAAAATGAAAGCAGTAAGGAACAACAGATTTTATAGTGGTTCAGCTAACTCCGGCCTACGTCCACTCCATAAGTTTCCTTTTTATTGCTGTAATAATCAATTACAGTTACAAAATGGTTGAGTAACCTCAGCCATAGGAAATAGAAAGCGAGAGGGCCAGAAAAAGATCCATTTTCTGAACCCCCACATGTTGTATTTATCGGCAAATCCTGAGTTGTTGGGCTTACTACATGGTGTAGGCCCATCAAGACCTTCCACCGAGCCACATACCTCCACAATGCCGAGCCACATACCTCCACAATGCCGAGCCACGCCGGCCTTAATGCAATGCCGAGCCGTATCAACAATGCCAAGCGACCCTGACCTGGCCAATTCCGAGCGACCTTCATCCATTGCCGAGCCATCTCACTAATGCCGAACGACCCTGTCCTTACTAATGCCGAGCGAGGTTCAATGCCGAACGACATCCAATGTCGAGCGACTTCCAACGCCGAGAGAGGTACGATGTCGAACGACACCAATGCCAAGCGACTCACGATGACGAACGATGTCCAATGCCGAACGATGCCTAGCGCCGAGCGGCAACCGATGCCGAGCCACACCTTTTTCCGAGCGGCGACCAATGCCAAGCCACTCCTTTTGCCAAGCGGCAAGCAACGCCGAACCATGCCTTATGCCGAGCGGCAACCAATACCGAATCACCCTACTCTCTCCTCAGTGCCGATCCATGCACATCGAACCTATTCTTGAATGACCGTCTATCCATCCAGCTAGTTCCAGTCAATCACATTCCAGTTTCGACAAATGAACAGTCGATTTGGTTAAATCCGTCTGTCCGTGGCCTTGTAAAAAGGCGGGTTAACAGGCTGTGCATGTGCACACCGTTCAATTTAACTTCTTGAAGGCCATCATGGGTTTCTACTCCTATTATCTTGTGTCTGCATCATCTCTAAGTCTTCATGTCCCTTCTCTATCATTTCAGCCAGACTAGATGTCGTAGGAAGCTTCCTATTACAAACTGTTTGTTGAAATGACCTTCTAGTTTGGTGCTCACCATCTCTTTGATGAAATGCTTGGGCATAACAAAATTATAGATAGTTTGCTTTAAATTCATATGTTAGTGGAACTATAATTTTGATTGTTGGAATGATGCACGAATTTGTATTTGTAAATAGTGAGAATATTATTTGATGCCCAGGAGTACAATGCATTAATTAGAAAGTGATACAAAAGAGAAAACGTAAAAGAGTGATTTTATTGATCTGACTCAATGATAACACAATGTGTTATATGGCAGAGTATTTATAAAAAATTCGGTACAATTGAGATATAAAGTAAATGGGCTTCGATCCTTTATATTGTTGGCCTACTATGATGAGGTTCGGGTTTCCTTTACTTACACCCGCTTTGCTCTGAGATATATTTCATTAACCCTTTGACTATTCACTTAGTACTCCCCTTCGATTACAGTTAGGGTTTTCTATTCCTCTGCTGACATTATTTCTTTCTTCTGCCCTTTTTCTAAATCAAAGAAACATTCTTCGATCTAGTTAAGATATTCTTAGCTAGATTGAGAGATAGCACTTTAGCATCTCTGCTTGTTGAATTTCACTAGCTCAATCAGAAGCACTTGCTGAATCGCACTTGTTAAAGATGAAGCTAGGGTTTGCTATATTTTGCCTTTGTGGCTTCAGACTTTGTTTCAGATTTTGCTAAAGGGTTGCCTGAGATAGTTTTGGACTTCTCTGTATTATCGTTGATGTCTTCGACTTTTAGATATTTTTCTGAATCGGTTGTAGTTCTTGGCCGAGAGTGGCTTAATCAACACATCTGCTCTTTGGTAAGTTGCAGGTAAGTGATTAACATTTAGTTTTCCTTTCATCACCTGTTCACGCATAAAATATAGATCCAATTCCAGGTGTTTTGTCCTTGAATATATAATTGGGTTTGCTCTCAGTGAAACTGTACTTAGATTATCACACCATATAGTTTATTTTCTGGTGGGTTTGACTTTTAATTCACTTAACAGTGACTCGATCCATATGATTTTTGTAGTTGCGGTTGCCACACTTCTAAATTCTGCCTCTGTTCAACGTCTTGATATAGTTGACTTCTTTTAGAGCACTATGACACTGGATTTTCTTCAAGATATATGCAGTAGCCAATAGTAGATTTCCTATCATCTAAATATGTTGTCCAATTGGCATTTGCAAAACCAGTTATATTGATGCTAATACTTGACTTAAGAATCAACCCATGACTGATTGTTCCTTTGAGATATCTTAAAATTCTTTTCGCAGCCTTCCAGTGCTCATCTAATGGATTTTGCATAAACTAGCACATCTTATTTACATTGAATGATATTTCTGGTCTTGTTATTGTAATATATTATGGAGTTCCCATTATGCTTATGTACTGCTTTACATTTGTGATTGATTCACCATGATATTTTGACAAGTTTGAGCTGCTGACCATAGGAATAGGTAGAGCATTAGCTTTGTACATTCTTTCTTTGGATAGAATTTCAAAAATATATTCTCTTTGACATAAGTGAAGTTCTGTGTTATCGATTCTTTTGCCATCTATTTCCAAAAAGTAATTGAGATCTCCTTGATCTTTAGTTGAAAATTGCCTGTCAAGATGCCATATGAGTCTGTTGATTTCCTCTTCATTGCTTCCTGTAACAATGAAATCATCAACATAAATTAGCATATATGTTACATTATCATTATTATATTTTTAAATAAAGAGGTGTCGGATTTTGTTTGATGATAATTTAGTTTGGTCAGAGTTGCCTTGAGTTTGTCAAATTAAACTCTTGGAGCTTACTTTAGGCCATATATTGTCTTTTTTAGCTTGCATACCATTGACATGTTGTTGACCTGTTTGAACCCATAAAGCTGTTCCATGTATAATTCTTCCTAGAGTTCTCCATTTAGAAAGGCATTGTTTTCATCTAATTGCTTGATTCTCCAATTGTTATGTAGTGCAATTGTTAGGACCACTCTGATTTTTGTTGATTTAACAACTGGTGAGAATGTTTCTACGAAGTCAAACCCTTGTTGTTGAATATATCCTTTTGCAACCAATCTTTCTTTATGTTTTTGAGCTATGCCATTTGAATTTTTCTTGAGTCTGAATGTCCACCTGCATCCTACTATGTTTTTGTGTTCAGGCATAGTGAGTAGTTCCCATGTTTTGTTTTTCATCGGTGCACTGTACTCTTCTTGTATTGATGCTTTCCATATTTCGTTCTTTATTGCCCGATCATATGTTTTTGGTTCTTCTGTCTCTACGTCTGCTGAATATATCTTTGGTTTAAATATACCACTCTTGGCTCTTGTAATCATGTGCTGTTGAGATTTTGCAGGCCCTACACTGTGAGTCGGGATATCTTCTGCTGCAGCTTGTTGAGGTCAGGATGAATTAAGTTCTTCCAGATCTTGACGAGTTTCAAGTGAGCCACTATGACCTTGGCCTGAGTATTCAGGTTGACATGATGGCTCATGACCTGGTTTGCAATTAGACACTATGTGTTATGTACTAGAATCATTCAGAGCATCTCCTGCTGTACTGTCAGTAAGTTGATCTTGATATATAGGTGTTGATGGTATTGAGACTTTTGGACTGTATACCTTGTTTGATGTTTTTACTTCTGTACTTGAGAAAGGAAACTGGTTTCATTGAATATGACATGTATGGATAATATTATCACTTTTCCATTGCTACTTAGGCATTTATACCCTTTCTGATTTTAAGCATAACCAATGGATGTGCAGGGAGATGATCCGAAGCTCAGCTTGTGTGGGTTATATGGTCTAAGCCAAGGAAAACATAAACAGCCAAAGGCTTTTAGATCAAGATAATCAGGCTTTGTGTTGAATAGTCTTTCAATTGGACACTTGTTCTTCAGGACTTTGGTTGGTAATCTGTTTTTAGATGCATAGCGGTACTGAACGCATCTGGCCAAAACTTTAAAGATAGGAATGCCTGGGCTAATAGTGTGAGACCAGTCTCCACTATGTGTCGATGCTTTCTCCCTACCAATCAATTTTTCTTTGAGATATGTGGACTTGTTATTCTATGTATTATTCCTCTTTTCTTGAAGTACTCACTTAGTGGCTTGTATTCTGTTTCACCATCTGATTGCATAAATTTGACTTGATGATTTGTTTGCTTTTCAACTTGTGTCATGAAGTGCACCATCACTTTTGTTGTCTCTGAGTTTTATTTAAGAAAATATATTCAAGTGTACCTAGAATAAGAATCAACAAAAGATACATAATAATTGAACCCATGGTTTGAATTGATAGGAGCAGGGCCTCATAAATCTGTGACTATCAATTCTAATGGTTACTATATTCAGTTTTAGAGTTAGTAAATGCTATTTTCTGACTTTTACCCATTTGACAACATGTGCATATATAAGATACTGATTTATTTTCAAAAGAAATTTTATTATCACATAAAATTTTCTTTACAACACTTGCAGTAGGGTGCCCCAGCTTGTGATGCCATATATCAAAACCATTGCTACACATTTTACTTTGATCAACCTCTGAATAGTAACAACAGTAATCCTTATTTCCAGAGACTCTTGAATCAACAATATTGAACTTGTAGAGTCCATTATACACTTCACCGTGCAAAAGAATTTCATTAGTAAATCTAACTTTAATTAAGAAATGTTTAGGATGGAATTCAAAACAAACAGTATTATCATTGGCAAATTGAGATACATTCATTAGATTTTTCTTGATTCGTGGCACTCTTAATAAATTATTAAGATATAGTTGTCTGATTCCTTTTATGCTCCCAAAACCTGTACGAGTGATCTTAATTGACTGACCGTTGCCCATATGTATGGATTTTTTACCTCTTTATTCCTTTTTCCAAGATTTAAACTGTCAAGATTGTTTGTAACATGGTTTATAGCCTCTAAGTCAGGACACCAGCACTCATCTTGTATTTCCTCTAGCTTTGCAGTATCGCTTTGATAGTTTCTACTACTATCATATTTTCCTTTTGTTTCTGACTGCATATTTGCTATATTTTCACTTTAACTGAAGTTTCTTTATGAATTTGATTGTCGATTGGGTATATAAGACACATCAAACGTGAAATAACACTAGTTTGCTGCATGTCCATATTTTTCATAGATTTGACATCTTAATCTATTGCTATTATTCCATCTACCTCCTCCACTTCTTTCTCTCGAATTTGAACCACCACTTTGATAGTTTTGATTATTGTTTTTTTGCCATAGCTACTATTTCTTGATGCAAGATTGACTATTAAATCTGCACTAATTGATTTCTTTTGATCTATCCTTCCTTCATGAACAAAAAGTGTTTCTTTAACATATTGCATAGATGGTATTATTTCTTTTAATGAGATTATTGCAACCACTGCCTCATATTCCTCATCCAAGCCATTTAGTATAGTAAGTATTGTTAAATATGCTAGCATATAATTTTCATTTTATGATAATAAACATATATATATATATATATATATATATATATTCAATTAAATGCATTTGTTAATGTAATGTTTTATTTTTCACATAATTAAATAAATATTTGCTGAATAAAATAAATAACATGGAATTTAAATTCAATAAGATATTTTATTCAAACAAATATTTTATTACAATTTTTGAATAGTACAAATCTGAACTCTCACTATACATACACAATTTCAATTGCAATAAAATTTTGATTACATCATAATTTTCCATTTACAATGTTCACCTCACTACATTTCACTCATTCACTTGTATTACTCTTCAACTTTGCTCCAGCCTGCATCCAACATCTGAGTTATCTACAAAATACACACTTACGCAGTAAAATTGAAAAATAAATATTTGTGCAATGTAAAATAAAATGTGTTTTGAAAATAGTATCTGCCTCGGTTATTTGGGTTGTTCGTCATCATTTAATTTTGAATTCATCATACAAGAAAAACATGTGACATGCACAATGTATCACTGTACATGCCACAAGGCCATGCACACACAAATGCACACTTGATAAAATTATAGGGATAGGTGAGCACAAGGTCAAACACGGGCCAATCAACTTAGGTGCACTATAAATAATGTCATGACACAAGCACGAGGTCAAACCCGAGGTAAAGCTAGGTTCAACTCAGGTGCAACACAAAAACAAAACAGAATGGTCAAGTTTTAATGACTAGAGCAAGCCTCGACTAAAAATTTCAGTGATGTACACATGAAGACAGTTCAAATTGGTTAACTCCAAAATCAACAATGAATCAATACACAAAGTGGTGAACAACACCTAAAGAAGGCCAGAAAAGCTACAGACTACAAAGTGTCGTTCGAACCAGACATGATACAACAGAGGTGACATCAATATACATGTCGACCAGGCAGCAAACATATAGACCAGTAAAATAGAGGCACGATGCATGCATGGTCAGGCAATGTTGAAGACATAATGCATATATGTATATGTTAGCGGTGATGTACAAATGAAACCCATGAAAACAGGTGCAGTTACAACCAGTGATCAATGGAGGCTTGATTGCAACGACCACAACATAATTATAGTTGAAGCAGCTTATCACAAACTGCAAACAAGTCAGAGACATGTACTCAAATATCAAAGGCAACAACAACTTAACCAACTCAAAGAAAAACTAGACCAAACTCCATGTGCACTTGCACCAGATCATTCAACATGAAGCTATCATGAACTAGTTCAAAAGGACAAGTCAGTGGAACTACAATCAGACCAGTACAAATCTCAAATGAACCAGCGCACAATGTGATAGTGGACCATGAAACAAAACCTTGAAACGACTCGAAGCTATGCATGCATGGGTGGAATACAATATCAAGTGCAAATTCAAGTGATTATATGTGACAACAAGTGTGATTCAAATTAAAGCAACCATACTGCAGGAAGCACTAATGCATATAGACCAAAGACCATATGATACATGACTCGAGAACAAGACCACATACAACATCACATGAAACAAGCTACTGGACATAAGACTTCAAGACCACATTCATATGAAACCATGGTCAAATACGTATATACATATATACACACAGATATATATATATATATAACAGTTCAAAGTTTCAACTACAAAAAAAATGAAGTACATAGCATACATAGATACATGTGTGTATATATACATAAATGATGTATGTAGTGATAACCAGTACCGCAACTCGAATGGTACAAGTGCACTATGTATATACATAAACAACTCGAAGTGAACAGAGCAAGAGCTCAATGCAACACAGACTAGTGCACCACAAGCACACACACACACACACACACACACACACACACACACACACACACACACACACACACATATATATATACACACACACACATGCGCAAACACACATGTATACATGTATATATATGTAGTGTGACTAGATCAACTCAAATACAAAGATGAACAAAGTCAATTTGCAGTTACAAAAATCAAATGCTGACCAACAATGAAATAGAAGTGTCAATGATGTACAGGTGAATGAGCTGCAGCAGTTCAAATGTCGCAGGGATGTCAAAATAACCAAATCAAGTCAAAGAAAACACGAATACGTACACAGTTCAATATCAAAACAAAGCCGTAGTCACACATTGTCAATTTAACAAGTTGAAGATAAAATTCTCATCTCAAAAGTATCATCACAAAATCAAAGTGCCGAAGTCACAGAGTAACAAAATTCTTATATTCACGATGCCATAAATTCACGAAACCAAAGTCAAGTTCAATCAGAGAATTCAAAGTTTTGATGACCAAGAAAACATCGTCAAAACAATTCAAATCCGTGATAGTCAAGCAATAAATTATACGAATTGAAGAAGTCAGAAAACATCACATGCATTCAATCAAAAATCAGTGGCCGAGAAAAATCAATTAACTAATTTAAGTAAAAATATTAAAATGAAATTATAGGAATTCGAATCCTATATAACCCAATCATCATTGGCCTAAAATAGAAATCGAATTCAAGCATATCAACGAGAATAACAAAGCAAATTGCATACAAGATTTTTCGAAACGAACTTGAAGAATTGAAGCAGCCGTGTGTAGCAAAAAAGCGAAATGATCAATCAACAAAGCTATACGAGAGTATCTATTCAATCGATCAATTAGAAGTCAGCGCCTTTGAATTCCCATGAAGCCCTAATTATCAGAAATAAAGAGGAACGAAGGAGCTAAAGGAAGCTGCCATTTTTTCACAAGGAAAGGGTTACCAGGCCGAAGAAATAACAAGGAAATAAGGGACAATATTTTACACCACATTTAATTTGTACCGGCTTATATTTGATTTAGTCTTTTATTTTTAATTAGGATTTTTGTGTTTTAAATTGTTTTTAGTTTGTATTTTACTTTAAACCTTTATAATTTTTTAGTCGTGTGACTAGGGACAAATTACAGGGCGTAGTTTGAGAATTCACAACTAAGTGGCTGAGTTCTGGCATGGTTTTGAGCATCGAGTTAAGATAGTCGATAGCGGGTGTCGCGAGTTTACATGTGTAAGCATCTTACCACTTAATTTCTAGTAGAAACCTTGGGGGCAGCGTATTGACAGGGTTTTGCCAAAGTTGGGTAAATCTGTATTGTTCTATTTCTATATTTATTATTCTGCTATATCTGTGTTGAAATATTTTATATACTTCCGCATTAAATTTTTATTATTGATAGTATCACACTATTCACCCCCCTCTAGGGTGAAATCGATCCTACAAGTATTTGCTCGGCATCTGAAACCTTATGACCTACTGTATCAAGTGGTCAGATATTCTCTCATACGCATATTATTCTTCTTTAGATTTTATAACTATCTTTTATATAATTTTTGCTATTGGTCATGAACTAAAAATTTGTTCCACTGTTTCCCATATGTCATGTGTTTTTTCAATCCAATAAGTTGTGGTAAAAGATTAGAACTGATAGATGATAGCCAAGATGATAGAAAACTGTCTTGTCTTTGATGATTTATGAAATCCTTATTACTGACCAGTCATCTCTCACTGCTCTCTATCATTCTTGCTGGTATGACTATTATTCCTTTAATGCAATCATCAAGACCATACCCTCTTATGGCTGTTTCAATTTGAAATTTCAATACGATATAGTTATTTTCATCTAGTTGTGTTGTTATAATCCGACTTTTAGGATTGATAATTACTATTGCATTGCCCTTATTTAGCAGATTTGGGGGGTTTCTTGGAGCAAATGGTGATTGAGGATTCATCTTCGTTTCCCACTGCCATTGTTTAAGAAGAAAAGGCAGATGTTTATGAAGGCAATTACAAACTGTATCAGATGAAAAGAAAGAAAGAAATGCTCTCATGAGTTCTTTCTTGCTGATTCAGATTGTAAGATTCAGATTGCGCAGCCAGTTCTAGGTGATGACAATGTTCTGACTAGCTCTTGGCGAGGCAATTTGTCTTCTTTGAGGCAAAGTTGGATTTCTTGATGGCTTGTGGGTTTTCTAGACTGGAAAAATAATCAGTTTCTCAAATGATGAGGTGTAAACTGATGAGAACTAGGGTGCGGCCTGGCATCAAGTGATGATGCAATTTATGGTGATGTTTTAGGCGTGGCACTTTGCCGTTGGGCAATAGTTTTTCTCTAATACCAAATTAGAAAGTGATATAGAAGAGAAAATGTAAAAGAATGATTTTATTGATCTGATTCAATGATAATACAATGTGTTATATGGGAGAGTATTTATACCGAACTCAGTATAATTGAAATATAAAGTAAATGGCTCCAGTCCTTTATATTGTCGGCCTACGATGATGAGGTTCGGATTTCCTTTACTTACACCCACTTTGCTCTGAGGTATATTTCATTAACCCTATGACTCATTCACTTGTTAGCATTAATCATTTGTGCTGTGGAAAATAGTATTTAGTCCTAAAAAACCATTTTTTATGCCTTAAAATATGGACATCCCAGTATTTTAACTTAAAACTGAAGTATGCATTAGAAAGTTGTCATTTAATGCCTAAATGAATTCTTTTCACTAAACGAGATAAAAGCAGTTTATAAAGAACTTGATTACTGATAATCGATAAGGACATGATTCCTTGCGAAATATTCCTATTATCAATTAATATCCAGAAAAGAGTCATTAGATCAGTGTTCTTCGCTAATAGTTTTTCTTGAGGATGTCGTGCTCTTTTCATCTGGGAAGCGGCTTCCTTTTCCTTGAAGAATCTTAATTTAGATGTACTTGCAGGAAGCTTTTCATATTTTTCAGACAACTTATTATTATCCTTCATCTGTCTATCCAATTCCCTATTCAGTCCGTCTATCTCCATTTGCTTCTTTTCAAGTAACACATCATAGTGATATTTGAATTTCTTTATTAACTAAAAGAATTAACACATTAACTATGAATTGCTAAGCAATTTAGTATATCTAAATAAAGAGATCCATGCCTGAGTAAGTGGAATTGAAGATGAAGAAATATTTTCTTTTTCCTTGGATTTTTTGCCTTAGGAAGCACTGTCCTTTTTAGAAGTGTTTGTCCTTAGGGGTCAGGAATTTTAGTAGCCTCTAAGCCTTGAGCCGTCGGTCTGGGTTAGCATCTCCTGATCCATCCATTTCATCTAATAGTCCAAAGGACACTTTCTGTCACCTCCAACGTTATCATCATTGTTATCATCATTATAATCCATCATTGTCATGATCATCCCCGTTCTTCTTATTGTTTTCCTCTTCCTCATCTAAATCTATCTCCTCATCGGCTGGAGGATCGCATATGAATGTTATATATAAACGGTGACATCTCATAATGTACTATATTCGATGAAATTAATTCATCAGCAAAGAAAATAAATCATAGTTCGAGATCAAATATTCAATTTGATTGGTTACAATAAAACATAAACTTGTAACATAAGACTAGAACTACTATATTGATCTAAGAACTCAATTGCTGAAATTTCAATTTGATCAGTTTACGCAAGGTGCATCATATTTGATGTCCTTAAATGTTAAGGATAATCAGATGCATTTTTGTAAAGAGTTTGTTATGATATTATAGTACACGATTCTTTTGAATGATTCGACCATTTAGAAAGAATAAATGTACAAGACTTAACTAAATAGAATAATGTGAATAATTAGGGATATGAGATTAACAAATCCAATGGTCGTGTCTTAATGAATGAACTAAAATAAGACTTAACTAAATTTAGAAGGAGGAATTTTATTAAGGGGTAAACTTGGAAATTGGGCTACATTTCATAGTATATATCTCTTCCTCCACCTTAATTACTTTCACTTTCTCATTCATAACTCCTTATCAACTTTCGATCGACCATTAAAATCTCTAGGAAGAATATAAATTGAAGATAAAAGCTAAGGAATTAAAGCTAGGAAATTGTCTTATTCTCTAATTAACTAATCAAGGTGAATAATCATGTTTATCATCTCATTTTTCTCCATTTGGAAAGGCTATGGTTATACCCGATTCATGTTTATCATCTCATTTTTCTCTGTATGGACCGGCTATCATCTAAATGGGCTATTTAACATGTTTTATTCAGTTTTGGTTAAATTCCGAATCGTTTTGATCTTCATATGCCTTAAAATTTTAATATGTTAAAGAGAACATATAAATTGATTTTCTATAATTATTCCAGAATTTTTCAAGATGTTTTAATAGTTATATAAAATTATTTAAGATATGGAACTTAAATATTTTGTATAATTATAAAGGCAAAAAGGGCCTTTTCAAATTTATTTAAATTTCCAAATAAGGAAAGTTGGCAGCATTTTTGAAAGTAAAATTCTGGAAACAAATCAAATTTAGATAAATAGGCAGGTGGAGTACAAAAGAACTAGTTTAAATAGTATTTTCACTGTTTCAACTCTTTTGGCAAGATCTTCCGCCTTCCTTCGAAACCTTCCGACAAGGTCGAAATATATCAAACCTTTCGACTAGATCAAATACCAATGCACATGGTATCAGGCAACTGGTGCGTAGTGAATTGGATGAAGTCAAAAAGTTAGGAACAAAAGGTTAGAGCTTTCAAAAGAGATGAAGTTTTGTTTTTGGTTATTGAAGAAAATATAGCTGCTAACTTTTGACAAAGAGCTTTCGATATTGTTAAATGGTTTAAAAGAAAAAGTTTTGTATTGATTTGCTTTCTTGTTTGAAATGAAACCTTAAAAAAAAGTCAAAAGGTTAGCTCTCGATAGGGTCGAAAGCATAGTTTTCGCTTCCAAACCTTTCGACCCCGATGGAGTTAAATGTTCTCTTTTGTTTTCTAAAAACTTACCGCCACTGTTTTCGAAAGGTTGGTTCAAACACTAACACTTCATTGTTTTTGAATGGTTTTGAAGGGGTTACCTTCAATGAAAGGTTTTGATTTCAAAAGATTTTCGGTTTTGAAGGGGGTTACTTTCCATGATTTCGAAAGGTTTTGGTTTCGAAAGATTTTGATTTCAAAAGGTTTTGAAGGGGCTACCTTCAATGATTTCAAAAGGTTTTGAGTTTCATTGATTTCGAAAGGTTTTGAGTTTCATTGCTTTTGAACGGTTTATAAATAGGTTTAATATAAGGGGATATCCCAGGATTTCGACTAGGTCGAAGAGAAACCTCCCGACAAGGTTGAAAGGAAGGACCTATCGACAAGGTCAAAAGGTATGGTTTTCAATGCTTTTCAAAGGCTGATGTTTATTTTCTTTCGAATGGGGCTTCATTCAAAGGGGTTTAAAGGGCTGTTTCAGACCATTTTTCCTTAAGTAAAGTTTTGCTAATTTGAAGGGGTTACTTCAAAAGGTTATAGCATAAAATAATTATCTTTGTTCGAAAATGTAAGGGGGATCCCTATATAAATTGATGTTGTTAAACCTTGAGGACATCGAGGTGGGTTTAACGATTTTGATACATAGTTTGTGGTCACAAATAGAAATATGCTTTCGAAAATATACATTGGGGCTATCAGTGTGTTTTTATTTAATATAACCTAATTAGGCTACCAATGGGAATAGGTTAAATAGGTGGTATACTCGGGGAAAATAAATAATCATGGTGATCATGAATTTTAATAAACAATCATGGGGATCATGATATTTTAATTTGCCAAGTATTGGATTCTTGCTTAACCTAGGAAAACCATGGAATGTATGGTGGATTTCCCACATCAAATTTCTAAAGAAAAGAATGTTTTTTGCCAGAGGTGGTTAGCCTTGGGATTTGGCACCCAAGGGTTCATAGTCATTCTAGGAAAACTATAGAGTGTGCGGTGGATAGCCCACACCAACTTTTACAAAACAATGTATAATGGATAATTTGCATTTATCTTAAATGGATTTGGGACAAATAGACCTATTAAATTATGACGGATGGTCATTTTAAAGATTTTAGAGGGGAAATCTAATAAATTGATTTTAGATGGGAAATCTACTATATTAATTGTAGATGGGATATCTAATAAATGGGTGGATGGGATATCCAATGAACATGATTTATGGATTTATTTCATAGTATCTTAAGACCATTCATTTTGGGTGCAGAGGCATAGTAAACGATTTGCATGTTTTGTTTTGGATACTAGTGGGGGGAAAACCTGTTCCGCTAAACGGCATAGTCTCACTACCTATCTATTTATGATAAGAGATGATAGGGTTTATTCATACTAGACTTATTGTATGACTCGAAGTTTGTGTTTCTCCACAAACTCTTGGGTACTCAAAAATTAATTTGAGTAGTCTGAGAGTGGGAGACTTTTAGGATTCTGGACGAATAAGCTTTCGGAGATGTGCAGGAGGCAGTATTAGCTACATAGGAGCTATTTTGTGTTTTCCACTATGATGTACTAAGAACTATAAAGTTGATATTTATTAGTTCTCTGATCATCATAAGGGGACATCTTCATTTGTCACTCTTATCGTATCTTGTACATGTATATATGATCTGAACGTGGTTAAAGTCTGGGATTATGTAATTAAATCTTAAATCGAAATTCATAAGAAATGAGAAATTATGTTTTGTTAAAGTTTAAATCTTTTTATATTCTAGTGTTTCTGTATTTCCAATAGTTTTAAGATTCTGATTTCGATCACTCAGAAATAACACCTATGGATTACTGCAGCATCCGTAGCAGTTAGTTTTGAGCCTCCAAAAGCGGGATGTTACAGTTGGTATCAGGGCATGGTTTATGTACTTAAAAGGAATTTAAACCACAAAAGATTTTTAAATCATAATCTAATGAATCTAAAATATGGTTGGGCTTGGGTAAGCGTAATTGAACGTATGTTACTTTGCTACGAATACCTAAGTATGTATTTCCCACCCTCTTAGACCGTTCTTCTGCATCTTACAAAGATTGGAATTAGGTAGTAGAGAAGTAAGATATGGAGGCATGAAACAGAAGAGTGAATCAAGATGGAAGACGCACCGCAACAAGTGGAAATGTTCGATCCAATACTAGGAGCAACTAAGGTCGACGGGCAAATGCAAGCCCAGATGAAAATGCTAATGTTGGTGCTGAGATCCCGCCAGTTGATATGGGGATAATGTATTGATTCTTCATGAATATGATGCAAGCTGGAGCAGTCGTCGAATTGGCTGTAGGGAAGGCTGGAGGAGTTAATCCAGTGGCTCCAGTTGGCAATATTTATGCCAAGCTAAGCAGGGATTAAGCTAGTCCTAGAGGGAAGCCTTTTCTGCGAAAAGGATGCAGTAGGAGTGGAGATCTGGCTATTGCATTGTGAAAGGATATTTGCAGATCTTGGCTTGATAGGTATGCAGAAGAGAAGACTTGCTTCAAGGAATTTATAGGGAGCAACATTGTTTTGGTGGAATGGAGTCACCGTAGGAGAGCCAGAGGAAGATCTGACTTGGGCTGAATATCGAAGGATTGAAGAAAGATTTCTATCTAAGGTTGCCAAGTCAGCGTTGCTAAGGAAATTTGTAGATTTAGTCCAGGGCGATAAAACGGTGATTGAGTATGCTATGGAGTTTGATGAGCTGTCCTGTTACGAATATGCTACTATGGATACAGTCATTCGAAGGAATGATAAGTTTATCAAAGGGTTGAATCCCGAGATCGCCAGAACAACCATGCCAAACCTCCGAGATCTGAGTCATATTGTTGTCAAGATAGCTATTCAGAATGAAGAGATACTTTCTACTTTTGGAAAGGGAAAACCAGCTGAGGTTTAAAATTTTAAGGGGAATAAGCGTAAGTTCTTCAAGAAGTAAGGTGCCTAGTCAGGGGTAGCAGAAAAGAAGAGTAAGGCTGATATTGTTTGTTACAAGTGTGATAAGAAAGGGCACTATACTAACGAGTGTTGCCTGGGTGATGGAAGAGAAGTTGCAGTGACGCCGAATGTGAAGTGCTACAACTATGGCTGGATGGGGCATGTGACGCCCCCACCTCTATACTCACACTAGCCAAGGACTCTATGGAGTAATGCCGTCGACTAGTACGAAGAATAAGGTTGTTAAGGAGCGATCATCTGTACAATTGCTTTTTGCGAGTACCGATATGCAAAATGAAATATCACTTTCATTTCAAGAGGAAATCCGACATACCAATACAAACTCAAAATTTCTACACAGTGGCTATGTGGTCTTCGAAAGCAGATATAAAATAAGCATAACATAAAACCAGTCACGGGTATTCATATAACTGAGGCGGAAACAGATATGAATATAACACATAAAAGTGTACATCAAAGTAGTGGTCATAGAAGATCCACTACATCATAAAAGAATAGGTACAAGTGCTAGAAAAAAGTATATGTATACATCAAGGAGTCTATATCTCGAATGTATAAATGCAAAAACAACTAAGCTAAAGTAGTTAGCCAAAAGTTAGAAGATAGTCCCTACTAAGAAGTCAAGTGGAAGCACATGTAGCACCTTGGTCTGACCCGAGTATTATTTAAGAAGAAAAATAATAAATGGATCAGTCTAGCTGTAAATATCATATAAAATGAGATAGGATAAGAGATATAACAGAAATATATGATGATAATGAAAATCATAAAATATCTCAAATATTCTCGAACACCAAAAAGAATGTCATACTCTTTAGCTTTTTCACCAAACCCCAAATATTGAAAAAACATATCAATGCCAATTCGCAATAAATGGTGAATCAAAAATTCCATAAATCAATAATTAGAATTCCAGAAAAACACAAAAGGGGGAGGCCTATCAAAAACGGAAGCATGAAAACTCACTAACATGTGTATCACAAATGGAACGCTATCCCATGAAAATATGGGGTACTGTGGCCCCTTGGGGATCGATAAGTTGAACATCAACGCACCTAAAAAGATACGTCCCATGCACAGTCGAACATCGACGCACCTGAAAAGATACGCCCTATGCATTTACCTATTGAGCCGAACATCGATGCACCTAAAAAGATACGCCCTATGTACCGAACTCATTGAGCCGATTGCTCCATGACCGCGTTATCCCCTAAAAATGAGACGAATCTCCATAAAAATGGATTCAGTCCCCCACATGTACAAAAAGACATCGCGTATCGCTAGTCTAAACAATAAAATGATCACCATCGATTAATAAGAAGTGTAAATTACACTAAGTTAGTAAATAAATGAGTTTAGCTTCATGTCCCATAATCACTGGCTTAACTTAAATATTTACGAACAAATTGTAGATTTCCACTCAAAAATTGTCACGAGATTTCAATCGAACAAGTCTAAAAATTAACCGACGAAGTAAACACAAGCATTTCATACCACTTATTTTGCTAAATCGTTTAATTAGATTTCTCATACGAATGAGGTAAAGGTTTGTATATACTAATAGATTGAAAAATGGTTTTAAAAACAAGCTTTGTATTAAAAATAACGTTGAAATCATTTTTGTGAAAGAGTTTGAATATTTACTACTAGTATAGAAACCTTTGTATGAAAAATCACAGAAATGATTGTAAAAACAATCAACCACCAAAAATTCACATACGACGACATGAATCAAAACCATGAAAATAGAAATCGATTCCATCAAATGGATATTCCCAAAAATCCAGAAAAGAAGTCATCAAAGTCGATGATAAGTGATAACAACTAATCGGATCAACCAAAAATCGATAGAAATGGAAACCCACATAAAATTGGCAATTTGACTGCATTTAACAGCTCACTACTACAAAACAGGTCATTTGCATCGGTTGTTTACCCCCCTTTTGCATCAGTTCAGCAACCGATGCATATGCAACCGATGCAACAGGCTTAACACTTTTGCATCAGTTCTGAAACCGATGCAAAAAGGTCCTTTTAGCATCGGTTGTTACTAACAACTGATGCAAAATATCATGGTTGATTTCTTGAACACAGCCGCCATGTTGCATCGGTTGTAATGAAAACCGATGCAACAAAGGAACTTGTTGCATAGGTTGTTGTTGAAAATCGATGCAAACTAATCCCTCTATTGCATCAGTTTTTTATAACAACCGATGCAAACTAATCCCTCTATTGCATCAGCTATTTATACCTGATGCAAAAAAGCCATTCTTAAAAACCATTATTACAGTACTCAAATAGACTATATATATATTATTGATTATAACAAACAATTATTGCATGCAATATTACAATCATTTAAAATTAAATTTGATGGCAAATACAAACTGAATAACATAATACCAAAATAAACATATATCATCAATTATAGTGTTAGTAATCTATACAAAATAATGGTTCATACATTCATTTTAGCAGCATAATTCAGATCATGGTGAATATGCCATATGTTGCAGCTGGTATTTTGAATGTAGATTTTCCAATGCGTCTATCCGATTGCAGTGCTTGAAAAACAACATATGAGTTAAACTGAACACCTCCTACACTGTAGAGAATTGAAGTTGACCATACTGGAATGATCCTTACTAGACATTTAACTTCTTCGGCTTGCTGGAGAGTGCATAGTCTCCATTTATTGGTTTTTATTTCATCATTTGGTGTCATTATTGCAGCCTTGTCTAAACACCTGCAACACATACAATGTATTATTGTTGTATATACTCTTTTTTTTAGTATATAAATGAAAAAACAGTATTTATTTTGATTACCTGAACTGTTCAGTGTGGGGGAGCTTTGAGTTAATTGAGCCTCATTTCATTTCTGGACTAAACAATAGGTTGATGTCCACAGGTTGAACTAAATGTCTCTTTCTGAATGCTGCAACAATCACCTGTGCAACGCTTGTAAAGGGACTACCTTGAGGCTTCAACCGAACGTAATATTTTGTTCCCATTAAAAATAAGATGCAAGAAAAGATCATGAGTACAGCTGGAATTCCTAGTCCAAGAGCCCAGCTAACATCGCTCTGTATGTATACGATCACCGTTGATGATATCATCATTGTGAAAGTGAAGGCGACATAATACCTGACAAAATTTCATCCACTTAATATAATGTCAAATAGATATTTTATTTTTCTTAAATGTAAGAATGACCATCATTCCTAATAATTATTTTGTTCACAACAAAAAATTAAAATAAAAAACACTAAACAATTCACTTTTCAATTGCTTGCTTACCTCTACAACCATGTAACGATCTGTCATTCAAACCACCAAACAGCAACATTCATTCCACTCCTTACTGCTGTACTTCCTCCCTGACACATTTTTGAAGTAAATGAAAATAAGCCAAAATTAAAATAGTTTTCCATTTTGAATATAATGCATGCATGTTTTAATAAACACATTACCCACTAAAACAATAAATAGTTTTCCATGGTGGTAGCAGAGTTGGACATTTCTAAAGCCATCAAATTCAGGATGTTGCACCTCATTCCAATCACTAGATCCTACTTTACAGTATAAAATCCTTTTATGGCAGTAAATCAAGACAAAACAATCATTTAAAGACTCACCAGGATCCGAAGTCAAGTAAACATTAAACAAGCAACTATCCACATATAGATCAAGAGCATAGTCCATCAAATTCTGGTGATTTGGAAGGGCAACAATGGAATTAGTGAGAGGGTTAAAGAGCAGCATACTTGAAGTCAAATGATTTAACAAAACTAACCAACCATGAGAAGAGCCAATACAAATAGTTGTTTTGTTTTTATCGATGGAAGATGATAATAATGGACATTCTAATAATTCAGGGATAGGTGTAACATTGTTTCTATGCAAAGATAGATCGTAAAAGGTAAAGTAGTTTGAAGGCTTATTTGAATATAATCGGTTGTAAACCATCAACCATGGAATTTGTGGTCTCTTCGAAGTTGCTAAGCGCCAAGTTTTACAAACTGATCGGAACCTTATATAATACGGACTGAATTCTAATTTTCTCCCAATTAGATAAAGTTCATCCTTGGATAAGGCCATGTGATTCTTATTTTTATCTTTATTTAACTGAATCGAGAGTTTTAGAAGCAAAAATGTTTTTAGAATGTGAGAGAGATGGAGATTTGCTAGAATTGTCGTATTATATAGAGACAGTGAATGGCAATAAATTCTTACTGTTATTCGTTTTCTTTAATTTAATGTTAAAACATTAACATTGTATTGTTGTTTAAAAATGAATTTATTTAGTCCGTTAAAAAAAATTTAATATTGTTGTTTTCAACACATGTTCAATTTAAACGTTTACTGTATTGTTGAATTGATATTAGCGTATATGTTATCAAACCATGTATTGCACTATTGCATAAAACATATTTTTGAAGTAAATGAAAACAAGCCAAAATTAAAATAAATCAACCGCCAAGTTGAAAAGTAACTGGTGGAAAATTTGAACTTTGGCTAGTATAGAGATTTATGTATAAAGTAATTAACACATGCATGCTATTCTAGAGATTTATGTATTGTCTTTGAATATAGTGCAGTGCTGTTTTATCACGATATGCCCAAGAATATATGTGGTGAACTAAATAATGAGTATATATGTATTTGAAATATGAAGAATTAAGAAAGAGATAAGAAAACGAACTGCAATTGCAGAAACAGCCAACCCACCACGTTCTCTTGGATCTCTCCTGTAATGATTGCCAAAACAAAGAATAGTAGCATGGTACCATGTCAAAGGGCAGAGGAATCCAACAAGAAATCTACAATCAAAGAAGAACAAAACAGTATTATTGGAGGAGATCAAATCATACGGGGAAAAGGAAAGAAAAAACAGAAAAGGCTTGAAAAGCATATGAGAACCATCTAACACCAAAACCAAAACATGGAAGGGGTTTGTCGTAAATTCCAAATCGGGATTCTTCTTCATCTCTCAGTAAACAATACCTTCCTGTGCTATCTTTCATATCTTTAGGCACTCCTACAAGTAAAAAGATTTTTGCAAACCCCTTGTTTAACGCTAGTAAATATGAATAACAATTTGATTACCAAAAAAATACCTTAAGATACAGTAGCAATTTACTTGTGTTGCAGACTACATGAGCTATAGTGGAGATTCAAGAGAAAACGCACTTACAGGATACTGAAAGTATATTGTTTCAAATTTATTTTGATTGATTTTGGGACAGAAAAAAGTGTCAAGATTAGATGAGACTAATTTTAACTTCACAACTTGTTGAACAAGTTGTACATAGCATAGTTACCCAATCAATTGAACGTAACTCTTAAAAGATATGGCACATCTGTAGGATTTCAGTTACCAAATGTAAATTGCTAATAAATAAATAAATATGCATCTCATGTAATTAACCGAAGATGAAACCATAAATCCACTTTTTATGTATAGTTTGAATAAAACGTGATGAATCAAAAATAATATGCAACTAATAAGACACAAGATAATACCACTAAATCAATATTCGAGAATGATCAGCTTCTCCCTAAAAGCTAAATGTAGTTGTGCTATGTTATAAAATTGTCTATTTAAGATTTGATGATTCCCATGTTAATATTTAAGAACTAATAACTATAAGCAGGTATCATGCATTTTATATGTCAAGTAATAACTATAATCTATGTTTCAAGTTAAATGCTAACGTGTTGCATAATATAGGCTATGGTTAGAAATTTCAAAACTTCAAAAGTGTAAAATCTGATAAATAACACCTGTACATTACCACTAAAGACATTTAGAAAGTAATATTGTCCAGTAAATATTTGTAATAAACAGGTAATAGATATCAATGTAAAAAGACATTGGGTTATAAGAAATGCACTCGTTGTCTTGTGTACTAAAAGTGGAAAGGGGTATGAAACAAATTTAAGTGGAAAGGGGTATGAAACAATCATTAAATAAATTTTCAAATGTAAATATTCACAATAACAATGCACAATGTTTTTAAACAGTGGGAGTACATGAATTGTATAAGTAATGGAATAGTAATTGAAGTACATTGGAAAAAAACTATAAAAAAATGGAGAACAAATTACAGAGTGTAAAAGAAATGTAACATAAATGGTGTACATGTACTTAGATACTAAAGAAATTGGTTCTTAAAATATTTGAATGAAAATTATCACTGAGTTCCTATTTGTTTACAATTGTTGAAAGTTGTTGGAATGCAAATGTAAGCGCATCAAAAATACTCGCTAATATTAAAAAAAAGGAAAATTTTACAACACCAGTAAATGAACTGAATTGATGAATATCACACTAACAAAGTAAATAACTTATAGCAGCAGTAATGGACTGATTTCACGAATATCGCAATGGAGTCTCAGTCACCTTTTTGTAGGTATATTATTCAAATGTATGGCTTATGATATTCAGCAGCACACCCCGTAAACCCATTAACATAATTTGGCTTACCATGGACACAAAATTAGTTCAACAATAATCAATCTAACTTTGCCGATCTTTATGAAAAACAAAAATTCAAGAAAGCAGACCGATATATTCTCACCTTCAACTGGTAGACAATCATATTCTGTCGATTAAGTGGTGACTGGTCGCAGTAAATAAATCGACAGTGGTTGATGCAAAATTCGTTGCTATAGTAATCTAATGAATCTATTTCTGAATCTCCAACCCTTTTTAAACGACTGCTTATGCGTCAAACTTAGTAATACATACTGCCTCGTTGCTGCATATTGCAGCAGCTGTTCAATAGGAGCCTGGCCACTTCTCCATTGTAAAAGCCTGCTGCTTCCTTACAAGCAGCGGTACTTTTTTTTACACATAGGCGAATATTTGGATGCAACATCCATTTGGTCATTATTTAAGGTATAATGCAGTATGCTATTCAATTTGGGAGGTTCAGCAATGTCTAACCAGAACTAAACTACCTGAATATTGTCATTGATACTTTTGTTACGCTTATAAGTTATGCTTATAGTCATAGTGCAACTTTTGGACAATGGTTTTGGATTGATGATAGTAATGGTTTGAAAGGATTACTTGGTTAGTAATTTTAGTGATGCTTTTGCTGAGGTAATCTCTTCATCTTCCCCAAACAACAAATTTGAGTTTCTGACTCGCAAAGTCAAACACTCCACTATCCCAAATCATTCTTCAGAAAAATAATTGAATTTAAAATGAAACGATAGAAAGTCATGATCTGTTGGCTTATTTCTTATCTGTTTAAGCTTTAAATTTACTTCATTATTTACCTTACTTATTTTTTATTCCTTACTTTTTTGAATCACTTGTGAAATAAAATTATAACTTGAACCTGTACAATGGTTCAAATTTACTAACATTAAGCATGTCTACTCAGTTATCTCTATGCTTGAACCGTTTTGAGTGCATTAGGTCCTGACTTTGTTGTCACCGTGTCTTGGATCATATCGGTTTTTTAATTTGGCAACAATATACTATTGCCGCCGCTGCTGTAGTACATGTCAAATTAGTAAAAATAGTAATTGAATAATTTTCTTGTTGTAGAACTAGGTAGGTAAAAGCAAAACCATTACAAATCAAAATCCAGTTGCCCATTCAAAATAGAAATTATTGCCAGTCTACATTGTTGGTAAACAAACTATTGTTTTAACCAGTATAATAGGTAGCAATAAATAATGAGTTATTCTCACCTACTTAGTTATATATGTTTTGAATAATATGAGTTATTTCATTGCACATTCAAACCATTTCAGAATAGTTTGATTTTTTAAGTAAAACATGATAAGTTCCACCATAGTGGATTATTCCATAATTTGAAGCAATTGGTTCAATGAATTGTAAGATGAAAAAGATTATTTATTATGTGAATAAGATTAGAGATGGAGAATAAAATGACTGACACATGTACATAATATAAAATTTATTTACTGTTAGATTTAAAACTTTAAAGCCATAAAATTACTTTAGACGTCCTAAATGTTAATTAGTAGACCTGTTTAACATATTACCAAATATCAACCAGTATCAATTGCCAACCAATGTCGAATATGTCAAGAACAAAATTAAATTACCTAGGTTAGCAACTGTCTGAATATCGTCAGCCATAAATTGATAATCCAGCAAGTAAGCAATTAATTAAACTAGCTTGTAGAATTTTTATATTTTAAGAGTACAAAAAATACCATTGTCAAAGAGATTCCTGAAAATCAGGCTATGAATGTTACCAAGTTTAATGAGCATTAAAATATCTAACAAAATAAACTCCTATTATCATATGTTTCATTTTAATAACAAAATAGGAAAAAAACAAGAACTTTTGTCCTGAAATGCTTGCTGTTCCTACCTTAGTTTCTTCCAAGAGAAAAAAAAAGAGTTCTGAAACAGAGAGATTACTCACCCCTTGTTGTCCTTCTCAACAATACTCATGGCCTCCAATTGATGCAGGATGTGGCGAGCAATGGCACCGCTACTCTTGCAGAAATGTGCTGGACGACTCCCATTTCTCTGGCTGCTTTCGTATATCTTTTGAAATCCACCAACTCCAGTACCTTACCTCAAGTAGATTTTCCTTGCCGTTGAAGCTACAAAAATAAAAAAACAATGTAAAACTATACTAATCTATAAAAAAACTTCAAAACACGTTCATCTTGAATCATACAAACAGCTCACCAACTGTATATCTTGCATGAAACTTTTATGTTTAATTTAATAACTAGCATAAACAGCCACCAGAACAATCACCGCCTCCCCCAACTTCAAACTCGAACTTCCCCAATCGACCATCAAAATCGCTACATCCCTACAACTCCACCTCGTTGACCTTCA
Organism: Allium cepa; assembly: GCA_030765085.1. Classification (NCBI taxonomy): domain Eukaryota; kingdom Viridiplantae; phylum Streptophyta; class Magnoliopsida; order Asparagales; family Amaryllidaceae; genus Allium; species Allium cepa. The sequence continues at coordinate 508,334,733 of CM060932.1, read as the reverse complement.
GAGCAACCCTCAGTCGAACAATTGCCTTCAACCAAACTCCACAACAACCTCAAAGCACATCGCTACCACCTCCACTCAACCTAAATCGCCACCTAATTCACAGTCGAATTAAAACATTTGTTTTGATTTGGTTTGAATTTCAATTTTTTTGAGGATTTCGATTTAGGAGGAACAACTGCTAATTTGGTTTGATTTGAAGTCGTTCAATTGAACGAATATAAAGTTGCTTTTGTCTTCTTTTAACGGGTTACGGGGGAAATGGAGGGGTAAACGAAAGCTAAACGAGAAATGAAAAGTTAAGGGGAGGGAAAATGAAAGCTAGAGTATCAAACCAATGGAAAATGAATGCAAACTAATGTAGTTGCATCGGTTGAATTTAAAACCGATGCGACTAAAACTATTTGCACGTACCAATTGCATCGGTTGTTGGTGACAACTGATGCAAATTTGATTTTTTATTATCTATTGCTTTTCATGTACCAATTGCATCAGTTATTAAGATAAAACTGATGCAAATAGTTCTATTTGCATCAGTTTTTACTTCAACTGATGCAATTGAGGCGAAGCAATATGCACTTTTTGTACTCCAGACTTCTGGTGGTTATCCTAGATGTCTGAGCTGAAAGACTGGAATTTTCATTCCAGATCTCCCAGACGTCTGGGAATTAAGCTCAGACATCTGAACGATACATTTGGAATTTTCATTCCGATGGCCCAGACGTCTGAGTATTACACCAGATGTCTGAGCTAAAGCTCAGGCAAAAATCAGCCTAGGCCAATGATGGCCTAATCATATCGGAAGCGATCGGATGAGTGAGGATGTCTTGGGATTTATGCCAAGCGACAACCCATCCCTATAGACTCACCAATACGCTCCAAACAACATGTCCAAGCATCCATATTAGGATTTTCATATATTTTGACTTCAAAATACCCAAGCTTGGAAAATTTGCCAAACCAATTCAATTCAAAAGCAAATGGACATGAATAGATGTTAGGAATTCATACCAAACAGCTATCAAAGGTATAGATATAGATGTGAGTTCAAGAACTCACCTTTAAACCCAAAAACAACGAATGCGAAGTTTTAAATAAAAGCAAGACCAATTCCTCTTCAATAAGACCTCAAGTATCTTCAATCTATTATCAAATGAAATGAATTTCCTAAGTTAGGATTTAGGAATTTCTGAAAATTGAAGAGAGATTGAGATGGGGAAGATGAGGAGGATGCTTACCAAAGCTTCTTCTTGATTTTTAGAACTTGAACATGAATTTCCTAATAAACTAGGGCTTAGAAATTTTAATTTCCTATCTCTTCCCCCATATTTTTCTTTTAGTTTGAGAGTATTAGGAAATGAAAATGTATGAAGAGGAGAGGAGTAGGATGTATATGGTTAGGGGTTGGGTTCTCTTATTGGGTTAGTGGGCTAGAACACAACCCAAAGCCTAAACAAAATATCAAAATCCTAATCAACTCCAAACATATCGATGTTTATACTCAAAAAGGTTGCAAATGCCGTTTTGAATTCAATGGAAGTGGTCTCGAGTCCTATTTCAACTGTTTTTAAAAACTGGAATTTTAGACTTCAATCCAACTAACGATGCTATATTTAAATAATATACAATCGTAAAATATGCAGGTTATTACAGGGCATTTCAAGGATAAGTGTCCCGAGGATGCTAAAGCTAGAAAGGGAAAGGTCTTTGCATTGGTACTATCATCCTTTAGACCAACGGCTGCTGAGAAGGGAGAAACTGTGATGGAAGGTATGCTTATGATTCGTAGTACTCCAGTTAGGATACTACTTGATATTGATGCATCGCACTCATTTATATCTTAGTATTTGGTAGATTGCTTATGTCTGGAACCTTTATACCCTATTACTCCTTTACGGGTAGCGAATCCTATAAGAGGGTATGCAACTTTGGGAATGAGATATGACCAGTTAGAACTTGATTTGTTAGGTCATATGTTTGCGTGCAGTTTATACGTTTTTGTTTTCATGGGTTTGAGGATCATATTGGGTATGGATTGATTAGATAGGTATGGATTGGTTAGAACAAAAGAAGAATCACTATCGGAAGGTAACGGGGAGAATTCGAATTAGCAAAAGCAATGTTTCCTTGCATAATATGGATCTCTAATAGTCGTAACCGAGTTATTTACTCAGTAAGGAGTTCAGATGAAATGCTTATGTGTTATTGGGTGCCATGGGAATGGAAGCAGAGTTGAAGCAGGTTTATGTTGCAAGAGAGTTTGCAGATGTGTCTGAACCAATTTCGGGCTTGCAGTCTAAAAGAGCGATCGGGATTTGGATAAATCTTGTACTGGGAGCTGAACTCGTATGTAGACCACCTAGCAGGATGTCACCAACTGAGATGAAGGAATCGAAGATGCAGTTAGTGGAATTGAAAGGAAAGAATTTCATCCGGCCAAGTAGTTCGTCTTAGGGAACATCGCGGTATATGTGAAGAAGACAGATGGATCGTTAAGGATATGTATCGACTATGGTATGTTGAACGAGAGGACGATCAAGAATAGGTATCCTTTGTCGAGAATCGATGGCTTATTTGATCAATTGAGTGGAGCCAGAGTGTTTTCCCTGTTGGATTTGGCAACAGGTATCCATCAGCTAAGAGTGGCAGAGGATAGTATTCCTTTGATGGCCTTTAGGATCAGATATAGGTCTTACGAATGGTTCGTCATGCCATTCGGGATTAATAATGCGCCAACTTTCTTCGTAGATCGGGTTTTCCAAGTGCACTTGGATAGGTTCGTGTTGGTTTTCACTGATGACATTTTTGTATATTCTAAGAATGAGAAGGATCACGCGGATCATCTTAAAATAGTGTTAGAGACGCTAAGCGTGATGTCCCAGAATTTTCAAGCATTTAAAATTGGAATATTTAATTGATTTTAAATATTCAATAGAGTAATTTTAACTTGAATTACGAATATCACAATTTATTTGATAATTAAACTATTGAATTAAATAATTTGAAGTTGAGTAAAATGTTGAATCTAGAATCTTAAGCCAATTAAAAACAATCTGAAGGCTTGTAAAATTTATATTGATAATAATAAGGATAATAGAAGTTGTAAAACTGAAATTAACAGTGATTTGTTCAGTTTTGAAATTTTATCGTTTAATTTGAATTTAAAAATAGCCTTCCGAGACACAGTCTCGGAATTCGACGAAACTAGTTCCATTGGGTCCGTAATACTGAATTATTATCGGATTTCAAATTTTGTATGGATCGGAGTTGTTGGGTGACCGTACGTTAAGTAAACGCCCTGAAATTTATATCGAAATTTAAATATAATATATATGTGTGCCTGGTCAAAATGTTTCAACATCAGCCGCCTTCCTTTTCCATCTCAACTTTTCACTAGCACTGTAGATGGTTTCCTCAACAAGCTTCCCTCTTTAATAATTACAGCCGACCAATTCTGAAGCAAGCCGACCTAGCAACCTTTTTCCTTGAACAAATCACGCAAACCTTTTTTTCTTTAAAATTAGAATCCAGCCTCTTCTGTCAAGAGGAAAAAAAATGGCCGCACTACATAAATCAAATATTCATTTTATGTAATCGATCGTATCGATCTATTCGAACTCGAGTTCGAACGATTGGGAGCGGCGCGTCAATTCAATCGAGGGTTTTGCTCGGGCGAAATCTGGAAGGTGGCGAGTCGTTGGGTAGGTGTCGCGATGCAATGGATTGGCAGGTGGAGGCGGTTGATGGTCGAACTTGGATGAGCAGTGGGAGATGCGGCAATCGAGCAAGAAATAAGGGAGGCGGCCGTCGAGCGACGTTTGTATCGCGACTGGGTTTCGATTGGGGAAGTAGGTTCGTCGGCGTGGGGGTTCACAGCATCGATTAGGAAGACACGATTTTGGGATATCAGGCAGGAGCTCGATAGTGTTGTTTGCCTGATTTGAGTTAGGAAATTTAAATTTATACATTTTTAATTTATTTTAAGTTTAAAGCTTGGGATTTATATTTGTTCATCAGGAAATTTATGGTAAAGTAAGTAGCTATTTTATTATCGACTGAGAATATATTTTTTATGCGGTTCGGAAATGGAAAATATATATATATATATATATATATATATATATATATATATATATATTAATCAAGAATCGGTTTTTAGAACCGACACTGGATATTTGTGTACACATATAATTTTGAGAATATAAAGTCAGCCTATTGTTAACTTTGAAATATGTATAGGAATTTCAAAATGATTGAAGTGTTAGTTAATAATTTAGATTTTTAAATCGGTATAAGTCATTTTATAAGTATATATACATATATGAGGTTTCAAAAAGTATATGTATATCCACTTATTATTATTTAATTTTAAATATAAGTGTTTAGGAGGTTAGCTTATTTAATTAGCATATCCTTTTATTTTTGGAAGTAATTTATAAAAATAGGAAATTAGTTTGAATAAAATTCTTATTTACTTCAATTATAAAAGGAAAAATATCTTGTTTGATTAGTTCAAAATACTAATTAACAGTATAATATTTATACATGGTCCGAAATCGTGGAATCAAATCGAGAATGAAGTGGATTGCAAATTTAAGAAGCAAAGGTGAGTTAATCTCAGTCAGTTAAATTTAAATTTAAATTTAAATTTAAATAATCGTTTGAATGGTTGAATTGATTGTTGTGCTATAGTATGGTATAATTTGGAATTGGTATTTATATTGTGCTAACGTCTGTGGATGCAGGGAAAACAGGTTGGAGGGATCCAACTGGACCCCTCAACATTTATTTAATTTTTTTTAATATGCCCTGTTGTGATTATTTTATATTCTGTGATAAATATTATTGATAATTGGAATATTGGATGTTATGGTTTACCTGAATATATGCCGGTGCACTAAGTTATCAAGATATATAAAACTGGATTTTTGAAATAAAATGAAGAGAATTTGTAAGCGAAATAATTATAGAAAATATAAATAAATTAAGAATTAATAGTAGTTTTAAATACTAATAAATAAATACTGTATATGGAAAGGAAAATTTGAATAAACAGAAAGTTAATGAATTTTAATCTTCAGCGATATTATTTAATAGAACAAAACATTTATTTAGAATTTAAGATTTAAATTATTGAAAGAATAAAGAAGAAATTGGGAAAATCTGAAATTTTTTTATTTCAGTTAAAAGATTTAAAATCAAATAGGAAATAATAACAGTAATAATAAGTCCATAATTAATGAATTTTGAAATAAACTGAGTAAGTAAAGAAATTTATTTCAAATGAACTAAATTGGTAATCTATTTGGAAATTGATTTAAGTGATTGAAGTCGGAAATTCTCCTTGAATAACCAAGTACGTTTTGAAAGTAAATTTTTAAGTATAAATTAAAGGTTTTAAAGTCGTTTTTAAAAAGTAAGTTTTGGAAACTTTATTATTTTTAAATATTTAAATTCTAAAGTAAGTATTTTCTTTTAATCTATTATAGCAGTAATTATTTAAAAGTGACTTAGCATTTTGTTTTAAAAAGTGAAAATCTAGTTTTATATTTTATTAAGTAACCTTATTTTTACATATTCATATAGTATGTATTTTTAACAAATTACTGAAGTAGTTTTACCTTAAATGTTTTAAAATATATTTCAAAGTAAAGTGTTTTAAATTATTTTAAAAATCTAGTTTTGTGCTTGGTGATTTCAACAGAGATAGAAAATATTTGGGAAGTTTATTCTGAAAAGGAAGATGATTTGAAAACTGTTTTCAAAGGGTTGAAAATAGAAATATATCTTGTAAAGACATTTTTGAGGTTAATAAATATTTATTGTTGATGGTTGTTTGTGAATATTAATTGATAGTTAAATAACCGACTATCAATATCGGACAAATGCGTTGATCGTTTCGAAGAGACCGGGATCGAGATTTATTTTTCGAAAACCACTTCGATCCGGTTTGTACGTTTTCGTGAAAAACGATTTTGGATTCTGGATGTAGTAGGAATAGTGCCTTCGGTTCCGTTCGAACCCGGGACGGACTTGTATGGATGAATGCTTGCGAAACATCGTCAGGTGGACGATGGGCATTCTAAGGGATATGTTCTAAAAAGGTAACGCTTAGCCTCAAGCCTCATCCAATGGGAATGACTGAAAATCAGGGTTATGCAGCAAGGCTAGGTGGGTAGCACCCAAGCAGGGTGAGGTCATCCCTGTCTAGATGTCCCTTTTTATTTCGGCTTAGTGGGCGGTTGCTGATCCCAACCGTGGGGTGATCTCACTCGGGATTATCCAGTAAGGGGTAGTCCCGGTCTTGTGTTGTAGGGGAGCGGGCGTACTCCTTGGTACTATGATCTAGGCCACGTACTGCGACAGGTTGAGGGTAAAACCAGGATTGGTTTAGATTTCTTTTGAGAAATGTAATTTGAAATGTTGAAGATTTCAAAATTATTTGAAACAAAAGCCGGGTGTTTAAAAATCCTGATGAGATATGTTATAAGCTTATAAATTAAGTTGATTTTTAAATCAGGAAGGGAATATAAATTTTGAATGTTGGAAATTTAAATTTAAAGTGGAAGGTTAAAAATGAAATTAACTTGGATTGAGAAATAAAAATTTGACCGGAAATTAATTGAATAAGCTGAAAATAATATCCAGTTGTATTTGAATTAAGTTGAAATCAAATTGAGGTAAATAAATCCGAGTTAAAATAAAAATGAATTGGAATAACTTATAAAAGAATTAGAAATCCAGGGAAAGAAAAAAATATGCTTGGGTTATAAATAAGTATAAGGCTTGAGTTAAAAATAAAAGAAGAATATATTCAAGCCTATAATGAATGGAATTGTGTAAATAAAAGTTGTGACTTATAAAATTTGAAAAGTGGGATAGAAAACCCAAAATAAATATTTTTGACGAATTGAAAAATAAAATGAAAATCAAAACTTGAATTATAAAATAAATTGAACTTAAAAAAATTTAATGAAGAAATTTTGAGATTAAAATCAAGTTCTAGATTATGAATTGGGGAAAGACTATTTAGGTAATAAATTAGTTAATGAAATATGTAAATGAAACCTAATGTAGTTAAATAGAAGCTGAATTGTGAGTTGTGATGAAGTTTGGAAATAAAACTCAAGTTATAAATTAAAATTTAACTTGAAGTGTTAACAAATTAAATATCATTGAAATGTATCGAATAAAAATGAAAATGGACTAAAATAGTAATGGTTTGTATTGCAAATAAAATCCAAATAAGTAGAAATAAATTGGAAACGGCCATGTAATCAATTGAATGAGTTAAATCTAAAAATTTAAATTTTGTAATAACTAATCAAACGAAATCGTAGATTAAAAATGAGATTTGATTGAAATAGAATTAAGTTGAATAGAAAAGAAAATTTACTTGTAAAATGAAATGAGCTTAAGTATATATCATTTTTTTGAATAAATTGAAGTAAATTGACTTAAGCTGAATAGATGGAGGAGAGTTGAATTGAATTCAACTTAAACTAAGTTTAATGATTTTGGGTTGGATTTAAATCAAGTGAAAATAAATTTAAATCGAAATAGAATACGATGAGTTATAAATAATATTTAAGAAAATTAAAATTCATAATGGATTGAGTGGGTAAACTAATTATATTGAATAAATAAATGGACGGAATAAATAAGTTAAGAAATTGTTATTGAATGAAATAGCCTGGATTGTTTTCGAGCTAAATAAAATAGTTTGGAATAAACAAATATGGAATGAAATGTAAATGAATGGATTGTGAATGAAATTTAAACAGAATGTGTCGAGCTAGATCGAATGGTTTTGAATGGAACCTGTTTGAATAATGAAACTAGTTTGGTTAATAAAATGAAATGCAAGTGAATGGATTCAAATTTGAAATGTAATGAAAATGAGAATATGTGGATTGTGAATCAATTTAAAATGGAATGGAATTAAGTATAAATTGAGTCGAAATCAATTTAAATTGGTTATGAAACATAAGTACTTATTTATTCACATAGATCTCGTCAAACTGCATAGAGTAAATTGTCATTTGATGTAAATGGAAGTATTTAAAATTCTATGTATTGATGGGAGCAAAATAAATTGATTTTGAGATCAATTGAATTAAATATGAGTTCGGTTTGCTTAAAAATAAATTAAATGTAGGCGATTGAGTTTTAAATCATTCAAATTGATGAAGCTGTATACGAATGGATTGTAAACCATTCAAATATAATGGAAATGGTTATAAATTAATTGAAAACAGTGGAATTAGTATGAAAATTGTATAAGTTGCTTACGGAAAAATGTTTGGTGTGAATTTCTCTTAGAATTCATGTGTTTAACTATTGCAAATAAGTGAAATATTGTTAAACTTCATATAAATGGAACTTACATGTTTAAATTGAGTAAGTACAGGTTCAGGGAAGCCGTTTGGCTGGATTTTGGGCACACTAACTGCTAAATAAATAAGTTGTTTGCTTAAAAATGCTAAATAAGGTACGCCTACGCAATAAAAATAGGAAATATGAATTGTTTTTGGTTTTTCCGACCGGGTGGGTCGATGTATATATATTTATGTCTTTTGTTAAATTGCAAAAGCTCCTCCATACAAAGGGGACTCTGCCAAAAAAATTCGGAAATTTTGGAAGTTAGAAAATTTTGTTAACAACAAAATGGTTTCAAATTGTAAATTGAAATAAATTAGTAAATGAAACTAATTTAAAATAATGACATGAATCGGTAAATGAAAAATAAAATACAAATATTCAAAGTTGAAGATAAATTGAATTCATATGGAAATGGAAGAATTGATTTGAATAGAAATAGATATAAACTAAAGTGGTAAGGTGGAAATAAATAAAGGAACATATAAAATGCTTATACTAAACTTAAGAAAGGAATGGTAAATTCTAAATTGAAAATTGAGTATTGCAAATATATTCTAAGTTGATATTTGAATGAATAAATAATTAACACTTGTAAGGAAGTCGATAAAATGTTTTGGGAATGTTGTGATTGGATATTATTGCTAAGTAAGATATGCAGGTATTATAAAGGGGAAAAGAGAATTGGTTTTGATTTCAAAGATAAATTTGAATTGCTCGACAAAAAAGGTATGTATTTAAATTTCGGTATGAAATTTGATTGGGTTTTTGGATCGAGCCACTTGGCCTTTTGTTTTCTTTTGGGATTTGGGAGCCCGTAGATACCTTTTGTAGTTGTACCGAGCTAGCCGCGCAAAGGAGACGCTGGCGAAATTTTTCGAAAATTTAGGGAGTTAGAAAAATTTTGAGAAAATTTTGATAATTCAAAATTTGGTTTAAATTGAAATTTGAATGATTGAGCAAGTAATAATAGTTGAAAACTATGGGAGAGTAGAGAAGTTAATAAGAATGACAATGGACTTTTATAAAAAAGATAGATTGGTAGGATGTTAAATTGTTAGAAATTGTTTGGTTTTGGGGAAAGGGTAAACGGGTATTTAAAATTGTTAGAAATTGTTTGGTTTTGGGGAAATTCGTAATTGGATCATTCTTCCTAATTAGTAATTTGGGGGACGAAATTCTTTTAAGGGAGGAGGAATGTGACGACCCGGAATTTTCGAGCATTTAAAATTGGAATATTTAATTGATTGTAAATATTCAATAGAGTAATTTTAACATGAATTATGAATATCACAATTTATATGATAATTAAACTATTGAATTAAATAATCTGAAGTTGAGTAAAATATTGAATCTAGAATTTTAAGCCATTTAAAAATAATCTGAAGGCTTGTAAAATTTATATTGATAATACTAAGGATTATAGAAGTTGTAAAACTGAATTTAACAGTGATTTGTTCAGTTTTGAAATTTTATCATTTAATTTGAATTTAAAAATAGCCTTCCGAGACACAGTCTCGGAATTCGACGAAACCAGTTCCATTGGGTCCGTAATATTGAATTATTATCGGATTTCAAATTTCGTATGGATCGGAGTTGTTGGGTGACCGTACGTTAAGTAAACGCCCTGAAATTTATATCGAAATTTAAATATAATATATATATGTGACTGATCAAAATGTTTCAACATCAGCCGCCTTTCATTTCCATCTCAACTTTTCACTAGCATTATAGCTGGTTTCCTCAACAAGCTTCCCTCTTTAATAATTACAGCCGACCAATTCTGAAGCAAGCGACCTAGCAACCTATTTCCTTGAACAAATCACGCAACCTTTTTTTTCTTTAAAATTAGAATCCAACCACTTCTGTCAAGAGAAAAAAAAAATGGCCGCACTGCATAAATCAAATATTCATTTTGTGTAATCGAACGTATCGATCTATTCGAACTCGAGTTCGAACGATTGGGAGCGGCGCGTCAATTCAATCGAGGGTTTTGCTCATGCGAAATCTGGAAGGTGGTGAGTCGTTGGGTAGGTGTCGCGACGCAATGGATTGGCAGGTGGAGGCGGTTGATGGTCGAACTTGGGTGAACAGTGGGAGACGCGGCAATCGAGCAAGAAATAAGGGAGCCGGCCGTCGAGCGACGTTTGTGTCGCGATTGGGTTTCGATTAGGGAAGTAGGTTCGTCGACGTGGGGGCTCGCAACATCGATCAGGAAGACGCGATTTTGGGATATTAGGCAGGAGCTCGATGTTCTGTTTGCCTGATTCGAGTTAGGTAATTTAAATTTATACATTTTTAATTTATTTTAAGTTTAAAGCTTGGGATTTATATTTGTTCATCAGGAAATTTATGGTAAAGTAAGTAGCTATTTTATTGTCGACTGAGAATATATTTTTTATGCGGTTTGGAAATGGAAATATATATATATATATATATATATATATATATATATATATATATATATATATATATAAATCAAGAATCGGTTTTTAGAGCCAACACTGGATATTTGTGTACACATATAATTTTTAGAATATAAAGTCAGCCTACTGTTAACTTTGAAATATGTATAGGAATTTCAAAATGATTGAAGTGTTAGTTAAAAATTTAGATTTTTAAATCGATATAAGTCATTTTATAAGTATATATACATATATGAGGTTTCAAAAAGAATATGTATATTCACTTATGATTATTTAATTTTAAATATAAGTGTTTAGGAGGTTAGCTTATTTAATTAGCATATCCTTTTATTTTTGGAAGTAATTTATAAAAAGGGGAAATTAGTTTGAATAAAATTCTTAGTTACTTCATTTATAAAAGGAAAAATATCTTGTTTGATTAGTTCAAAATATTAATGAACAGTATAATATTTATACAAGTTCTGAAATCGTGGAATCAAATCGAGAATGAAGTGGACTGCAAATTTAAGAAGCAAAGGTGAGTTAATCTCACTCAGTTAAATTTAAATTTAAATGAATAAATTTAAATGATTGTTTGAATGGTTGAATTGATTGTTGTGCTATAGTATGGTATAATTTGGAATTGGTATTTATATTGTGCTAACGTCTGTGGATGCAGGGAAAACAGGTTGGAGGGATCCAACTGGACCCCTCAACATTTATTTAATTTTTTTAATACGCCCTGTTGTGATTATTTTATATTCTGTGATAAATATTATTGATAATTGGAATATTGGATGTTATGGTTTACCTGAATATATGCTGGTGCACTAAGTTATCAAGATATATAGAATTGGATTTTTGAAATAAAATGAAGAGAATTTGTAAGCGAAATAATTATAGAAAATATTAATAAATTAAGAATAAATTGGATGAGAATAATAGTAGTTTTAAATACTAATAAATAAATACTGTATATGGAAAGGAAAATTTGAATAAACAGAAAGTTAATGAATTTAATCTTCAGTGATATTATTTAATAGAACAAAACATTTATTTAAAATTTAAGATTTAAATTATTGAAAGAATAAAGAAGAAATTGGGAAAATCTAAAATTTGTTTATTTCAGTTAAAAGATTTAAAATCAAGCAGGAAATAATAACATTAATAATAAGTCCATAATTAATGAATTTTGAAATGAACTGAGTAAGTAAAGAAATTTATTACAAATGAAATAAATTGGTAATCTATTTGGAAAATTGATTTAAGTGATTGAAGTCGGAAATTCTCCCTGAATAACCAAGTATGTTTTGAAAGTAAATTTTTAATTATAAATTAAAGGTTTTAAAGTCGTTTTTAAAAAGTAAGTTTTGGAAACTTTATTATTTCTAAATATTTAAATTCTAAAGTAAGTATTTTCTTTTAATCTATTATAGCAGTAATTATTTAAAAGTGACTTAGTATTTTGTTTTAAAAAGTGAAAATCTAGTTTTATATTTTATTAAGTAACCTTATTTTTAGATGTTCATATAGTATGTATTTTCAACAAATTATTGAAGTAGTTTTACCTTAAATGTTTTAAAATATATTTCAAAGTAAAGTGTTTTAAATTATTTTAAAAATCTAGTTTTGTGCTTAGTGATTTCAGCGGAGATAGAAAATATTTGGGAAAGTTTATTCTGAAAAGAAAGATGATTTGAAAACTGTTTTCAAAGGGTTGAAAATAGAAATATATCTTGTAAAGATATTTTTGAGGTTAATAAATAATTTGGAAAACTATTTATTGGTTGACGGTTGTTTGTGAATATTAATTGATAGTTAAATAACCGACTATCAATATTGGACAAATGCGTTGATCGTTTCGAAGAGACCGGGATCAAGATTTATTTCTCGAAAACCACTTCGATCCGGTTTGTACGTTTTCGTGAAAAATGATTTTGGATTTGAAGATGGAGCAGTGAAGTGCAAGGGCTAGTCGCTACTAATCCTGAGGATATTCCCAAAATGGATGTAGTAGGAATAGTGTCTTCGGTTCCGTTCGAACCCGGGACGGACTTGTATGGATGAATGCTTACGAAACATCGTTAGGTGGACGATGGGCATTCTAACGTATATGTTCTAAAAAGGTAACGCTTTGCCTCAAGCCTCATCAAATGGGAATGACTAAAAATCAAGGGTTATGCAGCAAGCTTAGGTGGGTAGCACCTAAGCAGGGTGAGATCATCCCTGCCTAGATGTCCCTTTTTATTTCATCTTAGTGGACGGTTGCTGATCCCAACCGCGGGGTGATCTCACTCGGGATTATCCAGTAAGGGGTAGTCCTGGTCTTGTGTTGCAGGGGAGCGGACGTACTCCTCGGTACTGTGATATAGGCCACGTACTGTGACAGGTGGTACCCCAGTGCCTAGTCATTAGTTGGAAATCCATTCTCCCTACGAGCCTTGTACGAGTTCTGTTTGTATTACCCACTCTGTGGCTGGTAGCTGGAATTTAATAGATGTAACAATTTCGACTATTTTATAAGTATTTGTATATAGACCCTATTATAATATCAGAGGATTTCTATAAAAAGTGTTTTAGCTATCGTAAGGTAAAAACCCGACATGTTTATTTGTGGCGTGGTCTTACGAGATGCTTTTGTTTTCAAAGGATTTTTGAAACTTTAATAGTCAATTGGGTGTGATGTTCTCACGCTGGTATTCCAGACTGACTCAGGTGTTATTTAACTGTAATGCTTGGGTCAGACCGAGTATTATAGGATACAAGATGATGCTGTGAAGCTCAGGAGACGAGCTGGATGACGATACATACTTTTCGTACTTGCTTTATATGTATATTCCGCTATGTTGATTAGCTGTATATCTATTTGTATGTTATTGATGTTGTGCTGTGATTGATGTACTCTGATGATGTAATATATAAACAGATATATCTAATTTTGAGTAAAGATTATTTATTATCTATTTTATTTTATTCTGTTGTGATAGTTAGATTCTGTTGTTGTTTTCTATTTTCTTCTTCTACCTCTTCTTCTTTAACCCAAATGATTCGTATTTCTGTACAACTTGAGTTGATTTAGGTAGAATAGTGTTGACTCAAGGGGTACGGATTTGCGGGTCGTTACACTAAGGCAGAATTAGCTAAAAGCGAAGTTCTCAAAGTGTCATTTCTGGAAGAAGGAAGTGAAGTTCCTTGGTCATGTAGTTTCCGAGGAAGGTTTAGCGGTTGATCCGGATAAGATTGAAGCTGTTAACAATTGGAAAAGACCAGAGACGGTAAGTGAGATTAGAAGATTTCTTGGACGTGTAGGTTACTACCGAAGGTTCATTAAGGATTTCTCACAGATAGCGGCATTTTGACTATGCTAACGAGGAAGGAGTGAAGTTTATTTAGTCTAACAAATGTGAGAAGGCATTCCTTAAGTTGAAACATTTGTTAACCAATGCACCGTGTTAGTAGTTCCAGATGGGAATCAGGGATTGGTAGTTTGAAGCATGTGGTGCTGGGTTAGGTGCTGTGCTAATGCAGAATGGAAATGTTATTGCCTATGCTTCTAGACAACTTAGATGCATGAAGTGAGATACCTGACTCATGATTTTGGAGTTGGCAGTGGCAATCTTGGCATTGAGGGTATGGAGACATTATCTTTTGGGAAAAAGGTTTGAGCTATTTACGGATCATAAGTCTCCATGGTATTTATTCTCTCAAAAGGAGATGAACATAAGACAACTGAGATGGCTGGAGTTTGTTGAAACTTTTGATTTTAGCATCGAGTATACACTGGGAAAAGGAAATAAGGTGGCAGATGCGCTTAGTAGGAAACATCAGAATGTGGTGTTAGCTATGTTAGTCGAATGGAAAGACTTGGAAGCACTGACTGCTTGCAGTGTGCAGTTGAGGTCGACTGCGGGATCTAGTCGGAATATCACCATGATGTCTTGTTTGGAAGTTCAACCAGTTTTGATCGAACGAACTGCTTTTAAGTAGAAAGAGGATCCAATGTTAGTTGAGACGATTAGGAGGTTAGAAGCTGTAACCGAGATCGATGATTTAAAGGATTTTATTCTTGACCGTAGGGTTTGGTTGAGAAAGAAGGAACGGTTACATGTTCCAGATGTTGGAAACCTTAGGAAGGAAGTTCTTAAGGAATGTCATCGATCGAAGTTTACGATTCATCCTAGGGGAACCAAGATGTATTAGGATATGAAGAGATGTTTCTTCTAGGAAGGAATGAAGAAGGATGTTGTCTTACGGGTAAAACAGTGTTTGAACTATCAACAAGTAAAAGCTGAACATCAGAAGCCTAGAAGTTTGCTTCAGCCTTTGAATGTTCCAGTTTGGAAGTGGGACTCGATATTCATGGATTTTATTGATGGGTTGCCAAGGTCAAACTGGGGTAATGAAAGTGTATGGGTCATGGTGGACAGATTGACCAAGAGTTTCCATTTCATTCCAGCTAGGTCAACCAGGATGGCACCTGTTTTGGCTAAGTTGTTCATGAAGAACATTGTTAGACTGCATGGAATTCCTAGTAGTATCGTTAGTGATAGAGATGCTCTGTTTACTAGTGAGTTCTGAAAGAGCGTGTAGAGTGTGTTAGGCACTAAGCTCAAGATGAATACCACATATCATCCTCAATGGGATGGGGAAAAAAGAGAGTCAAAAAGGTACATAAAGATCTGTTGAGGGTTTGTGTGCTGGATTTTAGTGGTTCTTGGGAATATCACTTGCACTTAGTGGAATTTTCCTGTAATAATAGTTATCAGACTACTATAGAAATGGCGCCTTTCTAAGCTTTATATGGAAGGCCATGCAAATCACCGGCATGTTGGTTGAAGACTGGAGAAAGATTGGCCCTTAGTCCAGATTTGGTGAGAGAAGCGATGGTAAAGATCGAGTTAATACGGGAAAGAATGAAGGAAACTTAGTCTAGGCAGAAGAGTTACGTGGACAAGAGGCATAAGGACCTAGAGTTCTCAGTTGGAGATAGAGTTTTCATCAAGGTATCACCGATGAAAGGTGTGGTTCGGTTCGGGAAGCCCGGGAGCTAGCATTGAGATATGTTGGACCATTTCCTATATTAGGGAGGATTGGGAGACTCGCATACTGAGTAGATTTACCGAGCATTTTGGTCGGGGTCCACAATGTGTTTCATGTTTCTCATCTTAGAAAGTATGTTCACGATTCAGAAACCGCTATCGCGCCAACCATACTGGAGGACATAGTGGTGGAACCGGATATGACTTTTGTGAGGTAACCAGTTCATGTTGTGGAAAAAATGAGAAAAGGATAAGGAACAAGTCAGTCAAGTTGGTGAAAGTTTAGTGAAGCGACAACATGAAGGACTATACATGGGAGATAGAAGACAGGATTAGGGCTACTTTTCCTGAGCCGTTTTAAATGGTAAGTTTTATATAGGATTTATATAGAATTTGGCTGGTAGGTTATACTAGCTTTGCTTGCATGAGCTATATGCTTGTTGTTGTATCCTCACTGAAATTTTGGGACGAAATTCTTTAAGGGGAGGGGGGTCTGTAATGCCTCTGAATTTTAATTAACATTATTCATGATATTTAATTGGATAAATTAAATAGAATAATGTGAATAATTAGGGAGATGAGATTAATAAATCCAATGTCCATGTCTCAATGAATGAATTAAAATAAGACTTAACTAAATTTAGAATGAGGAATTTTCCGAAGGGGTAAACTTGGAATGGGGCTACATTTCTTAGTATATATCACTTCCTCCACCTTAATAAACTTTCACTTTCTCATTCATAACTCCTCACCAACTTTCGACTTTCCATTAAAAGCTCTAGGAAGAATATAAATTGAAGATAAAAGTTAAGGAATAAAAGCTAGGAAATTATCTCATTCTTCAATTAACTAATCAAGATGAATAATCATGTTTATCTTCTCATTTTTCTCCGTTTGGATCGGCTATGGGTTATACCCGATTCATGTTTGTGTTTTTGTGAAGCCCTACATCTATACCAACACTATCCAAGGACACAACGGGGTAATGCTGTTGACTAGCATGAAGAATAAGACTGTTGAGGAGCGACCATCTGTGTAATTGGTTTGAACGAGAACCGATGTGTCAGATAGTATCTCATGCATTTCATTTCAAGAGGAAATCTGACATATCTAATCCAAACTCAAATCAACTACACAGTGGCTAAGCAGCCTTCAAAATCAATATATAATAAAAATAACATAAAATCAGTCATAGATATTCATATCACTAAAGCGAAAACAGATATAAATACAACACATAGAAATGAACATCATAGTAGTGGTCATACAAGATCCACTACATACCAAAAGAATTGGTACATATACTACACAAAAGAATAAGCATACATCAAAGAGTCTCTATCTCGTATACATGAAAGACAAAACTACTAAACTAAAGTAGTTAACCAAAAGTCAGAAGCTAATCCCTGCTAAGAAGTCTGGTGGAAGCACCTGAAACACCTCGGTCTGACCCGAGTATTATTTGAGAAGAAAAATAATAAATGGAGAAGTCTAGCTATAATTATCATGTTAGATGAGGTAGAACAAGAGGTATGACAAAAATATACGATAAAAATAATACCATGCTATGACAAGTATATATTTGATAGAAATAAAAATCATACAATATCTCAAGTTTTCTCAAATACCCAAAAAGAATATCATATTTTTTTATTTTATTCACCAAATCACAAATATTGATAGAGCTTATCAATGCAAATCATAAAAATTGGTGAAACACAATTCTAGAAATCAATAATTGGAAATCCAAAAAACACAAAGGGGGAGGCCTATCACAAACGAGAACATAAAAACTCACCAACACGTGTATCACAAATGGGATGCTATCCTATGGGTCGCTAACCAATAAAAATATGAAGTATAGTCCCAACTTAAGGACAAATGAGCCAAACATCGATGCACCCTAAAAGTTACCAGTCATGCATAGACTCATTGAGCTGATTGCTCCATGAACGGTCAAAAGACTATGAGTCGCTACCCTACTAAATTAAGCCAAAGCTCCACAGAATGGGGTATAGTCCCCCATGCAGACAAAAAACATCACATATCGCTAGTCTAAACCACAAAATGATCATCATATATCAATTAGTGTAAATTACACCAAGCTAGTAAATAAATGAGTTTAGCTTCATGTCCTATAACCACTGGCTTAACTTAAATATTTATGAACAAAATGTAGATTTTCCCTCGAAATTTATCACAAGCCACTGTAACGACCCGCAAACCCGTATCCCTTGAGTCGACACTATTATCCAACATATCAATTCAAAGTGAACGGAAATACGAACCATTAGGGTTAAAGAAGAAAGAGGTAGAAGAAGAAATAGAAAAAATCTCAGAATCTCACAATCGCAACGGAACAACATATAATAGATAAATAACTGATTTTTAAACAAAAAACTATATCTGTTTATACATTACATCATCAAAGCAGAATACAAATCAAAAACACAATTCTGGACAGTTATAATATCATGTCCTTCCAAAGTTGAATATAAAGCTTACACTGCACAGCGGAAATATAAATCTATGGAAATACGCCTCGTCATCCAGCTCGTCTCCTGAGCTCGATAGCAGTCCATCCAAAATCTATGCTCTATAATACTCGGTCACAATCGAACAAGTCTAAGAATTAACCGACGAAGTAAACGCAAGCGTTTCATACCACTTGTTTTGCTATGTCGTTTAATTGGATTTCTCATCCGAATGAGGTAAAGGTTTGTATATACTAATAGATTGAAAAACGGTTTTAAAAAGAGTTTTGCATTAAAAGCATTGTTGAAATCGTTTTTGTGAAAGGGTTTTAGTGTTTACTACTAGTATAAAAACATTTGTACTTTAAAGAGACAAATCATAGAAACGATTAAAAAAGCGATCGATCACCGAAAATCCACATTCCAATAATGTGAATCAAAACCACGGAAATCGATATCAAATCCATCAAATGGAAACACCAAAAATCCAAAAAAAAATCATCAAAGTCGATAATAGATGACAATAACTAATAGGATCATTATAAATCGATAGAAATTGGCCACATAAAAATTGGTCAAATATGCAGAATTTGACAGTCCCAGACGTCTGAAGATTTTTCCAGACATTTGTGCTGAAGTTCTAGAAATTTGTTCCAGGTCGCTAACATCTGGATATGAACATCAGACGTCTGACCTTGGATTCTGGAATTTTATTTCCTAAGCCTAAGACGTCTGATGGTTTTTTCAGACGTCTGAGCTGAAGCTCAGGGTAGAATTTGCCTAGCACAATGAAGGGCGAACCAATTTGGAAGTGATCGAATGAGCAATGACGGCTAGGGATTTGTGCCAAGTTACAACCCAACTCTATAAGCTCTTCAATACACCCCAAACAACATGTCCAAACATCCAACGTAGTTTTTTTTTATAGATTTTGACCTCAAAATACCAAAATTGGAAAATTCACCAAACCAATTCAACTCAAATGCAATTAAACATGAAATAGATATTAGGAACTCATACCTAACAACAATCAAAGATATAAACATAGATGTAAGTTCAAGAACTCACCTTCAAACCCAAAATAGTAAAGACAAGCTCTAAAACAAGCTAAGATTGATTTCTCCTCAACTACGCCTCTAAGATCTTCAACGTATTACTACATGCAAAGAATTTTCTAAGTTAGGCTACAGGAAAAATCAAGAATTGAAGGGATATTGAGATGGAAAAGATGAAGAGGATGCTTACCTAAGCTTCTCTTTGATTTTAGAACTTGAATCTGAATTTCCTAAGAATCTAGGGCTTAGGAATCCCCCATTTTTCCTTTAGCTTGAGTGTTGGGAAATTATGAGTGAAATGAATGAAGAGGGAAGGAGTTAAGGTAATTGGTAGAGGAGTTTGGGTTTTTTTGGGTTGGTGGGCTAGAACACAACCCAAAGCCCAAATGAAAATGCAAAAAATCCTAATCAACTCTAAACATAACAATGTTTATACCCAAACAAGTTGTAAAAGTCATTTTAAACTCAATGGAAATGATCTCGAGTCCCGATTTGACTGTTTATAAAAATTCACATTTCGAACTTTAATTCAACTAACGATGCTATATTTAAATAAAATATTTTAAATATATAATCATAAAATATGCAGGTTATTATAGTTTTGGTTAGGATATAACCATTTAAAACCTTTATCTGGATAAGGCATATATGTTTTTAAAAATTAATGGGCTAATTAACATGTTTTATTCGGTTTTGGTTAAATTCCGAATTAGTTTGATCTTCATATGCTTTGAAATTTTAATATGTTAAAGAGAACGTATTAATTGGTTTTCTGGAATCTTTCATGATGTTTTATTAGCTATAAAATTATTTAAGATATGGGACTTAAATGTTTTGTATGATTATAAAGGAGAAAGGGGATTTTTCAAGTTTATTTAAATTTCCAAATGAGGAAAGTTGGCAGCAATTTTGAATATAAAATTCTAGCAACCAATCTAACTTAGACAAGCAAGGTAGATGGAGTATTTTAAATAGTATTTTCACTGTTTCAACTCTATCGGCAAGAGCTTCTACCTTCATTCAAAACAATCCGACAAGGTCGAAAGGAATCAAACCTTTCGATTAGGTCAAATACCAATGCACATGGTATCAGGCAACTGGTACATAGTGAATTGGATGAAGTCTAAAGATTAGGGATGAAAGGTTGGAGCTTTCGAAAGAGATGAAGTTTTGTTTTTGGATTTAAAGAAAATACACCTACTGGCTTTTGACAAAGAGCTTTCGACATTGTCAAATGGTTTAAAAGAAAATGGTTTCGACTGGTTTGCTTTCTTGTTTTAAATGAAACCTTTCGACAAAGTCGAAAGGTTAGCTCTCGACAGCGTCGGAAGTATAGTTGACACTTCCAGACCTTTAGACTCCGATAGAGTCAAAGGTTCTCTTTTGTTTTCTAAAAACATGCCGATGATTTGAAGGGGTTACCTTCAATGATTTCGAAAGGTGGTGATTTCGAAAGGTTTTAGGTTTTGAAGAGGGGGTTACCTTCCATGATTTCGAAAGGTTTTGAAGAGGGGCTTTCAACTAGTTCGAAGATAAACCTCCCGACAAGGTCGTAAGGAAGGACCTTTCGACAAGGTCGAAAGGTATGGTTTTCAATGCTTTTCAAAGGCTGATGTTTATTTGCTTTCGAACGGGACTTCATTCGAAGGGGGTTTAAAGGGTTATTTTAAGCCATTTTTTCTTAAGTAAAATTTTTCTAATTTGAAGGGGTTGCTTCAAAGGGTTATAGCATAAAATACTTATCTTTGTTTGAAAATGTAAAGGGGATCCTTATATGAATTTGATGTTGTTAAACCTTAGGGACACTAGGGTGGGTTTAATGTTTTTGATACATAATTTGGGGTTATCAACAGAAATATGCTTTAGAAATTATAGATTGGGTCTATCAATGTGTTTTTATTTAATTTAACATAGTTGGGGGTACCAATAAGAATAGGTTTAATAGGTGGTATGCCTAAGGAAAATAGGTAATCATGGGGATCATGAATTTTAATAAAATAATCATGGGATCCTGATTTTTTAAATGGCCAAGAGCTGGGTTCTTAGTTAACCTAGGAATGTGCAGTGGATAGCCCACATCAAATTTCTAAAGAATAAAATATTTTTCCAGAGGTGGTTAGCCTCGGGATTTGGCACCCAATGGTTTATATTCATCCTAGGTAAACTATGAAGTGTGCGGTGGATAGCCCACACTGACTTTTATAAAATAATGTATGATGGATAATCTGCATTTATTTTAAATGGATTTGGGATGAATAGTCCTATTAAATTGTGATGGATGGTCATTTTAAAATTTTCAGAGGGGAACTCTAATAAATTGATTTTAGATGGGAAATCTAATATATTTGTTTTAGATGGGATATCCAATGAACATGATTTATGGCTTTATTTCATAGTATCTTAAGACCAATCATTTTGGGTGCAGAGGCATAGTAAATGATTTGCACTGTTTTGTTTTGGATACTAGTGAGGGAAAAACCTGTTCCGCTAAACGGTGTGGTCTCACTACCTATCTATATGTGATAAGAGATGATAGGGGATTATTCATACTAGACTTATTGTCGGACTCGAAGTTGGTGTTTCTCCACAAACTCATGGGTACTCAAAAATTAATTTGAGTAGTCTGAGAGTGGAAGACTTTCAGGTTCTTGGACGAATAAGCTTCCAAAGATGTGCAGGAGGCAGTGTTAGCTATATAGGAGGTATTTTGTGTTTTCTGCTGTGATGTACTAAGAAAAAAGTTCATATTTATTAGTTCTCCGATCATCATAAAGGGATATCTTCAAATGTCGCTCTTATCATATTTTGTACATGCATATGTGATGTAACATCCCGCTTTTTCGCACACTTTAAATCGACACACGTGCCAATTCAAACCATACGGAAGGGCGGATTGTTATGGGGTAAATAAGAAAAAAACAGAGAAGAAAAAAAACTAAACAGAATCTCACAGCGGAAGGATAAAATATAATAATCAAATATACAGTTTATAAATCTGTTTACAAAACCATTTATATAATACATATCAGAGTTACACATACCAATAACAATGCAGCAGAACAGTGTGTAGTGCACTAGTATAAATAATAATAATATAAATCTCCGTCTTCGTCCTCTAGAGCTAAATCTTGCAATCCTGAAACGCTCGGACTGACCCGAGCGAATTTGAAAAAACAAAAACACTCGAGTCAGAACTAAAAGATCTTATGTGAGTTAAATTAACAGAAATAAATATGAGTGCAGTAACTCAAGAGATGCTCGGGATTTACATCTCCTAAGGATCCGTTAAACTATTTACTATGTAGTATATTGCGCTATTATAATAGTGTCTATTTGTAAAATAAACTTACTTTTAAATTGCGTTAAGGCTTTACATTTTCCACCTTAACACGTAATAGTCCCAGTAGTCCATCCAATATCATGGTCCCTCCTGATCGGGAAGCCACCAGAGGATACCACACGGGCTACGGGAGAAATCCAAACTCGTACAAGGCGCGATAGGGTAGGTGACACGGCACAACTAGGCAATGCCAGGGTAGATATACCAATTGCTATCCGGGCTGGTGGAAACGCGCAGCTACCACCCACCTCGAACAAACTCCCCCAAAACAAAAATAAAAGTGGCCACTGAATCAATCCAAAGTCAAAGTATAATATCGAAAAGGAGTGTCCGATCAGAGGAATGACCTCATTGGCCCGAGAATCGCTCCTGTTTTAGCCATCTTATGCCAACTCACGGGAGTCGGGTCCACGTATTTACCTTACAGGAAACGCCGCCACCAACCTACTTCATTTTGGAATCTCCACCGCGTACACGGTTAGTCAAAGTGGTTTTCGGTATCGACAGAGAGTGTGTCCATATCCGATCCCGGTCTCTTTGCCAACCAATCGTTATTATAACACCGCGGTCATTTAAAAATAATTATTCTTTTAAAACCAAAATAAAATATCCATTTCAAAACCATATAATATGATATCATTTCCTTTTAAAACCCAAAACAATATGATATCATCTTTATTTTCCAATATATTCTTTTCCAAAATCATAGGATTTTCAAAGTAAAATATTTAGAAATCAAAACTCTTGAATATAATATTTTCAAATTATACTATCTTGAAAATCATAACTTTGAAACAAGTTCCATTTCTCAAATGGTTAAATATTAAATTTCCTTTATAAACCAAAATAGCTTCTTTAGATTTCACAAATCAATTTCAAATATCGATTTAACTACCAAATACCATTTCAATTCTTATGTTTCAAAGCTTTAAATATTTCACCATTTCAGAAACAAACTCATTTGACAAACCCATATATATCAAATTCAATTACTTATTATTCATACTTGAAATGTTTACTTAGTGAATTCAGTATAATTTAAGTAAACCTTTAACTTCACATAATTGGAAAATCTTTCAATTTATTAAACTTGATATATTCATTTAAATCAACCTGATATTCATTTAAATCACTTTACACAAAAATCAAGTTATAAAAATCATATCCTTTAAAAAATTTAATTTTTATTAAATTTCAATTTAACATAATATTCATCTTCCAAATCTTATTCTCATTTAAGTCATAAAAACTCCAGAAATTAGATTTTAAATAAATGCTTAATCGTATTTGATCTTAAAAATCAAACTTTATTTTATACTTCAAATCAAATTTATAAAAAGCTTAAACCCGAAAATTACTATATATATATGTAAATAACTAATTCAATATCTCATAAACCATATATATATAGCTTTACAAAACCATAAAAACATTCCAAAATATATTTTATATATATACCGCGGTGCCTGTATAAAATTTTCTACCTTATGATCAAGTGATACGGGTGTTTATCATTTCAATCCGCAATTTAAAATAAAATGCGGTTGTATATCATTTCGAACCGCAATCCCGAATGAATGAAATGCATAGCAACTTGCAATTAATAAAATAAATCATCCATTCATCCATCAAATCATACATCCATTTATGACAGTCATCATCCAATTTCAAACAATCATCAATATATAACAGGTGATAAATAATGGTATCAATTATCAGTTTATGCTCAAAATAAATTTAATAACTGTTGATTGGCAGTTTATATGCAAAAATAAACGTAAACTTAACTGGCAGTTAATATGAAATAAAATTTAACATAACTATGCCTGACAGTTAATATGAAATAAATAAATTCTAACTGTCAAATTTATATGCAATAAATAAATAAATTCACAGTTATATTAAATAAATGCGTTTAAACAGAAATAGTGAATAAAACATGCCAAACAGTCATAAAAAATTTCTACTCATATCTAAGTCAAATTAACAAACATAAGAAATTTTATAAGTTGTGAGTGGGTTAAAACACTCACCTTTTGAATTTAAATCGAATTTACATCCGATTTAAACCCAAAAATTCGACGGTCTCTAAATCTGTCCAAACCAGTGTCAAAAGATCTGGAATTTTATTACGATCCTAACAAAAAAAATCTCGCGTGAAACGGAGTTCGTAGGAGAAAGTTATATGCATTAATGGTGATTGAAATTTCAAAAAAAAAGAAAAAAGAAAAGAAATAAAAGAACACCTTCAAGCGCCACGTCATCCCCCTTTCTTTCCCTCTCTCCCTCATGCGTTTTGCTTCTAGATTTTTCTGAGAAGTTTGAATTTTAGCTTTTGATTTGGTTTGGAATTTTTATTTGGATCTAGGATTTGTTTGTCTGCCATTGAGGAGGAGAAGGAGCTGATGAAATTTTACGCGCAGACAAATGAGAATAGGCGGAGGCTAGGGTTTAGCGGGGTATTTATAGATGAAGTTGGAATAGACAGATGGATCTGAATTTAAATGAATTCACAATTTGTCAAATTTAAATTCCAATAATCCATTTATTTGATTTTTAGATCTTATTATGAATAAATGGCCAACTTACCATTCCTATCATTTCTGATTGCAATTAGCTTCAAATTTATTAACCAAACCTCCATATCAAATAAAGATTTATTGCAAAAAATTTAGTGTTTACCTTTAATTAAAGTAAATTCAATAAATTATAAAATCTTATTTCAAATGAAATTTTATACCATTCGTATTCAATTCTCTTTAATAAATCAATCATCATCTTATGTATATATTTAACATTAGTATATATCAATTTACCCTAATTAAATAAAATTTTATTCCCAAATTGATTTACAGCCTAATATAACATTTGAATTTTATTCCCAATTCATAAATTACTACCTTAACTAAATTTTACGTTTCCCTTTTAATTTACATTTTCACCTTACGTTACTACATTAATTATCCTTAAAGTAACGTCTATTATTAATAACAATATTATAATTACTTACCATTTTATTTCATAAATTAATCCATTTATAAATATATGCACATCTACAAATTAAGATTCTAAATCCAATTTCTTATTCCATCTAGGGTCCATTCCTTCACTTTATGAATAACTAGCATTTCCTATTCATTTGTTACATCTACTTATATTCACTTTATAAATAGTTTGATATTCCATTTATTACCAACTTTAATTATTGCAATTTATTATCTACATACAATTTGAATCTATTCATTTAATATAACAAATCAAACTTCCATTCACACGTTATTATCAGCCCACAATTTATTGCAATTCATTATCTTAGATAGATTTTATACAATTAATATCAACTTTACATTAAATTTCTATCCAATGAATACTTATTCATCAATCAATTCAATATTTACTTTTCTTTCCCTCTATTTGATACTTAACCTAGTATACATTTAATGGGTAAACATAACATTGAATTATAATGCATTTCTCATGCATGCTTCATTTCATATAAATTCCTCTTTATTAACTAAGTCACATTAACAAAACAAAATATATTTTTTTTATTTCAATCGATTACCAGTCTAGACTTAATATATAAAATAAACGGTTAACCTAAAACGATTGTTACCCCTTTAGCATTCAAATTCACTTACGACTATTATTAACACAATGTTGCCATTTGATTTATATATATTTAAATAAATTATATGAATGGGTAAAACTTTAAAAATTACCTTACCTGCAAATTTACTCACAAACATCCTAAATTACCAACTTGCAATTTATTTTTAATTACTAAATTTGCATTGATTATATCAAGTTGAGATTTAATACGTATTATTTCCTCAAATAAATAAATCTTTGGATTTAAATTCCCAAAACCATAAATTATGTCCTACCATAAATCTATGCTTTTATTATTTTACGTTCACACTCCCGTTACTCTATAATAAATCACCAAGTAACGATATCCTAAACTAACATTAATTTATATATCAATCCTTATAACTCAATAAATTTGTCAAATATGAATAACCTTAACAATACTTACACATATTATCTTACTTACAATAATGTAATATTAAACGTTGAATTTCATTTATTTTGCAATACTTCAATTCAATTAATAAATACTGCTCCTATACTTAAATCTATATTAACAAATCGTTAGATTTGGATCGATAGAAATCGGTTTACCAAAGCTTACGTACACATTACATAAATAAACAACTATATAAATTTGCCACCTATTAGCTCTAAATTTTATTCTTAAGTTTGTTACCTATCAATTTAGATTATACTTCCATCTATAATGCAAATCTAAATCTCCTCTAACTGCATAAATTAGGGCAATTTATTGCAATTGATTTCCCATTAAACTTCATAAATTAACAAATTGAAACCTAAATAAAAACGTTTATTTATTTAAAAATCTTGTTGTTTAATTGAATTGACCATTCACGGATATAATTTACATTGTTCTCCAATTATTACTTAAATACATCACACAACGTTAAATCTATATTCAATACAATTTGTTACCAAAATTAATTTAACGAAAACAGTTACGCCCTTAAAATTTCTCTTCATTCATTAATTGCTAATTGTTATTCAATTAAACCCATTCATTTGATTTCCCTATTATGCATCAATTATAAACCCATCATCTTAAAGGTGATGTCTACATTTTATACTATAAATTTACCCCTTTATATTCCAATATCAATGAATGCTCACATACAAATTTAGATCTTAACTCCAATTAATTATTCCATTTAATCCATTAATTACTAACTTTAATTATTGAAATTTGATTGTCTAACATACAATTTGAACCTATTTCCAAATTTTCATAATTAATTAACCCTTACAATAGTTTACAAATAAAAGGGATTGTATTAAATAAATTATTTATTGTTCTGCATTTCTTTATTTCACCCATCTACATTCAATACCCATAATCAATATTTTATTTCATTGTTAAATCCAATACTTGCATTACTTTACTTATTCTAACTTATATCCAATGCAATAATTTCCACTATTTCTATTAATTACAATATATAGTTAAATTTGTAAATTCTAATTTCCCTTGGTACATCAAATTTCACATACTCTTTCATAGAAATAACTAAGATTTTTATTCCTTTCTAAATTTAAATTAAAAATTCTATTAACATCGAATTTACATGGGTCGTTACATGTGATCTGAATGTGGTTAATGTCTAGGATTATGTAACTAAATATTAAATTGAAATTCATAAAAAATGAGAAATTCTATTTTGTTGAAGTTCAAAAAATTTCAAATTCTTATGTTTATGTATTGCCAACAGTTTCAAGATTCTAATTTCGGTCACTCAGAAATAACACCTATGGATGACTGCAGTACATGTAGCGGTTTGTTTTGAGCCTCTGGAAGTGGGATATTACAATAGAATATGAAATACGATTTCGATTCCGAAATGTATTTTCATATAGAAATATTTTTCCTATGAGGTTCATTTATTTGAGTTCAAGATATCTGATCAAATGTTTAAACACCTGGACAAATTGTATGGACGAATGTCCAACATTGCATTTCTAAGCCCAGATACATTGATTTTTACAAACATACTTTTGTTTGGTAGTTTACGAGGTAACTCCTCTTATACTTAACACCCTTCCCTAAGACGTATGAACTTGGGAGTTGTACTTTTGTGGAAATCAATTAATGTGTTGTTGTAAATGGAAATGTGGCATTCAAAGTGGGATTTTTCATGCGAAAGGTAAAATGTTACCTCAGGCCTTACACATCGAGAATGACAGAAGTATAGTAGATGTAACGACCCAGAATTTTTATTAATTAAAATTTGAATATTTAATTAATTTTAAATATTTATAAGTGAATTTTTAAGTCAAATAAATTTTTATTTGAATTTTTGGATTTAATTGAATAATTAAATCGATAATTTAATATGTGAAATTATGGAAATAATTGAAAATTGAGTTAAATATGATTGTAAATAATTTGGAAAATTTTATTTTATCATATGGAAGTTAGAATGATATTTTAGAACTTTTAAAATCGAATTAAAAGTTAATTTGTGAAAATTGAATATTTTAATATTAAAATCGACTAGTAAAAATAGTCAATTTTTGAACAGTCTCAGAATTGAACGAGACCAGTTTCATTGGATTCGAAAAGGGAGGATTGGGGGCTGACCACCAGTTTTTCTACCGGTGCTCCCACTAAAGCAATTGTAGCAGCTGAGAGCTACTGGTGCAGATCCTAATTTCAATGATTGTGCGTAATAGTTAGTTATTACCGGATTTCAAATTTCGTGTCAATCGGAGTTATCGTTTGATCGTGACAGCTCGAAACGCATCGAATTATTTTTAATTTAAATTTGGCGAGTCAAAATAGCCATTTTTCAAAAAGTCTCGGAATTCGACGAAACCAGTTTCATCGGATCCGTAATGTGATATTATTGTAAGGTTTCAAATTTCAAGTCAATTGGATTTACCGTTTGTCCGGTACAAATTAAAACGCCTAGAAATCGACTTAAATCGGTTTAATTTAAATTGAACGTTTTCAGCCATAACTCGCACATACTTCCGAATTAGCTTCCGAAACCTGTTCCATTGTGTCCGAAACGCGGGGTAAACCCTAGGTACGCTGGTTACGGCGCCTAAATCGGAGTTCGGAATTCCCGGGATGAATAGTGTTTACGCTTGCTCGTTCCTTATAAATAACCCCAACCCTTCATTTAGAAAATAAAAAAAAAAAATAAAAACAAACCCTAGCCGCCACCTAGGTATGAACGGCCAGCAGTTCATCAACTTCTTCCCCTCAAATCTCCAAATCCATTCATCGATTCCAGAAACTCTCAACTACAATCTTGAAGAGCTCGATGAGATCTTTAATATCAACGGTCATGATCTGAAAAGACTTCACGGATCAACGACAAAATGGAGATGAAGTCATGAAGTTGCGTGCGCGTTTCCCAAGGAGGGGAGGGGCCGAGCTTGCTGCAGTTTGGGCCGAGTATGGAGGGGGTCGTGCTCTTCGACATGGCGGTGGTGTGATGAGGTATAGTCGAGTATAGGAGGAGTATTATTAAACCCTAATTGGGCATAGGTGGGTTCGGCCTCAATTTGGCAACCTGGAGACGTGAACGTGATGTTGGGGAAGAACATCTCGTGCGGCTATGATGCACTGGGGAAGGATCTAAGGGCTGGAGTGAGTTAGGGTTTAAAATTTTATAAAAAAAAAGTTGTAAATTATATAGTTAAAAATCGTGTAAACTTCATAAATTCATATCTTTTTCATACGAGGTCGAAAAAATGCAAATCCAGTTGCGTTGGAATCGTATGGACGAGCACTACGCGATGGAGTTGGTTTGGAGTCGTTTGGAGTTAGTGAGAATTTCGGGTAAAATTAAACGCGCGTTTAATTTTATTCGAAATAAAAGCTTAAACGGAATTTAAAACCAAGGTGAGAACTTCTCACTCAATCGAATAGATTTCGATTTTATTTTAAATAGTTAGATTTGAAATATTTGAATGCATGTTTGAATGATGACTGTAAATTATTGATTGTTAAAATAGACATTATGCGCCGTTAGTAAGCGGATGTTATTTAATATAAACATATACCGCGAATATTTCATAAACAGTGAAATTGGTATTATATATAATATCAATATATATATATTGGCATATGTATATATTGCAGTTGTTGATTTCCCGCATTTTTTGTTTAGCGGATGAGACCCTATTACGCCGTTAGTAAGCGGATAATATTTATTAAAAACATGTACCGCGATAATTTCGTACTGGAGCGAAATTGGTATTGTGCTAATGTTTTTGGATGCAGGAAACAGGTTGGAGGGATCCAACTGGATTCCTCAACAGTTTTATTTTATTTCAGATATTTTGATATTTGATGGATTATCATATCGATATATGATATCGTTGTTTGTCGTGATTGACTATTTGGTGTGTAGCATCATTGGACCCAGATTTTGGGATTTTAAAATGATTTTAAAAGTGATTTTGAAAATATACTATATTTTTGGAATTGATCCATTTTAAATAAATAAACGTTATAATTTTTAAAGTTATAAAAAATTATGGTTTTTGTGAAAATATAGTTAAAAAGCTGATTTTTAGAAATACGATTAAAAGTTGATTTTTTTGAGAAATATGAACTAATGATTTTATAAAATAATTTAGATTGGATTTTTGAATATATGATAAAAGCTTAAATATAGGATTTATAAAATTTGATTATTTTATAAATCGAAATGATGAAATTATAAAGGAATTTAAAGACGTTTTTGAATAATAATATAAACTGATTTATAAATAGATATTTATAAATCGAAATATTGACATTATAAAACGAGTTTTTATAAGTGTTTTAAATGAAGTGAAAAATGAATTTCATAATAGAATGAAATTTATAGAATTATAAACTGTGAAGTTATAAATGAAATTTATAAATAGTAAGATTTATAAATTTGGTGAAATTATTTGAAGAATAGATTTATTAAATAAATAAATCTTATAAGCTATAAGGTTTATAAATTGAAAAGTCTTTAAAAAGAACGATTTTGTAAAATAATCGTTTTATAAGCAATTGACTTATAATATGAACTTTTAGTTTATAATTGAGATATGAAATCAAATAGGTTAATAAAGGAATTTATAAAAAGGAAGTTTTTATAAATAAAAAGAAACGGAATTTATAAACGTTGTTTTATAAATCCGCAAACGACTTATTTTGATAAGTTAATTGTTATAACTTATAAATGGAGTTATATTCACGTTTTAGACAGTGAATAATCCTTTAAGTTAAAGTGAATAGAATTGATGAGATTAGTTAACATAGTATATTCACGTTTTGAACAGTGAATAACACGTTAAAGAAATTGTTTAGAATGTGAATGTTTTAAATTGAATTAAAACGATCTAACGATGTTTTAAAATGTGTTGAGATTCGAAACCATAGATTTCAACATTCATTGTTGAAATAGAAGTTTCGTGAAATAAAAGGAAATGGTGGACTATAACACTGTTGTTATAGTAAATGATTTCCGAAAGGAAATGTTTAGTATAGTATTGGGATTTATATATCTATTTAATTTCGAATCCCTATACTAGTGATTTTGGGTTGTTGTAACGATGTTTTACGCAACATTCGTTTTGGCCCAAATAAATATGTTAAGTGAATGATTTCCTTAAAAGAATGAAATATATACTTAATTCGATTTAAGTATATTGAATATTTTCTAAGTGTTGAAAATAAAAGAGATTTGTGAATTACTTATGAATAAATAAGTATGGAAATATTTTCCAATATGAAGTGAATATTTAGAATTTATCTTTTTGAAGATAAATTGGAAATGAATAATTGAAATCGTATATGCATGAATATTTTGGAATATAAAATCACTAAGGAATTTATATGTGAAAGTGAAACTTGTTAAAAATAAATATTGATTTATTTTTGAAGTGTTGAAACTATATATCTAGTAAAGATATTTTGGAACATAAAAAATTTGGAAAATTATTTGGAATCTGGTGATGTATGCATATCCATTGATAGTTCAATAACCGACTATCAATATTTCCCTTTGAATGGGTAATTGATGTGATTTGTTTGAATTTGAATGCACACTTATTTTTGAATAAGCGCTCACTATTCGGGTTAACCGGGAAAGGACCATGGGGTCGTATAACCCATTCCGAATATGTGATACGTCGTTATGAATTGCATTTGAAGATCGGTGTTGAAGACCGAGTATTTGCGAAAGCGATAGGATGACCTATCGATTGTCTCTGCACTGGGTAGCTCCTGGTATAGAGGTCTCCTAAGTGATGGGAAATTCGATCGGGATTGTGAATACCCGTATTGCAAGGGCTTCGTAAGAAGTGCCTTCGGTTTTGTTCGAACCCGGAACAGACTTGTATGGATTGTATGCCTGACATTACAATTTGAGATATAAAGCCGATTTCTTTCAAATATATTTCTGTTGGTGGCGGAGAATTTATTCTTTGCTTAACACCCTTCTTTGAGACGTACGAGCTCAAAGGTTATATAGTTGAAGTTATCAGCGATATATTCCCAGTTTGGTAATGTGACATGCTGAGTGATGCTGAAATGATCATTGTGTTGATTATTGTGATAGGATCATTTATTTGATCGTCTATCCTAGTGATCATTGTGTTGATCATTTGTTGACCCAAAGCATGGCTTTTGTATAAAGTATGTTTTTGTGGACGTGACTTCGTCGAGCCTCACATCCCGGAAATGGTCAAAACAGGAAAGATGCAGCAAGGTTATTAGGGGTTGCTGTAGCTCCCCTTAGGGTATGTGCATTTCCTTCTGGAAAAGGGTGGTATCATGGTATGGAGCCCAGATACTTACTCATGTTGAAAACACTCTATTTATTATGGTGTGATGTTGGATATCGAGCGCTCGGTTGATAAAGGTCCCAAAGGACCGGGGGATGGCATACTCGTGTCAGTTGTTACCCAGTTAGGGGTAACCCGGCCTTGTGTTGGTAGAGATCCGGTTTGGTTCTCGGGGATGTCCATCCAGAGGCATTCTCATGTGGCAATGGGAAGTTCCTTGGCCTGACCATTTGTTGGAAATCCAAAGAAACAATACGAAACTTGTACGGTTTTAGTTGTAGAACCTGCCATTTAATATGGTAGCTATTAGTAGGCATAATATAATGGTACCTATGCTGGCTATGATTTATATCTTTACTTTCGAAAGGATTTGTTCTACACTATGCACTAATAATAATATCAAATGCTCTTTTTAAATGCGTATCAAGCATGTTTGACTATCATAAGGAGAAATCTTCTCCAAGTCTGCGTTTGCATTGTGTGTGTGGCAGGAGGTCTTATGGTAGTCTCATTTTTAAAAGCATTTCGAATTGAATTAAAAATATTCCTCTTTTTGATTTTTAAAGTTAAATAAACTGTTTTGAGTTCTCACACCAGTCACATGACTGACTTGGAGTTTATTGTTTTCCTTCCTAAACTCTGGGTGCCCACCAATTTCCACACGGGCAGTCAAGAGTTAGGTTTATCAGGATATTCTGGATATTCTGGAGTTGCTGGAGGCAAGATGGATGGCATGGCATATTATTTATATAGTATTTCTTTTTCCGCTGCACTGTTTGTTGTTGTATGATGTTGTACACTCTGATGATATGATGTAATGTAATGTATAAAATGTAATAACTGATATAGTTCTTTGTTTAAAGATTATTCATTTATTATTATATGTTGTTCCGCTGCGAATTGTGAGATTCTGTTGTTGTTCTGTTGTTGTTTTCTGTCCCGTCCTATTTTCTTCTGTTTTTTTCCTTTTTCTCTATTCTCTTTTTCTTTCTATTTTTAAATTTTCCTATCTTCTTCTCTCCTCCCTAATTTCTATCTTTTTCTCTTCTTCTTTCCTAAATTTTTCTTAAATAAAACCCTCAGTGTTCGGTTTTCCGTCGTTCGATTTCTCGGCAGTCGATAAAGTGAGTGTCGATGTCGAATTTTCGGAAGACGAAGAATCGTGTCCTGACAATGTGGTATCAGAGCTGATGGTTAAGCGACAACCATGGTTCTGTAGGGTATTACTCATTAGAGATAGAGTCAGCAGTACTCTAGAATGAGTTGAGTGTAATAATAGCTATGAGAGCGTATTTGTTAGTGAATATAAAATTTATTTTATATTGTGATGATTGGTTTATTGAGTGGTATATGAACTTTCGTCAGCACAGCCTCGAAACTGAGCCGAAGGGGTTTCTAAACACTTGAATAGAACAATTCGGCACAATATTGTTTTAAATTGGGTAAATGAAATAATTTTACCTTAAGTATATTTTATATATAAAGAAATAATTTTTCAGAAATTATTAAAGTGTATATAAGTTGATTGTTAGGTTGTTTGAATAATCTAGATAAAAGAATAATTGTATAAGCAAAAGAATTATGAGAATTGAAATTATAATTAAAGTGTTTACAATTGTGAAATAAACTTATATATATATAAGAAGTGAAACTATATGAATATGAGTTGTAAATAAAGGTGAATTTCAAGTTAAATGGAATATAACTTAAGAGTTGTTGAATGGAATTGATATTGGTACCGAAGTAAATAATCAAGTGGATTAAATGAATATGAACTTGAGTTATGTAATAGAATTCAACTTTGTAATTGAATTGAATGAATGGATTGAATGTTAAAACAATTGAATGTAATTGGTTGATGGTTGAATATATATTGCTTTAGTTGCATTTTCTATGTGACATGTATAGTTATGTTGCTATATGTTGTATATTGATACTATGGTTTATATGCATGGTTCTCATGTTGTTTGTTGAGTGTTTAGTAGGTGCGGATCGCGTTTGCTTCGCATTTGGAGTTCGCTTTAGCGCTATATTAGCCGTATATGCTTGCTAATAAAATATAAGGTACATATCTCGGATTAAATATCGTACTTTTATACTTTTTTCCCTTCGGGATGCCTCATTACTTGATGAGATGTATATTTGTGATATATATACTGTCATTTTTTTTTCGGATCGAGCCGCGCAAAGGAGACATGGCGAATTTTTCCGGAAATTTAAGGCGTTAGAAAAAATTTGAGAAAATTGGAAAATTTTGAAAACTTAAACTTTGATTTGAAATTGAAAGTTAAATGATATAATTTGTTTTTGAAAACATAACTAAGTATGATTTGAAAACTTAGTAAAGTATCATAAGAAGTTTAATTATGAATTTTGGAAAATTAATAGATTCTGTAACTTTTCTTACTTGTAATTTCGAGGACGAAATTCTTTTAAGGGGGAAAGATTGTAACGACCCAGAATTTTTATTAATTAAAATTTGAATATTTAATTAATTTTAAATATTTATAAGTGAATTTTTAAGTCAAATAAATTTTTATTTGAATTTTTGGATTTAATTGAATAATTAAATCGATAATTTAATATGTGAAATTATGGAAATAATTGAAAATTGAGTTAAATATGATTGTAAATAATTTGGAAAATTTTATTTTATCATATGGAAGTTAGAATGATATTTTAGAACTTTTAAAATCGAATTAAAAGTTAATTTGTGAAAATTGAATATTTTAATATTAAAATCGACTAGTAAAAATAGTCAATTTTTGAACAGTCTCAGAATTGAACGAGACCAGTTTCATTGGATCCGTAATAGTTAGTTATTACCGGCTTTCAAATTTCGTGTCAATCGGAGTTATCGTTTGATCGTGACAGCTCGAAACGCATCGAATTATTTTTAATTTAAATTTGGCGAGTCAAAATAGCCATTTTTCAAAAAGTCTCGGAATTCGACGAAACCAGTTTCATCGGATCCGTAATGTGATATTATTGTAAGGTTTCAAATTTCAAGTCAATTGGATTTACCGTTTGTCCGGTACAAATTAAAACGCCTAGAAATCGACTTAAATCGGTTTAATTTAAATTGAACGTTTTCAGCCATAACTCGCACATACTTCCGAATTAGCTTCCGAAACCTGTTCCATTGTGTCCGAAACGCGGGGTAAACCCTAGGTACGCTGGTTACGGCGCCTAAATCGGAGTTCGGAATTCCCGGGATGAATAGTGTTTACGCTTGCTCGTTCCTTATAAATAACCCCAACCCTTCATTTAGAAAATAAAAAAAAAAAATAAAAACAAACCCTAGCCGCCACCTAGGTATGAACGGCCAGCAGTTCATCAACTTCTTCCCCTCAAATCTCCAAATCCATTCATCGATTCCAGAAACTCTCAACTACAATCTTGAAGAGCTCGATGAGATCTTTAATATCAACGGTCATGATCTGAAAAGACTTCACGGATCAATGACAAAATGGAGATGAAGTCATGAAGTTGCGTGCGCGTTTCCCAAGGAGGGGAGGGGCCGAGCTTGCTGCAGTTTGGGCCGAGTATGGAGGGGGTCGTGCTCTTCGACATGGCGGTGGTGTGATGAGGTATAGTCGAGTATAGGAGGAGTATTATTAAACCCTAATTGGGCATAGGTGGGTTCGGCCTCAATTTGGCAACCTGGAGACGTGAACGTGATGTTGGGGAAGAACATCTCGTGCGGCTATGATGCACTGGGGAAGGATCTAAGGGCTGGAGTGAGTTAGGGTTTAAAATTTTATAAAAAAAAAGTTGTAAATTATATAGTTAAAAATCGTGTAAACTTCATAAATTCATATCTTTTTCATACGAGGTCGAAAAAATGCAAATCCAGTTGCGTTGGAATCGTATGGACGAGCACTACGCGATGGAGTTGGTTTGGAGTCGTTTGGAGTTAGTGAGAATTTCGGGTAAAATTAAACGCGCGTTTAATTTTATTCGAAATAAAAGCTTAAACGGAATTTAAAACCAAGGTGAGAACTTCTCACTCAATCGAATAGATTTCGATTTTATTTTAAATAGTTAGATTTGAAATATTTGAATGCATGTTTGAATGATGACTGTAAATTATTGATTGTTAAAATAGACATTATGCGCCGTTAGTAAGCGGATGTTATTTAATATAAACATATACCGCGAATATTTCATAAACAGTGAAATTGGTATTATATATAATATCAATATATATATATTGGCATATGTATATATTGCAGTTGTTGATTTCCCGCATTTTTTGTTTAGCGGATGAGACCCTATTACGCCGTTAGTAAGCGGATAATATTTATTAAAAACATGTACCGCGATAATTTCGTACTGGAGCGAAATTGGTATTGTGCTAATGTTTTTGGATGCAGGAAACAGGTTGGAGGGATCCAACTGGATTCCTCAACAGTTTTATTTTATTTCAGATATTTTGATATTTGATGGATTATCATATCGATATATGATATCGTTGTTTGTCGTGATTGACTATTTGGTGTGTAGCATCATTGGACCCAGATTTTGGGATTTTAAAATGATTTTAAAAGTGATTTTGAAAATATACTATATTTTTGGAATTGATCCATTTTAAATAAATAAACGTTATAATTTTTAAAGTTATAAAAAATTATGGTTTTTGTGAAAATATAGTTAAAAAGCTGATTTTTAGAAATACGATTAAAAGTTGATTTTTTTGAGAAATATGAACTAATGATTTTATAAAATAATTTAGATTGGATTTTTGAATATATGATAAAAGCTTAAATATAGGATTTATAAAATTTGATTATTTTATAAATCGAAATGATGAAATTATAAAGGAATTTAAAGACGTTTTTGAATAATAATATAAACTGATTTATAAATAGATATTTATAAATCGAAATATTGACATTATAAAACGAGTTTTTATAAGTGTTTTAAATGAAGTGAAAAATGAATTTCATAATAGAATGAAATTTATAGAATTATAAACTGTGAAGTTATAAATGAAATTTATAAATAGTAAGATTTATAAATTTGGTGAAATTATTTGAAGAATAGATTTATTAAATAAATAAATCTTATAAGCTATAAGGTTTATAAATTGAAAAGTCTTTAAAAAGAACGATTTTGTAAAATAATCGTTTTATAAGCAATTGACTTATAATATGAACTTTTAGTTTATAATTGAGATATGAAATCAAATAGGTTAATAAAGGAATTTATAAAAAGGAAGTTTTTATAAATAAAAAGAAACGGAATTTATAAACGTTGTTTTATAAATCCGCAAACGACTTATTTTGATAAGTTAATTGTTATAACTTATAAATGGAGTTATATTCACGTTTTAGACAGTGAATAATCCTTTAAGTTAAAGTGAATAGAATTGATGAGATTAGTTAACATAGTATATTCACGTTTTGAACAGTGAATAACACGTTAAAGAAATTGTTTAGAATGTGAATGTTTTAAATTGAATTAAAACGATCTAACGATGTTTTAAAATGTGTTGAGATTCGAAACCATAGATTTCAACATTCATTGTTGAAATAGAAGTTTCGTGAAATAAAAGGAAATGGTGGACTATAACACTGTTGTTATAGTAAATGATTTCCGAAAGGAAATGTTTAGTATAGTATTGGGATTTATATATCTATTTAATTTCGAATCCCTATACTAGTGATTTTGGGTTGTTGTAACGATGTTTTACGCAACATTCGTTTTGGCCCAAATAAATATGTTAAGTGAATGATTTCCTTAAAAGAATGAAATATATACTTAATTCGATTTAAGTATATTGAATATTTTCTAAGTGTTGAAAATAAAAGAGATTTGTGAATTACTTATGAATAAATAAGTATGGAAATATTTTCCAATATGAAGTGAATATTTAGAATTTATCTTTTTGAAGATAAATTGGAAATGAATAATTGAAATCGTATATGCATGAATATTTTGGAATATAAAATCACTAAGGAATTTATATGTGAAAGTGAAACTTGTTAAAAATAAATATTGATTTATTTTTGAAGTGTTGAAACTATATATCTAGTAAAGATATTTTGGAACATAAAAAATTTGGAAAATTATTTGGAATCTGGTGATGTATGCATATCCATTGATAGTTCAATAACCGACTATCAATATTTCCCTTTGAATGGGTAATTGATGTGATTTGTTTGAATTTGAATGCACACTTATTTTTGAATAAGCGCTCACTATTCGGGTTAACCGGGAAAGGACCATGGGGTCGTATAACCCATTCCGAATATGTGATACGTCGTTATGAATTGCATTTGAAGATCGGTGTTGAAGACCGAGTATTTGCGAAAGCGATAGGATGACCTATCGATTGTCTCTGCACTGGGTAGCTCCTGGTATAGAGGTCTCCTAAGTGATGGGAAATTCGATCGGGATTGTGAATACCCGTATTGCAAGGGCTTCGTAAGAAGTGCCTTCGGTTTTGTTCGAACCCGGAACAGACTTGTATGGATTGTATGCCTGACATTACAATTTGAGATATAAAGCCGATTTCTTTCAAATATATTTCTGTTGGTGGCGGAGAATTTATTCTTTGCTTAACACCCTTCTTTGAGACGTACGAGCTCAAAGGTTATATAGTTGAAGTTATCAGCGATATATTCCCAGTTTGGTAATGTGACATGCTGAGTGATGCTGAAATGATCATTGTGTTGATTATTGTGATAGGATCATTTATTTGATCGTCTATCCTAGTGATCATTGTGTTGATCATTTGTTGACCCAAAGCATGGCTTTTGTATAAAGTATGTTTTTGTGGACGTGACTTCGTCGAGCCTCACATCCCGGAAATGGTCAAAACAGGAAAGATGCAGCAAGGTTATTAGGGGTTGCTGTAGCTCCCCTTAGGGTATGTGCATTTCCTTCTGGAAAAGGGTGGTATCATGGTATGGAGCCCAGATACTTACTCATGTTGAAAACACTCTATTTATTATGGTGTGATGTTGGATATCGAGCGCTCGGTTGATAAAGGTCCCAAAGGACCGGGGGATGGCATACTCGTGTCAGTTGTTACCCAGTTAGGGGTAACCCGGCCTTGTGTTGGTAGAGATCCGGTTTGGTTCTCGGGGATGTCCATCCAGAGGCATTCTCATGTGGCAATGGGAAGTTCCTTGGCCTGACCATTTGTTGGAAATCCAAAGAAACAATACGAAACTTGTACGGTTTTAGTTGTAGAACCTGCCATTTAATATGGTAGCTATTAGTAGGCATAATATAATGGTACCTATGCTGGCTATGATTTATATCTTTACTTTCGAAAGGATTTGTTCTACACTATGCACTAATAATAA
Organism: Allium cepa; assembly: GCA_030765085.1. Lineage (NCBI taxonomy): Eukaryota > Viridiplantae > Streptophyta > Magnoliopsida > Asparagales > Amaryllidaceae > Allium > Allium cepa. Next base: position 508,294,342 of record CM060932.1, on the reverse strand, counting down.
TATCAAATGCTCTTTTTAAATGCGTATCAAGCATGTTTGACTATCATAAGGAGAAATCTTCTCCAAGTCTGCGTTTGCATTGTGTGTGTGGCAGGAGGTCTTATGGTAGTCTCATTTTTAAAAGCATTTCGAATTGAATTAAAAATATTCCTCTTTTTGATTTTTAAAGTTAAATAAACTGTTTTGAGTTCTCACACCAGTCACATGACTGACTTGGAGTTTATTGTTTTCCTTCCTAAACTCTGGGTGCCCACCAATTTCCACACGGGCAGTCAAGAGTTAGGTTTATCAGGATATTCTGGATATTCTGGAGTTGCTGGAGGCAAGATGGATGGCATGGCATATTATTTATATAGTATTTCTTTTTCCGCTGCACTGTTTGTTGTTGTATGATGTTGTACACTCTGATGATATGATGTAATGTAATGTATAAAATGTAATAACTGATATAGTTCTTTGTTTAAAGATTATTCATTTATTATTATATGTTGTTCCGCTGCGAATTGTGAGATTCTGTTGTTGTTCTGTTGTTGTTTTCTGTCCCGTCCTATTTTCTTCTGTTTTTTTCCTTTTTCTCTATTCTCTTTTTCTTTCTATTTTTAAATTTTCCTATCTTCTTCTCTCCTCCCTAATTTCTATCTTTTTCTCTTCTTCTTTCCTAAATTTTTCTTAAATAAAACCCTCAGTGTTCGGTTTTCCGTCGTTCGATTTCTCGGCAGTCGATAAAGTGAGTGTCGATGTCGAATTTTCGGAAGACGAAGAATCGTGTCCTGACAGTAGATGCGGTAAGGCTAAGTAGGTTGCTCTCATTAGGAGATGTTCATCACCTTCCTAGATTACCCTCTATATTTCAAGTTGTTGTGTACGACGTGGTCACGTGTAGATCATGAACGAATGGGGTGATGACATATTCGGTACTATCTATGGTAGAGATAGGCCGGTCCTGTGTTAGTAGAGGGCATTCTTCTAGAGATGTCTGTCGGAAGTAGTCTCTTACCTTATCATTGTTGGAAATCCATTCTTCAATACGTGACTTACGGTTTTATTATAGAGCCAATATGCTAGAGTTTATTAATGTAGCAATTTCGGCTATTTTAAATGTTATTTGAAAAGGGTTTTTAAAAGTCACTAAAATAATATCAAATGATTTGATAAAAATGTTTTTGTTATCATAAAGTAGTCCATCTTTATATGTAGCGTGGTCATACAAGATACTTTTATTTCAAAAGGTTTTATAGCACTAAAATCGAAATGAGATGTGTTTTCTCGTGCTGGTTTACCAGACTGATCAGGGAGTTCTTCCCTTGTAGTGCTCGAGTCAGACCGAGTATATTTATAGATTAGATTTTGATGCATTTTGGAGAAGCTTGGAGTAGAAGACTTCATCGATAGCTAGTTATTATCCTACTTATGATGTATTGGTTTTTTAAAATTATCAGCATTTGTGAGAACATCTTGTTTTAACTATCCAGGCTGATGATTAGTGATTCGTTGTTGTACTCTGGCGGATGTATGTATATTACATGTAATAACCCGGATTTTTGGACATCCGGTAATTGGATAATTAACTCGTTTATTCAATTGAATAGATAAAAATTCTCATAATGAAAGATATCTGGTTATGTAAGTGAATTTTAAAATTTAATAAAAAAAATTGGATTTTAATTTTTTGGATAAATATTTGATAATCTCCTAATATAATTATTGAAGTCCGAAAATATTAGTTTAATAATCTTCTTTATAATTATTTAATTGGGCAAAATTTACCTTTTCAAAATTAGCGAAAATGATTTTTTTAACCGTAATATATAATATATTGGTGTATACATATTGTATTGGGAGTTATGCTTTAATAGTTTGCAAGAGGTATTTGAAGTTGAATTCAATATTTTTAACACCTAGAATAGTATCTATACTTATTTATTTTTAAAATATTATAGCTTAAAGATTTAAAATAGAATTTAATAAAGGATCATACTTTTTCTAAGAATATATGTTGTATGTATGTGTGTGTGTATATATTAAACATAAAAATATAAATGAATAAGTTTATATTATTTAATTGAGTTATATACATATAAATAAAAGAAAGTGAAAAGATAAAAATATATAACTAAATTTAAATTATTATAAAATACATAAAAATATTAAAAAAAATATGAATTCACAAATGTACACAATTTCTCTTTGTATAATTACAAATGTAAATAATATATGATTCAAGAATAACAAATGTAAACCAAATATTACATGCAATTACAAGTGTAAACAAATTTAACAAGTGTCCTCTATTTTATTTTATTTTTTTATAAATCAAACTAAGTTTTATAAATATATTTCTTCCTCTCTCTTTTATTATTTTCTCTGATCTACAAAAACAAATCAAAGAAAAATCCTGTAACCTGAACCAGGTTTCAACTTCTTCTCAACTTGGAAAGCAAATTTAATCAAACAAATTAGTGCAAACTTGACCAAGTAAAAACAAGGATTAAAAACTTCAAACAAGCTAATGCAAACTCAATTCTAGATCAGATTCAAAGGTTCAGTTCAATCATAAATTTCCAGATCAAACAAATCAAAATCAAAACAGGCTTTTTTTGTTCTCAAGAACAGGTGAGTAAACATATCTGATTTTAAAAGTTTTTAAATCTGTTAAATCCCTGTTGCATGCAGAAACTTAAGATTAAATAGGCAAAAATGGTTTGCATGTTGTAATTAAATGATTTTGTGTATATTTGTTTGTGGTTATCTCTATGTGCATGCCTGAAATTCAAGTGTGGTGCTCTGTTCTTTAACTACTGAATGTAAATAACATTCAAAAATTAAGTTTTTTCCTTTTGATCAGTTTTATGTTGAAATGCTTGAATAAAATTTGTTTAAATCAATGAGATTTAAATTTTAAATATATACATATAGCAAGAATTAACGGCTGTATCAATTTGGATGCTTATATTTCAGTTAATACTTGGTTTTATAAAAATTTCAACATGAATAATTAGTAGATTCAAGTTCATAATCTGATACACCTATGAGAAATAGGATTTTTAAACCAAAAATTGTAATTTTTAGTTTAGTATTTTTGGTGCAGTTCGAAGTTGAACAGGAAATGGTTTTTGACCGTTTTCCGACGATCGATGAACGATGGGATGGTCGGATTTTTGTTGGAGCTGACTTGGAGTTTGGGGATGTCAGAAAAATAGGGAGAGTGGCTATCGATCAACGTGGCTTCGGGAATTGACGAAAGTAGGGTTTAGGCCACTTTTTTGCGTGGCTCCATTTACGGCCGAGATGGGTCAAGAAGAAGAAGGAAGTGGGGTGCGCATGTGGGGTAGTCGAGTAAGGAGGCTAGGGAAAAGGTAGGAATGAGGTCCGATGGTGGATGGTGGACTAAAACGAAGTGGCGAGGAGGTTTTGTCACGGTTGTTTTTGATTCAGGGGGAGGGTGAGTAGTTCGATTTCGAACTGGAAATACGAACGTGGTTTCAGGTTGATGAACGGGAAGAGAGGGACGTCGGTGATGTGTGAGGATGTTTGGTGACCAAAGGCGATGATCGAGGGCGATGTAGGTGTGCACGCGTGCACAATGTGTCTGGGTTGATGTTTGTTTGGGGGAGACGAAGTTTCATAGGGACTGGATCGTGTATGGATCGTGTTTGCTTGAATTTTTTGTGTGGGAGAACTTCGGGTTAGTCTGGATTGCATTAGTTATCAGGTTAAACTAGGGGAATTTTGTATTGGGCTTGTGTTGCTTTTGTATATTAAAAGACTCTGAAACGTAAGTTTAAATAACAGGTTTTCAAGTAAAGATATTATCAAGTTATCAAGCAAAATTTTCAAAATTTAGATTATAGTCAATCGTGCCTTGAATTTAATTAAATTGGTTTTGAAAATTTTATTAATTTCCTAAGTATTATTCAAATGGAATTCAAAATAATTGAATTTAGTAAGAAAATTAAGGAAGTATATCAAAACCTTGTTGGTACAATGGTCGCAAGTTAGTTATATAAGTTAAATTCTAACCTTTAATTTAAATGATAATTACTAAATGTAAGTAATTAAAAGATAAATTTGTTAAAGATTTATTACTTTAATTTGTAATTAAAGGTTAAATTAATTAATTACACCAAAAATAGTAAACCAAAAATTACAATTTTTGGTTTAAAAATCCTATTTCATATTTCAATGTGTCTGGGTTGATGTTTGTTTGGGGGAGACGAAGTTTCATAGGGACTGGATCGAGTATGGATCAGGTTTGCTTGAGGTTTTTTGTGTGGGAATTTTGGGTTAGTCTGGATTGCATTAGTTATCGGGTTAGGCTAGGGGAATTTTATATTGGGCTTGTGTTGCTTTTTTAAATTAAAAGACTCTAAAACGTAAGTTTGAATAATAGGTTTTCAAGTAAAGATATTATCAAGTTATCAAGCAAAATTATCATAATTTAGATTATAGTCAACCATGCCTTGAATTTAATTAAATTGGTTTTGAAAATTGTATTAATTTCCTAAGTATTATTCAAATGGAATAAAAAATAATTGAATTTAGTAAGAAAATTAAGGAAGTATATCAAAACCTTGTTGGTACAATGGTCGCAAGTGAGTTATATAAGTTAAATTCTAACCTTTAATTTAAATGATAATTACTAAATGTAAGTAATTAAAAGATAAATTTGTTAAAGATTTATTACTTTAATTTGTAATTAAAGGTTAAATTAATTAATAATCAAAGGTTAATTTAATTAAGGATAATTAACCAATGGGATAATTACTTGATGAATGTAATTAGAGGTTAATTACTTAAGGAAAGTAATTAAGAATTAATTACTTAGTGAAATTGATTAAAGGATTGATTAATTAAGGAAATTAACTAAAGGTTAGTTAATTTATGAGTATGATTAATTAAAGGATAATTAATCAATGTAAGTGATTACAAGATAATTAATTGAATAATTAATTAAGGATCAATGAGATTAATGTGGTGGATGAAGATTAATTGATTTGTGTAATGATTTGAGAGCTAATTGAAATTAAAGGATAATTAGTCAAGGGTGATTAATTAAGATGAATAATTAAGGGATGATTAATTAATGATTGTAATTAATTAATGTTAAGTATGTAGGATTAAAACTGATTAAAGGAATTAATTTAATTTATTTATATTAATTGGAATGGTGTGATTAATTAATCTTGCTTATGAATAATTGAATGATATTGTACGTCTTGGATTGCTGATATTCTTGATAAGTGATGCTTTATGACATTGTATGAATTGGACTAAAATGAGATGATAGGTTTGTCTATCCGTGATGAATGGCTATGTAAATATGTAATTCTGGATATATATATATATATATGGAATTGTTTAAAACCTGAACTGCTTTGTTTTAATATGATATTGAATTCGAAGAGACCAGAGTCAGGTATTAGTAAATACCCGAAACCACTTTGATTCTTTATAAATTGATATGTGAAATCAATAGGCTAAAATGGAATGATTTAAGCGAATTGAACCATTTAATCTAAGTTTTGGTACTTAGAAATTGGTGTGTGAAATAAGTGATGTCTATAACAACTTGTGAAGTTGTAAATTGATATAAGTTACCCTGGGTTCATATAAGTTGTATGCTTTTGTATTCCATGTTAGATGGGTTTACTCACGCTGGTTTCTAGCCTGACCCGGTGTTACTTTGATGTAATGCTCGGGTCATACCGAGTATTATAGATTTTCAGGTAAGCATGTTCTGGAGCTCAGGAGACGAGCTGGATGGCAGGAATGTATGGAGTGTTTCTACTGTATTATATTATTATATATATCTGAGACATGTTGATTGTATATGTCCAATGTTGTGTATATGTTGTAACTTTGATGTATTAAAGTGTAATTTGACAAGTACAGTTTTCATTTATATATCTGTTATTATTTGTCATTATATTTTATCCACTGCGAATGTGATATGTTGGTGTTTCTGTTCTTCTATCTCTTTCTTCTTTTCCCTAACTATATGGAATTTTCGGAATCGAAAATACCGGGTTGTTACATTTGGTATCAGAGCTGAAGGTTAAGCGAGAACCTTGGCTCTGGTGGGATTACTCATTAAGGATAGGGTCAATGGTACCCTAGGAAGAGTTGTGTGTGTGTGTGTATGAGAGCGTACTTGTTATTTTATTATATAAAGATTTTAAATAATTTTATATAAGAATATATTTTGATATATAAAGCAATATTTCTTTCTAATAAATATTAAGGCAATTGGTTGTTAAATTATTGGAATTAAATTAAGTGGAAATAGAAATACAACCAAACTAAAATTGAATAAAGGTAAGTTTGAAATGGATTCAAACTGAAATTAAAATCTTGAAGTTGAGAAACAGTTTCAAAATAAGATGAATTAGAATTGGTTTCAAACCAGAAAATAGAATGGTTATTGTGTTTAATAATGGGATGATTGTTTTCCAATAAACAATAAAATGTTTTAAGTAATCATTTGATGAGAATAACTTGTAAATTAGAAAGGATGTAAATTAAAGCGGGTTTCAAATTGTGAAGTTCTGAATTCTAAATTTAAACATTTGAAATTGTCTTCAAAATGTTAGAGGAAATAATTTTATTCAAACTATTTTGAATGTAATCTTATTTTAGAATAAGAAGTTGTTTGTAAACTTTAAAAGAATTTGTTTGAATTAAAACCAAGGGTGGTTTAAATTTTAAAATTTGGCTTGGTGGGCCAAGAAGTAAATATATATATATATATATATATATATATATATGTGTGTGGATATACATAATATCGAAGATGGTTTGAAATAAACTCTAAATGTTGAGTTTTAAATTTGGAATGAGAAGTGATACCCAAAGTGATAAGTTTTCGAACTTATAAGTGGGAAGATTATATTGTGAAGTTTTAAATTGCAAATGGGAATTCAAATTGGGTAAGGTTGGCTAGATTAAGTAAAAAGAATTTAACTTTGGAAAAGTTAAATAATTTAACAGGAAACCTGAATTGGAAATTTCAAGATGAATATGTGATTTAACTTGGGAAGTTAAATGGTTAATTTGAATTGGGAGTTTGTGTGATCACAAAATAGGTTTGAGATCTGGAAATTGGAAATGGATGGATGTTTTAAAATAATTTAATGATGCCATCCTGTTGTTATTAATAATCGCTAAGTTGAAATTGGATTTGTTTAAATGAATAAAGAAGTGGGGTGTGGTAATATATCCATTATTAAGATAAAATGGAATTATTTTGGACACAAGATTTAAAAATTTAAGATAAAACTTCAAAGGTTGGTTTCAAAATTGAAATTTGGTGATAAATTGAATTTCAAAGATTTAGTTGTTTAAAAAGGATTTGAATTATTATTTGAACTTTGAAATAGGATTAAAAATGGGATTTGGATTCAGAATTAAATGGTTTAAAGATATAAGTTGATTTGATTTAAAGGATTAAATCAACATTTAAAAATTGAACTCGAATTTATATAATTCGGGTTGGTTTAAATTTGAAATTTGAATTGAATTATTTCAAATTGAATTCGATTTGAATTAATTGAAATTATGATTAAAGTTGAATAAGTAAATTCAAATGGAATTTGATTTGAATTTAGAAAAGAAATTGAAGATTAATTCAACTTGAATTGGGGTTAAATCAATTTCAATGGAAATTGAAGTTATTTAAGTTGGAATTAAGCCAATTTAAGTGAAAGTGGAAATTTAAATTGTATTGATGGGAATGGAGATTGGGAATTGAACAGTTTGGCTCTGAACTATTTTTCCAAATAAAATATTTTAATATAAACTGTTTTAAATCTATTTCCTATCTATTTACTATACAACTTTTCTTTTTAAAACCCAAACGATCTTATACTTGTTTTGCAACTACTTTTGGAACTATTTAACTATTTTATAACTGTTTTATATACTAATTACTATCTTTCAACTATTTTATCACTAATTACTATTTTATAACTATTTTGCAATTATTTAAATTTTCTATAATTATTTAGCTATTTTATAACTATTTTATCATTATTTAACTATTTTACAGATATTTTACAAACTAATAATTTTTTTCAAATACTTACCTATTTCAAAAAAATTCAAGCTATTTTCTAAATTTAAACTGGACAGAGTTCGAACTGTTTATGATTTAAACATCCATTTGAAATAAGAATTGAGGTGATAATCCAAATGAGGATTTAAGCAACTGTGAATGTGAATAGAAAAGAAGGTTGATTTTTCTAATAATCAATAAAGATAATACGTAGGATGTATGTATATTATTCTATTCGCATAGTGATTTGAACCGGATTCGAGCACAGAATTTCAAGATAGTTTATCGATCCGAGTTGGGATTTTTCACACGAATTTCGACGGAGAACCTGGATATGGATTGTTGATTGGTTTTGGATATTCTCTATCATAGTTATGGCTATGCAAGGAGAATGACGTTTTCTGATCAAGAAACCAGATTTGAGTCCGCACTAGGAAGTCGGGTGGACGATACTAGTTCGGAAGAGAAATTGTGTGATCGAGTGAGCGATCAGATTGATATTGCGTACGGATGATATGTGTACATCATACGGATTGGAATAAAATTGATATTGAAAGTTTGTGGATAAGAACTGTAAAATGGTTTTTGAAATGAAAGTATATTTTGTGAAATATATAATGAATAAAAGTGGAAGTTGGATATTTCTATGATAATAAGTAAGATGGAAACAACTTTATAAAAAGAGTAATCAAATTTGAATATTTGGTTTGGAATAAACAAAGTTATGCATCTTTGTTATATATATAAGATAAATCTCCCCTTGTTGAATCTATAGCCAGAAGAAAAGGGTTTTGAAAATATTTGAAGTATAAAAGGGATTTTATACAAGTTTGAAATGATCCAAAGATTTTTCAAGATTATATATATATATAAAGGATCTTAAAAGAATGATCTTGGAGGAAAGGTTTTTTGAAACCTATGGATTTTGGAAAGGCTTTTGATTTTTGGGTAAAATCAATATTGGAATTTAAAAGCCTAGTTTGAGAATTATCGATTTTGGGATAATCGATATTGTGAAAAGGAGATTTATATGAGGTTCATACTAGGTGTATGATTTGAAAGATACTATACGAGTATAGTATAAAGTGTTTTGAGATTGGCTCTGGAGAAAAAGGCGCTCCCTTGAAATGAACTTCTCAGGAGTGCCATAGGGTGGTACTGCCATGAACCCTAAGGGGGGTTCTAAAGTTGATCCTGTGTGGAGTCCAGAAAAAACTAGTTCCTGAGGATTATGTGTAGTGTGTAGCGGAAGTCGAGGGAGCTGATGCCTACAGAGGCATTTGGGTTATGCTGTGACGACAGCGTAACTCGATGTCACTGCGATCTACTGTAGACCATAGTGAAAGTCGTGTGTGCTGCTGAGATCCAACAGTCTACGTTTGATTTTATATCGGTAGACTGCGACCTATGGCAACATAGCGAAAGTCATATATGCTGCTGAGAGCCAATACTCTGCGTTTGATTTTACATTGGTAGACTGCGACCTATGTGGGAGTGGAGGAGTTTCATTTTTGGCAGCGAAAATCGAGGGCGCTGATGCCTACAGTTACATGGACTTTTGCTGTGATGGCAACGTAACCCTGGAATGTAACAACGATCTGTTGTGGGTTCCATGGTGTAATCGAGGGGCGTAGAGTGCCTGCAGTTAAATAGACTTTCAACGTAACCCAGGATGTAACTACGACCATGGATGGGGGTGATGATTTCTAGAGCATTCTCGCCAAAGATATTTCCTCTATTTTCAAAAGTATTTTCTATATTTTCAATAAAATTATTTTCCAATGTATTTCCACTGGGTGTTGAAAATAGGTCTGCTAAGTACTTATAGATTTTCAGTCCTACGTCTAGTCAACGTATGACCGAATTTCTGTGAGAACAAGGATGGACTGGTTGAGACATTGAGTTATAAAAGTATTTTTATAAAAACTATTTTGGTAATATTATATAGATTTTAAAGAGGTATTTTAAAAATGATCAAAGAAAATTTATCTGATTTTAAGCATTTTAATAAAGTCTGGCTTCGTTCCTTTTCGAGGACGAAAAAATTCAAAGGGGGGAGGGATGTAATAACCCAGATTTTTGGACATCCGGTAACTGGATAATTAACTCATTTATTCAATTGAATAAATAAAAATTCTGATAATGAAAGATATCTGGTTATGTAAGTGAATTTGAAAATATAATCAAAAAATTTAATAAAAAATTTAATAAATTTTTTTTTGGATTTTAAATCTGTGGATAAATATTTGATAATCTCCTAATATAATTATTGAAGTTCGACAATATTAGTTTAACAATCTTCTTTACAATTATCTAATTGGGCAAAATTTATCTTTTCAAAATTAATGAAAATGATTTTCTTTTTAACCATAATATCTAATATATTGGTGTATATATGTTGTATTGGGAGTTATGTTTTAATAGTTTTCAAGAGGTATTTGAAGTTGAATTCTATGTTTTTAACACTTAAAATAGTATCTATATTTATTTATTTTTAAAATATTATAGCTTAAAGATTTAAAATAGAATTTAATAAAGGATCATGCTTTTTCTAAGAATATATGTCGTATGTATATATATATATATATATATATATATATATATATATATTAAACATAAAAATATAAATGAATAAGTTTATATTATTTAATTGAGTTATATACATATAAATAAAAGAAAGTGAAAAGATAAAGATATATAATTAAATTTAAATTATTATAAAATACATAAAAATATAATAAAAAAATATGAATTCACAAATGTAAACAATTTCTCTTTGTATAATTACAAATGTAAATAATATATGATTCAAGACTAACAAATGTAAACCAAATATTACATGCAATTACAAGTGTAAACAAATTTAACAAGTGTCCTCTGTTTTCTTTTATTTTTTTTACAAAGCAAACTTAGCTTTATAAATATATTTCTTCCTCTCTCTTTTATTTTTCTTCCTTGATATAGAAAAACAAATCAAAGAAAAATCCTATAACCTGAACCAGGTTTCAACTTCTTCTCAACTTGGAAAGCAAATTTAATCGAACAAATTAGTGAAAACTTGACCAAGCAAAAACAAGGATTAAAAACTTCAAACTAGAAAATGCAAACTCAATTCCAGATCAGATTCAAAGGTTCAGTTCAATCATCAATTTCCATATCATACAAATCAAAATCAAAACAGGCCTTTTCTGTTCTTAAGAACAGGTGAGTAAACATATCTGATTTAAAAAGTTTTTAAATCTATTAAATCCATGTTGCATGCAGAAACTTAAGCTTAAATAGGCAAAAATGGTTTGCATGTTGTAATTAAATGATTTTGTGTATATTTGTTTGTGGTTATCTCTGTGTGCATGCTTGAAATTCAAGTGTGGTGCTCTGCTCTTTAACTACTGAATGTAAATAACATTCAAAAATTAAGTGTTTTCTCTTTGATCAGTTTTATGTTGAAATGCTTGAATAAATTTTTTTTAAATCAATGAGATTTAAATTTTAACTATATATAGCAAGAATTGAAAGCTGTATCAATCTGGATGCTTATATTTCAGTTAATACTTGGTTTTATAAAAATTTCAACATGAATAATTATTAGATTCAAGTTCATAATCTGATACATCTATGAGAAATAGGATTTTTAAACCAAAAATTGTAATTTTTAGTTTAGTATTTTTGGTGCAGTTCGAAGTTGAATAGGAAATGGTTTTTGACCATTTTCCGACGATCGATGAACGATTGGATGGTCGGATTTTTTTGGAGCTGACTTGGAGTTTGGGGATGTCAGAAAAAATAGGGAGAGTGGCTATCGATCAACGTGGCTTCGGGAATTGACGAAAGTAGGGTTTAGGCCACTTTTTTGCGTGGCTCCATTTACGGCCGAGATGGGTCAAGAAGAAGAAGGAAGTGGGGTGCGCATGTGGGGTAGTCGAGTAAGGAGGCTAGGGCAAAGGTAGGAATGAGGTCCGATGGTGGATGGTGGACTAAAAGGAAGTGGCGAGGAGGTTTTGTCACGGTTGTTTTTGATTCAGGGGGAGGGTGAGTAGTTCGATTTTGAACTGGAAATACGAACGTGGTTTCAGGTTGATGAACGGGAAGAGAGGGACGTCGGTGATGTGTGAGGATGTTTGGTGACCAAAGCCGATGATCGATGGCGATGTAGGTTTGCAGGCGTGCACAATGTGTCTGGGTTGATGTTTGTTTGGGGGAGACGAAGTTTCATAGGGACTGGATCGTGTATGGATCGTGTTTGCTTGAGTTTTTTTGTGGGAGAACTTCGGGTTAGTCTGGATTGCATTAGTTATCAGGTTAAACTAGGGGAATTTTGTATTGGGCTTGTGTTGCTTTTGTATATTAAAAGACTCTGAAACGTAAGTTTAAATAACAGGTTTTCAAGTAAAGATATTATCAAGTTATCAAGCAAAATTTTCAAAATTTAGATTATAGTCAATCGTGCCTTGAATTTAATTAAATTGGTTTTGAAAATTTTATTAATTTCCTAAGTATTATTCAAATGGAATTCAAAATAATTGAATTTAGTAAGAAAATTGAGGAAGTATATCAAAACCTTGTTGGTACAATGGTCGCAAGTGAGTTATATAAGTTAAAGTCTAACCTTTAATTTAAATGATAATTACTAAATGTAAGTAATTAAAAGATAAATTTGTTAAAGATTTATTACTTTAATTTGTAATTAAAGGTTAAATTAATTAATAATCAAAGGTTAATTTAATTAAGGATAATTAACCAATGGGATAATTACTTGATGAATGTAATTAGAGGTTAATTACTTAAGGAAAGTAATTAAGAATTAATTACTTAGTGAAATTAATTAAAGGATTGATTAATTAAGGAAATTAACTAAAGGTTAGTTAATTTATGAGTATGATTAATTAAAGGATAATTAATCAATGTAAGTGATTACAAGATAATTAATTGAATAATTAATTAAGGATCAATGAGATTAATGTGGTGGATGAAGATTAATTGATTTGTGTAATGATTTGAGAGCTAATTGAAATTAAAGGATAATTAGTCAAGGGTGATTAATTAAGATGAATAATTAAGGGATGGTTAATTGATGATTGTAATTAATTAATGTTAAGTATGTAGGATTAAAAGTGATTAAAGGAATTAATTTAATTTATTTAAATTAATTGGAATGGTGTGATTAATTAGTCTTGCTTATGAATAATCGAATGATATTTTATGCCTTGGATTACTGATCTTCTTCATAAGTGATGATTTATGACATGGTATGAATTGGACTGAACTGAGATGATAGGGTTGTCTATCCGTGATGAATGGCTATGTAAATATGTAATTCTAGATATATATATATATATACACGGAATTGTTTAAAACCTGAACTGCTTTGTTTTAAGATGATATTGAATTTGAAGAGACCGAAGTCTCACTTCGATTCTTTATAAACTGATATGTGAAATCAATAGGCTGAAATGGAATGATTTAAGCGAATTGAACCATTTAATCTAAGTTTTGGTACTTAGAAATTGATGGAAATAAGTGATGTCTATAACAACTTGTGAAGTTGTACGTTGATATAAGCTACCCCGGGTTCATATAAGTTGTATGCTTTTGTATTCCATGTTAGATGGATTTACTCATGCTGGTTTCCAGCCTGACCCGGGTGTTACTTCGATGTAATGCTCGGGTCAGACCGAGTATTACAGATTTTCAGGTAAGGACGTTCTGGAGCTCAGGAGACGAGCTAGATGGCAGGAATGTATGGAGTGTGTTTCCGCAGTATTATATTATTATATATCTGAGACATGTTGATTGTATCTGTCCGGTGTTGTGTATATGTTGTAACTTTGATGTATTAAAGTGTAATTTGACAAGTATAGTTTTCCTTTATATATCTATTATTATTCGTTATTATATTTTATCCGCTACGAATGTGAGATGTTGGTGTTTCTGTCCTTCTTTTTCTTCTATCTCTTTCTTCTTTTCCCCAACTATCTGGAATTTTTGGGATCGAAAATTTCAGGTTGTTACATTACATTTTTTCCTTTTGTCAAGATCATTATTATATTATATATTATTCCATTGCATAATGAAATTCTATGATTATTTAGTTTCCTCTTCTTTCTTATTTCTTTTACCCTTAACCTGGGCCGCTATAGAACCAGAGTTGAGTTTATCGAAGACTATCGAATGTTGGTTAAAGAAACCAGGATTGGATAAGTATGAATTATCCAAAAACCACTTCGAACCAACTCAAGCGTTCGAATTTAAGATATCTTTAAGATGAAGGGATCGAAGACTGAGCTCTTTGAAGTACAAGGGCTACTTGCTACTAATTTTGAGGGTTATTCCAAAAATAAATATAGCAGAAGTAGTGCCTTTAGTTTGTTCATATCCTGAATAACTTGTATGGATGAATGTTGGCATTGCAAAGTTGCCCAGAGGGAAATTTTAGCATTCCAAGTGGGATTGCTATCTAAAAGGTAAAACGTAGCCTCAAGCCTCATTAATCGAGAATGACTAAAACAAGAGCTATGCAGCAAGGAAATATGGGTCGGACCCATTAGGGTATGTCATCGCCCTTCTAGATATATAAACATTTATGGATTTGGCTGCGCATGATAATTCTAGGGAAAATGTTGCTTTGCAAACGAGGTGATGATATATTTGATACTACCCGGTAAGGGTTAGGCCGGTTTTGTGTAGCAAGGGTGCAAGATGTTCTTATTGACTTCGGTATAGTTTTCTAGAGGTATACTATGACAGACGATGCCCCAGTATCCTTGTCATTATATGGAATCCATTCTCTAAAATGTGCCTTCGAACTTAGTTGTATACCTATTATGCTGGAATTTAATTAACGTAACAATTTCGGCTATATTCAGAATTTACTTTAAACCCTAGATATTATTATGATATCGCTAGATTTTCTACAAAATATTCTGGTTCTCGTAAGGTAAAAACCCGCTCGTGTTTACGTATGGCATGTACTTATGAGATACCTTTATTTTGTGGGGTTTTTCAGAATATTAAGAATTAATTTGATTGTGTTTTGCGTGTTGGTTTTACCATGCTGATCCAAGCGTTATTTTTCTTATAATGTTCAAGTCAGTCTGAGCATATTTTCTAGATTTAGCTGAACATTTGGAGCTGCAGAAGATGAGTTGGATGCCTCAAAGATGTACTCCCATATTTTCTTTTATCTTCTCCTATTTTTTCTTGTTTGTATTTATTAGCAGTTGTAAGGAAATGTTGTTATAACTGTCTAAGGGCTGATGATAAGATAATTGTACTCTGATTGATGTATGTATATAAAAATTTTGTTTTTGTAATGTTCATTGGCATATTATAGATTACTCATGTTGTGAGATTATGTTCTATCTTTTCTTTTTATTCACTCCACAGATCTGCCTTTCCGGCACTTGGATGTTTGGCATGGAAATACCGTGGATGTATTAATGTTGACTTTTGAGGATCAGAAAGGCATGTCGTTACAGTGGTATTAGAGCTAAAGGTTAAGTGAGAAAATTGGCTTTAGTGGGGTAAAATCATTAGAAATATGATAAGAGAAATCCTAGAATGAGTTTGATCAATAGCGCCAGCCTCCTACTCATTCACTAAACAACTCCATGCACTAATACCTGACCTACTATCTAGTCTACTCATTTAAGATTACCGAGATAATAAGAAGTAAGCATAAAATCTTGAGTCAGACAACAGTCTGGAGTGAGCGATAAATAATCTCAAGATACTATAAAAGCGGATACAGTAAAAAGAACACCAGGTATGAGGAGTCAAACCTACCTTATCCCTGCATCCAACAAGTTAGCACATAAACACAAATACATGCTAAACTATCAACATATGGTGTACTAATACTCGAAGCATAGAGCAGGGTGTCGGCGTACCTAACATAATGGTACTTACATCACAAGGCATCCATCACAGTCATACATCAACCAAAGTAAACACAACAACCATAACATGCATAAGAAATCAACCAATCAAAGTGACCCTCACATAGACCTCGCATCACCAAAACATGTCTTTAAATATATGGTAACTCTTACATGTAGGTAGGTGATTCACAATGTCACAATCGGATTTGGTGCTCGATCACATACCTCCATATAGGTACAGCGCTCACATAGGCAGGCCGGACCACCAAATTGGTCCAGGGTTGTGACGACCATGGGATTCGAAACCCTTCCATCCTATAAAGTACATCGTACACTAACCACCATGCTAAAGATCTTTGCATTAGTTTTAAGAAAGGGATGTTACAGACTACTCCCCTTAAAGAGCCCAACGTCTACGTTGGCTCATCATCACACGTCACTCAGGCATTATGCATGTAACTCACATCAGTACCACACCGACTGACATTTGTGGCATTACTCACAATATCGATTGTGTGTAGGCCTTGATACCAAATGTGATGATCGTCGGATTCGAACCCCTACCATCCTTGAAAGCAACATCATGCACAAACCATTGTTGTAAAAGATATCCATGCTAACTTTCCAAAAGGGATGTCATAAGGGTACACATGTGAATATCTTCACTTACCCTTGTTCTATGAAACACACGATACATGTCGAGTTATGAACGATCCTTTCAACACACAAATCGACAGTAAAATACCCTTTACCCATCGCTTTACATAGCTGAACATGCCTTCCCAGACCATTACTAAGTCCATATACACACTTCGCACTAGAAGTACTCCATCGAGTTTCTCACATCGTTGACCCCTCGAAGTTCGAGACATCGAACTAGAGTCCTTAGAGTTTCCCCATGTATACCTCGAAGCGAACCATCACCAAGCCCGAAGTAAACCCTCATGAGTGTCGAAGTAAGCCTAGGGTCTCCCCTTCTCTTCACAAACCTCTACACCAAACTTCTAATCGCTATAACTTAAACTCCTTTCAACCAACCACTTAGCAATCAAAGGTGGTGGGCCTACATTGTGCCATGAAAACCCCTGATCGGTCGCATGACCAGTACCATGGCTGGGCCCACTTTAATGATTGATCGATGATACCTCTCTAGCTAGAAGTTCATGTCCAAATGTGTCGAAGTTTCCTAACCACAACCCGAAGTAGCGTTCCTTCCTCTACATAGCATGACTTTACAATCCATACTCCAAAAATCCAAGGGATAAAAGGATTGGTACCGACCTAAGAATGATTGATATCGAACCTTGCCCGACCAAAGCTAAGTTATTTCCAAATAAAGTGTACCATGCCCTTTCCCATGCAATCGTGGGCCTTATCCCAATTTCCTTAAAGTATCTTCTTCAAAACTCTAGAGTCTTAAGCAAAATTTCCACTACCGATCCATCCATCATCGACCATTCCTTCTTCTAGTCATATCTACATCAAATCACACCCAATCCAAATGTGATCCATAAGGTATCCTTCATACATCATCACCAACCGTCCATATCGATCGCCAATCCATTTGAGCAATTTTAGATTAGCCAATTCTTATGGATCAGTAGAGATATGCCTAGGGATAACCAATCTTGTTCAAAATAAAAGGTGTTTTCTTTCTGTTTATGCTTGATATAGTGTGTTATATTAATTAAATAATTTAGTTAAAAGTATGTTTAATAGAAAATCCATAATTGGTATGTTTTGTGACATTAGTTACAAAGTGTTGTAACCATTAGTAATTTAGCATAACGAAAATAAATATACCATTTTAAATATTCCTAGTCAGGATATATCAAAACTGGATATCGATACGTGCACTAAGTCTAGGGTACGTAGCGCTCTCCAAATACTAAGCAGTGTATTACTCGTAGCTACTGGAGGCACTAAGGGGTTACGTATTAATATATATTGGATAACCATAGAATGACTCGCTCGATAGTTTTCTATTAGTTAATATAACTAAGGGCAAACATCAAATATCGATGTGACAAAATTACACAATTCACTTGACTTGAGTGTATTGTTGATCTTCAATGTTGAAGCTCTGTTTTGATTATAGTTAAATCATAGCATGACGTCCATTGAACGACTATAGTTGGATTGAGTAGAATCATTGGAAGTGAAACACAATTCAAAAGAGGATTTGTCTCCTCAATTATATATGGTTAGTATCACGGTCAACCAAAGTCAACTTAGAGTCAAAGTCTCTAGCCAAAGCATTTCGATTAATAATTATTATTATTATTGAATGTAGGACTTTGTGTATGGACCATATAGTTGAATGTGGATGATACAATAATTATAACCATTAATAAATTCCATAAGTCCAAAGTGATATAGTTTTGACAAAGATAATTATGTCGATAAAAGTCACAACTAGGTAACGCTTAACAAAGTAAAATTAGATTTTATAGAAACCAAGTGGCGATAAATTTTACTACAAAGGACGTGTGAACGTTAATATTTGAATAGTTCAATGTTAATCATTGACTAAATTTACACTTAATGAGTCATACAACCAAAATGATGAATACTCCTTTGACCAAACGATTTAATTAATTTGTAATTGCTAAAAGTTAATTAATAATTATGAAATATTAATTATAAAATCTGATTTTTATTTGATAAACAAATATTATCTAATCCATTGCAGGCCGAAATTCCTCTCCGATCCCTCTATCATATCTGGTTCAAATAAAATCAGATTCAGAGCAAATCAATAGCTGGTGGCTAACGGTTCAGAGACTAGTAATCTAATGGATTGGAATTAGTTCAAGGATCAAATTTCATCGTTTCAAGGTATGCTTACAGGCTTTGCCTATTAGGTATATTTCTATATTTATATTTTATTTTAAATAATATTTAAATCAATTAATCATGTAAATAATTATATAAGTCATATATATATATATATTATAAAATATGTTTAAAATTTTACAAAATTATATTAATACTAATTATACTCTCGATTGAAAATAAAAAAAATTATATTTTAAATACATAAATATAAACCAAAAATAAGAAAATTGACCTTTAAATCGTTTTAAATTATAAAACTATATAATAAATTTTCAAAAATTAAAATTTTCATCTAAGATTTTTAAAAAAATTAAAATTAAAATTTATTTTTATATTTTATAAATTTTTTATAATTTCGTATAGTTATATATATATATATTAAAATAAAAAATAAATTTTCATATATTAATAAAATAGCTTGAGCCATGCACAAAACCTAGTAGATATATATTTGAAATGTAAATTATTTTTATAGTTTTTTATTTTTAATAATACATATTAATTATTATAAATATATATATAAGTATTTATTAATATATATTAATTATTATACATATATATAAGTATTTAATATATACATACATATATATATATTAAAAAATTATATTTATACATGTACCAATTTCGGCATTATAAAAAAATTATTTTTTTATTTAATATGTTTTATAAATGATTTCAACATATTTACGTAATTATAAATATACTCATATTGTTAATATTTGATATTTATGTTTATATACAAATATTTATATATTTATAACAAATTATATATAAATAAAAAGTTTGTTCTATACATATTTTTTAATATTTTATTTATAAAAGAAAAAGTAGATATATAAACATACATGTGGGCAACATATTTGCTATTGGATGAGCTAACGTGTCTACTGCCATGTAAATCCCAACATTTATATATGGTCATCTTGTACCTTGCACATATTGATATGTTACACATGCAAACCCAGACTCATATATGTACACGATACATGTATATATATAATATGATATATATATATAATATGACATAGATTAAATCATACAATATCATTTATAATCTAAATAAAATAAAATATTTTGTTTTTTAATAAAATTTAGAAATATTCTAAATAAAGTAAACTTCATAGGCCCAATAAATATCCAAATTGGTAAAAAAAATTGAAATTCATTCATTTTTTCCGATGCGATTGGCCCAGATCCAACAATGGTATCAGAGCCTTATAGTCCATTATGTCTAAAAGTAATTACATTAGGGTTAACTATGAAGCTCACAACCCAAATAGTAGGGTGTCTACAAAGGTAGCAGTGGTCTCGGATTGGGTTTGAGTAATCAAGTACTCTGTCTACCTGACTACCAGCTCGGTCCGATGTAACAACCTATATTTTGATAATTAAAAATATTAAATTTAATAAGGTTTTGGGCTTTAGTATTGTCAGAAATTAAAATTTATGATTTATTAAATTGAATCTTATTAGATTTGAAATTTTGACTTTAAGATAAATCTTAAAACAAATAATTTAATGAGATAAAACATATAATTGGCTAATATTGATTGAACGTAATTGACTACTATACGATGTTAACGTAATTTCAATCAATTTAAATAATAAAGGTTAATAAGGAATAGAATAAATGATGTATAAATTGATGTAGTCTTATGTTCTTAATTGCAATTGGTTTTAATATGGAGTATGAAATCAATTATTTTGTACATAAATTTATTAACCTTTGTTTGTAAAGAATAAGTTAATAGATATAGATTATTAACGTATAACCATTGTTTCATTTATTTTCTTATTATTAAATCGGTTAGAAATTTATTTGGTAATTAATGGAGAATTAACGTAATTAAAATATTACAATTGATATAAGAAGAAACGTTAACTGTTGAGTGGTGAGTGTAAAACTTATGTCAATCAATTGCATAAGGGAATAGTTGATTTAATAATAAGAATGTAAATCAAAATAAAAGGATTTGTTTGAAATTTAAATATATAATGAATAGGTTTTATTACATTTGTAATTAAATGATGGAATTAAATTAGTATATAGATATTGGGTTTAACATAGAAAATTGGATTTCAAAGGAAACAATTGGATTAATTATCTTCCCTGTATTAGGGTATGTTTTGAGATTTAATCATTGTAAGTAATAGTAATTATATCTTGCCATTAATAAGAGATAGAAGTAAATGGTAATTAATTAATGATATGTGCAGCATATGTTTTATGTTAAAAATATAATGAGAATTTCATTGAGAAATATTACTTTCAAATTGTAAGCACTTAAATTTGGTACAAATATAATGATAATATGAAATTAATTGATAAAGAAAAGATGTGGTTGTACGAAGTATTATTTCTGTGACTCTTTAATGGGATAATCTTTAAATATAAGTTGGTTTAATGAAAAGAACATTTATTATCAAATAAAATGGATCTTTCATTTGTGAATGTAGTTTTAATTTCATTAAGATAAAGAATAGAATGATTGATTTAAAGGAAGAAATATAAGTATATTTGAACTGTGTTTTAGCATATAGATGGATTACAAGAGTGGAAAAATAATTTATTTAAGTAAGTTATTTATTTCTCTACTGTATAAGCAACAAATTTATAAATGTGATTAAATGACTAAAGGAAACAATTATTTTATTTTTCATCCATTTTAGTTGTCTGTTTTGAAATTTAACTTTATAAGTAACTGTAATTAATATAATTGAAATATTTCAATGAGAAGGGAAGAAAACGTTGACTGCAATTAATAGATTTAATAAAAGAAACGCATCTTCTGTGTTAAACAGAAAGGATGTTTTAATGGAAATAAAAGATCATTTTGGGAAAACCAAATTGAACGTTTTCATTTTTATGGTAAGTAATTTTATTTATTATGCATAGATAAAAAAATCAAATGCGTACAAATTTGAATATTATTTGAATTAATGAAGTCAATTTGGTTACGTTTCACAAATTGAATTTCAAAAAGATTATGTGATGTACATGGTCCCTTCATTTCTTGTGTTATTAATTGTTGCATGTTTTGAGACATATAAAAATAAAATTTTCATTTTGAACAAGAATGATTTTGGATAAAAAAATTGAATTTTAGAATAATATACACACACACGCAAATTAATATTCAAACTTTTAAATATATCAGAGGGTTCATGGTTGTGTAAATATCGTGGAATCAATTAGAAATTACTTTTTTTTCAGTTGTACATTGATTACATAAGTTTATATTCATTTTTCCATTTTATATACGGTTAAAATTTGTAAATGGGTTGCATTAATGCGACCATTACAGTAATTAAAATGTAAAGTAAATCATTTTTATAGTGCATAGGTTGATATATATTCATTAATCAATAAAATTTGTTTGAGTAACATAAATAAATATATATTGAATGTTTGATTAATTGATTGGTTGATTGTTAATTGATTGATTGAGTTAATGTAGTGTGCACATATATTAGCATAAAACGAATGTTTTAATATGGAATTAAATAATGTAAATATATGTATATTTGGGTTTATTGATATAAATTAATTGGAGAAAGTTTTGGAATGTGGACCCAAAAGGTTTGTTTATAGGAAATAGGTGGTCTCTTCATTTACTTTACATTTATTATCACCTTGCAATCTCTCTCTTTTCGTTTTCAAGTGTCTAATAATTAAACTACTCATTCATTTCTTATAAATTAATGGTTGTTTCATTTGATTTATTTATAATTAATAATTTCCACATTCTTTTCATTTGTTTCACCTTTATTCGTTTGCTCTTTTTAAATGCTTTACCTGAAGTTTTTTCCTTTTCTATTTTTTTTTCGTTTTAAATGCGAACATCCAAATTAATATGCATGCCATCTAATTAGCATTTACTATTTTCTGTTTCAAAAGTTTATTTTGCTTATGCATCATTAGTTCTTGTAGCTTCCTTTCATTCGCAATTCTGGAAGCTTCATATTTAAAACGGAAGATTTATTTTTATCTTTATTGATATATTTATTCCTTTAGTGTACATCTTTCAATACTACATTTTAGGGCTATTCATATTTTTACTTTATTTCAATTCCTAGTTTGTTTATATATACCTTATTAGCTTTTCATTTTTTTTTCCATCTTCATTCCTGTAGCCTCATTTCTAATCTCATCTTCTGTAGCTTCATTTTTTCCCAATAAAATTTTCATCTCATTTCATTTCACTCTTCACCTTCCTCATTCCCTTTTCATTTTTTTTCTTTTTTAAATCACCTTCTTCTCTTCTTTTTTTTGCTTCATTTTTATGCTTTTTTATTCTTCTTCAAATCTTCTTCTTCTTTTTCAAAGCTTCCTTTTCTTTTTTTTAATTCATCTTCTTCTTTAATTTTTTTCTCTTTTAAACCTTCTCTTCTTTCTCTGTCTTTTTCTTCAAATCCAGATTTATACAATCTTCTCTTCAAAACTTTCTATAAAAAAAGATTAAGATAGCAAGGAAACAAAATAAAATGAGAAAGTAGTTGCATATCCAAATCTGGCTAGAAAAGGGAAAGCAAAAAGGTGAGTGATTCAACCCACTCACGCAATACTAAAAATTCCATTGCAAGTTAAATAAAATATATGATGTGATATATAATTTTTTTTTAAATTTGTTGATTTAAGTTCGCATTTGAATTGATATTGAATCTGAATTGACATATTTTATATTGGAATTTAATTGATAGTTAAACCCCGATATTGATAACTATTATATGTTGAAATATATTGGTTGATTTGGATGTTGTTTGAAATGGATGCTTATTGATTGATATGTTGGATGTATGGTTGTTTGTTTATTGTAATATGTCCCTGTTATCACCTTCTATATTATTGACATCATTTAAGTGGTCCTATGAATCATTTTAGAATTGGATAGCTAAGACAATTAAATTATGGGTTGAAATGATATATACCCATACAATTTCTTGAATTTGGATTATTTATTAAAACTGAATTATTTAAAAAGTTTATGTTATTAATTTAAACTTCGGATTTATTTTAAATAAAGTGGTTAAAATTGGTATTTCAAATTATTTGAAATCCCGTAAATTACTGCACTCACGATGTACACTTGATAGGAGATGAAAAATCCCATAACCTCTCTGAAGCCATTGCACTCATATTTTTATTTGAGATTGATTTGACTTACATAAGAATTTTTAGTTCTGACTCGAGTGTATTGTTTTTCGTTATGCTCGGGTCAGTCTGAGCTTTTTCAGTGTATTGAAGATCATTTTATTTTCTGGAGGACGAAGACGAAGATGAAGATTCAGTATATTATTGCTATTTATTATTATTATTCCACAGCTGCATTATATTTTTATTTTCTGATGTATGTATAACCTTGATTTGAATTGTAAAAGTATAATCAAATGTCATTTGTAAAACAGCTTCATGAACTGTTTATTTGATTATCATATTTTGTCATTCCGCTGCGAGATTCTCTGTTTTATTTTTCCTTCTTTTCTATTATTTTCTTATTTACCCCATTAACAATCCTCCCTTTTGAATGGTTTGAATCAGACATGTGTGTCTGCCATTGCACTTGGAGGGTGCAGCATGATAAGAGGTTCTCGCTTTCTGGTTTGGTAGCGAACGGTTGACTCTTACTCCTACATGTCCCCATGGGGGTTGGTGGTGCAGTCGAGAGGCTGGCCGTAAAGGCAGAACACATGTACCAATGTATGCTACGGTGGACGTTTCTCCACTGGCGCGGCCCGTTACAGTTGGTATCAGAGCTTTGGTTTAGACATACCTTAACCTGTTTGGGGTTAACTCATTAGAGATAGGGTAGTAATACCCTAGAATGAGTTGTCTGATTGTATATACGAGAGGGCGTATTTGTTAGTGTTATAAACATGTTTTATATAAATTTTGAAATGAAATTGATTTTTCCTAATATTATATGATATATATAAAGGAATAAATTTTTAAGACTAATATAGTTATTAGTAATGTGTTTGATTTATGAAATGGTAATATTTAATTATTATCATTTTTGTTGACTTATTGTGTTTAATCAAATTATAAACATTGGTTAATTATTGATGATTGAATTAATGGACTAAACACTAGTTTAATAATGGTGTATTAAAGAGAATAAAATGAATAATTAGGATATTTTTTTATGAAATTGAAATGTTGATGTGAATTTTGTTGTTTGTTGACATGCAGTTTCACCTATTGGAAAAAATGGAATATTTGGATATTTTGGATAATCGACACCCTTTTGTATTAATATATGAGTGAAACTTGATAATTAGGTTGAATTATATAGTTGAATTGATAACCTTAATTTGAAAGCAAGTAAAATAAGGTTTAATTTGTTATATCTGTGTTTAGTAAATGAATGGAATTGGGGTGTACATTCTTGGCATGAAATGTAATAATATACAAGTGTGTACTTTAAGCCTTTGGATCTTTAAATTGAAATTGTGATTAAGGAAATGTTATAAATACGATTAAATTGGAAAAATATGTTTACAAACTTAATTAACATTTACGAAACATGTCATAAATAAATTTAAAGGTAAAGGTGAAACTAAATGGAATAAGCAATATGAATTAAAAGTGAAATGATTTCAAATAAAGTCATGACTTGTAAATTGTTATGAAATGAATAGATGTTGCAATAAATGGTTATAAATAAAGTTGTGATAACTTTAAACTCGAACGATATCTTATAAAAAGGAAATAAGTATTATAAATTGGTCGTAAAGAAATTCCTTATGAAATGATTTGCAAATAAATTAGTTTTAAATGAGAAATATTACATGTGAAATGAATGTAATTTAAATTAAAGAGAAATATAAGCTATATTATAAGAATGGATATATTAATGTTTATATTAAATGGAGAAATTCTGTGAAACAAATATTAAAGTATGAAGTGATATTTGTGTTAATCGATGAGATTAAAAATGAATTTAATTGAAATGAAATTGTGATGAAACAAATTGGAATAATTACATAAGTTGCATGTATATTATTTTATTCGCAAAATTAATTTGATCCGGATTTGAGTACACAAGTTCTATGCGAATTACATCACTTCGTGTTGAGATTTTTCATTCGATTCTTGATGGCGAATATTTATTATGGATTTTTGGTTTGATTATAGAATTCTCTATCATAGTATATGGCTATGCAAGGAGAATGATGGTTTCTAGTCAAGAAACCATATCGAAGTCCGCATTAGGGAAGTTGAATGGACAATACTAGTTCGAAAGCTAACTTGTGTGATCGAGCGGGCGATCGAATGTGAATTTGCGAAATGATGACATACGTACATCTTATGTTCTAATATTATTGATATGCTTTGCCGCTGAAATTGAAAGTTGTAGGGTTGGATATCTTCATAATTTAAATTGGAATTTTCTTCTATGCAAAACTACTATTGATTTAAAACCATTTTTACAAAACTATTTCTTTTATTTTTCTTATACAAACTATCTTATTCTATTTTATTTTGATAACTATGATTTTTATATATATAAAAGTGAAAATGTTTTCGATAAGGATTATATACCTATATATATAAAGCAAATAAGAAATGTTATTCTATATAAAAAGGTTTTGAAAGGATTTGAAATTTTGAAAAATTATAAGAAATTGATTTATATAAAAATGATTTATAACTGTAGAGTTAAATTTGAAATTCGAGAATTGAATTCCGGTATTTTGAAATTGGTTTTAAGATTTTGGAAAATATATAAAATAATACGATTTAAAAGTATTTTTCCGAATAAGAAATGTTTCAAATGAGTTCAAATGAATTCCAATAATTTTGAAGAAATTTCAAAGAAGTTTTCAAGAAAATAGAAGTCCAGAACTCACTTATGTCGCTGGAAAATAATTTCGGTGATGAGTGCACGCATCATCGACATTGATTTTCGAGTTTCAGAGTGGGGGAGAGGCCACTTTAATAGCTTCGCTATGCAAGTGATTTTGTAAAACCGTTTTTGATTTCAAATTCCGAAGTATAATTTGATATTTTAGAAAGATATAAGTATATATTTGAAACAATTTAAAATGAGACCGATGTTCAGTCCTCGAGTTTCGGATTTAATAATTGATTTATTAATGATTTTCAACTCTTGAATTGAAAATTTGATTTCCCTAACTATTTTGAATATTCGAACACTTCCAAATCGAGATTAAATTTTCAAAGCTAAGAAATTTCGAAGAGTATAAAATGTTTGATAAAGAATATAAATTTAGTTTTGAAATGTTTTTAAAAAAACATAGTTGAATAATGGTTTTCAGAAAGGTAAATTGGATATTTCACATAGAAATAGATAGTTTAAAAGTTTAAAAAAAAGGGATAATTATAAATTTGGAAACCATTTTGAGTATAATTGATTTTGGGAAAATATTTGGTTTTGAAATTAAATTGGAATAAAAAACCTGTACTTATATGGTGATTTTGGAAATGAATTTGTTTGACTTGAATTATTTTAATTTGGAAAATGGGATAATTTTCTAAACCTATTATTCTGGGAACTTTGAAATTTAGATATTTAATTTGGAAGAAAATTTGGTGAAATCATATATGATTTTGAAACTGAATTGATATTGAAATGATTTGAAATTTGAGAACCTTATATTATTAAGCACTTGATTTGGGAGTGGTCGAACTTATATAAAATGGATTGTATAAGTATGAAGTTGATTTGAAATCTATTGATTTGAAAGGTACTCAATTTGGAAAGAGATTTTATATAATCGAAGTCTATATAAGAATTGATATATTCGATATTATTGATTTGGAAAGTATTCGATTTGAAAATGGAATCCTATATATAATGGACTTTATATAAGTATTCCATTTTATGTACGGTTAAAATTTGTAAATGGGTTGCATTAATGCGACCACTACAGTAATTAAAAAGTAAAGTATCATTTTTATAGTGCATAGGTTGATATATATTCATTAATCAATAAAATTTGTTTGAGTAATGTAAATAAATATATATTGAATGTTTGATTAATTGATTGGTTGATTGTTAATTGATTGATTGAGTTAATGTAGTGTGCGCATATATTAGCATAAAACGAATGTTTTAATATGGAATTAAATAATGTAAATATATGTATATTTGGGTTTATTGATATAAATTAATTGGAGAAAGTTTTGGAATGTGGACCCAAAAGGTTTGTTTATAGGAAATAGGTGGTCTCTTCATTTACTTTACATTTATTATCACCTTGCAATCTCTCTCTTTTCGTTTTCAAGTGTCTAATAATTAAACTACTCATTCATTTCTTATAAATTAATGGTTGTTTCATTTGATTTATTTATAATTAATAATTTCCACATTCTTTTCATTTGTTTCACCTTTATTCGTTTGCTCTTTTTAAATGCTTTACCTGAAGTTTTTTCCTTTTCTATTTTTTTTTTCGTTTTAAATGCGAACATCCAAATTAATATGCATGCCATCTAATTAGCATTTACTATTTTCTGTTTCAAAAGTTTATTTTGCTTATGCATCATTAGTTCTTGTAGCTTCCTTTCATTCGCAATTCTGGAAGCTTCATATTTAAAACGAAAGATTTATTTTTATCTTTATTGATATATTTATTCCTTTAGTGTACATCTTTCAATACTACATTTTAGACCTATTCATATTTTTACTTTATTTCAATTCCTAGTTTGTTTATATATACCTTATTAGCTTTTCATTTTTTTTCCATCTTCATTCCTGTAGCCTCATTTCTAATCTCATCTTCTGTAGCTTCATTTTTTCCAAATAAAATTTTCATCTCATTTCATTTCACTCTTCACCTTCCTCATTCCCTTTTCATTTTTTTTCTTTTTTAAATCACCTTCTTCTCTTTTTCTTTGCTTCATTTTTATGCTTTTTTTATTCTTCTTCAAATCTTCTTCTTTTTCAAAGCTTCCTTTTCTTTTTTTTAATTCATCTTCTTCTTTAATTTTTTTCTCTTTTAAACCTTCTCTTCTTTCTGTGTCTTTTTCTTCAAATCCAGATTTATACAATCTTCTCTTCAAAACTTTCTATAAAAAAAGATTAAGATAGCAAGGAAACAAAATAAAATGAGAAAGTAGTTGCATATCCAAATCTGGCTAGAAAAGGGAAAGCAAAAAGGTGAGTGATTCAACCCACTCACGCAATACTAAAAATTCCATTGCAAGTTAAATAAAATATATGATGTGATATATAATTTTTTTTTAAGTTTGTTGATTTAAGTTTGCATTTGAATTGATATTGAATCTGAATTGACATTTAATTTTATATTGGAATTTAATTGATAGTTAAACCCCGATATTGATAACTATTATATGTTGAAATATATTGGTTTATTTGGATGTTGTTTGAAATGGATGCTTATTGATTGATATGTTGGATGTATGGTTGTTTGTTTATTGTAATATGTCTCTATTATCACCTTCTATGTTATTGACATCATTTAAGTGGTCCTCTGAATCACTTTAGAATTGGATAATTAAGACAATTAAATTATGGGTTGAAATGTTATATACCCATACAATTTATTGAATTTGGATTATTTATTAAAACTGAATTATTTAAAAAGTTTATGTTATTAATTTAAACTTTGGATTTATTTTAAATAAAGTGGTTAAAATTGGTATTTCAAATTATTTGAAATCTCGTAAATTACTGCACTCACGATGTACACTTGGTAGGAGATGAAAAATCCCATAACCTCTTTGAAGTCGTTGCACTCATATTTTTATTTGAGATTGATTTGACTTACATAAGAATTTGTAGTCCTGGCTCGAGCGTATTGTTTTTCGTTATGCTCGGGTCAGTCTGAGCTTTTTCAGTCTATTGAAGACCATTTTATTTTCTGGAGGACGAAGACGAAGATGAAGATTCAGTATATTATTGCTATTTATTATTATTATTCCACAACTGCATTATATTTTCTGATGTATGTATAATCTTGATTTGAATTGTAAAAGTATAATCAAATGTCATTTGTAAAACAGCTTCATGAACTGTTTATTTGATTATTATATTTTGTCATTACGCTGCGAGATTCTCTGTTTTATTTTTCCTTCTTTTCTATTATTTTCTTATTTACCCCATTAACAATCCTCCCTTTTGAATGGTTTGAATCAGACATGTGTGGTTTATTATCGATTTAAATCATCCAAAAAGGTGGATCGTTACATCCGAGCAGATATATGAGCCCAAAAGTTGTTCATGTAAAAAAGGCCTAATTTGAATTGGGCATTGCGATAATTTTAAAAACAGTTTGAAAATTAAAAATATTAGATTTTAACTTTAACTATTAAATTTAAAATAAAATATGCATATATTATAAATCTTAGAATATAATAAAAAAATTCAAAATTTTTGAAAATTAATATAAGTTAATTTCAAAAATTTAGAATTATTAATAAGATTAATAAAGTATATAAATTAATTAATTAGTCGATTAGTGAAATATATATACATGTATTATATATTTTTTGATATATGTTTTGATATTTAAAAATGTTTAAGATCTCATAAGTATACATGTATGTATATAAAATGATTTTTTGAGATTAATATATTTTAATTAAATTCCTTTAATTAAATAAATCAATTAGAAGGTAAATTAATTAAATAATATACATATACATGTGATATTTGTATTACATAGTAATGGTTAAAGTATATAATAAATTTTAATATAAATGTTATATTAATTTTTTTATCAAGGCTGGCCGGTTTTTATAGTGGACCGTCTACTTTTATTGTGAAAATTTTAGTACAGATGAGAGGACAAATTGCCCCTTTAGCTAAAACATTACACAGCAACCTATAACCCACATACGGGTTAGGCACCAAAATAACCATACATCCCAAAACAAATAACCAAAAGATACAGAAGATGGTTAATCACCAAAAAGGCTAAGCAGGAAAAATATCCGCTAACCCACAATCCATGCCGCCATCCAAATCATCAAGATGCGTGGTAGAAGAAATTATCAGGAAAGGCATCGCAGTGGAAGCAGGATTAGGATCAATACTATGAGCAGGAGCATAGGCTAGAAAGGACTTCAGCCTAGAAAGAGCTAAGGGATCAGGGGGAGCAGCTACAGGATTAGGAGGTGGAATAGCGGCAGTGTCAGCAACTTTAGCTTTCCATATACGAGGAGGTGGTTCCTGAATGGGCTCACCTTTAATAGGACGATGTCTATAATCTAGAGAAATATGACCAAAAGAGTGGTAGGAAATACAAATCAAAGGAGACCACTAGTTCAATATCAACTCGACCCACTCGATTCCCAAAAAGGGCAACAGACAGATGAGTAGGAAGAAGCCGCAAAGGGATAATCTCAATCATAGCTCTAGCAAAACCAAGCCTTTCACGACCCTCGGTTTTCTCATCAAAACATATTAATTCACCAATATGGCAAGACAACCAATCAAGACCCTCTGTTGAAGAGAAGAAGGAATATTCGTAAACTTTGCCTAGATAGGGATGGACAATACATGCTCTCTAGCACAGTCAACCGAAGGGCTCCACTTGGTTAAGATGAAAACTTTACCATCAATAACACATCGATCAGACTCAAGAACAATACGCCTCTCATCCGAGCAAGAAAAATCAAAGAATAACATGTCATTATCAAATCTAACCATAAGAGATCCTTTTATTTCCATTTATTCTTTAGATAATTCTTAACAACAGAATAATTAAGACCCTTATCAAGGAAAAATCCCACAATCGTATCTTTCCAAATAGACATTCCAACTTCAACAATCTCACTCGGAGGCACAAGAAGATCATCACAATTACTAATAATATCGAAAAGCTTAGAGATATACCTGCCGGCATTTCGAGGTTTCGAAGAGAATAGCGATTTCCAAGACCTATTAGTAGGAGCAAACTTTATAAGGCCTGGGTGAGAAACGGCTACCGCAGGTAGCAAGGGAGTATGAGCTTTAGCCAAAGGGTGGAATTCATCAATAGGTTGAAGATTTGCCAAGTTATGAACTGAAGGAGCATCTCGAATCAACTGGGTAGTAGAAGGAGCTGGTACTGGCAGTGAAGCATTTGGCAATGAAGAAAGGACAGCATTTGGAACTCTATCACCAGCCGGAGCACCACTCACACGAGACACATGAGGCTCACAAGCATCAAAAATCGCTTGATGGGTAACAGGAATTGGGAAATTGTAAATTGCAAGGCGACCCAAATGAAGATTGTTGCAGACGAGGCTTGGACTAGACAGGCGGCACACGAATTTTTCCCGAATGTGTCGTGGAGGTGGATTTCAAAGGGCCAAAGAAACCCGGTTTCATATCACGATACACACTTTGGAGAAAATGAAACGGAGCGACAGGAAATAAGCGATTGGAGAAACATAGACAAAGACAAAAAGGAGCAAGCAACACTAGAGGGGGAAGCAAAAACGAGGCGGGAAGGATGAGGTGAATTTAGGGTCCGAGAGAGACGAAACGCCAATCGCCATTACGAATATAATTTTTTGCATTTTAATGTTATATTAAATTAATATATATATATAATTAATTAAAATGTCAATTAATTATAATTTACTAAATAAGATTTAATTAATATTGTATTATACATAAGACTGTTATATAAGTAACATGAAATATAAAAGTTATATAATAAAAAACTTATATAATATGAATGTACAAACTAAATATGGAAAGTCAAAGAAACCCAAATAGACTTAACGAACAAATACATACATAAATGTACATAAACCGTGATTTCTGATGTGTCAAACACTTAAACCATGAGGGTATTTCATAGGAAATATATTATTCCATAAGTCGATATCACTCGATAATATATTGAAGATTATCAATCTTCGATATAAAGGTGTCCTTTACGATTTATATATTAATAGATAATTGCGTATTCTTAAGTTGTTGAGCTTTCCTCAAGCCAGTGATGTTATGTGTAGTACATTAATAAAGTAAATAGGCGAGGTAAGATAACTGCACATATTTGTCGAGCTTTCCTCAAGGTATGCACTTTATACTTAGGCTGTTGCAAAATAAAGGTTCGAGTAAATAGTCCCACTTCATTTTTTGAGCTTTCCTCAAGGTAAAGACGAGATTATGACAAGGTACCATGGGTTAGAAGTTGTAGGTGGATAAGGAATTATCCAACATATATGGGCCTATGATTTGTTGATCTTTCCTCAAGGTCTGAATCCCAAGGCATACGATTCCTATCATCTACTAGTGATGTCGAAATACTTCTATATTTTGACTTAGGGTTTGTAGAAACATAAAAGACTAATGGGAGAGTTATTATTAAAGTGAAATGATAAAATTTAACCTTTCTTATATTGTAAGAACGTATGCGATAATGTTATAATAATCCACATCGATAAATTTGTGCATTTAATGTGGTTGATGAAACATTTGTCAATTAAGATATACAAATGAACTAAATTGAAGATTAATAAATAGAAATTTTTAATCTACTTTTAAGCAAAGCAAATTTCAACTAGACTTAGTAGATCCAAACGAAGACAAAACGACTTGAAAATTGGCAGGCATGCTTAGATGGACAAAGAAAATAGCTCAAGAAAAAAATAGGCTAAAAAATATCCTAAGTACATAGCTCGGCACCGAGTTATCCCTGTAACCCGGTACCGAGTTATGGTGCTTTATCACCACAATCTCAAACTTCATATAGGTTATCTTTTAGCTCTTCCATTCATACCCAAGTTATTTCGTAGAATCCAAGATGACTTATCTCAAGAATTGAAGAGTTAATAACTGTAAATCATAAAACAGACCAAGTCATGAAGGAATGCTCATCGAAAAAGTTAAAGATCTATGAAAACACCAAGGAGATTCCATAATGAAGCAAGGAACACAATCATGAGAGTTGGGCAAGTTCCTCCCTAAGGAGATAACTCGATATTGAGTTATAGGGATAACTCGGTAACGAGTTATCACCTTAACTCGTGTGACCCCCAAAATTTTCACAATACTCTGAGATGATGTCTGGCCTCACTGCAAATGGGCTTCTGATCTAACATGCTTGCTACCCCTATAAATAAAAATCAAAAGGCAAATAAAATAGGATCTGGATTCTCTGACGTGGAGACTCTGCTATTTCTTCACCTCTAACCTCTCCTCCATTAAAGTCGCCTAGGAAACAACTATTTTTTGTTCTAAGATTTAGATAAATAAATTCTTAGTACTAGTGACTTATAAACAACCTAGAAACTCTATTGTAAATCTGAGATCCATTAGATTATGGTCAGACCTAAAAAAACTAGTTGTCATCCAGAGAGAGAATAACTAATAAAATAAATTGAAATGGATGTTGGTCGGAGATTATGGTAAACCACTATAAAAACTTCTGTGTTCTTACCTAATTTTTTCTTTTCCTTTCTTTTAATCTAAGCTGGTGCTTTCATCTGATTTTTGGGTGTTGATCTATTTTTAGGGTTAACATTTTGGTACTTCACTGAGAATAAAGCAAGATTTGTAAAGTTGAAGCCTAAATCCAAGATTTGGAGGAGATGAAGACGCCTAATATTAACTCTAAAACCGAAGCAAGTCAACCAGAGCCTGGAGGCAGCTAGGAGGTGTTACTACTATAATGGTTGTCGAAGGAGTTCGAAGTGCAACTTGACCATGGCAATAAGCAATGCCACAAACAGCAGTGCCGATGCCAATAAAAGTTTTATCGCCGTTATTAACCTCGAAGATGAGCACCATAAGGAGCCAAGAACGTCGCACATTATCTATACCGCATGTGGTCAACATTGACCTTCACTAATATAGAAGTTGAATACAACCATCACTAGTCAATAGCGCACTTCTTCTAAGGAATGACGGTGTCAAACCCCATCAAAGTCGTGATCCTCTTATGATGTTAAAGTTGAAGTTCTGTCGTCTATAAAGCATCACGGCGTATCAACAAAGCCAATGTGAATGGCGTGCTTAATCGACGCTGCATCTTATTGACTCCACTAATCATTGATGCCACTTGTAATGATTATTGATAATGTTTCCATCATAGCATCGTCGCACTTAAAGGCGTCATCTATATAGAATTTCCCATTGTTGATGTCGCTAATGATCGCATTGCACTTTATCTTTTATACAACGCATCTCATCAACATTTGGAGGACGCTGCATATCTATACAATTAATGTTGATAGCGAACGCTGTCAACGTCCATGAAGATATCAATGCTACCTTCTTGCTTCATACATGCATTGACTCAAGCTGATCTCATGCCCATTCATGATGGATGTCGACCATCATGACCAAAGGCCATCAATGCCATAGTTCCTTTTTGCTGAATGTCTCCACCAAAGAAGTAAAGATGAAGCCCAATGCTACTCAACATCGAAGTCACCAAAGCCATTGTAACATTATCGCCGAAGATATATCCGAAGCTTGTTGACACTGAAAGTAATGCCTCTTTTCCCCTAAAAATATGGACCTCGGAATGCCATTTTTGATGGATTAATTCTCTTTCCACTTCTTACATTTTTAACTTTTTAAACCCAAAATTGATTAGGGGATTTTTGCCGATTGTAATACTTAAACTTTGTATACATAAGGATTTGGATAATGAACAATTATAAAGCTTATTGACTCAATTTGAACATGTGACTTGCATATCCATTTGATTTTCAATTGAGACTTAAAAGTCGACATGCATATTGACTTGAATATCAACTCGCATATTGACTCACACCTTAACTTGCCTATCGACTGGTACTGCCTATGATGTTTACGTGACTTTGGTAATGCAACTAAGAATAGAGATGAATACATATTTCACCTTGATGACTTCGATTAGCTTTAACAAAGCCTCTCCTTGTATTGACATTATTTTCTATACACTTTTTAGGGTTAACGAATTTATTCATTAACATTTTGGTACTAAAAGAAGGGCTTGAACCTCTGACTTCGTTAAAATCAAAAGAAGGGCTTGAACCTCTGACTTCGTTAAAATCCTAAGTAAAACTACCATAGCCTTCTTATTTAGGGCTTAAAGGACTTGGTCAACCAAGCATATTCCATTCAAAACCAACCTACCTTTGATTGCATCGACTAAGTCATGCCAATTGACCGTGTGAAGATGTCTGAACAAGGATCCTCCGAGCCTTGAACAACTAGGCCTACTTACACAATCACTAACGATTCCTGGCTTCATGAAGAACAAGTATTAAGAGTCAAAGCACTACAAGTCATTGGAAAATAAAAG
Organism: Allium cepa; assembly: GCA_030765085.1. Taxonomy (NCBI): domain Eukaryota; kingdom Viridiplantae; phylum Streptophyta; class Magnoliopsida; order Asparagales; family Amaryllidaceae; genus Allium; species Allium cepa. The sequence goes on along the minus strand of CM060932.1, from coordinate 508,258,363 downwards.
AAGATAAGTAGCAAATTATAACCCAGATAATGGAGCTTGAATCCGCTCCATCTAGAGTCGTCATTGATCTTTGCCCTAGGAAGACAATGCAAGAAGGACGATGTCTTCTTGAAAATAAGAAAAGAGATCCAAGTCAAAGGCAAGGGGACCATTTTTGAAAGAGAAATAACAAAGGATTTTGATTGACTCATTAGTAAGTGGGAAAATATTCTTAACTACTCTCAAGGATTAGGTGAAACTCGAAACTCTTTAAAAAGAAAGTTTATTATGGAAGCTAAGGAGCCTATCATGCATAAGAGAACCAAAAACAATTCTAAAGGATCAACTTCCAAAAGATCATAGCTTTCAAAGGACTACACTCTTACCACTTCTTATGAGAACATTTATCTCTTGACTAAAGATGAACTCAACCATTGGCCTTCACAAAAGAGAAGACCCAAGTTCGAATGGGATCGTGGAAAATCCTATTGCCATTATCATCTTGCAAATCATCATGATACAACTAATGCAAGAGCATGGATAGGATGATCGTTAATTTTTCGAGGTAGGTAAAACGTAACGAATTTGTAAAGAGATGTTAAATATGTTTAAAATAATGGATGGTTCTCCAAATAAGTGAATATACATGGTTAATGAGCAAGATTTCCTAAGGCAAACAACTTGGCAATCAAAGGCCCCTAGCCGTCAAAGGCTCATGACCACAAGAGGTCTCTGGTTATCAAAGGCTCATGATCGTAGGAGCTCCCTGGCCATCGAAGGTCCTAACTATCAAAGGCTCATGATTGCAAGAGGTCCCTGGCCATCAAGGGCTCTATAAAAGCCTTCGGTGTAGTCATTAAAGGACTTATTGAAGCACCTCCAAGAAAGAGGTCAGAGTAAGCCTTTAGTGTCATCGTCAAAGGCCTTACTAAAGCACCAGGAAATCCTTCGGTGCCATCATCAAATGCCTCACTAAAGCGACTCCTTGAGAGAGGAGGGAGTAAGCTTTTAGTGCCGTCATCAAAGGCCTTATTAAAGCACCATATCAATCTTCTATAGGAAGACCTAGCAAAATCCGAGCCAAGTATTGCTCCAAATCAATCAATCTTCTAAAGGAAGATCTATCAATATTCGACCAAGTAGCGCTTCAAATCGATCAAATCTTTTAAAGGAAGAACCGTCAAATGCGAGCTATTTATGCTTCCTGACAAATGCAATTTTTAACTACCAGATAAGGATTTTTGGTCTATTATTATTATTTCCAGATAAGGATTTTTTGTCTTCTATTATTTATGCTAGAAAAAAGTTTCTAGTTTTCTATAATTATCGTTAGATAAGGTTTCTGGTCATTTATTATTATTGCTAGATAAGTATTTTTGGTCTTCTATTATTTCTGCTAGGTAAAGGTTTCTGGTCTTCTACAATTATTGCCAGATAAGGTTTCTAGTCTTCTATTATTATTATTGCGGATAAGGATTTCTAGTCTTCTATTATTTCTGCCTGATAAAGGTTTCTGGTATTCTATTGTTATTGCCGGATAAGGATTTCCGGTCTTCTATTATTATTTTCAGGTAGAAATGATGATCTACCTTACTAGATACTAAATGGGATTTTCGAACTTCTATTCACACTATAACCAGATTGGATTTCTGGGCTTCTATTTAACTTGTTATTTAAAGAATTTTCCTAAATAGTAGAGCATCGCCGAATCAGTTTTCAATTTCTTCTGAAATATATCTGCTGAATATTTATGAAAAAGCAAATTCTTATATTGAGTTCTAAAAGAGCCCAACTAGAAATTTTCTTAGTAAGCAGACTATAAAAGTTCGAAGTACAGAAAGACAAGATATTGATTGACGTTCGATTCAAGACTACTTATTTTACATTTAAGATAACTTTTATTTCAATACAAGTTCGTTTATAACTAATATGTTACATGCAAAGTTACAGGAACAAAAATCAAATAGGAAAGAGAATCTATTTAAAGCAAATTTTCACTAAGGCTCAAGACTCTGTGCTTGCTATCAAGTCCATTGAAATTAAAGGATCAATAACATGGCGAATAACCACATCCAGAAGTTCTTTGATTTTTTTTCCTTTTTCTGAATGGTACTTACATCATCAATTGAGTCGATCTATGTTTTCAAAGCGCAATGGTGAGTCCTGTTGGATCAAAGTTTAATCATACTCTTTAATTCTTCGATCTTTTGATTAAGAGTATATTTTTCACGCTCAATCCCTTAAACTTTGCTTTCACATTCATTGATATGTTGAGATACTTTTTCGTCTCATTTCCTGCTAAAGTGTCGCATACATTCGTATTTAACTTTTCTACTCCATTGTGAGATTGTGTCATCATTTAAACCCGGAGGTAAGTTTAATAAAGTAGGGAATTCTTAGCTAACCAGAGATCGAGATCTGGTCATTCTCCCGTGAGTAGAGGTAGGAAGACCAACTTCACCTTCACTTGCAATAAGCTCTAACTGCTAACAATATACTTGGTTTTTCATTAGCTCCACTTTAAGATCGTTTATTTGTTGATGCAATTTAGCTATTTTAGCGTCAAAAGTCAATTGAGGGTTTGGATTCTAAAACTGACTCAATCCTCTCTATCAACTATTGAACTCTTTCATCCTTTACTTCTTCCAAGCTAAATGTTTGCTTTTTCATACCTTTAAAAATCACTCTCAGTTGTAAGTATTTCCTGTGTCACTTTTATGCCTTTGGATTATTCAAAAATAGTAAAGTTGAATCATCTTGGGAAGATTTCTTCTTCTCAATATCTGCTGACAATCTATCTCTGATTTCTACAACTCATGAGAAGGCACTAAGAGAATTAGATGTATGCACTAACTGAGTCTCCTATTAAGAATAAGTGAAATGAGAATTAACATATGACAGACAAACTTTTCTATTGATAAAAAGCAGAGTTTACAAGTAACACAGAAGGGAAAGATTACATCACAACTCTATCTCAAAACATTCAGATGACACTTAGAGTTTCAAAACTGCAGTTTTAGCTCTTTCGAATATCCTAGCTGGTAAAATGAGTGTTGAATAAAAAAGAAGCTTTAATTCCTTCTAGGATGTAAAAAGGAGGGAATCGAAAATAATCACATTCCCCTATTGGAGGGCTATCACGGCCACATATTAGTTTAGCATGATAGGATCGAATTTCGCTAAGTAACTTGTCCATTTCATTGCCCAAAAAGTCAATGGAGGCACGAAAACTGCATGCAGACGTCTTGCAAATCTGTGAGGAAGCAATGTCTCTCCAATTGGTATGTTTTATGGATTGAAGGTTTTTCCTTAAAATCCTTCTTTAACTTGACAAATTTACTCAAGAATTCCCTAGGGACCGGACTGCTTTTATAAATCTTTAGTGTACACAATATGCTAAAATTAGGCTAAGAATAAGAAAAACAAAAATGATAAAGTCCATAAGTAAACCAAGTTGCATATTACAATTATACAATCATTCGGGTTCGTACAAAATTGATTTCTTATACATTTAAGAAATAAATGTCTTCCTATTATATTTAAGTTTGTCGAGGGGAAAGAATGTATATAAGATATTATGTATATGTTTTAAAACAATTTTTTTTCGATATATATATATATATATATATATATATATTAATATATTAGTTTGAATTTGTAGTTACTGGATATTTTATTATGCAGATCTAGATCTGAAATTAAAACTTGAATTTTATATTTGAATTTGAACACATAGTTATTTATATTAATATTTACAATTACTTTATATTATAATATAAACTATATATATACGTAAACATTTACATTTACAAATATTATTTTTATAATATATAAAACTATATATATATATATATTTGTATATACATATATATTAGACAACACACATGTATATAGATGGGCTAGTATGTCCATTGCAGTGTAAATCCCAGCACTTATACATTGTACATGCATGTATGCATACATGTGTATATGGTACGCATATTATATTATATTATATTATATAAACATAATAATAAATAAAACTTTGTTTATAAATCAAATAAAATACTGATTTTATTTAAAAACAAATTTACTTATGTCATAAATAAATTTAGACTTCATAAGCCTAACAAGATCCAAAAAGGAATATTTTTCTTTTGAAATTTACCCATTTACCCCAATGTGTGATGGGCCAAATCCAAGAGTATGTAATGCAAATTATACTACATATACTACTATATAGTTTTAATAGCCAAAATATAACATATACGCTCTCTTGTATATCGCTCGATCCACCCTAGAGCGATAACTCATACTCTATCTTTAGTGGATCCCTATACTATTAGGGTTAACTACGCAGTCTTAGCTCTAATACAAATATGACGATCGCGCTATACCCTTGGTACCCAATATAACATGTATATGGCGTTGTAGTGCCACCCGACCGATGCAAATCAATTATCAAGCGGTAAAATAATCAACTTTAAAGGACAAGCTATCATATATCTCAAAGCGCAAGGATTTGAGATGTGTAAATAACATAGATCTAAGGAGCTAAAGGTGGATCTGGATCCTACTATTTCATCTCAATTCGAATCAACATTCAACACTCCCTATAATGGCTAGCCATTAATGCCCTTATTTGGGCCACCTGATTGCTCTAAGGCCGATCGAATAAATGTGCAATTAATTCCGATTCAAATGCACATCGATATAAATTAATTAAATAGAATTTTATAACTAATATTTCAAAATATTAATTACTTTATAATAAATATAATAATTAAATCATGCGGTATTCGGAGTATTCAACGTTTCGATTGTGTGACTCTTAGGTGTAAATTCGATCAGCGATTAATATCAAATAATTTGAATACTAACGTTCACAAGTCGTCTTAGCTAGTGGTATGACATTTTGGCCAAATTTATTACTTACTTAGCCTTAGTAAAATCCATCTTTACTTATTTAAGCGTTACCTAGACAATTATTTACATCAATTCTCTTTATCAAAACTATATCATGTTAGGACATATTGAATTTGAAAATGGTCAAAATTCCAAAATCATCCATATTCAACTTTATAGTCCAAATACAAATTCCTTGGTAGAATAATAACAATTATTATTAACCGAACTACTCTAGCCAGAGATTTTGGCTTCGAGTTGACTCAGCTGATCATAATACTAACCTCGTATAATTGAGGAGACGAATCCTCTATTGAATAGCACTTCGAATGCTTTCACTTAACCCATTTGTAGTCAGGTGATGGACGTCGTGCCATGATTTAACTATAATCAAAGTAGACTTCCCACATTTAAGATCAACAGTATTCTCAAGTCAAGAGAACTGTGTAAATTTGTCACATTGATATTTTATGTTTGTTTTTAGTTTTATTAATGAATATAAAACTATAAAGTGAGTCATTCCATATTTATCCAATAAATATTAGTACGTAATCCCTTAGTACTCCCTCCCCCTCCCCAACAGTCATGAGTAATACAGTGCTCGACCTTTGGAAAGTGTTAAGTACTATAATCTTATTCGATGCATCGATATCTAGTCTCGATACAACTTGACTATGAATATTTAAAATGATGTGTTTATTATATTATGATAAAGTACTCACAATTAGAACAATTGTAATTACTATAAAAAAACATGTCATTTATGGATTTTCTTTCGAATATACTTAAATTGAATAATTCATTACAATACATTATAAAAAGTATATAATAGAAAGAAAACACATTTTATTTTGGGCAAAAATTTATTACAGAGGTAATAATTTATAATAAATTACAAATTTTCTCCCAGGGCATACCCCTCACTCTATCACATAGATGAAAACTACTTGTGCAGCTTTCCTTAAATAGAGACTAATTGTTCTTATTATAGGTTGTAAGAATGAATCTTATGACAAGGAATGCTGCTACGACTTTAATGTCTAGACTTAAAAGAAGAAGTAGGCTCAGGGGTTGCTAACCGTAACTTACAAGCTATGTTAACAAAGATGATGAGAAACATGCTTCAATATGCCTAAAGGGCTGCTTTTACTACTGTTGTTGGTGGTGGTGTTCCAATGTAGGCGCCCAAGGCCGACTTTTCTTAACTAAATGAGAATTATTTTAGCCTAAAAGGCAAACTATTTCTTGGGACGGAATCTGCTGTGGAGGTCCAAGAGTGGATGGATACTTGAGAAAGAATCTTCGAGGACGAAAAATTAGGAGATACTACGAAGACGAAGCTGGCCTTAAGACAGCTTCAGAGGTGGGCGAAGGGATAGTGGAATACCATCAAGATTATTACACTAGAAGACTAGATCACCTGGGAACAATTTAAGACGAGGTTTGAGGAAAAATTTATACTGGCTGCTTAGAAGTCAGTTTTGTCCAATAAGCTTGCCTGTGTTAAACAAGGAGATATGACTATCTCGGAGTAAGTGGCCGAGTTTGACATTATATCAAACTATGTCCTATCTTTCATTAATACTCTATTGAAAAAGAATGAAAAGTTCATTATGGGGCTGGACGATTATCTCGGGAGAAGATTGTTGGTCATATTGATGAACCTTTCAAAAAATTGGTATAGAAGACTCTCCGACATTAGAGTTTACACCCAAAGCTAAGAATGTCGTGTTGTTGCTTCTAAGGAAGGGCCTAGGGCACAAGTGAGCGTGGATGGCAAAAGAAAATGGAACAACAACAATTAGAAGATGTAGTTTTAAAAGGATGGTTTGAAGATGGACAAGTGGGAATCTAATTGCTATAACCGTTAAGAGAGGCCACCTTAGCAAGAACTGCAAGAAATAGAAGAGTGGTAAAAAGTAATGCTTTAACTATTATAAAGCTTAGCATTTGATAAGTTACTGTCTAGAACCACTGAAAAAGAAGGAGGTGGTGTCTGCTTACGCGCTTAAGGTGATTCCAACTTCATCGAGTGCTCCATCAACGAAGGAGAAGCGAAAAGGCATTATCATCCAAGGCATACTTCCTGTTTGTGGTATGCATATTCATATTTTATTTGATACTAGTGCATCACATTATTTTATATCTAGTGACCTAGTGGATAGGTTAAGGTTGAGTCAAAACCTAGTAGATAAACCCCTAGTTGTATCGAAACTCATCGGTGGTTTAGCTAATTTGAGTTTGGTCTTTCATGTCATTTTGTTGTCGAGTCATGGTGACATGTTTTCCTATGATTTCTTTCTTAGTTTCGTGGATCTGGTATCATTTTAGGGGTGGACTAGATTAAGAAATATGGATCAAAGTGGACTATGGGAGATTGATGGTGGCGATAAGACAATGAGCGTAGGCTAGAATTGAGTTCCATGTCGATGATGTAATGATGGTTGGCTTCTTATATTTACACAAGATCCCTTGTGAGGAATTATCATCGGTACCACAACAAGGGAATATTCTAACATATTTGAGGAGGTGACCAGATTACCTCTATAACATGAGATTAAGTTCTACATTAATTTGGTGAAGGATGCGAGACCTGTAGTTATGCCACTGAGGCATATGGCGCCTAGAGAGCAGGGGGCCACCCAGAGGTGCAAGTGAATGACATATTGAAGCGAGGGTTCATTCAACGTGGTATATCTTGGAAGGGAGTGCTCGTAGTGTTCGCCAAAAAGGTAGATGGCTTCTTTTGACTTTGTGTTGATTACTGTCAGCTAAATAAAGTAACGAAGAAGAACAAGTATCCACTCTCGTATATCAATGACTTATTCGATCAGCTCCATGGTGTTAGAGTGTTTTCTAAGATAGACTTAGTAACAAGGTTCCACCAATTGAGAGTGGCAACAGAAAGTGTGCTCGTTGATGTGTTTCGTACGCCATCATTATTTTATGAGTGGTTGATTATGCCATTCGGACTAACCAATGCACCAACATACTTTTTCGTTCTCGCGAATCTTATTTTTAGAGATCTATTGAACAGGTTTATGCTTGTGTACATTGATGATAGTTTCATATTTTCTTGGATGGAAGAGTAACATAAGACACACTTGAGCATTGTCCTAGGGGTGCTTAGAAAACACCAACTAAAGGTGAAATTTTCCAAGTGTCACTTCTAAAGTAGAGAAGTGCGATTCTTAAGTCATGTTGTTTCCAATCAGGGTATTGTTGTAGATCCTGCGAAGACTGATACTCCATGATTGGAATCAACCCAGAAATGTTGTAGATGTGAGGAGCTTTCTCGGATTGGCGGCATATTATAAATATTTTATTAAGGACTTCTCTAAGGTAGCAGAACAATTAACTAATTTGACGAAGAAGAACTGAACATTTGTTTGGGACGTGAGATGTTAGCATGCATTTTGACATCAGTTTGAAAATTATATCTTTCCTCATTGTATCAAATCGCACTAAATACTCACATCATATGTTCTCCATAAACATAAAAATATTCACTAAAACGGGTATTACAATCTCAAAACTTCGCATGTTTACTAGACCTGAATGTGCTTTCTTAGTAAAACCCAACTCCATTGAAGCAAATTTTGCTGAAAGCCCACACAATTCAAAATATTAAACATTTTGTGTGTATCTCTTAGTAAAAGATATCACATGTACTGTTACTTAATTATTTCTAACCATGTATCTTGATTTTTTTTGAATCTGTACCACCCACTTCAGAGTGAAAACAATCATTTAAAATATATGTAATATTAATGTGTTACAGTAGTACATTCTTAGGATTTTTGATACCCAAGTTTTCAAGCACAATTCAAATGAACTTTGACAGCTAATGTCAGTATAATCCAAAAATCAATATCCAATTTACCCAGGTACAACCAAACAATAATAAAAATTAAAGGAAAAGTTAAAAATACTGGCTATTATTGTAGCTCCAAAGGTCTAAAGGCGGTTCGGTCACGAATGCGTGACAATATGGTGATTTTCTATCAACCTTTTTTCAAATGGCTTTAGGCTGTAAATAAATACTCACTGGGCTCTTCATCTATTGGAATGTTTAATACATCGTCAGGCAACATTCTGAGAATCAGGATTTTGCATTGATAAGATATAATATCATAACCAAAGATAAATTGCAGTTATGGTAAGTGGATAAGGTGTGATGAAGGGGAAATCAGGGACATGGTTGTTGATGAAGCTATAATGAAGGATAATTTTTCAGTGATTTAATATAATTTGGAATTATAGTTTGAGGATAAGGTTATGGGAGCTCTAATATTAGGGTTAGGGTTCAAGACTGAGGTCTTGCATAGTGGGAGATGTTGCTATAGATTTTTCCTAAAGAAAGGAGAGAGGAGAACTGGACGTTGGGACCACAAAATCCTTGATTTTGAGATAATGAAATGAGAGTAGGAGATTCCTCTTCCAAGGAACTGAAGAAGAATAAGGCCATGTAGAAGTCAGGTGATAAGATAACAACTTTTACAGCCGCTAAAACTTTAGAGCCCGCCTAATAAAATTTTGCTCATATAACAATTACCTATTACGCTATTTTCTATTCACACCGCCTTAAAAAGTAGCATTTTACATTTTTATTTTTTATCTGTAATTGCTTGTTGATGAAGCACTTACCTCGCGGCTGACTCATCGATTCCTTGAGTCGCGAACGACTCATCGCGTTGCCACCTCCATCCACGACCCACGAGTCAATCACGGCCGACTCATCACAATTCGTGACTCATCCCCATCGCCATCCATTTCCCCACGACTCATCCCCCTCACCGACTCACGACTCAACTCTACCGAGTCAACTCATCCCATCAAAACCCTCTCCGCGACCCACGATTCATCCAACCCTACGACCCACGACTCACCCTTCTCCGCGACTCACGATTCATCTCAAAAAAACCATCGGCTTGCTCCAAATCCCTACCGAGACATGACTTTTCCCCTCCTCTATAAATCGTGAATGACCTAAAGCCTACATCGCGATCGAAGACCAATTTCCTTAAGTCGCGAATCAGTTCTTTCCTTAAGTCGCGAATCATTTCCTTCCTTAAGTCGCGAACGACTTATTTGGGCGCAACTGTTTGTTGAGACGCGAAGGAAGTTTTGATGAGTCGTAGCCGAGATATTCTATGAGTCGAAGCTGGGTTAATGAACCGTTACCGAGTCATCTTCAAAACGCGAAGAAGGAGCTGAGTCACTGCATTTCTTAAGTCGCGTGTACTGATTGTGTTGTAATTTTCTTTAAGTCTTTGTGTTGTGTCATAAACCCTATAAATAGGGACATAATGTCATTGTAATAGGAGTTGAATATGGAATAAAAATTTCTTGTTGATTGCTTTGTGCTTTCTTCTCTAATTGGTAGTCGAGTGAAATCTCCTATCTCCGCCTACGACATTCGAGTACGCTCGAATCTTCGTTTGTGAAGCCGATTCACGAAATCAAGTGCGCTTGATCAACGTCGAAGAATCGTAGATCTTTGTTTCTCGGTATCGTGCGCGATCAACGAGACGAAGATAGCTAGAATCCGGCATCTTTGGATCAACGGATTTGGGCATTGCAGTATTTTCAAATCACCGATTGCTACATTTCATCAATTGAAGTTTGTTTTGAAATATCCGCTGCGTCAGTTTGGTATCGGAGCTAGATTACAAGGATTTTGCATCATTTGGAGATTTGGGTTTGGAGAAGTTGAAGTTTAGAGATCGAATTTGCAAATTGTCGAGAAGTTTGGAGTTTGAAGTTTGTGTTCGTCGTGTTCATATTGAAGTTGCAACCAGAGGAGAACTTTCGATCCATTTCATTTCGGATCAAAGTTGAAAAGGGGTTTGAGCCAAGAGTTGAAGCATCACTTTGCTATTATTGTTGAAGGAAGGCCGTGTATACTCAAGAAGTAGCCGAGCCTTGTGAAGTTGTTTTGAAGTTTGAAGCCAAGCTAAGGAACCGTGACTTGTTTGATTTTGTGTTGAAGTTTTGATTTGTTGAAGTTTATTGTTTAAATATTTTGCGAAGTTCAATCATGCCACCGAGACGAGCTCAACGTCATCGCAATATTAATGCCTTGTATGGAAGAGAAGAGGCCGATGAAATGGAGCAACGAATCCACGAGAGCTTTACTGAAAAGTTGAACGAAGGAATTGGTCGATTAGAGAGAATGATGCTTGAAATGAATCAAAGTAGAAGAAGAATTTCACCTGAATCAAACCGTGGGGGTAGTAGAGTTTCATCACATTCAGAACGGGAGAGGAGAGAAAGTCAAGAGCATAGAAGTGTTGGTAATCGAAGTAGGAGGAATGTTGATGATCGGGATCGAAGGGATGTTGGTAGTAGGAGTGGTGGTAGAGATGTTGGAGGACGTGAACGACAACGATATACTTCAGATTTTGATGAGGAATTTGTTGGTGACGGAGGGAGTATGCATCGAGATAGAGAACAAACACGACGTCAGAATCGAGATGTAGACGATGATCGTCGATGGGAATCGGGAATGAATATGGAGATTCCAGAATTTAAAGGCGGGATGGTTGCTGAGGAGTTCTTAGACTGGTTATCTAATGTTGAAGAAATCTTTGATTTCAAGAAAGTGCCGGAGAATCGTCGAGTGAAGTTGGTTGCTACTAGATTGAGGGGAAGAGCATTGGCATGGTGGCAGCAAACTAAACTTACACGAGAACGGATGGGGAAGTCGAAGGTTGTTGAGTGGGATAAGATGAAGAGGTTGATGAGATCTACTTTCTTACCTTACAACTATCAATCACTTATGTACCAGAGGTTGCAGAATCTGAGGCAAGGGACAAAGTCTGTTAGTGATTATGCTGATGAATTTTACCAACTCATTGCAAGGAACGATATTATGGAAACTGAAGAACAGTTAACTGCTAGATTCATTGGGGGATTGAGAATGCAGATCCAGGATATGGTTAATATGTTTGATCCAAGATCTGTAGCAGAGGCACATCAGAAAGCGTTAGCTTGGGAAAAGCAGGGAATGCGTGGAGGTGGTGTGTTTACTAATTCTAACAATCAAGTGAAAGGGGCCAGTGGAAGTTCTAATGTTCCTAAACCTGTCAGTAAGCCAATTGTGAAAGAGGGTGAGAAGGCGAAGGTTAATAGTGAGTTCAAATGTTATAATTGCCAGGAAATGGGTGATAAAAGCAATGAGTGTCTGAAGCCGAAGAAGAGAACTATGATAGTTGAAGCTGAGGATGAGGATGAAGAGGCTGAGTGTTTTAATTCCTTACCGGTTAAGGAGGAAGACTTGTTATCAAGAGACGAAGGATATTCATTGATGACGAGGAGGAGTTGTTTGACACCAAAGCAAGAGGAGGGAGACAGTTGGTTAAGGAATAACATATTTCAGTCTACTTGCACTATTCTTGGAAGAGTTTGTAAATTCGTTATTGATGCTGGGAGTTGCGATAACATTATCTCTACAGAGGCAGTAAAGAAGTTGGAATTGAAAACCGAGAAGCATCCTAAACCGTACAAGTTAGCTTGGTTGAGGAAAGGAGGTGAGGTGAAAGTTGGAAGGAGAGCTTGTGTTAAATTTTCAATTGGGAAGAAATACAAGGATGAAATTTGGTGCGATGTTGTAGACATGGACGTATGTCATCTGTTGTTGGGCAGACCATGGCAGTTTGATAGAGCAGTTCAACATGACGGTCGTGCTAATAGCTATAGTTTCATGTTTGAGGACATTAAAATTACTTTAGTTCCTAAGAAGCAGCAACAGAAAGAAAGCAAGCTGGAGGAAATTGAAGAATTGAAAACTCTGTTAACTTTGAAGGAGTTTGTCAAGGAAGTCGAAGAAGAACTTGAAGTGTACTTGTTGATTGGACGAGAGTGTAACGAAGAGGTTGAAATTCCAGAAGAAGCAAAACCAGTTTTGAAAGAATTTGAGGATGTATTCCTAGAGGAGTTGCCTAAGGAGTTGCCGCCACTGAGAGATATTCAACATCAAATCGATCTTGTTCGGGGAGCCGTATTACCGCATAGACCACATTATCGAATGAGTCCGAAGGAACATGAGGAGTTGAGGAGACAGGTGGAAGAGTTACTTGAGCAGGGATGTGTGCAGGAAAGTTTAAGTCCATGTGTTGTGCCAGCTTTATTAGTACCGAAGAAGGACGGGACGTGGAGGATGTGCACTGACAGTCGAGCATTGAATAAGATTACTGTGAGATATAGATTTCCAATGCCGAGATTGGATGATTTGCTAGATCAGTTGAGTGGGGCAGCTATCTTTTCAAAGATTGATTTGAAAAGCGGTTATCATCAAATTCGGATTAGACCTGGAGACGAATGGAAGACAGCCTTCAAGACGAGAGAGGGGTTGTACGAATGGTTGGTTATGCCATTTGGTTTATCAAATGCACCTAGTACGTTCATGCGGGTGATGAATCAAATCTTTAGACCATTCATTGGGAAATACGTGGTGGTTTATTTCGATGATATTCTGATATATAGCAGGAGTACGGAGGAGCATGTTCAACATTTGAAGGAAGTGTTGATTATTCTTCGTGAGGAACAATTTTATGCTGCTACGAAGAAATGTGTGTTTATGACACACAGTGTTTTATTTCTGGGTTATGTTGTTTCAGGAGAAGGTATTCAAGTTGATCAGAGTAAAGTTGAGGCAGTCAGGAATTGGCCACAGCCAAAGACAATTACGGAAGTGAGAAGTTTTCATGGGCTAGCGTCATTCTACCGAAGATTCATTACACACTTCAGTAGCGTAATGGCTCCAGTTACTGATTGCATGAAGGATAAACAGTTTTCGTGGACAGAAGAAGCCGGGATTTCTTTTGAACGAATCAAAGAACTGTTGACGACAGCGCCAATTCTTGTTTTACCTAATTTTCAGTTGTTGTTTGAGCTACACACTGATGCATCAAAAGCTGGGATTGGGGGAGTGTTGAGTCAGCAGGGGAGACCTATTGCATATTTCAGTGAAAAGTTATCAGGGGCAAAGATGAGATACAGTACATATGACGTTGAATTTTACGCTGTTGTGCAAGCTGTTAAGCATTGGAGACACTACCTATTTCAGAAGGAATTTGTTCTTTACACTGATCATGAAGCTTTGAAGCATTTACAGTGGCAGGATAAAATTTCAGCGAGACATGCATCATGGATTGCTTATTTACAGCAGTTTACTTTTGTCGTTAAACACAAATCAGGGGTGACGAACCGTGTAGCTGATGCTTTGAGTAGAAGGAGTCATTTGTTAACAACATTGAAGGTTGAAGTGACGGGATTTGAATTATTGCCAGAGATGATTGAAGAAGATTCTTACTTTGTGGAATATGTTGAGAAAGTCAAGGAAGGGAGTACCAATGAATTTATGTTGGTTGATGGATTCTTGTTTAAAGGAAATCAGTTATGTATTCCAGAGGGCAGTTTGAGAATGAAAATTATCAAGGAGTTGCATGAAGAAGGTCATGTAGGTAGAGATCGTACATTGCAGTTGATTTCTCAATCTTACTTTTGGCCGTCGATGAGAAAAGAGGTTGAAAGATTTGTAGAGAGGTGCCATATTTGCCAGGTTTCGAAGGGAACAGCAACGAATGCAGGGTTGTATATGCCGCTACCTGTACCGTCTAAGCCATGGGTGGATATCAGCATGGATTTCGTTTTGGGTTTGCCTAGAACTCAGAGGGGGAATGATTCTATATTTGTTGTGGTGGACAGGTTTTCGAAGATGGCACATTTTATAGCCTGTAAGAAGACAGCGGATGCAGTTCGAGTGGCTCAGTTGTTCTTTAAAGAAATCTATCGTTTACATGGGTTGCCGGAGTCTATTGTTTCCGACAGGGATACCAGATTTTTAAGTCATTTTTGGCTTAGTTTGTGGAAGATGGTGGGAACGAAGCTGAATTTTAGTAGTGCTTATCATCCGCAAACAGATGGACAGACAGAGGTGGTGAATAGATCGTTGGGAAACTTGTTACGATGTCTTGTGAAAGACAATTTAAAGAGTTGGGATGTGAAGTTGTGTCAAGCTGAATTTGCTCACAATCATGCAAATAACCGAAGTACAGGTTTCAGCCCATTTCAAATTGTATATTCAAGTTTACCAAAGGGGCCGTTGGATTTGACGATGGTTCCACAACCGAAGGGGACAGTTAAGCGGGCTGCAGATTTTGTTGATGGGTTGACGGAATGCCATAGAATCGTTCAGGAACGATTGGGAAAGACAAATGAAAAGTATAAACAAATGGCAGATAAGAAACGAAGAAGTGTAGTTTTCAAAGAAGGTGATTTGGTTTACGCGGTATTGACGAAAGATCGTTTTCCAGTTGGAACTTACAATAAGTTGAAAGCACGAAAGATTGGTCCAGTAGAAATCTTGAAGAGGATCAATGATAATGCGTATCGATTAAGGTTGCCGGAAGAGGTCCATACTTCTGATGTTTTCAATGTCAAACATTTAATTCCGTATTATGGGGAGGAACTTGACGAAGACAACGAAAATGTGAATTCGAGGACGAATTCTTTCCAACAAGGGGAGGATGATGAAGCACTTACCTCGCGGCCGACTCATCGATTCCTTGAGTCGCGAACGACTCATCGCGTTGCCACCTCCATCCACGACCCACGAGTCAATCACGGCCGACTCATCACAATTCGCGACTCATCCCCATCGCCATCCATTTCCCCACGACTCATCCCCCTCACCGACTCACGACTCAACTCTACCGAGTCAACTCATCCCATCAAAACCCTCTCCGCGACCCACGATTCATCCAACCCTACGACCCACGACTCACCCTTCTCCGCGACTCACGATTCATCTCAAAAAAACCATCGGCTTGCTCCAAATCCCTACCGAGACATGACTTTTCCCCTCCTCTATAAATCGTGAATGACCTAAAGCCTACATCGCGATCGAAGACCAATTTCCTTAAGTCGCGAATCGGTTCTTTCCTTAAGTCGCGAATCATTTCCTTCCTTAAGTCGCGAACGACTTATTTGGGCGCAACTGTTTGTTGAGACGCGAAGGAAGTTTTGATGAGTCGTAGCCGAGATATTCTATGAGTCGAAGCTGGGTTAATGAACCGTTACCGAGTCATCTTCAAAACGCGAAGAAGGAGCCGAGTCACTGCATTTCTTAAGTCGCGTGTACTGATTGTGTTGTAATTTTCTTTAAGTCTTTGTGTTGTGTCATAAACCCTATAAATAGGGACGTAGTGTCATTGTAATAGGAGTTGAATATGGAATAAAAATTTCTTGTTGATTGCTTTGTGCTTTCTTCTCTAATTGGTAGTCGAGTGAAATCTCCTATCTCCACCTACGACATTCGAGTGCGCTCGAATTTTCGTTTGTGAAGCCGATTCACGGAATCAAGTGCGCTTGATCAACGTCGAAGAATCGTAGATTTTTGTTTCTCGGTATCGTGCGCGATCAACGAGACGAAGATAGCTAGAATCTGGCATCTTTGGATCAACGGATTTGGGCATTGCAGTATTTTCAAATCACCGATTGCTACATTTCATCAATTGAAGTTTGTTTTGAAATATCCGCTGCGTCACTTGTTATAGCGTATATAGCTGAAACCCTATTTGTCAATGTTATAAATAACCTTTTTTGTAGTATAAATAATTAATGTAACATATTATGAGAAGTATATAATAAAATGAAAAACACCTTTTGTTTGGAATGAGATAATATTACATAGCTAATAATTTACGGTAAATTACAGAATTGCCCCTGGAGAATACCTTTAACCCTATCAAATTTTGTATTTATGAAAAAATGTGCAAATTAAAATCATATTTAATATAAATATGATTTTGATCCCATTTAAAAATTATTATTTTTAAATAAATTTAATTATGTTAAGTGAGTGTCAATATACTCATATTTTATTAATTCTCCTTTCTTGCAGTGAGGATAAAGCCAAAATATGAAGGGGAGATCCCATAATTATGAATAACAAGTTATTTATAATTCAGTAATGGAATCCAAAGGTTGGAAATGGAAGTAACAGTATAACTTCAGTTCCAATTTGGGTTCAATTCTCCAATATCCCAATCTATGCATGGTCACACTTAGGGATAAATTGGTTGTCATCAATGTTAGGGAAGTTGTTGTGTATGGTTGAGTACACTGAAAAGCATGATAGAATATCGTATGCGAAATGTATGATTGAAGTTAAACCAAACCAAGAACTTGTCAATAGCTTCCCTGTAAAACTGCTTGATGGAAAAGTCTAGATTGTTCAAGTTAGGTACTTATGGAAACCAGATGTATGCACAAGTTGTATTCCCTTTGGTCATAAACCTGAACATTGCATTCTTGCTTCCGAGAAAATAGATAGTGAAAGGAGATAAGCAAATACTGATATGGAATACAATAGGATGAAGAAAAGTGAAGTTAATGGTCAGAACAAAAATAAGGGTATACAGAGACAAGGAGTGCAGAGGAAAAATTGGCAAAAGGTGAATAGAAAAGTTAAAATGGGCAAAGGAGGTCATAAACCCTATAAATAGAGGAGGAAGAGGGTGCAATTAATAACACTTTGGGAAATGACAAAGCAAATGCTGACACGCAAGATTATGATGGATTAATTGATGATAACCTCCTATCAACCAACAAATTCCAATGCCTGGGTGAAATTGGTGAAGAAGAACAAGGCATAACTAAAGAAAACTTTATGCACAATGAAAATAATGCTGCACTGGAATCTTGTGTCTCCCATGGAACACAACGTGATACCATGCATGCATGTAAAGACACAACTAATCCTATCCTTTATTTTCCTCCAAATAAATCCAATCCTTCTTTTGATGCAACAATAAATAATGAAATAAATGCCTCCACCTGCTTTGCTTACCATGTCCCATTTCCCTCTTCAAACCAAACAACCCAGTTTTCTTCAATCCCATCTTCTTCTGTTAACCTCAGCCCACATTCAAAGTCCATATCCAACCATGATGACATAACACTCAATGTCAAATCTTACTCCCCAGACCATACTTACCGATCCCTGCTCCCGCTGGTTATCATGACCCTGACATGCCACCCAATGCCACATCCTTTAATACTTTAAACACCACAATTACTACTCCAGTTTCTGTTCCCAAGAACAATACCTCCATTGGCAGCCAATCAAAGCAATTTAGAAACAAGAAACATAAGAAATACAACCTCTGTGATCTCAATGAAGCCAACATTATTCTCCCCTCCTCCATTATCCCTGAAAATGATAATGATGGTTCTCCTGCAACCAGGAGAAAGCAAAGTATGCAAACTCCTTAACCAAATAAGTGATATGTTACATAACATAGCTACTTGGAATGTGCGTGGTGCCCATTGTGATATCAAGATTGATCGAATAAAACAATTTATTGGAGCAAATGACCTCCACTTGGTTGCTGCGTTGGAAACTAAATTAAACTTATCCCTAACTACTAGTGCCAATAATCTAATCAACCCCCTCTGGACCCTTCACCACAATCTCCCAGAGGCTCCTTATGGCCGCATCATGTTGCTTTCTAATCCTAATACCTTCTTTATTAACCCCATTCTCTCGAACAAACAGTTCATCCATTGTCACATACTTCACTTGCCAACCATGAAATCCATGTATATTACTATTATATATGCTGCTAATCAAGCTAGCACTAGACAAATCCTTCATAACTACCTCCCTCACTTTGCCTAAGAATCTCATCCTTGGATTGTTTTAGGTGACTTTAACTGTCTTCTCAATCTGGATGACAGACATGGAGGGAACTCAGCCAATTTAAATAATAATGATATTACTATTCTTAGAAATTCAATTGCCTCCTCCTCTCTTATCCAAATTCCTTTTGTTGGTTCAAGATTCTCTTAGAATAACAGAAGCAGATCTGGATTTAGAATCTTCAGCAAAATTAACAATGCCTTTTGCAACATGACTGCTATAACCTTCTGCCTGCCGTTAAATTAAACCACCATCCCCTCTGATTTCAGACCATTCTCCACAATTAATCTCCTTTGGGGATGCTACCGTTAAGAGGGCTTCCTCTTTTAAATTTTTTAATGCTTGGATTCAAGATCCAGAATTTTTAAATATTATTTCAGTTGCTTGGAACAATTTTTTTTATGGTAATCCAACGTTTATTTATCGACTGAAAATGAAGTAGGTCAAAAGGGATCTAGGAGCATGGGCAAAGGCAAAATTTGTAAGTGGAAGGCTCTTGTCAGATACTTTGAAAGTCAGGCTGATAGAAGCCCTGGACAAAACAAAGAACCATCCTGATGATATGAATGCAGCTGTGATTGAATCAAATCTTTCTGACTAGTACAAAAAAGCCCTTATTATTAAAGACAGCATGAGGAAACAAAAGCTTATGCAAAGTGGGATGCTTTAGGGGATAGGAATTCAAGCTATTATCATGATTCTCTCATGATCAAGCAGACTAAGTCTCATATATATAGCATACAGGACCAATATGGGCAACAAGAAAGCACCCCTCATCAAGTGGATAAAGCCTTCTTACACTATTTCTCTGGCCTGCTAGGTAATACTTCAAAATTGTCACCTGATCTATCCATTATAAATGATCTGCCTCTTCCTGCTCTCAATGATGACCAAATTAAAAGGCTATCTAATGTTGTAATTGAGGAGGAAATTAAAATAAGTATAGTTAGCATGAATAAGGACTCTTGTGGAGGGCTAGATGGGTTAACCACTCTTCTTTACAACTTGCTGGGAAATTATTTGTAAGGTTACTTATAAGGCAATCACTAATTTCTTCAATCGTAACTCAATGCTTTCTGGAATAAATGCTGTTAATCTCACTCTAATCCCCAGATCTAACCATCCTGGTAATGTTATGGACTACAGACCAATTGCTTGTTGCAACATAATCTATAAATGCATCTCCAAAATAATTGCCTCAAGATTGAAAGTTGTGCTACCAACCTTGATATCTAGCAACCAAGCTGCCTTCATGCCCGAAACAAGTATTCTGGACAATGTGTTAATTAGCCATGAGTTGCTGAAAAAACTATAACAAGGTGAATGTGTCTTCTAGAGCCTTACTGAAATTAGACATAAGAAAGCATATGATTCTATTCAATGGCATGCCATTGTTAGGGTGATGGCAAAAAATGAAATTTCCACATCATTTTATTGCTTGGATCTATACCCGTCTATCTACTGTACACTTATCTCTATGCTACAAAGGATCTTCCTATGGGTATTTCAAGAGCAATCAAGGAATTAGGCAGGATTATTAAGAGATTACTTCTTTTCAGCATCTGGGCCGGGCCTATAGCCCATATTTTCATTTCTTTCTTTTGTTCCTTTTACCACCTGTATAAATACAATATGTACAGAGATTGTAATGTATTCTTTTGCTTCAACTAAAAACTGCAATAAAGATATTGATTCATTTCTTCAAATCTTATTTTGGTATCAGAGCTAAATCTTGCCGAAAGGCATTTAATTCATATCTTTTCTTCCCTTTCATCATATCTTGAAGATTGAAAGGGAAATTTTGTGTGACTCCTCAGAAAAACATCATCATCAGAGTTCATATACCGTTCTTGATCAAGAGCATCTGTTCTCATCGATGTTCTAGTGCTTCCTGAGTTTGGATCAGAGAAATCTCCTCATTTCCAACCGGTGACAACAAGAACATCTTCATTTTCTTTTTCCCTCTGGTCCACAGAGAAGCTCTCTACCTGCAGTGCATGTGTATTATACCAATTTCATTGATATAATTCACACCCACCATTTTCTTGATTCAAACTGATTTCTTGGCAGCAAACTGGTGCCTGCCACTCCAAGAAACACAGTTTCTTGCAAGATGGGAGACAATGCTGAAGATTCTGGGTCAGTGACTTCAAGAAGGGAAGACAATGATACTACAAGCATCCCTGCATTGATTAAGCCAAAGAGCCATGTCATTACTATTCCCCTTGATGAAGACAACTACATCTTATGGAAATATCAGGTAGAGATGGCATTAAAAGGCTATGGCCTTCAAGAATTTGTGCAAGGTACAAAAGCAGTGCCACCTGCAGTCATTTTAGATAAAGACAGAAACTCAGTTAGTAATCCAGAGTATATTCAACATCAGAAACAGGATAACTTACTTGCATCATGGTTAATATCATCTGTAAGTGCCAATCTTTTATCACAAATTGTTGGGTGCAATACATCATATGAGATCTGGTCCACTATAGGCCAGATTTTTAATTTTCAATCATCTGCTCGAATTATGCATTACAAAAGAGAACTACAAAATGCTAAAAAAGGGGACATGCCCATGAGAGAATACATCACCAAGATCAAGAATTTGTGTGACAGACTTAGTGCAGTAGGACATAAGGTTGCAGAAAGTGATCAAATACTCACTCTCACCAGCGGTTTGGATGAAGAATATGAGTCAATTGTCACATTCATATCTACACAACCTGTGTTACCGAATCTGCAATATGTACATGCTGCCCTGCTAGCTCATGAGGGAAGAATTGAGCAAAGAAAAGCTATACAAGGAGATATTAATATCAACTTTGATGTAAATACAAGAAACAAGAACCAAGCAAAAACATCCAACAGTTCCAACAACCCCAGTTCTCAAGTTCAACGAGGAGGTCAGTCTCAAAGAGGCAGGGGTAGAGGAAGATCTAACAGTTACAGCAGAGTAAAGTGTCAAATTTGCGAGAAAATGGGACACATGGCAAACAAGTGCTATTTCAGATTTAACTCCGAGTACAACGCAGGACAGCAAGGACAGTCAAGTCAAAAGACACACAATGCAAACATGGTTCAAGTAAATCAGCAAAACAGAAGCAACACAGATGATACAAATGAAGATGCAGTCAAGAATGATGATGCAAGCATAGATGATTGGTTCCCAGATTCAGGTGCAATAAACCATGTCACTAACAACCTTCAGAATCTAAATTTAGGGAACAGGAAATACACAGGTACGCACTCTGTTCTTATGGGTGATGGTGAAGCCATAAAAATATCACATGTTGGAACTGGCAGTGTCAAAGGGGGTAGGTCTCTCTTTTTAAATAACTTATTGAGAGTGCCTAGGATTAGAAAGAATTTAATAAGTGTTTCTCAATTTGTCAAGGACAACAATGTGTACTTTGAGTTTCACCCAAAATTTTGTCTTGTTAGAGACTTACTAAATAAAAATATACTGCTACAGGGTGAACTGGACAAAGGTCTGTACAAGTTCAGCAACATGGGCACAAGAAAACCCACTAACAGGGCAACTCATTCTAGTCCTATCAACTTCAATGTTGAAAAAGAAAATAATACTCTTAGTTTGTGGCATTGTAAACTTGGTCACCCCAAAATTGATATTGTAAAACAGGTCCTGAATGAGAATAAAATCCATTTTAAAAAAATTTCTATTCCTTTTATATTCTCACACTGTCAAAAAGGGAAAAGTCACAAATTGGCTTTTGCTAAATCAGAAACTGTATATAATGAGCCACTGATATTAGTGGCAGCAGACCTTTGGGGTCCAGCCCCTATTTCATCAACACAAGGGGATAGGTACTATCTCTCTCTTGTAGATGCTTGTACTAGACTCACATGGATATATTTTCTTAAGAATAAGTCTGATACATATGAAGCAATTAAACACTTCATCACTTATGCTGAAAATCAACATGGCAGTAAAATCAAAGTCATACAAACAGATGGTGGTGGTGAGTTTAAGGCTTTAAAAACTTTTCTTGATAGTAAAGGGATAATACATAGAACCACCTGCCCATATACATCAGAACAAAATGGCCTGATTGAGAGGAAACACAGACATATAGTTGAAACAGGAATAACACTTTTATCTCAGGGGTCACTACCTATGAGATATTGGAAAGAAGCTTTTGCTACTGCTGTGTATCTCATAAATAGGATGCCCACGAGATTGCTGAATAAACAATCTCCATATGAAAAATTAAATAATGTTAAACCTGAATATAATCATATGAAAATGTTTGGTTGTTTGTGCTTCCCCTACCTCAAGCCATATAATAAGCATAAACTGAGCTTAAGATCTAGTGCTTGTACTTTCCTAGGTTATGCACACAATCAGAAAGGATACAAGTGCTTAGATAAAAATGGGAAAATGTATGTTTCAAGGCATGTGGTTTTCAATGAAAATGTTTTTCCTTTTGCAGATAGTTCAAAGGAAAAACAACAAACAAGCAACAAAGCAATCAATGTACCAATGATTCCAGAACTAACTGAACTGGAAGGTGAATTTCAAAACAATGGCAGTAATCATCAACATGAAGAGACATCCATCACTAGCACAAAAACTGGTTACAGTTCAGATAAATTAAACTCAAGCAATGATCATCACAGCTCAAGTATCAACCAGGAGGAGCAAACAAGGCATGAACACAACAAAAGTGACTATTCTACAACTGGTGATAATAATGGGCATTCAACTACTGAAAATACTGGTGATCAAAATACACATTCTACAGCAGATAATACTGACAGCCACAGTGAAGATGTGGGTCAACCAGAACCAAAGGGTGGACACCCTATGACCACAAGGTCCAAAAGTGGGATTTTTAAACCCAAGATATATGCAGCCATGCTCAACGAAATTGAACCAACTAACTATGACCAAGCAGTAAAAGATGAGAAGTGGAAAAAGGCTATGGATGAAGAGTATGAGGCTTTAATTAAAAACAAAACATGGAGTTTAGTCACACCACCAAAGCACAAAAATATTGTGGGAAGCAAATGGACATACAAAATCAAGAGGAATACTGATGGCAGCATAGCTAAATACAAGGCCAGATTAGTTGCTAAAGGGTATACACAACAGTTTGGTTTTGATTTCAAGGAAACATTCTCACCAGTCATCAAACCAGCTACTATAAGGATAATCATGACTATTGCATTACACAAGCATTGGAGAATTAAGCAGCTAGATGTACATAATGCATTTTTAAATGGAGAACTTCAGGAGGATGTGTACATGCAGCAACCAATGGGATACTGTTCTGAATCACACAGCACACATGTATGCAAGTTACACAAAGCTATATATGGCCTAAAGCAGGCTTCAAGAGCATGGTATGAGAAATTGAAAGTTACTTTAGGCAACATGGGTTTTAATGCAACTAAGTCAGATAATTCACTATACATCAGAAGTAGAGGTCAAAACACCATTTACATACTGGTTTATGTAGATGATATACTGATAACTGGTGATGATATGGGAGAGATAAATCAGGTTGTTATTCTCCTAGATAAGCATTTTGCAATTAAAGACTTAGGAGAAATCAATCAATTTCTGGGGATACATGTTCAAAGAAAATCAAATTCAAGTTTGTTTCTATCTCAAAAGCAATACATATTAGAAATTCTTATCAGGGCAAACATGGACAAGGCAAAACCGCTAGCTACTCCTATGACAAGCAATTTACACTTATCCAAATACACAGGTGAGGCTATAAATAACATTAAGCAGTACAGAAGCATTGTCGGTGCCTTGCAATATGTTACAATCACACGACCAGAAATATGCTATAGTGTAAATCAAGTCTGTCAACACATGCAAAAAGCCCTGGATACTCACTGGAGGGTTGTTAAACGAATACTGAGATATTTGCGTGGGACTGTCAATTATGGACTGTTATTAAAATCAAGTAAAGAGATTTCGATACAAGCTTACAGCGATGCAGATTGGGCAAGCAATTTAGATGATCGCAAGTCCATCACAGGGCACTGCGTCTACCTTGGATCCAACCCGATATCATGGTGTACTAAAAAGCAACCCACAATCTCCAGATCGAGTACGGAGGCAGAGTACAGGGCCTTAGCCAGTGTGACAACGGAAATCATGTGGACTGAAAGCCTCATCTCAGAATTAGGGCTACGATCATCCAAAATTCCCACTGTCTGGTGTGACAATTTGAGCACGATATCACTCTCGATGAACTCAGTTCAGCATTCAAGGACTAAACATATGGAAGTAGATCTATATTTCGTTCGTGAGAGAACCGAAGCTGGAAAGCTTCAGGTCAACCATGTGCCTTCTCTATTCCAAAAGGCTGACGTGTTGCCCAAGGCTCTGTCTAGTAAGAATTTTGCCAGATTCAGAGATTTTTTATGCATCGTTAATGGAGGCGATAAGAGTAATGAGGAGAAGGAGGCGAAGACTGCTGTGAAACCCTAGCCTTGTTTGAGGCAGGGTATTAAGAGATTACTTCTTTTCAGCATCTGGGCCGGGCCTTCAGCCCATATTTTCATTTCTTTCTTTTGTTCCTTTTACCACCTGTATAAATACAATATGTACAGAGATTGTAATATATTCTTTTGCTTCAACTAAAAACTGCAATAAAGAGATTGATTTATTTCTTCAAATCTTATTTGATCCGATGTCATCTTACTTATTTATTCTAGTCATGGAAATTCTAACCTGCATGATAATCCAAAGTGTTGCCAGAAAAATGATCCTTATTCGTCCAAAATGCAAAGATCCTTTGATCACATCCCTAATGTTTGCGAATGACCTAATTATTTTCACCAAGCCAACTGTCCGTTCAATTCAGTGAATTTTTGATGTTTTGAAGGAATTTTATAGGTTATCTAGACTTTTCATTAATGTTGGAAAATCAAGTATTCAGATGGCAAGTGTCACTTTGGACCATGCAAATCATATAGCAAAGGCTTCTGGTTTGCAAATGGATTTGGATTCATCTTCCTATCTTGGAATTCCTTTATCCAGCTCAAAAATCACTACTTCCCAATGTCTTGGCCTTTATGATAAAATTACTAGGTCTATGAATATATGGTCAAATAGACTTTTATCTCAAGCAGGTCGTTTGGTGTTAATCAACTCTATCATTTTTGTCTGCTCCTCCTACTGGTGTAGGACCTTCTTGCTTCCAAAAAAACTCATTCTTATGATCATAAAAGCAGTAAGGAACTTTCTCTGGACTGGTAATATTCACTCCCACAAGCTTAAACCCATTGCCTTTCATAAGGTGGAGTTCAAAAGGAAATATGGTGGTTTGGGAATTATTGATATATATACATATATATAACTGGAATAAGGCAGCCTATAGTAAACACTTTGCTAACTTTCTGAACAGGAAGAATAATATTTAGGTTAATTAGTCCGTTAAATATAACTTAAAATCTAAGGAATTTTGGACTATGGAGTTCCCCAGTAATTGTAGCTGGGTTCGGAGATCGATTTTGAATCTGAGACCTTCCTTGCTTCCCCTTGTTAAAGTTATCCCTGCTGCTTGTGGCAAAGTAAGATTCTGGTCGGACCCATGGGCTAAACATGGTTTAATTCTGTTAAAGTTATGTCTTACAACCAGATAATGCAAACTCAGATCCCTCTTGTTGCATTAGCCAATGATTACATCCTTGATGGTAATGTATCCCTTTCTTACTCCAGTAACTAAGTCATCAGAATAATGTGGACTGAGCTACAATAGATTCACATCCCTATTATTCAGTATGATATGGTTGTGTGGTCTAGTCAGTACATGGTGTTCAACTGTTGTGGTATACAAGTGCATTACAAAACCCTTTGAGAACAAAAACTTTGCATTGAAAAAAAGGGTATGGAATTCATTCTGCAAGGAAAGTGACAACTTCTTGCTTTGGAAAGTGATGAGAAATGCTTCGAAAACGAAGGCTAAGCTGTTGAGATTAGGCATGCAGAATGGTGGTACTTTCTTTTATTGTGGTGATGAGCTAGAAACTAACCTTCATTTATATCACAACTGTACATTTATTTTTCCTTTATGGAAAAGGTTAATGCTGAAGCTTGGAAGGAATGATATTCGAAGACATAGCTTGATTGAATGGAACTTAATCTACAAAGCAACAAGGTGGAAGAATAAAAAAACTATATTGCTTCTAATTGTTGTGGAAAGTACATAAGAGTGGTATGGAAGTAGAGAAATGATAGACTATTCAATGGGAAAAGCAAGAATCAAAATCAACTTTGGAACAAAATCATGCAGGCCATAAAGGATGGAGTTAACTTGTGTTCCTTCTCCTTTGATGATTCTATTTTGGAGATGTGGTGTTAGTCTTTTCCTTTTTTTTCTTTGTCTTTGTTTCCTTCCTCTTCTGTGTTGTAATCTCTTCTCGTTTTTATCTCTTTATTGATCATAGCATGTTATGATCTTTTTCTTTGTTTTTATTGTGTTTGCAATAAACTGGTAGGGGCCCAGACCACCCCGCTTAGCTTTGTTAAAAATAAATTTCACGTGAACAAAGCAATATTAAAAAAGAGATAATTGTATAAATGATACAATATATATAGTTAATAGGATATACTGGGATATATGTATGTATGAGTGTGTGTTAACAGCAAGCGCTATATGCATATGTATGTTTGGTATTTAAATAAATGCATATTATAAAGGAAATTTTTTATATATTTGTGTGTGTATATGTGTGTGTGTGTGTGTATGTATGTACATGTGTATATGTGTATGTATATGTAAGTACATATGTATGTTTGTATATATGTATGTGCATGTATGCAAATAAATGTATTCATATACATTAATTCATATATATGTGTGTGTGCATGTATTGGAGTAAATATAATTTATATATACACATTAAATGATAAGGAAACCTTTAATAAATAATCCAAATCATCGTTTATTAATTATTCCATATACAAACATAAAGATTGCCTTTTACTTTTATATACTACCATGACCAGCACATTTGATGCATTTTATGACAAATACGTATTAGAAAAAGTATGATTTCATTCCTTTTCCTTTTTATATTAATATGCAAATTGATTCCATGACAAATTTGTATATATACTATAATATGCATATACATATATTTTTGACACTTATATATATATATATATATGTGTGTGTGTGTGTGTGTGTGTGTGTGTGTGTGTATGTATCTATTCTACATGCAGAAGATATCTACTGTATACTGTATTAAAAAATAGGTCATTTATACATACATACACACATACATACATATATATACATATATTCAATCATAATAATCAACTAAATATATAGTCAAATTAGGTCATAGTGTTTACATCCCCCATTTGTTTAAATTTAATTGAAAATTAATTTTTAAATTATCAATATATCAAACAGGTATATGTTAAATAAAAATGTACTAAAAAATTATAAATTAAATATAAATAAATTAAATATATATATATATATATCATACACACACACACACATACACAGACATATATATATATATCTCTATGGGTGTGTGTGAAAGCCGGCGTTTGAATCAATGGTTAGGTCAATGTTAAAATGAAAATCAATAAATCAATGTTTGAAATTACATACAAATATGTTAAATATACAAAATCGTTTTTTTAATGGTCAAACATATACAATATATTTGAGGGTTGGGATGATATATCTAAATCGATGATTAAGGAATTACCTTGATTAAAGTGCCTAATTCGTACATGTTGAATTTATAGATTGACTTAAAGAACTCCTTTTCAATTATAGCTTTGGTTTCAAAGGCCTGGCTTGAAGTGTTCTAATGGAGGAGATAAAGAAGAGAAGTAGTCTTTTCAACGGAGCTGAGGAAGAGAACTTTAACTTTTTCGGATTAGAAGTGTTATGAATTTTTATTTAGGAGAAGGATAGACTACAGGTGTATTTATAGTGGGAAATAAATCTCATTTATTTCCCTAAAGTTGACCCTTCCTTTTCCTCCTCTATGGATGGCCATCAAATAAGAGGCATGCAAATTTATTTGTATTTGATTCGGGAATATTATATATTATATATATTAGATCTCTATTTATTTCTTCCTTTGGACCGAACACATTCGACCCTTTCTATTACCATTACAGGGTTTTATATTTAAATCAATTAATATATATATATTAGTTGACCAATGCATGGTATAAAATGTATACATTGTATATTTTATTTCACCCCAAATTAAATTAAATGCATACAATAGTTATACATATTTGATTCCATCAATTTTGGAAATTTAAAAAATTAAATCAATTGCATATATATTATACATACATAACATTACATATATATATATATATATCATCTTTGTAATAATCCATGATAGTTATAAATTATTATATTATAGCTTTTGGGTTTAATGCTAAAATTCACTATTATGTGACTCACAGGCGTGACTTCATCCTCCATTAGTACTTAAACTATTTAAATATCAAAGCCTGTGTGGACATTGTTCAAGCATTGTAAGGATCAAAAAATCATATCCTTAATGATCATCTAAGTGAAGTCCAACTTCATAATCATTTAGTTTCATCCTTATGCAACGATATTTATGCCCGTTTGTCTATTTGCCAAAACTATGTCACTTAGACAACTAAGGTTAGGTCATCGCTTAAAATTTTAACAGCATCCTTATTTAATTACGGGTCAAGATTTAAGATTGCCTAGTTCGATCGAAAATAATCATTGTTTAACCAAAATTACTTTGCTCGAAGATCTCTAATTTCGAGTCAAAAACCAATTACAGTGATACCAAAGAAGACGAATTCCTCTCTTGGGAAGTGTTTCACTCTAAGCATCTAATTCATACCTAACTATGGTTTTAACATAACTTATATCATGTGACTAACCATCGTTAAAGTAGGGCCCTAATAAACAAGATCCATGGCACTATCAAGACAAAAGACCAATGCACATCATCGCGAGAGATCCTCTATTTTAACTTAGATATAACTGACCTATAGAAGATTTATGGTGAGTCATTCAGTAGTTCATCCACAACAGCTACAAGCACATCACCTTTTGGTTTCTTAAATGGTCATGAGTAAATCACCGTCCATTATACGAAGAGCATTACGTATACTAGTCTCATAGTTGATTCGACATCATCAAATCACCTTGACCGGGAACATTTAAGGATGAGTATTTATTTATTAACACATGACTAAATACTCATGGTTACAAATATATTCGTAACTACAATCGGATAAATACTTATTCCTAAGGATTTCATATTTTATGTATGCATGTAATCATCAACATTCAATATATATATATATATATATATATATATATATATATGCATAAAATAGGAACAGAAACCAAAAAGGCATATTTACATTTTGAACAAGATTCATACATAAGAGTTAAGTATACAATTAAAAAATCAAAATTACATAATTTCCCCTAGGACATAGCCTTAACTTTATTTCTCCTAACTATTTTGTAAAATGCACTTACTCACCTTTTGTGATCTTAAGTGTGATTAACAAGCCACGAAGTACATTAGGTACTCATGGCTCATTACGATTGTGTAAGTATAAGTTTGTAAACCATTATTATGCTTAAGAAAAGGTTATGACATTCTCTTTACCAACATATTCAAATCCAGTACATCATTAAAATACAATATATGGTCTAATTATGCTCGATAACCGCATAAATGTCTCAATACTCTACTACAAAATATAAATGGTAGAGAGTAATTTATTTAAAATTCATAATTTAAAATCTCAAATGAGTGACAGAGATAGTAGGGGATGATGATTATATGGAATACTCAAAGACGTCGAATGTCTTTACATTATATAATGTATGCATAACTTACATCTATTTTACTTTCTTTTATTTATAAACTTTATAATTTTACTTTATATATATATAAGTATGTATGCATTATATTTACTTACTTAAACTCTTTTAACTTAAGTTATAACAATTATAACTTTTTAATTTATATCGAAAACATTTTTGAATTTAAGTATAATTTTTATCACTTTAATTTAAATTAAAAACATTTCCTGAATTTCTTGAATTATATTATTAACCATTTTAAATTTAAATCTAAACAATTTTAATTTTATTTATATCCTTTATAAATTTCTAATACTCAAAATATGCCATTTGAATCAACCTAAAGCATAAATATTTTGCATCTTACGTATAGGGGCATATCACTAAATTTAGACCATCGTATTAACCATGTGACTTATAAGTAGAAAGGATGTTTACCATTTGTAAGAACATTTTTCAATTAGAGTAACCTTTAATCTTAAGGCATAGTTGCCTTAGACATCAATCTAATTGAATATTCAAATTGATTTTCCTCGAATTTGTTAATTATCCATAATAACATGTAAGAGGCTCCAATACTATGTTGTATCATGTGCATAATGCAGTGGTGTTGCCTAGAGATTTAGCTAACCTTGGAATTAGACTAATGAACAAAGGTTACTTGCTAACACTTGGATTAAAGTGAGAGAAAAAACGTAGTTGAAACGTAAATAACACAAGATATATAATGGTTTAGAAAAACTACCTATGTCCACTGCGATGTTCTCTCATTATATACTTATTATACAACTACAAGAAATTACAATAGAATAATAGTAAAGCAGGAAGTATTTAAGACTAATAAAGTTGCGTAATCTTAAGGACTTACAATATCAAGATCCCTTAATTGTATATAGTACTAGAATCCTTGTATGTTCTAACTAGTTAGTGCTAACCAAACCTTTTAAAACGGCTACTCATGAGGTTCTTATAGTAGATGAAATGGATGATGGATGGTGGAGATTGAGCTATAGAATAGACAAAAAATCCCCGACCGTTAATCTGGCTGCAAGGATAGATGGATGATAGCTGGGGTGCCAGAAGATACATGGTGGATGAAAATATACTCATTGCCCCTCTGTACCAAGCATGGGTCTCGCATTTAATGAATATACTTCAATATGCATTTAATGCTAATGGTAAGGCGTATCGGTTCATTCGCTCAGTCATGGTGCTTTAGATAGATGGATGGATAACTTGTTGTTTACTTGAGTGCTCATATGATAAGTCTTGGTGAGTCGGTCGATCGGTTGTTGAAGATATAAAAGAAATTAGGAATCTTATTAAGGATCAGGCTAGGAAGATGATGTCCGACGTGAGAAAAACGGGAGGGCTACCTGGGATCTACTAAGGGTGGCTGTATTAAAGTCGAGGCAAGGACGGGCCATGGTTAGGCCTATCTTGCTCAAGGAGGTGGCCGTCAAGCAGGCTTCGGGAGGAGCCGGCAGTCAATTGGAGTGACGCTAGGTGAACTTGTTGGCATGAAGTTGTGCTGGAAGTAGATTAACATAGGAAGGTCGGTGGTCATTGTGACGGACTGGGTTGGACCGGGAAAGGCCGAGCTCAGACCTTGCTTAATGGTGATTGGTTCCCTGGGATGTGGCAACCGAGCCTCATCTTGGTGCTTCACTGAACAAAAGGGATGGTTTGAGACTATAATGGGCTTGGGTTGGCCTATGCAGACCATTTGTAAAGTATTTGGGCTGACATTGACTGGGCCAGACTGTCTTAAATCAACTTGCTAATTACTTATGAGAATATTAAGCAAAAATTTTCCACCAACTCTATATCCATGAGCAGTTGTAGCTTGTTAAATCAAGAAAATATTGTCGATGGACGGCTTGATAAAGTATTTAATGCGCCTTCCACGTGGCATTTTACCATTGGTTATGACGGTTCCTTTTCCTAGCACAGCAGAGACGTGTCACGTCTCCAACCTTCCTGAGTTGACTTTGTTCAGAACTTTCCTGAACGGCCAAGATTCTTCTTTACTTTTGAAAACAATGCATACGAATGGAGTCTTGTATACCCTGCTTTCTTCTTCCATAAACTCATAAAGTCCTTCCTCATGAAAGTTCTCTATAGCCAATGAATTATTCATAATTCTCTATTTGTAAAAAGCAACTAGCTTCATCATCTATTCCATTTCCAAACGTCTTTGCATGTATATCTTTTTATCGAACTTGTTTGGTATACTGAGAAAGGAGAAAGCTTGCTTGTTTTGAACTGTCGCATATTGATTGCAGTTTAAACCATCATGTGGAATCTTTCTCTCGAGCTCGACATAGGCCTACCACTTTGCTTTGACCTATGCCCTTTGTTTAAATTTTTGGTGTTGATCGACCATTATCACTATGCTAATGGGATAGTTGTGGCTGGTAGGTTTATTCTCCATCCTGCTTTTAGAATTCTGAACCTAAGCTGGTTGGGATGCTTTAGCACCTTTTTGGAAAGAGTAGTAGCCATAGCCTCTTCCTTCAATGCTACAACTAAAGTCCCATCCATCCTCTTGGCAATGACAATTATGAGATTTTCAAGATCTCTTTTGAGATTTATTATGGAAGGCCTCGAAGATGGAAGCACTCCCTATTTTTTCGACAAGTTCTTGATCATTTAGAGGGCCAGGGAGCTCATCTTTGCATTTGAAGTTAGATCTTCTAAAGCATTCCAATGACATGCTTCTGCTTCTTTCTCTCTCACTCTCCCATTTTCTTTTTTCAACTAATTAGTGAAAAGAAATTTTTTATAATCCTAGTGGCCTCAATCTTTGAACTGAATGAAATAGATCTTTTGTTGCAAACTTTGATTGAGAATTTTATTACTGTCTTTGCTCATTTATCTACATATGACTTGTTGAGTATAGTACTTTGAATATTTGATAGTTCCTATATTCATTTTAAAAAATGCCTATCTTTTTAAGGATATGTTTGAATATATATGTGAAAATAAGGCGATCTGGGTACAATTGTTAAGGTAGACTAGGTACTGGTCGAACATAGAGTGGTACTTTACACCGGCATGAGCTGAAATACTAGTTTGCTCATGGGTCCTCTTGGGTCGTAATAACCCTAGTTTTGATTAAAAATATTTAGGAAGTTTAATTAGATAAATATAGTAAATAATGTAAGATGGTACGAAGATTGATGTTTGACAAGTAGAATGGGTCGAGCCTCAACAATGAACTAATGGAATTAATTAAAACATTAACAAAAAAGAAGAATGCATGCAAGGGACAAAATAGGAAAAGAAGTTTATTTTCCAATATTCACCATTCTGTCCTCTTATCTCATTATCACTTCATTCAAAGAAAACAAAAATAAACCTATACCGGCGATTAGAAAAGGTTTCAAAGGGAAGATAAGCTAGGAAAACAAAATCAAAGCTAGAGAAATCAAAATACAAATCTCAACCTTCATAATCCATTCAAGGTTAATAATAGATATGCATCTCATTTTTATGTGTTAATTTCAATTTTAAGATTAAATCCAATTATTTTGCTAATATTATGCCATGTTATATAGGTTTTAAGGATTAAATGCTTATTGGTGACTTATAGAATTTATTTATGAAATTTAGTGATATGTTTGAGTTAGAAAACCTATCATATGACACCCAAATGACTTGAAATTTTAGTATGATGCTAGAAACATTATTTTAGAAGTGAGTTTTGAATTTCATAATTCTCCATGCAAGTATGAATTAGTTATGAATTTTAAAAGTCTAAAAAATGTTTATTTTAAGTTTAATTGTTAAAAATAATCATATTATGGTTTTGGCTCCGAAATTTTTACATGTTAATGAATATATAGAAATTGATTTATAGTGATTTTTGGGGATATATTCCAAGTGTTTAAGTATGATTAATAAATTGTTTTAATCTTGTAGAGCTTAATTGTTTTATTAAGATATTAAAACTAAGGGTTAAAATGTAAAATGTTTTATTATTAAAATTCTTATATGCGGTAGATTATGGTAAAGAGAATTGATAAATTTTTGTCATCCAATAGAAATTTGACAAATAATAGGTGTTGGTAGAAAATAAATTGATTTTACAAGTAAATTTGCAGTTTTCATGTGAATTACTATTTTGCCACACTGACGATGACGTCGTCATCATCTATCTCTTTGCCTCCCAATGTCTTTGACGTTAACCCGGATAATACTTAGGATATCAATGCGAACTGGTATGGAAAGGATTGATCTAGGTTGAATTCGGAGACGTGGCATTAAAGGCGATGAGATTTTCTTCTATGATGACATTGTCGGGGGAGGTTTGAGTGCTGCGTTTCATATAAATGGCATGTCGCCGCTTATTTTAATAGAGTTGTCGACCACAATACTTTCAAAAAGGTTTATAGCAATAATAATAACGTCGCACTGTTTTGATAAAGGACTCTGCATTTTATCATTCAACCCTAATATTCGCCCCTTTTATTCTTTAAATTTTAATTAATGTTTTCGAAGAGGCTATGTTGTTGTTCCTAATGATTATGACTCGAATGAAACCGCTATTTTAGGGCTATAACACCGATGTTAATAACTTCAACCATATTCTTTTAAATATTTTAAATTATATAAACCAAGTTTACTCTCTTCGACTTCTATGCTATAAGAAGTGCAAAGTGTATATCATCGACATTATGGCCTATGTTTTAAGGGGCGAAGACCTCATGGACTTCAAACTTCATTAATATTGATTTGTTAAAGCACATATATCATGACATAATTATATTAAGATAAAATGAAGGGCGATAATTTTCCTGTTAGTCCGTGAAATGATGGTTTTGATGACAACAACCTTAGAATAGTTTATAAAATATAAATACTAAAATTATAAGTTTAGATATATATGTATATGCAGGATTTAACCATGCAGGTACTAAGAAAGAAGACGGTACAGTATAGAGATCCAAGATATCAAGATAGAAGACTCAAGGGTATCAAGATTGTCAAGAGTTCAAGATTTCAAAGTTAAGTATTTTTTATTATTATTAGGAATTTTGTTAAAACTCATAGAAAAGCACTGGCATCTTAAAATCCAATTTATTCGTGGAATGGAGTCCACATCGAGCCTGTTAAAGGGATAGAACCCTAAGTAGGATGGAACCTACGAAAAA
This sequence comes from Allium cepa, assembly GCA_030765085.1. NCBI lineage: Eukaryota > Viridiplantae > Streptophyta > Magnoliopsida > Asparagales > Amaryllidaceae > Allium > Allium cepa. Next base: position 508,222,805 of record CM060932.1, on the reverse strand, counting down.
TCTAGTGGAACGTTGTTTTGTATCCGCTAACTTTTTATTCAAAATGATTTTTCAAAATTATATCATGTTTTCAAAATGTTTTCAAAAACTTTCCTTTTAAAAGATTCAAAACCCTCTATCTTGATTTTAAATAATTTTAGCCTCAAAATTATCTTTAATTTCAAAGTCAAATTGCTCCTGATTTTAAACTATCTTTTAATATAATATATTTAACTATATTCAAGTATATTTATAAAATATACTTAGATTTATAATATAAAATTAGAGTTAAATTATATATATATTATTCTCTATATTTACTTATGAATTTTAATTGTATTAAAGTATATTTATAAAGTTTAAATTAATTTTAATATAAGATAAAGGTTATTTTCAAAGAAAATCAAAACATCAAAAAATGCTTTGGGATGTCGACATGTGTATATACCCCATGTCGACATGGTGTCAGTTGAGTTCAAAATTTAAATTTCAAAAGAAGTGTCTATTCGCCATAACTCTTCACGAATGGACATGGTTGTTGTTCTTCTATAAATAGGGGTTAGTCAACGAATTTTACATCAGATTTTTTGGTTTTTCACTCCTCTTCTTCTTCCACTTTTCTTAATACATATTCTTATCATTACTCTGCCGAAATCAACATTGAATCGAACTCGATTACTTCTAGTTTGATTCTCTATCACTCTGTCTACAAGATTCTCAGTGTTATTCAGAGTTATAGACTTCTTTGTAATCTATTAAGCGAGAAAAGGTGTGATTGTAGCCTTGAAAATCAATCTAGAAAGAAAAGGTGTGATTGTAGCCTTGGTAAACCAATTGGGTAAATTTGTGGCCCGAAAATCAAGTATCTCTACCCAGAGGATCGAAATTCTAGAGGGTGTACCTCGTAGCCTTGAAACCGAGGGTGTAATTGTAGAATTGCTTTTGAAAGGAAATCCGTACTTGTGTTGCGGGACTGGATGTAGGGTAACTCCAAACCAGTATAAAATCCGGTGTGTTCTTTCCTTTACTGCTTTTATTTTATTTCTGCATCTGTGTTTGTTTCTGTGATTATATCTGTGTCTGTATATTGCATACTTCGATGTCTAAATTAACATAAATCGAAAAAGATTTAGTAATTCTTTATTAACACTATTCACCCCCTCTAGTGTTAATTTTAGCCTTAAGATCCGTAATCCGCATTTCTCACATTTCCTTGTTTTATGTATGATTTCAAGGGTTAAATCATTTATGAAGAAAAAAGTTTTTGAGGAATAATAAAGGTACTTAGCCCAATATTTTATTAAAGAGATTATTGTTCTTATCACCTTTGGCTAAATTATGATACAATAAATTGACCCTGGAGATTAGAAAATCAAATGGGATTGATGTAGGATCACGTCCTATACTTTAGCTAGCAGCCCCTAGCTAATATAAGTCCAAAAATCTAGTGCGTAGGGCTTTGTCATGGGTAAGACTACAAGCATATGTATGCATACAAAGGAATACACACATATGAGGTAGATTATTGGTGAACCTGCAAAACCATTAGGATTAATTGACCCTAGGAATAGTAAGTTTTGGATAGATCATTCAGTTGTCTTCCAACAGAAGGTTAGATAAATTGATATATCTGGTAGGTCCGAGTCAGCCATAGGTTTATAAATTAGCCTGAGAAAATGATGATGTTGGAATGGAGAGTCTATAGGTTTAAATAGATCGATTATGATAACCCATGTTGCGTGCATGCATATTATTGTTTATATTGTTTATTTTAACCAGTTTGGTTGCAGGACTTTGATTTTTCAAAGATATATTTTAAAGAATTTAGTGATAGGAAAACCCGCGACTTGGCCTCGCTAGATATTAATTAACCGAGATGGCATATTATTATGCATACCAGGCTTTTTGTCTCACTCAAAGTTTATGTTTTCCCCTTAAACTCTCAGGTGCTCAAAATTTTATTTGAGTAGGTTGGAAGGAATGACTTTGCAGTGGCGATTAAAGCTTCCGAAGACGTGCAAGAGGTAAAGCTAGCTATGTAGAAGTCTATCTATTACTATTATCCTTATGTTATGTCAATTGATGTAAGAATGTATTGATAGTGGATATATCTGTCTATTTAGTAACTCTGATCGGCCAAGGGGAATCTTCACATGTCGCTCTGAGAGTATTTTGTAATAATTATATTTTATTTGAACTTGGGTAACATTTGAGATTACTTACTGGTTATGAAATTATGACTATGAACTGAAATATGTAAGCTTCTTTTATTTCACATTCTTATGCTCCTGATATTATGGATACAATTAATATGATCGCATTTGTCACCAAAAACTAATACTATAGATGACTGCAACTCTGTATCACTTAGTTTCGGGGCTTAAAACGGGGGATGTTACAACTTAGTATAAGAGCATAGGTTTATGTTAAACTAAAGAATTTTGAACTTTAAAAAGAGTTTTTGAAAAAATAATCCAAATGAAGCACAGAATAAGATTGGGATACGGGATAACGCTATAGCAACGTACTTGTATTTGTTATATGTAGGGATATTCTTTATCTCTATCCTCCCCCTCTCTTAAACCGTTCTTCCATATCTTACTGAGGTTTGAATGTAGATTTAAGGAAGTAATATATGGAGGTAGGAAACGGAAGAGTGAATCTCGGGGGAGGAAGCACCACTGCCAATGGAAATGTCAGGCCCAAAAGTAGGAGAAATCCGGGTCGATAGATAGCTGCTAACATAGGAGCAAGAACACCACCGGTTGATATGGAAGCAACATATCTGTTCTTTATCATCATGATGCAAGCAGAAGCTGCTGCTAGGTTAGTTGGTGGAAATACTAGAGGAGCTAATCAGGAAGTTCTGGTTGTCAAACAATTATGTTGTATTGAGTAGAGACTAAGCAAGAATTGGAGGGAAACCATTTATTGGAATGGAGGATGCAATTGAAGTGGAGAATTGATTGCTTTATTATGAAAGGATTTTTTCTGATCTCTGACTAAATGATGAGAAAAAGAGGATATTGGCATCCAGACAACAACAGGGTGTTGTGTTGTACCGGTGGAATAGTGTGACTGTCGAGGCAGTGGAAGAGACTTTGACTTGAGATGAATTCAGAAGGAGGTTTAAAGAAAGATTAATATTTGAGTTCACTAAGTCAACTCTGTTGACAAAGTTAGCCGAATCAGTGTAAGGTGATATGACTATGTTGGAGTATGCAACAAGGTTTGAGGAACTAAACCGATATGGATATGCTACCATGGATACAATGAGTAAGAGAAACAAGAAGTTCATCCATGGGTTAAGACCGAAGCTTGCTAGGATGACTTTGCCACATCTCAAGGATCCATGTAGTGATGGAGAAGACTTTGAGAAATGAAGATATGCTTGCTTTGTTCAGTAATAACATGCCAGCAGAGTGTCGTGGTAGACAGTATCAGAAGAGAAAGTTTTACAAGAAGAAGGGAGCTCATAAGGGTGGAGCTACCAAGAAAGGAAAGTTTGAGATTATGTGTTACAATTGTGACAAGAAGGGACATTATGCTCATGAATGCCATACTGGAAAGGAAAAGGAAGTCGTTGGAAAGAAAAACATCAAGTGCTTTAACTACAACTAGGTGGGATAATATAAGAACAAATGTCCATAAGTTGCCAAGATAGAAGAAGGAAAAGCATTTTCTTTGGAACCGACTACCTCGAGACTAATAGCTGAGGAGAAAGGAAAAGCTGTGATGGGAGGTGTGCTTTTGATTCATCGTATACCTATTAGAGTACTATTTGATATTGGTGCATCACATTCTTTTATATCTAATTTTTTGTGGATAAGCTTAACCTAGAACCCACATACCTAATGATTACGACATAGACGAAGCTCCTAATTTAAGGCAGTAACATCGAGATTAATGACTTTGACCTTATTCTTTTAAAGGTTTTAAATTATATAAACCACGTTTACTCTCTTCGACTTCTATGTTATAAGAAGTGCGAAGTGTATATCTTCAGCCTTATAGCCTATGTTTTAAGGGGAGAAGACCTCATGGACTTCAAACTTCATTAATATGGATTTGTTAAAGCATATATATCATGGCATAATTATTTTAATACAAAATGAAGGGATATAATTTTCCATATTTAAATTCAAGGGTAAATTATTTTTGAAGAAAAGTGTTTTCACGGAAATAATAAGGGTACTTAGCCAATATTTTATTAGAGAGATTATCATTCTTATCACCTTTGGGTAAATTGTGATAAGATGAATTGACTCAGAGGTTAGAAAACCAGATAGGAATGCTATAGGGCCGCGCCCTATATTTTGGCTAGTAGCCCTAGCTAATTCAAGTCCAAAATTCCAGTGTGTAGTGCTTTGTCACGGGTAAGACTAAAAGTAGATGTAAGCACAGAAAGGAATACACATAGATGAGATTGGTTATTGGTGAGCCTCCAAAACCATTAGGATCAGTTAACCCTAGAAATAGTAAGTTCTGGATAGACCGTCGAATTATTTTCTAACTGAAGGTTAGATAATTTGATGTATCCGGTAGGACTAAGTCAGCTATAGGTTTATAATCAACCTGAGAAAACTATGACGTTAGGACAAATAGCCCATTGATTTAAACAGATTGTTTATGATGACTCATATTGCGTGCGTGCGTGCATGCATGCATGCATATTATTGTTTATACTTTTTATTTCAACTAATTTGGTTGCGAGACTTTGATTTGCAAAATATATTTTTTAAAGGATATTAGTGAGGGGAAAACTCATTCCACTCAGCATCGTGCTCTCAATAGATATCAATTAACCAAAATAGCATTTTACACCACGCCTTTTATCAAACTCAAAGTTTACGTTTCCTCTTAAACTCTCGGTTTCTCAAAATCTGATTAGAGTAGGTCAGGAGTAAGGACATTGTGGGTTAAGTAGGTTTCAACGAATAAAGCTTCCGGAGACGTGCAACAGGAAAGCTAGCTATGTAGGAGTCTATCTGTTACTATTATCTGATGTGTTATGTCATTTAATATATGAATATACTAATAGTAGATGTATTTGTTTATTTACCAACTCTGATAAGAAAGTGGGTACCTTCATATATCGCTCTTGGATTATTTTGTAATAATTATAATTATCTAAACCCGGGAAACGTTTGGGATTATGTACTAAATATGAAATTATGACTATGAAATAAAATGTGTTAGTTGCTTCTATTGAATATTCTTGTGCTTCTGATATTGTGGATACCATTAGCATAACTGCATTTTGTCATCGAAAATTAACACCATAGATGATTGTGGCATCTGTAGTGCTTAGTTTCGGACCTCAAAATGAGGGATGTTACATGGGTTTCAAGTAATCGAAAGCAGAGTGGTGGACGAGTCCAAGCTCGAAATTAAGCGCATTTCTGTGAGGTTCTTTTAGGTGAAGAGCGCATGGGCTGTGAGGTTCTCCTGGGTGACACATCACCAGTCATGAAGCAACAGTTGATTCTGAATCAAACTAGAGCACATTGGTTAGCTCAAACACTCTAGTGCAAATGAGTGGTATGATGGTGAGGCGAGCAAATTTGCTCACAAAGACTTATAGGCGGAAAAGTTCACACACACACACATCATTCCCCTTTTTTTGGGTTTCATAACTGGGAACTTGTCTATGATGATGGGTAAGAATCAAGGTTATTATGCCCCGACTCTTTGATGAGGCGATCTATTATGACAGAGTAGCTGCTGCTAATGCTTTAGGGTTGGGGGATTGGAAAGAACCAGGGTGCTCATCAGCCTATTAGATCTGCTAAGAAAACCACCATTGACTGTTAAATGTTCTTGTTGCAGTACCCTTCTTTGCTTATCTAAGGGAAGTCCCATATCATTCCCTTGCCTTCTGCCGATTGCCCTCGATTCCTCCTGCCCCATGAGGAACTTCATGATAAGGTGATTGTAGGAGATGATGGCATCCAAAAGCGTCAGTTGTCCTCTTAATAGGTTATAAGTGGATGGACGATCGACTACTACAAAATTTATCTAGATCTTTACAGTGAGGAGGTCATGGTCGAAAATTTTTACAAGCGAGGTTCTACCATCGGAATAATGCCTACACCCTCGAAGCCATAAATAGGTAAGGCACATGGTGTGAGGCTGGAGATAGGAATCTTGAGAGGTTTAAATAAGTTCCTAAACATGATGTTGACTGAACTGGCCCCATCCATGAAGATCAGATGCAACTTGGAGTTGGCTAAGCTAAAAGTTATGACCATGAGGTCATGATGGGGGTAGGATACTGCTTCCTTGTCTTTGGTTGTAAAGATGACCGGTCGCTCTGATCCCGGTCGGAGCATCTTGGATGCCCAAGATTCCAAAGAATAAACCTACCCAATAGTGCCTACCACCCTTTGGTATTGTGATTGAGCCCCTTGGCTATTGTTGGCCACATGTAATCTACCGTATATGTTAGGACCTCAGTGACAGCTTGGACACTGGCACTACTAAGCTGAAGGGGCTGAATCTTCTGTTCCTTACTGTTTTCTCTTTGCTCAACCATTGCTGTACAAACTCCAAGAGTACTACTTTATGATTGAATTTTTTTGATTTCATTATTGAGAACGTGGCAATCTACTACAGAGTGGCCATTGATTTGATGGAACTTCTAGTACTTGCCATTATGGCGAGGTCCCTCCCACTTCCCGTCCCTAATGATGGAAGGCCTTTGAATCTAGACTCTATTCCTGGTGGCAAGGTAAATTGTGGCAATGTCCCTGTTCAAATAAGAGTAATTATTATACCTTGATTTGTGTAGAGGATTGGCCTCTGAAATCTTTTTGGAATTCGTTTGATGGCCATTATTTTGACGATCATTGTTGCTGTAAGGATTGGCTTTGGTAGGATGCCTTGCCTCGATAACGCTAGTTGAAAGATCTGCATCTACTATCATCATCATATCGTTCATTCATTGATAAAAGCCAGATAGAGATGAAGCCGGCTACTTCTAGAGCTCTCTCCACAATCGGGACTTGTTTCAAACCCTAGATCATAGGTCCAAGACCAAGCTATTCACATCTGCACCCCTGGCCCGGGTGGATTCTTTATTGAAGTGGCTAACATAGAATCCAAGCTTTCAAAAGGAACTTGCCTAATATTACCAAGCTTACTAGTTAACATGACATGGATATGTGATGTGAAGGAACGAGTTTGAAAATTTATTCATAATTGGGCCTAGGAGCTGATGCCACCTGATGGTAGATGCAAGAACTAGCAGAAGGCCAATCCTAAGAGGGTAGAGGGGAATGAAGAGCTAGCTGGCACAAGTAATGGAGTTAAATGTTTGATGTGGTTGATTGGATTTGTACTCCCATAATACTTGTCAATGGGCGGCGAAGTATATCGCCGATGGTCTACGCATTCAGGACTTCATCGGAGAATGGCTCTTGATTCTCATCATCTAAGAACGCCTCACCCCCAGCATTGTGGACTTTCATTTCATTGAGCTATCATCATAGTATATGTATTTCTTCCCTAAGGTTGACATCGGGCCGTTTGGGGAGGTTTTGGTCGAACATAGGCTGAAGCCTCAACCTGCACCTTAATGGAGTAGGAGATTGGTGATGAGGCAAAGAATGATGATGATGAGCAAGAGATCTTTCCATATTCACAGTGGGAAATCTGGGATGCATGACTCACTCTTCACTTTGTCTATTTATGGCCACATCTCTATGAGAGCTAAAGTGCATCGAGAGGGCCATGCATGCCCTATCGATGGAAAGGGGATCGCCATTGAGATTGTCTGATGTAGAAGTTTGCGGTGATCAAAGGCTAATGGCCATTTTGTTGAAGGGGAACGATGACTTGGCCCCGCATGCGAAGCCATATATGAGGCGAGATCAATTCATCTAAGTATGCGTACAATGTACCTTCTAGGATGGACATGAATGCCCATGAGAGTTTTAGGTACTACCCTCTCCTAGGCTCCGGTGGTGTTTAGGAATTCATAATCATTGGGAGGCATGTGCCTACGAGAAGGCAGGTCGACCAAATTGTTCATTGGAGGATCTAGTGGAACCAATTTTATGGTGGCTTGAGCATCCAACTATGCCCATAAGCCATGCACTTCACCGGTCAGTCAATCTACAATTGACAACTATAGCATCACGGTACACCATTCTTTGTTGATGCCCAGGTTAGGCTGGGTAGAACTGGCTAGAGTGTTGTTGTTGGTTCCGTGCTTGTTAGAGTTGTTACCTTTGAATGTTTGGGCGATTGTCCATAGTAACTAGTCAGTTGGACCATTACGGAGTAGAAAAGTGTGAAAATGTGGGAGCTTTAGGGAAGGTCCTTCTTCTAGCATGTTGACTGGAGATTTAGTCAACCTCATAATTAGACTAATGCATAAAGGTTGCTTAATATAAATACACAGTTGAAAGATAAATAACACAAGATATATGTGGTTCGGCCAAACTACCTATGTCCATAGGGAATTTCTCTTCTATACTCCTCTTAGAAATACAAGGAATCAGAAGAGAATAATAAGAAAGTAGGAAGCACTTACGACTAATAAAGTCATATAACCTTAATGACTTATGGTATCAAGAGCCTTAAATTGTGTATAGTACTAAGAATCCATGTACGTTCCAATCAACTGAGAGTCAACCAAACCCTTTGAAGTGGCTATGCATGAGGTTCTTATAGTAGCTGAGGTGGATGATTAATGGTGGAGATCGAGCTGTAAAACTAGTAGGAAAAATGCATGACTAGTGATCTGGCTACAAAGGCAAATGGATGACAACTTTAACAGGTGACGGAAGATATGCGGTGGATGAAAACATACACATTACCCCTTTATATTAGGCTTGGGTCCCATATTCAATGCGCGGACTTTGTATTAAATGTGCATTTAATGCTGATGGTAAGTCACATCGGTTCAACCGCTCAAACATAGTACTTTGGATATATAGAAGGACAACTTGTTGTTTACTTAGGTGCTCATATAACAAGTCTTGTAGAGTTGGTTGACGGGTTGTTGACGATATAAAAGAAACAAGGAATCTTGCAAAGGACCATGCCAAGAAGATGGTGCACGGCCGATCGTGAGATGATCGGGAGGGTTGGCCAGGACCGGTCGATGGCGGTTGTACTAAAGCTGGGCCAAGGACGGGCCATGCTTGGGCCTGTCTTACTTGAGGTACCGCAGTTGAGGCCGGCTAGGAGAGGTGCATGCATCAACTGGAGTAACGCCAGGCGAACATGCTGGCTTAAAGTTGTGCTAGAAGTAAATTGACATAAGAAGGCCATTCGTCATTATGATGGGACAGGCTGGACCGCGAAAGGTCGGGTGAAAACCTAGCTTAAAGGTGACAAGTGCCTAAGTACGAGGCTACCATGAATTATCTTGGTGCTTTACAGAACATATATGATGGTTTGAGATCGTCATAAACTTGGGCCAGCCTATGTGGGTCGGTTGTAAAGTAGTTGGGCTGGCTTTGACTAAGCCAGACCGTGTAAAATCGGTTTGTTAATTACTTGTAAGAAAATCGAACAATAAGTGGTAATTAAGATAAATTAGAACAATTATTATTTTATCGTGCACAACATCTTATTTTATGTTATTATGAATAATTTGTTTCCATATTAAATCAAATTTGGTTGGTTAATGGTTCAGATTGCATTACCAAAGGTCACAAGTTCGATCGTTGAAACTAACATGTTGGAACTAATTAACCATGTACAATATATATATATATATATATATATATATATGTATGTATGTATGTATGTATGTATATGTATGTGTATGCCCATGTGTGTATATATGTATGTATGTATATGTATATATGTGTGAGTGCGCGCACGCAAGCTCTCTTATTGGGATTTATAGTCGAATTATATATAAGGTATAAACATATAAAATGTGCATGTACATGTGATATTGCATATAATTAAGTATATATTGATATAAATATGGAATAAACATATAATATATGCATGTATATGTGGTAGCATAACATGCACATAGATATATTATAGGAACTAGCCAGCACGCAGCGGGGGTAATTAGATAAATTTCAAAAAAAATAACCTTTTGGATCATTATTGGTCTTACATAGTCTAAATTTATTTAGAACTTCTCTAAATTTTGTTTTAAATTAAATTAATATTTTACTTATTTTATAAATATGATTTTATTTTGTATAATTTATATGTTATAATATACATATATATACATACACAGATACACACACACACACACTCACACAGATATATGTATGTATATGATACACATATGTGTGTATGTGCACGTATAACAAAGTGTACATGGTTTAATATACATCTGTATAGACGTTGGGATTTACACTGCAACAGGCATGTTAGCCTCTCTCATATGCGAATATGTTATCTATATATACATATATATATATATATGCGTATATACAAATAATATATGTATATAAATGTACGTGTGTGTGTATGTATCATAAAATAATATTTATTAATGCATATGAATACACACACGCACGCAAAAAATATAATCACTACAAAATGATTTCTATATTAAAATACAATATAAATTTACTTACATATATAAAATTATTATATGCATAGTTCAAAAGCAAAAAAAAATTTAAAACAAAAAATATATATAATACGTATAAATAAATACATATATAAATAAATAAATACTTACAAAACATTATAATATACATACATAATAATAACAAATATATACATATATTGCACTCGACCTAGAAATTAATTTTTTGTTAATTTTAAACTATTAAATAATTTATTCATTTTTTATTTCCATCCGAAAAACATTAAAAATAATTTTTTTTAATCCGAAAATAAAATGATGATATGTCTTGTATAAAGTTTTATACTTACGTTTTATATTATTTATAAATGTGTGTGTGTATTAGTTGCATAAAAAATTATATCTTAAATAAAAGGTATTCAAAATATATTTTAAATAAAAAATTTAATTCGAGAGCATTTTGTGTTAATGAAAAGGTTATTTTACTTTATTTTGTATTTTATTTTTATTTTTATTTTAAATATAGAACATGTATTATGTGGTATTATATTTTGTATACTAGTTTTAATTAAAATAGAAATTGGTAATATATATGTATATAATTTAATTTCAAAATATTTTTTTATTTCTAGGAAGTAAGTAATATAATGCATTGTATAATTATTATTTTTAGTTACATATACATATATATACAACCATCCAAATCTGAGAACATATCGATATATGGATTCGTCATGATTGCTATCTAACATATATCTATATAATGAATAAATTGAGCATTAGTAAATTAGAAATATACCTTTCACCAAAGCCTTACACGTACATATAGAAACGAAGAACAAAACTCCTTAAATCCAATTACAATTCTAAAGTTTCTAGCTCCTGAAGTGTTTTACCATCGATGATCGAATCGAGCAAATTTCATTTGCTTTTGTGTTTTCATTTTTGGGGCTCAGAGAATTATATGGCCGGGCAGTTTCCTGAAATGGAGGATCCTAAAATGTCGTTACTTAAATGAGGGAGCGGTGGTTTATATAAAGGAAAGATAAGAGAGCAAAAAGTGAATATGGATCCTCTTTTTTCTCTTATCCATTCTCACCTTTATTCATTATTCAAAAACCACTCACCGTATCAAAATATAACCGCCTACCATATGTCCCTCCTATAGCCGGTTATGCAAGCCCTCTTCCAGGCTTCAAAACCATTTCAAGCTCGAACAACAAATGCTGCATTTAAATCGAACTTAAACGCGTACCAATGTTGCATGTTGACTGGTATATTTATAACTATTATAACACAATGTTTAATATTGATCGAAACACATGAAATAAAATTTTATAATTAATAATTCATAAATATTAATTAATTTATAATGATTATAAATTAATTAAATTAGATGGTAAAAAGAGTATTCAATGTTTCGGCTGTGTTACTAGTGTAAACCTTGTCGGCGATTAATATCAAACAATTCCAATATTAACATTCACACGTCATTTTGTAGGTGGTGTGACATTTTGAAAAAATTTATCACTTACTTGATTTACGTAAATTCCAATTTTACTTTATTAAGCGTTACTCAGTAGGGATAATTATTTACACCTATTCAGTTCATCAAAACTATATCCCTTTGGACTTATGGAATTTGGTAATGGTCAAAATTTCAATATCATTCATATTCAACTCCGTAGTCCAAATACAAAGTCCATGGTTTAATAATAACAATTATTATTAACCTAAATGCTCTACCTAGAGACTTTGACTTTGAGTTGACTTCAGTTGATCGTGATACCAACCTCATAAAATGGAGGAGACGAATCCTCTTTTGAATAGTGTTTCACTTCTAATATTTCCACTCGACCCAACTACAGTCATTCGATGGATGTCGTGCCATGATTTAACTATAACAAAAGCGGAGCTTCCATATTGATGATCAACGGTATTCTTAGGTCAAGTGAACTGTGTAATTTTGTCTCATCGATATTTTTTGTTTGATCTTAGTTATATTATCCAATAGAATACATTTGAGTGGGTCATTCCATAGTTATCCAATAAATATAAGCATATAACTTCTTAGTGTCCTCGCCAGCCATGACTAATACATTGCCAATATTTGGATAGCGTTACATACTCTAGTCTCATCGAGTTTATCGTTATCCGGTCTCGATACATCTTGATTATGAATAATTAAAATGGTATGTTTATTTTTATTGTGATAAATTACTCACGGTTATAACACTTTTTTAGCTGCTATCACAAAACATACCAATTATGTATTTTTCAATTATATATACTTTTAGTCAAAATTAATATAACACATTATATCAAGTATGTAGTAGAAAGAAAACATCTTTTATTTCGAACAAAATTGGTTATCGAGTTAGATATATGTAACAAATTACATAATTTTCCCTATGGAATACCCCTAACCCTATCAACCTCCCACTTGCACTTGAGACCAATTATGGAACTCTATTCCATATGTTCAATTAATTTAATGAGAAAAAATCGAGTTAAACCCTTCGTGGCTACATCTGCTATGTTGTTTTAATCATCTACTCTGCCAATCAACTCTCTTTAATGTTGATAAACCACCTTTATCATGTGGAACTAATCGAAGTTTGTTTCTTAATTTCGAGTGAGCTCTTCTTATTACATTATTATCATATAATAATGATAAAGTATACCAAATACTTGGAATCAGCCTTAGCTCGGTTATAAATTTATGCATTTATATTTATACATTGCTTTTATAGCGGTGCTATTCAAAGCGATGTATTTAGCCTTTTGTCGAATTAGCCATGACCTTTCGTTTGGAACATTTCGAAACTAAAGCTTATTATTTAATGTTTGAACATGAATTTGATATTGACATATTATACTCGATAGCACTTACAAAGTTCGAGTCCAAATGCTCCTTCATAAGAATTTCTTTGTTTCTGTGATAATTATCTAGTATTTCGTAAATACTTGAGAATACTCTAAACTACTATTTTTTATCTTAATTTGGATTTGATATTTTCTTCATGCATAAATATATTGTTGATAACACAACACAACACGTATGATAATTCCTATTGCCAATGCATAACAAATCCATCTTACATGTTCCTTACTAAGCATTTTAATAAGGTGTCTTTGTATATCGTTTGGGACAATACCAGCATCCTTTATACTTAATATAAAAAAATATAATTTACAAATCTAATATCGGGTATTAAATAATCAAATTATTACAGATTTTAATACAAGCGCATCATTAACAATCGCAGTATGTTGTTTACTTATAGTCAAGATATATCCATGTACCTTTTAGTGTTCTTTCTTATGAACACAAGCTTCTTCCATATTTGAGTAAAAATAAAACTATTTGATATATCTATCAAAATACTTATTCAATGTTGATGCTTACAGTATGATATTTTTGTATCATTTCTTGAATCATATCCAAAACCCACAAATCAATATTACACCCACCAACTTTGAGACATTTTGGTAGTTATGTATAAATAGTCTATTCTAAAATCACTATTTAGAAATTTCTATTTTAACACATATGTATCAAAGCACAAAGACATATCAAGCAATAATTTTGTGAGTAAAATTAGAGTTAACTTAAGTACATCGATGATGAATCTGTTACATTAATTTCAATAATTGAAATTTACGATGCTTTCTTGCAGTGTTGCTCGCTATACTCCAACTGCATTAGTATTTCTCTCGAATACATATTTGCAGCCGATGGATCATATATCCCTTTGGGTACATCTATCAAAATCATATTTTGGTCATGTATATGGAATCCATTTCGTGCTTCTAACCATATGTAGAGTCAATACTCTTAATGGTTTAATTGACAACCGAGGATCATCTAATCTCAACGCTGATAAAAAATTCGTAATTTCTCTTTAACTTGCAAGAATGTTTATTAGACATTCTAATGTGTCCTGTTTATTTAGGTTTGGTTAATTTCATTTCATCCCCCATAATCAGTTTTATCCTTGGATCGTATTCAAAATCCATTTTACTACCAATAATTTTTAAAAGTGATTTCTTCACTATGAAGTTGGTATTTCTCGAAACGATGCTTGTTTCTTAGTGCAACGGAATGGGTAATCATAAACACTTTATGAATTGTCTTATATATAAACTAATTTGGTTTCAGTTTATGATACTTATGTTCAAAACAAAAGTCAGTCATCCAATGACGGTCATTTCCAAAATTCTTTTAGGGTGAATCACACAACATTCCTCATGTACAATTATTATGTGTAGTCTTTCGACTCAAACAACTAGCCCACTCTTGGCCTAGAATATGTTGGGAATTCTTATAAACTCTTATCTTGTATGGTTTTGTAAACTATTCTTTAGATGAAATTAACTTTAAACTTGTGTGCTCCTCTTAAATAAACGACCTTATAAAAACAAGTTAACTTCATTCACCATTAATCATACTTTGTTAAACAAAGTTCGATTACTTCTTTTCGCTACATCATTATATATCACATGGAGGAATGACTATTGAGATTTAATTTTTATACATTTTAGGTACCCTCGAAACTCTTTCCAATATACTCGCCTATTTGATCAAATCAAATTAATATTACTTTATATTACACGTTACCTTATTTGCTTCTATTTTATGCTCTATCAGCCCATCATAGACATACTACGTATGCATCAAATATACATGTCCATGTCGATGATAACTCATCGATGAATAAAACACATGGAACAGTTTTAGAATTAGTAGACTTTTGATCGCATGCATATATATATATATACATACACATATACATATATATATGTGTATGTATGTATGTATGTATATATCCGTAAAGTTCATCAACTCTCCTACTGAACGGGCACTTTGACCTTAATTGTCTGAGATATAATTTAATAGTACCACATGATTCATAATCATATAATAAAAAATTATTTCTTAAAACTGTGGCTTAGTTCGTAATTCCAAAATAACTGCAAATAAATTTATATACTTCTGTATTTTTCAGTGCATCACAAATACTAGTACTTTAGTTTTATTTTATAACGAATATTCATATTGAAATAAAAATATGTCTATTTTTCAGTTAATACTGAAAAATAATTATTGTTTCACAGATAATGTTTCGTACATTTTACGAAAACAATTTCATAACTCGATGAAACTAATATGGCATGCTCCTACTATTTCCTCCTTACTATAATAGCATATGAAATACGAAACTTCATTCAACCACTTAATATATATTTGTTTCATTTACTAAGATTGGTTTACAGTCAAGAATTTTCAGATTAAGTATCTTAAATTCAAATATCATAGAAAACAATTTTCTATGTGAAAATACTTTTTCGAATAGAAATCATATTTCTTATTTGAATGTTAAGTATCTATTACTATTTTACGATTCTCATTTTTTAAATTTTTTACGAAGCAGAAATGATCATTCACTCTTTTCATTCCAGTTGTGCCTTAGGTTACATCCACTCTTATACATTCGATTTTTTTTAAATGATCGATCCACCTCACTACAATATCATAACGTACTTCTTACCAAAAGTGCATTTGGTCATCCTTAACTTTTAGGAATATCAAATACATTACACTTTATGTAATTCGATCACATTTCAATAATCAAATTCTTAGAACTATCTTGCAAGCTTTTGGTCATGTGTTACATTTAACGCAACAATATCATTATTGTAATCGGTCATATTGAATACACGATCTCACACTTAAGTTTACATGCATATTTCAATGAACCAATTTCATCAAAATTTCGTACATTTCGAATTTGTGACTGTTCACCATATAACATTTATATGCGATCGTATATGGATTAAATATCCATAGTCTTGTATTGCTTTTAGAGTTTGAAACTCATTGAAAACAATACACGGTCTCGGGCAAGTAAACTTGTAGGTGATCAAGTTACGAACGTATTTAGTTGTTGTATAATTAGGTGCTTGCATGGGTCAACATGCAAAATTTATTGGTAAATTTATTTTATATTCCCATTTGTCAATATTAATTTAGTTCATTTATATATTTTGATAAACATTTCATCAATTATATTAATTGCACAAATTTATCTATGTAGATTATTATAACTTTATATAATAATGTTCTTATAGCAGCAGAAAGGTTAAATGTTACCATTTCATTTTTCTAATGAGGCACCCACTAGTCTTTTATGTTTCTCTGAACCCTAAGATGAAACATAAAAATCTTTTGACATCATTAGTGGGTGTTAGGACTCGTTTGTCTTTGGATTCTGACCTTGAGTTTGCTCGACAAGTCATAGCCCCACAAATAATGGATAACTTCTCATCGATTGTATCATATACAACTCCTAACCCATGGTTCCTTGTCCTAATCTCATTTCAAACTTGAGTTTCCTCAACTAATCAAAAAAAAATATTCACTTACACCTACCATTTTGCGGCAGCCTAAGTACGTATACGTACCTTGAGTTTGCTCAACAAATACATATGGTTATTTAACCTTGTCTAGTCTATACATTAATAATACTACATAATAGCTTTAGTTTCCTCAACAACCAAAGAGTATACAAGTAATTTATTAATATATACGAGTATGGTGGCACGTCCGTTGGACGTGTGCCAAGAAGGAAGGGTGAAAACTTTGTGTGTGCTACAGTTATGGTAGTGAAATACACACACACAGACACATACATACATATTATGGTTTCTTATATATCTATTCAAATTCAAATCCATTAAACATGTAATATCACTGTTCTCTGTTGCCAAGTTCTTCAATCTTGAAACCAAAGAAATTTGCAGAGAACAAAAAAAAATTCAGAGAGAATAAAATAAAAATCAAGATTATAATAAGTAACATACATAAACTGGAGAGAGCACACCTATTTTTGTACTCAAACAATGAAAAGTAAATATAGTTGAATAAAATTGAATTGGTAAATCTTGTATAATACCCATTTATTGAAAGAGAATAAATTCTGCATATAAGAACAACCACTTCCGTACGCAATTTAGGGTAAAAGTCATGCCACATCTCTCTTTTACACCTTAACTGAACTTTTAATAAACATAAAATTAAACTTCAATCAAACATAATGATAATACACCAACTTGTAGAGCATATCAATAATAATAGTCAAATTAACAACCTTTAAAATTGCATCAATGATTTGCACATATCTCCTTCTGCTGCTTTTACTTTCTTTATTTGTTCTTCTGTAGAGTGACACATCTTCAACTTCTTTTGTCCCATTAGTATTCAAATAATGAAACCAAAACCCTCCAATAGCCTGCAACAGCTCAAAAGTAATATAAGTTACCAAAAATTCCATGGAAGGAAGACGTGGGATTTTATGGATAAAAAAAATTGCATTCACAAATCAAAGGTATAGAATTTGCTTGATATTTGAGATGGATACTATATAGTATTATGTTTACAAATATGTATTAAGTTATCCTTCAAAGTTTCTTGCTACAGCAATAGTAGTAGCATATTGTTATTATTCACTTGCACATTTGAATATAATACTTAGTTAATATCGGTTTTTGTTACTGATATTTCTAAATAATTTGAAGCCCAGAGCCCTTCAAACATGCCGAGGCTGAATCAATGAACCCTATGCATAGGAAAGTGGAGAGTTGTTAAGGAAACTCCATATATAATAATAATTTAAGTATATGGGAACAACAATATCATACTCTCTCACAAACAAATTTTTTGCCATCACACAAAAGCATCAAATAATCACTTGCACAGTAATATTCATCGATCCACACATAACTCACGCTCTGATTCATATAAATACTCATGCACAGAAAAGTTAAGAGATTTGGACCATTTTGTAATCTATTTTCATATACACCTCTATATTTAATTGTTTGCTGCATTTTGCCTTTGTTTCCGCATGTTATAAATATATGCACATGTTAATACTTAGAAGAAGAAAATTAATGTGCCCTGTAGCTTTCGTAATGTATATTGGCCTGGACACTTCCTATAACACTATGTCAATGATTCAAATTAATGGGCATTGCCATAACTGAATGATGGACGTAAGTAATACTCTAGTACGTATTTTTGCCAAATTTTTGATGTACAGGAAGTAATATTCATGGTTGAATAAACCAACATTGAAATGCGTAAAATTGATGCTAGCAAACCCTTGTAGTCTTATATCATTTAATAATATAATTATAAGGGTATACTACTTTAATTCTTGTCTAACCTTTTCTCTTTCTATTAAAACAAAAGTATTATATTTTTCCTGTAATATAAAAAACTCTGGTGATTGCATTATTGTCCAGCTTCTCATGTATACAATTTAAATAGCTTTTACAGACTACAGTCCTATCTAAATATGAAACCATGGAAAATACGATTGTATAATAATATTTTAACTATTACAGCAACAAAGTAAACATAGCTACATCTTTAATTTAATGCATTCATTGTGATGAAGTTATGGAAAACGTTGCCGATATTCAACCAAATAATACATAATTAAATTGGAAGTTCAGTATACTGCAGCTTCTTTGCAAAAGCATTAATTACAGGAGATAAGTAATAGTAAAGTACGACTAAAATCTTGTTTTTTTACTGTGAATAAATAGTAAGATAGTTATTACCTTTAAAGCTTCTTCATTAAAGATTGTTTGTCACAGCCATAATTGAAAGCAATGAATGCCTTAAGTGGAGAACAGAGCTACCTGAAGACACACTGAAGACCCAAGATATAATGATACCACCATTCAAGTTTGTGTGCTGAAAACAGATATGCAAGCTGAACCCGCCAAAACAACAACGTTTGTCTTTAAATAGCAGGTGTTTCTGTAAAAATAAGTTTTGTTATGTCAAGGAAAAAAATTGGGCTTAAAAGATTGCACTAAAACAAAGCTATGCACAAAGATGAGAGGTAATCATTTTAGGCTTATGTACCTTGGCTGCGATATCAATCAGCTGTTGAGGGTAATTGAACCCATCCTTGGCACCATAATTCATTATTTATCTTAGCAATGGAAGTAAACCTTGAAGTAGAAGAAATAATGACATGGAATTAGTACTTTTTTGTGGTTTGATAGTTTTGATAACATGGTCAGATTCTACAATGATACATGATGATAAATTGGACAATAGTTATGAAATACAAATTAAGTGTAGTAACAGTTAATTAAATTTCGAATAACTCAACAACCTTTCACATCCATATAGGAGCAGAACAGCGCAAGGCAATATATCATACTGTTCTAAACTGTTAAGAAAGAAAGAAGAGCGGTTGTTGCAAGAAATCTTCTAGTATTCTCGTTAAATGTCATTCAAACAGATTTATTGACTATCATTATAATTGAAATTGAAAAACATTCTCACTAATCATATACTTTCTATATTTGGGGATATAAAATTACTTGATACATCATTATAAAGTGGATACTAAATAATAAGCACTAATTTAGTAGTGGCATTAATTGAATCGGAAAACTTAATGACGGATGAAGGTAGATTCAAACTTTTGACAAATATGCACCTTTGGGTTAGAGGGATTTTCAAACTGCTGAAGAATATAAGAATTTGGTGTTTTTGCAGCTATCTCCTCAGCTTTCTCGCATGCCCCTTTTCATACCCTTAACAGGATCAGTTAGGACCAATTCAGCACCAAAAGCTTTGAGAATGATCCTTCTCTCAAGATTCATAGAAGCGGGCATTGTCAAAATAAGCTTATAGCCTTCATCTGCTGCTATGAAAGCTAGCCCGATCCTCGTATTGCCACTGGTTGGTTCAATAAGAACACTCTTAGGGAGAGAAATTCAAGAACCAAATGAAAACAATGTTAGTCTATATACAGAAATACATAGAAATATGTGAATGGTGACAATAATAGGACCAATAAATCTACTAAGCCAAGAATTCAATGTTATTCGAAATATATATAATTCTTCATATAATTTTTTGTAGCAACCTTGCAAGTTCACAGTCATCAATCATCGATAGAGTAATAAGACTTTCTCCACTCGATGGACTACATTTCTGTAAATTGTATGATAAATACTAATGATGTTGCACAGGCTCATATCAGCTACTGACTGTTTCATAATTTTATCTCCTAAGGAGCGAAGTTATAACAATGCATTTGTTATAATGTTGCTTCAGATGCGCAAACGCACAGGCACATTATGACATTCCACTTGCGCATCAACTACTACGTGATTCATATTTTATCACCTAAGGAGTCAACTCTTACTGTGCATTTCTTGTAATGTTGCTTCAGAAACACATGCACACACGTACGCACCCACTCAGTCATTTCAGTAAACTATGCGGAAGCAAAGGAACAAATATAACTGAGTAGTGAACATTTATTTCCATGAATAAATATACTTGGGTACCCACCGATCAAGCATTCCCGCACTCATGTCTTAATAAAGTATGTTATGTTAACCATATAATACTATTTATGCATCATCAATTAATCAGTGTGTCGGAAAATCAGAAAATATCAAGAGATTATTTGCAAATACCTATACATCTATACGTAAAGGTACTCATTTTGGTGAAGTCATGGTTTGGGAGAACTAAATAATAAATATTAAAGTGCACTGGCAGCTTTGTCGAAGCAATAAGTACATGCAACAAATAGTATTATAAAATAAAATTAAAACCTAGAATTACGTACTATTATCCTTTTACAGAGTAGGCATTATAATGAGGTAAAGAGAATACAGTAAGATTGGCAGTTGTTGTAAGAAATCTTCTTGGATTTCCAATGAAATGCCATTCAAGCAATTTTACCAACTACCATTATCACTGAAATTCAAAGACATTCTCAATAACTATATAATTTCCATATCTATTGATGGAAAATTAGTTAATGCATTATTATAACCTGGGCATTAAAGAATAAGCACTAATTTAGGAATAACATTAATTGCACCGGAAAAGTTAATGATGGTGGAAGGTAAGAACAAATTTTTAAAATAAAATATATGAATCAAATGTCTGTTTTCAACTATTGCTAAAGTAAGGTAGTATGCAATGCGTAACAAAAGAAATAAATATAGCTACTTAATTAGCATTTATTTCCATGAATAAAGACGGTTGTGTAACTATTGATAAAGAATTCTCACAGTCATGTCTGAATAGTAAACAATAAATAGTAAACTGCCCCTACTGCTTTGTAGAAGCAATAAATATAAGAAAAAAATAGTAATAAAATAGAATTAAAATCTAGAGTTATGTACTATCATCAGTTTATAGAGTAGGCATTATAATGAGGTAAAGGGATTGACATGTCAACAGCGAAATTGGGAGGGATGTACTGATACATGGTCTAATATAAATAGTCATAAATAGTGAATGAACTTTGAATTAAACTTTTTCTGATTCGTACTCAAAACATGTAGAATAATATAATAGTAGTCAAAGTATAAATCTCCAAAAGATAATGAATAAGAGATAAAAATTGTATTAAAAATCAAATAAGGAAGGAGATACCCAAATCGCTATAGGAACTGATCCATTCGCAGCTTCGAGGGATTACTTTTCTGCCTCCTCTTACTTTTTGGCACGATCTTGTTGGTAACTTCAATTGGAACCGATATTTGAATATAAAAGTAGCAGTTTACGAAGTGGTGACTGAAGGGAAATAAACGAATTAAGATGAAGAAATTGAAATTGGAATTGAATCTAAAAAATTGTTACTGCAAGCGACGATGCTCGGGTGCGCCATCATCTTCGCTACAGTAGAATCCAGCATAGATGTGGTAACGAAAGTGTTGAACATGTCCACGTGGGTATCTTTAACAGTTTGGTGTTCTTTTCAATGGGGGAAGGAAAAGTAAAATGGGTTTCAATGGAGAAGAATGGGAATGAAAATGAGCGATGAGACTGGAACGTGGGCTGATGTTTACGGGAAAACGTGGATGAGCTGGTGGTACAAAGACAAAAGTACCCATAAAGTTGTTTTATTTCGAAGTTGCAGCACAGGTTTTTTGGGCATCGCATAAAAGGCTTCACTTTGACCGCTTGACCAAAGGTTTTGTTTTATAGTATAGAAATGGTAGAGGACAACTCTTATATTAATGACTCGTAATCCTTAATATATTTAATTGAGTATATCGACATATGAAACAATGTAATACTTATGAAATATCCTCGTGATTCAAGTGTTAGACACATTAGAAATTGTAGTATACATACTTCTACGTATGTATTAATTCATTAGGTCTACTTAGGGTTCTATAATGTTCCACCTTTAGTTTATACATTAATATCATGAAAGTTTTATTATTATATAACTTTTCTACTTTATTTAGCTTATATAATATTTCATGTATGGGACCCTAACGGCTTTAATGCTACATTCTACATACATTGCTGGCCTATTATATCTCAAGATTTGCATAAGGCAATGCACATTTTTTAATCATAGTAAAATCATCTCTGGCTTTAATGCAACCAATTTAGCTCTGACTCCCAAATCCAACCAAGCTTCCACTATCGTGTCCTTTAGACCAATAACTTACTACAATTTGCTTTATAAGTGCATTTCCAAAGTCATCTCCTCTATGTTGAAGGCAGTTCTACCTCATATTATATCTCTTAATCAGTCTGCCTTTTTTCCTAATAGGAGCATCCTTGATAATGCGTTACTAGCCCATGAATTCTTAAATGTCCATAATAGAAGTTATGTATCCCCTAGAGCTATGATTAAATTGGATATTAAAAAGGCTTGATTCTATTTAGTCGAAGGCTATGGTAGCGGTGATGGCTAGAATGAATTTCCCCTATCATTTTTGTTAGTTGAATATATACTTGTATTTCTATAGTATACTATTCTCTTATATACAATGGCAGGAATGTGGGTTTTCAAGGGCAAGAAGGGTATATGTCAGGGTGATCCTGTATATTTCTATTTATTCATTA
Organism: Allium cepa; assembly: GCA_030765085.1. NCBI lineage: Eukaryota > Viridiplantae > Streptophyta > Magnoliopsida > Asparagales > Amaryllidaceae > Allium > Allium cepa. Next base: position 508,199,391 of record CM060932.1, on the reverse strand, counting down.
TAGTGATGGAATTTTTCATGTAGCTAATCAATAATATGGCTATCCTAAAGAAGGAGTTTTCACTACACCCTAAATGTAAGGAGCCTAGTATATCTTCCATCCTGTTTGCTGATGATGTCTTAATATTCACCAAGCCAACTAAAGGTTCCTTGCAAAACATCAACAGGACTTTGAGCATCTTTCAATGTGCCACTGGTCTTCAGATAAGCCCTCTTCTATAGCTGGTGTATTCGACCTTCCGAGAATTCAATTTCACGAGCTTGTTTCTCTGCCTGCTTTGGATGAAGGAGTTGCTTATTTAGGCATCCCTCTTACAAGTAGGAAAATTGGATACTTAGATTGCCTGCCCGTCTTTAAGAAGATAACCAGAACTATGAATTCTTAGGTCAATAGGTTCATGTCTCGGGTGGGTAGACATATTATTATAAAAGCTATCGTCCAAGCTATAACAGTTTATTGGTGTTGATGCTGTATATTGCCCACCAGGTTGATTAATCAGATCAGACAATCTATGAATCACTTCTTGTAGACTCGCAATATATATATCCTAAAAGCTTGTCCCTCTGGCATTCTGCAAAGTTGAAAAGGCTCAGGCTTTTAGAGGGCTAGGCATAAAGAATATGAACATATGGAACCGAGAAGCCTACTTCAAACATTTTGACAATTAGCTCAACGACCATGATAATCTATGGGTGAGGTGGGCTAGGAAATATCACCTAGGTAATAAAAAAATTTGGTTCATGGAAATAACTCCTATGTGTGGTTAGGTTTGGAGATCCATTATGTAGCTTAGGGACCAATTATTTCCTCATGTTCAAATTCAATTGGCTCCTCAAAGTACAACGTAGTTTTGGTTTGTGCCTTGGGCCAACCAAGGCATGATCTTGGCTAATATGTTGACTTATAAAGAAAGAGTGCTCTCGAGAATCTCAAATGATGCTAAAGCTACTGATTATATTCATGATGGCTTTGTATATCTCCCTTACTCTTGCAATGTTAGGGTCGGGGCAATTTGGAATGTTCTCCAGGGAGTCAGCTTATAGAGTGGACATGACAACTATGCTTGGACCACTAAGGCTAAGCCTCATGCAATATCTATGGTCTATAAGGCTTTATCTGAAGCCTCGTCTCTTACTAGATTCTGGTGGGACTCTAGGATCTGGAATCCATATTGCTCTGAGAGGGACAGCTTCTTGCTCTGGAAAGTATTAAGGAATGGTTTAGAAACTTTGTCAAACCTAAGGCATAGAGGAATTGATGTTGTTAGCCTCTGCCCTTTTTGCAGTAATGATGTAGAGGAAACCACACATATATTTTTTAACTGTCGGTTCACCTTTGATCCATGGAGGAAGGTCATGGCTAAGGGGCTCTTGCCACAACCTACTAATATTTGTTTTTTAGAATGCACCAGAATTTATAAAGCTACTACATAGAGAGACCAAAAGACTCTTTAGCTGCTCTTGATCTTAAAAATAGTTATAGCTATTGTGTGGAAGGAAAGAAATGCAAGAGTGTTCGATTCCAAAAGCAAAGTTGCTAGCGTGTTGAGCAATGAAGTAAACCAAAGAATATATTAGAGTATGCATGTGCATGGAGTTTTAACTGAGAACAAAGCATCTCGAATATGGACATGATCTTTTATGTTGTCTTATATGTTTGTTTTTTCCTCTATTTTCTTTTTAGTTCCTTCCTGTTTGCTAGTTATTCCCTGTATGTTCTTTTCCTTTTTATCTTTATGGGATTAAGCTTGTTTTCTCCCATTTTTCTTTTATTTCTAATAAATCTGGTGAGGGTCTAGTCAACCCCGCTTGCCATGCAAAAAAATAATAATAATATTTTATGCATAACATTATATTAATTAAATCTTATTTGATTAATTTAATTAATTGTTATATCACTCGATTATAACATATTATATTGAATATATATACTATAACGTTTATAGTAACACTCGTTATTATGTTATATATACGTATTTTAATTTATTAATTAACTTTTAATTAATTCATCTAATTAAAAGAATTAATTGAATTTTATTAATTTTGAAAATTCTTTATATGCACATGTATACTTATAATGTCATAAAAATTTAGGACAACATAACATATATCATTATGCATATTATCTATGTATATATATTTAATTAATTAACTTATTTAATTAAGTCATTTACTTTATTAATCTTGTTAATAGATAATATTTTCGAAATTAATTTTATAACATTTTCAAACTTTTTGAAAATTATACCATAATTTTATAATATGTGTTTTATTTTAAATTAAAACATTTATTTTAATTTTGAAAATCTATATTAAACATTTATTATATTTTTCTTATTTTAAATTTAAATTTTATATTTAAAACTTTTATTTTAATTTCTAAACATTTTGAAAATTAACCCAAGGCCTAAATCAATTTGGGCCTATGTATTGGGGATAACCTTTGGACTTACCTCATCCTTTCGGGTCTAGCTAATAGTCAGGTAGCATAGAGTACCAGATTACCCAAACCCAACCTTAGACGTTACTTTTCTAAATACCCTACTATATTGTAACAACCCTGTATTTTGTGATTATTTTTAATTGTATATTTCAATTATTTTGATTGAATTTTGATTTAACTTTATTTTATTTATTTAATTTAGATAATTTTGTTATTTCAAATATAACCTTTGATTTTGATGTGAATTAGAACTCCAAACATGACTAAATAGAATAATTTCCAAATATGATGAATTTTGGTCAACTTTGACTTTTAACTTAAAAATTTAAAAGTTTTAAATTTTGAATTTTATCTCTTGTTATGAATGTAAATAAAATTTTAAGAACACCGTTTTCGTTTCGTTGAAATCTGATTTATAATGTGAAAGTTATGCCTTTTTAACTATTGTGTGAAATTTGTTGTATTTAACAAAATTGTTTACTTTAAATTATATAAATAATATTTTATTTGGTCATGTAATGTTCTAATTTATATTTATATGAGTAAAATAACATGTTATGTGTATATTTTAGTTTTCAATCTTTTTAAAAAGTGTAATTGACATTTTCCAATGTCAGTTGTATTCTGTTTATAATTTTTAATTTCTAATTTCAATTTATTAAAGAAATTCTTTATTTATTTTTATATTTTCTTAAGAAATTATTTTCTTCTCAATCCTACTTTATTTTTTTCTCATTTTTTTATTTGACTTCTTATTTGTTTCAAAGTGAAATAGAAATTTTCTAAGGCTAGTGATATTTATTTGTATGTTTTAAGTCCTGTTTCTAATATTTAAACTATTTATTTAATTATTTTTCTATTTTCTCTAATTTAAATTATTTATTTCATTTTAGAAATGATAAATGAAGTATTTTATTTCAAAATTTTGTTTTATAATATTTTTAAGATGAAGTTGATAATTTTCCAAAGTCAATAGTGATTTATTTGTAATTTCTAGAACCTGTTTTCAATTTTTAGGCAATTTCTTTTATTCTTTTTCTATTTTATTTAAATTTAATTTTTTATTTTTATTTCATTTTACTTTGTTTCAGTCTTTAAATTGTATTTACTGAAATTTATTTGCTTTATTTTAATTTAAAAAGAATAGAAATTTGAAGAGACTTGACTTTATAACATAAGACCTTTCATTTACCAAAAACTCTTCACTTTCTCTTGACTTTTCATTGCCTTATTTTGGCCGTACACTACCTATTGCTAGCCGTGAGTTTCTCATCTCATTTTTCACGTGAAACTTCATCTCCATTTTCATTTTCACGGCTAAGAAAGAAAATGGTAATGGCCTTCTTCATTTTTCCACTTTTCTTCTTCTTTTTCTATGTTTTGCCTTGTTCTCTTGCTTGTTTTGATCGGCCACCACCACTATTGCCTTGGCCATCACCTCCACCACCTCCTCCTCTTTAGCATCCACCATCTAACATCATCTCCTCCTCTGATTTGACCAGGCCGCACCCTTCTCCTTAACAAAACTCCATACAAAAGCCTTGAAAACTCCTTAAAAACATGTTAGCCAAGCCTAGTTGCTTCACCACCTCCATACATCACCTTGGCCATCACCATAGTCGCCGCCACCACCTTGCCATGACACTTACACATCACCATCTCCTCTGTCCAGAACTGTAGCACTACAAGGCCGAGCCAAACACCCGTGTAGCCGAGCCTAAAACATTGACCAAAACTCCACTATCAAGCCTAGCCTTTTCACATACTCATGCCTTGTAACCTCTACATGTTCATGCCTTGTAGCCATGACTTTTTAGGTCCAAACCTGAGCCAAAGCATGTCCAAACCTGAACCAAAACATCCCCTAAGCCATGCTAGGAAGTGTAGAAAGAAAGGCAAAAGGTTGTGTATTTGTATTGCTTTTCAATTCAAAGTTGTTCAATTTCAATGTTGTGTTGAATTATAATTTTTTTCTATTTTGTTTTGGATTGTAACAGAAGAATTTAGCTTGGAGTCGCTCTCCACTCAAGTCCATAGGCTTGTCATTTTTCTCTTGATTCCGTTATGTCAGTTGTATTGCAATCTCTAGCATTTTGAGGTGAGTAAAACTCACACGACATTTATACTTATGCAGTTGTGAAACAACAACAACTGAATGTGTAGAAGAAAAAAATGATGTTTTAACTGCCATGTGATTATTTATATATGATGTTCAACCTGTTAAATATCATGTCATATTATATGTTACTGTTATATCATGCTATTCTGTTATTTATATCAGTTTATCACACTACAAGTTCCATGTAGATTAAAATCACTATGGGTTGAAATGATACATACCCGAACGGACTTTAGAATAGGGAAAAATCGTTATGGGCTGAAATGATAGGCCTGAATGTTTTTATTATTTGTTTTAACTTGGGATTATGGGTTTGAAATGATAGAACCCGAATTTTTCTTTGTAAACTGCGGATTGAAATGATATATATCCGTATCACTTGACCTAGGTTAGAAAACTATATACAGGCCCGTGGTGATTTTATAAAGTACTTTGAATATTTTTAAGTATTCTTAAAAGTGTAAATTTATGAGAGTTGAATTTAAATTGGATTTTTAGTGTTTAAATAAGAAATTTTGATTTTTTTTCCATAAGTTAAAGATGTTGAATGAATAAATGATTAAATTGGATTTTTGAAATATAACTTAAATTTGGTAATTTGGACTTTGGCTTTTAAAATGACATTTAAGTTATATATAAAATTTTAAGTGGTTTAAAATGTAAATTTTATGAAAATTTGATTTAAATAGATTTTAAAGTGTTTTAAATAAAGGTTTTATGATTTTTCTATAAGTGGAAATGTAAAATAAATAAATGGTTAAATTGAATTTTTGGAAATATAACTTAAGTTTGGAAATTTGGTTAAAAATGATATTTAAGTTATATAAAAATGGAAATTTAATTTTGTTTGGAAAATGATAAATATGATAATTTTATTTAAATTGGAATTTAAATGATTTAATAAAGTATTATTGATTTTTCTATGAATTGAAATGGTTAAATAAATGAATGCTTAAATGTGAAATTTTAAATACAACTTGACTTGGAAATATGGAATTTGGTTTTATTTAAAGGTTTAAGTTAATTAAATAAATTGGAAATTTAGTTTAATTTGTGAAATGGAAATTTGAAATGTAAGTGTTAATAAGGTGTCAAATGTAAAAATGGGAAAATTGTACAATTGAATTTGTTAAGTGGAATTATTGAAAATTTAGATTTTTCTGTAAAGGTTTGCTTTATAAAAATCATTAATTAAAAGAGTATTTTAATGAACATCTTTGAATGTTAAAATATGATTTTTATAATGTTTAAATGTTTAAATTGAAATGTTTTCAAGTATAACTTTCAGCAGCTTTTTCTGAATGCTGTGAAAGGTTGAAATTTTCAATGTTTATGGTTTTAACTTAGTAAATGAACTCATAATGGTTTAAAACTTTGGAAATTGAATACTTGATTTGAAAGTATATAAATTTAAATTTTAAATGGTTTAAATGAATTATTTTGATTAAAAATATAAGTTATTTAAATGGTGATTTGGAATGATAATAAATGAATGATATCTTTGAATTTAAAAGGTATTTAAAGTTGAATATTTGGATTTGAACTTATATGATGCTTTGAACTTGAAGATTTGGAAAGATATGATATTTTGATATATATTAATGATTTAAAAATGAAGTTTTGAAAGATACGATAGTTTGATATTAAAATGATTTGAAATAAAGTTTTGGAGGATATGATATTTTGATATTAAAATGATTTGAAATAAAGTTTTGGAGGATATGATATGTTATATTAAAATGATTTAAAAATGAAGTTTTGAAAGATGATAGTTTGATATTAAAGATGTTTTGAAATAAAGTTTTGAAAGATATGATAGTTTGATATTAAAGATGTTTCGAAATAAAGTTTTGAAGGATATGATATTTTGATGTTAAAATGTTTGAAATGAAGTTTTGAAAGATATGATAATTTAATATATTGAAATGATTAGAAATGACTTGATATTTATTTTGATGAATATTTGAATTTGAAAGATATGGTAGGTTGATATATTGAAATGGTTTGGAAACGATTTAATTTTTATTTTGATAAAATTTGGATTGAAATGATATCTATTTTTAAGTATAAATATTATTTTAAAGTTATAACCACGGGTTATAATAACGATTGGTTGGCAAAGAGACCGGGATCGGATATGGGCATACTCTCTGTCGATACCGAAAACCACTTTGACTAACCGTGTACGCGGTGGAGATTCCAGAATGAAGTAGGATGGTGGCGACGTTCTTGTGGTATGTTACGTGGATCCAACTCCCTTGAGTTGGCATAAGATGGCTAAAACAGGAGCGATCTCGGGCCAAAAGGGGTAACTCCTCTGGTCGGACACATTTCTTCGATACCATTCTATTGCTTTTGTGATTGTTTGGGCATCCCTCCGATTTTAGGAATGTGTTCCGAGGTGGGCGTATGTGGCTGCTGCGTTACCACCAGCCCGTGTGCGTAATTGGTATATCTACCCTGGCATTGCCTTGTGTGCCATGTCACCTATCATATCGAGCCTTTACTACGAGTTTCTATTTGTGTCGTACCTATGGAGCATCTTCTCGTAGTCTCCCGATCAGGAGATATGCAGGTGTTGTATAGACTACTGGCATTATTTGTGTTAAGGGCTATATGGGTAACCCCTTAATGCTATTAAAAAGTAAGTTTATTTTACTGTTAGACATTATTATAATAGCAAAATATTACTACATAGTAAATAGTTTAATGGATCCTTAGAGGATGGGCGTCCCAAGCATCCTTTAAGTTACTTGTACTTTTACTATAGTTCACTTGAGTTGGTTTACATTGTATAAGTATGTATGTCCTGACTCGAGTGTTTGTATTTTTATTTACGCTCGGGTCAGCCTGAGTTATTCACAGATTTGGATTCCACCTTCTGGAGATTGGAATTGTTGGAGATTATCTGCTTGTCTAGTTTTATCTATTTCAGTTATGTTGTTCTATTCAGCTTGTACTTGGTTATCATATGGAGACTTCTTTTGTACTTTATTTCTTCTGTTGTATCTTATTTAACTCTGATATATTTATATAGTAGCTTCATGAACTACTATCTCTTTTTCTTCCGCTGCATTATTATTACTCTGTGTCTGTGATCTGTGATTACTATTTACTGTATATTCTGAGATTTGCCAAATTTTATTTACAACGCGGTATTTTGATGAATTCAAGTCTGACATGTGCGGATGCGAATGGTTGAAAATACCTGCCTGTTACATTTGGTATCAGAGCTTTGGCTTTGAGGCAAAAATTAGAATATAAAGTAAATTATTTACAAAATCACTTTCGTTCGAGTTTGAATATTTCCTCCTTGATTCGAATTTCATTTGAATTTTGGAACGTTCCCTGCGGTTCCAAAATTCATTCGCGTCCCTCACTATTCATCTCCTTTTGATTCTAGAGTATCCCATAACTCCACTTCGAATGAGCTTTATAGTGAATTGGTGGTCCCGCTAATCTCAAAAATTCATTTGTAAAGGGGGAAACTCCTTTACAGTTAGCATCGATTCACCAGAGATTTATATCTATCATTGGTTTAGATGCTAATATCTTTTGTTGTTCCAAACTCTATCTATTGAGATCGAATGTGGATTTACCCTAGAAAATCCACATCGATCTTACTCTTTAAGTCACGGTTGACCCGTTAAGGTAGCCCGCGATTTACATAAGCTTACCCACTTCCCTACTCGATTATTTAATCATCTTGTCTTTTGTTTCCAATCTATTCTTCCAAACATTTTGAATTGTACTTGTTAATCTATATTTTGTTTTATATATTGTGTTATTTAGATTGTTGATGTTGATTTGGGTTTCCGATCGATTCGTCTGATCAACGCTATCGATAGGATTTCTAAAACACTTTGACAGAAAAAACTGACACAATATTATTTTTAAATTTGGTTAATCAAATAAATTTTGATATATAAGTAAATTTATGGAACTTAATAAATTGATTTAAATTGATTATTTGAAATGATAATACTTATCATTTATAGTCTATAAATGAATTTATAAATAGTTGTTTATAAATTGATTTGGGAACTGAAATGAATTTAAAACAAGAAATTTGAGAATTTAATTTCCGATGATTTCAAACCTTATGTTTAGAGTTTTAAAAGGGGTATATTATTTAAAGTATTTTCTAATAGAAATTTGTTTCCAAGGAATTTTAAAGTTTAAAATTAGTGCTCTTCTCTTTGTCGCTGGAAAATAACTTCGGTAATGACCGCGGCATCATCGACGTTTATTTTCGAGTTTCAAAGTGAAGAGACCATTCTGTAGTCTTGCTACAGCTTTGTTTTGGAAATCAAATTGATTTGAATTTCTTAAATATGACTCGATCTATTATATATATAGATATATAATTTAAATTTGATTTGATAAATTACGTACATACATTTATTTATCTCTAAATGGGTTGAAGAAATCGGAAATTTAATTCTTAAATTTTATTTTAAATAATAATTTAAATTATAAAAAGAAAATCAAAATTTTGGATGAATATTCAAGCATGAAATGATTTAATTAGAATGTTTCATTTGTATAATACAATTGCATTCAAATATAACTTACCTTAATTTCAGAAGTTAACAATGTAATTGGATAATATACAATATAAAAAGATTTTATAAATAAAATTTGAGTGGTTATAATAAATGTTATACACTTAAATTTTTGTTATAAAATGATTAACAGAGGTAAATATAATAAAGGGTAATTGAATAACTTACAATAAAATAATGTTAGAAGAACTAAGAATAAAATAAAGCAGTTATAATAAGTGTAAGTATATTTAACATATGTGATAAAAATATTGAGAGGGATAAATTTAATTTTAATTAGGAATAAAGAAGAAGTAAATTTATTAAATACGTTATGAGTATAATAAATGATTATTTTTAAAACCCATGGTTTTAAAAATTGTTAATTTAAGATGATTGGATAATAAGATAATGAAATTTGAGACAGTTAAGATTTATTTAACTTGTGTAAAAATTTATTTTCTATTTAAGTTGAAATTTCCATGGTTTCAAACTTATTTCCTTATTTTGTTAGCCATCTTTTGATTGTCCTTATTATCCTTATCTTGCTATAGATTAGTATAGGCATCTTTCTATAATCTTTCTGTTTAGAAATCTTTCCATAATCATTGATAATCTTTGGTACTCATTTTGAATGCACCTTTTTCGTGCTTATGTTCTTGATTCTGGAGGATCTCGAAAAGATGGTCTCCACCTTGTTAAACTTACCTATAACAACAGTTATCAGGTATAATCTCAATCTTCTTGTCACCTTGTCTAAATCTTATTTCATTTCTATCTTTTCTGTGCTTTCTCGTAGCTCATTCCTTTTCGGGGACGAAAAGTTTTGAGTGGGGGAGAGTGTAACAACCCTGTATTTTGTGATTATTTTTAATTGTATATTTCAATTATTTTAATTGAATTTTGATTTAACTTTATTTTAATTATTTAATTTAGATAATTTTGTTATTTCAAATATAACCTTTGACTTTGATGTGAATTAGAACTCCAAACATGACTAAATAGAATAATTTCCAAATATAATGAATTTTGGTCAACTTTGACTTTTAACTTAAAATTTTAAAAGTTTGAAAATTTGAATTTTATCTTTTATTATGAAAGTAAATAAAAATTTAAGAACACTATTTTTCGTTTCGTTGAAATCTGATTTATAATGTGAAAGTTATGCCTTTTTAACTATTGTGTCAAATTTGTTGTATTTAACAAAATTATTTATTTTAAATGATATAAATAATATTTTATTTTGTCATGTAATGTTCTAATTTATATTTATATGAGTAAAATAACATGTTAGGTGTATATTTTAGTTTTCAAACTTTTTAAAAAGCGTAATTGACATTTTCCAATGTCAGTTGTATTCTGTTTATAATTTTTAATTTCTAGTTTCAATTTATTAAAGAAATTATTTATTTATTTTTATATTTTCTTAAGAACTTATTTTCTTCTCATTCCTACTTTATTTTTTCTCATTTATTTTTTTATTTGACTTGTTATTTGTTTTAAAGTGAAATAGAAATTTTCTAAGGCTAGTGATATTTATTTGTATGTTGTAAGTCCTGTTTTCAATTTTTAAACTATTTATTTAATTGATTTTCTATTTTCTCTAATTTAAATTATTTATTTCATTTTAGAAATGATAAATGAAGTATTTTATTTCAAAATTTTGTTTTATAATATTTTTAAGATGAAGTTGATAATTTTCCAAAGTCAATAGTGATTTATTTGTAATTTCTAGACCCTGTTTTCAATTTTTAGGCAATTTCTTTTATTCTTTTTCTATTTTATTTAAATTTATTTTTTATTTTTTATTTTTTACTTTGTTTCAGTCTTTAAATTGTATTTTCTGAAATTTTTTGCGTTATTTTAATTTAAAAAGAATAGAAATTTGAAGAGACTTGACATTATATCATAAGACCTTTCATTTGCCAAAAACTCTTCACTTTCTCTTGACTTTTCATTGCCCTATTTTGGCCGTACACTACCTATTTGTATTGACCTGTAAATTTAGAGAATTAAACTCGTTAATTTAATAAGATTTTTTGTAACTAAATTTAAGAAGAAAAAAAAAACCTTTATAATTTATAATGAAGTGAGTGGTAACTAAATGTTTTTGGATATTATCATAATATCTGTTGTTATACCCATTCCTTAAAAATAATGAAAGGGGAAAATTTGTAACATATTAAAGTGGTTAATTATGATAATTGGGTAGGTTATGACATGCAAATCATGTTGGTGGAATATTGTCAATTTTGACATATTAATTATGTTAGTGGTGAACATTGTTAAGCAATTTAAAACAATGAAACTTGTAATCAATTTATTTGATGAATCTACCTTATTCCTAGTTAGCAATTCAAAACTTGAATAAAGGCATATACAGATATTTTAAAATAGAGTTAATGACAATTAATAGGGAAATTAATTGTAAAATTTCAGTAGTTGACCAGAATTAATTTATTTAATAATTAATGCAAGTTAATTAAATTGATGAAAGATAAATAAGTAAATTCGTTTGGTTAATGGCATGAGGACGCGAGGTTAATCCCCATTTTGTAGGAGAAATATGCCCGTGTAACCAGTCCGGCTACCGGTGCCTGCAAAGTGGACGGATTAATGTGAGACGTCACAGGATTGATAATTAAACCAAAAGGGTTAATTAACTAATTAAGTTAGTAACCAAATTTGAATATGTAATTAAAGGAGATTGATTGACATGAAGGAATATGGTAATTAATTGAAATCAATTAAGGAGGTTAATTAAAAGGGATAAGGTAATCAATTGGAACCAATTAAAGGCAATTAAAGGAGAATTAATTGATTTGAAGAATATGGAAATCAATTAGAGGGAATTAACTAATTTAAAAATATTAGGTAGGGAATTGGGGCTAGATTGCTAGATGTCCCAACGGTAGAAATCAAAAAGTGGAAACCCATAGGGTAAATTGAAAACTTAACAAGTGGAATTAATAGAAATAAAACACATTTGTTTAAAAACGTTCAAACCATAAATTTGTGACGTTTTCTTCCACTTAAATCAACGCCATCTAAATATTTAGTGCTTGCCACTTTCTTTCCTTGAATCAACGCATTCACTCCCAATTTAGTTTGAACGTACGTTATTCCTTGCAAAATTTTATCACTTGATTTACGCCCCTTTTTAATGCAGCAAAATTTGTTATTTTCCTTTACTGTTTCAAAGTCTAAATATAAAATTGGAAGTTTTGAAATTTTTACTTTGTTAAAAGACAACTCCAATTGGAATTTTAATAAAAATGAATTATGTATATTTTAAATACGAAGAATGTAAACGAATTTAATTTTAAGTTAAGTAATAACTTTTGACAAGTCAGTATATTTATAGACCGTGAAATTTCGCATTTAAAAAGGCACAAATTTTTAATGGTATAAATAACGTATATAGGAAACGTATTAATAAATAAAAAAATCAACGCATTCAATTTGCTTTAAATTTGGTATAAATCATTGTCTAATAAAACTTTACCGTTTCTTTATAAATCAATGCTATCTATAGATTGATTGCCATTTCCTTTACCAAAATCAATACGTGATATCCTCTTTACACTAAAAGTTCAAACTCATGAAATCAATGCTGGTTATAAAAATTCAAATCCATGTACAACTTCATTTGGTTAATAGGTATATAATCTTTAATTTCCTTTTTACCATTCTCAGCAATTAATTCTTGCCGTTTCCTAAATTCACCAAATCAATTTAATTGCTTATTCTTATGACTAAACTTTTGTAAGATTCTCTTTGTTGGAAAAGAAAATATAAAACACGGTTGGAATGTTCAATTATTTTTCTACCGTTTTTTTCCATAACTCAAGTGATAAAACCCACGCACCCTTTAATTATGCATTGACATCATTTATTTCAAAATCCACTTGCCGTTTTACTGTATTTGATTTTCGAACGAAAGTTATTGCTTACCTTTTCTTTTCCATTGATCTCCGCATGCCAAAAATCTTGCAACTCACTGCTAAAATAACTGCTTCCAAGTTTTGGGTCTTTCCCTGTAATTCAACGCAAGCTTTTTGTAATAAACATTCAAGGAAAGCAAAATTTATTTCTTACCTGTAGAAATTTTTTTACTTAATCTCAAAGAAAAAATCATGCACTTTCCAGTCCATTTCAAGTTATTACCTGCCGTTTCTTCATCTTTAATTTCGAAAGTCCTTCCTTTAAATAAGCAACACGTTCAAAGAAAATTGATTTCGTGCCTACCTGTTCCCTTAATCAACGCTTTCTTTATGTAACGTTCGAATAACAAAGCAATATTACTTGTCGTCTCCCTTATATTAATCAATGCAATCACTGATTATATATATAAAGCCTCACACAAAAACTTTATATTGCATCTAAAATTTGCCTTCGTTCTTCTTGACAAAGTGCACAGGTATGGCCACACCTTGCTTTTATTTATTTTGTTCTTCTTCTTGTTTCATTTGGTCCAATGTCCGCACTACTCGGCTGCCCCACCACCTGTCCTTGCCACATCTCCTTTTTCACTCTCTGATCTATTTTGACATACATGTCAGATTGTTGTAGGAAGACAAGCTTAGTATCCTTCTTTTGAATTCTATAGAAAATTCATGCATTCCTGTAGTTGTGGCAATTTGAACTTCTTGCGTGAGTCTTTTTTTTTAAATATGAATTGCTAAAGTGTGTCATCTTTGAAAAAAAATTGTAACAAACAAAACTAATATCCTTCATTTTGCATACACTCACACGTGAAAAATCACGTTTGTTTCAGCGGATAGGTAGAACTTTTTATTACCTAAATTATTTCCAAAATATGCAGTGACTTGTATATTTTGAGTGCATGCTTACGGGGTTTATAATAGGCAAGGAGATCATGCCATTTATTTAGATTGCATCACCTTGTTTTGTGAATTCATGCATGAGTCATTTTAATAAAATGTTAACAAAAGAAAAAAAAAGTATATTTTCATTTGCATCTCTGGAAGAAGTAAAAAAAAAACAAAACAAATAAAAACAGCAAAAAAATAATAAAAGAAGAGAAATGCATGTTCTAAAAGATGAGGTAGGAGTGGCTGTGCTATGTTGCGTGTTCAAGTTTTGGGAACCAACATGCTTCACTTTTATGCAACGTGATTATTTATACAGAGAAAGAAAGAAAAATAAAAGATATATTAGTTGCAAATTTCACTGTTTTCAATTCTGAAGAATTTTAGTGTACGCCACCTGTTTGTAGAAAGGGAATAACGTATTGTGTCCACCTTTTTCTTTCCAGCTTTTGCCTAAAACTTTCCACTATAATTTCATGGGTACATAAATAGTTAAAATTTCACTGCCTGGCCTTGAGAACGTGGGGGAGTCGAGTAGTGGGAGTGGTCGAGTCAAGTCAAATTCTATTCGTTCTAATTGTTTCGAAAATTTTGCTTTGACCGTAATTTTAAAAGTCGCGTATTTGGTATTTGGATCTTATTATAGATTTGAATCAAGGCGTGGCATCCGCGGAAATTTAATCGTGCCATTTGTACGTTCCTTTATCAAGTGGTACAATCGTTTGAATCTAAATTTCTACAGCTTTAAGGTGAGTATTTCTCACCAGACAAACATACCTATATATCCGTGATTTATCACAAGTGTATTTGTAAATTATTTATTAAATTTTATCTGCCTGTGATATAACGTATGATGTTAAACCCCATTTTAAATTGACACCTCATCAGTTGTTTATCTATTGTAATATTATTGCAGTTATACTATGTAATGCTTATTAACTGATTAAATCATCACTGTAAGTTCCCTGTAAATTTGAGATCGTTATAGGCTGAAATGATAGGCCTGAACGATAATCATTTGTTCATTTATTTAATTGTTTAATTATTTATTTGTTACTTGGGATTGCGGGTTTGAAATGATAGAACCCGGGTTTTTGTAAATTGCGGATTGAAATGATATAACTCCGTATCACTTGACCTAGGCAAGAAAACTATATACAGACTCATGGTTTATATAATATTTTTCTGAAATGTTTAAAAAAAATTTAAATGGGAATTTATAATATTCTGGTTCAAATGTATTTAAAGGATTTTTATAAAATTTATAATGATTTTTGAATAAGTCAAAATGTTAAATAAATAAATGTTTAAGTAAAAATTTTGGAATATAACTTATTTTGGGAAATTCTGAAATTTTGTTAAAAGTGAGTTTTAGTTAAGGAAATAATTGATAATAAGTTATATTTGGGAATTTCAAATTTGATTGTTAAGTTAATAATTTATTACATCACTTAAATGTTGTATTTTATAAATGAACTGTTTTGACTTACAGACTTTAGGTGGCATTTCATAAATGCTACGGAAACTGAATTTTCAGATTGTTTAAAATAAATGGAAATGATCTTTGGGGAAAAAGGCTTAAATTTTGGAATTTAATATGTAATTAATAAAAAATATGGAATTGACTTTAAATGGTTTTAAATGGAAGAATTTAACTTTTAAATGTGAGTTGAAAGGCAAATTAATTCCTAAATAAATTGAATAGATTTAAATGGTATTTTATATTAAATAAAATGACTGATGTTTAAATAAATGATGGTTGAAATGATATTATGGTATTGATATGTATTTGAAACTTATTTTGATTTTTAAAGTATAAATACCATTTCTAAAAGTTGTAACCATGGGTTATAATAACGTTTGGTTGTTAAAGAGACCGGGATCGGATATCTGGCATACTCTCTGTCGATACCGAAAACCACTTTAACAACCGTGTACGCGGTGGAGATTCCAGAATGAAGTAGGATGGTGGTGACGTTTCCTTTGAGGTAAATACGTGGACCCGACTCCCGTGAGTTGGCATAAGGTGGCTAAAACAGGAGCGATCGACGGATTAATGAGGTAGCACCTCTGATTGGACGCACTTCTTCGTATGCCATTCTATTACTTTTGTGATTGTTTTGGTGCGCACCTTTGATTTGGGAGTGTTGTTCGAGGTGGGCGGTAGCTGCGCGCTACGCGTTTCCATCGGTCTGGATGCGTAATTGGTATATCTACCCTGGCATTGCCTAGTTGTGCCGTGTCACTTACCATAGCGAGCCTTATACGATTTTGGTTTTGTACCATACCTATGGAGTGCCCTCTGACGACGCCCATTCCGGGGGAGATTACGGTACTGTATAGAGTTAGGGAATATATTATGTGTTAAGGTGGAAAATGTAAAGCCTTAACGCTAATTAAAAGTAAGTTTATTTTACTAATAGACACTATTATAATAGCGAAGTATTACTACATAGTAAATAGTTTAACGGATCCTTAGAGGATGGGCGGTCCCAAGCATCCTTTAAGTTACTTGCTCTATATTACAGTACACTTGAATTAGCTTACACTATATAAGTATGTATGTCCTGACTCGAGTGTTTATGTTTTATTTTACGCTCGGGTCAGCCTGAGTTCCAGTTCAGTTTCATCCCGAAGCTAGGATTTCTGTAGATCGCTTTCAAGCTGCTGGCAAACTTCCCTTCCCGTTCTTTATCTAAATTTTTGAAATCAAAACTACTGGACATTTGGATTGTTCTACTGATGATTTAAAACTATATTTGGATTAAAGACTATGTAATTTTTATTTGATTGAGACTATTTATAGTGGCTTCATGAACCACTAAGTATTTTTAAATTCCGCTGCGAGTATTCTGATTCTGTGTCTGTGATTCTGTGATTATTTATTTACTGTATATTTTGAGATTTGCCAAATTTTATTTACAACGCGGTATTTTGAACAATTCAAGTCCGACATGTGCGGATGCGAATGGTTGAAAATATCGGGTTGTTACATTTGGTATCAGAGCTTTGGCTCTAGGCAAAACTTAGAATGTATGGTAAATTTGATTTACAGAATCACTTTCATTTTAGCTTGAATCTCTTCCTTTTCGAATTCTGTAACGTTCCCTGCGGTTCTGAAGTTCATTCGTGTCCCTCACTATTCATTTTCTTTCGATTCTGGAATGTCCCATAACTCCACTTCAGATGATTTTTATAGTGAATTGGCGGTCTCGCCAATATTCTAATAAAGGGGTGAAACTCCTTTACAACTAGCATTGATTCACCAGAGATTTATATTTATCCTCGATTTAGATGCTAGTATCTTTGGTTATTCTAAACTCTATCTCTTCAGATCGAATGTAGATTTACCCCAGAAAATCCACATGGATCTTATTCTTTAAGTCACAGTTGACCCAGTTAAGGTTGTCCGCGATTTATATAAACTTATCTGGTTTCTTATTCTGTTATTTAATCATCGGATCTTCTGATTCCAACTTATCTTTAAATCAAAATTCTCTTTGGTTTGAGTCCTTCAAATTTGAATCTCTATACTTGTTTGAAAAAATTTACTCCTACATTTGGGAAAAATCTAATATTATATATATAAGTATAATTTTCAGAGTTTAACTAGTTGTTTAGAG
The DNA here is from genome assembly GCA_030765085.1 of Allium cepa. NCBI lineage: Eukaryota > Viridiplantae > Streptophyta > Magnoliopsida > Asparagales > Amaryllidaceae > Allium > Allium cepa. The sequence goes on along the minus strand of CM060932.1, from coordinate 508,181,831 downwards.
ATAATAGTGTTTGATTTTATTTATGGTTTTGTAAACCATTGGTTTTGTCTTATATAAATAATTGAACTATAAAACATGGTTATAAATTTATTTGGAAACAGAAATGAATTTAAAATATATAATTGGTTTGAATTTCTAAATATGACTTAATTTATAATATATATAGATATATGATTTAAATTTGATTTGACATATGCTATATGTATGTATTTATTTATCTCTAAAGGGTTTGAAGTTAATTGGAAATTTAATTCATAAATTTATGTTAAAAGGTGATTCTAATGATAAAATAAAGTCAAATTTGGAATGAATATTTAAACTTGAATAATATAATTAGAAAATTTTTACTTGTATAATTGCATGCCAATATAACTTACCTAAATCATTCAGAAATTAACTATGTAATTGGATAATGTATAATATAAAAGGATTTTATAAATAAAATTTGAGTGGTTATAATAAATGTTATACGCTTAAAGTTTCAGTTACAATAAGACAAATAGAGGTAAATAGAAATAAAATAATAATTGAATAATATACAATATCAAATGGTGTTAAAGGAAAATTAGAAATAAATTGGAATAGTTATAATAAATGTAATCTACTTAATATGTGCGATAAGATATATTAAGTAGAATATATTTAATAATAATCCGGAATAAAGAAGAATTAAATTTGTTGAATAAAAGATGATTACTATAAATGACTATACAAATTTATGATTTTAGAAATTGTTAATTTCAAAATAATTGGATAATAAGATAATTAATTTAGAAATAGTTAAGATTGATTTAACTTAAGTAAAAATCAAATGAATTAAATCAATTATTGAATATTAATTAATTTAAATTGAATTTATATGGTTTAAATAAATGATTCCATTTTGAGTTTCAATTTAGTTTTCGTTCAGGGTGTTCTATTCTCCTACCTCTTTCCTTTTCGGGGACGAAAAGTTTTGAGTGGGGGAGAGTGTAATGACTTGTAAATTTAGAAAATTAAACTCGTTAATTTAATAAGATTTTTTGTAACTAAATTTAAGAAGAAAGAAAAACCTTTATAATTTATAATGAAGTGAGTGGTAACTAAATGTTTTTGGATATTATCATAATATCTGTTGTTATACCCATTCCTTAAAAATAATGAAAGGGGAAAATTTGTAACATATTAAAGTGGTTAATTAATTATGTTAATTGGGTAGGTTATGACATGCAAATCATGTTGGTGGAATATTGTCAATTTTGACATATTAATTATGTTAGTGGTGAACATTGTTAAGCAATTTAAAACAATGAAACTTGCAATCAATTTATTTGATGAATCTACCTTATTCCTAGTTAGCAATTCAAAACTTGAATAAAGGCATATACAGATATTTTAAAATAGAGTTAATGACAATTAATAGGGAAATTAATTGTAAAATTTCAGTAGTTGACCAGAATTAATTTATTTAATAATTAATGCAAGTTAATTAAATTGATGAAAGATAAATAAGTAAATTCTTTTGGTTAATGGCATGAGGACGCGAGGTTAATCCCCATTTTGTAGGAGAAATCTGCACGTGTAACCAGTCCGGCTACCAGTGCCTACAAAGTGGACGGATTAATGTGAGACGTCGCAAGATTGATAATTAAACCAAAAGGGTTAATTAACTAATTAAGTTAGTAACCAAATTTGAATATGTAATTAAAGGAGATTAATTAACATGAAGGAATATGGTAATTAATTGAAATCAATTAAGGAGGTTAATTAAAAGGGATAAGGTAATCAATTGAAACTAATTAAAGGCAATTAAAGGGGAATTAATTGATTTGAAGAATATGGAAATCAATTAGAGAGAATTAACTAATTTAAAAATATTAGGTAGGAATTGGGGCTAGATTGCTAGATGTCCCAATGGTAGAAATCAAAAAGTGGAAACCCATATGGTAAATTGAAAACTTAACAAGTGGAATTAATAGAAATAAAACACATTTGTTTAAAAACGTTCAAACCATAAATTTGTGACGTTGTCTTCCACTTAAATCAACGCCATCTAAATATTTAGTGCTTGCCACTTTCTTTCCTTGAATCAACCCATTCACTACCAATTTTGAACGTACGTTATTCCTTGCAAAATTTTATCACTTGATTTACGCCCCTTTTTAATGCAGCAAAATTTGTTATTTTCCTTTACTGTTTCAAAGTCTAAATATAAAATTGGAAGTTTTGAAATTTTTACTTTGTTAAAAGACAACTCCAATTGGAATTTTAATAAAAATGAATTATGTATATTTTAAATACGAAGAATGTAAACGAATTTAATTTTAAGTTAAGTAATAACTTTTGACAAGTCAATGTATTTATAGACTGTGAAATTTCGCATTTAAAAAGGCACAAATTTTAATGGTATAAATAACGTATATAGGAAAACGTATTAATAAATAAAAAAATCAACGCATTCAATTCGCTTTAAATTTGGTATAAATTATTGTCTAATAAAACTTTACCGTTTCTTTATAAATCAATGCTATCTGTAGATTGATTGCCATTTCCTTTACCAAAAGCAATACGTGATATCCTCTTTACACTAAAAGTTCAAACTCATGAAATCAATGCTGGTTATAAAAATTCAAATCCATGTACAACTTCATTTGGTTAATAGGTATATAATCTGTAATTTCCTTTTTACCATTCTCAGCAATTAATTCTTGCCGTTTCCTACATTCACCAAATCAATTTAATTGCTTATTCTTATGACTAAACTTTTGCAAGATTCTCTTTGTTGGAAAAGAAAATATAAAACACGGTTGGAATGTTCAATTATTTTTCTACCTTTTTTTCCATAACTCAAGTGATAAAACCCACGCACCCTTTAATTATGCATTGACATTATTTATTTCAAAATCCACTTGCCGTTTTACTGTATTTGATTTTCGAACGAAAGTTATTGCTTACCTTTTCTTTTCCATTGATCTCCGCATGCCAAAAATCTTGCAACTCACTGCTAAAATAACTGCTTCCAAGTTTTGGGTCTTTCCCTGTAATTCAACGCAAGCTTCTTGTAATAAACATTCAAGGAAAGCAAAATTTATTTCTTACCTGTAGAAATTTTTTTACTTAATCTCAAAGAAAAAATCACGCACTTTCCAGTCCATTTCAAGTTATTACCTGCCGTTTCTTCATCTTTAATTTCGAAAGTCCTTCCTTTAAATAAGCAACACGTTCAAAGAAAATTGATTTCGTGCCTACCTGTTCCCTTAATCAACGCTTTCATTATGTAACGTTCAAATAACAAAGCAATATTACTTGTCGTCTCCCTTATATTAATCAATGCAATCACTGATTATATATATAAAGCCTCACACAAAAACTTTATATTGCATCTAAAATTTGCCTTCGTTCTTCTTGACAAAGTGCACAGGTATGGCCACACCTTGCTTTTATTTATTTTGTTCTTCTTCTTGTTTCATTTGGTCCAATGTCCGCACTACTCGGCTGCCCCACCACCTGTCCTTGCCACATCTCCTTTTTCACTCTCTGATCTATTTTGACATACATGTCAGATTGTTGTAGAAAGACAAGCTTAGTATCCTTTTTTTGAATTCTATACAAAATGCATGCATTCCTGTAGTTGTGGCAATTTGAACTTCTTGCGTGAGTCTTTTTTTTAAAATATGAATTGCTAAAGTGTGTCATCTTTGAAAAAAAATTGTAACAAACAAAACTAATATCCTTCATTTTGCATACACTCACACGTGCAAAATCACGTTTGTTTCAGCGGATAGGTAGAACTTTTTATTACCTAAATTATTTCCAAAATATGCAGTGACTTGTATATTTTGAGTGCATGCTTACGGGGTTTATAATAGGCAAGGAGATCATGCCATTTATTTAGATTGCATCACCTTGTTTTGTGAATTCATGCATGAGTCATTTTAATAAAATGTTAACAAAAGAAAAAAAAAGTATATTTTCATTTGCATCTCTGGAAGAAGTAAAAAAACAAAAAAATAAAAGAAGAGAAATGCATGTTTTAAAAGATGAGGTAGGAGTGGCTGTGCTATGTTGCGTGTTCAAGTTTTGGGAACCAACATGCTTCACTTTTATGCAACGTGATTATTTATACAGAGAAAGAAAAAAAAAAGATATATTAGTTGCAAATTTCACTGTTTTCAATTCTGAAGAATTTTAGTGTACGCCACCTGTTTGTAGAAAGGGAATAACGTATTGTGTGCACCTTTTTCTTTCCAGCTTTTGCCTAAAACTTTCGACTATAATTTCGTGGGTACGTAAATAGTTAAAATTTCACTGCCTGGCCTTGAGAACGTGGGGGAGTCGAGTAGTGGGAGTGGTCGAGTCAAGTCAAATTCTATTCGTTCCAATTGTTTCGAAAATTTTGCTTTGACCGTAATTTTAAAAGTCGCGTATTTGGTATTTGGATCTTATTATAGATTTGAATCAAGACGTGGCATCCGCGGAAATTTAATCGTGCCATTTGTACGTTCCTTTATCAAGTGGTACAATCGTTTGAATCTAAATTTCTACAGCTTTAAGGTGAGTATTTCTCACCAGACAAACATACCTATATATCCGTGATTTATCACAAGTGTATTTGTAAATTATTTATTAAATTTTATCTGCCTGTGATATAACGTATGATGTTAAACCCCATTTTAAATTGACACCTCATCAGTTGTTTATCTATTGTAATATTATTGCAGTTATACTATGTAATGCTTATTTACTGATTAAATCATCACTGTAAGTTCCCTGTAAATTTGAGATCGTTATAGGCTGAAATGATAGGCCTGAACGATAATCATTTGTTCATTTATTTAATTGTTTAATTATTTATTTGTTACTTGGGATTGCGGGTTAGAAATGATAGAACCCGGGTTTTTGTAAATTGTGGATTGAAATGATATAACTCCGTATCACTTGACCTAGGCTAGAAAACTATATACAGACCCGTGGTTTATATAATATTTTTCTGAAATGTTTAAAAATATTTTAAATGGGAATTTATAATATTCTGGTTCAAATGTATTTAAAGGATTTTTATAAAATTTATAATGATTTTTGAATAAGTCAAAATGTTAAATAAATAAATGTTTAAGTAAAAATTTTGGAATATAACTTATTTTGGGAAATTCTGAAATTTTGTTAAAAGTGAGTTTTAGTTAAGGAAATAATTGATAATAAGTTATATTTGGGAATTTCAAATTTGATTGTTAAGTTAATAATTTATTACAGCACTTAAATGCTGTCTTTTATAAATGAACTGTTTTGACTTACAGACTTTAGGTGGCATTTCATAAATGCTACGGAAACTGAATTTTCGGATTGTTTAAAATAAATGGAAATAATCTTTAGGGAAAAAGACTTAAATTTTGGAATTTAATATGTAATTAATAAAAAATAAGGAATTGACTTTAAATGGTTTTAAATGGAAGAATTTAACTTTTAAATGTGAGTTGAAAGGCAAATTAATTCCTAAATAAATTGAATAGATTTAAATGGTATTTTATATTAAATAAAATGACTGATGTTTAAATAAATGATGGTTGAAATGATATTATGGTATTGAAATGTATTTGAAACTTATTTTGATTTTTAAAGTATAAATACCATTTCTAAAAGTTGTAACCATGGGTTATAATAACATTTGGTTGTTAAAGAGACCGGGATCGGATATCTGGCATACTCTCTGTCGATACCGAAAACCACTTTAACAACCGTGTACGCGGTGGAGATTCTAGAATGAAGTAGGATGGTGGTGACGTTTCCTTTGAGGTAAATACGTGGACCCGACTCCCGTGAGTTGGCATAAGGTGGCTAAAACAGGAGCAATCGACGGATTAATGAGGTAGCACCTCTGATCGGACGCACTTCTTCGTATGTCATTCTATTACTTTTGTGATTGTTTTGGTGCGCACCTTTGATTTGAGAGTGTTGTTCGAGGTGGGCGGTAGCTGCGCGCTACGCGTTTCCATCGGTCCGGATGCGTAATTGGTATATCTACCCTGGCATTGCCTAGTTGTGCCGTGTCACCTACCATAGCGAGCCTTATACGATTTTGGTTATGTACCATACCTATGGAGTGCCCTCTGACGACGCCCATTCCAGGGGAGATTACGGTACTGTATAGAGTAAGGGAGTATATTATGTGTTAAGGTGGAAAATGTAAAGCCTTAACGCTATTTAAATGTAAGTTTATTTTACTAATAGATACTATTATAATAGCAAAGTATTACTACATAGTAAATAGTTTAACGGATCCTTAGAGGATGGGCGGTCCCAAGCATCCTTTAAGTTACTTGCTCTATATTACAGTACACTTGAATTAGCTTACACTATATAAGTATGTACGTCCTGGCTCGAGTGTTTATGTTTTATTTTACGCTCGGGTCAGCCTGAGTTGCAGTTCAGTTTCATCCCGAAGCTAGGATTTCTGTAGATCACTTTCAACCTGCTGGCAAACTTCCCTTCCCGTTCTTTATCTAAATTTTTGAAATCAAGACTACTGGACATTTGGATTGTTCTACTGATGATTTAAAACTATATTTGGATTAAAGACTATGTAATTTTTATTTGATTGAGACTATTTATAGTGGCTTCATGAACCACTAAGTATTTTTAAATTCCGCTGCGAGTATTCTGATTCTGTGTCTGTGATTCTGTGATTATTTATTTACTGTATATTTTGAGATTTGTCAAATTTTATTTACAACGCGGTATTTTGAAAAATTCAAGTCCGACATGTGCGGATGCGAATGGTTGAAAATATCGGGTTGTTACACTATTGCTAGCCGTGAGTTTCTCATCTCATTTTTCACGTGAAACTTCATTTTCATTTTCATTTTCACGGCTAAGAAATAAAATGGTAATGGCCTTCTTCATTTTTCCACTTTTCTTCTTTTTTTCTATGTTTTGCCTTGTTCTCTTGCTTGTTTTGATCGGCCACCACCGCTATTGCCTTGGCCATCACCTCCACCACCTCCTCCTCTTCACCATCCACCATGTAACATCATCTCCTCCTATGACTTGACCAGGCTGCACCCTTCTCCTTGACAAAACTCCACACAAAAGCCTTGAAAACTCCTTAAAAACATGTTAGCCTAGCCTAGTTGCTTCACCACCTTCATACATCACCTTGGCCATCACCATAGCCGCCGCCACCACCTTGCCATGACCCTTACACATCACCATCTCCTCTTTCCAGAACTGTAGCACTACAAGGCGAGCCAAACACCCATGTAGCCGAGCCTAAAACATTGACCAAAACTCCACTATCAAGCCTAGCCTTTTCACATACTCATGCCTTGTAACCTCTACATGTTCATGCCTTGTAGCCATGACTTTTTAGGTCCAAATCTGAGCCAAAGAATGTCCAAACCTGAACCAAAACATCCCCTATGCCGTGCTAGCAAGTGTAGAAATCAAGGCAAAAAGTTGTGCATTCGTATTGCTTTTCAATTCAAAGTTGTTCAATTTCAATGTAGTGTTGAATTATAATTTTTTTTCTATTTTGTTTTGGGTTGTAACACAAGACTTTAGCTTGGATTCGCTCTCCACTCAAGTCCATAAGCTTGTCATTTTGCTCTTGATTCCGTTATGTCTGTTGTATTGCGATCTCCAGCATTTTGAGGTGAGTAAAGCTCACACGACATTTATACTTATGCAGTTGTGAAACAACAACAACTGAATGTGTAGCAAAAAATATATGATGTTTTAACTGCCATTTGATTATTTATATATGATGTTCAACCCGTTAAATTTCATGTCATATGATCTGTTACTGTTATATCATGATATTCTGTTATTTATATCTATTTTCACACTGCAAGTTCGCTGTAGATTAGAATTACTATGGGTTGAAATGATACATACCCGAATGGACTTTAAAATAGGGGAAATCGTTATGGGCTGAAATGATAGGCATGAATGGTTTTTATTTATTTGTTTTAACTTGAGATTGCGGGTTTGAAATGATAGAACCCGGATTTTTCTTTGTAAACTACGGATTGAAATGATATATATATCCGTATCACTTGACCTAGGTTAGAAAACTATATACAGGCTCGTGGTGATTTTATAAAGTATTTTGAATATTTTTAAGTATTCTTAAAAGTGTAAATTTATGAGAATTGAATTTAAATTGGATTTTTAATGTTTAAATAAGAAATTTTGATTTTTTTTCTATAAGTTAAAGATGTCGAATGATTAAATGATTAAATTGGATTTTTGAAATATAACTTAAATTTAGAAATTTGGACTTTGGCTTTTAAAATGACATTTAAGTTATACATAAAATTTTAAGTGGTTTAAAATGTAAATTTAATGATAATTTGATTTAAACAGATTTTAAAGTGTTTTAAATAAAGGTTTTATGATTCTTTTAGAAGTGGAAATGTTAAATAAATAAATGGTTAAATTGAATTTTTGGAAATATAACTTAAGTTTGGAAATTTGGAATTTTGGTTAAAAATGATATTTAAGTTATATAAATAAAATGGAAATTTAATTTTGTTTGGAAAATGGTAAATATGATAATTTTATTTAAATTGGAATTTAAATGATTTAATAAAGTATTATTGATTTTTCTATGAATTGAAATGATTAAATAAATGAATGCTTAAATGTGAAATTTTAAATACAACTTGACTTGGAAATATGGAATTTGGTTTTGTTTAAAGGTTTAAGTTAATTAAATAAATTGGAAATTTAGTTTAATTTATGAAATGGAAATTTTAAATGTAAGTGTTAATAAGGTGTCAAATTTAAAAATGGGAAAATTGTACAATTGAATTTGTTAAGTGGAATTATTGAAAAATTTGGATTTTTCTGTAAAGGTTTGCTTTATAAAAATCATTAATTAAAAGAGTATTTTAATGAACACCTTTGAATGTTTAAATATGATTTTTATAATGTTTAAATGGTTAAATTGAAATGTTTTCAAGTATAACTTTCAGCAGCTTTTTCTGAATGCTGTGAAAGGTTGAAATTTTCGATGTTTATGGTTTTAACTTAGTAAATGAACTCATAATGGTTTAAAACTTTGGGAATTGAATACTTGATTTGAAATTATATAAACTTAAATTTTAAATGGTTTAAATGAATTATTTTGATTAAAAATATAAGCTATTTAAAGGGTGATTTGGAATGATAATAAATGAATGATATCTTTGAATTTAAAAAGTATTTAAAGTTGAATATTTGGATTTGAACTTATATAATGATTTGAAATTGAAGCTTTGGAAAGATATGATATTTTGATATATATTAATGATTTAAAAATGAAGTTTTGAAAGATGTGATAGTTTGATATTAAAATGATTTGAAATAAAGTTTTGGAGGATATGATATTTTGATATTAAAATGATTTGAAATAAAGTTTTGGAGGATATGATATTTTGATATTAAAATGATTTAAAAATGAAGTTTTGAAAGATATGATAGTTTGATCTTAAAGATGTTTTGAAATAAAGTTTTGAAAGACATGATAGTTTGATATTAAAGATGTTTTGAAATAAAGTATTGAAGGATATGATAATTTGATATTAAAATGTTTGAAATGAAGTTTTGAAAGATACGATAATTTAATATATGGAAATGATTAGAAATGACTTGATATTTATTTTGATGAATATTTGAATTTGAAAGATATGGTATGTTGATATATTGAAATGGTTTGGAAACGATTTAATTTTTATTTTGATAAAGATTTGGATTGAAATGATATCTATCTTTAAGTATAAATATTATTTTAAAGTTATAACCACGGGTTATAATAACGATTGGTTGGCAAAGAGACCGGGATCGGATATGGGCATACTCTCTGTCGATATCGAAAACCACTTTGACTAACCGTGTACGCGGTGGAGATTCCAGAATTAAGTAGGATGGTGGCGACGTTCTTGTGGTATGTTACGCGGACCCAACTCCCGTGAGTTGGCATAAGGTGGCTAATACAGGAGCGATCTCGGGCCAAAAGGGGTAGCTCCTCTGGTCGGACACATTTCTTCGATACCATTCTATTGCTTTTGTGATTGTTTGGGCGCTCCTCCGATTTTAGGAATGTGTTCCGAGGTGGGCGTATGTGGCTGCTGTGTTACTACCAGCCCGTATGCGTAATTGGTATATCTACCCTGGCATTGCCTTGTGTGCCGTGTCACCTACCATATCGAGCCTTTACTATGAGTTTCTATTTGTGTCATACCTATGGAGCATCTTCTTGTAGTCTCCCGATCAGGAGATATGCAGGTGTTGTATAGACTACTGGCATTATTTGTGTTAAGGGCTATATGGGTAACCCCTTAACGCTATTAAAAGGTAAGTTTATTTTACTGTTAGACATTATTATAACAGCGAATATTACTACATAGTAAATAGTTTAACGGATCCTTAGAGGATGGACGGTCCTAAGCATCCTTTAAGTTACTTGTACTTTTACTACAGTTCACTTGAGTTGGTTTACATTGTATAAGTATGTATGTCCTGACTCAAGTGTTTGTATTTTTATTTACGCTCGGGTCAGCCTAAGTTATTCACAGATTTGGATTCCACCTTCTGGAGATTGGAATCGCTGGAGATTATCTGCTTGTCTAGTTTTATCTATTTCAGTTCTGTTGTTCTATTCAGCTTGTACTTGGTTATCATATGGAGACTTCTTTTGTACTTTATTTCTTCTGTTGTATTTTATTTAACTCTGATATATTTATGTAGTAGCTTCATGAACTACTATCTCTTTTTCTTCCGCTGCACTATTATTACTCTGTGTCTATGATCTGTGATTACTATTTACTGTATATTCTGAGATTTGCCAAATTTTATTTACAACGCGGTATTTTGAGCAATTCAAGTCTGACATGTGCGGATGCGAATGGTTGAAAATACCTGCCTGTTACATATATAGGTATGCTTTAATAAGTTAGCTATAATACTGCTAATTCAGACCTCATAGGCTACTTGACTCTGGTACCATTACTGGAATTGGACCGGCATGTAGTGGGGTAGTTGCGTAAATTTCAAAAAAAATTACCTTTGGATCTTTATTGGGCCTATATAGTCAAAATTTATTTATAATTTTCTAAATTTTGTTTTAAGTTAAATCAATATTTTTTTATTTTATAAATAAGATTTTATTTTGTATAATTTTGTATGTTACAATATATATGTGTATCATATACATATAAATGTGTGCGTGCATGTGCAATATAACAATGTGTACATGATTTGACATGTCCGTGTATATGTGTTGGGATTTACGTTTCAACGGACATGTTAGACCCTCTCGTGTCAAATATGTTATCTAAATTTATATATGTACACATGAATAATATATGTATGTATGTATCATAAAATTAGGCACATAAAATAATATTTATTAATCCACTTGAATATGTATACACATACACAAAATATAATTATATTTCAAGTTTTAATATTAAAATACAATATAAATTTATATAAATACATAAAATTGTTATATACATAGTTCAAAAGCTGCTTTTAAAAAAATATAACACGTACAAATAAATATATGTAAATAAATACTTACAAAACATTATAATATATGTAATAATAATTAATATTCATATACATTGATTTTGGCCCAAAATTTAAAAAATTTATTAGTTTTAAACTATTAAATAATTTATTTATTTTTAGATTCCATACAGAAAACTTCAAAAATAATTTATTTATCTTATAATTCAAAAACAAAACGATGATATATTTTGTATAAAATTTTATACTTGTATTATATATATATATATATATATTAGTTGCATAAACAAATTTTATGTTAAATAAAAGGTATTTAAAATATGTATAGTTTAAATAAAAAAATTGGTTTTATTCGAGATCGTTTGTATGTTAATAAAAAAATTATTTTTATTTTAAATGTAGAACATTTATTATGTATTATTATATTTTGTATACTGGTTTTAGTTCAAACAGAAATCATATATATGTATGTATATATATATATATATGTGTGAGTGTGTGTGTCTGTGTGTGTGTGTATGTATGTATATAATTTAATTTCAAAATAATTTTTTTTACCAGGCAGTGAGTAATACAATGCATTGTGTAATTTTTTTATTATACACCCACACGCATATATCCATCCATCCAAATGTGACAACATATCGATATATGGATTCGTTATAATTGCTAACTAACCTTTATATGATATAATAAATAAATTTAGCATCCATAAATTAGAAATATACCTTTCACCGAAGGCTAGTACATACAAGTAGAAATGAAGAATGAAACTCCTTGAATCAATTTCCAATTTAGAAGTTGCTAGCTTCTAAATTGTCTTACAATCGATGATCGAATTGAGCAAATTTTATTTGATTTTGCGTTTTGATTTTTGAGGCTTAGAAAATTGTATGGTTGGTCTTAGTTTGTTGAAATGAAGGATCTTAGAAAGTCATTATTTAAGTAAAGGAGAGGTAGCTTATACAAAGGAAAGATAACAGAGAAAAGAGTGGATATAGATCCTCTTTTTTCTCTTATCCATTCTCTCCTTTATTCACTAATCAAAAACCACTCACTATATCATATATAGTCAGCTATGCAACCCCTCGTCTAGGCTTCAAAACTATTTCAAGCCTGAACAACAAATGTTGTATTTAAATCCAATTTAAACGTGTACCGATATCGCTTATCGATTAATATATTTATAACTGTTATAATACAGTGTTTAGTATTTTTCAACACACATAAATAAATCTTCATAATTAATATTTAATAAATATTAACTAATGCAATTAATTTATAGCAATTATAAATTAATTAAATTGGGTGGCAAAAGGAGTATTCGACATTCGCTAGTGTAACTCTTAGGTGTAAACCGGATTAGGGATTGATACCAAACAATTAGATTATAAACCTTTACACGTCACTTAGTAGGTGGTCTGACATTTTGGTCAAATTTATCGCTTACTTGGTTTTGGAAAAAATCCAATTTTATTTTGTTAAGCGTTATCCGGTTGTGATAATTATTTACACCAATTTTCTTCGTCAAAACTATATCACTTTGGACTTATGCAATTTGGTAATGTCAAAATTCCAATACGTCCATATTCTACTCTATAGTCCAAACACATAGTCATTGGTTTAATAATAACAATTATTATTAACTGAACTGCTCTGACTAGAGACTTTGACTTTAGGTTGACTTCAGTTGACCATGATACTAACCTCACATAACTGAGGAGACAAATCCTCACTTGAATAGTGTCTTACTTCCAATGCTTCCACTCGACCTAACTATAGTCATTCGATGGATATCGCCACAATTAACTATAATTAAAGGCATCCCAAAAGTTATGGAGTCGTACTTGGTTTGTTATAACAAGCAACGACAATTCACGTCGAAACTTAACGAGCAGCTGAACAGTCAAAGCCAAACCCACGTAATGGCCTTATCACAATCACTTGAACCTCACCAATTGGGAATCGAAAATATTTACTTCCATAGCACGCCTTGTTTCCAACGAAGGCATACTCTGGGAGAGAAATGTTATCCAGGTTTTTTTAACCCAGCAGAATCAATGGAAGTCAGAACAACTCAAGAGCCAACCAAAAGGACTAGAAGAACCAACTAAGAAAGATCAAAGGAAAAGAAAACAAAACCACACTAAGGTGATGGATCGCTAGCGATCCATTATCTGTGAATCGCTAGCGATCCATAATGTTCGCTCGATGTAACGACCCGTGATTTTGGCATTAATATTTTAATAAATATTTAATCTAATTAAATAAAATGTAAACTCAGCATTTTAAAATGAATATGACTTTTGGAAATATTTGCTGTTTGTATATATTTGTATTTTATAACGAAAATTTGATTTGTAAATTTAAAATAAATCTCTTAATAGTATATACAATAAAATCTACCTTATATAAATTGAATTATAATACTTCGCCTTGTTAATATTTGGTGAATATATATGGATAATAATGTTTGAAATAAAATCTAATTCTATCAATATAAAATATAAAATATAAGCATAAAATATAAGTAAAACATGTGGATATAATTTAAATGTTGATAGTTAAAATACAAGATAGAAATTAAAATACAACATAAGATGAAGTTTTGTAAGAGAAAATGTGTAAAATAATACTAGACAAACATGTATATATAAATTATTCAAGCTAGAAGTCTTCATACAAAATATCTTCATTCACAAAGACCTAATGTCTACCTGCAAGTGTATATGTTCATATAAAATTAAAAAAAAAAATAAGTATGTAAACACATTCGGAAACCAAGGCATTAAATGCCATCATCTCAGCCTAATATAAGTCTATTCAAAATATTTACAAATCTTTACTTTTCAGTAATAAAAATCTGAGCAAATTAAAACAAAATAAGAAAACAACTTAACCAGTTAATACCTTCCTTTATACACCCTGTGTTCTCTTCTATATATATGTATACATCTTGCTATTTAGTTCATTCAGTAAAACTTAGCTAACCAGAGATCTTCATCTTTTCAAAATTTAAAAACATAACTCAATTCAAACAAGAACAGGAAGGACCCAGAGCAGATCCAAACTGTAGTTTTCTAATATAGGAAGTGTTCTTTGTTCAACAACCCTTGCAAGTGAGTAAACATAATTTTTAAAGCTTTAAGTTTATTTAAAAATAGTTCAAGATTCATTGATAATCCGGTTTGTATATGTTTCAGTTTGAATATAATTCTGTGTATATTTATAGGTTGCTCTGTACACCATATTTCTCTGTTATTTGGTACAGGATTCATATTTCTGTTCAAACTCAAACTATTCTCATCAAAACATTGTTAATCTGTAAGTTTTCAACTAAAACAATATGTTTAAACTTAAATTAAGATTTTTAAAAGCTGATTTAAAACTATGCTTGTAAAATATACCATTGTAACTTGTTTTACAGGAAATCAAATAATAGTTTGATAAATTCAATTGTCATTAAAAGCTATTTCAAGTTTATAACTTGGATTCTTACTGCAAGTTATGATTTTTAAAACTAAAACGAAGATTTTAGTTTTGTATTTTAAGAGTAGTTTGTATTTGAAACAAATTTGCATTTTTCGCATTTTCATACAATCGAATCAATAATAAATGTTGAAATTTGTTTTGAAGCTAGTACAAACATCTGCGATGCTGAGAAAATTGTTGAATAATTTTTCAAATGCAAGAATTGGTCGAACGAATTCACTTTAGGGTTTTGTTTCGAACTTTTGGTCATGACTATAACGGGGCGTGTTTGTCTACTCTACGTGATCGAGTTGCGCAAGACTCTGGAGGATGGAAGAATGGTGTGTTGTCGTGGTGTGGATGGATTTTGAGCATCTCCGGTAGTCTGTGCGGCGGTGACGAGGCGTTGTGTTGAGGGGAAGTTAGCTACAGTTTTTCGAGCGAATGCCTAAATTTCGATTTGAAATGTTTGGAGGCGATTCGAGTTTGGTTTTCGAGATTTTGGGTGATTTGTGACTTGCCGGTGGTCGTGCGGTTCGCCGGAGCTAAGTGGCGTCGCCGTGCACGGCGAAGTGGTTGGTGTCAGTGTCGATGTGGGGTGAGCGTCTCGTGTCGTTACTCGAGTTAAGGGGATTGTTGCTTTGGGTTTGTGTTCGAGCGCATGAGAGGGTTTCTAAAGCTTAAATCCATACTTATTTTAACTAAAACTTACTAGAAATATATATAAAAAAAGAGAAGAAGAAGAAAATGCGTACGTGGGTGAGTGTCTCAAGGGAAAAGCTGGAGGAACTCGAAATGATACTCGAGTAAACACAAGGGAGATACTCGGGCTGTTTTCTTTCAAACAGCAATATTATAAAATATAGAGTAAAGTTAAGTAACTTGTTTTTCTACAAGTTTTAAGCACTGCAACTTAATAAAGGTTTAACAGTTTAAGTTAAGAATTTAACACAAGTTATAATTATTTTAGTTAATGCTTAACAATGTTTAAACTCTTAATTATTATTTTAGTTAAGTAATTAGTTTAAGTTAATAAATTAATTAACATTTAAAGTTTGTAGTTAATAATAAATTGATTTTCAAAGTTTAAAGAAGATTTCTTTTAAAATGTTAATTAAGATGAATAATTAATATTAATAAATTATTTTTGGAAAGTAATTAAGAATAATTACTTTATATTGTAATTAAAGATTGATTTACTAATGATTATGTGATAAATGAATTTGTAATTAACTACCTAAAAGTTAATTAATGTATGATTGGTAGTTAACTAATTAAGTAATTTAAGTAAGAATTAATAATTGATTAATTAAGTAATTAGTGGTTAATAAATGGGTAATTAAGTTTTATTAATTAATAATTAAGGTAATTAATTAATAATTAAGGTAATTAATTAAGTAATTAAGATTTAATAATTGATTAAGAAATGATTGATTAATTAAATAATTTGAAATGGAATAAGTAATTAATTGATAATTAATGATTAATTAAACAGGGTTAAGAAATTCTCAAGTAATTAATTTAAATAAGAAATTAAGATGCTTGCTTATGAATAATTGTATAAGTATAACTTCTGATTTGTGACATCTATTTAGTGATATTCTGTGATGTTTCTATGATATGCTTTGATATATCTATGATGATTGTGCATGATTTATCTGTGATAAATGCTATGTGAATTCAAAGTGTTGAATTTAACTGTTTAAAACTATTAAACAACTTGACCTTTAAAATGGCGTTTGGATTTCGATGAGACCGGGATCGGGTGTCATTTATGATTATCCGAAAACCACATCGATCCAATTTAAACGTTAGATCGTAAATTCTCAAATGAAGATTGAGATGGTGTTTCAGAATGCAAGGGTTATTGTCGTTAACTCTGAGGGTGATTCCAAAATGAGTGTAACGAGATAATGCCTTCGGTTTCGTTCGAACCCGGAACGAACTTGTATGGATTGAATGCTTTCAGAACATCGTCAGGTGGACGATGAGCATTCTAAGAGATATGTTCTTTAAAGGTAATCGCAGCCTCAAGCCTCATCAACCGGGAGTGGCTAAAACAGGGGATGTGCAGCAAGGTTAGGTGGGTCATGCCCAAGCAGGACGAGATATACCCCTGTCTAGATGTCCCTTTTATTTCGGCTGTGTGGGAGGTTGCTAGCTACAATGCGGGGTTATCTTGTTCGGGATTGTTCAGTAAGGAATAGTCTCGGCCTTGTGTTGTAGGGGGTCGGGAGCGATCCTCGGTACGGTGATCTAGGCCCCGTACTGTGACGAGCGGTACCCCAATAGCCCTGCCATTGTATGGAATCTAATTTCCAATAAGAGCCATACGTTTTGATTATGCCCAACTATGTTGAAATGCGAGACGTAAGCATTTCAGCTATTTCTGTATTTTACTTGAAAACCCTAGACACTATTATAATATCACTGGATTTCCTATAAAATTGTTTTGGTTAGCGTAAGGTAAAGACTTACCCGTATTTATGTGTGGGGAGTCTTACGTGATACCTTTATTTTCAAATGTTTTCAAAATTAAGCAATTTTAAACTTTTTACTCATACCAGACCCATGTCTGACCCGGAGTTTATTTTTGTTTTTCATAAACTCATGGGTACTCAAATTTTTATGAGTAGCCAAGTGATAGGTTTTGGGTTGTTGATTTCTAGAGGA
Source organism: Allium cepa (assembly GCA_030765085.1). Classification (NCBI taxonomy): domain Eukaryota; kingdom Viridiplantae; phylum Streptophyta; class Magnoliopsida; order Asparagales; family Amaryllidaceae; genus Allium; species Allium cepa. Next base: position 508,164,200 of record CM060932.1, on the reverse strand, counting down.
GCTTGAAGCAGGAGTTCCATACGTATATATCTATCTATCTAGTTCCACTGTGTCAGTTGATGTGTGTTGTATTTTGGATGTATGTAGTAACAGATGTATATATGACTGTCATGTGTATGATATTGTGTAACTCTGATATATGTAAAACTATGTAATAGTTATGTGATGTATTATATTTTGTTCCATTCCGCTTTAAAATTCTGATGTTGTGTTTCTTTCTTTCTATCTTTTCTATTTCTATCACTTTCTTTTCTTATTTGATGATACGTCTTTCTGTGGTTAGAAAGGCGGGTCGTCACACTCGAAGATCCACTAATCCTCTTGCATCATCTAAGGATAATAGCTAAGTTCGATGGAATTACGAGCTAATTAAATTGAGAAGCAAGCATTCATCTAATTCAGTCTGTAGTCTAATGCAACCAATGTGTGGATCGTCATCAAAACAAGGCAACAAGCTACGAAATTACATGGGAAACATCAACACGAGATATAAAATACGATCCAAAAGACAAAGATCAAAGACCCACTAAGTACATGGATCGCTAGCTATACATGCACTATGGATTGCTAGCGATCCATAGTGTTTTAAGAGATTGCAATAAACTTCAAAGGATAGGATAGTGGAAAGCATCTCAAGCAATCTGTAAGTTTTCAACTAAAACAATATGTTTAAACTTAAATTAAGATTTTTAAAAGCTGATTTAAAACTATGCTTGTAAAATATACCATTGTAACTTGTTTTACAGGAAATCAAATAATAGTTTGATAAATTCAATTGTTATAAAAAGCTATTTCAAGTTTATAACTTGGATTCTTACTGCAAGTTATGATTTTTAAAACTAAAACGAAGATTTTAGTTTTGTATTTTAAGAGCAGTTTGTATTTGAAACAAATTTGCATTTTTCGCATTTTCATACAATCGAATCAATAATAAATGTTGAAATTTGTTTTGAAGCTAGTACAAACATCTGCGATGCTGGGAAAATTGTTGAATAATTTTTCAAATGCAAGAATTGGTCGAACGAATTCACTTTAGGGTTTTGTTTCGAACTTTTGGTCATGACTGTAACGAGGCGTGTTCGTCTACTCTACGTGATTGAGTTACGCAAGACTTTGGAGGATGGAAGAATGGTGTGTTGTCGTGGTGTGGATGGATTTTGAGCATCTCCGGTGGTCTGTGCGGCGGTGACGAGGCGTTGTGCTGAGGGGAAGTTGGTTACATTTTTTCGAGCGAATGCCTAAATTTCGATTTGAAATGACTGGAGGAGATTCGAGTTTGGTTTTCGAGATTTTGGGTGATTTGTGACTTGCCGGTGGTCGTGGGGTTCGTCGGAGCTAAGTGGCATCGCTGTGCACGTATACGGCGAAGTGGTTGGTGTCAGTGTCGATGTGGGGTGCGTGTCTCGAGTTAAGGGGATCGTTGCTTTGGGTTTGTGTTCGAGCGCCCGAGAGGGTTTCTGAAGCTTAAATCCATACTTATGTTAAACTAAAACTTGCTGGAAATAAAAAAAAAGATGCGTACGTGGGTGACTGTCTCGGGGGAAAAGCTGGAGGAACTCGAAATGATACTCGAGTAAACACATGGGAGATTTTCAGGCTGTTTTCTTTCAGATAGCAATATTATAAAATATAGAGTAAAGTTAAGTAACTTGTTTTTCTACAAGTTTTAAGCACTACAACTTAATAAAGGTTTAACAGTTTAAGTTAAGAATTTAATAGAAGTTATAATTATTTTACTTAATGCTTAACAATGTTTAAACTCTTAATTATTATTTTAATTAAGTAATTAGTTTAAGTTAAGCATTAAATTAATTAACATTTAAAGTTTGTAGTTAATAATAAATTGATTTTCAAAGTTTAAAGAAGATTTCTTTTAAAATTTTAATTAAGATGAATAATTAATATTAATAAATTATTTTTGGAAAGTAATTAAGAATAATTACTTTATATTGTAATTAAAGATTGATTAACTAATGATTATGTGATAAATGAATTTGTAATTAACTACCTAAAAGTTAATTAATGTATGATTGGTAGTTAACTAATTAAGTAATTTAAGTTAGAATTAATAATTGATTAATTAAGTAATTAGTGGTTAATAAATGGGTAATAAATTTTATTAATTAATAATTAAGGTTATTAATTAATAATTAAGGGTAATTAATTAAGATTTAATAATTGATTAAGAAATGATTAATTAAGAAATGATTAATTAATTAAATAATTTGAAATGGAATAAGTAATTAATTCATAATTAATGATTAATTAAACAGGGTTAATAAATTCTCAAGTAATTAATTTAAATAAAATTAGTTACAATAAGAAATTAAGATGCTTGCTTATGAATAATTTTATAGCTAAAATATCTGATTTGTGACATCTATTTAGTGATATTCTGTGATGTTTCTATGATATGCTTTGATATATCTATGATGATTGTGTATGATTTATCTGTGATAAATGCTATGTGAATTCAAAGCGTCGAATTTAACTGTTTAAAATTATTAAACAACTTGACCTTTAAAATGGCGTTTGGATTTCGATGAGACCGGGATCGGGTGTCATTTGTGATTATCCGAAAACCAAATCGATCCAAATTAAACGTTAGGTCGTAAACTCTCAAATGAAGATCGAGATGGTGTTTCAGAATGCAAGAGTTATTGTCGTTAACTCTGAGGGTGATTCCAAAATGAGTGTAACGAGATAATGCCTTCGGTTTCGTTTCGAACCCGGAACGAACTTGTATGGATTGAATGCTTTCATAACATCGTCAGGTGGACGATGAGCATTCTAAGAGATATGTTCTTTAAAGTTAATCGCAGCCTCAAGCCTCATCAACCGGGAATGGCTAAAACAGGGGATGTGTAGCAAGGTTAGGTAGGTCATGCCCAAGTAGGACGAGATATACCCCTGTCTAGATGTCCCTTTTATTTCGGCTGTGTGGGCGGTTGCTAGCTACAACAGCGGGGTTATCTTGTTCGGGCCTGTTCAGAAAGGAATGGTCCCGGCCTTGTGTTGTAGGGGGTCGGGAGTGATCCTCGGTATGGTGATCTAAGCCCCGTACTGTGACGGGCGGTACCCTAGTAGCCCTGCCATTGTATGGAATCCAATTTCCAATAAGAGCCGTACGTTTTGATTGTGCCCAACTATGTTGGAATGTGAGATGTAAGCATTTCAACTATTTCTGTATTTTACTTGAAAACCCTAGACACTATTACAATATCACTGGATTTCCTGTAAAATTATTTTGGTTAGCGTAAGGTAAAAACTTACCCGTATTTATGTGTGGGGAGTCTTACGTGATACCTTTATTTTCAAATGTTTTCAAAATTAAGCAATTTTAAACTGTTTACTCATACCAGACCCATGTCTAACCCAGAGTTTATTTTTGTTTTTCATAAACTCTTGGGTACTCAAATTTTTATGAGTAGCCAAGTGATAGGTTTTGGATTGTTGATTTCTGGAGGAGCTTGGAGCAGGAGTTCCAAACGTATATATCTATCTATCTAGTTCCGCTGTGTCAGTTGATGTATGCTGTATTTTGGATATATGTAGTAACAGATGTATATATGACTGTCATGTGTATGATATTGTGTAACTCTGGTATATGTAAAATTATGTAATAGTTATGTGATGTATTATATTTTGTTCCATTCCGCTGTGAGTTTCTGATGTTGTGTTTCTTTCTTTCTAACTTTTCTATTTCTATCCCTTTCTTTTCTTATTTGATGATGCGTCTTTCTGTGGTTAGAAAGTCGGGCCGTCACAGCTGGTATCAGAGCGCTAGGTTGAGCGAATACCTAGGCACTTGAGTGATTTCTTTCTTGAGAGAGCGTATTTGTAATTTATATATATATATATATATATATATATATATATATATATATATATATATATATATATTTGTTGGGTTACCTGTTCTGGTTTTCCAATATAAGTTATAAAGGTAGATAGGGTAGTGGTGTGTGTAACACGACTACCAATGGTTGGAGTTTGAATGGTTGAGGTTGGAAGTGTATTTGTCAAGTCTGTAGACCTATTACAGTCTCGAGTGAGCTTTGGGTGGTGTAAGGATTTCATCGATCTCTGAAGGAAATCTGTTAAGGTTCGGAGTTCATCTTTGAAGTGTAAGTTTGGATGAGCTAGAGTTTGGATCTGTCGGTTGGACAAAAGCTAGTCATGATATCTTGATACCTTAGGATGTAGTAGCTGTGTGATGAGACACAGTGACTATGGATGTCTCCGAAGATGTTTTTTTGGAGCAAGTTAAGGAAGTGTGTCTGCTTCGGTGTTGTGGCTAAGTTCAGGGGGTGTTTCTGTTTGGTTCGAGGTCCGAGTTTCTCGAAGAGCTTTAGATAGCAAGTCTTTGGGCATCTGGGTCAGTATTGTAGCTCGAAGTGTTCTGTGTGCCATCGAGAAGATTTTCTGGTTAGCAGTTTTTCTTGAGGTAATTTCAGAAGTAGCAGAGTGGTTCCATTTCTTCGATGGATTGGCTCGATAAGTATAAGGCTATTCTGAATTGTGCTGAGTGAGCAGTTTCGTTGGAAACTGATTTGGGTAGGATTGCCATAGTGTCTTGTGATAATTCTGGAATTCACTTGAGTAGTCTTTTACATGGAGTTGAGACTTCTCAAGAGAAGGTTGAAGATATCGATGTGGTTCAAGATTTTGCTGATGTATTTGAGGAAGTTAAGTGTCTGCCTCCACATCGAGAGATAGAGTTTCGAATTGTTTTGATTCCAGGAGCAGTACCGGTGATTCAGCCTAGTAGGAGGATGGCTTCTAGAGAGAGAGATTAGTTAGTTAAGCAGACTCAGGATCTTTTGGAGAAGGGGTTGATTAGGCCTAGTTTTTCTTGTTGGAGTTCTGCTGCAGTGTTTGTCACTAAATCGGATGGATCGCTAAGGTTTTGTGTGGACTATAGAGAATTGAACAAAGTGACTATTCGAAATAAATACCCTCTTCCTCGCATTGATGGTCTTTTTGACCAGTTGCATGGAGTTTCTATCTTTTCTCAACTAGATTTAGCTTCAGGTTTCCATCAATTAAGGGTAGCTGAGGACAGTATCCCCTTTAACTGCATTTAGGGGACCGAAATGTTTTTATTAATGGTTGGTTATGCCTTTCGGGTTAACCAACGATCCTGCTTACTTCGTTGATCGGACGAATCGAGTCTTTCGGGATGTACTGAATAAGTTTGTTCTGGTATTCATCGATGATATTCTGGTCTATTCTAAATATGAAGAAGAGCATAAGCGGCATTTGAGAATTGTGTTGGAGACACTGAGGAGGCATGTTTTGAAGGCGAAGTTCTCTAAGTGCCATTTTTGGAAATTGGAATTCAAATTTTTGGGGCACATTGTTTCTGGAGAAGGTATATCTGTAGATCCAGCAAATGTTGAGATTATTCTGGAATGGAAGCAACCAAAGTCACCGATGGAAGTTCGCACTTTTCTAGGATTAGGTGGCTACTACAGGAAGTTTATCAAGGATTATTCCAAGATTTCTTCGCATCTGACCAAGTTGACAAGGAAAGGAGCTAAATTCAAATGGACACCCCAGTGTGAAAAAGCTTTCCGGGAATTAAAGACAAGACTAACCAGTGCACCAGTGCTAGCTATTCCATATGGGAAGAGCAAATTTAAACTTTATACAGATGTCTGTATAGTCGGTTTGGGAGCAGTTTTGATGCAGAATGGAAGAGTAATTGCGTATGCGAGTCGGCAATTAAAGTCACACGAAAAGAACTACGCCACGCACGATCTTGAACTGTTAGCCATTGTTTTCGCTTTGAAGATTTAGAGACACTATCTCTTGCAAGAGAAGTTCGAGTTATTCACGGATCACAAACTGTTGAAACATCTTTTCTCTCAAAAAGGATCTTAATCTGAGGCAGCAGCGATGGGTCGAGTTTCTGGCATCATATGATTTAGATATTCTGTATACCCCAGGAAAGGCAAATGTTGTGGATGATGCTCTTAGCAGGAATGCAGTTCTGTTTCTTTTGGAAGTTGTTTCATCTCACCAAGAAAGAATTATAAGTAAGAAAATGGAGGATAGATCTTTTGAGGAACTAATTCTTGGAACTAAGGATGGTCGATACTCAGATTTCAAGGTGGACGATCAAGGTGTTTTAAGGATTAATGGTCGTTTGTGTGTACCTAATATAGATGGATTGAGGCAAGAAGTTTTAGCTGAGTGTCATCGCTCCAGACTAAATATTCCCCCAGGAATCTCTAAGATGTATAAAGATATGAGAAGAGTTTTCTGATGGCCGAGCATGAAGAGGGATGTAACTGCTTTCGTTAATAGTTGTGCCATCTGTCAGCAAGTCAAAGGATATCAACAGAAGTCAGCCGGTTTTTTGCAGCCTTTGGAAACCCCAGAATGGAAATGGGAGATGATTTCGATGGATTTCATCGACGGTTTGCCAAAAACCAATAAAGGAAACGAAGGAATATGGGTGTAACGACACGGAATTTTCGAACCCGAAAATCCCAGATAGTTATGAAAAGAAGAAAGAGATAGAAGAAGAAGAAGAACAGAAACATCAACAACTCACATTCGCAGCGGACAAAATATAATAATAAATAATAACAGTTACAAAAGAATACTATATCTGTCAATTTCATTTAATATACATCAGAGCTTCACATACATTTCATTCACTGAATATATTCAATTATCTTGTCTCAGATTAATAATAATATAAACACAGCGGAAATACTCTATACGCTCCTACATCCAGCTCGCCTCCTGAGCTCCAGAACGTACCTACCTGAAAATCTGTAATACTCGGTCTGACCCGAGCATTACACCATAGTAACACCCGGGTCAGGCTGGAAACCAGCGTGAGTAAACCCAACTAATATGGAATATCAAAGCAAACAACTAATACAATACCCGGGGTAACTTATATTAATTTGACAAATTCACAATTGGCTATAGACAACTTTTACTTCTCACATCAGTTTCTAAGTCCAAACTTAGATAAAATAATCTAATTCTCTTAAATCATTTCATTCTACCCTATTAATTTCACAAATCAATTTATAAAAAAATTCAAAGTGGTTTCGGGTATTTCCCAATACCCGACCACGGTCTCTACGAGTTCCCTGTCATTCAACCCAAGTTATCCAAATGAAATATACAACATTTCACATCAGTGATATCAACCCATTCTAAACATACAATGTCATTCAATCATTTATACGCAAAACTTAATCACCTGCAAATAAGTTCAATTAATTCTACTGAATGTCAAACCTCAATCACTTAGACCTCCTCATTAATTAATTCCAAATCGATTAATCAACCATTCCTTCATTATTCATCTTATTTAACCACCCTGAATTAATTATCTTTGATTTTCATTCAAGTAATTTACTTTAATTTATTTCATGATATTAATTCTTCTTAACCGAAATCGGTAAGAAACCTTTAATTTCCTCATAAATTAATTAATTATATTAGTTTCGTTTATCCTTAATTACTCATAAGCCACTTATTATGGGTTAATCCATCTTAAGTAATTTATCTTTGCTTATCTTATTACTTATATAAATTAAGGATTTCCAATTATATTTTAATTTACCCTGATCAAATTTAGTTACATTAATTAATTCAAGGTATTAATCATTTGCGATTAATCCCAAACTGTAATTAACTATATTTTATTGTACTTCATTCATAAATTAATTACTCCTTAATTAGCTATCTTAATTTATTTCCTGTTTGATTTCACCAAGTAATTAGGTTTTATTAATTACGTTATATAATCATTTATCACACCATCAAATGATTATTCCAAAATACATATACTTAGTTAATTAACCTACATCTTAATTTATTTATTTATTCAAAACTCTGATTACTAAATTAAATCACCCATATCAATAATGAATTAAGTAAATTTGTTTTAGAAAAGGCCAATAATCTATCTCTAAAATAATCTGCCTTTAAGAGCCTGACTCAGGAAGGACTCACACATCAAATTCTTTATGTATAAAAGGATTAATACCTATCAACGAAGAAACATGGCATACAATTTGAGGCAATTTGAAATGAAATAATCAAGTAGCTGTACAGTGATAAAACTAACCGTGAGAGTATACTCACCTCGATACTAATGACTTTGAGCTCGAACCCAGCGTCGCGTCAACAACCCTAAACACGTCGCACCCCCCTCCGCTGACCATCGTCGCCTTTACTCTAATTGAAGTCGACGAAGAAACTCATATCCCCATAGCGAAACTCTGCCGCTCGAGTTGCCCTCCAGAGCGCGCGATTTGATGTAGCTCGGCCCTCCTCAACTCGTGTTTGCCGCCTCGACTTCGAGCGTCGATCGACCATGAAGTCGCAATCGAGTTGAGAAGATCGTCATCCTCGGCTGGTAAGTGAGAAGAAGGCAGCATTGCTAACCCGTTCAGTCGCCATTAAAATCTCGAAGGGTTGAAGAAAATAAAAGAGGAGCCAGATTGATTTGAAGGAGAAAGGGTTCTTCGATTTAACTGGGGAAAGGAAGGAGATTCGCTCGGCTATTTTATTTTATTGTTTTCATTCTTCTCCCTTTTAATTCTTTATCTCGTTTGATAAGTTTCCTCTGGAAGCTTGAAGGAGAACGAATACGTATATAGCTTGGAATTGGCTTCCAGCGTACGATTGATGATTTATAAAAATATTTGGTTTTTGTTAAAAATATCTTTTACTGTTTGGCTCTAACCCTTATTATATTATAAATCTTTCAAAACGACTCGTTAATCACTACTTAAAATATTTTGAACTCCTTCTATGCAATGTCGTTAGATGATTATAAGGTTTTACCCGCGTTCCGAACAAAATGGAACGTGTTTCGGAGGCTAATTTAATTGTATGTGCGAGTTACAGAAGAAAACGATCAAATTTAAATTAAATCTATTAAAACAATTCTAAGCGTTTCGAGCTTCCAAGGTCAAACGACAACTCCAATTGCTACGAAAATTGGAATCCGGTAATAACTAACTATTACGGATCCAATGGAACTGATTTCGTTGAATTCCGAGACTGTGCCTCGGCAGACTATTTTTAAATCCAATTTAAACGATATAATTTTCAAAACTGAACAAATTACCTTTAAATTAAATTCCAATCATTCTATTATCTTCAGTATCACCATTTTAAATTTTATAAACCTTCAAATTATTTTAAACAGGCTTAGAATCTCAGATTCAACAAATTTACCCAATGTCAAATTATATAATTCAATAAATTTAACTATCCGGTAAATATTCATATCTGGAATCCAAGTTAAAATTAACTTGTAAATATTTTAAAATTAATTAACTATTCAAATTCAAATTGCTAGAAATTTCGGGTCGTCACATTCCTCCCCCCTTAAAAGAATTTCGTACCCGAAATTACTAGCTAGGAAGAATGGACCAATACCCGTTCACCCCTTATTCCCAAAGCCCACCATTCCACATCCTACCAACTATCTTTTACAAAAGACCTTCTATAGTTTTCACGCAATACCCTTCTGCTCAATCCTTTAAATTTCAATTTAAAACCAAATTTTTGAATCAAAAAAAATTTCTCAAAGTTTTTCTAACTTCCTAAATTTTCAAAAATTTTTGCCAGCGTCTCCTTTGCGCGGCTAGCTCGGTACAACTACAAAAGGCCTCTACGGGCTCCCAAATTCCAAAAAGAAAACAAAAGCCAAGTGGCTACATCAAAAACCCAATCCAGTATCATACAGAATCAAAATATGTACCTTTTAGTCGGGCAATTCAAATTTATCCTTTGGTATCAAATCCAATTTTCTCTTTTCTCTTTAATACCTGCATATCATACTTAGCAACAATATCCAATAATAACCCTTCAAATCACTTTATACTTTAACTTACATAGGTTTTCATATTTACTTCTATCCAAATTAGTTTTCACCGTTTCATATGAATTCAATTTAGTTTCGATTTCTAATATGGAGTTTTATCTTTCATTTAAACCGATTCATGTTAATTTCATTTACTAGTTTACTTAAATTTCCAATTTGAAATTGTTTTGTCGTTAACCAAAATTTACCAAAAATTTTCTAACTCCCAAAATTTTCGGAAAATTTTGGCAGAATCTCCTTTGTACGGAGGAGCTTTTGCAATTTGACAAGAGATATAAATATATATACATCGACCCACCCGGTCGGAAAAAGCAAAAACAGTTCATATTTTCTATTTTTATTGCGTAGGCGTACCTTATTTAGCATTTTAAGCATGCGGCATACTTATTTTAGCAATTAATGCATCCAAATCTAACCTAACGGCTCTCTGGTACCTGTACTTACTCAATTTAAACATATAAGTGCCATATATAGACAATCTATTTGCATTTCATTTACTTTAATAGCAAATCACAAGCATTTCACTAATATTCAATAGCTAAACACATATATCATAAGCAACAAGCACCAAAACGCTTTCCATAAGCGATTTATATAACTTTTAAGCTAATTCAATTGCTTTCAATCAATTTATAAACCATTTCATTCAATTTCAATGGTTTGGAACTCAATCTCTTACATTCCATTGCTTTATAATTCAAATAAACTCATTTTCACTTCACATGATTCAGAATCAAATTTATTTAATCTCCATTAACCCATAGAATTTAATTACTTTGGTTTACGCCAAACAATAATTATTGTTATGCAATTTCGACGATATTCGCTTAATAGGGTATTCTATTTTAGTTTATAGCTACTTTAAATAAATTTTCAATTCATTTTATATTTAATTCTATTTCATTTCTAATTTATCAACCAACCATTCATTGCATTTCATTTTATTTCCGCATTAGATTCATGCAAACAATTGATTAAGCTTGGCACATTCAAACCTATAAATTAATGCCCATTTCCTTCATTGTAAATTTAATCCACCTTCTCAATTTACCAAAACAATATCCAGGCACATATGCCACCGAACTTAAGTCCGGTCTGATAATCCAATTCCAATTAAAGTTTGATTCAAAAAAAAAAATTTATTCATCAGGCTTCATCCATTTATTATATAATTCCAGTGATCCCATTAAAATTTTTAATTTACTTGTTTATTTCGAATTTATTTTATTAATACAAGACCATCTCAATTTATTTCTATTCACTTGGATTTTGCTTTGCAACTCAAACTATTTCTATTATAATCACTTCTCTTATATCCAATCCACTTGCAAATCTCATTAAATATTATTCAAATCACCGTTGAATTTTATTTATAATTCAAACCATCACATTTCTTTTTCAATCCATCCCTATTTTATTTTTACAACATCTCTTCTAATTTATTTCATTATTAAATCCAAGTCGAGTTCTATTTACAATTTGAATTCATTTCCAAACTCCATTATTAATTTACAATTCATTTATTAACCAAAGTTAAATTTTATTAACATACTCCATCAAGTAATTATTTTGTTAATTAGCTTACTTCCAACTTTCAAATCAATATGCGATTTTAGTTCAAAGAATCGCTTCATTTAAATTTCCCGAGTCCAATTTTATTTTATAATTCCAGTTTGAAATCCCCTTTTTTTCTTTAAAATTTAGGAATGCCTCAAATTTAGACAATACACTTAAAATAGCTTTTTATAAAAATATTTCTTATAACTCGATGTCTCAACCAGTTCATCCTTGTTCTCACAAAAATTCAGTCATACGTTGATCAGGCGTAGGACTGAAAATCTATAAGTACTTGGTAAACCCGTTTTCAACACCTAGTGAAAATACTTGGAAAACAATTTTATTGAAATATAGAAAAAAAAAATTGAAAACAGAGGAATTTTTTTTTTTTAGTGAGGATGCTCTGGAAATCATCACCCCCATTCCATGGTCACAGTTACATACCAGGGTTACGTTGCAGTCGCAACAAAAGTCCATGTAACTGCAGGCTCTCCGCGGCACTCTCGATTACGCCATGGAACCACACAACAGATCACAGTTACATCCAGGGTTACGTTGCAGTCACAACAAAAGTCCATGTAACTGTTGGCTCTCCGCGGCCTCTGATCTCGCTATCAAAATGAAACTTCTCCACTCCTACATAGGTCGCAGTCTACCGAGATCAACTCAAACGCAGACTGTTGGCTCTCAGCGGCACACACGACTTTCGCAATGTTACCATAGGTCGCAGTTACATCCTGAGTTACGTTGCAGTCACAACAAAAGTCCATGTAACTGTTGGCTCTCCGCGGCACACACGACTTACGCTATGGTAAACTCAACTCATAATCCTCAGGAACTAGTTTTGTCCGGACTCCTCACAGGATCAACTTTAGAACCCCCCCCTTGGGGCTCAAGGCAGCACCACTCGGTGGCACTCCTGAGAAGTCCATTTCAAGGGAGCGCCTTTTTCCCCAGAGCCATCATCAAAACACTTTATACTATACACATATAGTATCTTTCAAATCATACACCTAGTATGAATTTTATCAAAGCTCTTTTACACAAATCGATTATTCCAAAATCGATAATTCACAAAATAAGCTTTCCAATTACCAATATTAATTTTACCCAAAAATAAAAAACCTTTCCAAATTCAAAGGTTCCCAAAACCGTTTCCAAAATCCTAATAAGATCCTTTATATATATATCCAGATATATAATTTTTTTTTTAAAACTTTGGATCATTTCAAACTTGTATAAAACTCCTTTTATACTCCAAACACTCTCAAAAAACCATAGAAATATCCAATTTCCATCTTTATTCATTTCATATTTCTCAAAATATTCTTTCAGTTCAAATGAACCATTTCACATTCCTTATTCACCTTTACATTAATCCTCATTTGGATTATTACTTCAATCCTTATCTCAGTGGGGTATTAAATCATAAACAGTTTGAACTCCGACCAGTTTATATTTAGAAAATAGCTTGAAATTTTGAAAATAGATAAGTAGTTGAAAAATAATCAATAGTTTGCAAAATAGTTGTAGAATAGTTGACTAATTGTAAAATAGTTGGAAGATAGTTAAATAATTATAGAAATCTTAGATATTTGCAAAATAGTTGTAAAATAGAAATTAATTCTTAACTTAGTTGAAAATAAGTAATTAGTTTATAAACAGTTGTAAAATAGTTAAAGAGTTCCAAAAGTAGTGGCAAACACAAGTATCAAATAGTTTGGATTTAAAAAGAAAGTTGTATAGTAAATAGATAAGAAAATAGATTTAAAACTATTCATATTAAAACAATTTATATTGAAAATGGTCTAGAGTCAAAACTGTTCACTTCCCCAACAATCCAAATTTAAATTTCTACTCCATTTAAATTAGCCCAATCCCAATTGAATTAACTCCAATTTCCATTGGACTTGATTCCTTCCCAATTCAAATTGAATTGATTCTCAATTTCCTTCCAATTTCAGATCAAATTCCATTTGATCTTAAACTTACAACCTTAAGTATAATTTTAATTTTACACCTTCTATTTATAATCAATTACATTCACATTTACTTTTAACTTAGAATTTACATTTTATTTAACCAATATATTTTGATTATTCCATAAACATTTAATCAAGATTCCAGAGTTTAAACAAATTTCCAAATTTCAATATCACCTTAGAATTCAACTATATCCAAAATTCTTTGGCGAATTCAATTATTCCCTTTGAATTTCAAAACCAAACCCAATTTAAAACAATTTGGTAGCAAATTCTCTTCTAGAAACTCGAAAATGAACATCGATGATGCTGCAGTCATCACCGACTTTATTTTCCAGTGACCAAAAGAGTTCAATGCTTTTATCTCTTTAAACACATTTCCTAAATATTTTTAATTTCAAATCCCCCAGATTTCAAATTCAATACCAAAAATATTTTTGAAATAATCCAATTATTTCTCCAAAACCTTTGGAAACCACTTTCAAACCCAAAGGAATTTTAAATTTTTCCCAAAAATTCCAAATTCCCAATCCAATTCATAATTAAACATTACTCTGGAATTTCATCTCGCTTTATTTTCAAATATTCTCTGAATTCAATTCCAAATTATAATCTCATTTATTTATGAAGTTTATTTCAATTTATAAATTACATTTACAATCTATATTTCAAATTCCTTTTTGATTTTAAACCAATTCCACTTTAATTACAATTCCAAAGTTATTCTAATTACTTTCGACTAATATCCATTCAATTGAATCCACTTCAATTTCAATCATTACAATTCTATCCAAATCTTCCATTTAAATTTTTGAACTTATACATCTTCAATCCCAAGTCCAATTTATTCACATCCGGTTCAATTTGAATGAATTCAATTCCAACTTCAAATTTAAATCATCTCGAATTATATAAATTCGAGTTAAATTCTCAAGGATTGGTTTAACCTTTTAAACCAAATTAACTTTGTTCATTTCAAAGTTTTTAAACAATTTAATTTCTGAGTTCTAATTCTAGAGTTTCACTTTTAATTAATTTAATTTAATTCTTAATTCCAAAAATTTAACAACCAATCACCTAAATATTCATTAGAAGAGAAAAAAAATTTATTATATATATCAAAATATACTTTTATATAAAATCATTTAAAACCTTTATATAAGAAAATAACAAGTACGCGCTCATATATATATATATATACACACACACACACTCAACTCATTCTAGAGTACTACGGACTCTAGTTAATGAGAAATCCCCACCAAAGCCAAGGTTCTCGCTTAACCTTTCTGCTCTGATACCAAATGTAACGACCCGGAATTTTCGAACCCGAAAATCCCAGATGGTTATGAAAAGAAGAAAGGGATAGAAGAAGAAGAACAGAAACATCAACAACTCACATTCGCAGCGGACAAAATATAATAATAAATAATAACAGTTACAAAAGAATACTATCTGTCAATTTCATTTAATATACATCAGAGCTTCACATACATTTCATTCACTGAATATATTCAATTATCTTGTCTCAGATTAATAATAATATAAACACAGCGGAAATACTCTATACGCTCCTACATCCAGCTCGCCTCCTGAGCTCCAGAACGTACCTACCTGAAAATCTGTAATACTCGGTCTGACCCGAGCATTACACCAAAGTAACATCCGGGTCAGGCTGGAAACCAGCGTGAGTAAACCCAACTAATATGGAATATCAAAGCAAACAACTAATACAATACCCGGGGTAACTTATATTAATTTGACAAATTCACAATTGGCTATAGACAACTTTTACTTCTCACATCAGTTTCTAAGTCCAAACTTAGATAAAATAATCTAATTCTCTTAAATCATTTCATTCTACCCTATTAATTTCACAAATCAATTTATAAAAAAATTCAAAGTGGTTTCGGGTATTTCCCAATACCCGACCTCGGTCTCTACGAGTTCCCTGTCATTCAACCCAAGTTATCCAAATGAAATATACAACATTTCACATCAGTGATATCAACCCATTCTAAACATCCAATGTCATTCAATCATTTATACGCAAAACTTAATCACCTATAAATAAGTTCAATTAATTCTACTGAATGTCAAACCTCAATCACTTAGACCTCCTCATTAATTAATTCCAAATCGATTAATCAACCATTCCTTCATTATTCATCTTATTTAACCACCCTGAATTAATTATCTTTGATTTTCATTCAAGTAATTTACTTTAATTTATTTCACGATATTAATTCTTCTTAACCGAAATCGGTAAGAAACCTTTAATTTCCTCATAAATTAATTAATTATATTAGTTTCATTTATCCTTAATTACTCATAAGCCACTTATTATGGGTTAATCCATCTTAAGTAATTTATCTTTGCTTATCTTATTACTTATATAAATTAAGGATTTCCAATTATATTTTAATTTACCCTGATCAAATTTAGTTACATCAATTAATTCAAGGTATTAATCATTTGCGATTAATCCAAAACTGTAATTAACTATATTTTATTTTACTTCATTCATAAATTAATTACTCCTTAATTAGCTATCTTAATTTATTTCCTGTTTGATTTCACCAAGTAATTAGGTTTTATTAATTACGTTATATAATCATTTATCACACCATCAAATGATTATTCCAAAATACATATACTTAGTTAATTAACCTACATCTTAATTTATTTATTTATTCAAAACTCTGATTATTAAATTAAATCACCCATATCAATAATGAATTAAGTAAAAAAATTTTAGAAAAGGCCAATAATCTATCTCTAAAATAATCTGCCTTTAAGAGCCTGACTCAGGAAGGACTCACACATCAAATTCTTTATGTATAAAAGGATTAATACCTATCAACGAAGAAACAGGGCATACAATTTGAGGCAATTTGAAATGAAATAATCAAGTAGCTGTACAATGATAAAACTAACCGTGAGAGTATACTCACCTCGATACTAATGACTTCGAGCTCGAACCCAGCGTCGCGTCAACAACCCTAAACACGTCGCACCCCCTCCGCTGACCATCGTCGCCTTTACTCTAATTGAAGTCGACGACGAAACTCATATCCCCATAGCGAAACTCTGCCGCTCGAGTTGCCCTCCAGAGCGCGCGATTTGATGTAGCTCGGCCCTCCTCAACTCGTGTTTGCCGCCTCGACTTCGAGCGTCGATCGACCATGAAGTCGCAATCGAGTTGAGAAGATCGTCATCCTCGGCTGGTAAGTGAGAAGAAGGCAGCATTGCTAACCCGTTCAGTCGCCATTAAAATCTCGAAGGGTTGAAGAAAATAAAAGAGGAGCCAGATTGATTTGAAGGAGAAAGGGTTCTTCGATTTAACTGGGGAAAGGAAGGAGATTCGCTCGGCTATTTTATTTTATTGTTTTCATTCTTCTCCCTTTTTATTCTTTATCTCGTTTGATAAGTTTCCTCTGGAAGCTTGAAGGAGAACGAACACGTATATAGCTTGGAATTGGCTTCCTGCGTACGATTGATGATTTATAAAAATATTTGGTTTTTGTTAAAAATATCTTTTACTGTTTGGCTCTAACCCTTATTATATTATAAATCTTTCAAAACGACTCGTTAATCACTACTTAAAATATTTTGAACTCCTCCTATGCAATGTCGTTAGATGATTATAAGGTTTTACCCGCGTTCCGAACAAAATGGAACGTGTTTCGGAGGCTAATTTAATTGTATGCGCGAGTTACAGAAGAAAACGATCAAATTTAAATTAAATCTATTAAAACAATTCTAAGCGTTTCGAGCTGCCAGGGTCAAACGACAACTCCAATTGCTACGAAAATTGGAATCCGGTAATAACTAACTATTACGGATCCAATGGAACTGATTTCGTTGAATTCCGAGACTTTGCCTCGGCAGACTATTTTTAAATCCAATTTAAACGATATAATTTTCAAAACTGAACAAATTACCTTTAAATTAAATTCCAATCATTCTATTATCTTCAGTATCACCATTTTAAATTTTATAAACCTTCAAATTATTTTAAACAGGCTTAGAATCTCAGATTCAACAAATTTACCCAATGTCAAATTATATAATTCAATAAATTTAACTATCCGGTAAATATTCATATCTGGAATCCAAGTTAAAATTAACTTGTAAATATTTTAAAATTAATTAACTATTCAAATTTAAATTGCTAGAAATTTCGGGTCGTCACAATGGGTTATTGTGGATCGTTTAACTAAGAGTGCCCATTTTATACCATTAAGGCAACTCGTAATGCAGTATCTCTGGTAGAGATTTTCTTGAGGGAGATAGTTAGATTGCATGGTGTTCCTGTTAGTATATTAAGTGATCGTGATCCTATCTTTACCGGCAAATTTTAGAAGGCTCTACAATCAGCTATGGGAACAAGTTTGAGATTGAGTACAGCCTATCATCCTCAGGCAGATGGACAAACGGAGAGACAGAGTCGTATTCTAAAGGATATGCTGCGAGCTTGTGTTTTGGATTTTGGTGGATCGTGGGAAGACCATCTTCATTTAGTGGAAGTCTCCTATTATAATAGTTACCAAGCTAGTATTAAGATGGCTCCTTATGAAGCTCTTTATGGAAGACCGTATAGATCCACATCCTGTTGGATAGAGTCGAAAGATCGTCTTGTGCTTGGACCAGATTTGATTCGTGAAGCTTCTGCTAAAGTTGAGCTTATCACGAAAATGATGAAAGCCGCTCAGGACCGTCAGAAGAAGTACGCAGATAAGAGAAGGCGACAATTAGAATTTGAGATTGGTGATTTAGTTTTTGTCAAAGTTTCCCCGATTAAAGGAGCTATTAGATTCGGAAAGACGGGAAAACTTACCCCGAGATATATTGGACCATTTCGGGTATTGGAAAGGATTGGTACCGTAGCTTAAAGAATTGAATTGCCAGAACGGATGTCTAGAATTCATAATGTATTCCATGTATCCCATCTAAGGAAATTTGTTCATGATCCATCATTAGTTGTGGAACCAGTAGTCCACGAAGATTTGGAAGTCAAGCCAAATTTGACTGTGGTCAGGAATCCAATTCGGATTATTGACCAAGGCGAGAGGCAACTCAGGAGCAAGATAGTGAAGCTCGTCAAAGTACAGTGGAGCGAGGATACAAGAGATTGCACCTGGAAAACTCTGGATAGTTTTAGTAAAGCTTATCCGGATTTATGTCCAGATGGCTAGTGATGTTTGTTACGGTAGACTGTTTGGTTGTTTGCTAATGTATGAATGATATGTATGTTTGAATAGTTGATATAAAAGCTTTTGAATTATCTTTTGTTTTAAATTTCGGGGACGAAATTCTTTTAAGGGGGGAGGAATGTAACGACCCGGGATTTTGGTATTAATATTTTAACAAATATTTAATCTAATTAAATAACATGTAAACTCATCATTTTAAAATGAATATGACTTTTGGAAATATTTGCTATTTGTATATATTTGTATTTTAAAAGGAAAATTTGATTTGTAAATTTAAAATAAATCTCTTAATAATATATACAATAAAATCTACCTTATATAAATTGAATTATAATACTTTGCCTTGTTAATGTTTGGTGAATATATATGGATAATAATGTTTGAAATAAAATCTAATTCTATCAATATAAAATATAAAATATAAGCATAAAATTTAAGTAAAACGTGTGGATATAATTTAGATGTTGATAATTAAAATACAAGATAGAAATAAAAATACAACATAAGCTGAAGTTTTGTAAGAACAAATGTGTAAAATAATACCAGATAAACATGTATATATAAATTATTCAAGCTAGAAGTCTTCATACAAAATATCTTCATTCACAAAGACCTAATGTCTACCTGCAAGTTTATATGTTCATATAAAATAAAAAAATAAAAAAATAAAAAGTATGTAAATACATTTGAAAACCAAGGCATTAAATGCCATCATCTCAGCCTAATATAAGTCTATTCAAAATGTTTACAATTCTTTACTTTTCAGTAATAAAAATCTGAGCAAACCAAAACAAAAGAAGAAAACAACTTAACCAGTTAATACCTTCCTTTATACACCCTGTGTTCTCTTCTATATATATGTATACATCTTGCTATTTAGTTCGTTCAGTAAAACTTAGCTAACCAGAGAATAAGAAAATCAACATCTTCATCTTTTCAAAATTTAAAAACATAACTCAATTCAAACAAGAACAGGAAGGACCCAGAGCAGATCCAAACTGTAGTTTTCTAATATAGGAAGTGTTCTTTGTTCAACAACCCTTGCAAGTGAGTAAACATAATTTTAAAGCTTTAAGTTTATTTAAAAATAGTTCAAGATTCATTGATAATCCGGTTTGTATATGTTTCAGTTTGAATATAATTCTGTGTATATTTATAGGTAGCTCTGTACACCACATTTCTCTGTTATTTGTTACAGGATTCATATTTCTGTTCAAACTCAAATTATTCTCATCAAAATATTGTTAATCTGTAAGTTTTCAACTAAAACGATATGTTTAAACTTAAATTAAGATTTTTAAAAGCTGATTTAAAACTATGTTCGTAAAATATACCACTGTAACTTGTTCTACAGGAAATCAAATAATAATTTGATAAATTCAATTCTTATAAAAAGCTATTTCAATTTTATAACTTGGATTCTTACTGCAAATTATGATTTTTAAAAATAAAACGAAGATTTTAGTTTGGTATTTTAAGAGCAGTTTGTATTTGAAACAAATTTGCATTTCTCTCATTTTCAGACAATCGAGTCAATAATAAATGTTGAAATTTGTTTTGAAGCTAGTATGAACATCTGTGATGTTGGGAAAATTGTTGAATAATTTTTCAAATGCAAGAATTGGTCGAACGAATTCACTTTAGGGTTTTGTTTCGAACTTTTGGTCATGGCTGTAACGAGGCGTGTTCGTCTACTCTACGTGATCGAGTTGCGCAAGACTTTGGAGGATGGAAGAATGGTGTGTTGTCGTGGTGTGGATGGATTTTGAGCATCTCCGTTGGTCTGTGCGGCGGTGACGACGCGTTGTGCTGAAGGGAAGTTGGTTACAGTTTTTCGTGCGAATGCCTAAATTTCGATTTGAAATGTTTGGAGGCGATTCGAGTTTGGTTTTCGAGACTTCGGGTGATTTGTGAATTGCCGGTGGTCGTGGGGTTCGCCGGAGCTAAGTGGCGTCGCCGTGCATGTGTACGGCGAAGTGGTTGGTGTCGGTGTCGATGTGGGGTGAGAGTCTCGAGTCGTTACTCGAGTTAAGGGGATCGTTGCTTCGGGTTTGTGTTCGAGCGCACGAGAGGGTTTCTGAAGCTTAAATCCATACTTATGTTAAACTAAAGCTTACTGGAAATAAAAAAAGAGAAGAGAAGAAGAAGAAGATGCATACGTCGGTGAGTGTCTCGGGGGAAAAGCTGGAGGAACTCGAAATGATACTCGAGTAAACACAGGGGAGATTCTCGGGCCGTTTTTCTTTCAAACAGCAATATTATAAAATATAGGGTAAAGTTAAGTAACTTGTTTTTCTACAAGTTTTAAGTACTGCAACTTAATAAAGGTTTAACAGTTTAAGTTAAGAATTCAATACAAGTTATAATTATTTTAGTTAATGCTTAACAATGTTTAAATCTTAATTATTATTTTAATTAAGTAATTAGTTTAAGTTAAGTATTAAATTAATTAACATTTAAAGTTTGTAGTTAATAATAGATTGATTTTCAAAGTTCAAAGAAGATTTCTTTTAAAATGTTAATTAAGATGAATAATTAATATTAATAAATTATTTTTGGAAAGTAATTAAGAATAATTACTTTATATTGTAATTAAAGATTGATTAACTAATGATTATGTGATAAATGAATTTGTAATTAACTACCTAAAAGTTAATTAATGTATGATTAGTAGTTAACTAATTAAGTAAATTAAGTAAGAATTAATAATTGATTAATTAAGTAATTAGTGGTTAATAAATGGGTGATTAAGTTTTATTAATTATTAATTAAGGTTATTAATTAATAATTAAGGTTAATTAATTAAGTAATTAAGATTTAATAATTGATTAAGAAATGATTAATTAATTAAATAATTTGAAATGGAATAAGTAATTAATTGATAATTAATGATTAATTAAACAGGGTTAAGAAATTCTCAAGTAATTAATTTAAATTAAATTAATTACAATAAGAAATTAAGATGCTTGCTTATGAATAATTGTATAAGTAGAATATCTGATTTGTGACATCTATTTAGTGATATTCTATGATGTTTCTATGATATGCTTTGATATATCTATGAGGATTATGTATGATTTATCTGTGATAAATGCTATGTGAATTCAAAGTGTTGAATTTAACTGTTTAAAACTATTAAACAACTTGACCTTTAAAATGGCGTTTGGATTTCGATGAGACCGGGATCGGGTGTCATTTATGATTATCCGAAAACCACATCGATCCAATTTAAACGTTAGGTCGTAAATTCTCAAGTGAAGATCGAGATGGTGTTTCAGAATGCAAGGGTTATTGTCGTTAACTCTGAGGGTGATTCCAAAATGAGTGTAACGAGATAACGCCTTCGGTTTCGTTCGAACCCGGAACAAACTTGTATGGATTGAATGCTTTCAGAACATCGTTAGGTGGACGATGAGCATTCTAAGAGATATGTTCTTTAAAGGTAATCGCAGCCTCAAGCCTCATCAACCGGGAATGGCTAAAACAGGGGATGTGCACCAAGGTTAGGTGGGTCATGCCCGAGAAGGACGAGATATACACCTGTCTAGATGTCCCTTTTATTTCGGCTGTGTGGGCGGTTGCTAGCTACAACCGTGGGGTTATCTTGTTCGGGACTGTTCAGTAAGGAATGGTCCCGGCCTTGTGTTGTATGGGGTAGGGAGTGATCCTCGGTACGGTGATCTAGGCCCCCTACTGTGACAGGCGGTACCCCAGTAGCTCTGCCATTGTATGGAATCCAATTTCCAATAAGAGCCGTATGTTTTGATTGTGCCCAACTATGTTGAAATGTGAGATGTAAGCATTTCAGCTATTTCTATATTTTACTTGAAAACCCTAGACACTATTATAATATCACTGGATTTCCTATAAAATTCTTTTGGTTAGCATAATGTAAAAACTTACCTGTTGTAACGACCCGTAAATTTAACCGGTTTTAATAACGTTACTAATTGAAATTTATGAAATTTTAAACGATCAAATTTTGAAATATAAATTTGACATTTGGAATGCGCCTATTTAAACATAACAACTGGTAAATTTTCGTCCGAAAATATGAAAGTTTATTTCGCGCGTAAATTTACTTCAATAGAATCAGTTAAAAAACGATGAAAATAAAACATTTTCAAAATCAAAATATTTTTACATAGAAAAATTCTAAACCATCTTTTGAGCAAGTTGTCAGTTTGTCGTTTTTCCAAATTCGGACATCTTTGGCTCCGTCGATCTTATTTTTCTGCGATTTTTATGCATTTTCCGCTAGTAGAAATTTCGAATTTTTATAATTCGATCGTACCACTGATATCTGTATACCTTTTTGATCATCTCATCGTGCTGATCTCTACGGTATATTCGATTGTCAATTTCGATGTCCGGTACACAATAGAATCCGTGAAAACAATTCCATATAGATACCCTTTGCGGAGTCTTTTGGGTTCCTTGTGATCATTCTACTGAAACCAATGGGCATTGATAATTGCAGAATTCGATGCGTGTTTTATTCCATTAGTTTCAATAGTCTAGGTGACCTTTTGTTTTCACCAATTAGCTCCATTTTGTTTTGCATATTTGCTCTCTGTCACCTTTAAAATAAATGTTCACGTTATAACCTTGTGAATCCAACTTCTCCCCTCCCTGCTTATGCTCTTTCATGCATTTGGATGTGTCCCTTCCGTTTTCAACTTCCTTTTGCAACCGTCCCCTTCCCCTCTCTCTCCTTTCATTCCCTAGCTCCTCCACCCTTTCACGCATCATCAACCTCCTTCCCTGGATCCGCCACCGCCCATCGGCCTGCCAACTGACGGCACCTCCGAGCGCCGCATGAATTGAGCCCTTCCAACACGCGTGCAGCCGAGCCCAAACCACCCAAACTACTCACCTACCTGTGCCGATCGCCTTCTTCGTTCAGCACCCTCCACGTGTTCACCCACATCGTGCCGCTCTGGCGAACGCTCGGCCGAGCTCTGCCACGTCAGCATGCTTTGATGTGGTCGTAACTTCCACTGTATATTGGTAATATATATTTCTTATGAATGTATACATTTTCTTTATATTATTTTTTGTTGCATTTTCTTCTTTTTCTTTCAGTAGTTTTCAAAACTAATATGTATATTATTATAGGGTAGTGTGTGTCTGCATACATGATTTATTTTAGCCTAGCTTTCATTTAGACATTGACTTACTGATTAATGCATGAAAGAAGCACAGTGATAATGTTAGTAATCACTTGAATACGTATAAAGTTATGCACATATATGTTTGCATAGTTATTGTGCCTCAGTTTGTGAAAGAAAGAAAATTTGTTTCTTTACAGCCGTCTATACATTTGCAGTATTTTATATATGTTGTATTAGTAACATACAGTTAAGAGTATATGTATACAGTATGATTTATATGAAGGTCAGCATGCATTGGTTTTAAGGTAAGGTATATATAAAAATATATATTTTGATTTAAGATCATACGTGTTGTAGTAAAAAAAAAAGTCTGCTTATAATAGTTTACTGCAGATATATATGGTGATATACGCTTGTATATGTTCTGTCTCATTTACATGTTGGTATGCATTTTTTTATTACTTTGTGTACCTTTTTAAATTGCATGCATGTGCATTTGGTTACATATTCCATTGTATATAGTCGATATATAGGGTATATGTGGGATCATATACATTTGTTTATACGAAGTTATCGATAAATTTGGTTTTAAATATATGTATAGGTTTCGCTTAATAGGTATTAAAGTTAAAATACACTAATGTGGAATATATATATATATATATATATATATATATATATTAAGTTTAATATGTGTTTAAACTAATATTGATTTGTAAATAAATATAATATATGTCTTATTTTTAATATATATTTGACTTTATATATATAGTTATCTATAGTTATATATAAGCCCACTTATATCAATTTCCTTCATCGATCTAGTTCTGACTTGTTCTCATTAACTCTGATTTATCAGCTGTGTTCGTCGATCCGTGCCTATCTAGATTTGATTTGGGATTCGAGCTTGAATTCGTAACTCAGTTTCAGTGTCTGTATCTATGTTCGTATCCTTGTCATCTTCTGTTCTCTCTAGCCTCGAAAGGTGAGCAATCACTCACGATTAATATTCTTTTATTTACTAAAATTGATTTCAATTGAAACGACAATTGAAATTTGTTGTTGTTATTTATTGCACTGTTATTTATGTATCAGTTCACCTTTGACATCTGACACCATTAGCTGTTATTTATGCAATGATAATTCAGTTTGGTTGATAAATGATTGATTGTTTGGTGTTGTAATTGGACGTTAAATTGTTAATGTATTAAGTGATAAATAAAGTGAAACTGAAATTGACGTAAAATAGATAACAATTTGAAATTGATTTGTGTTGAAGTTGATTAGTTAAATTTGTATAATATGACCCATTTTAATGTTAAATAAATTGACACGTAGAAATAGTGTTAACGACACCTTAAACCATTTAAATGTATATTGTGTAAATCGATGTAGTTGAAATTGAATAATGAATGACAAGTAAAGAACCGTATAAATAATATTGTAATAATCTTTAATCTACATGAAATGATAGTGTAGATTCTAGAAATAATTATATTAATTTGCACAAATAACAATGTGAATTAATACGATTATTTCGGGATTATTTGAATTGATTTTTGGATTGTTTTGATTGTTATCATTGCTTGTTTATTTATTTTGACACCATCCCAGTTATCACACTGCAAGTTCCCTTTGTTATGTTTTGATTTTTGAATTGGAATTGGAATCGGGTTGAAATGATAAATACCCAAAATGAACTTGATTTAGGATAGAGAATTAAATAAATCCGATTGGTCAATAATTTGATTCAAAAATAAAATAATGATTTTATTCGAATAAAGAATAAGTTTTGAAATGAAGTTGGAATTTGAATTTTTGAAAGGAAAATGTAGAGATTGAAATCTGAAACAAATATTAACGTACTAATTGATGAAAGAACGTTGTTTGAAATTTAATTATTTAATAATTAAATTTGGAATTATTAATAAATAATTTGGAATCAGTAATAATTGAGTTTTGAAATTATTAAGTTTGAAATCATTAAATAATTAAATTTGAAATTATAATTAAGTTTGAAATTATAATTAAGTTTGAAATTATTAAGTTTGAATTCATAATTAAGTGGAAATGATTTAATAATTAAGTTTGAATTGATAATCAAGTTTGTAATTATTAATTTTTAAAATTATTAATAATTAAGATTGAAATTATTTAATAATTGAATAAGATTGAATTATTTGATAATTGAATAAAATTGAATTCTTTGATAAGAGAAATTAAACTTTTGAATAAGTGAATTTGAACTTCGTTAATGAATGAAATTGGGTTTCTTTCTTAAGTAAGTTTTGGAAAATTATTTAAATAAGTTAATAAGTGAAATCGAAACTTCTCAATTATGTGAAATTTAGTTCTTTATTAATTAAGTTTGAAATTTGTAACGAAGTCAATAAATAAGTGAAAATTGAATTTCTTTAACAAGAAATAAAATGTAATTTATTAAAATGAATGGGATTTATTTAAATTAACGGAAGACTTGTAATTTAAAGAATTGATTTGACGAATTTAATTTATTTCAATTTGATGTTTTGATATAATGAAGTTGAACGTAAGTAATTGATTTAAATGAATTGGAATTTAAATAGAAGTTGTTTTGAATGACTAATTTACTTAATGAATATGGAATGAAATCGATAAATGAATTTAAATTGTTTTGAATAAAAAAATTAAACTATTTAAATGATTTCGGAATGAAATTTATATATGAACTTGAATCAATATTTGAATTGTTTAAATGAAAGTTGAAATCGAATTATAAGATTTTGAAATGGTAATTTGGAAGTTTTGAAACGTAAACTTGGGAAATTGATTTAGAAAGACAAACGAAATGTTGATTTATGAATTGAGATTGAAATTGAATTTGATTTGGTTTGAAATTTACTAAAGGACCAATCGGTGTAATAATTACGGAAGTTATTAAAGAGACCGGAATCGGTTATGGATATACTCTCTATCTAAACCGAAAACCACTTTAATAACTATACGCGGAGTGATGATCCAGAATGAAGTGGTTGAATTGATGTACGTGATGACTGAAGAAAGAGAACGATAATGGATAGCCTTGACACTTATGTCAAATTGGAAATGACTAAAATCAGGAGCCGTGCCGGGCCAAATGAGGTTAGCCACCTCGAGCGAACACACTTTTTCGTAACTATTACTCATTACTTGTTGTTGATTGGTGCACCCTCGGAATTTCAGGAGTGTTGTTTCGCGGTGTTGCGATCGCTGCGGCGATGCGTTCTCTCCAGTCCGGATCAGGCGAACGGTAGTTTCACTACCTTGGGTATTGCCTCAAGTGCCTTGTCATACTTTTATCCCTATATACGCGACCACTACGAATTTGTTTTGTGTTATACCTATGGAGTACTCCCTGATATCCCACCAGTTTACGGTGGAGTTTACAGTGCTGTATAGACTATGATGCTTATAAAAATGTGTTAAGGGGGACAATGGTAACGCCTTAACACTATTTTGATATTTTATCTTACTGATAGACATTATCTATTTAGCGTATATTACTACATAGTAGATAGTTTAACGGATCCTTAGAAGATGGTGATTCCAACATCCTTTGAGTTACTTGTATTTCGATTGTTGTTTCACTTGAGTTGGATTTATTGATATGAGAATATTAATCCTGACTCGAGTGTTTTGTGTTTTGCTTTACGCTCGGGTCAGACTGAGTGTACCAATATTCGAGGCTCACCTCTGGAGTTGGAGCTTTGCTTAAAGATCCAGCCATCTATTCTGCTTTCAGGATTCGATGATTCCAGTGATGTATTTTGATTTGTACTTGATGTATAGTATTTCTCTTCTGTTGTAAACTCTGATGTATCTTATACATTTATATAGTAGCTTCATGAACTACTATCTCTTTTACTTCCGCTGCATATTATTACTCTGTGATTATTTATTTACTGTATATCTGAGTTTTGCCAAATTTTAAATTAACAATTTGGTATTTTGAATTATTCAAGTCCGACGTGTGCGGATGCGAATAGTCCAAAATAGCGGGTCGTTACACCTGTATTTATGTGTGGGGAGTCTTAGGTGATACCTTTATTTTCAAATGTTTTAAAAATTAAGCAATTTTAAACTGTTTACTCATACCAGACCCATGTCTGACCCGAAGTTTATTTTGTTTTTCGTAAACTCTTGGGTACTCAAATTTTTATGAGTAGCCAAGTGATAGGTTTTGGATTGTTGATTTCTAGAGGATCTTGGAGTAGGAGTTCCAGATGTATATATCTATCTATCTAGTTCCGCTGTGTCAGTTGATGCATGCTGTATTTTGGATGTATGTAGTAACATATGTATATATGACTGTCATGTGTATGATATTGTGTAACTCTGATATATGTAAAACTATGTAACAGTTATGTGATGTATTATATTTTGTTCCATTCTGCTGTGAGTTTCTGATGTTGTGTTTTTTCTTTCTATCTTTTCTATTTATATCCCTTCCTTTTCTTATTTGATGATACGTCTTTCTGTGGTTAGAAATGCGGGTCGTCACAGCTGGTATCATAGTGCTAGGTTGAGCGAGTACCTAGGCTCTTGAGTGATTTCTTTCTTGAGAGAGCATATTTGTAATTTTGATATATATATATATATATATATATATATATATATATACCTATTTGTTGGGCTATCTGTTCTGGTTTTCCAATATAAGTTATAAAGGTAGATAGGGTAGTGGTGTGTGTAGCATGACTACCAATGGTTGGAGTTTGAATGGTTGAGGTTGGAAGTGTATCTGTCAAGTCTGTAGACCTATTACAGTCTCGAGCGAGCTTTGGGTTATGTAAGGATTTCATCGATCTTTGAAGGAAATCTGTTAAGGTTCGGAGTTCATCTTTGAAGTGTAAGTTTGTATGAGCTAGAGTTTGGATCTGTCGGTTGGACGGAAGCTAGTCATGATATCTTGATACCTCAGGATGTAGTAGCTGTGTGATGAGACACGGTGACTATGGATGTCTCCGAAGATGTTTCTTTGGAACAAGTTAAGGAAGTGTGTCCGCGTCGGTGTTGTGGCTAAGTTCAGTGGGGTTTTTCTGTTTGGTTCGAGGTCCGAGTTTCTCGAAGAGCTTTGGATAGCAAGTCTTTGGGCATATGGTTTAGCATTGTAGCTCGAAGTGTTCTGTGTGTCGTCGAGAAGATTTTTTGGTTAGCAGTTTTTCTTGAGGTAATTTCAGAAGTAGCAGAGTGGTTCCATTTCTTCGGTGCTCGATAAGTATAAGGCTATTCTGAATTGTGCTGAGAGAGCAGTTTCGTTGGAAATTGATTTGGGTAGGATTGCCAGAGTGTCGTGTGATAATTCTAGAATTCACTTGAGTAGTCTTTTACATGGAGTTGAGACTTCTCAAGAGAAGGTTGAAGATATCGATGTGGTTCAAGATTTTGCTGATGCATTTGAGGAAGTTAAGTGCCTGCCTCCACATCGAGAGATAGATTTTCGAATTGTTTTGATTCCAGGAGCAGTACCGGTGATTCAGCCTAGTAGGAGGATGGCTTCTAGAGAGAGAGATTAGTTACTTAAGCAGACTCAGGATCTTTTGGAGAAGGGGTTGATTAGGCCTAGTTTTTCTTGTTGGAGTTCTGCTGCAGTATTTGTCACTAAATCGGATGGATCGCTAAGGTTTTGTGTGGACTATAGAGAATTGAATAAAGTGACTATTCGAAATAAATATCCTCTTCCTCGCATTGATGGTCTTTTCGACCAGTTGCATGGGGCTTCTATCTTTTCTCAACTAGATTTAGCTTCAGGTTTCCATCAATTAAGGGTAGCTGAGGACAGTGTCCCCTTTAACTACATTTAGGGGACCGAATTGTTTTTATGAATGGTTGGTTATGCCTTTCGGGTTAACCAACGCTCCTGCTTACTTTGTTGATCGGATGAACCGAGTCTTTAGGGGTGTACTGAATAAGTTTGTTCTGGTATTCATCGATGATATTCTGGTCTATTCTAAATCTGAAGAAGAGCACAAGCGGCATTTGAGAATTGTGTTGGAGACACTGAGGAGGCATGTTTTGAAGGCGAAGTTCTCTAAGTGCCATTTTTGAAAATCGAAAGTCAAATTTTTAGGGAACATTGTTTCTGGAGAAGGTATCTCTGTAGATCCAACAAAGGTTGAGACTATTCTGGAATGGAAGCAACCGAAGTCACCAACGGAAGTTCGCAGTTTTTGGGGATTAGTTGGCTACTACAGGAAGTTTATCAAGGATTATTGCAAGCTTTCCTCGCATCTGACCAAGTTGACAAGGAAAGGAGCTAAATTCAAATGGACACCCCAGTGTGAAGAAGCTTTCCGGGAATTGAAGACAAGGCTAACCAGTACACCAGTGCTAGCTATTTCGGATGGGAAGAGCAAATTTGAAGTTTATACAGATGCCTGTATAGTTGGTCTGAGAGCAGTTTTGATGCTGAATGGAAGAATAATTGCGTATGAGAGTCGGCAATTAAAGCCACACGAAAAGAACTACGCTACGCACGATCTTGAACTGTTAGCCATTATTTTTGCTTTGAAGATTTGGAGACACTATCTCTTGGGAGAGAAGTTCGAGTTATTCATGGATCACAAACCGTTGAAATATCTTTTCTCTCAAAAAGGATCTTAATCTGAGGCAGCAGCGATGGGTCGAGTTTCTGGCATCATATGATTTGGATATTCTGTATACCCCAGGAAAGGCAAATGTTGTGGCTGATGCTCTTAGCAGGAACGCAGTTCTGTCTCTTTTGGAAGTTGTTCCATCTCTCCAGGAAAGAATTATAAGTAAGCAAATGGAGGATAGACCTTTTGAGGAACTAATTCTTGGAACTAAGGATGGTCGATACTCAGATTTCAAGGTGGACGATCAAGGTGTTTTAAGGATTAATGGTCGTTTGTGTGTACCTAATATAAATGGATTGAGGCAAGAAGTTTTAGCTGAGTGTCATCGCTCCAGACTAAATATTCCCCCAGGAATCTCTAAGATGTATAAAGATATGAGAACAGTTTTCTGATGGCCGAGCATGAAGAGGGATGTAACTGCTTTCGTTAATAGTTGTGCTAACTGTCAACAAGTTAAATGAAATCAACAGAAGTCGGCCGGTTTGTTGCAGCCTTTGGAAATCCCAGAATGGAAATGGGAGATGACTTCGATGGATTTCATCGACGGTTTGCCAAGAACCAAGAAAGGAAACGATGGAATATAGGTTATTGTGGATCGTTTAACTAAGAGTGCCCATTTTATACCGGTTAAAGCAGCTCGTACTGTAGTTTCTCTGGCAGAGATTTTCTTGAGGGAGATAGTTAGATTGCATGGTGTTCCTGTTAGTATAGTAAGTGATCGTGATCCTATCTTCACCAGCAAATTTTGGGAGGCTCTACAATCAGCTATGGGAACAAATTTGAGGTTGAGTACAACAGTAACGACCCAATATTTTCAACCCTTCGCATCCGCACATGTCGGACTTGAATTGTTCAAAATACTGCGTTGTAGAATAATTTGGCAAAACTCAGAATATACAGTAAATAAATCACAGAATCACAGACACAGATATCAAAACTTACAGCGGAAATAAAATATTCAGTGGTTCATGAAGCCACTATAAAACTTTAACCAAATAGAATTACATAGTTCAAAATCTGCAATACAGCTTTAGACATAAATAGAATCAGAGTCTTCCAAAGTCTTGATTGCAAATAAGATAAAGACTGAAAAGCTTCCGGCAGCACGAGTGATCTACAGGATGACCTAGCTCCGGAAAGAAAAACTGAAGTTGCAACTCAGGCTGACCCGAGCGTAAAAATAAAACATAACACTCGAGTCAGGACATACATACTTATATAATGTAAGCTAATTCAAGTGTACTGTAATATAGAGCAAGTAACTTAAAGGATGCTTGGGACCGCCCATCCTCTAAGGATCCGTCAAACTATTTACTATGTAGTATATTGCGCTATTATAATAGTGTCTATTTATAAAATAAACATACTTTTTAATAGCGTTAAGGGGTTACCCATATAGCCCTTAATACAGAATAATGCCAATAGTCTATACAGTACCGTAATACCTCCTGATCGGGAAGCTACCAGAGGATACTCCATAGGTACGACACAAATAGAAACTCGTAGTAAAGGCTCGGTATGGTAGATGACACGGCACAACTAGGCAATGCCAGGGTAGATATACCAATTGCTATCCAAGCTGGTGGAAACGCGTAGCCGCAGTTACCGCCCACCTCGGACTAACTCCCCAAAACCAAAATATAGAAGTGGCCACTGAATCAATCCAAAATCAAAGTATAATATCGAAGAGGAGGGTCCGATCAGAGGTATGACCTCATTGGCCTGGAATCGCTCCTGTTTTAGCCACCTTATGCCAACTCACGGGAGTCGGGTCCACGTATTTACCTTACAGGAAACGCCGCCACCAACCTACTTCATTTTGGAATCTCCACCGCGTACACGGTTAGTCAAAGTGGTTTTCGGTATCGACAGAGAGTATGTCCATATCCGATCCCGGTCTCTTTGCCAACCCCTCGTTATTATAACCCGTGGTTACAACTTAAAAATGGTATTTATACTTTGAAATCAAAATAAATTTCAAATTCCTTCAATATCAAAATATTGATTTAATCATTCCATGTTATAATATACCATTTAAATTTTATTCAATCTATTTTGGAATTTATAGCCTTTACCAAATTTTTGAAGTTAAATTCTTCCTTTAAAACCACAAAACAAATTCTTAACTTGTTACATATTAAATTCCAAAATTTACAACTTTTCCCAAAATTAATTTCCATAAATTTTAAACAATCAAATTCTAGATTCTGTAGCACTTATGAAATGCTACCTAAAGTTTATGGGTTAAAACAGTCCAGTCTTAAAAGGACAGCATTTAAATGCTGTAATAGATTATTAACTTAACAATTTATTTTCAAATATAACTTATTATTAATTATTTCTTAACTGAAATCTTACCCTTTCAAAAATTCAGAATTACCAAGATAAGTTATATTCCAAAATTTTATTCAAATATTTATTTATTCATTACCATTTATAACTCATTCAAAATCAAATAAAAATCCTTTAAAGATATTGAATCAAAATATTTAACTTCCAAAATAATTTTAAATATTTCAGAAAATATTATAAGAACCACGGGCCTGTATATAGTTTTCTAGCCTAGGTCAAGTGATACGGATTTTTATCATTTCAATCCGTAATTTACAAAACCCCGGGTTCTATCATTTCAAACCCGCAATCCCAAGTTAACAGTTAAGCAGTTAGCAGCATAATTGAACAATATCATCATTTAGGCCTATCATTTCAGCCCATAATATTCTAAATTTAACAGGGAACTTGCAGTGGTGATTTAAGCAGTAAATAAACAATTAATAATATAACTGCAGAAATAATACAACAGATAATGACTGATGTGGTGTCAATTTAAATGGGGTTCATCATTCTACGTTATACTACTGACAGATAATAATTTAAATAAAATTCTACACATACACTTGCGATAATTTACCAAAATATATGTACGTATGTCTGGTGAGAAATACTCACCTGGATGTTGCAGAAAATTTGAATTCAAAAACGACGATTCACCGGTAAAGACTGACAGAGGGTAACGATCAAAATTCTCGGATGTCGCCTAGATTCAAATCTATAACAGGATTCAAAATATTGAATACGCGACTTTAGAATTTACGGTCAAAGAAAAATTAAAACAAAACGAGAATTTGGTTGACTTGCTCGACCACTCCACCGTGCAATATGACCAAAATATACCCCAAACGTGAACCGTGCTAACGCTAAAATTTACGACCAAATTTCCTAAAGATCGACTAAACAAAATAAGGTGAGATTTCCTACTATATGCCGTGACATGTACATGTGCACGTGTACCATGCAAATATCTATTTTACTCGGATTCAAACTACATAGTTTCAGCTCCTATTTCCTTTACCCAGTTTTCCTTTTTCTCTTAGTCCATGCAACTTCCCACTGATGCTAATTCAACCATCACCGATCTCCTTGCATTCAGAAAGGGTACAAATCTGATATGTGCACAAACACAACTCAGACCTTCAGATACATGCATATACGAATACTCCATTTCCCCTCTAAAACTCTTCCATTCCTCTGCTCTATCATATTACTTCTTCTCCTAATTCAGGTTTAAACTTCTCTTTACATAATTCATCTTCATCTGCAATTTAACTTAGCTTACAATATTGGTTTACAGTTACATTACCTCCTAACTTTAAAACTCTCCAGCCTTTAAAACTGAAACATGCAAAAGACCCAACTTATCTTCACTACCCGAGTTGCTTCGAGCCAAACAACAGCTGCTTCGAGAAAAATGCAACTAACTTCGAGACAAATTGCAAGGGCTTCGAGTAAATTTTGCCAGTGCTTCGGCCACATATGCGAAACTCTGTGGGAAAGAAATTTTTTTGCATCTGCTCTCTGCATACAATCTGAAGACAACTACCCCATCATCCACTGGTACCTTAAACATCAATACTTCTCCTATTTAGCATCACACTCCAGTCATCTCAACTACAAGGCCCAGTCATCATCCAAAGTCGATCTCCACTGATACGAATGTGCACAGGTGTACACATTGAAACATGCACACTGGAAACTCGCCAAACTTCCAGCCTAAACAGTTCCCAAACCTTTCTACCAGCTATGCAACTCAACTTTCACTAAACACTCAAGTCAGATCAGTTCAAAGCACTCAGGGTACACGAAAATTACAATATGCAGACTAACTCTGATGACATAAATGCAATCTGAAAAACTCACTCACTATAGTCCCAGCCTATCCCTTTTTCCTTTGCTCTGTTATTTCACTTCCTCATTCTTCAGCCTAAGCTAGTCCCATTCCCATTAGTTTTTTAAAACTTAAAACAAATTTTTGGACAAAATGCAGACAGTTCTTATGATATATATATATATGCGCATCTATAGATGCATCACTGTTATGCTTACATACACTAGGCTCGGTAAAAGTGAATAAAAGCATGCTTCTCTGGTCATACGTGCACAGCCACTAGATGATGCACACGTCACGGCAAAAGGTGGTAAGGGTTCACATGCGCAGGTGGTTCCCTTTCCACTCAGTCTACATGTTCTGTTCTAAATGCAAACTTATACACTGGTTTGGTTCTTTTATGTTTATATTAGCAAGATGTCTGTAAATGCATTTAAAATCACCATTAGATCTGTAAGACAACTTAAACACTTTTAGCAAAAAAAGAAAATATACAATCACTGCTTCCTATGGCGACCCTATATTTTTAAACAACTCATGTTATGCAATTTCTAGGCTCTGTGAAGAATTTATCAAAAGCATGCTATCCAGAAAAGTTTTTATTTTCTTTCTGCCTTATTACCATGCTTTGTATCCTATTCCTTTACCTATGCAAAAATATGTGTACTCACTCAACTAATAATATCTAACATTTTAACTCTGATTCCACTTTTATTTCAGATCTACCCATACAATCTCCAAAATACATTGTTTACAAGCTGGTAAATTGTTCCCAGATCCTATTGGTGATGTACTCAACTTACTCATAAATGAAAAAGGGTGATCATAAGGGAAGGAGTGGCCGAGCATATCAAAATGAGAATCAAGGCACCAGAAGGAGGAAAAGAAACTGGCAGAAGCAAAACAAATTGAACTACTTACCTGATCTGGGGCTTTCGAACGCAAGAAGGAGGTGAAGTCAGAGAAATTTTAGACGCAGAGGAAGATGATAAGGTGGGTATATTTATAGGCAAGGTCAGAGTAATATCAGTTTTAAATTTTATGCCTGATGAGCTCCCTTTAGTTTGCAAGATTTTGAAGTAACAGAGGAGGCCGAGAGATGTGCTTCAGTTTCCTTTTGAATAAATGCTTACACACATGATTAAAGAAATAAAGCAAGAAAGGTTATCAATGCGTGATTTTCGCATCAGCATATAAATTTTGTAAATATGTAGGCGTGATGTTTGGTAAAGCTGATGAAAACAGAGGGTAAAAGGAATAAGCAAATGCGAACGTTTCTAGTAGAAAACTTGATTTTTATACTGACAAATATTTGGACCATGTATTTGATTCGTCTCAGTTTTATTTGTTTTCTTAAGTATCAGTTTTATTTTTAACTGTGTAAATATGAATACGTGTGTGATGATTCATTTATTTTTAAATAAATTTTGATTTGTATTAAATATGTTTACAAATGTATTTGGACGTTTGCAGATACCATACTTGATCATAGGCAAGAACACAGGGGAAAAAGAAGAAGCTGTAGGGGTTTAAAGCTTTTAGTTACAAAAGTTATAAATATATTTGCGTGACATAAGATTTCGAACGTTTCTTCATGTCAAATTCATTTTATATATTTTGATTTTTAGTTTGAAAACAATAAATGAAATGGTAGATTTTATGTAAGCTTTAGGAGGGAAAAACGTATACCAAATAAACTTAAACAACTGTCCTTTAAAACCAAATAACGTCCGTCTTAAAATCACTGACTGATATTTTTCTTCAAAAGTGTTTGAAAATATGATTTTTACACTACGTTGAACAGACGTAATCTAAAACATCAAATTTTTTTATAAAAATAACATTCTTAAAATCACACGTTTTATTTCGTCACTTATACCCTAACATTGACGCGTCTTTTAAACGTGAAATTTAACAGTTCAAACATAGCTTAAATTTCCACAGTTATTATCTAATTTTGTTGACATACACAATTTTATAAAATATATCTCCAAATTAAATAATTAAACTATATTGGTAAACACAATTTATATGAAATATATTTCAAAATTTAAATAATTAAAAGAAATAAATAGCTATAAAACTAGGGTTGCTACACTCTCCCCCACTCAAGAACTTTTCGTCCTCGAAAAGGAACGAAAGAAGAGGAACAAAGGAAGATAAGCTAGATAAACAAGAACCTTAAACGGATAGTTCCAGATTTGAAGCACGAAGAAGATCTTCAAGAATCTGATTTACCCTTCCAGTTTGACCGTCAGTCTATGGGTGGTAAGCGGTGTTCAGGTCCCGATGAGTAACAAAGATTTTCAAAGATTATAGAAAGATTTCTAATTAGACTGGTATAAGCAATAGCCTCCCCATTCTGTAGCAGATAAGGAAACCAAGGACACTTACAGATAGTTTGAAAAACAAAACAAGATAATTTGAAATCATAATGCCTTGAAGTCATAATACTTTGAAAATCATTAAATTTTATAGATATTATCTCTTGGAAATCATGTTACTAAAATCATAACACTTTTAGAATATTCTTCATTTATACCCTTTAAATTCAATGCCAAATAATATTCATTTCAAAGTTGTAATATTCTTAAGTTCATTTATTCAATTATAAAATTTTCAAAACATTTTATTTTTAGCAACAGCAGTACTTATAATATGCTACAGTAGATATAATAGTATTTCCAATCAGCATTATTTAACTTAACTCTTAATGTAACAAATAACCTAACACTTTATTTAAAATACCTATTTTATAAATAAGATGTTCCTTCAATAAATTACACTTGAAATTTCCATTTGAAAACCAAATTCTCAATCATCAAATTTTAGTGATATTAAAATACGTCTTAACTATTTAAATCATAATTATTCATTTAGACATCAATTAAACTATGATTTTAAGATAAATAATCCTTACTACAAAAATATGCCTTTCAAATATATTTTTCTTATTCAAAGATACATTGTTTATTACACAAACATATTCATTTCAGGAAATAACCTTTATTAAAATTTCTTGGTTAGATTTAAGGTTCCATATATTAAATCAAATTTGATTATTAGGTTATTTAAATAAATTTCTTAAATTCCCTTTAAACCATTTAGAGATAACTAAATATATGTACATAATATGTCAAATCAATTTTATAAATTAAGTCATATTTTAGAAATTCAAATCAATTAAAATCTCAAGGTAACACTGTAGCCAGACTACAGAATGGTCTTTTCACTTCGAAACTCGAAAATGAATGTCGATGGTGCTGCAGTCATCACCGAAATTATTTTCCAGCGACAAAGAGAAGAGCACTAATTTTAAAAATTCTTTGGAAACAAATTTCTATTCGAAAATACTTTAAATAATATATCCTTTTAAAAATTTAAACATAAGGTTTGAAACCATCGGAAATTGAATCTTCAAGTTCTTGTTTAAATTCATTTCTGTTTCCAAATTAATTTATAACCATTGTTTAAATACTTTCTTTTCGAATTTTGGAACATTCCCTGTGGTTCCAACTCGAATGAAAGTGATTCTGTAAATCAAATTTACCATACATTCTAAGTTTTGCCTAGAACCTGGCTCTGATACCAAATGTAACGACCCAATATTTTCAACCCTTCGCATCCGCACATGTCGGACTTGAATTGTTCAAAATACTGCGTTGTAGAATAAATTTGGCAAAACTCAGAATATACAGTAAATAAATCACAGAATCACAGACACAGATATCAAAACTTACAGCGGAAATAAAATATTCAGTGGTTCATTGAGCCACTATAAAACTTTAACCAAATAGAATTACATAGTTCAAAATCTGCAATACAGCTTTAGACATAAATAGAATCAGAGTCTTCCAAAGTCTTGATTGCAAATAAGATAAAGACTGAAAAGCTTCCGGCAGCACGAGTGATCTACAGGATGACCTAGCTCCGGAAAGAAAAACTGAAGTTGCAACTCAGGCTGACCCGAGCGTAAAAATAAAACATAACACTCGAGTCAGGACATACATACTTATATAATGTAAGC
This sequence comes from Allium cepa, assembly GCA_030765085.1. Lineage (NCBI taxonomy): Eukaryota > Viridiplantae > Streptophyta > Magnoliopsida > Asparagales > Amaryllidaceae > Allium > Allium cepa. The sequence continues at coordinate 508,125,654 of CM060932.1, read as the reverse complement.
TAATTCAAGTGTACTGTAATATAGAGCAAGTAACTTAAAGGATGCTTGGGACCGCCCATCCTCTAAGGATCCGTCAAACTATTTACTATGTAGTATATTGCGCTATTATAATAGTGTCTATTTATAAAATAAACATACTTTTTAATAGCGTTAAGGGGTTACCCATATAGCCCTTAACACAGAATAATGCCAATAGTCTATACAGTACCGTAATACCTCCTGATCGGGAAGCTACCAGAGGATACTCCATAGGTACGACACAAATAGAAACTCGTAGTAAAGGCTCGGTATGGTAGATGACACGGCACAACTAGGCAATGCCAGGGTAGATATACCAATTGCTATCCAGGCTGGTGGAAACGCGTAGCCGCAGTTACCGCCCACCTCGGACTAACTCCCCAAAACCAAAATATAGAAGTGGCCACTGAATCAATCCAAAATCAAAGTATAATATCGAAGAGGAGGGTCCGATCAGAGGTATGACCTCATTGGCCTGGAATCGCTCCTGTTTTAGCCACCTTATGCCAACTCACGGGAGTCGGGTCCACGTATTTACCTTACAGGAAACGCCGCCACCAACCTACTTCATTCTGGAATCTCCACCGCGTACACGGTTAGTCAAAGTGGTTTTCGGTATCGACAGAGAGTATGTCCATATCCGATCCCGGTCTCTTTGCCAAACCCTCGTTATTATAACCCGTGGTTACAACTTAAAAATGGTATTTATACTTTGAAATCAAAATAAATTTCAAATTCCTTCAATATCAAAATATTGATTTAATCATTCCATGTTATAATATACCATTTAAATTTTATTCAATCTATTTTGGAATTTATAGCCTTTACCAAATTTTTGAAGTTAAATTCTTCCTTTAAAACCACAAAACAAATTCTTAACTTGTTACATATTAAATTCCAAAATTTACAACTTTTCCCAAAATTAATTTCCATAAATTTTAAACAATCAAATTCTAGATTCTGTAGCACTTATGAAATGCTACCTAAAGTTTATGGGTTAAAACAGTCCAGTCTTAAAAAGACAGCATTTAAATGCTGTAATAGATTATTAACTTAACAATTTATTTTCAAATATAACTTATTATTAATTATTTCTTAACTGAAATCTTACCCTTTCAAAAATTCAGAATTACCAAGATAAGTTATATTCCAAAATTTTATTCAAATATTTATTTATTCATTACCATTTATAACTCATTCAAAATCAAATAAAAATCCTTTAAAGATATTGAATCAAAATATTTAACTTCCAAAATAATTTTAAATATTTCAGAAAATATTATAAGAACCACGGGCCTGTATATAGTTTTCTAGCCTAGGTCAAGTGATACGGATTTTTATCATTTTAATCCGTAATTTACAAAACCCCGGGTTCTATCATTTCAAACCCGCAATCCCAAGTTAACAGTTAAGCAGTTAGCAGCATAATTGAACAATATCATCATTTAGGCCTATCATTTCAGCCCATAATATTCTAAATTTAACAGGGAACTTGCAGTGGTGATTTAAGCAGTAAATAAACAATTAATAATATAACTGCAGAAATAATACAACAGATAATGACTGATGTGGTGTCAATTTAAATGGGGTTCATCATTCTACGTTATACTACTGACAGATAATAATTTAAATAAAATTCTACACATACACTTGCGATAATTTACCAAAATATATGTACGTATGTCTGGTGAGAAATACTCACCTGGATGTTGCAGAAAATTTGAATTCAAAAACGACGATTCACCGGTAAAGACTGACAGAGGGTAACGATCAAAATTCTCGGATGTCGCCTAGATTCAAATCTATAACAGGATTCAAAATATTGAATACGCGACTTTAGAATTTACGGTCAAAGAAAAATTAAAACAAAACGAGAATTTGGTTGACTTGCTCGACCACTCCACCGTGCAATATGACCAAAATATACCCCAAACGTGAACCGTGCTAACGCTAAAATTTACGACCAAATTTCCTAAAGATCGACTAAACAAAATAAGGTGAGATTTCCTACTATATGCCGTGACATGTACATGTGCACGTGTACCATGCAAATATCTATTTTACTCGGATTCAAACTACATAGTTTCAGCTCCTAATTCCTTTACCCAGTTTTCCTTTTTCTCTTAGTCCATGCAACTTCCCACTGATGCTAATTCAACCATCACCGATCTCCTTGCATTCAGAAAGGGTACAAATCTGATATGTGCACAAACACAACTCAGACCTTCAGATACATGCATATACGAATACTCCATTTCCCCTCTAAAACTCTTCCATTCCTCTGCTCTATCATATTACTTCTTCTCCTAATTCAGGTTTAAACTTCTCTTTACATAATTCATCATCATCTGCACTTCAACTTAGCTTACAATATTGGTTTACAGTTACATTACCTCCTAACTTTAAAACTCTCCAGCCTTTAAAACTGAAACATGCAAAAGACCCAACTTATCTTCACTACCCGAGTTGCTTCAAGCCAAACAACAGCTGCTTCGAGAAAAATGCAACTAACTTCGAGACAAATTGCAAGGGCTTCGAGTAAATTTTGCCAGTGCTTCGGCCACATATGCGAAACTCTGTGGGAAAGAAAAATTTTCGCATCTGCTCTCTGCATACAATCTGAAGACAACTACCCCATCATCCACTGGTACCTTAAACATCAACTACTTCTCCTATTTAGCATCACACTCCAGTCATCTCAACTACAAGGCCCAGTCATCATCCAAAGTCGATCTCCACTGATACGAATGTGCACAGGTGTACACATTGAAACATGCACACTGGAAACTCGCCAAACTTCCAGCCTAAACAGTTCCCAAACCTTTCTACCAGCTATGCAACTCAACTTTCACTAAACACTCAGGTCAGATCAGTTCAAAGCACTCAGGGTACACGAAAATTACAATATGCAGACTAACTCTGATGACATAAATGCAATCTGAAAAACTCACTCACTATAGTCCCAGCCTATCCCTTTTTCCTTTGCTCAGTTATTTCACTTCCTCATTCTTCAGCCTAAGCTAGTCCCATTCCCATTAGTTTTTTAAAACTTAAAACAAATTTTTGGACAAAATGCAGACAGTTCTTATGATATATATATATATATATATATATATATATATATATATATGCGCATCTACAGATGCATCACTGTTATGCCTACATACACTAGGCTCGGTAAAAGTGAATAAAAGCATGCTTCTCTGGTCATACGTGCACAGCCACTAGATGATGCACACGTCACGGCAAAAGGTGGTAAGGGTTCACATGCGCAGGTGGTTCCTTTTCCACTCAGTCTACATGTTCTGTTCTAAATGCAAACTTATACACTGGTTTGGTTCTTTTATGTTTATATTAGCAAGATGTCTGTAAATGCATTTAAAATCACCATTAGATCTGTAAGACAACTTAAACACTTTTAGCAAAAAAAGAAAATATACAATCACTGCTTCCTATGGTGACCCTATATTTTTAAACAACTCATGTTATGCAATTTCTAGGCTCTGTGAAGAATTTATCAAAAGCATGCTATCCAGAAAAGTTTTTATTTTCTTTCTGCCTTATTACCATGCTTTGTATCCTATTCCTTTACCTATGCAAAAATATGTGTACTCACTCAACTAATAATATCTAACATTTTAACTCTGATTCCACTTTTATTTCAGATCTACCCATACAATCTCCAAAATACATTGTTTACAAGCTGGTAAATTGTTCCCAGATCCTATTGGTGATGTACTCAACTTACTCATAAATGAAAAAGGGTGATCATAAGGGAAGGAGTGGCCGAGCATATCAAAATGAGAATCAAGGCACCAGAAGGAGGAAAAGAAACTGGCAGAAGCAAAACAAATTGAACTACTTACCTGATCTGGGGCTTTCGAACGCAAGAAGGAGGTGAAGTCAGAGAAATTTTAGACGCAGAGGAAGATGATAAGGTGGGTATATTTATAGGCAAGGTCAGAGTAATATCAGTTTTAAATTTTATGCCTGATGAGCTCCCTTTAGTTTGCAAGATTTTGAAGTAACAGAGGAGGCCGAGAGATGTGCTTCAGTTTCCTTTTGAATAAATGCTTACACACATGATTAAAGAAATAAAGCAAGAAAGGTTATCAATGCGTGATTTTCGCATCAGCATATAAATTTTGTAAATATGTAGGCGTGATGTTTGGTAAAGCTGATGAAAACAGAGGGTAAAAGGAATAAGCAAATGCGAACGTTTCTAGTAGAAAACTTGATTTTTATACTGACAAATATTTGGACCATGTATTTGATTCGTCTCAGTTTTATTTGTTTTCTTAAGTATCAGTTTTATTTTTAACTGTGTAAATATGAATACGTGTGTGATGATTCATTTATTTTTAAATAAATTTTGATTTGTATTAAATATGTTTACAAATGTATTTGGACGTTTGCAGATACCATACTTGATCATAGGCAAGAACACAGGGGAAAAAGAAGAAGCTGTAGGGGTTTAAAGCTTTTAGTTACAAAAGTTATAAATATATTTGCGTGACATAAGATTTCGAACGTTTCTTCATGTCAAATTCATTTTATATATTTTGATTTTTAGTTTGAAAACAATAAATGAAATGGTAGATTTTATGTAAGCTTTAGGAGGGAAAAACGTATACCAAATAAACTTAAACAACTGTCCTTTAAAACCAAATAACGTCCGTCTTAAAATCACTGACTGATATTTTTCTTCAAAAGTGTTTGAAAATATGATTTTTACACTACGTTGAACAGACGTAATCTAAAACATCAAATTTTTTTATAAAAATAACATTCTTAAAATCACACGTTTTATTTCGTCACTTATACCCTAACATTGACGCGTCTTTTAAACGCGAAATTTAACAGTTCAAACATAGCTTAAATTTCCACAGTTATTATCTAATTTTGTTGACATACACAATTTTATAAAATATATCTCCAAATTAAATAATTAAACTATATTGGTAAACACAATTTATATGAAATATATTTCAAATTTTAAATAATTAAAAGAAATAAATAGCTATAAAACTAGGGTTGTTACAACAACCAATCATCCTCAGACAGATGGACAGACGGAGAGACTGAATCGTATTCTAGAGGATATGTTGCGAGCTTGTGTTTTGGATTTTGGTGGATCATGGGAAGACCATCTCCATTTAGTGGAATTCTCCTATTATAACAGTTACCAAGCTAGTATTAAGATGGACACTTATGAAGCTCTTTATGGAAGACCGTGTAGATCCCCATCCTGTTGGATAAAGTTGAAAGATCGTCTTTTGCTTGGACCAGATTTGATTCGTGAGGCTTCAGTTAAAGTTGAGCTTATCAAGAAAAGGATGAAAGTTGCTCAGGACCGTCAGAAGAAGTACGCAGATAAGAGAAGGCGACAATTAGAATTTAAGATTGGTGATTTAGTTTTTGTCAAAGTTTCCCCGATTGAAGGAGCTATTAGATTCGGAAAGACGGAAAAACTTGCCCCGAGATATATTGGACCATTTCGGGTATTGGAAAGGATTGGTACTGTAGCTTACAGAATTGAATTGCCAGAACGGATGTCTAGAATTCATAATGTATTCCATGTATCCCATCTAAGGAAATTTGTTCATGATCCATCATTAGTTGTGGAACCAGTAGTCTAGGAAGATTTGGAAGTCGAGCCGAATTTGACTGTGGTCAGGAATCCAGTTCGAATTGTTGACAAAGGCGAGAGGCAACTCAGGAGCAAGATAGTGAAGCTCGTCAAAGTACAGTTGTAAAAGCCCAATTTTTTTAACAAGTATTTTTCACTTGTATTTTAAAAACTTTGGGGTTTATTTAAAGTGATTAAAAAAAACAATTGACCAAATTTTTAATTAAATAATAAGATCTCTAAAATTTTGACATGGTTAAGAATTAACTTTAATTTGAAAATTTGGGGTTTTGTCGAAGATGGTAAATAACTTAATTTCTAGCAAAATCAAGTTTTAATTAAGAAAACATTAATAGCTTAGGTGGTTAAGACATCTGGGCTATTCACGACAGGTCACGAGTTCGAGTCTCAGCATGGTTAGAATTTCAAATTTTTTTAGTGTATAAATGAACTGAGTAATTACGCGTTAAAAAGGGCGCGTAAATTTAGGGATAAATACCGTATATATATATATATAAGATTATATATAAGAAAACGTATAGAATTTTAATCCGTTATTTTTCTCTTTCCAGTAAATTTACTTCCCAATTTATATACATATTAATTTGATTAAATCATTTCCTAAAAGTCTAAACATAAACTGATTGAAGTTTTTTAAATTTTGTTAAAAGACAACTCAAATTCGCAATGTTAATAAAAATGAATTTTGTATATTTAAAATACAAAAATTGTAAGCGAATTTAATTTAAGTAATAACTTTGTAAAATTCAGTGTTTTACAGACTGTTAAATTTCGCATTTAAAAAGGGCATGCATTGTAATGATATAAGTAACGTAAAAACGTATAAATTAAAAACGTTACTGTTGTATAAATTTTGGGTGTTTTGTATTGCGTCAGTTTGGTGTATTGTAAAAATCATATTTATATCTATATGGATTAAAATATCAGTCAGTAGTTTCTATAACAAACGTTAACTCTTTTTCATAGCTTTCAATTGGGTTTTAATTTTTGTATATGACTTTAAATTCCAAAATCTTTGCCAATTCTTGCCTTTCATTTAATAAAGATCAAAATTTCATATAGCTGATCACGCAACTATTAAATGGTATAAAATGTTGAAATCAAATTTTCATAAATTGGCAGCATAAATCACGCATATAAAATAACGTGCAAACTAAAGAAACTGGAAAGTAATCAACGCATGCATTTAATCAAGATTTTCGTATAACTGGCAATATTAAATCATGCAACTTTCTGGTCTGCCTAAATGTTTATTATCACTTGCCATTCTTGCCTGCTTGTTTGGTCCCCTATATTTCGCAAGCCTTATCCATGAATACATAAGAAAGAATTTTATAAATTAAGAATCAATCTCTTGCCTAAATTCACGCATCATTCTAGGAATTCATTAAATCAAAATTTTGTATAGTCTATTCAGTTCAAAGCAAATTATATTTGATTACTGTTTTCCTATAATCACGCAAGCCTCCCATATACATTTTTGTGCAACTCGCATCTCAGAAGATCTCACGTGCCTTCATAACTCTCAACTTGTTTTCTTATATATATATATATAAAGCCTCACACAAAAACTTTATATTGCATCTAAAATTTGCCTTCTTCTTCTTTTGTGCTGAAGCCTCTATCAGGTAATGGTTTTACTTTTTCTTTTCTTCTTTCAGTTTTTCCCTTTCTTCTTCTTGTTGTTCTCTGTTTCCCTTTTGCCTTGCTCGGCTACTTCTCCACCACGTCACGTCCCTCTAAGTTTTCATAACCAAGCTTATATCCCGAATAAGCCCATGGTTAATATATTATAATATTTTTCTAAAAATTTTTAAGTATTTTTGAAATAAAATTTATGTAATTCAACTAAAAATTTGACTTAAGGCTTTAAAATTTTTAAGGTGTTTTGTTTTTTTAAGTTAAATTTTTGTAAGTTAATAATTGGTTTTAAAGTGAATTTAAAGATTTTATTTACGATAAATGACATAATAATTAAATTTGATTTAATATGGAGTTGAAATCTAACCTAGAAATTTTAATAAAAGTTATTTCCGAAAATGGATATGTTTGGTATAATAAATAATGTACTTTAAATTGATAAAATGAAAGACGATTGAAATGGAACATTTTGGAATAACTTTTATTTAACTTGAATCATAGTTGAATTGATGTCTAAATGAATAAAGTTGTGAAAAAAATTTAGTGTATATTAACTATAAAAGGAAAAAAAAATTTATGGAACGGATGTGTTTTGTAAGTAAATAATTGAAAATGTTGTTTTCAAATGAAAAGGTGAAATTTCAATTTATGACTTAACTTGAAAATTTGAAATTGGGTTTTAAATAAAATTGTTAAGTTAAGTAAATAAATGAGAATTTAGTTTTATTTAGGAAGTGGGTATTTTTAAATTAAGTGTAAAGTTATTTGGAAATATATATATACAAGTTAAGTAAAATTGGGAAATTCTGACTTACAAATGATTCATAGTAAATTTGGATATTTTATTTATAAAATTTATTTTATTTAATCATAAGATAAATGGTATCCAAATGAACATTTTTCTGAAGTAGGAATATGATTTTTAAAGTTAAGAATGGTTAAAAATTTAAATTTTAATGTTTCTGAATTCGACAATGTTTTGAAATTGAAGAGGCAGAGACGTGTTGTAATTAAGAAACAGAGAGAGTTTGCATTGAAGAATAGTTTAGGCAGAGACGCAAGTTTGTGTAAATACATATTTTTCAAAACTAGATAAGTTAGGGTATGCCGGTGAAAATAATAATAATAATAATAATAATAATAATAATAATAATAATAATAATAATAATAAATAGTATTGCCAAGCCTATGAAGTTGGGGTCGGGATGTGGGGTGAGGCAGTCGAGCAAAAGCTGAACCAAAATTTCTTTTATTCTATTCGTTCCAGTTGTTTCGAAAATTTTGCTTTGACCGAAATTTTAAAAGTCGCGTATTTGGTATTTGAATCTTATTTTAGATTTGAATCAAGGCGTGGCATCCGCGGAAACCTAATCGTGTCATTTGTACGATCCTTTATCAAGTGGTAAAATCGTTTGAATCTGATTATCTGCAGTTTAAGGTGAGTATTTCTCACCAGACAAATATACCTATATCTATGTGAATTATCGCAAGTGTATTTGTAAATTATTTATTAAATGTCATCTGTCTGTAATATAACATATGATGTTAAACCCCATTTTAAATTGACACCTCATCAGTTGTTTATCTGTTGTAATATAGTTGCAGTTATATTATTTAATGCTTATTTACTGTTAAATCATCACTGCAAATTCCTTGTAAATTGAGATCGTTATAGGCTGAAATGATAGGCCTGTACGATAATTATTTATTCATTTATTTATTTAATTGTTTAATTTTAAATATTTAACTTGGGATTGCGGGTTTGAAATGATAGAACCCGGGGTCTTTGTAAATTGCGGATTGAAATGATATAAATCTGTATCACTTGACCTAGGCTAGAAAACTATATACAGACCCGTGGTTTCTATAGTATTTTTCAGAAATATTTTAAATTTATTTTGGAAGTTTATAATATTCCGATTTAAATGTATGTAAAGGATTTTATTTATAATGATTTTGAATGAGTTAAAAATGTTAAATAAATAAATAAATGTTTGAATAAAATTTTGGAATATAACTTATTTTGGAAATTCTGGGTTTTGGTAAAAGTAAGAATTCAGTTAAGAAAATAATTGATAATAAGTTATATTTGGAATTTAAAACTAAATTGTTAAGTTGTTAATCTATTACAGCATTTAAATGCTGTCTTTTAAAATTGGACTGTTTTAACCTGTAAACTTTAGGTAGCATTTCATAAGTGCTATAGAAACTGAAATTTGATATTTTTAATCAATTTGTGGAAATAATCTTTGGGAAAAGGGGATTAAAATTTGGAATTTAATATGTAATTAATAAAATAAGGAATTGATTTTTTTTTGAATAGGTTTTATGGAAGAATTTAATTTTAAAAGGTGAGAAAAGAAAATTTAATTCCTAAATAAATTGAATAGATTTAAATGGTATATTAAAATGACCAATGTTTAAAAACAATATTTTGATATTATAGTATTGGAAATATATTTTGATTTATAAAGTAAATACCATTTTTAAAGTTGTAACCACGGGTTATAATAACGTTTGGTTGTTAAAGAGACCGGGATCGGATATCTGGCATACTCTCTGTCGATACCGAAAACCACTTTACCAACCGTGTACGCGGTGGAGATTCCAAAATGAAGTAGGATGGTGGTGACGGTTCCTTTAAGGTAAATACGTGGACCCGACTCCCGTGAGTTGGCATAAGGTGGCTAAAACAGGAGCGATTCTCGGATTAATGAGGTAGCACCTCTGATCGAACGCACTTCTTCGTATGCCATTCTATTACTCTTGTGATTGTTTTGGTGCGCACCTTTGATTTGGGAGTGTTGTTCGAGGTGGGCGGTAACTGCGGCTACGCGTTTCCATCGGTCCGAGTAGCAATTGGTATATCTACCCTGGCATTGCCTAGTTGTGCCGTGTCACCTACCATACCGAGCCTTATACGATTTTGGTTTGTACCATACTTATGGAGTGCCCTCTGACGACGCCCAGTACGGGGGAGATTACGGTACTGTATAGACTATGGGAATATATAAATGTGTTAAGGTGGAAAATGTAAAGCCTTAACGCTATTTAGAAGTAAGTTTATTTTATAAATAGACACTATTTAATAGCGCAATATACTACATAGTAAATAGTTTAACGGATCCTTAGAGGATGGGCGGTCCCAAGCATCCTTTAAGTTACTTGCTCTATATTACAGTACACTTGAATTAGCTTACACTATATAAGTATGTATGTCCTGACTCGAGTGTTTATGTTTTATTTTACGCTCGGGTCAGCCTGAGTTGCAGTTTCAGCTTTCTCCCCGGAGCTAGGACATTCTGTAGACCTTACGAGCTGCCGGCCAATCTTCCAGTCTATATCTTATTTTGAAATCAAGACTTTGGAATATTTGGATTTCTATTGAAGTTTTAAACTGTATTGGAGATTTAAAACTATGTAATTTTTATTTGATTGAGTTTTTTTATAGTGGCTTCATGAACCACTAAGTATTTTAAATTCCGCTGCGAGTTTCTCTGATATCTGTGTCTGTGATTCTGTGATTTATTTACTGCATATTCTGAGTTTTGCCAAATTTATTTTTACAACGCGGTATTTTGAACAATTCAAGTCCGACATGTGCGGATGCGAATGGTTGAAAACACCGGGTCGTTACAACAGTGGAGCGAGGATCCCAGAGATTGCACCTGGGAAACTCTGGATAGATTTAGAAAAGCATATCCGTATTTGTGTCCAGATGGCTAGTGATGTTTGTTAGGATAGACTGTTTGGTTGTTTGCTAATGTATGAATGATATGTATGTTTGAATAGTTGATATAAAAGTTTTTGAATTATCTTTTGCTTTAAATTTCGGGGACGAAATTCTTTTAAGAGGGAGGAATGTAACGATCTGGGATTTTGGCATTAATATTTTAATAAATATTTAATCTGATTAAATAAAATGTAAACTCATCATTTTAAAATGAATATGACTTTTGGAAATATTTGTTATTTGTATATATTTGTATTTTAAAAGGAAAATTTGATTTGTAAATTTAAAATAAATCTCTTAATAATATATACAATAAAATCTACCTTATATAAATTGAATTATAATACTTTGCCTTGTTAATATTTGGTGAATATATATGGATAATAATGTTTGAAATAAAATCTAATTCTATCAATATAAAATATAAAATATAAGCATAAAATATAAGTAAAACATGTGGATATAATTTAAATGTTGATAGTTAAAATACAAGATAGAAATAAAAATACAACATCAGCTGAGGTTTTGTAAGAACAAATATGTAAAATAATACCAAACAAACATGTATATATAAATTATTCAAGCTAGAAGTCTTCATACAAAATATCTTGATTCACAAAGACCTAATGTCTACGTGCAAGTTTATATGTTCATATAAAATAATAAAATAATAAGTATGTAAACACATTCGGAAACCAACGCATTAAATGCCATCATCTTAGCCTAATATAAGTCTATTCAAAATATTTACAATTCTTTACTTTTCAGTAATAAAAATCTGAGCAAACCAAAACAAAAGAAGAAAACAACTTAACCCGTTAATACCTTCCTTTATACACCCTGTGTTCTCTTCTATATATATGTATACATATTACTATTTAGTTCGTTCAGTAAAACTTAGCTAACCAGAGAATAAGAAAATCAACATCTTCATCTTTTCAAAATTTAAAAACATCACTCAATTCAAACAAGAATAGGAAGGACCCAGAGCAGATCCAAACTGTAGTTTTCTAATATAGGAAGTGTTCTTTGTTCAACAACCCTTGCAAGTGAGTAAACATAATTTTTAAAGCTTTAAGTTTATTTAAAAATAGTTCAAGATTCACTGATAATCTGGTTTGTATATGTTTCAGTTTGAATATAATTCTGTGTATATTTATAGGTTGCTCTGTACACCATATTTCTCTGTTATTTGTTACAGGATTCATATTTCTGTTCAAACTCAAATTATTCTCATCAAAAAAGTGTTAATCTGTAAGTTTTCAACTAAAACGATATGTTTAAACTTAAATTAAGATTTTTAAAAGCTGATTTACATCTATGTTCGTAAAATATACCACTGTAACTTGTTTTACAGGAAATCAAATAATAATTTGATAAATTCAATTGTTATAAAAAGCTATTTCAAGTTTATAACTTGGATTCTTACTGCAAGTTATGATTTTTAAAACTAACATGAAGATTTTAGTTTGGTATTTTAAGAGCAGTTTGCATTTGAAACTAATTTGCATTTTTCTCATTTTCAGACAATCGAATCAATAATAAATGTTGAAATTTGTTTTGAAGCTAGTATAAACACCTGTGATGTTGGGAAAATTGTTGAATAATTTTTCAAATGCAAGAATTGGTCGAACGAATTCACTTTAGGGTTTTGTTTCGAACTTTTGGTCATGACTGTACGATGAAGTGGTTGGTGTCAGTGTCGATGTGGGGTGAGTGTCTCGAGTCGTTACTCGAGTTAAGGGGATCGTTGCTTCGGGTTTGTGTTCAAGCGCACGAGAGGGTTTTTGAAGCTTAAATCCATACTTATGTTAAACTAAAACTTACTGGAAATAAAAAAAGAGAGAAGAGAAGAAGAAGATGCGTACGTGGGTGAGTGTCTCGGGGGAAAAGCCGGAGGAACTCGAAATGATACTCGAGTAAACACATGGGAGATTTTTGGGCCGTTTTCTTTCAAACAGCAATATTATAAAATATAGAGTAAAGTTAAGTAACTTGTTTTTCTACAAGTTTTAAGCACTGCAACTTAATAAAGGTTTAACAGTTTAAGTTAAGAATTTAATACAAGTTATAATTATTTTAGTTAATGCTTAACAATGTTTAAACTCTTAATTATTATTTTAATTAAGTAATTAATTTAAGTTAAGTATTAAATTAATTAATATTTAAAGTTTGTAGTTAATAATAAATTGATTTTCGAAGTTTAAAGAAGATTTCTTTTAAAATGTTAATTAAGATGAATAATTAATATTAATAAATTATTTTTGGAAAGTAATAAAGAATAATTACTTTATATTGTAATTAAAGATTGATTAACTAATGATTATGTGATAAATGAATTTGTAATTAACTACCTAAAATTTAATTAATGTATGATTAGTAGTTAACTAATTAAGTAATTTAAGTAAGAATTAATAATTGATTAATTAAGTAATTAGTGGTTAATAAATGGGTAATTAAGTTTTATTAATTAATAATTAAGGTTATCAATTAATAATTAAGGTAATTAATTCAGTAATTAAGATTTAATAATTGATTAAAAAATGATTGATTAATTAAATAATTTGAAATGGAATAAGTAATTAATTGATAATTAATGATTAATTAAACAGGGTTAAGAAATTCTCGAGCAATTAATTTAAATTAAATTAATTACAATAAGAAATTAAGATGCTTGCTTATGAATAATTGTATAAGTAGAATATCTGATTTGTGACATTTATTTAGTGATATTCTGTGATGTTTCTGTGATATGCTTTGAAATGTCTATGATGATTGTGTATGATTTATCTGTGATAAATGCTATGTGAATTCAAAGTGTTGAATTTAACTGTTTAAAACTATTAAACAACTTGACCTTTAAAATGGCGTTTGGATTTCGATGAGACCGGGATCGGGTGTCATTTATGATTATCCGAAAACCACATCGATCCAATTTAAACGTTAGGTCGTAAATTCTCAAGTGAAGATCGAGATGGTGTTTCAGAATGCAAGGGTTATTGTCGTTAACTTTTAGGGTGATTCCAAAATGAGTGTAACGAGATAATGCCTTCAGTTTCGTTCGAACCCGGAACGAACTTGTATGGATTGAATGCTTTCAGAACATCGTCAGGTGGACGATGAGCATTCTAAGAGATATGTTCTTGAAAGGTAATCGCAGCCTCAAGCCTCATCAACCTGGAATAGCTAAAACAGGGGATGTGCAGCAAGGTTAGGTGGGTCATGCCCAAGCAGGATGAGATATACCCCTGTCTAGATGTCCCTTTTATTTCGGCTGTGTGGGCGGTTGCTAGCTACAACCGCGGGGTTATCTTGTTCGGGACTGTTCAATAAGGAATGGTCCCGGCCTTGTGTTGTAGGAGGTTGAGAGTGATCCTCGGTATGGTGATCTAGGCCCCGTACTGTGACGGGCGGTATCCCAGTAGCCTTGCCATTGTATGGAATCCAATTTCCAATAAGAGCCGTACGTTTTGGTTGTGCCCAACTATGTTGGAATGTGAGATGTAAGCATTTCAGCTATTTCTGTATTTTACTTAAAAACCCAAGACACTATTATAATATCACTGGATTTCCTATAAAATTGTTTTGGTTAGCGTAAGGTAAAAACTTACCCGTATTTATGTGTGGGGAGTCTTGCGTGATGCCTTTATTTTCAAATGTTTTCAAAATTAATCAATTTTAAACTGTTTACTCGTACCAGACCCATGTTTGACCCGGAGTTTATTTTTGTTTTCATAAACTCTTGGGTACTCAAATTTTTATGAGTAGCCAAGTGATAGGTTTTGGATTGTTGATTTCTGAAGGAGCTTAGAGCATGAGTTCCAGACGTATATATCTATCTATCTAGTTCCACTGTGTCAGTTGATGTATGCTGTAATTTGGATGTATGTAGTAACAGATGTATATATGACTGTCATGTGTATGATATTGTGTAACTCTGATATATGTAAAACTATGTAATAGTCATGTGATGTATTATATTTTGTTCCATTCCGCTGTGAGATTCTGATGTTGTGTTTCTTTCTTTCTATCTTTTCTATTTCTATCCCTTTCTTTTCTTATTTGGTAATACGTCTTTCTGTGGTTAGAAAGGCGGGTCGTCACAGCTGGTATCAGAGCGCTAGGTTGAGCGAATACCTAGGCTCTTGAGTGATTTCTTTCTTGAGAGAGCGTATTTGTAATTTATATATATATATATATATATATATATATATTTCTACCTATTTGTTGGGTTACCTGTTTTGGTTTTCCAATATAAGTTATAAAGGTAGATAGGGTAGTGGTGTGTGTAACACGACTACCAATGGTTGGAGTTTAAATGGTTGAGGTTGGAAGTGTATCCGTCAAGTCTGTAGACCTATTATAGTCTCGAGTGAGGTTTGGGTGGTGTAAGGATTTCATCGATATCTGAAGGAAATCTGTTAAGGTTCGGAGTTCATCTTTGAAGTGTAAGTTTGGATGAGCTAGAGTTTGTATCTGTCGGTTGGACAGAAGCTAGTCATGATATCTTGAGACCTCAGGATGTAGTAGCTGTGTGATGAGACACGGTGACTATGGATGTCTCCGAAGATGTTTCTTTGGAACAAGTTAAGGAAGTGTGTTTGCTTCGGTGTTGTGGCTAAGTTCAGTGGGGTGTTTCTGTTTGGTTCGAGGTCCGAGTTTCTCGAAGTGCTTTGGGTAGCAATTCTTTGGGCATCTGGGTCAGCATTGTAGCTCGAAGTGTTCTGTGTGCCGTCGAGAAGATTTTATGGATAGCAGTTTTTCTTAAGGTAATTTCATAAGTGGCGGAGTGGTTCCATTTCTTCGATGGATTGGCTCGATAAGTATAAGGCTGTTCCGAATTATGTTGAAAGAGCAGTTTCTTTGGAAACTGATTTGGGTAGGATTGGCTGTGATAATTCTGGAATTCACTTGAATAGTCTTTTACATGGAGTTGAGACTTCTCAAGAGAAGGTTGAAGATATCGATGTGGTTCAAGATTTTGCTGATGTATTTGAGGAAGTTAAGTGTCTGCCTCCACATCGAGTGATAGAGTTTCGAATTGTTTTGATTCCAGGAGCAGTACCAGTGATTCAGCCTAGTAGGAGGATGGCTCCTAGAGAGAGAGAGGAGTTAGTTAAGCAGACTCAGGATCTTTTGAAGAAGGGGTTGATTAGGCCTAGTTTTTCTTGTTGGGGTTCTGCTGCAGTGTTTGTCACTAAATCGGATGGATCGCTAAGGTTTTGTGTGGACTATAGAGAATTGAACAAAGTGACTATTCGAAATAAATATCATCTTCCTCGTATTGATGATCTTTTTGACTAGTTGCATGGAGCTTCTATCTTTTCTCAACTAGATTTAGCTTCAGGTTTCCATCAGTTAAGGGTAGCTGAGGACAGTATCCCCTTTAACTGCATTTAGGGGACCGTATTGTTTCTATGAATTGTTGTTTATGCCTTTCGGGTTAACCAACGCTCCTGCTTACTTTGTTGATCGGATGAACCGAGTCTTTCGGAATGTACTGAATAAGTTTGTTCTGGTATTCATTGATGATATTCTGGTCTATTCTAAATCTGAAGAAGAGCACAAGCAGCATTTGAGAATTGTGTTGGAGACACTGAGGAGGCATGTTTTGAAGGCGAAGTTCTCTAAGTGCCCTTTTTGGAAATCGAAAGTCAAATTTTCGGGGCACATTGTTTCTGGAGAAGGTATCTCTGTAGATCCAGCAAAGGTTGAGACTATTCTGGAATGGAAGCAACCGAAGTCACCGACGGAAGTTCGCAGTTTTCTGGGATTAGCTGGCTACTACAGGAAGTTTATCAAGGATTATTCCAAGATTTCTTCACATCTGACCAAGTTGACAAGGAAAGGAGCTAAATTCAAATGGACACCCCAGTGTGAAGAAGCTTTCCGGGAATTGAAGACAAGACTAACCAGTGCACCAGTGCTAGCTATTCCGGATGGGAAGAGCAAATTTGAAGTTTATACAAATGCCTGTATAGTTGGTCTGGGAGCAGTTTTGATGCAGAATGGAAGACTAATTGCGTATGTGAGTCGGCAATTAAAGCCACACGAAAAGAACTACGCTACGCACGATCTTGAACTGTTAGCCATTGTTTCTACTTTGAAGATTTGGAGACACTATATCTTGAGAGAGAAGTTCGAGTTATTCACGGATCAAAAACCGTTAAAATATCTTTTCTCTCAAAGAGGATCTTAATCTGAGGCAGCAGTGATGGGTCGAGTTTCTGGCATCATATGATTTGGATATTCTGTATACCCCAGGAAAGGAAAATGTTGTGGCTGATGCTCTTAGCAGGAATGCAGTTCCGTCTCTTTTAGAAGTTGTTCCATCTCTCCAGGAAAGAATTATAAGTAAGCAAATGGAGGATAGATCTTTTGAGGAACTAATTCTTGGAACTAAGGATGGTCGATACTCAGATTTCAAGGTGGACGATCAAGGTGTTTTAAGGATTAATGGTCGTTTGTGTGTACCTAATATAGATGGATTGAGGCAAGAAGTTTTAGTTAAGTGTCATCGCTCCAGACTAAATATTCCCCCAGGAATCTCTAAGATGTATAAAGATATGAGAAGAGTTTTCTGATGGCCGAGCATGAAGAGGGATGTAACTGCTTTCGTTAATAATTGTGCTATCTGTCAGCAAGTTAAAGGAGATCAATAGAAGTCAGCCGGTTTGTTGCAGCCTTTGGAAATCCCAGAATGGAAATGGGAGATGATTTCGATGGATTTCATCGATGGTTTATTAAGAACCAAGAAAGGAAACGATGGAATATGGGTTATTGTGGATCGTTTAACTAAGAGTGCCCATTTTATACCGGTTAAGGCAACTCGTACTGCAGTTTCTCTGGCAGAGATTTTCTTGAGGGAGATAGTTAGATTGCATGGTGTTCCTGTTAGTATAGTAAGTGATCGTGATCTTATCTTTACCAGCAAATTTTGGAAGGCTCTACAATCAGCGATGGGAACAAGTTTGAGATTGAGTACAGCCTATCATCCTCAGACAGATGGACAGACCGAGAGACTGAATCGTATTCTAGAGGATATGCTACGAGCTTGTGTTTTGGATTTTGGTGGATCGTGGGAAGACCATCTTTATTTTGTGGAATTCTCCTATTATAACAGTTACCATGCTAGTATTAAGAGGGCTCCTTATGAAGCTCTTTATGGAAGACCGTGTAGATCCCCATTCTGTTGGATAGAGTCGAAAGATCGTCTTGTGCTTGGACCAGATTTGATTCGTGAAGCTTCTGCTAAAGTTGAGCTTATCAAGAAAAGGATGAAAGCTTCTCAGGACCGTCAGAAGAAGTTCGCAGATAAGAGAAGGTGACAATTAGAATTTGAGATTGGTGGTTTAGTTTTTGTCAAAGTTTCCCCAATAAAGGAGCTATTAGATTCGGAAAGACGGGAAAACTTGCCCCGAGATATATTGGACCATTTAGGGTATTGGAAAGGATTGGTACTGTAGCTTACAGAATTGAATTGCCAGAACGGATGTCTAGAATTCATAATTTATTACATGTATACCATCTAAGGAAATTTATTCATGATCCATCATTAGTTATGGAACCAGTAGTCCAGGAAGATTTGGAAGTCGAGCCAAATTTGACTGTGGTCAGGAATCCAGTTCGGATTGTTGACCAAGGCGAGAGGCAACTCAGGAGCAAGATAGTGAAGCTCGTCAAAGTACAGTGGAGCGAGGATCCCAGAGATTGTACCTGGGAAACTTTGGATAGTTTTAGGGAAAGCTTATCCGGATTTGTGTCCAGATGGCTAGTGATGTTTGTTAGGATAGACTGTTTGGTTGTTTGCTAATGTATGAATGATATGTATGTTTGAATAGTTGATATAAAAGCTTTTGAATTATCTTTTGTTTTAAATTTCAAGGACGAAATTCTTTTAAGGGGGGAGGAATGTAACGACCCGGGATTTTGGCATTAATATTTTAATAAATATTTAATCTAATTAAATAAAATGTAAACTCATCATTTCAAAATGAATATGACTTTTGGAAATATTTACTATTTTTATATATTTGTATTTTAAAAGGAAAATTTGATTTGTAAATTTAAAATAAATCTCTTAATAATATTTACAATAAAATCTACCTTATATAAATTGAATTATAATACTTTGCCTTGTTAATATTTGGTGAATATATATGGATAATAATGTTTGAAATAAAATCTAATTCTATCAATATAAAATATAAAATATAAGCATAAAATATAAGTAAAACATGTGGATATAATTTAAATGTTGATAGTTAAAATACAAGATAGAAATAAAAATACAACATAAGCTGAAGTTTTGTAAGAACAAATGTGTAAAATAATACCAGACAAACATGTATATATAAATTATTCAAGCTAGAAGTCTTCATACAAAATATCTTCATTCACAAAGACCTAATGTCTACTTGCAAGCGTATATGTTCATATAAAATAAAAAAATAAAAAAATAATAAGTATGTAAACACATTTGGAAACCAAGGCATTAAATGCCATCATCTCAGCCTAATATAAGTCTATTCAAAATATTTACAAATCTTTACTTTTCAGTAATAAAGATCCGAGCAAACCAAAACAAAAGAAGAAAACAACTTAACCAGTTAATACCTTCCTTTATACACCCTGTGTTCTCTTCTATATATATGTATACATCTTGCTATTTAGTTCGTTCAGTAAAACTTAGCTAACCAGAGAATAAGAAAATCAACATCTTCATTTTTTCAAAATTTAAAAACATCACTCAATTTAAACAAGAACAGGAAGAACCCAGAGCAGATCCAAACTGTAGTTTTCAAATATAGGAAGTGTTCTTTGTTCAACAACCCTTGCAAGTGAGTAAACATAATTTTTAAAGCTTTAAGTTTATTTAAAAATAGTTCAAGATTCATTGATAATCTGGTTTGTATATGTTTCAGTTTGAATATAATTCTGTGTATATTTATAGGTTGCTCTGTACACCATATTTCTCTGTTATTTGGTACAGGATTCATATTTCTGTTCAAACTCAAACTATTCTCATCAAAACATTGTTAATCTGTAAGTTTTCAACTAAAACAATATGTTTAAACTTAAATTAAGATTTTTAAAAGCTGATTTAAAACTATGCTTGTAAAATATACCATTGTAACTTGTTTTACAGGAAATCAAATAATAGTTTGATAAATTCAATTGTCATTAAAAGCTATTTCAAGTTTATAACTTGGATTCTTACTGCAAGTTATGATTTTTAAAACTAAAACGAAGATTTTAGTTTTGTATTTTAAGAGTAGTTTGTATTTGAAACAAATTTGCATTTTTCGCATTTTCATACAATCGAATCAATAATAAATGTTGAAATTTGTTTTGAAGCTAGTACAAACATCTGCGATGCTGAGAAAATTGTTGAATAATTTTTCAAATGCAAGAATTGGTCGAACGAATTCACTTTAGGGTTTTGTTTCGAACTTTTGGTCATGACTATAACGGGGCGTGTTTGTCTACTCTACGTGATCGAGTTGCGCAAGACTCTGGAGGATGGAAGAATGGTGTGTTGTCGTGGTGTGGATGGATTTTGAGCATCTCCGGTAGTCTGTGCGGCGGTGACGAGGCGTTGTGCTGAGGGGAAGTTAGCTACAGTTTTTCGAGCGAATGCCTAAATTTCGATTTGAAATGTTTGGAGGCGATTCGAGTTTGGTTTTCGAGATTTTGGGTGATTTGTGACTTGCCGGTGGTCGTGCGGTTCGCCGGAGCTAAGTGGCGTCGCCGTGCACGGCGAAGTGGTTGGTGTCAGTGTCGATGTGGGGTGAGCGTCTCGTGTCGTTACTCGAGTTAAGGGGATTGTTGCTTTGGGTTTGTGTTCGAGCGCATGAGAGGGTTTCTAAAGCTTAAATCCATACTTATTTTAACTAAAACTTACTAGAAATATATATAAAAAAAGAGAAGAAGAAGAAAATGCGTACGTGGGTGAGTGTCTCAAGGGAAAAGCTGGAGGAACTCGAAATGATACTCGAGTAAACACAAGGGAGATACTCGGGCTGTTTTCTTTCAAACAGCAATATTATAAAATATAGAGTAAAGTTAAGTAACTTGTTTTTCTACAAGTTTTAAGCACTGCAACTTAATAAAGGTTTAACAGTTTAAGTTAAGAATTTAACACAAGTTATAATTATTTTAGTTAATGCTTAACAATGTTTAAACTCTTAATTATTATTTTAGTTAAGTAATTAGTTTAAGTTAATAAATTAATTAACATTTAAAGTTTGTAGTTAATAATAAATTGATTTTCAAAGTTTAAAGAAGATTTCTTTTAAAATGTTAATTAAGATGAATAATTAATATTAATAAATTATTTTTGGAAAGTAATTAAGAATAATTACTTTATATTGTAATTAAAGATTGATTTACTAATGATTATGTGATAAATGAATTTGTAATTAACTACCTAAAAGTTAATTAATGTATGATTGGTAGTTAACTAATTAAGTAATTTAAGTAAGAATTAATAATTGATTAATTAAGTAATTAGTGGTTAATAAATGGGTAATTAAGTTTTATTAATTAATAATTAAGGTAATTAATTAATAATTAAGGTAATTAATTAAGTAATTAAGATTTAATAATTGATTAAGAAATGATTGATTAATTAAATAATTTGAAATGGAATAAGTAATTAATTGATAATTAATGATTAATTAAACAGGGTTAAGAAATTCTCAAGTAATTAATTTAAATAAGAAATTAAGATGCTTGCTTATGAATAATTGTATAAGTATAACTTCTGATTTGTGACATCTATTTAGTGATATTCTGTGATGTTTCTATGATATGCTTTGATATATCTATGATGATTGTGCATGATTTATCTGTGATAAATGCTATGTGAATTCAAAGTGTTGAATTTAACTGTTTAAAACTATTAAACAACTTGACCTTTAAAATGGCGTTTGGATTTCGATGAGACCGGGATCGGGTGTCATTTATGATTATCCGAAAACCACATCGATCCAATTTAAACGTTAGATCGTAAATTCTCAAATGAAGATTGAGATGGTGTTTCAGAATGCAAGGGTTATTGTCGTTAACTCTGAGGGTGATTCCAAAATGAGTGTAACGAGATAATGCCTTCGGTTTCGTTCGAACCCGGAACGAACTTGTATGGATTGAATGCTTTCAGAACATCGTCAGGTGGACGATGAGCATTCTAAGAGATATGTTCTTTAAAGGTAATCGCAGCCTCAAGCCTCATCAACCGGGAGTGGCTAAAACAGGGGATGTGCAGCAAGGTTAGGTGGGTCATGCCCAAGCAGGACGAGATATACCCCTGTCTAGATGTCCCTTTTATTTCGGCTGTGTGGGAGGTTGCTAGCTACAACGCGGGGTTATCTTGTTCGGGATTGTTCAGTAAGGAATAGTCTCGGCCTTGTGTTGTAGGGGGTCGGGAGCGATCCTCGGTACGGTGATCTAGGCCCCGTACTGTGACGAGCGGTACCCCAATAGCCCTGCCATTGTATGGAATCTAATTTCCAATAAGAGCCATACGTTTTGATTATGCCCAACTATGTTGAAATGCGAGACGTAAGCATTTCAGCTATTTCTGTATTTTACTTGAAAACCCTAGACACTATTATAATATCACTGGATTTCCTATAAAATTGTTTTGGTTAGCGTAAGGTAAAGACTTACCCGTATTTATGTGTGGGGAGTCTTACGTGATACCTTTATTTTCAAATGTTTTCAAAATTAAGCAATTTTAAACTTTTTACTCATACCAGACCCATGTCTGACCCGGAGTTTATTTTTGTTTTTCATAAACTCATGGGTACTCAAATTTTTATGAGTAGCCAAGTGATAGGTTTTGGGTTGTTGATTTCTAGAGGAGCTTGAAGCAGGAGTTCCATACGTATATATCTATCTATCTAGTTCCACTGTGTCAGTTGATGTGTGTTGTATTTTGGATGTATGTAGTAACAGATGTATATATGACTGTCATGTGTATGATATTGTGTAACTCTGATATATGTAAAACTATGTAATAGTTATGTGATGTATTATATTTTGTTCCATTCCGCTTTAAAATTCTGATGTTGTGTTTCTTTCTTTCTATCTTTTCTATTTCTATCACTTTCTTTTCTTATTTGATGATACGTCTTTCTGTGGTTAGAAAGGCGGGTCGTCACACTCGAAGATCCACTAATCCTCTTGCATCATCTAAGGATAATAGCTAAGTTCGATGGAATTACGAGCTAATTAAATTGAGAAGCAAGCATTCATCTAATTCAGTCTGTAGTCTAATGCAACCAATGTGTGGATCGTCATCAAAACAAGGCAACAAGCTACGAAATTACATGGGAAACATCAACACGAGATATAAAATACGATCCAAAAGACAAAGATCAAAGACCCACTAAGTACATGGATCGCTAGCTATACATGCACTATGGATTGCTAGCGATCCATAGTGTTTTAAGAGATTGCAATAAACTTCAAAGGATAGGATAGTGGAAAGCATCTCAAGCAATCGGATCGCCAACAAGCCAAAAGCTATTCCATAGCCTATGGATCGCTAGTGATCCATCAAATTGATTCGGTTCGCTGTGAAACTTTCAGTGCATCTTCGTATGGTCATTCGCAAGCATCTGGCAAGGCGACCTAGCCCAATAGCTCTCCAACCCCTATATGCAATCCTACCTGCAACATAAATGAGATCTTCTGGACTGGCTGCTGAAACTCTGCAGAAATTATTCTTCACTCTTTTCCTCCCACACAACAGTCATATAGGGGTTCACTGTGATTCTTCAGTGAACTCTTGTACTTGTGACTTGATCTAACTTAGAAGATTCAATCATATTATAATCTTATTTAGCTTGTAACAGCAGTCACTTAATAGAAAGTTATAAAGTGGACGTAGGCTTCATTCAGCCGAACCAATATAAAAATCTTCTCGTCCTTTTACTATTTCTGCTCTTTTTACATTATTCTTTATATTATTGGTCTGTAAGAACAGGGTTGGTGCTTTCACAATTAATCTAGGGTGTTGATACATTTTTTGGGTTAACAACCGTCTATTAATATATATTCTTATAAACTAAAACCATTTATTTACTAAAGACATAAGTAAACAATAAGATATTAGTTTTGAATTTATGGTTCCCTAAATCTAGGATTGGTTTACATAGTATATTCTGAATAAAAAAATTACTCATTGAAGACATAAGGAAATATTAAAGATACTGGTAAGATTTAAATTCACTACTTTTGGATTAATTTACTGCCAAAATCAAATAAATCAAGTATGTAAACTAATAGGAATTGAAAATAATTTTGTACTAGGTTACTGTACTGAATAAATTTTACATGTTGATTATTAATTTTCTTTTAATAAAAGTGGTACTTTATTAAAGCAAAATACACAGTTTGATATTCCGAAGGATTGGAACCATAATATCCAGAAACCTTGATCTAAAGTGTCATAGTATTTACTACTTTAGCTAGTGGTCCTTCACAACTAAAAATTCAATTAATAAGCCGAATTGATAAATTTTGTATATAGATTAACAAAATCAACAAGTACTTCATGATAACTAATTTATTTTAAAACCAAATTAAGAATATTAAAAAAAACTAACAAAACTAAAGCTGAAATTTATTTTAGAAACTAAATTAAATTATTATTTTAAAACCAAACATTAATAATTTATTATTCTAATTATAAATTAAACACACGGTTTTTCTTTTTTGTCATGGTCAAAAATAATATGAACATGAATTAAAATGTTGAATATAAAATAAGACGTACTTAGATAATCAAGATGAAGTTAATGTGTCAAGTTAGCAGCGCCTCCTTCTTCCAAAACTCCTCTTACTGTATGATTTATGTGCAATGTCAATCATTAAGGTTAATCTAATTTTTGGAGATTTTGATATAAGATAAATGAAGTCTTTTAGTCATTTGTATAACATCAATGCAACCAAGGTTTTGCTTTACTTTTGCCCCCAAAGCAAGTGTGACGGCTTGGAATTTCAGGATATTTGAAATTCAAGTTAAACAAACTTTCAAATATTTAAAATCAATTAGATATTTCAATTTCAAATATCCAGAAATTCCAGGTCATCACATTCCACCCTCCTTAAAAGGATTTCGTCTCCGAAATTACTAGTTAAGAAGAATGGTCCAATACCCGTTCACTATTTTCCCCAAATAACTAGTTTCAATATTCATTCATTCCCATTTATTCAAAAATCCCCTTAACCATACTTGGAATTATTTATTTAAATTAAAAAAAATCAACTTTTATTTATTTTTCCAATTCATTATTCAATTTATCCAAATTCTCTACAATTACTACTTAAAATTCCTTATTTTATTTCCCTTTTTAAAAATTCAATCTTTATATTTTTGATATCTCAACATATCCAAAATATATTCAGTCAAGTCATAACATTCAATATTTCCAATTCCCAATACAACCAATATAATTTATCACAGATTATCAAATAAACAAGGTCTATAAAAATAAGGACGAAAAGTTCTAAGGGGGGAGAAATGTGATAACCTAGATTTTTGAACATCTGTTAATTTGAAATTTAATAGGATTTAATTTATTTAGAATACTGATTTGTATGATTAACAAATAAAATTCTGATAAATATCTGGATTATATAGATTTGAAACTATAATAAATATTGAAAAATAAATCTCTGGATAAATAAATAATATATTTCACTTTTTTAATTCAAGATAAAATATCCGTGTGTGTATATATATATATATATATATCAAGATATATGCAAATTTATAATGTAAAAATTTTAAGTGTATACATATACATGTATATGAGAGAGAGAGTGTGTGTGTGTGTGTGTGTATTTATGTATATATATTGTGGTCTGGAAGCATTGATTTAAAATCAATGTAATAATTATCTAAAGCTAGTTGAAGTTAAATTTCATATTTTTTAAACACAAAAGATAATATTTATTAATTCAAAATACATATATAATAGCTTAAGTTTAAAATAGGATTTAATAAAGGTTAATATTTCCTTTAAAAATATATAGTTGTATATATATAAAAGTAATAAACATAAAAAAAATAAACATGTTATAAAAGCAAAATTGATTTTTATATAATGCATGCACTTGGCAAGTGTGACGACGTCAATTTTCGAGAGACCCGATTTTTCGACGCTCGAAAATCGACATCGTCACACTTGGTATCAGAGCTGAAGGTTAAGCGAGAACCTTGGCTCTGGCGGAAATTACTCATAAAAATAGAGACCGTAAGTACTTTAGAATGAGCTTGAGTGTAATAATAGATATGAGCGCGTATTTATTAGTGAATATAAAACCTGGCTTTGATACCAAATGTGATGACTTGGAATTTCTGGGTATTTGAAATTCAAGTTAAACTAACTTTCAAATATTTAAAATCAATTAAATATTTCAATTTCGAATATCCAAAAATTTCGGATCGTCACAACAAGGCTATTTCTCCACATGCCAAAATATCATCTACATTTAATTTCAATATAGTGAAAATAAGGGACACATCCATAAAATCAAACTTAATACACAAAACATCCTCCCCAAATATATATAAATATATATTACATCCATATTTTTAAATGCTGCAATTTTCTTTCCTAAAATACCCCTCTGCTCCATGGCTGAACGTTGGTTCTTCGTACGTGGATGTTATTCTCACATCCATAATTAAAATTTACACCCTTAATTATCAAACTTTAAAAAGCAACAAATTTTTGTAGAACGACGGATTAACAAACTATTTTCACCATTAAATCATAAATTTTATTATCTTTCTAATGAGTGGCATTATGCATATGTAAAAACAACGGTATGCCAATTATATGGTATAGTTGCACTTTTCTACGATTACTTGGAATAATTGCAGAAAAGTCTGCAATCATTCCATTTAATTGTAGAAAAGTCTACAATAATATGGAATAATAGCAGAAAAATCTGCAAGTATATGGAATAATTGCAGCCATTTGAAGAAAAATTGATGATTGTTTCATATAATTGCAAAAAATAGCAAGTATACGGAATAATTACAGAAAAGTTGGCAATTATATGAAATAATAGCATATAAATCTGCAATTATTCCATAAAATTGCATAAAAGTCTGCAATCATCCATATAATTGCATAAAAGTCTGCAATTATATGGAATAATTGCTGACGTTTGAATAAAATTGATGTTTTTCAAAAATTGTAGAATTCTCTGCAAATATATGAAATAATTGCAGTCTTATTGCAGATATGATTTTTCGGTATCAACAATGTCTCATTTTAAAGATTGTAAAATTTATGATTTTTTGGTTAAAACGGTATGCTGATCCGATATTTCTACAGAAAGTTACGCATGTTTGAAATGCTAAAAACATAAAGGGTATTTGGGTCTTTTGGCGCAGGCAGATTTGAAAATAGGGACTGGAAACATAAGTTTATTTTATGAGGTGTTTTCTCTATTCTGAAACTTAATAGAGATGTGAGCCAAACTATCCCTTCAATATATTTCAATTTTTATTATTTCATATCATAGTCGGCCGTATATATCATTACGTTATTAATCAATTTTTGACCATAAAACCTTTTGGCAGTGGACGATATTGATTTATTTCATTTGGGAGTTGGTTGAATTTCTTACTCTACAAATTTCAAGTTCCTTATCTTGAGTTCGAAGTTAACAGCTTTGTTATGAGATAATGCATTCTATTATCATATTACTGTTGGGAATAATGAATTTCGGTTGAGTCGTGTACGTTGTTACTCTCTTGAAACCGCTTCGGCGTTCTGCTCAAAGGTGCAAAGAAGTTCTGAAAAACAAACGTCGTCGCCTCTAGGATAAAATAGTCTTTCTAATCTGAAAAAATATCAACGTGTTTGCACTAACAAAGTCGATTCTTATTTTCACTCTGAAATACTGTCAATATGTTTAGTTTTGTTGAAAGAAGAAGAAAAGAAAAATGTCTGTTATGATTACCATTTCTCTTCTATCTATCTATAAATGGGCAAAATGAAAATTGTATACGTTACTAAAGTGATGGATGTTAATGGATTTTAATTTATTCTCATTTAAAACAATATTGTAATACAATTAGCTTTTGTAACGGCTCAATAATAATGTCACATAAATATATTACCATTGTGCAAGTGTAGCGTCTCAATTATAATAATGATTCATAAATATATTACCATTATAAACTTGTAACGACTCAATTATAATAATGGTTCATAAATAAATTACCATTAACCTGTTTTTTATTTAAAAAAATTAATATATTCACTTCATAAAAAAAACATTTACAACAATCCCCCACTTGAATTATTTTAAAAATATTTTTCGAGCAATTTCTGAAAACATAAGATTGTACATAAACAAAGGTGTCTTTCGACTTGAACCTTTGCATAGTGGATAGGATTCAGTTTTTACTAGAGCGACACATAGTCTTGAACTCTATTCCTGACATCAGACGACACACAATCTTTCTAGAGTGCAATCAAATAAGCCCGTGCATTTATAGCCATGCACATCTATCCAATTTAGTGAATGCTCTAGGAATTTTTCCCAAAACTCCATAGGAAATGGCCATATTTACACATTCACGCGGGTAAGTCTATCAAGGGTACTCCTGAAATTAGGTACTCCACTCCAAATAGAGTATAGATCTCAATAAGAGTTTCTATTAACTCATTCTCTAATCACTTCAGGAATACATGCTTCTTAATATAAAAATAGCATGTTCAACTAATATCACTTCACAACTTGTTCTTACCCATTGAACCTAGTTCTTGCGATCTCCAGTCATTAGGTCGGGTTACAATTGTTCGTGACTCAACAATCTAAGAGCAATAGTCTCATTCTTTTAGAAGTTCTAAGGACTTTCTCTTTGGCCAGTCCTTTCATCAAAGGATCTGCCAAATTCTCATCACTACGTGTGTGATACACTTTAACAGCACCTGAAGAGAGTAGCTCTCTGATAGTACTGTACTTACGATGTATCTGCCGTCTCTTACCAATGTAATAACGGTTCTGTACTTTTGCAATAGCCTTGGTACTATCGCAATAGATCAACACGGCTGGTATCGGTTTTTGCCATAAAGGAATCTTAGTTAGCAGATTTCTTAAGTACTTTGCTTCTTCACCAGCTATGGCTAGTGCTATCATCTCAGACTCCATAGTAGACTGAGCCAAAATAGTTTGTTCTCTAGATTTTCAAGAAACGGCTCCTCCAGCAATGCTAAAGATATAGCCACTGGTTGCTTTTGAATCATTAGATAAAGTATTCCAGTCTACATCAGTGTAACCTTCAAGGACAGCTGGAAATTTTTTTATAATGTAACTCACGGTTCATGGTTCGTTTTAGATATCTCATGACTGTAACGACCCGTTAAATTTATGATATTTAATAAAATGAATTAATATAATTTCTAATTTGGTTAAGAATAAATGTAGAAATTTGGTATAGTGGTTGCAATTTAGTGTAACTATAAAATTTTATGATAATAGAGGTGGATAATGTAAATTTTCACAACTTGATTTAAAGTAATTTTGAAGAAACAAATAAATGTTGAATTTGTGAATGTTAGTATAAATATTAA
The DNA here is from genome assembly GCA_030765085.1 of Allium cepa. NCBI lineage: Eukaryota > Viridiplantae > Streptophyta > Magnoliopsida > Asparagales > Amaryllidaceae > Allium > Allium cepa. Next base: position 508,096,004 of record CM060932.1, on the reverse strand, counting down.
CTTAAATGGTGTTCATTAATACAAAGATGTAATTAGTGTAGATAGTAATAATTTATGCCTGTAGTGAAAGGAAAAGAAAACTAATAGAAACATAAAATTTATTTTATGTAAACAAAAGTATAGTTTTGAACAAACTTATGAAAATTGATAGAAACAGTGTTTGTAATCAGTTTGGTTATTTTATATTTGAAAGATAGAGATGTGTAAATACGTTAATGAATATAAAATGGGAAGCAATGGTAGAATGAAAAGAATATATATAATAATAAGCATTTGATTCAATTAAGGGAATTAAATTATAATAAATGGTCATTTAATAAATTCAACGTTTGTGAGAAATCATAATAGTTGTGTAAAATGTGTACAAACTTGGATTTGGAAGTTTGTTGGATTTATAACGGTTTTGTTATTAAGTGTATGAGTTTAAAAGTTATTCCCTTTTGTAAAGTAATAGAAGAATGCATAAGATATAAACAGGGCTTAATAGAATTAACACTTAATGAATTGAATAAATTACCCATTTATGTAGATATGTATAGTGGACTATAAATGGCCTAAGCAAATATAAAATGGAATAATCATTGAGATTTGTACTATGAAAATAAATAGTAACATTTATTTGCAAGGAATAAAAGACTACTTAGGTGACTAGAATTTGGAGTAATGACTATTGTATGTTACCTACCCTTGTTTCTTGTTAATTTAGATTTTGGGAATCAAATTCAATTTATCCGCCAATTTACCGCAGTTAAAGTGAAATGAATTGGTGATTGAGAAATGTTAAATACAAATAAGATGTAAACCAAAGAAAATCCCATTTGTAATAAATTATGTAGAATAAAGTAAAGAAACTAGAAAATGAAAATGTGAAAATGTGGATGCAGTGAGATCTTAAGTGATAATAACCTTGTTAGGCAAGTGATAACGGAATTTTGTGTATATGTAATATTTACTGGTGTGTCAAGTAATAAACACATAGATGCAAGAAAAGGAAAGTTGGTAGCAATCTATATATGTTATTTATCTTACTTAGTATATTAAATAAGGTTTGGAATTCAAATTTTAATTAAAGGAGTTGGTAGCACGTTAGTAGGAAATAATTGTAAGGGTGGGATAAACAACTACTATAAACTACCTAATTTAAATGAGTCAATGAACTTATTTGAAATAACGTTCATCTAAATATGAGTAATTAAAATGGCGGGGTCAACAATAAACGTTACTTTAGAATTAATTTATATTTTAACGGAAGTGTGAAAGTAAAGCAATAGAAGCGTAAACTTATCAAGGTAGAATTTAGTAGTGTAATGAAAAATGTTAAGAATGTTATAGTATAATGATTGATTGGAAATCAAAATTTACTTGTTTGAATGTAACTTTAGGGAAATTGGATTTAATTAAAATAAAAAGGAAGAAAAAAAAATTGGATGAAATTTAATGTTGGAATATTATGTAAATATAAACTTAGATAAAATTTAAGGATATCTACGTAATAGAGTGTAAAACCAATGTTAATTTCATCTATTTAATACTAATAGGTTAATAATAGAATGAAGAGTAAATTTAATGTTAAGTTAATATGAATTAAGGTAATATTGGGGAATAATGTGAATTTTCTTCATACTATGATAAGTTGTAGCATACAACGTAAACTTAAGTATAACCTTTGGATTGAAAACATTGTTAAGGGTTACCTGTTAAATTTGGATGGAATTGGCAATAAATGTTACACTTATGGGTAAGGAAATAAAAATGTCCAGAATTTGAGTATATTAAGAAATGGGGATTGAAATTGAAATCTTGCAACGAATCTAATAATACGTTACATAAGTGTTAAATTAAGGTAACATTTGGAAAATATGATAATGATTTTCAAATTGAACAAGTTGTGGAATTAATAAGGATGGAAGAAAAAAAAAATCAAGATTTATTTTATTTATTGGAATGAAAAATTTATAATTTGATTTATTGCGAATAATTGAAATTTAATTTGGTAATTGGCGAAATGATTAATGATTGAATTAACATAGAACTTGTTGTTAGTTATTAAAATTGTTTAAGAAATCAAAGGAGAGAAATTTTATAAAATTTTAAATTTTGTAATTGGATTGGCTAAAGTGGGAAAGTGGAATTAATCAACGTTGTTACTTTTATCTCCTTCCCTATTAGATCCTTATGTGATTGCATCCACATTTATTGTTGATTATTCCTATATATTGTCACCAATTAATCGTACTTGATGTATGTTTAGCAATTTTGTCACACAGTTAAAATATGAATATATATATATGATGTATTCAAATTTTTCTGTATCTAGCACTTAATTAATTTAGAATCAAACTAACGAAACGTGTCATTTATTTTTGTCCCTCCATATTCATTTTCTTTCTAATTAATAAATACCTCTTTTTAATACCTGCTACTTTAAAAGAAGAAAAAAAGGACTGTTCATATTTGCTATATTTCAATACCAAGTGTTCATATTCACTTTATTTCTAATTAATAGCAGCCTCTCCTTTCAAATCTATTTGTCCCTAAACCTAACTCTAACCTTATAAATAACATACTTCTTATTCTTCTATTACATTTTGTTTCTCCTAACTCTAACCCTAGCCTCCATGCTATTCTTCTTCTTCTTCTTCTTCTTTTTTCTTGTTTTTCTCAAAGCTCCTTATTATCTCTCATTTTAATTTTTTTTCTTTCTCTTCAAATATTCTTCTTCTTCTTCTTCAAATTTACTTCTATTTCAAACTTTCTTCTTTTCAAATCTAGATCTTCTCTTCCGTTTTCAGTTCTTATTTTAATCATTTTTTTTCAATTCTTCTTTTTCAAATCTTCTTTTTCTTTCAAACCTTTTAAAATACATACATTCGTATAATAAGGAGGAAAATTAAAGTAAATCGAAATAAAAGAAAAATTACGGAACAAAGTTAGCAATCAAGAAGAAGCATGTGCGTTTTTCACGAGGGATGGTGGATGCGGCACGGTATTTTATTTTTGTTTTGTTTATTTTTAATTTTTTTTTTATTTCAATTGAAAATCGTTTAATTGTGATAACTTTCACATACGAACTCCGTTTCACACGAAATTCTTTTGTTAGGATCGTAATTAAATTCCGGATCTGATGACGCTGGTTTGGATAAATTTAGAGACCGTCAAATTTTGGGTTTAAATCGGATTTACATTCGATTTAAATTCAAAAGGTGAGTGTTTTGACCCACTCACAATTCCTAGAAGCTTTTATGTTTGTTAAATAAATTTTAGAAATGAATAGAAATTTATTTATGAGCTTTTGGCATGTTATTTCACCCATATCTGTTGAATTGCATTTTTTTGAATTTAGCTGTTAATTAAATTGATTGATTGCGTATTAATTGGCTGTAGAAATTATTGTTTGCATAAGAACTGCTAGTTAACAGTTATGTCAATTATCACTGAAAATAAACTGTTAGATTTATAGTTGATAAATATAATTTGAATTAAACTGCCAATTATTACCTGTTGTATATTCCCAAACATATTTTGTTATTGGTTGATATTGCTTGATGTTTGTGACTGGATGATGGATGTGTTGTTGAATGGATGTTTTATTTGATATCATTAAACTGCAAGTTAGCATACATTTTACATTTCATTCGGGATTGTGGTTTGAAATGATAAAACCGCAAAGTTTTATTTTTTTAAATTGCGGATTGAAATGATAAATATCTGTATCACTTGACCATAGGATAGAAAATTATATACAGGCACCGCGATCTATATATAACTATTTTAATGTGATTTCTATGGTTTGGATTGAATACGGTTTATAAATCTTAAATTTATATTGTATAAATATTTTATTCCATATTTATTTACCTATGAAGTTGAAATTTTGAAATTAAAAGGAATATAAATTTCTTTATTGAAAATGGAAGAAATTTAGAAAATAGAGTTTGGTAAATTTATATCCTATGTTTAAATGTAAAGTTGGAAATTTTAAGATATGATTTGTAATTGGATTTTCCCAAAATAAATAGAAATGGATATTCTAGTATAATTTGAAGTGGAAAAATTCTATATATATATATTACTAGAAATTGAAGTCTTATTAATTATGGATTTTATGTGAATGGTCAAGATTAATTAATAGAATATTGATTTTGAAAGGATAAAAATCCAACTTTAGTTGAAATATTAATGCTCAAAAATGGATATAAATATATATAAAATTGAAATGGTTTTGGGACTTGAAGTAATATTTTGGATTTTGGTTTAACTTTAAAAGAAGAAATATTTGGAAAGCCATGTAATTTATTTCTTTATAAAGCAACAGTAAAGTTAAACCTTTTTAATTCGCATACCGTTGAATATCCAAACCATTTAGTTTTGAAAATAATGGTTTTAAAATACTACGGATTTTCGAAGAATTATGTTGAAAGTTACAAACAAAATATTGGTTACATGGGATATTAAATAATAAAAAGTGACATAATTTTTGGAAAGGAAAATTTTATTTGGGAAACGATATCATTGATTTGGGCTTTTATAAAATAATATGAAAATAAATTGTTTGTGTTTTTAAAGAAGAAATGATATCGTAATATTATGGTTTTGAAAGGGATTATATTCTGGTTTTAAAGTATAAACTGTTTTTAAATAACCGCGGTGTTATAATAACGATTGGTTGGCAAAGAGACCGGGATCGGATATGGACATACTCTCTGTCGATACCGAAAACCACTTTGACTAACCGTGTACGCGGTGGAGATTCCAGAATGAAGTAGGTGGTGGCGACGTTTCCTGTAAGGTAAATACGTGGACCCAACTCCCGTGAGTTGGCATAAGGTGGCTAAAACAGGAGCGATTCTCAGGCCAATGAGGTCATTCCTCTGATCGGACGCTCCTCTTCGATATTATACTTTGACTTGGATTTGATTCAGTGGCCACTTCTATATTTTGATTTTGGGGAGTTAGTCCGAGGTGGGCGGTAACTGCGGCTACGCGTTTCCACCAGCCTGGATAGCAATTGGTATATCTACCCTGGCATTGCCTAGTTGTGCCGTGTCACCTACCATATCGAGCCTTTACTACGAGTTTCTATTTGTGTCGTACCTATGGAGTATCCTCTGGTAGCTTCCCGATCAGGAGGTATTACGGTACTGTATAGACTATTGGCATTTTACGTGTTAAGGTGGAAAATGTAAAGCCTTAACGCTATTTAAAAGTAAGTTTATTTTACAATTAGACACTATTATAATAGCGCAATATACTACATAGTAAATAGTTTAACGGATCCTTAGGAGATGTAAATCCCGAGCATCTCTTGAGTTACTGTATTCATATTTATTTCTGTTTATTAACTCACATAAGATTTTCTAGTCTGACTCGAGTGTTTTGTCTTTTCAAATTCGCTCGGGTCAGTCCGAGCGTTTCAGGATAGCAAATTTTAGCATTGGAGGACGAAGACGAAGAATCAGTATTAGTTTACATATAGTATTGCACCACACTCTTTCTATTCCGCTGCATTGCTTGTATTGGTATGTATAACTCTGATATTTATTGTAAAAGAAGAATCAAGCTTTTGTAAACTGTTTATGAAACTGTATATTTGTTATTATATTTTATCCTTCCGCTGTGAGATTTTATTTTGTTTATTTCTTTTCTGTTTCTTATTTACCCCATAACAATCCGCCCTTCCGTATGGTTTGAATCGGCACGTGTGTCTGTTTAAATCGTGCGAAAAGGCGGGATGTTACATTTGGTATCAAAGCTTTGGTTTAGCGATAAACCTTGGCTTTGTGGGGTTTGACTCTTTGTTAATGGGGTAGTAATATCCTATGGGAGTCGCTGAGTGTATATATATGAGAGAGCGTATTTGTTAGTATTAGTAAAAAGATTTTTATATTGTGTTAATCTGTTCCGCTTTGTATTTATAAATTCTGGTTGATGCATGGGACGCTATGTCATCAATAGGGATTTCTAAACACTTAATAGGATAGACCGACATAATATTTGTTTTAGTATAGCTAAATGAAAGAATTTTGCCTATTATATTTTCTACATATAAAAATAATTTTTATAAAGATATATATATATATATATTTGGTTGCTATAGATTGGGTGTTAGGAAAAAAAAATATTTTATAATAAATTGAAGCTAAGTTGAAATTATAATAAATCAAATGGGAGATTTTATAACTTAAGTCCGGGATTTTGAAAATCTGCTTTCAAAGGATTTATGAAATATAATGATTTGGTTTATAAGTATTTTCTTATATAAATATTTAGTATAATTTGGAAGAATTGTTTTAAAGAAGATTTTGGAGAGAATAAATTTTGTACTTTCCTCTCTGTCGCTGGAAAATAATTTCGGTGATGGCGGCCGCATCATCGACTTTCATTTTCGGGTTTCGAAGGGGAAAGGCCACTGTAGTAAATTCTACTGCAGATTTATTATGAAATTTTCTAAAAAAAAATTTTCTTTTATTGCTCTAACTATAATTAGAGATATTGAGTTGTAAGAACTTATTTATCTATTATTTTGAAATAAATTGAAATTTAACCCGGTATTTAATTCTAAATTTTTCCGTTAATTAATTGTTTAAAATTTGTTAGTGAAATAAAAGTTAAGTAATAAATGAATTGAAACCTCTAATTGAAATAAGAGAATAATTGCAAAGCTATAAAGAGGAATTTGCATACATATGAGACAAAGAGTAATATGGATAAACATTAAATTTAATTAAAAGAATGGAGATTAAACTTGTATAAGTTCAATTGCAATTTCCTTAACATAAATAACTTACCCAAATATAAAAGTTGAAGTGTTAAATGAGAAACTGGAATTGAATATTTTACAAGTAGGAATTTAGAAAAATGAAGTATTCAATAAATTACTGTTATAATAAGAATTTAATGGTATAAACTTAGGTTATCATTGAAATTTTACTGAAAAAGGGTTAAGAATTATTAATATATGATATGAACCTAAGTATATAAAATGAAATTCAAAATAAGAATTGATTGTATGATTATTGACTTAAGTATGTTTTAATCTTCCCTATTCTAATATAATGGAAAGTAGGAAGAATTTAAATGACTGTAATCCATAGTTAATAGATAAATAAAAACTTCCACTTATAAGAATGAATGTTAGCAGATTAAGAATTTAAGGGAAACCTTACAAGTAAAGAGTAAAGAAAGGAAGATATTCAAAATATTTGTTGTTATTAATGAGAATTATTTTATAAACTTAAGTAATAAAAAGGAAATACAAATATAATAAATTTGGTGATAATTGGAAAATGAAACTTGTAAGAACAAAGAATTCCCTCATAAATGAAGGGAAGAAAATCAAACCACTGAAGTATGAAATAAATGTAAATAAACTATTTTGGTGTTGGTTTGGATTGTTTGGTTGATGTATGTTGGTTGGGTAAGAAATTTTGGAGTTATAGGATGAACAAATAATCTATCTTTGTTCCATCTAAGACTGTTGAGTAACGGATGCAATTGATAGTTATTCTTCATTCCGTACAATTTCAGAATTTGAACCCGAACAACAAATTGATTGTTTGATTGAATGGTTGTCTGTTGGTGGCATGTGCTGTTTGTTAAAATTTATGGTTGTTGCATTTGATTGGATATGAATGATTGAATCTACCCAAACATTTCACTGTAATATAAATATTTAACTTTTAGACTATATAAGTGAATACAGATGATGGAAGCAACTGCTACTGCTTTTGGTTCCAAAATAAAAAAAACGTATAGTGTCCGACAAATAGGTACGTTTCCGGATTACGTATAAAGCGCTATTTTATATATTTTCCCGTGTTGGGATATTTTATTTTGGATATATATGTAATATATTGTATATTTGGATATTATATTTTCTCCAGAGTCCCTCCGTACAAAGGAGACTCTGCCAAAAAATTTCGTAAATTTTGGACTTAGAATTTTGTGAAAGTATTTTTCCAACTTTAATAATTCAAGTATTAAAGGATATAATGATTATAAAACAAGTATATTTCATTAAAGGAAATTAATCCAGTAAAATATTGTTTATAAGTTAATATTTGAAATAAGATGCACTGTAAATCATCCTCCTCCCTTCTTTTTCCTTTTCGGGGACGAAAAGTTTTGAGTGGGGGAGATTGTAACGACCCGTTAAATTTATGATATTTAATAAAATGAATTAATATAATTTCTAATTTGGTTAAGAATAAATGTAGAAATTTGGTATAGTGGTTGCAATTTAGTGTAACTATAAAATTTTATGATAATAGAGGTGGATAATGTAAATTTTCACAGCTTGATTTAAAGTAATTTTGAAGAAACAAATAAATGTTGAATTTGTGAATGTTAGTATAAATATTAACTTAAATGGTGTTCATTAATACAAAGATGTAATTAGTGTAGATAGTAATAATTTATGCCTGTAGTGAAAGGAAAAGAAAACTAATGGAAACATAAAATTTATTTTATGTAAACAAAAGTATAGTTTTGAACAAACTTATGAAAATTGATAGAAACAGTGTTTGTAATCAGTTTGGTTATTTTATATTTGAAAGATAGAGATGTGTAAATACGTTAATGAATATAAAATGGGAAGGAATGGTAGAATGAAAAGAATATATATAATAATAAGCATTTGATTCAATTAAGGGAATTAAATTATAATAAATGGTCATTTAATAAATTCAACGTTTGTGAGAAATCATAATAGTTGTGTAAAATGTGTACAAACTTGGATTTGGAAGTTTGTTGGATTTATAACGGTTTTGTTATTAAGTGTATGAGTTTAAAAGTTATTCCCTTTTGTAAAGTAATAGAAGAATGCATAAGATATAAACAGGGCTTAATAGAATTGACACTTAATGAATTGAATAAATTACCCATTTATGTAGATATGTATAGTGGACTATAAATGGCCTAAGCAAATATAAAATGGAATAATCATTGAGATTTGTACTATGAAAATAAATAGTAACATTTATTTGCAAGGAATAAAAGACTATTTAGGTGACTAGAATTTGAAGTAATGACTATTGTATGTTACCTACCCTTGTTTCTTGTTAATTTAGATTTTGGGAATCAAATTCAATTTATCCGCCAATTTACCGCAGTTAAAGTGAAATAAACCGGTGATTGAGAAATGTTAAATACAAATAAGATGTAAACCAAAGAAAATCCCATTTGTAATAAATTATGTAGAATAAAGTAAAGAAACTAGAAAATGAAAATGTGAAAATGTGGATGCAGTGAGATCTTAAGTGATAATAACCTTGTTAGGCAAGTGATAACGGAATTTTGTGTATATGTAATATTTACTGGTGTGTCAAGTAATAAACACATAGATGCAAGAAAAGGAAAGTTGGTAGCAATCTATATATGTTATTTATCTTACTTAGTATATTAAATAAGGTTTGGAATTCAAATTTTAATTAAAGGAGTTGGTAGCACGTTAGTAGGAAATAATTGTAAGGGTGGGATAAACAACTACTATAAACTACCTAATTTAAATGAGTCAATGAACTTATTTGAAATAACGTTCATCTAAATATGAGTAATTAAAATGGCGGGGTCAACAATAAACGTTACTTTAGAATTAATTTATATTTTAACGGAAGTGTGAAAGTAAAGCAATAGAAGCGTAAACTTATCAAGGTAGAATTTAGTAGTGTAATGAAAAAATGTTAAGAATGTTATAGTATAATGATTGATTGGAAATCAAAATTTACTTGTTTGAATGTAACTTTAGGGAAATTGGATTTAATTAAAATAAAAAGGAAGAAAAAAAAATTGGATGAAATTTAATGTTGGAATATTATGTAAATATAAACTTAGATAAAATTTAAGGATATCTACGTAATAGAGTGTAAAACCAATGTTAATTTCATCTATTTAATACTAATAGGTTAATAATAGAATGAAGAGTAAATTTAATGTTAAGTTAATATGAATTAAGGTAATATTGGGGAATAATGTGAATTTTCTTCATAATATGATAAGTTGTAGAATACAACGTAAACTTAAGTATAACCTTTGGATTGAAAACATTGTTAAGGGTTACCTGTTAAATTTGGATGGAATTGGCAATAAATGTTACACTTATGGGTAAGTAAATAAAAATGTCCAGAATTTGAGTATATTAAGAAATGGGGATTGAAATTGAAATCTTGCAACGAATCTAATAATACGTTACATAAGTGTTAAATTAAGGTAACATTTGGAAAATATGATAATGATTTTCAAATTGAACAAGTTGTGGAATTAATAAGGATGGAAGAAAAAAAAAATCAAGATTTATTTTATTTATTGGAATGAAAAATTTATAATTTGATTTATTGCGAATAATTGAAATTTAATTTGGTAATTGGCGAAATGATTAATGATTGAATTAACATAGAACTTGTTGTTAGTTATTAAAATTGTTTAAGAAATCAAAGGAGAGAAATTTTATAAAATTTTAAATTTTGTAATTGGATTGGCTAAAGTGGGAAAGTGGAATTAATCAACGTTGTTACTTTTATCTCCTTCCCTATTAGATCCTTATGTGATTGCATCCACATTTATTGTTGATTATTCCTATATATTGTCACCAATTAATCGTACTTGATGTATGTTTAGCAATTTTGTCACACAGTTAAAGTATGAATATATATATATGATGTATTCAAATTTTTCTGTATCTAGCACTTAATTAATTTAGAATTAAACTAATGAAACGTGTCATTTATTTTTGTCCCTCCATATTCATTTTCTTTCTAATTAATAAATACCTCTTTTTAATACCTGCTACTTTAAAAGAAAAAAAAAGGACTGTTCATATTTGCTATATTTCAATACCAAGTGTTCATATTCACTTTATTTCTAATTAATAGCAGCCTCTCCTTTCAAATCTATTTGTCCCTAAACCTAACTCTAACCTTATAAATAACCTACTTCTTATTCTTCTATTACATTTTGTTTCTCCTAACTCTAACCCTAGCCTCCATGCTATTCTTCTTCTTCTTCTTCTTCTTCTTCTTTTTTCTTGTTTTTCTCAAAGCTCCTTATTATCTCTCATTTTAATTTTTTTCTTTCTCTTCAAATATTCTTCTTCTTCTTCTTCTTCAAATTTACTTCTATTTCAAACTTTCTTCTTTTCAAATCTAGATCTTCTCTTCCGTTTTCAGTTCTTATTTTAATCATTTTTTTTTCAATTCTTCTTTTTCAAATCTTCTTTTTCTTTCAAACCTTTTAAAATACATACATTCATATAATAAGGAGGAAAATTAAAGTAAATCGAAATAAAAGAAAAATTACGGAACAAAGTTAGCAATCAAGAAGAAGCATATGCGTTTTTCACGAGGGAAGGTGGATGCGGCACGGTATTTTATTTCTGTTTTGTTTATTTTTAATTTTTTTTTTATTTCAATTGCAAATCGTTTAATTGTGATAACTTTCACATACGAACTCCGTTTCACACGAAATTTCTTTTGTTAGGATCGTAATTAAATTCCGGATCTGATGACGCTGGTTTGGATAAATTTAGAGACCGTCAAATTTTAGGTTTAAATCGGATTTACATTCGATTTAAATTCAAAAGGTGAGTGTTTTGACCCACTCACAATTCCTAGAAGCTTTTATGTTTGTTAAATAAATTTTAGAAATGAATAGAAATTTATTTATGAGCTTTTGGCATGTTATTTCACCCATATCTGTTGAATTGCATTTTTTTGAATTTAGCTGTTAATTAAATTGATTGATTGCGTATTAATTGGCTGTAGAAATTATTGTTTGCATAAGAACTGCTAGTTAACAGTTATGTCAATTATCACTGAAAATAAACTGTTAGATTTATAGTTGATAAATATAATTTGAATTAAACTGCCAATTATTACCTGTTGTATATTCCCAAACATATTTTGTTATTGGTTGATATTGCTTGATGTTTGTGACTGGATGATGGATGTGTTGTTGAATGGATGTTTTATTTGATATCATTAAACTGCAAGTTAGCATACATTTTACATTTCATTCGGGATTGTGGTTTGAAATGATAAAACCGCAAAGTTTTATTTTTTTAAATTGCGGATTGAAATGATAAATATCCGTATCACTTGACCATAGGATAGAAAATTATATACAGGCACCGCGGTCTATATATAACTATTTTAATGTGATTTCTATGGTTTGGATTGAATACGGTTTATAAATCTTAAATTTATATTGTATAAATATTTTATTCCATATTTATTTACCTATGAAGTTGAAATTTTGAAATTAAAAGGAATATAAATTTCTTTATTGAAAATGGAAGAAATTTAGAAAATGGAGTTTGGTAAATTTATATCCTATGTTTAAATGTAAAGTTGGAAATTTTAAGATATGATATTTGTAATTGGATTTTCCCAAAATAAATAGAAATGGATATTCTAGTATAATTTGAAGTGGAAAAATTCTATATATATATATATATATATATATATTACTAGAAATTGAAGTCTTATTAATTATGGATTTTATGTGAATGGTCAAGATTAATTAATAGAATATTGATTTTGAAAGGATAAAAATCCAACTTTAGTTGAAATATTAATGCTCAAAAATGGATATAAATATATATAAAATTGAAATGGTTTTGGGACTTGAAGTAATATTTTGGATTTTGGTTTAACTTTAAAAGAAGAAATATTTGGAAAGCCATGTAATTTATTTCTTTATAAAGCAACAGTAAAGTTAAACCTTTTTAATTCGCATACCGTTGAATATCCAAACCATTTAGTTTTGAAAATAATGGTTTTAAAATACTACGGATTTTCGAAGAATTATGTTGAAAGTTACAAACAAAATATTGGTTACATGGGATATTAAATAATAAAAAGTGACATAATTTTTGGAAAGGAAAATTTTATTTGGGAAACGATATCATTGATTTGGGCTTTTATAAAATAATATGAAAATAAATTGTTTGTGTTTTTAAAGAAGAAATGATATCGTAATATTATGGTTTTGAAAGGGATTATATTCTGGTTTTAAAGTATAAACTGTTTTTAAATAACCGCGGTGTTATAATAACGATTGGTTGGCAAAGAGACCGGGATCGGATATGGACATACTCTCTGTCGATACCGAAAACCACTTTGACTAACCGTGTACGCGGTGGAGATTCCAGAATGAAGTAGGTGGTGGCGACGTTTCCTGTAAGGTAAATACGTGGACCCAACTCCCGTGAGTTGGCATAAGGTGGCTAAAACAGGAGCGATTCTCAGGCCAATGAGGTCATTCCTCTGATCGGACGCTCCTCTTCGATATTATACTTTGACTTGGATTTGATTCAGTGGTCACTTCTATATTTTGATTTTGGGGAGTTAGTCCGAGGTGGGCGGTAACTGCGGCTACGCGTTTCCACCAGCCTGGATAGCAATTGGTATATCTACCCTGGCATTGCCTAGTTGTGCCGTGTCACCTACCATATCGAGCCTTTACTACGAGTTTCTATTTGTGTCGTACCTATGGAGTATCCTCTGGTAGCTTCCCGATCAGGAGGTATTACGGTACTGTATAGACTATTGGCATTTTACGTGTTAAGGTGGAAAATGTAAAGCCTTAACGCTATTTAAAAGTAAGTTTATTTTACAATTAGACACTATTATAATAGCGCAATATACTACATAGTAAATAGTTTAACGGATCCTTAGGAGATGTAAATCCCGAGCATCTCTTGAGTTACTGTATTCATATTTATTTCTGTTTATTAACTCACATAAGATTTTCTAGTCTGACTCGAGTGTTTTGTCTTTTCAAATTCGCTCGGGTCAGTCTGAGCGTTTCAGGATAGCAGATTTTAGCATTGGAGGACGAAGACGAAGAATCAGTATTATTTTACATATAGTATTGCACCACACTCTTTCTATTCCGCTGCATTGCTTGTATTGGCATGTATAACTCTGATATTTATTGTAAAAGAAGAATCAAGCTTTTGTAAACTGTTTATGAAACTGTATATTTGTTATTATATTTTATCCTTCCGCTGTGAGATTTTATTTTGTTTATTTCTTTTCTGTTTCTTATTTACCCCATAACAATCCGCCCTTCCGTATGGTTTGAATCGGCACGTGTGTCTGTTTAAATCGTGCGAAAAGGCGGGATGTTACAATGACCCTCTGAATAGCGTGTCAATGCTCTATACTGGGTCTACTAGTAAACCTGCATAATAATCCCACGACATAGGCAATGTCGGGTCTAGTACAATCAATGGCATACCGAAGGCTGCCAATGATGCTCGCATAATTAGACTGTTTTACACCTTCACTAGTATTCTTAAATAACTTTACACTAGGATCATATGGTGTACATGCAGGTTTTCAATCAAAGTAATTTTATTTCTTTAGAATCTTCACAATATAATGAGATTGATCCAAAGAAAGTCTCTTTTTTGGATCTAGTAATCTTAATACCAAGGATTACACTTGCTTCACCTAGATCTTTCATATTGAAATTGGCACTTAACAAAGATGTAACAGAGTTTATGGCATGAATATTTGACCCAAAGATAAGTAGATCATCTATATACAGACATATAATGGTGCAAATGTCATTCTCAGATTTATAGTAAATGCATTTGTCACTTTTATAAACTTTGAAACCCTTTGAGATTATTAAGTTATCAAATTTTCATGTCATTGTTTAGGTGCTTGTTTTAAACCATATAATGATTTATCTAATTTGCAAACTTTATGTTCTTGGCAATGAACTACAAATCCTTCAAGTTGGTCCATATAAATTTCCTCTTCTAATTCACCATTTAAAAATGCACTTTAACATCCATTTGGTGTATTATTAAATTATGAATAAATGCAAGTGAAATTAGTACTCGAATGGATGTAATAGTTACAGGTGAAAATGTGTCAAAAAAGTCTACATTTTCTCTTTGCTTAAATCATTTAGCTACTAAACGGGCTTTATATTTATCAACTGTGTCATCAGGTTTTAATTTCTTTTTAAGTACCTATTTACAGCTTATAGAATGACAACCAGGTGGTAGATCTACTAAGTGCCAAGTCTTATTGGATTTTAAAGAATTCATTTCATCATTTATAGCCTCTTGCCAAAAATCGGCATCTAAAGAAGATAAGGCCTCTTTGAGGTTTAAGGGATCCTCCTATATAATAAAAGCACAAAAATCTGAACCAAAATCTTTTGCGGTTCTTACTCTTTTACTTCTTCTAGGTTCATTTTCAGATGACTCATTAAGTTCTGTTCTAATAGTCATGGAGTTACTTGATGTATCCCCACTATTCCTCAATTTAAAAGGAAATCTAGATTCATAAAAATCAGCATCATTAGATTCTATTATGTTATGTGTATTCAGGTTATAAAATCTATGTGATTTGCTATTACTATCATAGGCAATATATATACATTCATATGCTCTACTTGCTAATTTTATTCTCTTAAGGTTGGTATACGAACATATGCCAAATATCCCCAAATTCTAAAATAAGACACATTTGATTTATAATTTTTAAAATTTCAAAAGGTAAAATTTTGTTTTTTGGCTTAGGGATTCTATTCAATATATAGCATAAAGACAATAGAATATCCCCCCACCAATGTTTTGCTGCACTCGAATTCAATAAGATAGCTACAACTAATTCGGTAAAGGTTCTATTTTTCTTTCAGCTTTACCGTTCATTTCAGGTGAATAAGGTGCAGTTCTCTCATGAATTATACCATACAATTTATAGGAATCAAGAAATAAACTAGACTCGTATTATGTTCCTCTATCACTACGAAGTCTTTTAATTTTCTTATTATATTGATTCTCAATTTCAGTTTCAAATGACTTAAACATATCAAATAAATCACTTTTATTTTCCACAAGGTATACATAAGTAAAATCAGAACAATCATCAATAAAAGTAATAAAGTAACAGTGCCTATGTCTAGTCAAAGTTTCGTCAAGCTCACATATATCAGAATGAATCAAATCTAAAGGTTCAGAAACTCTATCAACTGATTTATGTGGTTTCTTAGTTATTTTTTCTTGACTACAGAATTTTCATTTATCAAAATCAGTTTGTGACATTTTAGAGATAAGATCTAAGGTGTTCATGTTATGAATTATACGTTTATTCACATGACATAATTTAGAGTGTCAGATATTAAAATCACACAACATATAAGCAGAAGCAGACATTTTTACATTCAACATTTAGTTTAAACATACCACCAGTTGCATAACCCCTACCCACAAACATACCATTCATAATGATGGTGTACATATCAGTCTCAATAGTTTGTGTAAAACCAGCCTTATTAAGAAGATAACCTAAAACAAGATTCTTTCTCATCTCTTGAGTATGCAATACGTCCTTCAGAATGACGGTCTTCCCAGAGGTAAACTTCAGCTCTACACTTCCAATCCCAGCAACAATAGTGGTGTGCGTCTCCCAACACCACTTTCTTTTTTTAGTCTCCGTGTATGTTTTGAACATAGGACGGTCATAGCACACATGGCGGGTAGCACCAGTATCTACCCACCAACCCTCTGATCCCCCAACAAGATGAATCTCATCAGTAATCATAATTGTTAGAGGCTCCTTAGTCGGGTTTGCCTGCGGTGCAGGGTCTGTTCTGTTCCTACACTTGCATGCCATAAAACTTGGTTATCCACAGTTGTAGCAAAGTAACAACTGTGCAGAGTTATTCTTTTGGGGTGATTTCTGTTTGTTGTGGTTCTGACTAAGCTTGCAGTTCTAAGTCTTAAAAATTTTAGGATTTGGTTTCAGAACTCCAGTTTTCTTAGTGTTGCCTGTAACGACAAGCATTTCTTCCTTCAAATCTTGTTTACGTGGTTCCTCCTCAATATGGAGGCGAGTTATCAAGTTTTCCAAAGAAAATTCTTTAGTTTTATGTCTCAGATTATTCTTAAAATCCTTCCAACTAAGGGGTAGTTTACCTATCAAAACAACAACTTGAAATTGTTCATCAATAAACATATCTTCGGAGATGATCTCATGAGCTATTTTCTGAAGTTCATGAGACCGCGTCTCTACTGACCCGTCGTCCGTCATCTAAAATTTGAGGTAGTGGCAGACAGCATATTTTTTGCTTCAGCTTCTTCTGTATCATACTTATTTTGCAGTGCCTCCCTGATTTCCTTTGTTGTCTTGTCTGAATTGTAGTAGTCGTAGAGATCGTCGTTCAAACCATTGAGTATGATGTTCTTGCAGAGGTAATCTTGTTCTGTCCAATTTTGCAATTTTTGGTTTTGTTCCTGCCAAATCTGCAGTTGTTGTGCATCGGTTTCAGCGGGCTTCTCTGGTACTGTCGGTTTTTCTACAGTGAGCACACCAACCACCTTCATCGTCGTCAGAAAAAATTCCATCTTTTGCCTCAAGAGCTTGAAATGGAGGCCTTTGAATCTAAAGGGAACAGAAGCGACCATGGGACCTGAAACATTGAGATCGGTGCAGTATCATCAATAGTTGTAGCAGAAGCCATTGTTGTCTGGAACGTCTTTAAATTGTTGGGAACAATGAACTTTGGCTGAGTCGTGTACGTTGTCACTCTCTTAAAGACGTTTGGGCGTTATGCTCGAAAGTGCAAAGCAGTTCTGAAAAACAAATGTCGCCGCATCTAAGATAAGACAAGCTCTCTAATCTGAAAAAATATCAATTTGTTTGCACTGACAAAATCGATTCTGATTTACACTTTGAAATACTGCTCAAGATGTTTAGTTTTGTTGAAAAAAGAAGAAAAGAAAAAATGTTTGTTATTTTTACCATTTCTCTTCTATCTATCATTTGGATAGGCAGAATGAAATTTGTATACATTACTAAAGTGATAGAATGTTAATAGATTTTAATTTATTCACATTTAAAACAATATTGTAATAACATTAGTTTTTGTAACGGCTCAATAATAATGTCACATAAATATATATTACCGGTGTGCAAGTGTAAAGGCTCAATTATAATAATGATTCATAAATACATTACCATTATAAACTTGCAACGGCTCAATTATAATAATGGTTCACAAATAAATTACCATTAACTTGTTTTTTTATTTAATGTTTTTTAATAAATTCATTTCATAAACAAAAACATTACCAGCAGTTACATATATGAACTATTGTTGAACAGTGACCGTTTTCTATATACTTTTATACTAAACGACTGTCCTATGATTCTTTTGCTAATATTATTAACGCAATTACCAAAAATTAAACTAATATCTGACTTATGCTGGATGATTTAGTTGAAAGTGCCTCCAAATATGGATGATTAGTGGGCAACTGTGCTAAAAGTCCTAGAACTAATTGATGTCACAGTAGAGAAGATGCAAATTATTGTTGATAATATAACTCCTCCGTTTAAAGTTGCAGCTTTAAAGTATTAAATGACATCAAATGACCATTATGACCCAAACAAAATTATGACAATATAAGGTATTAAATGGGTTTTACATGTAGAAATATTTCGGAAAGCTACTGAACAAGACTTTGCCTTACTCTCCACGTAATCGGTAAATGGACAACGCAAATCACCACAAGGCAGGAAAATCCCGATTGCTTAAGTTTTAGCATTTTAGAAGTAAACTTGTACCCTAACGTGTAACAATAGCATATGAATTGTCTAATTATGTGCTGAGGTAGTCCTAGTAGATGTATTTAGACGTAGGGTTTTAGTGGAACAAAACATAGCGTATGACAAAAATAATCTAAGAACAGAAATAAACTGTATTTGATGGATAAACTAATCGTTTTCTTTATATATATATATATATATATATATATATATATATATATATATATATATATATATATATAATTTAAAAAGTCAAAAATGTTATTTTTCGTGGATGGATGAGAAGACTAAAAACGTGGTTTCTTACAAAACTAAACAATGGTTGAATACACATGATATAAACCATTATCTTCATGAAAGCTGGACGGACAATTCTTGAATGTAAATTCCTATCACATCCACATTTGTATCCTTCATTTTGAATTTCAAATATATTTTCCATTTTTCAAACATGAACGCAAATGGATTTCGGATCTTTTTTTAAATACACATTAACAAGCTTAATACGTTGTATAAGGTATCACTAGTCATAATGAGCGACTAGTAGTGATACGAGACAGCAGTAACCTCGAGAATGCTCAACTTAAATTCGGTCTTGTTCTTGTAAATTGGATAACATATATTTAACGCTTATGCCAACCCAAATACAAGTAGTAAGTGTCATTATTTAAATGTGTTGGTACATTTCACATACCTACGGGGTTATTTACTTTTATTTTTTTAAGCTTATTTTATTTTTGCTCATGTAGTTGTGTTAGAAATCTAAAAGTGAACAAGAGGAATGTTATAATATAGCATTTAATGACAAAATAGATTTAATTACAGTTCTTAGTTTGTTTGATTCTATTAACAAATATGAAATGTAAAATGAGAACACACATTTTTGCCTTTGCTCTGATAGCAATAAATAACGGAACTTTTACAAAGAAAAGTGATTTGAATCAGAAAAGGGACAACTCTCTAATTAGATAATTTTGGTAAGAAAAATACAAAATCTTTGATTCTCTTATTTCCCATACTTTTATTATTTTACATATTTCGTCAAAATCATTCTTTTGCTCTGTTTATCTTTTAATTTCCTGACTTAGAAAAGGTAATGTAAAAAATTAAGATCATTGAGAATGACACATCTCAATATCCACTTAACTTTCCACCGTCTAACATGGTATGAATATTGACAACATTCCACCTATCAATGAAATTTGTTGTCAACGGATATTAGGACGATTGAATGTGATTTTAATGTTAGTTAAACATTCGTTATGTTGTTTAGTGAAGTGAATACAAGTTATAATCTATAAAACCAAAAGGAGAAGTAATAAAAATTGAAAAGAGACAGTGGACAGAGAACTTTTTGTAGTAGACATAATAATTTTAATAAAGAAATCAAGCGTGATAAATATCTCTCCCCTTGTATTATTTCATCAGCTGACTACTATCATAGTGAACAAAAGAACTAAACTACATGATACATCAGTGAAAACTTCAGTGTCATCTAAATATCATCCCTGCTCCAGAGGACCATGAAGAAAAGTATTGTCACAAATTACTGCACATCTGACCCAGAGTTGGAGTTTGCCATCTCCACAAAAATCAATCTTCCATTCAAAATCTGACACATTAGATCGCATCAACAGTCGGAACAATATCATCATAATTTACTTTATATTTTTACACACACAATTTCAACACCAAGACAATTTGCATAAGATTTACATCTAACAAAACAACACGACTAGCTCATGGAAAAAGCTGTTTAACATACAAAATTTTACAATAGGAAAACCCCAATCCATATCTTTCTTTCCAGCGTGAAGAAATGTACTAACAACATGTAGAAAATATTGAAATATATCAGTTGTTCTCTCTATATGACCAAAGAATGAGAGAAGCTAGGACTTAAAAATGATCAAAAGCTGTGGCTTCCATTAGATCTTATGTTCGATCGCCAAAAACTATCAGCTTTTGCTAGCACAAATAGTAGGAGTTACGTATCATCATCATCATCATCCTTGCCTTCCCTTCTTCCCAAATGATTAAGATCGACCTTCATTTTAGATTATTTTCAATACTCACTTCCCATGTCAATTTATACCTTAGGTTTTTGAATTTTTCCTTACAAATGATCTCATTACCTTATTGATGCATCATATTGTATTTTCTTTATGTTTTTATATATGCTTGCTTACTTTAATTTTCTCATTATAGTTGACACTTATATTTTCCTTCACATTCTCATTTCTAACTCTATTATTTCTTGTGATTCCAATTATTTCTCCTAGCATTCTCATCTCCCGAACATTTAATCTATGTTATGTTTTTGATTAAGATTGACATTCTCCATACAATACAACAGACCTTCTGAGACTCTCGGATTGTAATTCTGTTTTCTTGTAATTTGTTGCATCACTTTCTATCTCTACACCATCTTGTATTACTAAACCTGCATATTTAAACATATTTTTTTGTTAATCGTTTGATCTTGTATTTTTGTCGTGTTAATTTCTCTAATTTCTTTACTAAAATTGCATGACAATTATTGTTTTAATCCTACCAAGCTTAATCCTTTTTGCGTCGACAATTAACCCAACACCCCGATATCAATAAAATCCGAATCGAACAAATATAAAAATGAAGAAGGTGAAGAAAAAGAGAACAAAACACAGTTTTTATAGTGGTACGACAAAATCTTCGGCCTACGTCCATTTAATCTTTTTAATTTGATAAATTATCTCTGCAATAAAACAAATAACAATCAAATCTCGGCTACCCTTCAGTAGTTTTTTATTTTTCTACGTTTTTATGAGTTAGGAGAAGAAGATGGTCGGTTTAAAGTCCAAAGAGGCAATCCAAAAATCAATCCAATTTCTAGTGGAAGGTTCCTTCCCATTTATAGACGAATCCAAGCACAAATCTCAGCACTCCAAGCTTGAACGCGTCTTTTTCTCCAAGTCCGAAGTTCCATCATCAAGAATAAGTCACTACGCACGTTTTCCAAGAAAACAAAACAACTCGGCACCGACCATAATAAGTCGATACTGACGTGCTGTTGTTGCTCCGATCTTCATGCTTTGCTCCATGGTGGATTCATGCATTCCAAAATGACTTTTGATCAACTCGGTACCGACCATAAACAATTTAATACCGACCATAAACAATTTGGTACCGAGTTGTTTCCATAACCCATTTCTACAAATGTTTCTTCATAGTTGAAGCTCTTAAGTCCAAACCTGTAAGTCCATGCAACCAAATAAAGATCGGTACCGAGTTGTTTGACTTAGCACAATCTTGGCCAATTTTCTTGTACTTCCTTATTTTGTCATTCTTGATGTTCCCCAAGTCTCTAAACACGTTCTTCTATCAATTCATAGCCTAGTCTATCTGTTGGAGTCTGTTCTAAGGCCATGGAAAATTTGCCCAAAACACATGTCCTCAAAGCATGCTTTTGTTAAGTATGAGACGTGTTTTGCTCAAGAACATATATTGA
The DNA here is from genome assembly GCA_030765085.1 of Allium cepa. Lineage (NCBI taxonomy): Eukaryota > Viridiplantae > Streptophyta > Magnoliopsida > Asparagales > Amaryllidaceae > Allium > Allium cepa. The sequence continues at coordinate 508,073,951 of CM060932.1, read as the reverse complement.
AACTGACAAATTATTATCAGATTTGCTTTACAAATCATGGCGAATCATTCAGTCCATACGGATTCACTTGTAAATCAAGGATCGTTCTAGATCATCATAGCTAAGGACTCAAATCTTTGCTCAAGTGTTAGTCATAAACCATAGCCATTCCACGTTCCCTTGGAATTTAACATATTATGCATCAATATTGCCACGATTTCTTTCGGAATTTGATTATTATGAGTAATCATATATCATGCTATCACACACCATTATCTATAGTAGTGCATGTCACCGATTGGAACATTACTTATAAATGTCTAGTATCGTCTAACATCCCATCATAACAAGTCCAATCGAATTGAAGTAATGAACTTATCCCATCAAAATAAGTCCAATCTAAATTGAGCTCATCCACTTGCTTTTCGACGAGTGGACTTGATATTCAAAGCGAGTTCATCAGTTCACTCTCCAGTGAGGGGGCACACTATCCTATACAAGTCCATCCGCACGCTTTCTGACGATGAGACTTACATTTCCTGATACGTTATTCGTCTCTCTGGTTAAGGAAACTATAATCTATCTATTTTATCTATCAAACACAAGGGATAACCACGTTCCAATAGTATCCATCAATTATATCAAAATTAAATATCAGTTAACACCATTATCAAATCGTTCAAATATTCTTATTCAAATCTAAACTCATTAAGTAAAAATTAAAAATATTTAATCCAATTATGGATTACTCATGAGCTTTAACTCGGAGCATGTCTATGGAACCGTTCGAAATCTCCTATATGTGACGACCCACATTTTGGAAGGTTTAAATCGACAATAATTCACTCATGTTCGAGTTAAACAATACGGAATGTAGATAATCCATGGGGTTAAATAAGAAAAATAATAAGAGGAGAAGAAAACAAAACACAGAATCTCACGGCGAAAACGATAAAATATAATAATCAAATAACAGTTCATGAAACTGTTTATTATACATTTGATTAAAATCTATACACATTTATCAGAGTTATATATATATATATATATACATATATATATCAGGAATAAATAATCAATACAGCAGAATAGCATGATGCAGGGCATAATAATAGTAATATACCACAACTCCGTCTTCGGCCTTCAAAGAATAGTCTTCAATACACTGAAAAACGCAGGACTGATCCGAGCGTAATGAAAAGACAACACTCAAGTCAGGACTAAAATACTCTTATGTAAGTCAAATCAATATCACAAAAATGAGCGCAATAATTTAAGAGATGTTACGGGATTTTCCATCTCCTAAGAATTCGTTAAACTATTTATATATAATAGTATACGCTATAATTAGATAATATCTATCGGTAAAATAAATATCAAAATAGCGTTAAGGCTTTACATTGATCCAACTTAACACATTTTTATAGTTTAAACCAAAGTCGTAATGGACTCGTATAAGAATAAATATGACAAGCCACGTGGGGCAATGCCCGAGGTAGGATTCTACCAGTTTACCATTTCTGGCTGGTCGTAACCCATCCATGGCCGACCGCGACAATCAATCCAAACGACAAATAAGGTGCACCCATCGAATCCGAAACCACAATAGTAATACGAAGGATCAACGTCGCTAGAGGTAGCTAACCTCACTGGCCAGACATAGGCTCATGTTTTAGTCATTTTAATTATGACATGAATGTCAAGGCTATCCATCATCGTTCTCTTACTCCATTCCAGTAAATGTCGCTAATTCAACCACTACATTCTAGATATCATCCACCGCGTACACAGTTGTTAAAGTTATTCCAATACTGAAATAGAGTATTTCAATAAGAGGCTCCAGTCTCTTTAACAACCAATCGTCATTTTACACACCGGTTGGTTCTTTTACATTTCGAAAACAATTTGCACTTAATATCAATATATCAAATTTGTTTCAAAATCAAGTCCATTTCGAAATCATCATATACTCGCTTCAAAATCAAATCCATTTCGAAATTATCATATATGCAAAATTAACAATTTTGTCTGATACATCAATTTCGCTTCCAAAATTTGATTCGAATTAATTTAGGTTATAATCTTCACTTTAACCTAGTTCGTATTTAAATTCAAGATTTACATATAAACAATTTACCCTTTAACCAGTTTGAATTTTAGAAAATAGTTTAAATAGTTTAAAATAGTTAAAAATAGTTTAATAGAAGATATTTAAATAGTTTAATCGAAAATAATTTGAATATAAAAATGGTTTATATAGTTATATAGTAAAATAGTTTGGAAAATCAAATAATTTGAATATTTAAGGAATATAGATTTTAATTCATTTATACTAAAATATTCATTTTAAAAATAATTCTAAAGTCAAACCGGTCAACTTCTCAATTTTCAACCCAAATCAATTCAAAATTCCATTTTGATTTAATCGATTCAATTCTGATTTCAACTCGAATAAATTTTGATTCCATATAAATTTCGATTTCAATCCACAAATTCCTTTCACTTTCAATTTCCATTTCCAAATTAATTTAAATCCCAATTTCAAATTAATTTCCAATTCCAAATTAATTTAAATTTTCAATTTAAAATTAATTTCCAATTCCAATTAATATAAATTCCAATTTCAAATTAATTTCCAATTCCAAATTCTATTTTAAATATTTTGATTTAAACACTTAAATTAAATTTACTTTCAATATCCAATTTTCCTAGAAAAGAAAATATCCAAATTTCAAATACAATTCAATTCCAAGCTCAAATTTGAAATATCATTTCATATCACTCTTTACTTAGTAATATTCAAAGTTCGAATAAAAGCCAATCCTTTAAAACAAATCCATTTCTGAAATTTACGACGTATTTCGTTTATAACTTAAAATTTTTAACTTCGATTAATTAAACAATCTCATTTACCAAGTTTAAATTCCTACATTTCGACCTCCAATTTAAAATAATTCAATTTCCATAAATTTGATTTTATTCTAAAAATCAATTCATTTAAATAATTTCAAAACAACTTTCAAAATCATTTAATTTGACCAACCTGGTGTCCGTGTATAATTTTTAGCCTATAGCCAAGTGGATAATTATTTCAATTTAATTTCAAGGATGGATATATATCATTTCAATCCAAATAGATGTCATAGATATACATCATTTCAACCTATTTCTTAATTTATTCGAAATAATTTAGTTTACAGTTTTATGTACAATAAACAATATATATGATGATAGCATGATATTTCAAAATAAATAAACAATCAATATCGACCAATAGCATCCATCACAACCAATCAACCATAAAGCCAATAACATTCACAAATTCTAATTTTTACCATACCGGGTAATATGCTGCCAATTAAATTTAAATTTATTTAACGGTCAATTTAAATTCTATCAATTAATTCATATACCAATTTAAAAGACAATTAAACCTACCAAACAACAGCCAATACATTTCATATCACTTTAGAATATAAACATAACTAACATAAAATTATTTTAGTCAATTGTGAGCGTATAAACACTTACCTTCTATTTGAAACTGAAAGTAAATTTCAGCTTCAAATAAATTCCAATTTCACTCCAAGCCGTAGACAACGATGATACGAATCCCCTGAAATTCGTTGCACTCGAACAGATCTCATATGCACAAATTAATTTTTTTATAAATATCGATATAATTAAATTTTAATTTACAAAATGAGTAAAATAAAAAGTAACAAAACAAACCTAATTCCATCACGTGCGTTCTTCCACCTTACTTCCTTTGGGTAACGCAGTCCTCATCTTCTATCTTTTTTTCCGGTCGATCGCCACTCTCGCCGCTACCACCAGCGGCCAACGTGCCCCAACCGCGGGTGTGATTGTAGAGCGCCAGTACCCAATTCAATCTGCATCGCACTCCCCTTGCCAACCCTAAACTCGAGCACTAATTCTCCGTCATCGCCTCCGTCGATGCGCGACCCTCACTCACACTCGATCGCTGTGAAAATCAATGTGCCCAGATCGAGAATCCAACCAATCACCCCACGATCCTGATCTTCCCTACGAGCGTCGCGAGCTTTGATCACGACTCCATCGATTCCGTCTTCTTTTTTTCTTTTTTTATTTCCATGCGAGATTTTTTCCTTCTTTTTTTCGATCCGTTGAATTTTTTTTTTGTTCTCTTTTCATTATCGGCTGGTTTGAATTAAAATAGGAAAGAGGGAGAGAGATACGGCACTTTGTACGAGATGCGGTAGGCAGTAAAATATATATTATTTAATTAGTAAATATCTCGCCAAACGACCGCAAAATCCCGAGCTCCAAACAAAGCGTGCCGCCTGATGTTTATAATGTTTTACCCCCACTCCGAACGCAATGGAACTAGTTTCGAAAGCCAATTCGATCGTATGTAGAAGATAGCTTTTCAAAATCAATTTATTCTAATTAAATTCTCACCATGGTATCAGGTATCGGTCGGCACTCCGAGATTTCGGAAGTACCGTACCGGTGCCGACCTAGAGCGAGCCGAAATTTGCTTCAAAAACCGGTTCCGCTTAAAGTAAAAAAAAAAGCGCAAAGTCACTGAACCCTAAATTAAAGGAATCGAAAGCAAAATCAGCAGTACCTTCGTCGTCAGCGTTACTGCAGCCTCGACCTTGTGCAGCGGTGAGGGATTCAAAGTTGAAATCGACAGCAGTGAAGTCGAAAGTCGAAATCGACACTAGGGAAGTATTGCCTTCTATAAAAAAAACTCGAAAGTCGAAATCGACAGAAGTTTTTTTTTCTCCATCTTCGGCTTTTTTTTTGTTTTGTTTTGTCTGTGCCCTAGTTTTGTGATTATGCGGCAAGAACTGAACTGCTGAGATGTGCTAGTTGGCTTAAAGTTAGACTTTTAGTTTTGGGCTGTACTTTACTTTGGGCTTTATAAATATTAGTGTACCTAATATTTACATTTACGGTAGCTTATTTTGTAAGGCAGCAAGAACTTGTTTTGGGTTATACTTCATGTTATTACTTTATTATTCTTAAGTATAATTTAGTGTTAATTTGGCTTATAATGTTAAGCTTGTATGGTGTTAAGTTAAATTCAATTTTATTTACAAAGATCGTTATTGCAAGTTTATTAACAAACAATTGAAAACCAAAATTTGAACCGAAACCGAAACAAAAACCGAAACAAGCGAAATTTCCGAAACCGACCGAAACCAACAAAATTTAAAACGACCGAAACCGAGACGAAATCCGAGTTCTCGAATCTTGATTCTCACATTAAATTCTACGCGTTTCAAACTCGCACAACCATACGACAAAGTATGATCGCTACGAAACTTGAAATCCTACAGTAATTCATTATTACGGATCCGATGAAACTGATTTCGCCGAAATCCGAGATAGTGACCAAAATGACTATTTTTACTCGTTAATTAAAATATAAAATTTCAAATTTTAAATTATTCATGTTTAAATCCAATTTAAATATTAACCATCTTCGTTCATATTTATTTAAAATTTGAATCAATTTTGGTATCATTTTCAATCATATTAAATCTAGAATTGAATTATTCAAATAATTTTCAATATTAAATTTAAACAATTTAGTTATCCAATAACTTGCATTAGTAATCATCATATATTTATTTCTAACCACTTTTATCCAATAATCATCTAAAATTCAAAAAAAAAATTAACTAGTTAAAAATATGAATCGTTACATGCTCACTCACTCAAAACTTTTCGTCCTCGAAAAGGCATTAAGTAAAGAATTTAACACTTGATATATTTTCTCGAAATAATTATCTTATAAAACATAACCATCTTATTTGCAAAACTATTACTACGCTCCTACTACGCCACCCCGATATCGATTTTACGGAAAATATAATTTACAAATGAAACCACGTCATAAAAAATTTAAAATTTCTAACTCCCGAATTTACGAAAAATTTCGACAAAATCTCCTTTGCGCGGCTCGATCGGAAAAAATTTACAATTCAATATATATCACAAATATACCAAAAGATATCAAATATACATCTCATCTCAATGATGAGGCATCCCATGGGCAAAAATATAAAGTCGCGGTATGTAATTCGAGATCCTTATTATTTATAATACGAGCGAGTTCGCTCGTATTAAGCAAGCAAAGCATATAATAATCCACATATACGTCCCACACGGTCTTCGTATGTACCTATCTCAACTCAATTTGAAATGTTAGTTACTTATAATAAGATGTAGAACATGTATAAGTTACAATATATATAAAACATACAATTTGAATCCAAATCTCAAACATGAGCACAAATACGCAGCCATACAACAATCATATGCATCCAAAACAATTAACAATGATTTACAACAACAAAAATCATCCGACAAATCAATATTTATTCAATTCAATTCATAACTATCAAAATTTACATTTCAATAACAACATTTAAACTTATACATTCTCATTCTTATTAACATTAAATTTTTATTAACATTTTGTTTGCTCATTTTCCATTTATTCATAACATTGGATCAACTTATATTCAATCTCATTTGTTTCCAAAAAAAAATTCATTCATTTAAATGTTATTAAGCTCACATCCACATATTTCGTTTCAATCATTCATATACTTAATTACACTTAAGTAATTTAATATCATACACATTCCATATATTTAAAATTGATTCACATTCACTAATTAATATTCATATCGTTAATCATACAACGGATTTATAATCAATTCATTCACTTTTAATTGATTTACGTTCAACTAATTTGGTTTCAATTCATTCTTTTTTCAGTTAATATTTATTGCATTCACATTTGATTTATTTCAATTTAATATACTTACATTCAATCGATTTGTTTCCATTTATTTACATTTGTTTCATCCACATTTAAATTTAATTTACATTTCATTGGTTTCTTTTTGCTTATCCAAATGCTTAACCACATTCATAATTTGGTTTTCTTTCAATTTATTCAAATTTATTTTATTTACATTCAATTTATTCAATTCAATTTGTGAAATTCCAATTGTTTCATTTTTTGTTTAACCTATTTCATATAAATTCATTTATGAATCATTTATAAAAATTATTCCACTTGGTATATTCTCTCTCCTTTTTTTTATAACATCATTTATAAACCATCTAAATTCATTATAAATAATTTATACACACAATCACGTTTTTATTATTACTTCATATCTTAAGTTATTAACTCATCGATTCACTTTTTCAAATTCATATTATTAACTTACCAAAATAAATTTTATTTTACAACTCAATTCATATTAATAACCTTTTTGCACAATTAATTCATTCAGCTTCTCTTTAAGTCCACGTTAACTTATATATATTTTTCAATAACTTATTCCATATTATATTAGTTAACATTTAAATTTTTATTTAAACTACTACACTTGCAATTTAAAATTTTCTTTATCCAATTTTAAATCAAATCCAATTACTCATACTAATTTTTTTCTTACATTCATTTATTTTATTTAATCCCTTTCACACTTAAATTACATTAAATTTTAAAATTCAAGTCCTTGTTCATTTTTAATTCATTTTATAGCTCAAATGAAATTAATCCACTTTATTAATTTATCTAGTTTCATTTAATATCCAATTAAATTTATTAAGTTGAACTTCATCTTATTTTAATCTATTTCTCATTTTATTTATTTTCATTCAAGTTAAATTTCTTAATTTTACCAATTTTAAAATTTGTTTTTAGCTTAAAATTCTCAAATCTATAAGTTATACAATTATTCATACAAAATTCCATTTTATTATTTTACCTACTTCATTTCAAATGCAATTCAGTTATTTTTATTTAAGCTTCTTAGGTTAAACGTATTTTTTTTTACTTCATTTCACTAGCTCCATTTAGTTTTACAATGCTAAGCCAATTATTTTATTTGTATCTCAAATTCAAAATTTACTTTCGTTTGTTTGTTTAACCAAAATTTTAACCATTTAAATTTGGTTACGTTTTCCTATTCAAATTTATAAGTTATAAACTTATTTCTTTTCAATACTATTTTTAATTTAAAAGTTATAACTTATTTTTTATATACTATTTTCAATTATAAGTTCAAAACTATTTTCATACACTTATTAAATCACATTTCGGATATATTTTTCAATCAAAACTTGTTTTAATTGGAAATAAATTTCTTTCGGTATCAATTCTCACTCAGAACTCGGAAATGAATACTGGCGATGCTGCATTCATCTCCAAAATTTATTTCCCAGCGACTAAGCGAGTTTAATGCTTTTATTTCTTCCAAAAATCCTTTAAAAATATTTTTCTAGTCAAAACTCTTGAAATAATAGTATTATTAATTTTTAAGGCTTTGAAAAACAATTTTTTTTTTTTTGAAAACAAAAGAATTTAAATTTCTCAATATCTCAAATTTTCTTTTCTTTTATTTTTCTTTTCTATACAAATTTCCTTAACTTATTATCAAACTAGTTCATTAATTTACAACTTGATCATTTTAACCAATTCTTATTTTAATTGCTTTCAATTAAATTAATTATCAAATGCTTCATAAAAAAATTCATTAAGTATTCGTTTTTATTTTAATTCAACCAATAATCGATGATAATTAAAAATTTATCATCTCCTAACAACAATTAAAATCACTTTATATATAATATATATAATATAGGTAAAATTATTTCATTTACCCGATTTAAAACAATATTATGTCCACTTGTCTCGTTTAAGTGTTTAGAAACACCTATCAATAACACGGCGTCCCGCACATCGATCAGAATTTATAAACAACTTAATGGATAAGTAAACACAATATAAATCATTTTATAACACTAACAAGCACGCTCTCTCATAAATACACTCAAACTGACTTATTCTAGGGTATTACTACCCTATCTCTAATAAGTCAAACCCCACAAAGCCAAGGTTATCGCTAAACCTTCGCACGGATACCAACTGTGACGACCCACATTTCGGAAGGTTTAAACCGATAATAATCCACTCATGTTCGACCTAAAAAATCCGGAATGTAGATAATCAATGGGGTTAAATAAGAAAAATAATAAGAAAAGAAAACAAAACACGGAATCTCACGGCGGAAACAATAAAATATAATAATCAAATAACAATTCATGAAGCTGTATACTATACATTTGATTAAAATTTATACACATTTATCAGAGTTATATATATACATCATGAATAAATAATCATTACAGCGGAATAGCATGATGCAGGGCATAATAATAATAGTAATATACTACAACTCCGTCTTCGTCCTTCAAAGATAGTCTTCAATACACTGAAAAACGCAGGACTGACCAGAGCGTAATGAAAAGACAACATTCGAGTCAGGACTAAAATACTCTTATGTAAGTCAAATCAATATCACAAAAATGAGCGCAATAACTTAAGAGATGTTACGCGATTTTTCATCTTCTAAGGATCCGTTAAACTATTTATATATCAGTATATGCTATAATAGATAATGTCTATCAGTAAAATAAATATCAAAATAGCGTTAAGGCTTTACATTGATCCAACTTAACATATTTTTATAGTTTAAACCAAAGTCGTAATGGCCTTGTATAGGGATAAATATGACAAGGCACGTACGGCAATGCCCAAGGTAGGATTCTACCAATTTACCCTTTATGGCTGGTCGTAACTCATACGTGGCCGACCGCGACAATCAATCCAAACGACAAATAAGGTGCACTCATCGAATCCGGAACCACAATAGTAATACGAGGGATCAACGTCGCTAGAGGTTGCTAACCTCATTGGCCAGACATAGGCTCTTGCTTTAGTCATTTTAATTATGACACGAATGTCAAGGCTATCCATCATCGTTCTCTTACTTCATTCCAGTAAACGTCGCCAATTCAACCACTACATTCTGCATATCATCCACCGCGTACACAGTTTATAAAGTGGTTCCAATATTGAAAGAGAATATTTCAATAAGAGGCCCCGGTCTCTTTAACAACCAATCGTCATTTTACACACCGGTTGGTTCTTTTACATTTCGAAAATAATTTGCACTTGATATCAAAATATCATATTTGTTTCAAAATCAAGTCCATTTCGAAATCATCATATATTCGCTTCAAAATCAAATCCATTTCGAAATTATCATATATGCAAAATTAACTATTTTGTCCGATACACCGATTTCACTTCCAAAATTTGATTCGAATTAATTTAGGTTATAATCTTCACTTTAACCTACTTCGTATTTAAATCCAAGATTTACATATAAACAATTTACCCTTTAACCAGTTTGAATTTTAGAAAATAGTTTAAATAGTTTAAAATAGTTTAATAGTTAAAAATAGTTTAATAGAAGATATTTAAATACTTTAATCGAAAATAATTTGAATATAAAAATGGTTTATATAGTTATATAGTAAAATAGTTTGGAAAATGAAATAATTTGAATATTTAGAGAATATAGATTTTAATTCATTTATACTAAAATATTCATTTTAAAAATAATTCTGAAGTCAAACCGGTCAACTTCCCAATTTTCTACTCAAATCAATTCAAAATTCCATTTCGATTCAATTCCGATTTCAACTCGAATAAATTTTGATTCCATATAAATTTCGATCCACAAATTCCTTTCACTTTCAATTCCCATTTCCAAATTAATTTAAATCCCAATTTCAAATTAATTTCCAATTCCAAATTAATTTAAATTTCCATTTAAAATTAATTTCCAATTCCAATTAATATAAATTTCAATTTCAAATTAATTCCCAATTCCAAATTCTATTTTAAATATTTTGATTTAAACACTTAAATCGAATTTACATTCAATATCCAATTTTCCTAGAAAAGAAAAAATCCAAATTTCAAATATAATTCAATTCCAAGTTCAAATTTGAAATATCATTTCATATCACTCTTTACTTAGTAATATTCAAAGTTCGAATAAAAGCAAATCTTTAAAACAAATCCATTTCTGAAATTTACGACGTATTTCGTTTATAACTTAAAATTTTAAACTTCGATCAATTAAACAATCTCATTTACCAAGTTTAAATTCCTACATTTCGAGCTCCAATTCAAAATAATTCAATTTCCATAAATTTGATTTTATTATAAAAACCAATTCATTTAAATAATTTCAAAACAATTTTTAAAATCATTTAATTTAACCAACCAGGTGTTCGTATATAATTTTCTAACCTATGGCCATGGTTTTAAATCTCCTATATATCGTCCGAGATCTCCTTTCCACACTTAAACGAGACGAGGCATCAAATCTCCTCCATATCTCCCTTGACGCTCATCTCGTCCGAGATATTCAAATCTCACCCGATATATGATCAAAATATCAATCAGAGATCTCATCCGAAATTATACATTTTTCTTATTTTCTAGAATATTTTTTATTTTCATATTGATTCAAAAGAAACTACTCAATCCAACTATAATTTTCCAGCTTCTTGAACATATTCTTTACTTTTATCCTAATGAGTCATAGCGAAAAGTTTCACTTATTTATTATGTTCAAATAAAAGGATATCATTCATTCATTACCGAATCAATTAAGCTAATCAAGCTACCACTCTTATAAAAATATTCCTTTTTCCTTGTAAATCAAGTATATTACCATTTTTATTTTTACTAAGAAAGTTATAACCGTTAAATAAATTTTTGACACATCAATTTGAGACACACAACTACATCCGAGATATTCCCGAGATCCATTATAAGGCCCGAGATATCAATCCGAGATGTACACCTGATATGTACTCATCTCGTCCGAGATCTCCCCCGATACAAGATAACTTATGTAAAAAATTTGAGACGAAACGTGACCGAAATCCGATATTTAAAACATTGCATATGGCCAAGTGAATAATTATTTCAATTTAATTTCAAGAATGGATATATCATTTCAATCCAAATAGATGTCATAGGTATATATCATTTCAATCTATTTCTTAATTTATTCGAAATAATTCAGTTTATAGTTTCATACACAATAAACAATATACATGATGATAACATGATATATCAAAATAAATAAACAATCAATATCGACCAATAGCATCCATCACAACCAATCAACCATAAAGCCAATAGCATTCGCAAATTCTAATTTTTACCATATCGGGTAATATGCTGCCAATTAAATTTAAATTTATTTAACGGTCAATTTAAATTCTATCAATAATTCATATACCAATTTAAATGACAATTAAACCTACCAAACAACAGCCAATAAATTTCATATCAATTCAGAATATAAATATAACTAATATAAAATTATTTTAGTCAATTGTGAGTGTATAAACACTCAACTTCTATTTGAAACTGAAAGTAAATTTTAGCTTCAAATAAATTCCAATTTCACTCCAAGCCGTAGACAACGATGATACGAATCCATTGAAACTCGTTGCACTCGAACGGATCTCGTATGCACAAATTACAAATTTTATAAATATCGATATAATTAAATTTTAATTTACGAAATGAATAAAATAAAAAGTAACAAAACAAACCTAACTCCATCGCGTGTGTTCTTCCACCTTTCTTCCTCTGGGTAACGCAGTCCTTATCTTCTATTTTTTTCTTTTTTTTCACGCCGATCGCCAGCCACTCTCGCCACTACCACGAGCGGCCAACGTGCCCCAACCGCGCGCACGATAGTCAAGCACCAGAACCCAATTCAATCTACATCGCACTCCCCTTGCCAACCCTAAACTCGAGCATTAATTTTCCGTCGTCGCCTCCGCCGATGCGCGACCCTCACGCTCGATCGTCGTAAAAATCGATGCGCCCAGATCGAGAATCCAACCAATCACTTCACGATCCTGATCTTCCCGACGCTTCCCTACGAGCATCGCGAGCTTTGATCGCGACTCCATCGATAGCGTTGATTTTCTTTTTCTTTTTAATTTCCATGCGAGATTTTTTCCTTCTTTTTTTCGATCTGTTGAATTTTTTTTCTCTTGCTGGTTTGAATTGAAATAGGAAAGAGGTAGAGAGATAGGCACTTTGTACGAGATGCAGTAGGCAAAGAAAATATATATTATTTAATTAGTAAATATCTCGCCAAACGACCGCGAAATCCCGAACTCCAAACAAAGTGTGCCGCCTGAAGTTTATAATGTTTTACCCACATTCCGAACGCAATGGAACTAGTTTCGAAAGCCAATTCGATCGTATGTAGAAGATAGCTTTTCAAAATCAATTTATTCTAATTGAATTCTCAAATTAAATTCTACGCGTTTCAATTCGCACGACCAAACGACAAGCCTGATCGCCACAAACTTGAAATCGTACAATAATTCACTATTACGGATTCGATAAAATTGGTTTCGCCGAAATCCAAGACATTAACCAAAATGGCTATTTTTTACTCGTTAATTAAAGTATAAAATTTTAAATTTTAAATTATTCATGTTTAAATCCAATTTAAATGTTAACCATCTTCGTTCATAGTTATATAAAATTTAAATCAATTTCCGATATCATTTTCAATCATATTAAATCTAGAATTGAATTATTCAAATAATTTTCAATATTAAATTTAAACAATTTGGTTATCCAATAACTTACATTAATAATCATTATATATTTATTTCTAACCACTTTTATCCAATAATCATCTAAAATTCAAAAAAATCAAACTATTTAAAAATACGGATCGTTACAATATATATGCAAGTAGCCCAATAGTAATCCTTCATAGTTTATTTGAAGAGTAGAGTGCAGAAAATAAACCTAACTTCGGTTCATCCCGATTATGGGGTCACAATACTCGACCTAAATCCTCATTGTGATAGGGTACATCTACCACTGATGGCAATCGCTCCTGCAGCACCACTACGATTTGATTTTTACATACTGTTGAAGCTGATACTCCGAACTTGCTCATCTATCAAGTCACGCAGATACCTGCATTCATTGGTTTCGTGCTCATCTAGCTCATGAAATATGCAGTATTTCCCATATTTTCTCTCCTACTCCATGGGCTCTTGCTTCATGGGTTTCTGTAGCGATTTTGCCCCCTCGTATCAAAATAGATCCTCTCTGGGGTCTCTGCCAATTCAGTGTAAAAGGAAAACTTTGGTTCCCTCTTCATTCGCTTCGATCCTCCAAAGCTACCATCAGCTTTTCATTTTCCCTTATCTTTTCCATATCCTGCCTTGGACGGCCCTCCATCCTCCACGGCATTGACTTCACCACTCTCGACTTCTGCATCTTTATGTCGTAGATATCTCTCAGCTCGATAATATAAGTCTGCAAGATCTACTGGTGGATCCCTTTCCACTGCTATCTTAAAATCAGTTTCATTGGCAACTCCGGAAACCATCGCCACCAAAACTATCGACGAGTCTGGCTTCTACACCGCAACGGTTGCTGCGTTGAATCTAGTCATATAGCTTTGTAAGGTCTCATCTGCTTTCTGTTTCACACTCGAAAGTGTCATCACATTTCTAGGTTGTACTATATGAATTCTACACTGGTTCATAAACTTCTCCACTAATCTAGTCTATGCGCCGATGGACTCATTCTCTAATTGGCGAAACAACATGACATGCAGATCGGTCAAAAACAATGGAAAACACCATCCCATCATCTCTTCCGAGGCACCCAACACTCCAATGTGTTGGATATATCTCATCAAATGACATGTTGGATCCACCATTCCATCATACGGCTGTAAGTTGGTACATTGAAATCAGATGGATTTCTAACATATCAAATGTTTGGAGAATGAATTTCTGTTTTTACATCCTCCAAACACTGATTTGAAGCTCCACCTCGAAGCACTTATCTTACCATACTAGCGATTCTATCATTATCATTCAGTTGAAATCTCTGGAGCACCGTGCACCCATGATTCAAATCTGCATAATGCCCCCATTCTATGGGGAATTTTTGGTTCTACTCCTTACTTCTGTAAATTTGCATTCTAATCTCCATTTCGTGGCTTAACATTATCCCTCTTGTATGTTCCACCTTGGCCAACATTCAAATCCACCGAGCCCCAGGACCGTAATGGTTGGTATTGACTTGTGCTTTCGGAAAGTTTGGTCTAACTCGCTCTACTCCGATCTCAAGTGCACATGCATTGCTTTCTGGCCTTTGATTTTGATTTCCAATAACTCTGGATGCTCTCTGCTGCTCCATCCTCTGGAAAAATCCATTTGTTATCTCTTCTTGTCGAGCTATCAATCTGTCGTGCGTCCTTGTCATCAATCTCTTCCATCTCCTCTGATAACATAGATAGAAGACAGATTTGAACTTGAAGACACCTCTTGACTGCTTCATGTTCTGATTGGTTTACTTCAGCTAAAGCTTTTATTATAGTTGACATCTTCATCTTCTCCAAATCGTTCCTAATGGAAGCACAAAAAATATTGTGCTAAATAAATATAAAAATGAAAAAGATGAAGAAAAGGAGAACATAACACGGTTTTTATAGTGGTTCGGCAAATTCTTCGGCCTACGTCTACTTAATCTTTTTTATTTGATGAATTCTCTCTTAAATACAACAAATTACAATCAACTCTCAACTACCCCTTACCAGATCTTGGTTTTTTTTATGTTTTTATAAGTTAGAAGAAGAAGAGAACCGTCCTAAAGTCCAAAGAGCCAATCCAAAAATCAATCCTCTTTCTCGTTGAAGGTTTCTTGCTATTTCTAGACGAATCTCATCATTCCAGGTTCGTACGCGTCTTTTTCTCTAAATACGAAGTTCCAACATCAAGAGTAGGTCATCACGCACGTTTTCCAAGAAAAGAAAACAACTCGGTACCGACCTAAATACTGACTTATTTTTGTTGCTACAATCTTCATGCTTGATCCATAGTGGATTATTCTGCACGCATCCCAAGAATACGGTCAACTCGATACCGAGTTGTTCCCATAACCATTTCTGCAAGTGTTAAGGACCTCTAGCTCATGCAGTTAAAGGTATGATGTTTTAGACAAATATCATAGAGGTTATGGGTTCGAGCCTCTGAAACATCATAATGGGTGATCTGCTTGAATAAAACATCATTCTTGTTATCAAAAAAATTCTACAAGTTTTTCTTCATAGTTGAAGCTCTTAAGTCCAAGCTTGTAAGTTCATGCAACCAAATAATGATCGGTACCGACCAAAACAACTCGGTACCGAGTTGTTTGACTTAGCACAATCTTGACCAATTATCTTGTCCTTCCATATTTTGTCATTCTTGATGTCCCCAAGTCTTTGGACGCATTCCTTTACCAATTTGCAGTTTAGTCTATCTGTTCTGACTGTGGAAAATTTGAAGGAAACAATCCCTTTTGAATTTAGTGCATTTCTTCATTTTCTAATTATCGTTAAAAAAATCCTTCGATGTATCAGAGAAGACAATCTCATTGGCAATCATCTTGCACCATGGTATATCATCCTAAATTTTCTTTATTATTTTATCCAATACTAATGCAAACATAAATAAATATGGACATAGAACTTACCCTTGATGTAGCTCTATCATTACTGAGAACTTACCGGTATCTTCACATGTACATAGTGCTTTCTTGAAGTTTCATACATATATTGAATTAACTTACCTTTTTTTCCTTTTTCTTTTTGAATTAGCTTTACCTTGTGTGTAGAAATTTATTTTTTTACTTGGCATCCACCAAATTATATACCTTGGTATATATCATATAACTTCTATTGTAAATTAACATGAGATAAACCGAAATCGTTATTTGATACCGATGACTTATTTTTTAACCATTGTTCTATCACTCTTTTTCATTATTTCACCTTGTGACTCATTAGTTTAATGCATACACAGTTAACACAATTTTGTATACCATGTTTGTAAATATTGGTATTATAGTGTTTTTCCTTCACTCATTTGACATTTTCCTTCTATTAGTATTTTATCGAATGAAGTTGTAGATCATTCAATTCATTTACTTTCTAACGTTATTTGTGCCTCTCCAGGTATATTATCTAAGACCTACAGTTCATTTTTCGCCCTTTTCTAAATTGTTTCTTCAACCCCTTTATTTTCTATTATAGTATTTCTGCTCTTTTACTAATATGTTAGTTTAAATATGGACTGAAAATTACATAAACTTAGTGGAGCATGAGTTACTGCATCATTGGGTAATGAGTATTATGTTTGACCAATCAACCTGACCTTAGGGTAATAGATGGGTTGAGCGGTTTTAAGACAACAAGTTCATTTTGATTCAAGATATGGTCAAGGGAACCACGCAAGGAAAGCTTTTGACCGGTTTGTGTACCCAATACTCAAAATGAAACTTGCTGCGTTGACTATTTGAAGAGTCTATGGTAATATTTAATGACCTATTGTAACACATAAATAGCAATGAAAACTCAGGGGAAGAGCTGAGAACCTTGGATATATAGAAAGTTTTGGCATGTGGAAATAAATAAATAAAAAGACTGAGATAAACTTCAGTAAAACTTTAGAATTTATCTATCAGAGGCATCATCCGCGTAGTAAATATTTACACAGGTGCTTCACCTCTTAATATGATAGCTTAAATATGTATAGTTTACAGCTGCTTTTGAATGCTACTGGAATCTGGACGCTTTTCAATCTCTAGTTTAGTTTTATTTCCAATTCGTTAAGCATGTATGGTATTTTATATGTTTATGTGTTTCATTTTGTTAAAAATGTTTACATTTTTAAGATATGGTAACTATTTAATTATTTGTTGTGCTTGTGCTATTAAGATTCACATAGTGAGGTGAAAGGGTTTGCTTCTGAAACCTAACTCCTACACATACAACAATGGAGGTGTATATTATGTAGTGTCTATTCTCTACAAATTATACACATAACTTTGTTTTTCAAATACTAGTAACCAACAATTGACAATAATATTCATACAAACTATACGCACAACCTGGTTTTCCAAATTTCACAGTTTCGTAAGAAGTAGAATTCATTCTTCAACGCAGTCCATTCTGATGGCTAATTTGTAAACTCACGCATGAACATGAACTTGACTGCATGTTGGCTCCATAAAAAATAATTTGCTGAGGAGTTTTATATTATGCGTGTGTATACATACATGTGTACATACATACATGTGTGCGTATGTAACTAGCAGATTAAATGGAAAAATTGAATTTTTGCAAGATTTGTAGAAAATTCAATTATTCATGCATATAACTTATTTTATTAGAGGTTGCTATAAGATTTGACTATTAGGCCAAAGTAGTAAATATATATCTAAAAAGATTTATACCCTTCCATCCATAGCTTTCACTGCCTTCCGTGCTTCTTCCTCTGATGAATAATCAATAAAACCAAATCCTTTTAGCTTCTGGGTTTTTCCATCTCTGATTAGCCTAACTGTCAATATATAGTTTTATTTTATTTTATTTCACAAAAAAGAGTTAAAATAAATGCATACAAGAAATATAGAAACCAAAGTAAATATATAAACTAATAATGAAAAAACCAACGTAACCATGAAATTATCGCCCTTTGATTTCTGTCTACATACTTTGAAATTTATACCAGAGAATTCATTTCACTATCCATACAAAACTAATGGTACACAGGAGTTCTATACTTTTATTGTTCAATTGTTAAAATATTATTATACTGCTGTATTCATACAACATCATACTTGTAAGGTTGTACCTCGTTGAACATTGCCAAATTGTGAAAACACCTCTCGCAGTTCATCATCAGTAGTGTAAAATGACAACCCTACATGAGAAAAGGCTTTGCTAACAACTATTTCCTGCAATGACCATTATTTATATGTTCCAAACAATAATTCATAGGAAAAATGAAAATACACTTACTGCTTATGAATATTCCAGAGCTGAACCACCTCTTTTGGAACATTTTTAAGTTACTAAATAGCGGCTTCACGTTCTTTACCAGAATATTCATTGAAAGAAAACGCTGATCAAAATCACTTTCTAGAATCTTAAAAGCTGACCTCAAAGAATGGTGCCGATACTTTAAGAGCAAGCTACGAGAAGCGAGTAAAATCAACGGTTATTTACATCAAATTCAAAATACTGAAAATTGGTTTAAAATTACAGTTTGTGATGAAACAAAGCAAGAAAAAAAATCAATGAAAATGGAAAACTAACAACACCAGAAACATAATTTGAATTACAGCTTCGAATTGCAGAAACTAAACTCTCAAATTAAAGTAAACTGACACATGGATTGAATCCTTCCAAAACCGTTCAGAAGTGAAGAGGGGTTCGGTGACGAAAAAGCTTTTTGGTATTGCGGAGTTAGCATTTTAGCGACCAAAAGAAATTAAGAGATACAGGGGGTGTATGGCGCGAATGTAAGCAGACCAGAAAGCGGAGCAACTTATACAGACCTTGGAAAAGATGATGCTAACAGATGTAAGTTTCAGTTAATGTATTCACAAATTTCATTTATCGTCGTAATTATAATCGAAGTTAGAGGATTAGCTCACAGACGAAAAAACGGAACTGCTTTAAGAGGAAAATTCAGAAGGGTTTGGCTGAGAGGAGAGGGAGAAAGGGGTCGATTGGCGCAATCTTTCTTCCGATTCAACCAAAACATCAAACCCAAGGCTCTCTACGGTGCAAATCCACTGCCAAATATCATATTTAAAAATAATAAACATCACATTTTGTTCTTGTCTTTACGATAGTTAAAATTATCAGAGAGTTTCAAAACAACACTTAAATTAGCATAGTTTTTATTTTAATATTTTATATCGAATATGAAAAAAACAAACTTAGGTTGAAGTTCAACGGTGATTGGAAATAGATAGTCGAATAAAGCTTGTTCCGCTCAGTTGTCAACTTTGGAATATGCTAATATGAACTAAAATACTCTTAGTTTATCCCATATGAAGTAAGACGATAGGTGAAAATTGAAAATGTTTGTTAAACAAAGAATGTATAAAACCGAATGTGATTGTTAGATGCCAAATGTATAAAACCATTTGCTTAATATTTTGTTTGGAAATATATCGTCGTCTACAATCTTGTATTGTCAGAAATCAATTTTAGCTAGACGTGGCAAAATTAAGTTTAAAAAAAAGGAAAAATTTGTAGATATATTTTCATCCACAGTTTCTTTCAGTTAATTCACAATATAATTTCATTAAGTTAACCCACATATTACTTATGAGTTAATCCACATATGGGCTGAGTGACAGAATATGCTTTCTAATTTTTATTCATTTCTTTTCTCTTTTACTTTGTTGTGTATAATTCTATTCTCTACATGTCGCTGGGGCAACATATCACATGTTAATAAACGTTCGAATCACGCTATGCAAGTTTCAAACTTGTGACTTTTCGCACCAAAGCCTAATCACTTAACCATCTGGACAATGGTGTTTGTCTCTATACATTAGATTATATCTTCTTTTAAAAGTCTTCCAGTATATGAATGCCCTTCGAACTTAATATTTTTTTACAATGGATGATTGCGAAGTTGTAATGACCCTAATTTTTACTAACATTATTTAGAGCATTTAATTAGATAAATTAAATGAAATAATGTAGATGGTTAAGGGACTGAGATTTGTAAATTAATAAGAGGGTCGTGCCTTAATAAATATAAGCAAAAGAGAATTAAGATTAAGTAAGTAGAAGGAATATGATAAGGGAAAAATGGGAATAGACTATGTTGTTATACCCTAAACCCTTCTTACCTTTATTCCTTATTCATTTTCAACATTTGCAAACAAAAAATAAAATACTTAGAAGCTTGGTCGTCCACCATTAAGAGGTTCAAGAAGAAGAAAAGATAATATTCAAATAGGAAGCTTAAGCAAATCAATCAAAGACCAAATCTCAACCTTCTTAACAACAAGTTAAGGTGAATAATAATCTTACGTGAATAATAATCTTACATCTCATTTTTTGTTGATTTCGGTTTCTAATTAGATCTGAATTAGTTTTGCAAACATGCTATGATATGATTGTTTAAATGGATATATATGCTTGTTGATAATTTACGCTACTTCATATAGATTTTATTATAAGTTTAGAATTGAAAAACCTATTAAATGACATCTAAATGATGTGCATTTTTTATATATGATCGAAAACATTATTTATGAAGTGGGTTT
The DNA here is from genome assembly GCA_030765085.1 of Allium cepa. Taxonomy (NCBI): domain Eukaryota; kingdom Viridiplantae; phylum Streptophyta; class Magnoliopsida; order Asparagales; family Amaryllidaceae; genus Allium; species Allium cepa. The sequence goes on along the minus strand of CM060932.1, from coordinate 508,052,908 downwards.
CAAATTTCATAAATTTCTAAGTTATTGTGGATTTATTCTGAATTTTCTATGAAAGAAAATATCTAAAATTGGGTTTAAATTATTTCTGGCAATTATATATTGGTTTTGCGTCTGAGATTTAAATACGTTAGAAAGCATATTAAATATGAATTATTGTGATTTTTGGGAAATTTTCTCCAGTATTTTATCATAGTTAGAAAATTATTAAAGTTGAGAGACTTAAAAGTTTTATATGTTTATTCAAGGAGAAAGGCTTAATGGTTAAATGTTTTTAAATTGATAATTTCTGAATTCGGCAACACTTTTAAGAAAAGGATTTTTGGTTATGAAATGGTAGCCAATTGCATCTTGATAAGTAAGTCAAGTTAGTTGAAAAAAAATTACTTGAAAAGGCTAATAATCAGCTTTGCTTAAAATTACTGCTTCGCCACTTCCATCTGGTGTTTTCGATGCCATGCCTCCGTTAGAGAACCTATTCGAAACCAGTGCACATTGTATCAAACAATTGATACGTAGTGAATTGGAGAAAGACGGAAGGCATAGTGTTGAAACCATGCTTTCGAAGGAGTGGAAGCTACTATTATTAACTTCGAACCTATTTCATTTATAAATGATGCTTTCGAAAGGGTTAGAGTTAGATTTCGGCTTAATCGACTTGCCTTTGTTTATATAAAAGAACTTTCAAATGAGTTGACGCATTTATGTTGTAAAAGAAGCTTTCAAAAGGATAAAACTCATGATGCCGCATTCAAACCTTTCGAATCAATACTTTAGAGAGGGTGATTTCGCTTTATACTCTAAAGTTGTCTTCTCAATGCTTTCGAAACGGTAGTTTAACTTCTTTTAAAATGGTTTCGGAGGCAATGGTTTAGAAAGGGTTGGTTTTGAAACTATCCTCTTTATTTTACTTGGGATAAATGCTTTCGAAAGTAATGTTTTCACCTTTGTTCTTTTATGACCCTTAGTTATATTAAAAGTTAAACCCAAAAGGTCTCGAAAGGAATGATTTTAAATGGTTTCGAAGCCATGCTTCCACAAACTTTTACTTGAACATAATACTTTCGAAAGGTATGTTTTAAGTGAAGAATTTCAGTGCTTTCGAAAGGTTTATTTTAAGTATTTGAATGGAAGGCTTCCAATGCTTTCGAAAGGCAAGTTTAAATGGTTTTAAAAAGAGGATGTCTAAGGTTTAGTAAAGCTTTCGAAAGGGTTTTTCTTAATGGTTTCGTAAGGCATTGCTTAAGGTTTAAAGGAGGTTTTGAAGGTATCGTTTGGCTTCATAGCCTAAAACCTTTTAAGTTAAAAAGGGTTTTAACTTACTTGGAAGGGATAGATAATCCCATTGATAAAATTTCATCAACACTGTTTTATGTAAAGTATATATATCAGGGGATAAATGTTTTGAGTAATGCAAATGTGACTCCCCACCTCTATACTCACGCTAGCCAAGGACACTACGGAGTAATGCCATCAACTAGCACGAAGAATAAGGCATTTGAGGAGCGACCATCCATGTAATTGCTTTGTGCGAGCACCGATATGTCAGATAGTGTAACATGTATTTCATTTCAAGAGGAAATCCGACATACCGATATAAACTCAAAACTACTACACAGTGGCTATAATATCTTCGGAAACAAATATAGAAATAAGCATAACACAAATCAGTCATAGAAGTTCATATCTCTAAGGCGGAAACAGATATGAATATAACACATGAAAGCGTGTACATCAGAGTAGTGGTCAAATAAGATCCACAATAGCACAAAAGAATAAATACAAGTGCTACACAAAAGAATATGTATACGTCAAAGAGTCTCTATCTCTAATGTATATCAACAAAAACTACAAATCTAATGTAGTTAGACAAAAGTCTGATGATGGCTCCATATAAAGAGTCAAGCAGAAGCACTTGTAACATCTCGGTCTGACCCGAGTATTATTTAATAAGAAAATAATAAACGGATCAGTCTAGCTATAAATATCAGATAAAATGATATAGGATAAGAGATATGATAAAAGCGTATTATAACCATAAAGCCATACTATGATAAGTATGTAATTGAAAATCAACCAGAGATTAAACAATATCACAAGAATCTTCTCATAGATCAAAAAGAATGTCATACTCTTTATTTTTATTCACCAAGTCACAAACATTGGCAAACATCACAATGCCAATTGTAAAAGTTGTTGAAACACAAATTCACCAATGCACAAATATTGATAGAACTTATCAATGTAATCACAAAAATTGGTGAAACACAAATTCTAGAAATCATCAAAGAAATTCAGAAATCACAAAAAAAGGGAGGCCTTTCACAAAACGGGAGCATGAAAACTCACCAACACGTGTATTACAAAATGGAACGTGAAATAGAGGGCTATGTGGTAGGATCGTATAATATGGAATAGCGGAATGATATAGATAAATAACGATAAACAATCAGTAAAGTAGACACCAAGACTTTATACTGGTTCGGACCTCTTGTCCTACGTCCAGTCCCTAAGCTTCTCTTAGGAATTCTACTAACAATCCTCACTTAAAACGGAGGAATAAGTTTATAACTTACCCGAACAACCGAACGGGATTTCTTGCCTCAACTACCGAAGAGGACTTCAACTCAATTACTAAAAAAACAATATTCGACTTATTGTGTTCTTGTCAACACTAATGAGTCTAATGTAGTACAATATTCCTATAATCTTATCATCGAGAGTATGCAATGTGTTTGTGAAGATTTAGAAAATGTGAATTGCTATGAATCAAAAGAATGTTATAAACAAAACAGTGATTCAAGCAATAGATTGGTGATTGCTTTGAGAATATCTAGAGAATATGATCAAGAAAATAGTAAGATTAAAGCAAGAGAATTCGGTAAATTGAATGATGTTAGAATCATGTATTTATACTAGTAGAAGAGGTGCATTTGTTGTCAAAGGTTGCAAACAAGAGATGTTTCCATTTCCATTGGAGAATGGTTGCAACTCTTGGGAGGAAGAAGGTGTCTTTTCAGAGAAAATTCGCAGGTTCAAATTCAGTCGACTGAGCAGGGAATTCAGTCAACTGAAAATATAAAGTAAAATTTTCAGGAACAAATTCAGTCGACTGTGCAGGAAGTTCAGTCGACTGAAACTGTGCATGTTTATATATATGTACCAGTTTCAGTCGACTGGCCATTCCTGTTCAGTCGACTGAACTACTAAAATATGCACAGTGAAAGTTTTTTTTGAAAAATGAAGTTCATAAAATGTGTTCTAGTGTTCGTGCAAGCCTCTTGAGGATAGATTTTAACAATAAATCTAGACTAAGACCTATATAAAAATCATACTTATGTTTGTTTGATCTCCATCGATCTTCCTTTAGCTTTGCACACATCTCTTCCCTTTTTGTTGAAGCACGTTGTCATTGATCAAAAATCTTCGCGTATCAACATTCTCCCCCTTTTTGATTGATGACAATACTAATTTATTCTAAAGATGTATTTACTTATTTTCTCCCCGTGAATGTATGCACTATCTTTCCTACAAAACAAAGTTAGTACCATAGATTTTCTCCCCCTTTGTCATCGACAAAAAGAAAGAATTAACAGTAGAAATATATTATCAAAACAATCACTGAAGCATAGAGAATGGAAAATTTGCATAACCATGGCTTTAAAAAAGTTAAAAATGTTGCGTCGAACAAGCACAAAATGGCTATTTATACAAGCCATAAGAAAGTTATAAATAAACATCAAACCATACTAAAATTACTCGTATTTATCATAATCATATGAACCTTCTCTTCCTCCTGTTGTTTCACGTATGACGGGTCCTCCTGTTGGTTCACGTATGACGGGTCCTCCTGTTGGTGGTCTGTATGCTCTTCCTCCTTGGCCACCACTAGCTCCGCTTGTGCCGCTACTTGTTTGCTCTTTGGATGACGTCCATGTAAATGTAGGTGTCGGACGTTTGCCGCGAGATGTCGAAGCAGCAGTGGTGCTTGAGCACGAGATTGCATCCCATAACTTGTTGAAGAATCCTTTGATTTTGTCAAGCTTGTGATCTACCTTTTTAAGACGAGTATCAAGAATTTGTTGATTTCTTGATAATATTCCCAACGATTGGTTGGTAGTAAAGCTTGGGTCAACAAGACGAATTTCATCATCTTGCTCGAAATGTTCTTCGCGGTGAGGTTGTGGAGGTTGTTGTTGTTGTTCTTGATGCCTCGCTTCCCATTCGGCGAGTGATATTATGCAAGGAGGTCGAGATGGGAGTTGCATTAGGCTTATGGTCCGGTGGTTAATTTGATGGACCATTGTATTCTCCAACTCGGGTAATGGCGTATCGACATTGAGGAGAAGTCGCATGATGTATTCTCCAAAATAGATAGTTCGCATTTTGCCATTATTAAAAGTGAGAAACTCATCAAGAATAAGTTGTAAACCTATTCCTCCGGGTTAAGTGAGGATTGTTAGTAGAATTCCTAAGAGAAGCTTAGGGACTGGACGTAGGACAAGAGGTCCGAACCAGTATAAAGTCTTGGTGTCTACTTTACTCATTGCTTATCGTTATTTATCTATATCATTCCGCTATTCCATATTATACGATCCTACCACATAGCCCTCTATTTCAATTGGTATCAAAGCAAGGCCGTCCTATAACCATAACACCGTTATCAGACATATTGATAATATGGAAAATAACGCAAGTACAAGCACAACATATGCCTATAGTTCTACATTTGCGGAAGGACAATCTACCCAAAGACCCCGCCTATTCAATGGACTTAACTACAACTATTGGGCTACAAGCATGAGGATTTATATGCAAGCAACAAGTTTCGAAGCCTGGAATGCTACTCAAGCAGAGTTTGTTGTACCCACGACCGATTATCCTACATGGACACAAACTCATAAGAATGAAGCTAGTGCAAATGCCAAAGCTATGAATATGCTATTTTGCGCCCTGGATAGGAATGAATTCAACCGTGTTAGCATATGTATTACTGCATATTAGATATGGGAAACACTTAAAGTCATACATGAAGGCACAAATAAAGTTAAACAAACAAAGATATCCATGCTGAAGAACCAATTCCAAAACTTTAGAATGCGATAGAATGAATCCATCAATGACATGTACTTGAGATTTCAAGACATTCATCATGCCTTAATAGGACTAGGAGAAAAATACATGGATTTTGACATTGTGTCTAAAGTTCTAAATTCACTCACTGATGAATGGGAGAGAAAAGTACTAGCAATCGAGGAAGCAAATGATCTACCTACAATGAAAGCAGAAGAATTGATTGGAAATCTTATGTCGTATGAAGTAAATATGCAAGCTAAGAAAGATCAAGCTCAAGAAAGAAAGAATGTTGCTTTTCATGCGAAAAAGGAAGAATCAGAGTCTGAAGATGAGGATCTAGGATTTATAGCCAAAAATTTCAAGAAATTCTTAAAGTATAGAAAAGGAAACAAAAACGGATTCAAAAAAAAATTTCTTGAACAAACCTTCATCCTCAAATATAGAATGCTTCAATTGTCACAAGAAAGGACACATGCAAAAAGATTGTCAAGAACAAATGAAGGAAAATCAGAAAAGCTTCAACAACAAAAACAAGAAGGATAAATTCAAAAAGAAGGCATTTTCTGTAACGTGGGACGATTCAGATTCATCCGAAAATGATAGTGATAGAGATAATGAACAGGCAAACGTATGCTTCATGGCTCAAGATTCTGAGGTCCCACTCAAAAAGAAGAAATGGATATTAGACAGTGGTTGTTCAAAATGACCAGAGACAAAGATATGCTTACAAACATCACATACTTTGATGGTGGCTCGGTTACCTTCGAAGACAATTCAAAAGGCTATATCATTGGCAAAGGAGATGCGAACAATTACGGTACATCAAATTTACCTTTTATAACAAATGTTTCATTAGTTGAAAATTTAAAACATAATCTACTTAGCATAAGTCAACTATGTGACAAAGGTTTTAAAATAACTTTCTCGGATAATACATGTAGTATTTTTGATCAAAACCAAAATCTTGTTTTTGAAGGAAATAGAGATAGAAATATTTATGTTCTAAATATGAATATTAATCATAATACAAGTATGTGTTTACTTGCCAAAGATAATGATCCTTGGTTATGGCACAAAAGATTTTGTCATATAAATTTTAAAACTATTAGAAAACTTTCTAAAAATGAATTAGTAAGAGGTCTACCCAAAATAAACTTTAAAATAAATAATCTTTGTGATGATTGTCAAAAAGGAAAATTAACGAAATCATCTTTCAAATCTAAGAAAAATATTTCGACTTTATAACCATTAGAATTACTACATATGGATTTATTTGGACCAATTCAAGTTCAATCCATTAATCATAATCGATACGTATTTGTAATAGTTGATGATTTTTCAAGTTATACATGGACTATTTTTATGAAAAATAAAAGTGACACTTTTGAGCATTTTAAAACATTTGTCAAAAGAATTCAAAACACTAAAGATTTGAAAATTAAAAATATTCGAAGCGATCATGGAGGCGAATTCGAAAATGAAGCTTTTGAAACTTTTTGTAAAAAGAAAGGAATAAATCATAACTTTTCATTTCCTAGAACTCCTTAACAAAATGGATTTGTAGAAAGAAAGAATGGAACATTACAAGAATGCGCAAGAACATTATTAAATGGATGTTCTCTACCAAAACATTTTTGGGCAGAAGCCGTTGCTACTGCATGTTATGTATTAAATAGAATATCAATTAGACCATTAACTAAAAATACTTCTTATGAACTATTTAATAACAAAAAGCAAAATATATCTTATTTTAAAATATCTGGATCAAAATGTTTCATTTTAAATACAAAAGATCAACTAGGAAAATTCGATCCAAAAGCCGACGAAGGAATTTTCGTAGGATACTCAGAACGAAGTAAAGCATATCGAGTATTTAATAAACGAACAAACATAATTGAAGAAACTTTTCATATATCTTTTGATGAAAATTTTAATATAAAAGATGATGAAGAATTGATAAATATAGAAGAAACAAACCTTGAAAATAGTAATAATGAACTAAGATCTCCTCCTTGAATATTACGAGATCATCCAACTCAAAATATAATAGGAGAAATAAATTCTCAAGTTAGGACAAGAAATCAACTAAATCAAATGAGTCATTTAGCTTTCGTTTCATCAATAGAACCTAAAAATCCTAAAGAAGCATCAAGAGATGATTATTGGATTATCGCAATGCAAGAAGAATTAAATCAATTTGAACGTAACAATGTTTGGGAATTAGTTCCCCGTCCTAATAATCAATCAGTAATAGGAACAAAATGGATTTACAAAAATAAAGTAGACGAACAAGGTAATATAACAAGGAATAAAGCAAGACTAGTAGCACAAGGGTATAATCAAGAAGAAGGTATTGATTTTGAAGAAACTTTTACTCCCGTTGCAAGACTTGAAGCAATACGTATACTATTAGCCTTTGCATGTTTTCACAATTTCAAACTTTATCAAATGGATGTTAAAAGTGCATTTTTAAATGGTTTTATTAAAGAAAATGTATATGTAGAACAACCACCTTTATTTATACATGAAAAATATCCGGATCATGTATTTAAATTAAAGAAAGCACTATATGGTCTTAAACAAGCACCTCGTGCTTGGTATGAAAGACTTAAAAGTTATTTATTAAATTCGGGATTTAAAATTGAAATAGAGGGCTATGTGGTAGGATCGTATGATATGGAATAGCAGAATGATATAGATAAATAACGATAAGCAATAAGTAAAGTAGACACCAAGACTTTATACTGGTTCGGACCTCTTGTCCTACGTCCAGTCCCTAAGCTTCTCTTAGGAATTCTACTAACAATCCTCACTTAACCCGGAGGAATAGGTTTACAACTTACCCGAACAACCGAACGGGATTTCTTGCCTCAACTACCGAAGAGGACTTCAACTCAATTACTAAAAAACAATATTCGACTTGTTGTGTTCTTGTCAACACTAATGAGTCTAATGCAGTACAATATTCCTATAATCTTATCCTCGAGAGTATGCAATGTGTTTGTGAAAATTTAGGAAATGTGAATGGCTATGAATCAAAAGAATGTTATAAACAAAACAGTGATTCAAGCAATAGATTGGTGATTGCTTTGAGAATATCTAGAGAATATGATCAAGAAAATAGTAAGGTTAAAGCAAGAGAATTCGGTAAATTGAATGATGTTAGAATCATGTATTTATACTAGTAGAAGAGGTGCATTTGTTGTCAAAGGTTGCAAACAAGATATGCTTCTATTTCCATTGAAGAATGGTTGCAACTCTTGGGAGGAAGAAGGTGTCTTTTCAGAGAAAATTCGCAGGTTCAAATTCAGTCGACTGAGCAGGGAATTCAGTCAACTGAAAATATAAAGTAAAATTTTCAGGAACAAATTCAATCGACTGTGCAGGAAGTTCAGTTGACTGAAAATGTGCATGTTTATATATATGTACCAGTTTCAGTCGACTAGTCATTCCTGTTCAGTCGACTGAACTACTAAAATATGCACAGTGAAAGTTTTTAAAAAAAAATGAAGTTCATAAAATGTGTTCTAGTGTTCGTGCAAGCCTCTTGAGGATAGATTTTAACAATAAATCTAGACTAAGACCTATATAAAAATCATACTTATGTTTGTTTGATCTTCATCGATCTTCCTTTAGCTTTGCACATATCTCTTCCCTTTTTGTTGAAGCACATTGTCATTGATCAAAAACCTTCGCGTATCAACAGAACGCTATTCCATGGTTGCAAACCATTAATTTTGAGCCGAAGCTCCACAAAACGGTCCGAAGACCATGGGTCGCTACCCCACCAATTTTTGAGCCGAAGCTCCACAAAAACGGGGTTTAGTCTCCCTCGCAGACAAAGAAACATCACACATTGCTAGTCTAAATCACAAAATAATCATCATCGATCATCAAGAAGTGTTAATTACACTAAGCTAGTAAATAGATGAGTTTAGCTTCATGTCCCATAACCACTGGCTTAACTTAAATATTTACGAACAAACTGTAGATTTCCACTCGAGAATTGTCACAAGAGTTTCAATCGAACAAGTCCAAAAATTAACCGACGAGTTTTACTAAGCCATTTAATCAGATTTCTCAGACGAATGAGGTAAAGGTTTGTATATACTAATAGTTTGGAAAACGGTTGAAGAAACAAGTTTTGTAATAAAATAGTGTCGAAATCGTTTTGATGAAAGAGTTTTGATATTTACTACCAGTATGGAAACCTTTGTATTTTTAAAGTGACAAATCACAGAAATGATTGTAAAAACAATCATCACCGAAATTCACATTCGAAGCCGTGAATCAAATGCATAAAAACCAATACTGAATCCATCCAAATGGATATTCCTAAATTTCCAAATAAAGGAAGTCATCAAAGTCGATAGATGATAACAATAAGTCGGATCAATCTGAATCGATTAAAAATGGAAACCCAAACAACTTGGGCAAATTGGGCTAAGATAAGCAGATTCAGACGTCTGAAAATAATGATTCAGACGTCTGAAACTGGAAAATAAATGTTTTCCAGAACATTATTCAGACGTCTGAGTCATTAAATTCAGACATCTGAAAATGGCTAATTTTAGCCTATTTGCTCTTGGGTTGATCACGAGCAATTTCAGACGTCTGAAATTTATAATTCAGACGTCTGACCTGGGGAATGAAATTTTGCCCAGAACAGTATTCAAACGTTTGAATCATTTGTTTCAGACGTCTGAAACTGAAGCTTGGGTTATTTTCTCCCCTAGGCCATTGATGGCCAAATTATATCGGTAGCAATCAGATGAGTGATGATTACAAGGGGTTTACGCCAAACGACCACTCAACTTTAAAGACTCACCGATACACTCCGATCAACATGTCCAACATCCATATAAGGTTTTTCATAGATTTTGTTTTCAAAACACCAAAAATTGGAATATTCACCAAATCAATCCAAATCAAAATCAAATGAACACGTAAAGATGTTAGGAATTCATACCTAATAATCAAAGATAATTATAGACTTAGATGTGAGATAAAAATCTCACATTTTTCACAAAAACAAGGATGGAGAAGCTATAGAGCAAGGCAAGAACAATCACTCTTCAATTCCAACCTAAGCAGCTTGAATCTAAGCTTAAAAGAAAAACATTTCCTAAGTTGGACTTTAGGGATTTCTGAAATTGAAGGCAGAATGAGTTGGAGAAGAAGAAGATGATGCTTACCAATAGCTTCTCTTTGAATTTGGAGTTAGAGCTTGGATTTGCAATGGAACTAGGGCTTAGGATTTTAATTTTCAATCTCCTCCACTATTTTTACTAAAGCTTAAGTGTTAGGAAAATATGAAAGAATAAAGAGGAGAGGTGGTGGAGTTAGGATATAAGATGAGTTTGGTTAGTTGGTTGAACCCCAAGTCCAAACCCAACGCCCTAAGTGAAAAGGTCAAAATTTTAGCTAGCTCCAAACATATCAATGTTTATACTCAAAAAGGTCGCTAACGCCATTTTGAACTTAATGGAAGTGGTATCGAGTCCTAATTCGGCTGTTGGCAAAAAGTAACCTTTTGGACTTAAATCCGACTAATGATGCTATATTTAAATAAAATATTTAAATATACAAATCGTTAAATATGCGGGTTGTTACAGACTCCCATCCTTAAAGAAATTACGTCCTCGCAATATTTAAGAAGAAAATATAAAAAGTAACAACCATATAAGCATATCAACACAAAAGAAATTTGAAATAAGAAGTTCACCTGTGTTTGCTCGATGAATTCTCTGGATTCCCAAGAACAATCCTTAGGATTTAAAGACCATCGGACTTTCACAAGAGGAACATCTTTATTTCGAAGGCGTTTAACCTCTGAAGCAATGATACGAATAAGATGCTGCTCATAAGTTAAATTAGGCAAAACTTCAATTTCTTCAATAACACCGGACTCAAGAATAGAATCAGAATCTCGAAGGCAATTTCGTAGTTGAGAAACGTGAAACACGTCATGAATAGCAGAAAATTAAGCCGGTAACAAAAGGCGATAAGCCACGGAACCAATATGTTCGGTGATGGCAAATGGACCAATATATCGAGGTGCTAATTTTCCCGATCGACTGAAACGCACAACACTCTTCATAGGTGAAACATGAATAAACACAAAATCTCCCATAGAAAATTCCAATTTCCTTCTTTGGTTATCGACATAGGATTTTTGCCTAGTTTGAGCTTCTTTCGTCCTATGGCGGATAAGCTCAATCTTTTCTGTGGAATCACGAATAAAGTCTGGACCTAAAATTAGCTTCTCACCGGCCTCAAGCCAACAAGAAGGAGATCGGCATGGCCTTCCATAGAGTGCCTCAAAAGGCGCCATACCAATACTAGATTGGAAGCTATTATTATTATAGGAAAACTTAACAAGAGAAATATGATCTTTCCAACTTCCACCAAAATCAAGAACACATGCACGAAGAATATCTTCAAGAGTTTGATTCACACGCTCGGTTTGTCCATTGGACTGAGTGTGATAAGCGGTGCTAAAATTAAGCTTCGTTCCTAAAGCTTTTTGAAGACTCTTCCAAAATCCACTTGTAAACAATGGATCACGATCGCTAACAATAGAAGTAGGGACTCCATGCAATTTAACAATTTCTTTAATAAAGAGTTTGGCCAAAAGAGGTACGGTTCGGTTGGACTGAACGGGAATAAAATGGGCGGCTTTAGTAAGTCTATCAACTATCACCCATAGGCTATCATGACCCGAACGAGAACGGGGAAGGCCGTCAATAAAGTCCATGGAAATTTGATCCCACTTCCAAATCGGAATGTCCAAAGGTTGCAATAACCCACCGGGCCTTTGGTGCTCGGCTTTAACTAGTTGGCAAGTCATGCAACGCCTAACAAAGTTAGCAATATCAGATTTCATCCCATCCCAATAATAAAGTCGCTTCATAGCCGCATACATTTTACTATTACCGGGATGAATGGTAAATTTAGAATGATGAGAATCTTCTAAAATATCTTTACGAAGATCACTAATATTTAGCACGATAAGTCTACCAAATTTTCGAATGCCGCCACGAGCATCAATATCAAAGTCTTTCAAACCTTCAATATTAATTTTATCCCTACAACTTTGGCTAAGAAGAGCCAATTCGGGATGTAGCTTTTGAGCTTCAAGAATGCGGTCTAAAAGAGAAGGATGAGCCTTAAGGCTACATAAAACAAGAGATGCACATAAAACAGATTCACGATCTCGAATCTCACAAGTGGACAAAGTCTTGAGATCGCACCATTTGGATATCATCATAGAGATAACCACTTGTTGCTTACGGCTAAGTGCATCGGCAACACGATTTCCCTTTTCGAGAGTATAAAGAATATCAAGATCCTAAGATGCAAGGGATTCGAGCCAACGTTGTTGATGCAAATTAAGTTCCTTTTGAGAGAATAAATACTTCAAAGATTTATGGTCGGTGTAGAGAACAAATTTTTCTCCCAAAAGATAATGACGCCAAATACGAAGGGCGAAAATAATAGCCGCGAGCTCTAAATCATGAGTGGCATATCTAGTCTCGGCTGGCTTTAATTTCCTAGAAGCATAAGCAATAACACGATCCCTTTGCATAAGAACGGCTCCCAAACCAACACGACTAGCATCGGTATAAATAATAATATCTTGGTTCCCTTTGGGAATCACAAGAATAGGAGCATCGGAAAGGAGTTCTTTTAATTTATGAAAAGAAGCTTCACATTTGTCCGACCAAATGTATTTAACTCCTTTCTTTTTCAAGCTAGTAAGAGGCACGACAATTTTAGAAAAGTCCTTTATGAACCGACGATAATAACCGGCCAATCCAAGAAAGCTACGGATTTCCGTAACACTTTTCGGTCTCTTCCAATTTTGAATCGCTTCAACCTTTGAAGGATCCACGGAAATTCCGGATTTGGAAATAATATGGCCTAGAAATTTCAACGAGATTGCCAAAAATGGCATTTAGAAAATTTTTACTTTCAATTGATTGCTTCTAAGAGTTTCCAACACAATTAGAATATGCTTTTCATGCTCTTCCTCGGTTTTAGAATACACAAGAATATCATCTATAAAGATGAGAACGAATCGATAGAGGAAATCTTTGAAAACTCGATTCATAAGGTCAACGAAATAAGCCGGAGCATTCGTTAAACCAAATGGCATAACAAGCCATTCATACAATCCATAACGAGTACGGAATGACGTCGAAGGAATGCTATCCTCTGCAATACGAAGCTGATGAAAACCGGTTGCTAAGTGTAATTGTGAAAAGACTCTAGCACCACTAAGTTGGTCAAATAAATCATCAATCCGAGGTAAATGATATTTATTCTTGATAGTAAGATCATTAAGCTTGCGGTAGTCAACGCAAAGCCTAAGTGTACCATCGGATTTCTTCACAATAATAGCTGAAGCTCCCCAAGGAGAGGAACTAGAACGAATAAATTGCTTCGTCTCCAATTCGGATAATTGTCTATGCATCTCCTAATTTTCTTTATTAGACATACGATAAGGAGGACGAGTGATAGGTAGAGCTCTAGGGATTAGATTGATTCTGAACATAATTGCTCGCTTAGGTGGTAATCCTAGAACAGGCTCAAATATGTCGGAAAATTCACGAACAACGTGAATAAGAGAAATGACATCTTCCTCATCATCATTATCGTCATCACGAGGGTTTAAAGAATAAAGATGCTACCAAGTTGGAATCCGACTCTTTAAGAACAATAGAAATCTGCTTAATAGATTGAGGATGCCGAAGATGAATAGTCCGCTCAGGACATAGGATTTGGGCTTTATAACAGTTAAGCCAATCCATTTCCAAAATCATTCCAAGCCTAAGTAATGCATGACATGCAAATCAACACGGAAATAAAAATCACATAAAATAATCTCGACATCACTACAAAGCAAATTGAGTGTTGCGGATCCACCGACCGGATTCACAATTCTCGAATAAGTCATTAAAGCAACAACACCTAAAGAAAAAGTATCAACAAGTTCTTTTGATATAAAAGAACAGGACGCGCGCGTATAAAAAAGAACTCGAATAGGTTGATCATGAAATATAATAATGCCATCAAGGATAGAATGAGAAATACCTTGACCACGAGAAGTGTTTCTAGGAGTTTGCACCACATTTAGATTTCCCTCCTTCTTGCCTTGAAGTTTGCGACATGTAGATATATAATGACCCAAAATTTTGCAATAGCGACAAGCAAGGGGCTTTGAACACTTATTTGCATAATGGTCCTTAGAACCACAATTGTAGCATTGCCCACCACTAGAGGTAGAAGTCTTTGCTACAGGAGTTGCTTGCTTCCCTTTCTTATTGGGATAAGGGCCTTTGAACTTATTAGGCATTTTCTTGTTGTTGTTGAAGTTTGGTTTGGCACCCACAAATTCAACATCACTTTCCTTATCTGCCTCTTCAAGTCGAAGAGCGATATCAATAAGTTGGTCAAAAGAAACTTCCAATTTCCGAAGTAATGGCTTCTTGAGATTTTTATTCAAGCCATAGACAAATCTATGATTCTTCTTCAATGGGGGATTAATGTACTCAACCCCGTATTTAGAAAGAGATTCGAAAGATGCGACATATTATGTCACAGAAGATTCACCTTGAACAAGGTCAATAAAATGACGGGACAAAGTCACTTTTTCAGCTTCCGGCACAAACTTTGATTCGAATCTTTTCCGGAATTGCTCCCAAGTAAGATCCGCTTCGACTACTTCAGAAATAAGAAGCTCATACCAATCTAATTCTCTTTCTTGGAGCATGCTAGAAGCCACTTGGACTCGATGAAGAGCAATAAGATTCATACGAGAAAAGATGCGATCGCATGTTCTAAGTCAAGCTTGGACTTCGATAACGCCCTCGGAACCCCTGAACGGCTTTCCACCCAAATTTGTGTAATCACTGCACAGGCATGCAAATTTGGATTTTGGATGAGTAGGCTCTGGAATGGGTCCGACAGCTTGTGCATTCTTTACGAGATCAAGAAGCTGTTGTGCAGACATAAATACTCCATCCTGGGGAGTAGCACTAGATTGACCGGCGCTGGGATGGCCAGGTCTAACCATTTCTCTTCTTTAAGAAAGAAAGAAAGAAGAATAAAAAAGGTTATTCACAAAATGGATATCAAATAATAATGATTAATAAAACAAGGCATCACAAAAGAAAATAGGATAAGATGGTACGAAGACTCGAATTAAATCCTAAGGCACGACACCTAAGATAGACTTAATATGATGATCCTTGCTAGAATATTCTACATTATTCCGAAGTTTGGCTCTTACACCAAGCTGTGACGCTCCACCTCTATACTCACGCTAGCTAAGGACACTGCGGAGTAATGCCGTCAACTAGCACGAAGAATAAGGCTATTGAGGAGTGACCATCCATGTAATTGCTTTGTGCGAGCACCGATATGTCAGATAGTGTAACATGCATTTCATTTCAAGAGGAAATCCGACATACCGATACAAACTCAAAACTACTACACAGTGGCTATAATATCTTCAGGAATAAATATAGAAACAGACATAACACAAATCAATCACAGAAGTTCATATCTCTAAGGCGGAAACAGATATGAATATAACACATGAAAGCGTGTACATCAGAGTAGTGGTCAAACAAGATCCACAATAGCACAAAAGAATAGATACAAGTGCTACACAAAAGAATATGTATACATCAAAGAGTCTCTATCTCTAATGCATATCAATAAAAACTACAAATCTAATGTAGTTAGACAAAAGTCGGATGATGGCTCCATATAAAGAGTCAAGCAGAAGCACCTGTAACATCTCTATCTGACCCGAGTATTATTTAATAAGAAAATAATAAACGGATCAGTCTAGCTATAAATATCAGATAAAATGATATAGGATAAGAGATATGACAAAAGTGTATGATAACCGTAAAGCCATACTGTGATAAGTATGTAACTGAAAATCAACCAGAGATTAATCAATATCACAAGAATCTTCTTAAAGATAAAAAAGAATGTCATGCTCTTTATTTTTATTCACCAAGTCATAAATATTGGCAAACATCGCCATGCCAATTGTAAAAGTTGTTGAAACACAAATTCACCAATGCACAAATATTGATAGAACTTATCAATGTAATCACAAAAATTGGTGAAACACAAATTCTAGAAATCATCAATAGAAATCCAGAAATCACAAAAAGGGGAAGGCCTTTCACAAAACGGGAGCATGAAAACTCACCAACACGTGTATCACAAAATGGAACGCTATTTTATGGTTGCAAACCATTAATTTTGAGCCGAAGCTCCACAAAACGGTCCAAAGACCATGGGTCGCTACCCCACGTATTTTTGAGCCGAAGCTCCACAGAAACGGGGTTTAGTCTCCCTCGCAGACAAAGAAACATCGCGCATTGCTAGTCTAAATCACAAAATGATCATCATCGATCATCAAGAAGTGTTAATTACACTAAGCTGGTAAATAGATAAGTTTAGCTTCATTTCCCATAACGCCTTGCTTAACTTAAATATTTACGAACAAACTGTAGATTTCCACTCGAGAATTGTCACGAGAGTTTCAATCAAACAAGTCCAAAAATTAACCGACGAAGTAAACGCATGCGTTTCATACCACTTGTTTTACTAAGCCGTTTAATTAGATTTCTCAGACGAATGAGGTAAAGGTTTGTATATATACTAATAGTTTGGAAAATGGTTGAAGAAACAAGTTTCGTAATAAAATAGTGTCGAAATCGTTTTGATGAAAGAGTTTTGATATTTACTACTTGTATGGAAACCTTTTAAAGTGACAAATCACAGAAATGATTGTAAAAACAATCAATCACCAAAATTCACATTCAAAACCATGAATCAAATCCATAAAAATCAATACCGAATCCATCCAAATGGATATTCCCATAATTTTCAAATAAAGGAAGTCATCAAAGTCGATAGATGATAACAATAAGTCGGATCAACCCGAATCGATTAAATTTGGAAAACCAAACAACTTAGGCAAATTGGACTGAGATAAGCAGATTTAGACGTCTGAAAATAATGATTCAGACGTCTAAAACTGGAAAAATAAATGTTTTCTAGAACATTATTCAGACGTCTGAGTCATTAAATTTAGACGTCTGAAAATGGCTAATTTTAGCCTATTTGCTCTTGGGTTGATCACGAGCAATTTCAGACGTCTGACCTGGGGAATGAAATTTTGCCCAGAACAGTATTCAGACGTTTGAATCATTTGTTTCAGACGTCTGAAACTGAAGCTTGGGGTATTTTCTCCCCTAGGCTATTGATGGCCAAATTATATCGGTAGCAATCAGATGAGCGATGATTACAAGGGGTTTACGCTAAACGACCACCCAACTTTAAAGACTCACTGATACACTCCGAGCAACATATCCAACATCCGTATAAGGTTTTTCATAGATTTTGTTTTCAAAATACCAAAAATTGAAATATTCACCAAATCAATCCAAATCAAAATCAAATTAACACGTAATGATGTTAGGAATTCATACCTAACAATCAAAGATAATTATAGACTTAGATGTGAGATAAAAATCTCACCTTTTTCACAAAAACAAGGATGGAGAAGCTATAGAGCAAGGAAAGAACAATCACTCTTCAATTCCAACCTAAGAAGCTTGAATCTAAGCTTAAAAGAAAAACATTTCCTATGTTAGACTTTAGGGATTTCTGTAATTGAAGGTAGAATGAGTTGGAGAAGAAGAAGAGGATGCTTACCAATAGCTTCTCTTTGAATTTGGAGTTAGAGCTTGGATTTGCAATGGAACTAGGGCTTAGGATTTTAATTTTCAATCTCCTCCACCATTTTTACTAAAGCTTAAGTGTTAGGAAAATATGAAAGAATGAAGAGGAGAGGTGGCGGAGTTATGATATAAGATGAGTTTGGTTAGTGGGTTGAACCCCAAGTCCAAACCCAAAGCCCTAAGTGAAAATGTCAAAAATTTTAGCTAGCTTCAAACATATCAATATTTATACTCAAAAAGGTTGCTAACGCCATTTTGAACTCAATGGAAGTGGTATCGATTCCTAATTCGGCTGTTGGCAAAAAGTAACCTTTCGGATTTAAATCCGACTAACGATGCTATATTTAAATAATTTTTTTTTGGGAACTAGGGAAACCTGTTCAATCACTACCGACCAGCGATTCCTGAACAGTAAACCTAGGGAATAGCCGGAAGGCCCGCCACAACCAACTATTCCGGGCAGCCAGACCTTTCAGTTGACTTGGGGCAAGAGGCGCGAAAATGAACCGGATACCTCCCAAGTGAAAAGTCGTTTCTCCTCCCATACAAGGTGGGACTCGAACCCCAAACCTCCCACTTGGGAGCCGCATCATCCCACCACCGCACCAAGCCCGCGGACTTTAAATAAAATATTTAAATATACAAATCGTTAAATATGTGGGTTGTTACAGCAAAGTATATGGTTTCCTTGTTTTATAAAGGTAAGATTTCTAGGATAAATCATTTGTAAAGACTATTTACAAGGAAATGAAGATTACAGGGTAGTTAACCCTAAGACAAAAATGAAACATGAATATGGTAGTTAAACCTAAGTTTGTGACTCAGATATTAGAAGACCATATGAGACTAGTGTAGGGTCGCGCCCTATATTTTAGCTATTATCCCCTAGCTAAAACAAGCCCAAAATTCCAGTGTGTAGGGCTTATCACAGGTGGGACTAAATTGAAGTTACACACAAAAGGGAACATACAGAGTAAATATAGGTTACCGGTGAGCCCATAAAACCATTAGGTTAAGTCGACCCTAGAAAAAGAAAGTTAAGGGCGGTCAGCCCAGTAGTGTGTCTAATAGAAGTTAGATAATTGACTGTGTCTGGTAGGCTCGAGTCAGCCAATGGTTAATAGTTAACCAGATAAAACTATAATATGGATAGATGGTCCATGGATTCCTGATTTTATGCATATATATATGCTTTGATTATTATAATCAGTTTGATCGCAGGATTTGATTTGCAAAAGATATGCTTTTAAAAGGGATAGTAGTGAGGGAAAACTCGTTCCGCTAAGCGTAGTGGCCTCACTTAATACCAGTAAACTGAGATGTACTAGTATTATTCACACCAGGCTTTATGTCTGACTTGAAGTTTAGTTTTTCCCCATAAACTATCGGGTGCTCAAAGTTTAATTTGAGTAGACTGAGAGATAAGGTTTTTAGGTTTAGTAGGTTGGACGAATAAGCTTTCGAAGACGTGAAGGAGGAAAAGTTAGCTATATAGGAGCTATTTAGTTTTATTTCCGCTATGATGTACTAATAACTGATAGGTCTATCTAGTACTTCGATCATCCAAGGGGACATCTTCATATGTCCCTCTTGGCGTAATTTGTAACAATTATATTTGATCAAAACTTAGGATTCGTTTTGGATTATGTAACTGAATATGAAATATGGATTTGATTTGTAATCAGAAAAGTTATTTTTGAAATAGGTGATTTTATTTCGTACTTATATGCTTCGATATTATGGATACCATTAACATTACCATATTTTGTCACCAGAAGTTAATATTATGGATGACGGTAATATCTGTAGCGTTTAACTTCAGCCTCAAGATAGGGATGTTACAGAAGTCCACAAGTAACCTCCACTCTCCACTGATCCAACTAGGGCAGTGGTAATGGTTACTATTACCATTTTCTAAATACATTTGCCGTACCATTTTGACTAGTAAGCTGAAATTTCTTATCGCTACCGATTTGCTAGTATACCGAAGAGTGATATACCGATAAACGGTAATCATTACACTGGTAATGGTAAATTACCATTTTTCTAGAAAAGTTAAGATCCATTTGGTTTCATTTTCTATTTTGTGTTTTGCATTTCCCACATTAATTATAAAATACGAGAAGAGTGGAGACACGACAGAGAGGACGGAAGGAAGATGGAGGGGATGATAGAGGTGATCAAGGGACGATGGAATGATGGATTATTTCCCAGGCTTTCATTATTTCTCAAAACATGAAAAATAAAAAATAAAAGTTGTTTTCTATTTTGTATGTTAACTTTTTTTCAAATTGGTTGCTTTCAACAATATACATGCATCATATGCAGATGAAAGTCCAAAAGTAAAAATGGCAAACCAACTACAACCTTTGTAACTTCATATGTTTTTATACTATAATCATGCTTCATTATACAATTTATAGTGTTACTTAATAAAAGACATCAATAAGAAATAAAACAAGTGTAGTTAGCATTATTTGATCTAAATTACTGAACTAAATTTAATCATTTGTTTGATTTTAAATGCCTATAATAAAGCATATTACATGAATACTCATATGTTATAAATAGACTGGTAAATTTACCATTACTATTGGTTTTGAATTTTTTTTATCGATGATTGAAAGTCTATATGGATCGCATACTATGTATATGATAAGCAATTATTATATATGCAATAAATTGAAATAATGAGATAACAATAAAATGAAAAAGATCACATCGAAAATTTTATACTGGTTCGGACCTCTCGTCCTACGTCCAATCCTGAAGCTCCTCTTTGGAATTTCACTAATCAATAACCCTCGCTTCGCCCGGAGGAATAAGCTTGTTACAACAGAAATCTTTCATCAAGAATGTGCTCTGATTAACACTGATATTGACAATACATACAAGTCTTCTTATAATCTCCACCGGATATGTATGGATATGAATATGTGTATGCTTTGGAAATATAGAAGAAAACTGAACCAAAGTTAATGATCTTTGGTTGAAATATTAAAAGCAAATATGAGTAACTTGAATTTGAGTGCAAAGTAGATATAAAGAATAGAAATCAGAAATTAGCTACTTTAATTGTAAAATCACTTATGTATTTATAGTTGTGAAAAGATCGATTTGAAGTATTGCTACCATTTCTTTTCATTTTTAGAATTGCTTCTATTGGGGGTAGAATTGATTTGAAGAGGAGATGAAGAAGCAACATTTCACATTTGACAGTTTTGTATTTTAAAAAATTCTTAGAGCCAAATCCAGATGTCTGGATTGTGATGACCAGCCGTCTGGTCATGTATTATTTGAAAAAATTCCAAATGCCGAGACCAGATGTCTGGGGCATAGTACCAAACGTCTGGAATGTGTAAATTTTGTTCTTCTTTGTAAATGTGTGTTTTTTATCATATACAAAACCCAGGGATATTTTACATATTATTTTAAAGATTTATATACAATATTTATCTCTCTACTGCTGTGATCCATGCTCCATTCTTCGATTTGTATTCTCGAGTCTGTAAAAAAATAAGATATAAGGTATATATGTACAATTATATATGGTTTGTCGCCATCAAAACTTGTAGATATGAGTTCCTAACATTCTTCCCCTTTTTGAAGATGACAAACTATGTAGCATAAAATATATTTTACTCCCTTTGTATATATGTATATATGTTATCCTCCCCATGTGTGTATGCATATTTCTCCCCCTTTTGGCATTATCAAAAAAATAGAGAAAATAAAAAATGTTATCTAAAACATAGAGCTTGTAGTACATGATAACTGAAACATTAATACATAGAAGGAGAAGTGCATAAAAGAAAAATATAGTAAAAGAAAAACTAGAAACTACTAGTAATGGTAAGACGAGTCAGAAAAACTTCCATATGTATCATTACAATAATCCCAAAAAGCTGGAGGATCAGAATTGTATTCGAGCCAATCACATTGATCATTATATTCTTCGTCCTCTTGAATAGACAGCCCTTGAAAAGCCAAGTACCCCTACTGATGGGGGGAAGGATCTTGCATATTAAAGTCATCACTTTCCTCTTCATCTGTTTCCTTTAATGGATTGTCTTCCATGGCTTCTTTTTCTCATAATTTTGTTGAAGACCTTGGAACAGAAGAAATATATGGAGCAGGTGAAGGATGCGATGGTGATGAGGACGAGGACCGGGATGATGATCGACCACGAACTTTCCTCGGTACTTTCCCAAGAGTGGATACAACCTTATCTAGTGTTTTCTCAGTTTTGCCCATTCGAGAAGATATGTTAGAGATAGATCTGTCAAGACGAACAACTTTCTTGCCTAAGATCTGTTGATTGCGAGATAAAAATTGTTGATTTCGAATTAATAAGTCACGATATGATTTTGTTGAAGTCGGTTCTTCTCGGGCTTCTAAAATCTCTTAGTTTGAGTGATATTCGTAGGGATGTTGCTAGAAAACATAAGGGCCTGGTTGTTGTGGAGGAGGTTGTTGCTGATGTTGTTTCTGCTGCCGTAGAGTCCATTAAGGAAATGATATTATCGGTGGCGGTTCGTCCAGTAGATGCATAAGCTTGAAATACTTGGACCCACTTTCTTTAATTTATAGTTCTTCAAAATATGATAAGTAAGAAGGGATACCTTGGAATTGAAGAATCGGCGTTATATAGGGTGTATAAACAATTGTCTGACATTTGTGAATCCAGAAATTTTTAATTTCGTTGAAAAGAAATTGAGCCCAATTAACTTTAACGCCACCAAATATAGCATACATAACTTTGTGTTTCGTTTCATATATTTTTCTCGTGACTACCTTTTCTTGGTATTATGGTAGTGATAATCATGCGATTTAGCAGTCTTGCCCTAGGTCGGAGGTACTTCGTATTCCACTATTCCATATGATCTTCCCAAAGTAGATGAGTGACCTTATCACGGGGTAAAGATCTTTTACCGGATATGTCTTTTAATTCGATTCCCGTGCAAGAGCAATGGAGGATTCGTCCCAACATACCAGGAGTGAGCTTAATGACTTTACCATGGATACGAGTCCAAAGCCAATTTTCATCATCTTCGGGATTCCAAATGGAAGAGCTACATAGATTTGAATAAAAGAAAGATAGCAAGTTAATCTATAGTTACCTCATTTGGACCTTGTTCAATTAGATAGTCAACCTTGACATCTTCACAATGAATGCATTTCATAGAGAGGAAATCATAACAGTTGATAGAAGGGACCTAGATGAAACTTCATAATCTTCAAATCATCAAATCTTTTAATTGAGCTAGGGCTTTGATCGAGCCATGATTTTATGTGAGAATGAGTGAAAACAATTAATTCATGAGATGAAGATCTCTTATCTTTCTTTTGCTTCTTTATAGTTTTAGATTTTGGAAGCATTTTATTTGATGATTGAAGTTGAATTTATAAGATCTGGGTTCTATTGGGGTTTTGTAGAGGATGAAAAGGTGAGATAAATAATGAAGAGATGGTTTAATATAGTGAATAGAAAGTAGGTTGTGACAGGCAGAAACATGGTTCACATGTCTGGAATGGTGAGACAGAGATCTGCGATTTTTAATTTTTCTGTATCATTTTAGGCAGAAAGCTATCCCAAACGTCTGGCCACCTATAGGCAGACATCTGGTACTCACCGAGTAGGGGAAGAGAATGGAATTTCTGTTCAAAATTGTAATCCGAGTCTTTAAACAGACATCTAGATAGAAGAGTTAGACGTCTGGTTCTTCGAATCTGTGATAACCTGTGAGAAAAATCAGACATCTGGCTCTATGTCTCAGACGTCTGGTTTGACAAAATAGTGATAATTTGATTTTAGGTAGAGACTTCACATTGTTGTTGTTATTATTATATATATTTTCATTTTCATTAAAAACAAGATATAAATTACAATCATGAATAGTTTTAAACTTATTATAACAAGGATATATAGATATGAAATATAGTTATTGATAGAAGAACAGTATTACTTTTCTCCCACAAATTTGGTTCCACCTTTGTATCTTCTTTTAATGATCGTAGCGGAGACCAGGAAGGAGGTACTGGACTTAATTGGGCTTTAAATGTTCCTTCTCCCTATAGTTTCCGTGGAGTTATTCGATGAGTATGAGGAGGAGTTTCTATCATACGAGGAGATCGTATATGAACACAATCCTTTGTAGAAGAGTGTCCACATATCACAAGGATGTACTTTTCTAAAAAGTCTAGATGAGCTCCTTGATTTCGTTGTGTATAGTACATTTCTTTTTTAACGTCCATCATTTCTTTTTGATAATGATGGACTTCATCAATTTTGTCGTGAAGAGAAGCATTTTCAAGATTAATACCCTATTTGGCCTTTTTTCCTTTAGGAGAATAGCCGATATGATACATAGGAGTAGGAGTAGGAACAATGTTTACGGAAGGAGACGATTTTGGTGCTGTTTTGGTGGGAGATGTATACGTGCTGCCAGAAGAAGGGGAGGAGAAATCAGTGGCTGAGTAAGTCGAATTGTGGTTAGACGACATTACATATATGTAAAAAAAAGGTAAATGTTTTAGAGAGTGAAAGATTATATGCTTAGAAAAATTTATCTGTGAGATACATATATATATATACATATATATATATATATATATGTTTTCCAATTTCTAATTAAAGAAAAAAGTTGTTTGTTAGTTAACGAAATTTATGGTTAAAACTTTTGTTTTTATTAAAACAATTTGTGGTGTTCAGAAGGTTTTCAAAACGAAAGGTGAAGAAAGTTTTTGTTTGTTAGCTTTTCTGGATGACCATTTAGGATGATAAAGAATATATAGTTTATTTTATTAATTCATTATATGAACAAATTCCTATGTTTCGTCTAGGTTTTACAAATGATTGTTCATCTAATAGTTTGGTGAATATATCGGCAGTTCGATTGCCGGTGTTAACAAATTCAAGGGTGATAATTCCTTTTTCTACATTATCTCTTTGAAAATGGTGTCGTATGTCTATAAGTTTAGTTCGAGAATGGTTAACTGGAATTTTAGATAAACTGATAGCACTATTATTGTCGTAGTATATTGGGGATTTTTCAATTATTTTACCAAAATCTCTAAGTATTTGTTCCATATAGTTTACTTGAGCACAAGCTAAGGCGGCAGAGATATATTCTGCTTCACATGTCGAGAGTAAAACACAATTTTGCTTTATACTAGACCATGAAACCAGAGATTGACCTATAAAATGGCGGGTACCAATTGTCCCCTTTCTGTCTATTTTACATCCTCCGAACTTTGCATCACAATATGATACGAGTTGAAAAGCTATGCCACTAGGATAGGATAAGCCATAATCTTTGGTGTTGGTTAAATAACGTAAAATTTGTTTGACCGCTCAATGATGTGATTCCTTAGGTAGAGCTTGAAAAAGAGCGCACAAACAAACACTCATCATTATATCGGGTCGACTAGCTGTTAAGTACAATAAAGAGCCAACCATACTACGATAAGATTTTTTATCATAGTCTTTTCCATTTTCATCTTTGTCTAAATATAAAGTTGTGATCATAGGAGTTGGTACTAGTATTATTCTCCATTTCAAAATGTTTAAGTAAATCTTTACAATACTTTTCTTGATTTATAAAAATGTCATTGTCCAATTGTTTTATTTGTAATCCAAGGAAAAAAAATTAATTCTCCCATGTGTGACATTTCAGACTCATTTTTCATTATTTCAGAAAATTTATTACATAAACGTTCATTAGTTGATCCAATACGATGTCGTCGTCATATATTTGTACAACTAATATATCATTATTTTTATGTTTTATAAATAGCATAGTGTCTATTTTACCGATTTGAAATCCAGAATTTTGTAGATGAGTTTTTAGTCGATCGTACCAAGCACGTGGTGTCTGTTTTAAACCGTATAAAGCCTTTTTGAGTTTAAAAACATGATTTGGATATTTTTCGTGAATAACAATGGTGGTTGTTCTACAAAAACTTTTTCTTTGATAAAACCGTTTAAGAAGGCACTCTTAACATCCATTTGCAATAATTTAAAGTTGTGATGACACACAAAAGCAAGTAGAGTACGAATTGCTTCAAGATGATCTACGGTAGCAAACATCTCTTCGTAATCAATTCCCTCTTCTTGGTTATTACCTTGATCCACTAATCTTGCTTTGTTACGAATAATATTTCCATTTTCATCTGCTTTGTTTTTGAAAACCTATTTTGTTCCTATTACAGATTGATCTGATGGTATAGGAATAAGTCCCCACAAATTATTATGTTCAAATTGATTTAATTCTTCTTGCATTGCTATGATCCAAGGATCATCTTTAGAAGCTTCTTTATAATTTTTAGGTTCTTTATTTGAGATAAAAGCAACATAACTCATTTGATTTGATTTATTTCTAGTGACTCGAGAATTTATGTCTCCAATTATATTATCCAAAGGATAATTTTTTAATGTTTGTGTAGGTGATCTTAAAACAATTTCATTATTTTCGGAGAACGAATTATTCATATAATTTATGTTTTCAGTTGGATTTTTTGTTAAACTTCATAGTTTGTTGGAAATTTTCATCAAAAGACACATGTGAGCTTTCTTCTATAATATTTGTTCGTTTATTATAAATTATATAAGCTTTACTACGTTCTGAATAACCAATGAAAATTCCTTCTTCGGCTTTAGGGTCAAATTTTCCAAGATTATGTTTAGTATTTAAAATAAAAAATTTTGGCCCAAAAGTTATAAAATACGAAACCTTTGGTTTCTTTCTATAAAATATTTCATAACATGTATTCTTAGTTATAGGTCGAAGTGTGACACGATTTAATACATAACAGGCAGTGGTAATAGCTTCAGCCTAAAAATGGCTGGGTAGGTTTCTACTATTTAGTCATGTTCATGCACATTCCTATAAAGTTATGTTTTTCCTTTCAGCTACACCAATTTTTTGTGGTGTTTGTGGAACTGAAAAGTTATGACTAATTCCTTTTTTGTTACAAAAATCAATGAAAAGTTCATTTTCGAATTCTCCTCCATGATCACTGTGTATATTTTTAATTTTTAAATCCATTAAGTTAGTAATTCGTTTTGCAAAGATTTTAAACATTCCAAAAGTGCCACTTTTATGTTTTAAAAATAATGTCCAAGTATATCTTGAATAATTATCTACAATTACGAACATATATTTGTTATGATTTATTGATTGTACTTGGGTTGGTCCAAATAAATCTAAATGAAGCAATTCTAATAGTTGCTTAGTAGATATATTATTTTTAGATTTGAAAGAACTTTTCTTTGACTTGCCCATTTGACAAGCGTCACATAAAATTTTATTTTTATAGTTAATTTTAGGAAGACATATAACTAGATCATGTTTTGCTAGTTTGTTAATATATTTAAAATTTATATGAAAAAACTTTTGTGTCAAATCCAAGGATCATCATGATTTGAGGCTAGACATAAATATGAATTATTTTTAATGTTCATATTTAGGATATATATTACGATTTCTAAATCCTTCAAAGTGTAAATTTTTGCTTTGATCGAGAATTTTACATTTATATTTTTCAAATTTTATTTCAAACCCTTTATCATACAACTGACTTATACTAAGAAGATTATGTTTTAGGTTTTCTACTAATAGAACATTAGAAATAATAGGCGAGTTAAAGATACCGATATTGATGACTTCTCCAATACCAATACAAACCCTTTTGAATTATCACCAAAAGTTACAGTGCCACTATCAATGTACTTTATATTTGACAACATGTGAGCATTTCCTGTCATGTGCTTGAAGCATCCACTATCCAATATCCATTTCTTTTTATTTTTGTATTTGGATACCTGTAAAAATTATAAAAGTTGCATTGGTACCCTTTTTACTTTTTGGGTCCTAAGTGTTAGTAGATGAGGGTAACCATACCCATGATGGTATGGTTCCTTTTGAAATTTATTATTATTGTGAACCACTTCTTTTATATAATTACCTATATATTTCTATTTAATTAGGTTATTATTTGTTTTAGGAACCCATATTTTAATCATTTTTGAATTTGAGATTAAATTCTCATTTTTGGAAGAAGGTTTTTTTTTATCTTAGTAAATCTTACTATACTTTGTAATTTTTGTCTTATTCTCAAATCCTAGTTC
Organism: Allium cepa; assembly: GCA_030765085.1. NCBI lineage: Eukaryota > Viridiplantae > Streptophyta > Magnoliopsida > Asparagales > Amaryllidaceae > Allium > Allium cepa. The sequence continues at coordinate 508,024,933 of CM060932.1, read as the reverse complement.
ATTTTATTTTTGAATGTCTTGGAAATTTTAATTAAATTCTCTAAGTCTTGTTTTCCTTTGTTAAATTTTGTACATTATTAGTAATTTTATCCAACTTGTTTATAAGATCATTAATTTTGGATTTTTAAGTTTCTAGATTATCTTTTAAGATAATGTGTTCGTTACAAATTTTATTATTTTCTAGTTTAATTTTTCCTAATTCATAAGATAACTCATCATTTTTAATAGAAAGATTCTTGCACTTTTCTTGAGCATTTTCTAATTCTTCTTTTAAAATAGATTTTTCATCTTTTAGTAACCCTATTTCAAGTTCCAATCGATTTATCTTAGCAATATATTCCTAATTTAAATTTTTAGTTTCTCTATATTTGTCATCAAGTTCCATGCTTACTTCTAAAATTTCATCAGAAGTAAGATCATGACATACCTCATTAGTATGTGCCATGAAATATAGATTTGCTTGCTTTGTATCATTTTCACTGTCACTATCGGATGAAGAGGAAGAGTTAGAGTCATCCCATGTGACTTGGAATGCCTTTCTCTTTTTATTAAAATTTTCAAACTTATTTTCTTTTTTTCGTTATTGAGTTTTGGGCAATCCTTCTTCAAATGTCCGAACTGATCACATTCAAAGCACTTGATCGAAGTTTGATTTGATGAATTTTATTTTCCACTATTTTAGAATCTCGTCATTTTCTTGAATTGCTTAAATTTTTTGTAGTTCTTGGTAATGAAAACAATTTCGTCTTCATTCAATTCAAAATCTTCATTGCTTGCTTGAAATTCTATTTCTTCTTGTTATGGTTTTGTTCTTTTCTGGCCTGCAAATTAACTTCATACGACATTAAATTTCCAATCAACTCTTCAATTTTGAGTTCAGAAAGATCATTAGCTTCTTCAATAGCTAATACTTTTCTTTCTCACTCAATTGTTAAAGAGTTGAGAATTCGAGATACTAAATCAAAATTAGTAAACTTGACTCCCAGTGGCATACGGTTGTGTTGTGTAGTTTGAAATATGGAGTACATGTCAACAATTGACTCATTTTGTTTCATTTTGAAAGATGAGAATTGATTTTGTAAAATTGATATTTTTGTTTGTTTGACCTTCGTTGTACCTTCGTGTGTAACTCGTAAAGTACGCTATATATCATAAGTAGTGGTGCATAGCATAACACGTGAAAATTCATTTAATCAAGAGAGCAAAAAAGTACATTCATAGCTTTAGCATTATTAGAAGCAGCAGTTTTTTGTGAATCTATCCATGTGCTAATATTTGTTTCGGGTGCTACGTACTTAATTTGAGTTGCTGACCATATTTCTAAACCATTTACTTCCGTAAAATTCTCATATGTGTTGAACAATATGCATAAGTAGATCCGGTGAATAGAGGAGGACATGCAGTTGACTGACCTTCTTGAAAGATACTTGCCATATTAACAGGTTTGAAATACGTTTTACTGTGATTTGAACTAACCTTGCTCTGATACCAACTGAAAGTCTACATGGATTGTATATTATGTATATGACAAGTAATTATTATATATGCGACAAATTAAGATAATGAGGTAACAGTAAAATGAAAAAGATCATACTAGAAATTTTATACTAGTTCAGACCTCCCGTCCTGCATCCAGTTTCGAAGCTCCTCTTCGAAATTTCACTAATCAATAACCCTTGCTTCGCGTGGAGGAATTGGCTTGTTACAATAGAAATCTTTCATCAAGAATGTGCTCAAATTAACACTGATATCGACAATACGTACAGGTCTTCCTATAATCTCCACTGGATATGTATATATATGAATATGTGTGTGCTTTGGAAATATGGAAGAAAACTGAACCAAAGTTAATGATCTTTGGTTGAAATGTTAATAGAAAATATGTGTAACTTGAATTTGAGTGCAAAGTAGATATAGAGAACAGAAATCAAAAATTAGTTACTTTAATTGTAAAATCACTGATGTATTTACAATTGTGAAAAGATCGATTTGAAGTGTTGCTAACATTTCTTTTCATTTCAAAAGTTGCTTCTATTTGGGGTAGAACTGATTTGAAGAAGAGATGCAGAAGAAACATTTCAGATTTGATAGTTATGTATTTTAAAAAATTCCCGAAGCCAAATCCAGACGTCTGAATTGTGATGGCCAGACATCTGGTCATGTATTATCTGGAAAAATTCCAAAGGTTGGGACCAGACGTCTGGGGCATAGTACCAGACGTTTGGAGTATGTAAAATTTGTTCTTGTATGTAAATGTGTGTGTATTTTATCATATACAAAACCCAGAGAGATTTTATATATTATTTCTAAGATTTGTATACAATGTCTATCTCTTTATTGTTATGATTCATGCTCCATGCTTCGATTTGTATTCTTGAGTATCTGCAAAAAATAAGATACGAGATGTATATGTACAATTATAGTTATATGGTTTTTCATCATCAAAACATGTAGATAGGAATTCCTAACAATGATTTCTGTAGAAAATAATAAATTTACCGTTGTCATACCGATTAAACTGGTATATCGATTTCACTCAAAAATAGTAACCAATTGATTGGTGATGGTAAATTTACCATTACCATAACCGCCACAGATCCAATGTTGGCAGTTTAGCTCCTTTTAGTAATAAAGGGCATCCAAAATTTTTAGTTCATATCTTTCTAGACTTTATCTGATTTTTGATCGTTTTATTCTTTTTCTCTCAACATATATGCCACTTCTTTTGCAACAATATGATATTCAACCTCTGCGATCATTTTTGGATTTTCACTTTGCTTGATAGTAGCAACTACCTCCACATGACTACCCTACGGTTTTGCACCATTCTGGTACTTCATCGTGCAAATGAAAATACCTAAATCATATATAAAAAATTGAATTCTCTTCAATCCCACGAGTAACATTATTGCTTACATGAAAAAATAAAAAATCTTGTACCTTATTATTTCTAAATGTGAATATGCAATCTCATTTTAGTACGTGATCTTCTAAATGTGGTATATCATTAATCTGAATGATAAAATAAAATTGCAAAGAGATAAAGTTGTATAAGTAAAATAAATGTATAAATCACTATGGCTACCGTATTAGAATTTGATCTTTCAAGATTGTCCAAACTTGCCTAAATTCATCTTTGATGTTTTTGTCTTCTTCTTTAAAGGCTTCAACTAACCACTCATCGTCTTCTACATCATTTACTATCCTCGAATAAAATCCTAAACATCCTTCATTTAGACTCGTGGTATGGTTAATAATTCCCTCAATATCACCTGAATTTTTCCTCTCAAACATTTTTTTCGTACACATAAAATTATAATGAGTTAGACGATATTATTTATATCTATTGTTAGTATTGATTATTAATTTAAATTAAAGATTACATCTAATGACACAAAACTATCTCATGTGATTTAGTGAAGTGGTTAAAGTATCAAATTATTGGAGTAGTGGATTTGATTTACCTTTACTAATTGTAGTAGAAAAGAAAGGGCGGCGTATACTATAAAAATGAGAAGAAAGAAGTATATGTAGTGGGTAAACTAATCATCTTTTAAAATTTTGTGAAGGCAAAGGTGTTATTTTTATGGGTGGATTAGGAGACTAAAAATGTGGATTCGTATAAAACTTACCAAATTTGTGTGGTAAAAACCAGTACAAAGCATGGTGTAGTTAGCAACACTCAAACTTTATTAAATTATCATTCTTGCTAATTCCACACTCCATTCCTTCACTAAGCTATGAACCACCAAACCAAACTTCCTGTGCAAACATCAATCTCATAAGTGATGTCCCTTATTTCTCTCTCTCTCTTCATCTTTTAGTTCTCTTTCTCGCTAAAACGCTAATTTCTAAAAGCCCAAATTCAATAGAGAACTAATTATTTAAGTGAAAATATTATCCGTGGTAGAAGAGAAATGACAAATTATTTAGTGGATTATTACTCTATAGAAGAAAACGGGTTAAATTTGATTTAGTCGTTATTTTTATCATTATTTGCAATTTTCCAATCATTTTTTATGATTTTGTAAGCAACTTTATAGTTGAAGATGTCAAAATCGATAATGTTACTATAACCAATTTTGATGAAACTATTCCCAAATTGATATGTTGTTATATCTTACATTTTTCCTTGCAATCGTTTTATACTACCAAACGAAATGATTCGCAACAGCGTATGGATATTGACAATGAGATGCAAGTTGGAAATATAACAAAACTTGTCGAGGACCAACCAATTCTTCAAGATGATGAATCAAATATTTTTGAAAGAGTTGGAGTTTAGGTAACAAATCACATAACAAATGAAGCAAGTTATTTTGTCAAAACAATTTTTATGGAGATCTAATTATTCTGATTTTTACATAATTTTTATATCATTATAGTTTTAGATTTTTGGTACTCGCAATGACTTAATTTATTTGTATGAAGTATAGATAAAAAAATTGTCGTCGTACTAATAGTCAAGTTGGATAAATTAACTTCGAAAAAAGGTAAGACTGCATTTGGCTTGCAAAAGGGGCAGAACATAATGAAGTTGTCGTTCTAAAAATGAAAAGAAATAGTAATTTGTAAAACGCCATCGAGATAGCGCTAGCAGATAGTGCAATTATCCTTTTTTACTTAATGTTATGTGTATATGGGGAAAAGAAATGAAAGGTTGATATGTCGAAGGACATAGATAACCATGAGCTTCCATATACTCTAATTGAACATCCATAAACCGCAAGAGTATTACTTTAGGAGAAATTTATTTTAGTAGATATGACAGTTGTAGAGGTGCAACCAAGGGAGGTATACGCTACCATTTAAAAACATTTGTGAAAATATTCAACTTTGAATATAGTTTATAATGTAAAATGTAGGATGCACCTTTCGATGATGAAATCTAGATCTGCGATGCAACACTAGTGAAATTGCATGTGAAAAAGGTTATTTACTTTTTCATTGAATCGACAAATGAAGCGATCAGTTAATTGGTTTAATGTGGCCTCATCCAAAGTCTACAACTTTATGTTTGGCAAACTACTTGAAGCGATAATTACCAATAGATAACGATTGGTCAATGGAGTGAAGAAACTGCTTCCTAATGCAAAATTAACAATCTGCCTATGGCATATGGAAAGTAATGTTATAACGAACTACAAGCCGAAGTTTGAGACAAATGATGTTTTTGAGATGTTTTCAAAAATTGAAAAAATGTTATTCATGCACCAACGGAAGAATTTTTTTGGATTGGGTGGCCTGATTGTCAGGAAGATTGAAATAAGTTTCCTAAAAATATATTTAAAATTAATGGATTCCATTTAAAGAGTATGTTTCTTTTTTGGATGGATAAGATCAAGTACCGTGATAATAAAACAATACCTAGAGCAGAGTCTCCACGTGCTCATTTGAAAAAACATCTTGGAACATCAAAGATGAGTTTGTGGTAGCATAGCCAAAACAGATAATATGTTGTGTATACAACACATGGAAATTAAAGCTTCATTTGAAAGAAATTTAAAAGCCATTAAAAAATCTTACCAATTTTGTTATTTAGAAAAAAAAATGATGTGGAGTTTCATTCTAAGAGTTGAACTTAACTGTGACGTAGTTGGCAAATATAAAAGCAATTTCTATAGATTCATCAGCTTATGGACATCTACATCGAGTAATATATTATCTTCCGTGCATGCAAGAAGTGTTTGAATTTTACAATAGGTCGCCTTTACTACTTGAAATGATTGATGAACACTAGAGGAAATTGAACTATATTACATAGGTGGATGATTCAATGAAAATGCGTCATACTTTATAATTCTAATATTTCAAAAATTTATGTGATGCAACTTTAAAGGAAAAAAAAGAAACCATATTAATGAAGTTAAGAGAAATATCTTTGCCGTCAAAAACTTCTATTTTAGAGTATGTAATAGCATAACATAAAGGCAGGCCGTCCAGTAGAAAAAACAAGTTAAGTGTAAAATAGAAGAAACAATTGTAGTCAACAAAATGAGATCCAGCAGCCTTTGAATGTGCAATAACCTAGGAAGAAAAACTTTCTCAGTCAAGTGTTGATAAGAATTGACTTAGAGTGGTTAGAATCCTAAACTGAAGGTGGAATTTAATGCAAAATAAACAAAGTTGGTGAATGGTGATATTAAATTATTATCTTCTTACTTGAATTTTTGTATTAATATATTATCAACATTGAAGATATAGAAAATGATGGCAATTGTGAAATTTGATTGCGTCGCAAAATAAGCGAAGGAATTAAATAACAATGGATGTGAAGCCTAAAAGGTTGTTTTGACACATTTAAGTCAATATTGAGATTTACATGCAAGACATTTTGATACTTCAACTTGCATAATTTTGGAACCTTGATGTGGTTTTGCGATATTAATCTTTATTTCATGAAAGATTGGATGGAAATTCCCAAAACTAAATGTTTGATGGAAATTACGTTTAATTAAGTGGCTGTGTGTTTTTAAGATAAGAAATTTTTTGAAATTTTATCCGCCAATGGAAGGACCCAACTTAGGAAAATTACATCACTTTATTACTTTTACGTATATTCATGACAACCATTTTATTAAAGTGGCACTTAAAGAAGACATTATGTGATGACCGTCATAAACCTGCAGCACGTAATATACATGTATAGTGTGCTAAAGTGGTGCCCGGCCAATGTAGAATGATAGTCAAGGGGTAAAGTAAGTAAAATATTTATAAAATATCTCATATATCTTACAGTACAAGGATAAAATATAGTAATCATCAAGAATATAAAATAGGCAAGACAAAAATATAATTATAGGAACCATCACAAATCAGAGCACATGTTATATATAGTAACGCGAGTTTACACAACCGATAAATTAACTCAATGATAAATTATCTTTAATAATATTCAAACATTATCCATACTCCATGGTGCCGCACAGCGGAATAGTAACAATAATAAGCCCAAGTAATTGTATATGAGAGTGTATCTTTTTGCTAGTTTATATGTATAATGTCATGTCCTTCCCCACCTGCTATATAGTCTGCTCGTTCAGGAGTACTTGACATAATAAGAAGTAATGCATAAAATTTTGAGTCAGACAACAGACCTAGTATGAGCGATAAACAATCTCGGAATACTTTAAAAAATCGATATAGTATATGGGATATAGGGTATAAAGAATTATACCTGACATGTCCAGTCTTCTAAAGTGTTGGCATGTAACAATCAATATATGCTATTATATTATCACCATCATGTGGGTGTACTAAAGTCTAAGCATAATGTCGATTGTCTAGGTATTCTAGCCATAATACCTACATCATGTGATAACTCTAGGATGATAAAGCAAATATGGAAAATATAGCAAGTACGACATCCATCAAATAGACATCAGATCACTCGAGTGCGGTGGACATAAAAATAACTTGTATGGCACAGTAATAAGCCAGAGACTCAATCAAATCTTGGTTTTGTGGTGCTCAATCCATGCCACTCCATAAAGTTGGGAAATAAACCAACGGTCGTAGGGTTCAGGGTGATTCACGATCATAAAATATGGACATAGTCATAATCTAGGTGGACGTCCCCACATACCCTTTCTGCATGAGCACACTAAAAATATCTGAGTATTTAAGATCCCTTTGCATATGTCTTTATAACAAACCACCTTCGACATTCCATTTTATTCATATCCATAATGGAACACAATCATAATTCCACTTATTTCCATAGTAGATCATATCATCTTTTACCCATAAGTTTCCATCATCAAACTTGTCCTAGTGGATCATTATCACAACTTCCATCATCAAGTTGTCGTCATTGAAATACCTCTAGACATCCATCATAAATCATAGAGTCGTCATCACCAAGTCCTAAAGTCACCCCATAGACTCCCTAGGTAAGTCGCAAAGCCATCCACTAGATTCTCTAAGCACATCCCAATGTCAACAAGCCAAATACACTTTACATCCTCCACATACAAAACCACTCATCACAGAGTCATATCATTAAAACAAAGCATCAAACGATTGAATGAACCATCATGCCATGCTCCTCGAAGTCCCTCTATCAAAATTGGAAAAATTAGCCACCATCAATAGACGTAGATACCGATCACTCTTGAGTGGTCGGTGCCAACTACTTTAATTTTGTACTTAGCTAAAAATGGCAAAGTATGAATCAAGTGAAAACGTCCAGCATCTCTCCTGAAGCCCGAAGCATACACCATAGTTCATCATCTTTCATCTCCCAATCAATCGGTAGACATTCTAACATTCTTCTACATATTTCCCATCTGTTCGAGTTCCCATCATGTGTGCATTCAACGATATGCACAAAACTTTATCCTATGGGATGTTTCTAACACTATATCTCCTAGATCGGTATTTTCAACGAAAATAAGCAAAAAGCATATATTTAGCTAACATAGAATACATATAACTATCATAACATGCATACAACACATATAGAACACCTATGTCAACCAATTTTTGATTCATATCAAAACTTGCCTAAATCTAGCGGTTTCTAGAAAATAATATGTCCACAAGAACATGTGTAATATCAGATTTAAAACCATTTTAAAGCACTTTGGAATTCATTTATAAAATTTGGTATAGGTTTAGAACTATTAAAAATTACGTTTTAAAGCTATAAATCACTTCAAAACATCATTTTTACACTATAATGACAATCATAGCATAGTGAGACAAAATCACTCACTTCAATAGAAGCATTCTAATCCTGTGCCAAGTCATAATGGAAACCAATATAAGCACAATGCAAGAAACTCCGTCGGATTTTATAAGCGTAATGTAAGAAACCACATCCAAATCGGACCACGCGACATAAGGTATCGTTGTTTTAATTAATTAATTAGCCTAATAAATTATTAATTAACTTTAGTTTCCTTTTATGATCCAACTTCCTTCCTGAATAATTTAAGCTTTAAACCGTTCACATCAACATTCTTTCAACCATCACCCACGCTTTAGACCACTATAGCTAAGAGCGCTACCTATCTTCACCTCTTTGTGATCTATATCTGACGATATCACTCTTTTTACGTGTGCCCTCTACACATAAATCACAAACGCACCCCTGCAACTCATGCATGCACATGACATTTGAAGCCGCCACACTACCTAGCGCCACCGCATCTTTGATTTCAACCATCGTTTGTCTTGTAGCACCCTCATCCATTGCTTCGTATGACCTGATATCATGACGGCTGTTAAAAAAAGCATGCAACCCATTGCTTTACCCAACTTCTCAAGCTTCCTACCATCACCATTTCATCTACAACTTAGAAAATCTATGTCTTCGTAATCCCCTCACCAAAAAAAACTCATACCAATGGTTTTCCATACGGTTAGATTGCCAAATTTTTTACCACTGGCAATCTTTCCATTCAATTTCGGTTTCTTCCTCACCGAAGCATGAAATACGATCATGCTAGCACCATTTTATCATTTCTTCTCTATGAACACAACCATATCTCCAAATCTATATCAATTTACATCAATAATCACTCCTTTCATCGTATTCTCTTTTTTAGGCCACTACAGGTGAAGTTGAGTCAGACCAAGACCATAATCGATTAGTTCTCGGAAAAATAAAGGGGCCAAAGTTTTATTTTTTCCAAAATGGTGATCGTTTGCTCATGAAAGAGGAAAATAAAGAAGTTAGAAGATGGGTTTCATAAGGAAATAAAAATAATATGGATGAAATAGTGAGTATGCGGCTATGTAGATTATAGAATTTATAGGGTAATGGCTTGGGTTAGAGGTTTGAAAATATCCAATTTATTTTATTTCCATAATTCCAATGCACGTTATGGCCGTATGACTTCTAGAGACATTGAGTTGCAATGATCCTTCGATGGTGCGTATCATTGTATTTTCTCACTCCGATGGTATAAATTTCATCAGAATCAGCAACTGTGCCCTCGGAGATATTTTTGGATGATTTTAAGTCGTACGGGATGTTGGAATGTCTAATAAAACTATGGACCAAAAATGTTAATACTAACTTTACCCAAAGTTACAGACTCATACAACCTAGTTTGGATTTAGAAATAATATTTTACAATCCTCCAATACGTAAAATATGGATCAATGCACTCTTCCTCCTTTAGGAATTTTGCCTTTGAAATCCCTGAAACGAACAAAGGTAAAATTAAATATAGTTGCCCCACATGTCTAACAACCATAAAAAACCACATCAAACATCAACCATGCAACCATGCATGTAAAAGAAAGGAATAAAATCTACGTATATCCTAAAATAGAGAGTACTAAACTACTTGGTATGATATCATAAGTGAAAGTGAACAATAAAAATAAAAATCTCACCAAGCGAAGAGCTCCGGATAAAAGGTCCTCGTGCTCTCCTCGGTCTACCATGTGCAATCTCCTTCACTCTTACTCCTTCGAACCTTCACCACTTCACTGTCTTCCTCCTAAGTTGTTTCGTATCACATCCTACGTAATGAATAGGCCTATAAGGTCATGAAGCTTCTGGTTCAATCTCGATATCATCTAGCTGATCCAGTGCTATTTGTTAGTATTAATTTGGGCCAAGGCACGTTGAGATACTTGGGTAGGATTATACTCCTAGACAAACATGCTTGTCATGAACTCAAGAAAAGTAACCATGCATTCACAAGAAGTCATTATGTAATTTATTTATTATTTAGATCCTTCAATTCAAAATTACATAGGCAAGATGGCCTGTTTGTAAAAATCTGCCTCGAAACGAGCTTAAGTTTCGACACAGAAAAGGCCCATCGAACCTTAGATCTATTCCAAAGCTGGCTGTTGGTTAGTAAAATTGATAAAAAGAACTATACGTGGAGTTATCTATCTACAGCTTTAGAATCTCACAACGAAAGGATATAATAAGATATCAAAAACGGTACCTATTTTATAAAAAATCAAGTGTCAAAAAATACAACATAATACTACACAACAATGTTAAATGTTTGTTGTGCAATACTTCAAAATATATTATCATGTTTAAAAGGGTACATCAGAAATAAAAAAACACAAGTAGATAGATAAATAACTATCACAAGTCTCTGTCTCCACCACCATCATTGAGATATGCATCATCTTCTCTCACGTGTGTTGTAAAGAGAAGGAAGCCAAAACAACATTGTCGGGTGAATAAAAATCTCGAGCCTTTCTATAATAGTACTTCGGCAATATAATTTAAATAAGAATATGTCTTATGCGTCCTATCAACATTAAATGTAAATTTCTATAACTATAGGCCCTAAGGCTTTTGCAGTCCAATTCCATAACCTATATCCTTTCTAATCCAACTTAATAACCCATCTTCAACTATAGGCCAAAGGCCATTCCCAGTCCCATGCATGAACCGTCAATAATATCTTAACAATGTAACAGATAGTACCCAAACCACTTAATACCTTTCCAATGAGAACTAGACTGACTTAGACCATTTAATACCTACATTTTAGGCAAGTCCCCTTCCTTTAATACATATCCCATAGCGAATTCCTCTCCGATACCATATAGTTGACATCGCACGAAATCTCATCAGGTCGCTTAATACTTCTTTATGGAATAGGCGAACCCCATAACAGCTACTTAATACCTCAAACCTGAAGCGGATCTTTCCCAAGCTATACACTACCATCGCTATAACTTAGTCATAATTTTCACTTGCCTAACATACTATCATACACCTCACCGCACTCCCTATTAAGGCCTCATAAGGAAAACCATTATTTCGCCTTAACTATCAATCCCTTTCCTAAGGGGGATTTTAATACTATTTAATAATCTATTTACTACGCTATTAATACATTATTAATTATACGTTATTTATAGGCTAATATATATGTGTGTGTATACATACATATATATATAGATTTACGTGCTTAAATATTTCCAAGCATGCAAAGATTACGTCTTATGTCGATCGTTTAAATGTTAAAACTTTCTATTTATACAAATCTAATTCCATATCAACAAACATACAATATATCCAACATCCTCAATCCAACAATAGACTTGTATAAAAATAGAATCCATATCAAACTTATTTTATACTAAAATAATGGAATCAACAATAATAGAATTTATAACACAAATCCTTTTATGCTCTACTCAACTTCTACATATAAAAACAAAAAAGGGAACTTTCATTTAAGTTACAGAAACAGGCAATGCACACTGCAAATCTAGAGAATCCATTTCTTATACACCATTTCCTAACTTATTTCTTTTCAAAACTCTTTATCGAATTCAAAGGAAGAAGGTGAGAAATGGAATAGAATGTAATACATTAAAATTGCAATAACTACATAGTTTCACTATTTTAATATAAAATAATCAAGATTCTAATATAAAAATTGACATTTCTCTTAGGGCAATTTTTGGGTTTTAGTTTGATGTTTTCATGAACAAACCTCCCCAAGGCATATATCAAATCCAAGTTATACTATAAAATTACTAAAATAAAAAAACTAAGATTTCCACTTATAGAAGGTCCTTAGCTCTTCCTCTTTGATTTATTTATGCCCATTTTCAATCAGTTTCAAGATCTCTCCCTTTAAAAATATATAATAAGGAGATTGTGTATGAAGTAGACTCATAATTTCGGGAATCGGAGGAGAATAAAGTTAGAAATTGAATATTAAACACCTAAAATTCCTTACCTGGAACCCTTGAGAATCTTTGAATGTTGAAGAAGAGAGATCGATAGAGTTTAGCTTTGTTCCCAAATAATTTATGAATAAAAGTGAGGGGGCTAGGCTCTTATTTATAGTGGTTAGAAAGTATCAGAAATACCAGATTTAAGTCAGTGTAAAATAATATAATCTGGACCGTTCCTGGCCTTCGTTAACCCTAGCCGCTACAATAGCATCGGTCGACCGCTCCTACCTAGATGGTCAACCGCTAGCGGTCGACTGGCCCAAAGTAAGCGGTCGACCGGTAACCGTTGATATTTCATATAATTCCTTAATTAATATTTAACTTAACTATGTTTTAATGTTTACTTAACCCCAAGTCTAATTACCGTTAATTTATATTAAAAACTTTCCCATTAATTATTTATTTGAATTTGAATTAATTTGAATCCGAAAAATTCAAACGTTAACAACTGTTTCGTCTGAGCTCCGATTTTAAAAATTTATATATAAAAATAGATCAGAAAATCACTATGAATGCAATAACACAATTTTCACAGGAAAATTATGATGTTTACGAAATTTCCATTTTTAGCATTATCTTAATTAATTAATTTCTTATTAATTTTGTGGATTGTTATATTTTTTCCCCGTTAAAAGGGATTTCTACCCCGAAATCCTTAAGGGACGGACAGCGTAATGCACATTAAGCATCCATATTATACAACTAGGTTATCTACACAACCATCTACTTAGTTAAAAGTGTAATATGATTATGTTTGCAGACATATTTTACGTAAGCTCAATCCTAGTGTGTATGCAAGGTCGTGACAACAAGGCATGTATGCAAACATCCTAGATATGCAATAAGTTTTCTATATAAGAGCAAAAATGACCGTACAAAGTGTAGCAACTATCCTTTACCATCCAATCTAACAACCACGATGCAACCGAAACCTAATTTTAGAGAGAGAAAGTTTACGAGTGAAAAGCTCGGGATGGAAAGTCATCATCTTCTCTTCAGTTTTCCGTGTGCTTTCCATCAGGTTGTTTCCCCATTGTACTCGAACCAGCCTAACTTTTTTTATTGTAGAGCTTCCTAGTTCCGTGCTTCACAATACATGCGGTCCACGAGATGCTATCGACGCTACCTCAATGCCTCCTAATTGATCAGGCTCTACACGACGGATGTGCTATGATGGAATTTCCTCAAGTGCAAAACATGAAAAACGTCATGGACTCCAGCCAATGTTTCTAATAATTCCACACGATAAGTAGGTCTTCCTATTCTTTCCAAAAATGGGAAAGGCCCAACAAATATCTATGCCAACTTCTATGACTTTTCGAATCTCACAATCTTCCTAAAAAAGGAAACTTTAATGAACACCATGTCCCCTACCTCAAACTCTAACTCCTTTCTTCACTTGTCTTCGTAGGATTTCCAATGATCTTTTGTGGCCTTCATTCGCTGCATAATCAATTCTACCTTCTTCGAAGTCTCATGAATTAAATCCGGTTCGAGTAAATTTTTATTGGTGGTTTCTCACTAACTATTTGGCGATTTTCTTGGTCTTCCATAAAGCGCTTCAAAAGCTGCCATGCCAGTCGTCGCTTGGTGACTACTATCGTACGTGACTATCAAACTTATTTTATACTAAAATAGTGGAATAAAAAATAATAGAATTCATAACTCAAATCCCTTTATGCTCTATTCAACCTCTACATATAAAAACAAAAAGCGAACTTTTATTTAAGTTACAGAAATAGGCGGTGCAAACTATAAATCTAGAGAACCCGTTTCTTACACACTATTTACTAACTTATTTCTTTTCAAAACCCTTTATCGAATTTAAAGGAAGAAGATGAGAAGTGGAATAGAATGTAAAACATTAAAATTGCAATAACTACATAGTTCCACTATTTTAATATAAAATAATTGAGATTCTAATATAAGAATTGACATTTCGCTCAGGGGAATTTTGGGGTTTTATTTTGATGTTTTCGTGAACAAAATTCCCTAAGGCATATATCAAATCCAAGTTATACGATACAATTACTAAAATAAGAAAAACTAAGATTTCCACTCGTAGAAGGTCCTTTGCTCATCCTCTTGGATTTATTTACGCCCGCATCTAATCTCTTTCCAGATCTCTCCCTTTAGAAATATATGATAAGGGGAATGTATATGAATTAGATTTAGAATTTCAAGTATTGGAGGAGAATAGAATTAAAAAATTGAATATTAAACACCTAAAATCCCTTACCTAAAACACTAGAAAATTTTTGAATCTTGAAGAAGAGAGAGGTCGATAGAATTCTGCTTAATTTCCAAATTATTTATGAATAAAAGTGAGAGGACTAGACTCTTATTTATACTAGTGGGAAAGCACCAAAATCGTCGGATTTAAGTTGATGTAAAATAATATAATCCACACCGTTCTTGTTCTTCGTTAACCCTAGCCGCCATAATAACAATGGTCGACTGCTCCTACCTAGGCGGTCAACCGACCCACGGTAGGCGTTCGACCGATAGTGTTATTCTAGGAGCGTATTTTAGTTGCCGCGTTAACTTTATTTTACAGTTTACTTAACCCCAAGTCTAATTACCATTAATTTTTGAATTTCAAATTTTAGCATTAATTATTTATTTGAATCTGAATTCCATTCGAATTTAAAAATTTCAAATGATAATAAAATTTTCGTTTGAGCTCCAATTTTAAAACTTTGTATATGAAAATTGATTAGAAAATTGTCATAAACGCAACAACATAACTTTCATGGTTAAATTCTAACATTTATAAAATTCCCATTTTTAGCGTTATCTTAATTAATTAATTTCTTATTAATTTTTACGGGGTGGTACACTGACCGACCATTAATATCCTTCACTCAAGCTTCTCTTTATGCAAAGTAAAAAATGAAAATGAAGAAGAAGATGAAATCAAAAAATCATCCCTTTAGGGATATCCCTCTATTTATAGAAGACTCCAATTGTTGGATTCATTCCACATATCGTTGGGGACGATTTAATGGTAGTGATTTGATTTCTCGCATGTTACCAGGTGTTCTTTACATGATGATATGCTTTTGCTAGCTGCATGATGGCTTGGTTATTTTGCTTCAATTAATCATCTCATGATAGCTTCATGTCTCATGAATGCTTTGATTCATCACCTTACGATAGCTAGTTCAACTACTTTCCCCACGATTGCTCCCCTCTATAACCTTATGGTGATTTCAGGAGTTATTTCATGAAGTCCCTTGCACATTGTCACATGATGGCTATGAACATCATCATATGAAGACTTTAAGATATCTTTCTGTGACGGACTGATTGAATCATATCACGATGGTATTAAGGACACTTCATGATAGCTTCGAAAGCACTCCTCGATGACCTTGAGGATACTTCAAAATGGTCTTGAGAACTCTTCATGATAGTTGTTTTAACTACTTGTCAAGAACCTCTCAAGTCTCATTTCATGATGACACCGAAAAATACTCCATGATAGCTCTGATGTTTTTCTTCATGATGGTTCTAATATCCCACGGGGGGCTTTGATAGATGATCAACAATGGCTTTGATGGATGTAACATGATAGTTCTATTTCTTCATTTAGAAGTAACAATTTACTTCATAAAGGCCTTTGTACACAAGGAATTTTCATTCGTTGTCCCATGATTGTTCTGCTAGTCCAAACCATAATGACTATAGATAGAAATCCCTTCACGACGACTATATATAAGAATCTTTTCACGATGACCATAGTATTCGTTACATGAAGACCTTTTTGGCTGTAAAGTACACATCGCGATGATTTTAACTATGTATTTCATGATAGCTCTAGAGATTATCCTACGATAACATTACTAAATTGATTGTGATGGTCCTTTTTCTCATATTATGGTTCTTTACTATGGCATCATCTGAACTATGCTCAGTTGCCTTATTCACACATGATAACCCCTCACGGTGACTTCGTTTTATTAAGGCACGCTAGCCTTACTATCAAATGATTGCTTTATATTATTCACGATGGCTTCTATCATACATGATGGCTTCACTTAAGCATGGCAACTCCCAACAACACACGATAGCTTTACTCTTCACTTGATGACCTTGAATTATACATGATGACTTCAGTTAAGCACGATCACCCTTAATAGCACACGATAACTTTTTATTTAAAAATATGTTCTTCGAATTTTGGGTGTAACACTTGCGCCCCCTTGCAAAAGTAGTTTTTTATGCTTTAGCTTAAGTAAACTTTTGTTCTCTTAATGTTCCATTTTCATTCTCAATTTATCTTTCCTTGGTGCTTTATTCTTTCATCATTAATTGCATGTGCCACTTCATTTTGTTATAACCTTTGCCCCTTAAATACAGCCACTTTCCCTAAAAAGGTTTTCCAAATACATAGATTTTGTAATCTTTTTAGAAATATTTTTATTTGCAATGATCATTCTTTATTGAAGTTATTCTTTACAGTGAAGAATTTTTCATAAATTCACTCGAACATACCCTTTTGATCAACTTTATTTCGAGACTATTTAATGTGAAAGTTGGCTATAAAACTTATTAAGCGTGACTTTGCAAAAAAATAAAAATTTTGAAAGTAAATAAATATATATTGAACAGGAAAATAGGCATAAGGAAAAACTTAGCAAAAAATTTAGGATGAAGGACAACAAGTTTGTTTTTTAGGCTGAAGGACAATGCTAGTTATAACTAGCATTTTGTATAGTGTAAAATTGAATATAATGCTAGATATAACAGCATTTTGTATAGTATAAAAGTTGAATAAAATACTAATTATAACTAGCATTTGTCCTTTGGCCTAAAAATGAAATTTGGCGTCCTTCAGCTTAATTTTGTTCTTTCAAAGTTCGTCCTTTTTCCTAATTCCCTCTATATTAAATTTCTTAAGAGTAGGTTTTATTTGAACAAATTGATGTTGTGATAAAATAGAAATTTCCAAAGTTTCAAGGAAATGCATTTCTCCTTTTCGCAATTTGAGTTTGGTTGTTTATCAATCGAGAATTCAATCGATTATCTTTCTTTGGATGGCATTTTCCATAGACCTTGCTTAATCATTAAAGTTTCTCTTAACCATCTCCCTTTGATGGATGCTTTGACTTGGCCCAATGGCGGGATCAAAGGTTTTAATGATCATCTCTCTTTGGATGATTTCTTTGGCCAGTCCAAGTAGGTGGACTAAAAGTTTTCCATCCATCTCCCTTGGATGGGTGCATTGACTGGACCCAATGGGGGGGATCAACGGCTTAATTGACATCTCTCTTTGGATGGTTTCTTTGGTAAAGACTTGCGACGGGACCAAAGGTTTTCTTCCATCTCCCTTGGATGGTTGCATTGACCAGGCTTGGCGACAGGATCAACGGCTTAATTGACCATCACTCATTAGATGGTTACTTTGGCCAGGCCTGGTAGCTGGACCAAAGGTTTTATGTACATCTTCCTTGGATGGGTGCATTGTTTAGGCCCAATGGCGGGATCAACGACTTAATGAACATCAGTTTTTGAATGGTTGCCTTGGCCAGGCCCGACGACGGAACCAAAGGCTTTTCATCCATCTCCTTTGGATGAGTGCATTGATCAAGCCCAATGGCGAGATCAATGACTTAATTGACCATCACCCTTTGAATGGTTGCTTTAGCCAAGCCCGGCGATAGGATCCAAGGCTTTTTGTCCATCTCCATAGTATGGGTGCGCTGACCAGGTCCGATAGTGGGATCAATGGTTTAATCGACCATCGCTCTTTGGACGGTTGCATTGGCCAAGCCTGGTGGTGGGACCAAAGGCTTTTTTTGTCCTCTTTCAGTATGAAGGATATCTTTACTCAACGAATCTTACCAACCTCATTAGGTTAGATGTAAAGTTTGAATGCGAGTATGTCAATTTCGAGCGTAATCATTTAGATGGGATTCCTATTTCATCTAATAAGCCATTCTCGGCAATTTACTCTATTCATCCGATGTTATGAAATATGGCCTCAAGGGTTCAGCATTCCAAGTCCTTCATATCACATTTCCATTAAGTTTACTTATTGATGTGTCCCTAGCGGGATTACTTCGTTAATGACAAGTGGACCTTCCTAATTTGGTCCGAAGAGGTCGATTGCAGGATCCTTCGTGTTTGTTATTATTTTCCTCAAAACCAAGTCTCCTTTTTTTAAATATCCTTTCTTCCACTTTTGAATTATAGTACTTTGTGATTCTGTGTTGATATTCTATGGTTCAAATAGCAACTTGGTCCCTTAATTCGTTAAGCATGTCAATCCGTTTTTCAATTATTTATTCGTTTCATAGGTATAAGCAATTCTTCAGCACGAGGGAACTTCGACTTCAACATGTAACATTGCCTCAAATCCATAGGTTAAGGTGTATGCAGTGTGTCCGGTAGTAGTCCTTGTAGATGTTTGGTAGGACCATTAAACGAGGGAAAGTTCATCTATCCAATTTCCTTTGGCTTTCCCATATCGTTTCTTCAAAATGTTTTAATGGTTTTATTCACTGCCCTTACTGCCCCATTGGCCTTTGGGTGAGCTACTAATGAAAAACTTTTGATGGTCTATTCTTTTCACAAAACCGAGTGAACTCCTCACTTTTGAGTTGGGTTCCATTATAGGAAATGATCTTTTTTGGAAGCCTAAATCTTGTTACAATATTCTAAATAACGAACTTTAGAACCTTTTTGGCAGTTATGTCAGGTAGGTGTAACAATCCATTATCGAGAAGTTATAAAATAATGAATTAATAATAATAACTAATTAACTAAAAGTGTTTGAAATAATAAATATTGAATTATGAGAATAATAAGAATTTGGTAAATAATACGTTATAAAATAATAAGGATTAAATATGAAAGAATATTTATTTATTAATATATACGATAAATATTATTTGATATAAAATGACAAGTAAATATTATAAGTTAGAAATTTGTTTTTAATAAAAGAATGTGTTTTAGTAAATAGTTTTTGAATTTAATTAGTAATGATTTAAATAAAATGATTAAATGAATGAATAAATTATAGGAAATAATTTTTCATTATAATTAATAACATGATTTGTTATGTGACCAAATTAACGAAATGACTTTGATATATATTTGGATTTGAATAGGTAATTTGAATTCATGGATAAAAAGTTAGAAGGAAACAAGGAAAGAAAATAATTTAATTAATTAAAACTCAAGCCCAATGCTTATTAAGCCCAAACCCAAATTTATTTATAAACTAGAAAGAAGAAAATGGAAAAGGTTAATTCGCTAAAGCTTAATATAACCAAATCATCTCATCCTTTGACTTTTCCAAGACTAGAGCATTCTAATCTTTAGACAATTAATTCTCAAGCATAAATAAACCCTAAATATATACACTTCTGACTTTAGAAAACCAACTTCATGTCTAAATCTCATCACGCTAGAAATTTAAATAAAATCAAAATAAATTCCTAAAATTCGTATTAAATTAAAAACTTCTTGACATCCTTACGCCAGATAGCAAGTTGAATTCAAGCATGGATCAACAGTTTTAAAGAAGGGAAACCTACAGTAGGTGCATGAAGAGAAGCAAGAGGAATAGAAATAAGAGGTTAGCACTCAATCATCAAATCAAAGTGAGTAATCCATTGACATATCTATGTCTGTATTGATAAATGTAAAGTGTTTAAAGTTGTTGTGCATCTCCGTTATCATCTTACAGTAACAACACTCCAACTAGTTTTGATTTTATTATGGATGCATCGGTGAATTTGAGTATGTCGACATGATTGTTAGGACAGAGTGTTGAAGTATATAATGTATGGTAAAAGGAGATGGTGGAGGAAGAAAGGAGGATGGCCTGAAAAGTGATGTATCAAGCATATGCGTTCACGATACCATTTGCTTGATCAGTCAACTGCCTATCGGTCGATGACCACTGACGGTCGACTGGTGGTTTTGGCCGATCTATGCTTATTTTTTTAAATAAAACTAAATAAATAAAACTAATATAAAATATAAATAATATAAATCTAATAATAATCTAATATACTAAAATTAAACTTAGATATGAATATAAATTATGATGTTAATAATTTGTTTACGTTATTCGATATTATACATCAATACGTTATTATAAGGATTTAGTAACTCTAGTTTTAATAATTATCAAGTATCCATGTGATATTGTTAATAACTATAGAATTTAATAAAGTATTTATAATGGAATGCTATAGAGTTTAATAAATTAATTAGATATTATTCTATATAATTTAATAATGTAGAAAATTATGGAAAATATTAATTATGTTCTTTGATAATGTAAATATATATTCCTAAAATTATTTTCATTTGTATGTGCATTTTACAATTTAGTGTGGCGAGAAATTTGATTAAACGGATTAGTAATACCGTCTGATATGAGACTTTCGGTAATACTTTTTCGACTATTCATCAAACTTGTTGTATAAAAATATGTTGTGTGGATTGAGTATATTTTATGAACTCTAAATAAAAATTAGAATAACATGCGGTGGTATGGGACATTGTTATGTTATTTGTTTGGTTATTCATTGTAAGTCACTCAAACGGGGATTAGATGGGTAAGATAGGGCACGCTGCGGTGAGTAATGCATATAGCTATATGTCAGCAATTGTACTGAGTCATGTGTCAGAACTTATGTAGAGCTATGTGTTAGCTATTGAGTATAAATGCTATGTGTTTATCTATCTTTGTCCAACTTCCTTTATGTTTCGGGAGTGAGCCAGATTGGCCTAGCATCCATCTTGGCAGCCTGATTGCGGGGTCGCGCCTCGAATCCATGATATCCTTATATTTATTTTTAGTTGTGTGTTATCGCTGCCTACATTTGCCCCTGTGTCACCTAGGACAGTAGCCAGTTACCTGTAAAGGCATGTGTCAGGTCATGATCGAGTAAAGTCCTCGTGCAAACGAGCATATAGGTGGATTTTATCACGATACGGAGGGGAGGTAACCGATGACTGTAGGAGTAATGTCAGATGAACATACGTGTGGCTCCTAGAGCAAGCAGACGTGCTGTCGGTCTCTCTTATGGTTTTGGTGTGTGTGGTGGATAGACATATAAATAGTATATTCCTCTAATGATGAGTATGGCTTTGTTAGAGATTGTGAATCTAAAGTATAGTCAGTCTCCGTATATTAATACTCGCCTTTTTGATATGATATTTTCCTATAGTATGAAGTAAGCCTTGATAATATGTATATAAGAGATATTGGTGTTACGCACACTTATTACATTGAATTATATTACAGACATCATATCACATTTGAATTGGATTCAGACATAGTCTAACCCTTTTTTTATACTCAGGTCAATCTGAAACTTTGAAGGCACGGGTACCATGTAAATAGCTAGATATGCTTCGATATTTTAAGGAGGGTAGTAATGGATATAGGATGATACATACCCTATACGTATCTACAGCATCATTGATGTATTAATAGTTGTATTTAATGATGTATTAGATAGTAGGTTAGAGACCATTTGAAAGTCACAAGTCGATTAATAGTCGCTATGCACTGGATCGATGATGGCCAAATATATAGATAAAGAATTGAAGCGTAATAATCACAGCAGTAGTAATATATAAATATAAAGAAAGTTGATGTGGGTCGAGTAATATGATTATATTTACTAAATAAAAAATTATATTAAACTGGCAGTATAAAAATTACAATAAGTAAAGGGCACTAGAGATTTTTATAGTGATTAGAACTTCTACTTCTACGTCTAGTCCCAGATTCCTTCTGGATTTACAACTATACCCTTACTTAAACCGGAGGAATAGGTTTTATAGACTGCTTGAGCTGCCGAACAGGACTACTATATTACAAACTTCCTAAGCTGCCGAATAGGACTTCGTTCCTGAAGATCTCTAAAAGACTTCAACTACAAATAGTAGTAAAGTTTCTTCACCGATTGTATTCTAGATAGCATGGATAAGTCTATTAAGTACACCCTTCCTATAATCTCCTTGAAATGATGATTTGAACGTGTAATTGTAGGAAGTAAATTGTTGAGAATATTTCTAATTCACAAGGGTATATAGGTTAGAAAGATGGAAAGAATCGATTCTTTGTTTTTTTGGTTAAAAATATAAGTGAATTCTCAACTCTATTTATAGATTTAAAAAGTTCAAAATCAACGGTAGTAACCATTGGAGAGAATTATTCAAAGAAGGGGATGCAATTGTTGAAGAAGTGGGGACATGTCTTTTAAAAAATTCAAATGAAAAACACGGCTACAGGGATCTAGACATCTGGGCATTTTGTAAAAAAGTCCAAACATCTAGATTTGAACTGAAAAGTATGTTTTTTTATTTCAATATGACCAGATGTCTATTACGAAAAATCAAAACTCTAATGTTGAACTAAAATGTTCCTCAGAAGTCTATGATGAAATATCAAACATCTGATGTTGAACTAAAACGTTCCTTGGGCATCTATGATGAAAGTTGGACTTCAGTTTTGAACTAAAATGTTCTTCTTCCTTTTAAATGTTATATTTTGTTTATAAAATAATATTTTGACTATTTTCTTTTGAATATATATAGTAAAATATTCATATCGTAGAAATAGTTTTCAAAATATATCTGTGTGTATGATCATCAAATTAGAGATCGTACATATAATCTTGACCGACAAAAATAATGTACAAACTCTATTTGTTTTCTTCAATTTTATCCCCATTTTGATGTCGATCGTCATATCTCCTTATATATACTCCTTTGCCTTATCTTTGTCGTGTATATCTCTTCGTGTATTTCCATGTGTATACTTTGGCATATACTTGCAAGTTAGCTTAGAGGTTTTTTGGCATAACTGTATAGTTGTTGTCATTAAAATCCAGCAAGAGAAATTCTAACATTTTCCCCCTTTATGATGATGACAACTATAAAAAAAATTGAAAATTTATATTCTATATAAAATGATATTATAGTATGATTAAAGCTCCCCCTAAGTATAATATCTCCTCGTATCAACCTGCATATGAATTTCTTCCCCTTTGTCATTATCAAAAAGTAATAAGAACATATTCATATTATATTTTAATAACGCCCACTAAATATAATATTTCTCTTAAGAAATAAATCTATGCACTTCTTTTATATATATGTGAACCCCTTTTTTTATATGTAAAAAGACATAAGTATCATAGATAAGTGACTAAAATAATTTAACATTAACGCAATTTAATGAGTATCCAATAGATATGTCAAATGTAACCACAATGATACTCATATTACAAAATAAATATAGAGTTTACGACTTAGGAACCATATGAAGTTGGATGTGGTTGGCCCTTAGACATATAATTTTCACTATTAATCACATTGTCATAATAATTGCAAATGTATAATTGTCAATAATAATCGGTTAGATTAACAGGAACTCATATACCAACATTAATTGTCATTGATTTAGTATTCAAAGAAAGCTCTCTGTTTCTAAGTAAAACGCTATCATCACATGAAGTGGTTCTAGAACTATCTCTATTTTTAGTACTAGTATCAAAATGCATATACAAGAATGCATATCTAGCACTATTTTTATGTTTATCGTACTTATAGCCCAAACCATTTTTATTATTGTGAACTTTAGTATTTATCATAAAGAAAGGTAAATAATCTTTTTCTTTATTATATTTTGTAACTTTCTTATTTAATTTGTCAATTCGCTTTGGAGTTACAAAATTTCTTTTGCAAAGTAACACTATTTTCTTTTAAAATCTTGCATTCTTTAATTAAATCTAGACTTCTTGCATTCAAAACACTATTATTTTTTTCAAGAAACAAACATGTAGAATTAGATTCATAAAGAATTTTCTAAAAATATAATTTTATTATGAAAAGATTCATTTTCCTTTAAAAGATTAGCATTATTATTAATCAAAGCTCATTTTCTTTTAAAAGGAAAATGTTTTGAGAAATAAGTTCTTCAATGGTAGTTTCAAAAATTCTATGTTATTTTATTAAGAAATAATTTTCTTTCTTTAATTTATCATATTGAAGTTCACAATCCTTTAATTTCTGTAAAGCAACATTATTGACCTTTTCTAACAATTTAAAATTTATAAATAAACTATCATGTGATGTTAAAAGATCATATAAATAGAATCATTGTGTAACGATTTTGATCTAAGTGCAACCACATTGCACATGTATCGAGATTCAATTTCCATTTGGTTGTTTTTAGAAATTTTCTTTTTCACAACCGTCTTTGAGCTCCGACTAGATCTTCTCTTTCTAGCCATTGTTCTAGGATGTTGTTACGACCGGTAAAATGCTAGACTCTGATACCAAATGAAAGTCGCTAGCATCGATTAATACTCGCAATGCACTGGACCGATGATGGCCAATTATATAGATACAGAATCGAATTGCCGTAATCACAGCAGTAGTATAATGAAAGTCGATGTAGATCGAGTAATTTGATTATATTTACTAAAAAAACTTTATCAAACATGTAGTATAAAAATTGCAATAAGTAAAGTGCGCCAGAGATTTTTATACTAGTTCGAACTTCTCGTTCTACGTCCAGTCCCAGATTCCTTTTAGGTTTACAACTATACCCTCACTTAACATAATGGAATAGGTTTTACAAACCACCTGAGCTGCCAAATATGACTTCTATATTACAAACCGACTAAGCCGACGAATAGGATTCCATGCCTGAAGATCTCTAACAGGACTTCCACTATAAATAATAGCAAAGTTTCTTGACTGATTGTGTTCTAGATAACACAGATAAGTCTATTAAGTACACCCCTTCCTATAATCTCCTTGAAATAATGTTCTAAACGTGTAATTGTAGGAAGTAAATTGTTGAGAATATTTGTAATTCACAAGTGTATATAGATAGAAGGATAGAAAGAATTGATTCTCGGTTTTTTTTTGGTTAAAAATAAAAGGAAATTCTCAACTCTATTAATAGATTTAAAAAGTTCTAGATCAATGGTAATAACCATTGGAGAGAACTATTCAAAGCAGGAGATGCAATTGTTGAAGAAGAGGGGGACATGTCTTTTTAAAAATTCAAATGGAAAACACGGCTGGAGGCATCCAAACGTCTGGATATTTTGTATCAAACGTCAAGATTAATATAGACATCTATTATAAAAAATCCAGATGTCTAGATTTGAACTAAAACATATGTTTTTAATTTCAATATGACTAGATGTCTATTATGAAAAATCTAGTCATCTGATGTTGAAACTAAAATGTTCCATGGATATCTATGATGAAATATCAAACATCTTATGTTGAACTAAAATGTTCCTCAGACATCTACGATGAAAGTTAGACTTCTAGTTTTGAACTAAAATGTTCATCTTCCTTTTAAATGTTATATTTTCTTTATAAAATAATCCTTGGCTATTTTCTTTTGAATATATATATATATATATATATATATTAAAAAATAGTCATATTGTAAAAATAATTTTCAAAATATATTTGTGTGTGTGTATGATCATCAAATTGGAGATTGTACATATAATCTAGACCAGGAAAAATAACATTAAAACTCTACTAGTTTTCTTCTGTTTTAGCCTGATTTTGATGCGATCGTTATATCTCCTTGTATGTATTACTTCGCCTTATCTCCATCATGTATATCTCTTCTCGTATTTCCATGTACATACTTTGGCATATACCTCCAAGTTAGTTTAGATATTCTTTGGCATAATTGTATAGTTGTTGCAATCAATATCCAATAAGAGAGTATCTAACATTCTTCCCCCTTCTGATGATACAACTATATAATTTTTTTTTTGAAAATATTATTCTATATAAAATGATATTATAATATAATTAAAGCTTCCCCTAAGTATAATATCTCCCCTTATCAACATGCATATGAATTTCTCCCCCTTTGTCGTTATAAAAAAGGAATAAGAGCGTATGCATGTTATATTTTAATAACTCTCACTAAATATAGTATTTCTCTTAAGAAATAAATCTATGTACTTCTTTTATATATATATATATATATATATATATATATATATATATGAGAACCCCCCTTTTATATGTAAAAAGAGATAAGTATCATCGGTAAGTGAATAAAACAATTTAACATTAATCCAATTTAATGAGTATCCAATAGATATGTCATATGTAAGCACAATGATACTCGTTTTACAGAATAAATATAAGTTTTACGATTTAGAAAACCATATTCAGTTGGATGTGGTTGACCCTTAAAAATATAATTTTCACTATTGACCATAATGTCACAATAATTACTAATGTATAATTATCTATAATGATTGGTTAGATTAGCAGGAACGTATATATCAACATTAAGTTTCATTGATTTAGTATTCAAAGAAAGTTCTCTATTTTTAAGTAAAATACTATCATAACATGAAGTGATTTTAGAACTATCTCTATTTTAAGTACTAGTATTAAAAAGTGTATACATGAATGCATATCTAGTACCAATTTTATGTTTACCGCACTTATAGCCTAAACCATTTTATTATTGTGAACTTTAGTATTTATCATAAAGGAAGATAAATCATCTTTTTCTTTATTGAATTTTGTTAACTTCTCATTTAATTTGTCAAAATTCTCTTCAGAGTTACAAAATTTCTTTTGCAAAATAACATTATTTTCTTTTAAAAGCTTGCATTCTTTAATTAAATCTAAATTTCTACCATTCAAAGCACTATTCTATTTTTCCAAAAACAAAAATTAAGAATTAGACTCATTTAAAGAATTTTCTAAAAATATAATTTTATTTTGAAAAGATTCATTTTCCTTTAAAAGATTAGCGTTATTATTAATCAAAAGCTCATTTTCTTTTAAAAGAATATTATTTGAGAAGCAAATTCTTCAACGGTAATTTCAAAAATTCTAGTTTGTTTTATTAAGATAACATTTTATTCCTTTAATTTATCGTATTTAATTTCACAATCCTTTAATTTCTGTAAAGCAATATTGTTGACCTTTTTGTAATAATTTAAAATTTCTAAATAAATTATCATATGATGCTAAAAGATCATTATAAATAGAATCATTGAGTACCGATTTTGATCTGAGTGTTACCACATTGCACATGTATCGAGATTCAATTTCGAGTTGCTTGCTTTTAGAAAATTTCTTTTTCTCAACTATCTTTGAGCTCCAACTAGATCTTCTCTTTATGACCATTGTTCTAGGATGTTGTTACGATTAGTAGAATGCCAAGCTCGAATACCGAATGAAAGTCGCTAGCATGGATTAATAGTCGTTATGCATTAGATCGATGATGGCCAAATATATCGATACAGAATTGAAGCATAGTAATCACAACAGTAGTAATATATAAATATAATAAAAGTCAATGCGGATCGAGTAATATGATTATATTTTCTAAATAACAACTTATATCAAATTGGCAGCATAAAAATTGCAATAAGTAAAGTGCACCAGAGATTTCTATACTCGTTCGAACTTCACATTTTATGTCCATTCTCAGAATCCTTTTGGATTTACAACTATATCTTCACTTAACCCTAAGGAATATGTTTTACAGACCTCTAGAGCTGTCGGACAGGACTTTTATATTACAAACCGCTTAAGCCGCTGAATAGGACTTCTTGCCTGAAGATCTCTAATGGGACTTCAACTACAAATAACGTATAGGTTGATTAAGTACACCTTTCTTATAATCTCCTTAAAATGATGATTTGAACATGTAATTGTAGGAAGCAAATTGTTGAGAATATTTTTAATTCACAAGTGCGTATAATTTAGAAAGATAGAAAGAATTGATTCTTGATTTTTTTGGGTTAAAAATAAAAGTAAATTCTCAACTCTATTTATAGATTTAAAAAGTTCTAAATCAATAGTAGTAACCATTAGAGAGAACTATTCAAAGCATGGATGCAACTATTGAAGAAGAGGGGATATGTCTTTTCATAAATTCAAATGACAAACATGGCTATAGACATCTAGACGTTTGGATATTTTGTACCAGACGTCTAGATTCAATATAGACGCCTATCATAAAAAATCTAGACGTTTAGATTTGAAACAAAAAGTACATTTTTTCATTTTAATATGACCAAACGTCTATTATGAAAAATCCAGACGTCTGGTGTTGAACTAAAATATTCCTCAGATGTTTATGATGAATTTTCATATATCTGATGTTGAACTAAAATGTTCCTTAGACATCTATGATGAAAGTTAGACTTTTGGTTTTGAACTAAAATATTCTTCTTCTTTTTAAATGTTATATTTTGTTTATAAAATAATATTTTGACTATTTTCTTTTGAATATAGGTATTACAAAATAGTCATATTGTAAAAATAGTTTTCAAAATATATTTTTGTGTGTGTGATCATCAAATTGGAGCTTGTACATATAATCTAGACTGACAAAAATAATATACAAACTCTATTTGTTTTCTTCGGTTTTATCCCATTTTAATGTCAACAGTCATATCTCCTTGTACATATTCCTTCTCCTTATCTATGTTGTGTATATATCTTCTTGTATTTCCATGTGTATACTTTGGTATATACCCGCAAGTTTGCTTAGAGGTTGCTTGGCATAATTGTATAGTTGTTGTCATTAAAGTCCAACAAGAGAGGTTCTAACACTATCCGTAACATCCCTTACAAGAGAGGTATCTAACACTATCTTTGGCATAATCATATAGTTGTTGTTATTTTCAAGCGACTAAGAGTGAGTTTCATATATTCGAAACAGTCTAAGAAAACAGGACAACAAACTGTTTTCATTTCATTAAAATTGTCTTAATGATCATTACATACATTTACATGCATACTCAAAATTAACCCCAAGCTGCACCAATGCGGTGGTCAAAATATAACATCGAAATACGTAGTAGAGTGTTGGGCCAATATATAATGATGCCACCCAAACGCTCATAATAATAGAATGAATCACACACTAACAAATAACTAGGTCTTATGCACCATCTTCAATCTTTAATTTGCACCAAAATAACCTACATATCCCATAAATTCAACATACTCAAATAAGTATCCATGATTTGTGGGGAAAACAATGATAAAAACACAGAGTCTGACATAAAGTCTAATGTGAATAATACTTAATTGAAAGTATAACATGAATACATAGTGAGACCACGCCGCATAACGCGGAATGGGGTTTCCCCTCACTACATACAAATATCATATATACCACTACACATAACAGAAGTCATATTTACTTACCTTGGTAATTTCCTAAGTTTCCCTTTGTATAGTACTATTATGCTCATACTTCACTGACCCAAGTCCCTGCAATACTATTTTATTTACTTATTTAGCATTGGTCGGCATGGAATTACTCCCCCGCAGAACTGTGTTTATTTTGATCTGGACTACTATGCTACCCCACCCACATTCCTCATTCTTATCCTTCGTTAGATTCCAATTTGCTATGAAACGGCCGCCCGTAGATCCTTTTATTCACTCTATTTAATATTGGACCAGCTATGAATTAGCCATCCACAGGTCCTCTTATTTAGATTATTTAATACTGGACCTGCTATGAATCAGCCACCTATGGGTCCTTTTATTTACTTTATTTAATATATTGGACCATCTATGAATCAATCACCCGTATGTCCTTTTATTACTTTATTACCTAGGACTACTATGATTGCGACCCCTTGTCCAATATTTATTCATTTATTTCTGATCTGCTGTGAATCAGCCACCCTTAGGCATCTTTTAGTTATTATTTAATTTTTGGACTACAAAGAATCAGCCTCATATAGTCCCATACTGCATAGAAACAGTCTCCTGTAGTATTATTTTGTTTTTAATTTGATGTTGCATAGAATCAGCCCCCTACAAAGCTCTGGAAGTTGAATTCATCTCCTCACCCAAAGCTTCTTTAGGTGTTTATTCGAGTAAGAATTCTTACTCGGCATTAATAGCCATTCCATACTTTACCTTACTTTTGCCCACAGTACTTTGGCGCGGTACACCCTACCCCGACCTATGTGTGCAATACACTCTTTACTTATTAAGCATGCTCCCAAATTGCGGCGCACTATGATGGCACAATTTGTTTTATTCTCTTCACCTGTTTGTGGCGCAATTTATCTTATGAAAATTTGCAGTGCGGAACTACTTTCTCCCAAAAAGTCCCTAAGTTCCTTAGGCAAATCACTATCCCACTACCCAACGTGGTTTTATCTCCACAGTTCCCCCTTGATATGTTTGGCCTCTTTAGCTCCGCATTTGACAATATCTGACACCTCTGACAAGGAACCTGACCACCTTTACATGTGTCGCCGTTAGATACTTTACTTTATCTTTTTCTAGCATTTACAGTATCTTTATTTATCTTTTCATCTATTTTTATGGATCTTATTCCCTTACATATTTAATTTGATATATATGTCATTTCTGTTAATTCTCAACGCGGATAGTCCTTTCCACCAGCATAGTTCTACAAAAGTTCTAGCTTATTTACGGATAGAAAGTCTTATAAAATTCTAGAAAATTCATGAGTAATTTCTTTTCCTACCTTATCTTTCATTTGAATTACAAGTTATTTTCCTTGTATATTTTCTTGATGTTTGCTTTAGAAATTCATAACTATTTATTCCTAAGCCATAAGCTTCTCAAGTTACTAACTCATCTTTAGAACAATGGTTAGGATATCATGACAAGTTTTCATTTTGGAAAAACTCTATATGACTACAAAAATAACACGATCCGAATCAACCAAACCGAAAATAATAAAAGGTTAGGTATTACTCATCTAAATCTTTAAGAAATCTGGTTTAGGTCTTCTTCTCTTTTCCTTAGCCTGTATCTACTTTATTTCTCTTTATTCCTGTTTATCTAAGCCACTTCCATTATAGTGTCTTTTAAGTTTTTGTTTTAATTTTTGAAGAATTAAACTTGGACTTTGATTCATAAACTCGTTTTCATTAATTCATTGTCCCTTTTATTTTCTAATTTAGTCCCATTTGGCCCTTTAATTAATTAATTAATTAATTAAACTAATCGTAAATTCAGGGTTGTTATAATCTTGCTTCTTAAAGGTATTTTGCTCCCTAATTCAATCAAGACTCGATAATGATTTGCCAAATATCCAATGCTTATCCTGAGCATAACCAAGAATTCCCGATTCATAAATAAAATGCACTAGTGCTTTTTACTAACACAATAATCGACCATAATATATATGTATGTATGTATGTATGGATATATGTACGTACATTTTTGTATGTATATACACACACACAGTCATAATCAATGCAATACGGTACATAGCTGTTGTGCACGTAAATGTACATATTTTTTCTTCCATATTTGATCTAATTTAATTAAATAAAGCATATAGGGTATTTTAACATGTTTAAATCAAAATTTAAATTATTTTCAAATTATCATTTATTCATCTTCATATAAGGAAAAATAATCATTTTGTGTATGATTTAATTTGAGAAAATTTACTTGGATATTTTTATATTGTTTTGTAGGAATTTGGATACAAAATGAAAGAAGTCTTCATGGAAGTATGAGTTCTCAAGAGTTAGAAGGCAAATAAAGATGAAAATAAATCAATTCATGCAACATGGAGGGCCCAACCTAACAACGTACCATGGTCTTCAATTAGGAGGCAATGTATATGTCAGTGGAGATTAAAAGCACATGCACATTTAATGGAAGATTAATCACATGCTAATGATAACTTGGTGATCACACATTCTCAAGGGCAATTTGGGTAGTCCGCTAAAAAGCGGATTAGAGTTTTGGACATGTATAAATATCCCTTATGTTTCATATAATGAAGCTCTTAGCACCACCTTCTAGTTTAGTTTAGTGGCAGCCACAAATTATATAAGAAATAAAATGGCTTCCTAAGACTATTTTTCTTCTTTGCTTTTATTTTATTTCCATGCTCATTTTTATTTACATGCACTTTTTGTTTTCATGTTAGTAGTCAGATTTAATTTATGCAACTAGTTTAGCTCTCCTTTTATTTTAATTAGCTTGCACTTCTTTTGATTTCTATGTTGAAATCCACATTTGTTGAAATGATAACAAATATGAGAAGCTAAACCTCTTCGATTTAGGGGTAATGAAACTTTCTTAATCATGTAGATTAAACATATTTGTTAATTTATGATCTCTTTTTGTGCTTAATGGAAATGTTTGGTGTGGTAAATATTTTATTGTTTGACTTGAATTTGATAGTCTATGCTGTTGACACAAAATAGGTTATGCTTAAAGAGACATAAACACAAATTACCTCTTCATCTACATATGATGTTGGTAATGAAGTAGATTTTAGAATCAAAATTTGATGGTCTATGTTAATAATCAATAGTAAATTCATCATGCTTAGAATAAATTTTATTTTTAAATTCATTATCATTTTTATGAGAGTTGACAAGTGGTTTGGATGGTTTATGTTGGGCTAATTAATAGCATAAATGGACCATACTTATGATAAACACATCAAATAAGTTCACTAATGACCAAAAAGAGAGATCATAATTTTATTGTGTTGATTTATGTGATCATGAGAAGGGATTTGCCTCAAAATTGCCTTCTACTCTCATATTTTTATTCACTTTCTTTTGTTGGTTTTTTACATTTTTTAGCTTAAACAACTTCAAACTTTTGGTCAATTTGATTGAGTAGAATTTAAAATCACTTCAATTCCCTACAGATCGATCCGTACTTGCCACGTACTAAAATTGTACGCCGTGCGCTTATGGATATTTTTATAATTTTTCGACGATTTTCTAATTCGATAGAAAAATCGTCGATTCAAAAAGTTTTTGGCGCCGTTGTCGAGAAATTGCTTTGATTTTAGTTTTATCTTTAAATTATATTTTATTTGATTTTATTGTATCTTCATTTTTTGTGTTGAGTTGCATTTAAAAAAAATTGTGTTGTGTGTTTGTTGTGTGATTTGTGTTTTCATTTTGTTTGTGTGCTTGTTGCTTTTCTATTTAGCATTTGCATTTCGATTTAAAAGAAACACACACGTTTCAAAAAAAATTATTCATTTCATTCACTGTTCACTATTCATTGTACAGTTGCAATGTTTTACATTTCTCAGTTTATATTTCATTGTTCTATTTTTATTTTTATTTGCTCTGCCATATATCTCTATGCCTGCGCACATTTCTGTTTTCCTATCCCTCCTCTATCTCGCTGTCATACTTCCCCTCACACTTCATATTTACAAAACTGCTACAACTACCCACTCCTACACTTCATACCATACTAACAACTTCATCCCCTGCTGCGCTTCACTGTGCTTAAAACAACTTGCATCAAAACCTAAACCACCTCGCCTTCTACCCATCCCCATCATCATCACGGCTGCTTGAAAGTCCATTTACCTTGCTACAAACACTCACCTTGCATTACTTCACACGTTCTCCATCAACATTTGCTGCTAACCTCCTTTCCTATTACAAGCAGTTCCACCAACAACATGAAAGCGCCTGAACTCAAGTGTTGCTGAAAATAAAATAGAAATATGCAGGAAACAGAAAGAAGAAAGGAGAGCAGGGATAAAGAGGAATAAATTTGCTAATAATTGCCTGCTTGCTTCGTACAAGATGCCTCTCTATATAGAAAGACTATTACAATTGATTGGTCCAGATTTTGCCAGATGTCATTACAATTGTGGAGTAGTTAAAAAGTGTAACAAATTACAGAATTCATATAATAAAAGATAATAAAAGATAACAGTGGAAGCTTCTAATTTTGTCTTGCATGTCTTCAGTTATTTGCATGGCTGATATACTATTTTCTGCTCACGTTCTATACTTTGCAGGCAGCACGATGTTACGTTTGGGTCTGGTAGTCGTAGCTACATCCCTATCATCACCCTCCTCTTGTAGACTAACCTTGTCCTCAAGGTTGTTTATAGTTGTGATTTCTATGGGTAGAGGGGTAGGTGGAGTATCCTGTGGGTTTGGGCAGTACTTGAGTACGGAAATATGGAAGACCGGATGGATGCGAGCTTCTTGAGGTAGTTGGAGGCGGTATGCGACAGGGCCGATTCGTTCAATAATCTGAAATGGACCGAAATATTTTTTTGAAAGTTTGTTTTGTGGTGAGCGGAGTGAATATTGGCGGTATGGTTGAAGCTTGACGAAGACCCATGATCCTATGTCAAACTGTTTATCTTGGCGGTGTTTATCGGCTTGGTGCTTCATGAAGATTTGTGCTCGTTGGAGATTAGTCTTGATGTTATGCAAAATTCAGTCCCGGTTAGACGCCCATTCCTCGACACCATGAAGTTTTATGGAACCCAATATGTAGTCAGATATGATCGGGGGTGCACGGCCGTAAACGGCTTGAAATGGTGACATTCCTATAGAAGAATGTTTACAAGTGTTGTACCACCATTCCGCCCATGGTAAGTATGATGTCCATTTTTTGGGGAAATCTCCGGCAATTGCTCGAAGATACGTTTCCAAACATCGGTTGACCACTTTCGTTTGGCCATCGGTATGGGGATGGTAGGCGCTACTCATGCGTAGTTCGGTTCCGTGCAAGCGGAAAAGCTCTTTCCAAAAGTGGCTCATAAACAGTTTATCCCGATCGGACACAATGGAGCGGGGAAAACCATGTAGCTTGACATATTCATGTAGAAAATGGGTGGCCAATTGCGTAGCAGACACCGATGTGGGTAATGCACAAAAATGTGCATATTTAGATAGACGGTCAACTATGACCCAAATGCAAGTTTTGATAGCCGACGGTGGAAGACGGGTAATGAAATCCATCGAAATGTCTTCCCAAATTTGAGTTGGTATTGGTAGTGGTTGAAGAAGCCCCTTAGGTAGCGTAGTTTCGGGTTTAGCTTGTAAATAGGTTGAACACCGTGTCACAAAGTTTCGAACTGAATTGAAGAGTTTATGCCAAAAGAAATTGCTGGAGATCCGTGCTGCTGTTCCTTTGATGCCAGAATGCCCACCCGATTTGGAACAGTGATAAGCAATTATAATTTTTCGCTGTAATTCTAGGTCGTTTGGAACATATAGTTGCTTGCCTCGAAAGAGTAATCCATCTCTATAAGTATATGTTGCAGCTAATGATGGATCAACATGTATGTGATGAATCAACTTCTGCGCTTCCTTATCTTTGCTGAGAGCTTGTTGAATCTTTGTTGTCAAATGAAATTGAGGAATGAAGCAGCCCAAGAACAGTGCCTCGGAAGTCCAGTGGGACAAACTATCCGCCACCTGATTTTGGGATCCGGGTTTGTATTGAATAACAAAATCGAACCCAAGTAGCTTGGTTAGCCATTTTTGTTGTTCCGGTGTCTAAATGGTCTGTGTGAGCAGCTGACGCAAGCTTTGGTGATCAGTAACAATGAGAAATTGACGCCCCAATAAATAATGTCGCCACTTGTGTACTGCGGACGTGATGGCATGCATTTCACGCACATACGTTGAAGCTTTGCTGAGGGACGGTGAGAGCTTCTGGCTATGGAAGGCTATTGGGTGATTGTGCTGCAATAATACGGCCCCAATGGCAACTCCTGAAGCGTCTGCGTGGATCTGGAAGGGCGAGTTGAAGTCTGGGAGGGATAATACTGGGGCATGGGTGATTGCATGTTGCAGGAAGGTAAATGTGGATTGGGCTTTTTCAGTCCAGTGGAAATGTGTTTCTTCCTTTTTAAATAAATCTGAAAGCGGGCTTGCAATGTGTGCGTAGTGTTTTATGAAGCGACGATAATAGCCCGTAAGACCAA
This sequence comes from Allium cepa, assembly GCA_030765085.1. Taxonomy (NCBI): domain Eukaryota; kingdom Viridiplantae; phylum Streptophyta; class Magnoliopsida; order Asparagales; family Amaryllidaceae; genus Allium; species Allium cepa. The sequence goes on along the minus strand of CM060932.1, from coordinate 507,988,527 downwards.
GAAAACCTCGTACTGCTGTTATGGAAGATGGTGTGGGCCATTTAAGAATTGCTTCAATTTTCTGTGGGTCGACACAGACCCCATCCGAAGAAATAATGTGGCCCAAATAGTTTAGCTCCGTGAGCCCGAATACACATTTAGAAATATTGGCAAAAAATGATGAGAAGCCAATATTCAAAGTAGTTTTCAAGTGTTAGCAATGTAAGGCCCATGATTTACGATAAATCAATATGTCGTCAAAGACAACTAAAATGAACTTACGAAGGTGTGGTCGAAATATGTTGTTCATGGTGGCTTGGAAGGTCGAAGGTGCATTGGTGAGACAGATGGCATGACCAAAAATTCATAATGTCCTTCGTGTGTTCGAAATGCAGTTTTATGTACATCGGGTGGATGCACACGAATTTGAAAATATCCACTTCGTAAATCAAGTTTGGAGAAATAGTGTGACCCATGAAGTTCATCTAAGAGTTCGTCAACCGTAGGTATAAGAAACCGATCCTTTATGGTAATAGCATTTAGTGCTCTATAGTCGACACAAAATCTACACGACCCGTCTTTTTTTTTGACAAGGAGGACCGGGGAGGAGAAATGGCTCGTAGAAGGCCGTATGATATGGGATTGTATCATATCACGTACTTGAGTTTCGATTTCGTTCTTTTGAAAATAGGGGTACCGATATGGTTTGACATTAATAGGTTGGGCATTGTGTTGTAAGTTAATGTGGTGATTGAGTTCACGGTGAGGGGGAAGGCTTGTTGGTTTATCAAATAGGTGGGAAAACTTGGTTAATATGGCTTGAATTTCTGGGTGGGTGGTATCGAATGGGTTTTTTGGGTCTTGTAGTGGTGAGTTCTGGTTGGAGGTGGAGGTAAAAATTAACGGAGGAAGTAGTTTGTAATCGTTTCAGATGGTGGAGTGATATTGGAGTTGGGTTTCTTAGTGGGTTGAGGCCTCTAAGTAGAATTGGTTTTTGGTTGTGGATAAAAGAAATTGTGTGTTGGGAATAGTCTGTAGTGGTTGAGCCTAGGGTCTGTAGCCATTGTACCCCTAAAACTGCGTCCGAACCCGCAAAGTTCAAAAGATAAAAATCAATAACAAAACTGTTACCATCAATCTAGACGAGAATATCTTTGCAAATTCCTTCGCAACGTAGCCGCTTGCCACTTTCAACTACAACTGAGAAGAGAGATCGACGGTTCCAGTGGAGTCCCAGGAATCGCGCAGCTCGTGGGTGGAGAAAGTTATGCGAGCTTCCTGAATCGGCCAGAATTGAAATGAGGCTGTTATTAATCGTTGCTGGTAGGCGAATTGAAGTTGGATTAGTTGACCCGAGGAGGGCATGAAAGGATATTTCTGGGCCAGCCGAGTGGTTTGCTTTTAGTATGTCAAGAAGTGATGGATTTGGGTCATCCTCTTCTTCAGGTATGAGAAGCAGCAACTGTCGTGCTTTGCATCTATGTCCCTGTTGATATTTATCGTCGCAATAATAACATAATCCATGTGCTTGGCGCTGCTGTATTTCAGCTGGAGTCAGGCGCTTTATCGAGTAATTTCAGGGTGCAGTTTGGGTCAGAGATTGTATTGGTGGTAAGGTTGGGAGTGGTGGACCAGGGTTGCGGTTGAAGTTCGTTCGACTATAGGTAGATCGGGATAGGGCTAGTTTATTTTCAATTATTTTGGCAAGGTCTAATGCGTCGGAAATTATGGTGGGTCTAAGGAGGAGGAGTTCGTTGCGAATTGGTGGTTTGAGGCCTGATATGAAACAGTTGAGGATCGCATCTGGGGGAAGCATGGTGATTCTATTGCAGGTTGTTTCGAATATTGATTGGTATTCGTCGATGGATGAGGTTTGTCTAAGTTTGTATAGTGCCGTTTGCGGGTTGATGAGGGAAGGTGGTCCGAAGCTTTGCTCCATGGCTTTGGTTAGTGCAAGCCATGAAGATAGTTGGTGGTTTCGATGTAACCATTGAAACCACGTGAGAGCTTGTCCTGTCATATAGAAGCTCGCGAGATCAACGCGTTGGTCTTCGGCTATGGAATGGTATGCGAAGAAGCGTTCGGCTTGAAAAATCCAATCGAATGGATTGGATCCATCAAACGTAGTAAGATCGCATTTAGGGGGTCATGTGGAAGTGTGTTTGGGTGTTGGTAGTAATGGTGCTTGCGGGTTTTGGTCGTTGGCAGTTTGTGCTGATAATGATGGTTGTGGCGTAGGTGGGGCGCTGTAGGAGAGTTTGCCATTGATATTGTCTAGGGCTTGATTGATTTTTAGTAGTGATGCTTGAATGTCATTGATCTGTGATTGTTGGTTTTGTAGTAGGGCGGTATGGGAGAGTTGAGTGGTTTGGATTGTGTCGATGGTTTGTTGATGTTGGGTAGATTGTTCACGGAGTTGGGTGATTGCTTCATCTACTTGGCGAGTCATGGTGGCAGGGAGGAGGTGAGGACGGTGAAAGCGCCTGAACTCAAGTGTTGCTGAAAATAAAATAGAAATATGCAGGAAACAGAAAGAAGAAAGGAGAGCAGGGATAAAGAGGAAGAAATTTGCTAATAATTGCCTGCTTGCTTCGTACAAGATGCCTCTCTATGTAGAAAGACTGTTACAATTGATTGGTCTAGATTTTACCACATGTCATTACAATTGTGGAGCAGTTAAAAAGTGTAACAAATTACAGAATTCATGTAATAAAAGATAACGGTGGAAGCTTCTAATTTTGTCTTGCATGTCTTCAGTTATTTGCATGGCTGATATACTATTTTCTGCTCACGTTCTATACTTTGCAGGCAGCACGATGTTGCGCTTGGGTCTGGTAGTCGTAGCTACATCCCTATCTCAACACTGCAACCATCACGACTGCCACAGTTCATACACACAATCCCTCCTCTGCAGCCATAACTTCCCTGCCTGCAAATTTCTCCTGTCAGCACATCTGCTCACTGCCTACACCATACAAACAAACCACTTCTCTCAAAAAACCATCACTTCTGAACTGCCATACCATACATCATTCATACCATCTACCAGTGCTGTTACTGCTGTCGCTAAATAGTGCATATCCTCACAACCATTCCTCATTACCATCCTCAACCACATAAAAAACCCCTAGTTCATAACCATATCAAAGCCAATACATCACCACCCTGATATCAAAACCAATACCTTCCCTGTTACCACATCACAACCCTGCCTTCTGTCCACATACAACAGCAACCCCATACAAAAGCAGGCGCAACATTCATCCGGCAAGCTCTCCAAAACTATAACCTTCTCTACTCATCAACACTCATTGCAGTCACCCATCAGACCACCCCCTACTGTCTTCACTTCCTCTGCCTTAAGCATCCCCACTGTACCTCCGTCCAAAATACCATCATTTCACCTACTTCCTACTTGAAATACCTTAACATTCTCCTAACTGTTGCCAAACCACCTGACCCTCCTCTTCAGACTTCAACATTCACCAACCTTGACTGCAACATCAGTTCACAGATCAATCTACATCACCCAGCAACTCCATACTTCACCCAGCAACACTGTGGCAGTCAACACATCCTTCTCTCTAGCAACCCATTGCCCTGCCATACAAACGGCTACCAAATTTTCTCTTCTACGCATTTACACTGTCATCAACATATCATCTTCTGTTACTTCACTGCTCCATACAACTACATCTACCGCCTCCAACTTCTCAAACCAAAACCTTCCACAACCTCCGACCGCACTCCATTCACCCTCTCCAACAATCAAATCGATCCCCAAAATCATCACGACCTCCTCCATATCCCCAAACCAAATCCGCTTACCAACCCCGACCAACCACAAATCCATCTACGCCCGAACTTGAGATTTTGGGAATAGCTAATTGACTTTGAGCTTTGGGAATTTTGGATTGGAATTCGAACTTTGGGCAGTCCAAAATGTTTAAGTGATGTTTTTGTTGAATTGAGTTTTGTGAGAATTTCATTCTCATTTTAGTGTAATAGGCAGTTCGTTTAATTGATTTTAAGGCCGAGTGTTCTCTATGTGTGTTAATTTTGCGTTAAGTTTTTTTTTTTGAAATGACGAACTAATTTAAGAAGTTGGGCCGGGTTTTATAAAAAAGGATTTCCTTTGTTTTTGAACTGTTTTGAGTCCTTTTGAACTGTTTTGTTTTGTTGTGAGTTTTTGAATTGTTTTATTCTTTTATAAAAAAAAACAAAAAAAAACATATATATAATTCTTGTTCAAATGTTCTTTTGTTTTTTAGGTTGCAAATTGCAGGAAATTGAGAGGAGTTGCTTGCCACGTTTTGCTTGCCAAAAATAAATTGCTTGCTTCCAAAAAATTGCCGCTTTAAAATAAATTGCTAATAATTCTGCACGCTCTGCTATTGTGTCATTATCTCTTCTTTTTAGTTTCCAGGCATTGTAGGTTGCTTGCATTTAAAAAAAAAAATTCAAAAACAAAATCAAATTTCATTGGTAGTTGCATCATTAAAATCACGTTTAATTTCTGCTTTGCATTCATTTCATCTTATTTTTTCGGACAACACCCCAATTTACATAAGGTGAGGGATTTCATCACCCCTTCCTTGGTCCAGAAATTGAATTTCATCTTAGAAGTTGTTAATAATAACAATTAAACTTTAAACTTAAGCGAGTCGCGAGCTCACCTAGGGCATAATTGTAACTTGACAAGTTGTCATCTTTCGATTATTTATCTTCTTGGTGTTTAGGCCACGGTAGAACAATAATCAGTTATAAATATTACAGTGGTTCATAAATATTATAGTGATTGTTTCTCTGAAGGTACTTAAACCTTCGGTTGCATTGCTACGGTGATTCGTGATGCATCGATAACTCCTGTATGTTACTGGCTAAGTACTATTTTATTGAATTAAAACAAAGTGTGATTATATAATTTTGGGTTAGGAGCTAATAAGGACAACAAATTTGTAATTAAGTCTTTGCATTCATTTAGTTGCATTAGTTCATTCCTATTTTTAAAAAAACTCAAAATCCAAAACTAAAAAAATTTGTACATTTTACTTAACTTAGTTTTTAAATCTTTCCTTTGAAAATTTTCAATCAAAATCTAAAATCCGAAAAAAATATAATCTTTTCAAAAAAACATATAAAAGAAAAATAATTCGAAAATCTACAAAAAAATCAATCTTCCTTTTCAAAAATAAATCCTTGGTAAATATTAAAAAAAACATTTTTGAAAATGCCTGAATTTTCTTACTCGTAAGAATTTTACAATAGTTGTGAAAATCAGTATGATCCATATAATTTCACATCAAACTCTTATGGATATTTTAATAGCAACTATTGAACAAACCATTTGAATTTTGCACCACAAAGTTTTCAAAACGGTGACCAACCCTCAAATCTTGAAAAGGATATTGAAACAAATTGGTCTATACTTGAACAACGAAATCAAATGATAAATAATTTGAGTAATCTGTGCAATAATTCAAGACAAGGATTTCAAAATAATCAAAATTTGAATTCACTTTAAAATTCAAATGATTTCGATTATAACTCATGCGAATACAACTTCAAGCTCCAAAATGAATTTCAAAATCAAAATGGAAAAGTGAATCACTATTCAAATGATTTTGGCAATGGGAAGAATCTCGACTATGATGCAATTGATAATTTTCGTTCTCAATAAGTTCAAATTAAAAATCCTTAAATTAATAATTATAAATTTGATTTTGTTCAGCAAATGGATGAAATTCACAAAAATCACACGGATTTGTTGTTCGAAACATACATGAAACAACGTGAGAAACTAAATCAAATCCCAACGTGTGACTGGTCAAGTGATAATCCACCTTTTACCAAAATTGAGGATTTTCAAATCACAACATTTGAAATTCAAAATGACAATTTTAATGTAGTTGTTGAAAATGTAGTTGTTGAAAATGTAGTAATTGAGTTGGATTTCAATTCTTTTGAGAGTGTGGAATCAAAGTTAAAATTCTTCGATTTTCCTTTTTTCGATTTTGAAAATTGAATGCAACAACTTTAGATTTTGAAATTGATACATGCAATGAAGTTGTAAGACAAATTTAGTGAACACAAATTTTTTGGACTTTTCAAAGACGAGTTCTTGAATTCCAAGGACTTAAATCGTCATTATGATTTCAAAATCAATAATTCTGAAGAAGTTTTCAATGATAAACTTGACTTTCAAATCGGTGAAAGTAAACATGAACTTCAACCAATTGTTCTATCTACCCAAAAATCATCAAAAATAAAACAAACTCATACTATTTTTAATAAAATGACATTCGTTTTTCCAAATCAACATTCAACTTTGAAACCTTTTATGATTTGGTTTTCTATGCTTAAGCTATGTCTCTCATACTTGACGAGACAAATGAATTGGTTTTTGAAAGACCATTTCATTTACACTTTGATGATATTTTTTTTGATGTCGTGTAAATAATAATCGCGTTTCATTTTCATGTAAATATAGGTCATATTTTTATTTTTCTCCTTTCACTTAGGTTGACTGTGGGGGAGGGGAGGTCTCATCTTCATTTCTCATGGTTTATTTTTTTGCCTTTTCTTTCCAAAACTCAAAATTTTTAATAAAAAATCCCAAAACAAATTATCTTTTTAGCGTTTTGATTTATTTTTAAAGAAACACTGTAGGATAAGTTTAGGTTTTTGGTTATTAAATTGAAATTTCTAAAAATTTATTTGTCTCAAAAAAATGAAATAAAGTTTAATTACAAGTAACGATGGTTTAACTAGTATATAGGAAGATTCATAGGTGATAATTATGAAGTATATCCTTATTGAAATCTTTGTTTAAAAGAGTGGTTGATTTAAGGTAAAGGCTATAATATTTTCGATCTTCTAAGTTAAGTGGTGCTAAGATGATTTTGCAAAACTCACTCTTGAAAAAAAGAAAAAAAGGGGAAAAAGGAAAAAAAAATATAAAACATAAAAAATAGTTTTTGTCAAAATAAGAAACACCTAGAGTCATATGTTGACACGCAACTGTGTGCACTCGCCATGCTCTATACCCTTCTCACATAAGCTCACAAGGTAGTGCATGATCGGTGTAACGACCCACCTTTCTGACCCCTAGGAACGACACTGAACACATCCTTGATGTTCATGTACCATTGCCCAAGCATCGGAAAGATGAATCGTCGTGGGGTGAAAAAGAACAGAATAGGAAACCTCATAACAAAATGCTAAATAAACATAACGGAAATAATACATCAAGTTACTCCTTAACGGGGAGTTATCACAGTTACACAAAGGTACTGCAAATCAGCCTAGGCAGTTATAACGTCCTGCCTTTACAAATATAGAAACAAAATACACTTGCACAAACTATAAAGTATAGCAGAACAAAAATATAAAAAGCCTCCTACTAGGACGCCGTCTTCAAAGAGCCCATCAAAGATCTGCTACTCTCGTACTACTCAAATAAAAATGAGTACCCGAGAGTTCATGGAAACAAACAATTCGGGTCAGACGATTTGTCTGGTATGAGTAAAACTTTAAACGGAGGTACGTAATTAAACACGAACATATGAGACCACGTCGCTGAACATGGAACGGGTTTATTCTCACATGAATCAATATCCAAACGTGTAGAATGGATAATTACAAAGAGTGGTTGACTCTTCCCGATTAAATTAAGGAACAAATTCAAAGGTTCGAATCAAATAAGGAAAGGAAAATCTCCAACAAATGAGTAGGAATGTGCACCACCCTTGAAGTATACCTCTAGTAATATACTTCTGAGAAGCTCATATACTCCGTGATACTTCTCGGATAATACCAAGCCGGACCTCGCCAAATCGAGTATCCGAATATTTCACATCTAATAGCGCTGCCGAATCTAATCTGGATGAGATGTGAAAGTACCATAATGGAAGCAACCACACATAGCTTGGATTCCTCTCGTGCTTTAGGTTTAGTCATTTTCGATAAAGGATATTAATGCTCGATAGAGCAACACATCGTCTTAGAATGACGATAATAAAGAAGCTGAAGTAACTGATAGTCGGGAAACCAACCATCGAGGATTTAAAACGATATTATATGGAAATTAAGTCTTATATACTTATCACCACTCATCGAATTCAAACTTGTATTGTTTCTTGGCTAACAATAATATCGAACAAGTCAATGTAGTGTTACCTCGAAGTCATATCTCACGATTATTCTCAACTTTCAAAATAGCGACAAGTCTACCTATTCGATGTTTAGTGTTAATTATACAAATAAATCGTTTCCAAACAAGTGTATCGCTTTACGGAAATTAATCCCTTTCCATAAAAAATTCAATCTTTTTTCTTTTAAAAAAAACACGAATTCGTGCTTGGTTTCACATTACAAGTATTAGCTTTAAAACACTTTATTAAAAGAGTTTAATGATTTTGAAACATCATTATAAATAGGATTTATCCACTTAAAACATCCTTATTATATTTATTAACCAACTTTGAAACTCCATCAATTAAGTTGATAAATTCACTTTAATGTCCTTTAATTAAATAGGTTAAATTACCTTTTTAAAACATCATTAATTAAATTAGTAATATAATTAATTAATTTTAAATAAAATAATAATTAAATATCATTACTCAAAAATGATTAATTAATTTAAACTTTATTTAAGAAAATATTTATTTATGGTTAAACAAATTTATTAACCTTTAAAACGTCGTTAATTAAAAAGGGTTAATTAATTTTAAAATATCTTTAATTAATAAATTAATTAATCTTAACCCACCATTATCCAAAGATTAATTAGTCTTAAAAATCATTAAATAAAATGTTAATTAAAATTAAAACATAATCAACTAAGTAATTAGTTAGATTTAAAACACATCATTAACCAGTTAATTAGTTAACTTTAATCCTTATTAATTAAATAAGAAATTAAATAATAAGTTAAATTAAATAATCAATATTAAAATAATTAATTAATTTTAGTAACATCATTAATCAAAACTTGTTTAACTCGTAAAGTAATTCCAAGCACGATGATGAAACCAAACGGTTTCGATAAAAGGTGATTTTTCCGAAAGTGTCGATATAACGACTATCACTATACGGGCGGTTCGGAATTCGAGCATATGACATTCGCAACACAACCACACACACATTACATAACCAAGGTATGAGCATAAATACATGATGATTTACAATAACATAACATATGTCAAACATTTAATAACAATGCCATAAGTTTGTCTATTAGATTTACATATAACCAAAGGTTCTCTTACTAACTTTCAAATGCGACTACTTTTCACGCAAAAAACCAAAAATAAACCAAGCCATCATCACAACCATATGATAAACATTCAATAGCTACAAGTAGAGGCATGGATACAGTTTAAACTTGGTGGATCAAAGATGGAACTTTACTCACCGCAACGCTTACTAATTTGAATGTAAATCACACTAACTCTCCGAAAATCACCAGGATTAAGCTTTAACTTGATTTTGTGGATCTCTATTGGGCCTTTAGGCTTAGCCTAGAGGATATGGGGCTCGGCCCTGGTGGATATGCGAGGTGTAAAATCTTGTTTTGTGGACATTTGTCAAGGGGAGAAGTGTAGCGGAGAAAGAAGTTCTTTTTTAGCAAACTTGCTTAAGGAAGAAGTGAAAAAAATGATTTTTTAAAAGTATTTAGAAGCCATGAAAACTTAGGAAATAACCTAAATTAAGTTTTGAAAGTGAAGATAGAAATGATAAAGATAAGAAAAGAGTTAGGAATTAACTTTTATACTAATGGATAAATCAAATTACCAAACGCCCCTCGTCCTTAACCCTCCATTCATATGCTTCCACCTCATCACCGAGCCTCCCTCCTTTTACACATGCTAAGAAACATGTTTAAACATGTTTGTACTTTGAGTTGCTAAAGTGTTAAATCTTGCCTCCCCTTATGTGACTGTTTTCTATTTTTTATTTAGTTACCAAAGTGTCACATCATCATTATCTTAAGTTAATTAACTTAATTTTAAACCTAATTATACCATCTTAATCATATTATATTATTAGTCTACGTGTGAATATATATAAGAAAGTATGTATAACATTTCAAATAGTTTTTATACAATGAAACGTCGAAAATTCGAAAAACAGTTTTCGGTCACATTTTCTGTTTTTCTTTGAACTATTTAGTTTTGTAAACAAAATTTAAAAATGATTTTAATATCATTAATTAATATTTAAATTATGTTTATTTTATTATTAAAATCCATTATTTAAATATTTAAATATTCAAATGCAAAGCGATTAATTACAAGTCGTTACACTCTCCCCTCCTTAGGAGAATTTCGACCTCGAAATTGATACATAAAAGACAATCCTATATATATATATATATATATATTATACCGAGAAATTCATATAACAATGCAAAGCAACTATGCCATAGACGAACATACATAATACATTCAAACAATTAACCTGACATTACATTAGGGTAATTTTCTCTAATATGATCCTCAGTCCCCCAACTACAATCGCGAGGGTCGTCACTCCACTAAACCTTCACAAGCTTAACCACCTTGTTCCTCAATCTCCTTTCATCTCAGTCTACAATATGAACTGGGTATCGGACAATAGTCAAATTCGATTCTATTTCTAAGTCTTCTTGAACAGATGCATCAACAATCAATGATGGATCATGAACGTGCTTTCTCAAATTAGATAAATGAAAGACATTATGAACTTCTGACAATCTTTCAAGCAATTCTACTCTATAGGCGAACGAACCAATTCTCTTAAGGATTCTAAATGGTCCAATGAATCTGGATGCTAGCTTTCCTGCCCTTTTGAATTTTACAACTCCTTTCATGGAGGAAACTTTCACAAATACCAAATCTCCGATCGCAAACTCTAAGTCCCTTCTCCATTGATCGGCATAATTTTTCTATCAATCCTAAGTTTCTTTCATCCTTTCCTTGATCATAGCCACTTTCTATGATGCTTCTCGAATCATCTCTGGTCCAAAAACTAAACGGTTTCTAGTCTCAACCCAATATAAAAGTAATTTAATTACATGGCTGCCTATACAAAGCTTCATAGGGTGCCATGCCATATGAGAACTCTACTAACTGAAGGTGATCTTCCCATGATCCTCCAAAATCTAAAATACATGCTCTCAAAAGATCCTCCAAAATCTAGCTCACCCTTTCGGGTTTGTCTGTCTGTCTGTGGGTGATAGGCTGTGCTCAAATTCAGCTCTATCCCTAAAGTGGCTTGCAATGTTCCCCCAAAACGACTGGTGAAGATGGGATCTCGATCATTGTCTATACTTACTGGAATTCCATCCATTCAAACGACCTTCCTCAAATAAATTCCTATGAAAGAAGCTGTAGTTCTAATTGACTTCACCGAAATAAAATGGGCGTTCATTTTCAATCGATCTACAATTACCCAAATGCCTTCATTACCTCTTCTTGTTCTAGGCAACCCATCGATAAAGTCCATTGATACTTGCTTCCACTTCCAATTCAGTATCTCCAATGGTTAGAGTAACCCACTTGTCTTCTGCTGGTCACTCTTGAGTTGTTGATAATTTGCACATCGACTCACAAAAATTGAAATGTCTCTCTTCATCTGTTTCCACCAGAAGGTCTTCTTCATATTCTGAAACATTTTAGTTACTTCTGGGTAGATAGATAACCTTGGCCGATGACACTCTCTTAGCACATCCTGTTTAATTCCATGATCATCAGGCACACAAATCCGTCCATTCATTCTCAAAATGCCTCGAGAGTCTATTTGAAAACTAGAGATAGTTCCATCTTTAACATCCTTCTTAAGCCAAGCTAGAATAGGGTCTTCTTCTTGGAAATATGCAATTCTCTCCACTAGTTCTAGCTTAACTTCCAGATTTTCAATTGTCGCCACACTCCTACTCAACGAATCAGCAACGACGTTTGCTTTCCCTAGGGTGTAAAGAATCTCTAGGTCATAAGACGCGAGAAAGTCCAACTGCCTTTTTTTCCTTAAGTTCAAATCCTTTCGGGTAAGAAGATACTTTAATGACTTGTGATCCATATATAACTCAAACTTTTCACCTAAAAGATAGTGCCTCCACACCTTCAATGCGAAGGCTACTGACAAAATCTCCAAATCGTGAGTAGCATAATTTTTCTCATGAGGTTTCAGCTGTCGACTCACATACGTTATTACTTTACCATCCTGCATAAAAAATACTCCTAATCCTGTCCTACAAGCGTCCATGTAAACTGTTAATCCTTCTTTTCCCATCTGAAACAGTCAAGACAGAAGCACTTGGGTGTCCAAATAAACTTAGCATCCTTCTTCGTCGGCTTTGTTAAATGAGAAGCAATCTTTGAGAAATATTCTATAGAAACCTACCAATCCCAAAAAACTTCTGACCTCAGTCGCACTTTTGGGTTTCTTCTAATCTTGAACCGCAACTACTTTAGCCGGGTCCACTGATATGACTTCTCCTGAAACTACGTGCCTTATAAACCTAACTTCGGATTTTCAAAAATGGCACTTAAAAACTTTTCTTTTAAAACATTACTTCTTGAAGTACTTAGAACCATTTGAAGATGGTACTTATGTTCTTCCTTCGTTTTATAATAAACAAGGAAGTCATCAATAAAGACTGGAACAAACTTGTTAAGAAAATCTCGAAACACCTTATTCATCAAGTCCACAAAATAAGCGGGTGCGCTAGTCATTCCGAACGGCATGACTAACCACTCATAAAAACTATTAGAGGCACGAAAAGTGGTTAAGGGTACACTCTCTTCTGCTACCCTTAATTGGTGAAAACCAGTGGCAAGATCTAACTGAGAAAATATCCAATCTTCGTGGAGCTGGTCAAACACGTCATCAATCCTAGGTAATGGATACTTATTCTTAGTAGTCCTCTTATTTGATTCTCGATAATCCATATATAATCTAAGATAACCATCGGCCTTTGTAACGAACACTACTGGCGATCCCCAACTTGATATGCTCCGTCGGATCAAACCTCTTTGCAATAAATCAAACATCCACTTCTCCAGTTCTCTTCTTGCCTTTGGAGACAACCTTCGAGGAGGTTGTATAATAGGTCTGGTTCTTGGAATCAAACCAATATGAAATTCTCTTCCTGATGAGGAGGTAAACCTTACACTTCTTCAAAAATATCCTTGAAGTCCTAAACGATCGGTATATTCCTTATCTCCACTTTGGGTACTTCTAAGGAATACAAAAAACTTCTCATCAACCCCCTTGGCTCTCAGCAGCATATATCAACGCTCCTACCTACTACATCTTTTACTACGATCATCCTTCTAACACAGTCCAAGACAGCTTTAAACTTAGATAACCAGTCCATTCCCAATAATACTCCAAAACCCATGAACCCAAGGACAAACAAGTCAGAAAAGAAAAGCAGACCTCGATAGGAAATAAGCACATTTAAACATAAGGTATCAAGATTGGTCGCACCCCCAATTACGTTCGACACACAAAGTGAATTATGGAGAATAACAAATTTAAGATTTAACCAGTTCATTAGGTCATATGACATAAAACTATGGGATGCACCGGTATCAAATAACACTCTAACAGGAATATAAGAAATGGATAGTGCACCTTGCAACACCTGCTTTCCTTTTGGGTCCATAAAAGTAGATGGTATTTCCTAAATAGAAAAAGCTTGTCCCTAAGATCCCTTCTTTGGAAAAGGGCATTGGTTCTTCATATGTCCATGTTTGTTGAAATTGTAGCAGAGTGGCCCTCTAGTTTGGTTCGGGCACTGATTTGCAAAGTAGCACATTTGGTTACACTTATAACGAAGGATCTTGGTCAACTCTAACTGCTTGTTATGAGCTGGAGCTCCACCTTCAGGTTTCTTTCCCGACCACTTCTTCTTCCCCTTACGCTTAATAAAGGGCTTGCTAGCAACTTATATCATCGATAAAGGTTGGGCATTAACAGCTGGCACTACTCCTTTTTGAACTCCTTGCTCAATATCAAGAGCACCAAATCTCAAAGCCATACCGAACAAATTGGTTAAGGTACCGTTGAGATGATTGGTCATTTCTCGATGAAATTCTGGTCGCATTCCTTTCACGAACATTTCATTCTTTTTAAGTGGCGTATCAATCAATCCTGGTCCAAAGTGGGATAATGCATTGAACCTGTGCTCATACTGCGCCACTGTCATCTCACCCTGTTTCAAATCCATGAAACTTCTGAACAACTGAGTGCTTCCCGTCAATCGCTCCTGTTTTAGCCACCTTATGCCAACTCACGGGAGTCAAGTCCACGTTCATACCTCAATGAAACATCGCCACCATCCTACTTCATTCTGGAATCTCCACCGCGTACATGGTTGTTAAAGTGGTTTTCGAAGTTGGCAGAGAGTATGACAACTTCCGATCCCGGTCTCTTTAACAACCAAACGTTATTATAACACCGTGGTCTTTTCAAAATAGTTTATACCTTTAAAACCAAAATATAAGATCCATATCAAACCCATATAAATACGATATAATTTCCACTTCAAAAACTAAATCGATATGATATCATTTTTATTAAAACCCAAATCAATATAATATCATTTTTATTTCAAATATGTCTCTTTTTAAAATCATAGCGCTTTCAAATTTATACACTTCGAAACCAAACATTTGAAATTATAACACTTTTAAAACATAATACTTTGAAATTCATAACTTCCAAACATTTCAATTTCGATAAAACATTTCAACTTCGATATATTTCAAGGCTTTAAATATTCCAAAATTCTAGAACTAAATTTGATAATTTCGATTCAACAACTAAATTTTCTATTATTTAGTTTTGAAATGTTTTACATAATAAATCCCTTATCATTTTAAAAAAAACTCAAATTCACCTTGACCCAAAATCAAGTTATAATAATTATACCTTTTAAAATTTCTAATTTAATAAATTTCACATCAACCTTTTTGAGTTTAATTCTTAAGTAAATTTAATTTCAAATAAATCTCCAATTTATCTCCCAACCTTAATTTATTTAAATCATTATACACTCTATATTAAAATAAAATTTAAATACTTACTCACATTTATTTTAATAAAAATCAAACTCTATTATTAAACTTAATTTTTTATTTAACAACTTATACCTAGCTTAAATTCAAGCATTTAGTTATGTATAAAATAATATTTATATAATATCAAAAATAAATATTCATTAAACCATATATTTCGTTCCAAAACCATAGAAATCATTTTCAAAATATTTAGATATAGACCACGGTGTCTGTGTAAAATTTTCTACCCTATGGTCAAGTGATACGGATGTTTATCATTTCAATCCGTAATTTAAAATAAAAGTACGGTTGTGTATCATTTCAAACTGCAATCCCGAATGAAATAAAAATGCATAACAACTTGCAGTTTATAACAATATAAAATACAACATCCATTCATCCAATATCAATCATCAATCATTTATCACAATCATCATCCAATTAAATCAATAACATCAATATAAACAGATAATAAACAACAGGTATTTACTGGCAGTTTATATTCAATAATAAATTAAGTAACAATTTAACTGGCAGTTTATATGCAATAATAAATTAAACAACTATTTAATTCAATAAATTCAATTTAACTGAAATGATGATAAAAATATGCTAAACAGTCATAAATAAATTTCTAATCACATCAGAAAATAATTCAACACACATAAGAAAATTTAGAAGTTGTGAGTGGGTTAAAACACTCACCTTTTTGAATTTAAATTGAATTTAAATCCAATTTAAACCCAAAATTTTAATAGCCTTAGAATTTGTCCAAACTAAAGTCAAAATATCTGGAATTTCGATACGATCGCAGCAGAACAAACTGCGCATGAATCGGACCTCGTATGCAAAAGTTATTCGAGTTAGAACATTTGAGAATCAAAAATTAAGATTAATAAAATAATAAACTAATACATGTCATCACTTACTTATTCCAAATCAGAAACACTAACGCATGTTGCTTAACCTATGCACGGCCGCCATCTTTCGCATGCCACGATTTGAACGCCGATCGCCACGGCCAGCCGCGGCCAACACACCCTCACCAGAAGAACCCCCTCACCTCCGCCCCACCTCGACGCAGTCGCCACGTCGATCCAGGCCAGAGAGAACGCACAGCCACCACATGGATTTCGAATGAACAGCCTCAGAATTCGTTCAAACAAGTGTCAGAATGTTCGAAAGCGGAATAAACCGCGCGTGAATCGGACCACGTATGCAAAAGTTATTCGAGTTAGAACATTTGAGAATCAAAAATTAAGATTAATAAACTAATACACGTCATCACTTACTTACGTTCCAAATCATAAACCCTAACGCATGATGCTTATCCCACGCACGGCCGTCATCTTTCGCATGCCATGATTTGAACGTCGATCGCCAAGGCCAGCCGTGGCCAATGCGCCCTCACGCGAAGAACCCCTTCACCTCCGCCCCACCTCGACGCAGTCGCCACGTCGATCCAGGCCAGAGAGAACGCACAACCACCACATGGATTTCGAACCCTAATCGAATTTTATAGCTCAATCCAGCCATTAACTTCACAAACGAACAACTCCGATGGACTACGCTCCATCTACTCTACGCGATGGTACCCTTGATTCAACGATCGGACGAAGTTCATCAACGTGTGATGAACGATCGTGAATAGTTCAACGTTTTTCGGCCACGTTGAAACTCAAATTGAAAAAAACGAATTATATATTTGACTTGCGCTCTTCGAGAGTTTCAATTCTATATATAATTCGATGTAGTTTGTGGAGTTTGAAATTTTGATTTGATTTTTAATTGTAATTGGATCTAGAATTTGACTGTCTGCCATTGAGGAGGAGAGACAGCTGAATTGTAGGTAGAGAAGAATGAACATAAGAAATAGGCTAGGGTTTATAACGAGGTGTGTGTGTGTGTGTGTGTGTGTGTGTGTGTGTGTGTGTGTATGCAATGCTGAAATTAGAATGGATGGACACGATTGGATTGAAAACTAAACGCCAAATGGCCCGAAAAGCCCGCTCTGGCTCCGGAATGAAAATAAGTCTACCCATATATCGAAATAGATGTTTTAAAATAATTTAAAATCAATGGATTAGGTTTCAGGTCCAAATTCCATCGTACGAAGAAGTTATGCTAAAATCAAGTTATTTCCAATTGATTTCAATTGATTTTAATTAAACTGATTTCAAGGCGTTTCGAGTCCGTACGATCAAATGAAATGTCCGATCGCTACAAAACTTGAAATCCTAAATAATTCACCATTACAGATCCGATGAAACTGGTTTCGTCAAAATCCGAGTCAATGGCCAAAATGGCTATTTTTACATTAATCAAATAAATTAATAATTAATTAATTAAATCAATTTTTCATTTTCAATTCGATAATAGACAAATTTCATCATTTTTGATTCCTTGCTAATTTACAATGATTTAAACAAATTTAAATATCAAATTAGTGTTGATAAATTAATCAATTTCAGTGTTAACTTCAATTTCATTAATTCAAAATTTATAAATTTAATTTTCAAAAATTCTATTCAATTTACTTTTCATTCTATTATTCAATTCATTATTACCAAACAGATGAAATTAATATTGGATTCATAATCTATTACATTAATGTTCTCACATTCCATCTTAGTTTCAATTAACGTAATCTTTTAATATTTAATTCCACTCATTTGCAATTAATCCAATTATTTAAATATAAATTCCAATAAATTAATAAATCCTGACTTCCATTCCTTTTATTCAACCAATTGTCATATTTTGAATAAAATTAATGTTATCTCCCATTATTTGCTAAATTTTGATTAACAAAATATTTCATTAAGATTTATTGCAATTTTTACCAAATTTAAATTAACATGCTAAATAAATAGGTAACATAAAATATTTTTTACCACTACTTTCAATCATGCTTATAAGTTATTATTCCCAAACAATTGTTACAATTCTTTACATAACACAAATTTCATTCAATCATCATTAACAATATATTATTTCATTAGTTAATTAAATATTCACATTTGTTTTCGAACATTCAATTGATAACCAAGCATAACATTTTATATTACTTCAACTGATTGGAATTTAATTCGAGTTTTTAGTAATTAACATTAGTTAACATTAACTTCCAGTCTAATTATTATTTCATTATTAAATTACAAATTTTTATTTCCTCCAATATTAAATAACAAAATTTAATTAAATTAATAATTTAAATTATTGAAAATTTACGGGTCGTTACAAATCTTCTTCTGGTATATTCATGGTGACTGAATCCCACCAATCCATTGCAGCTTTCTGAAGTTGACGTGATGCCAATAATTTCTTTTTGAAGTTGTACCCCAATCAGGCTAAGGTGTTCGCTCAACCAAAGCTTTAATACCAACTGTAACGACCCACCTTTCTGACCCCTAAGAACAACACTTAACACATCCTCAGTGTTCGTGTGTCGTTGCCCAAGCATCGGAAAGATGATTTGTCATGGGGTAAAAAAAGAGCAAAATAGAAAACCTCACAACGAAACTGACAAATAAAAATAACAAAAATAGTACATCTGGTTACTCCTTAACAGGGAGTTATCAAAATTACACAAAATACTACAAATCAGCCTAGGTAGTTATAACGTCCCGCGTTTACAAGTGCTAAAACAAAATACACTTACACAAACTACAAAGTACATCATAATAAGAAGATGAAAAGCCTCCTACTAGGATGTCGTCTTCACAGAGCCCATCAAAGACCTGCTACTCTCGGAGTACTCAAATAAAAATGAGTACCCGAGAGTTCATGAAAACAAACAACTGGGGTAAGACGACTTTTTTTGGTATGAGTAAAACTTTAAACAAAGGTATGTGATTAAACACAAACATACGAGACCACGCCGCTAAACACGGAACGGGTCTTCCCTCACATGAATTAACATCCAGACGTGAAGAATGGATAAATAACTAAACATCGCGAAGAGTGGTTGACTCTTCCTGATTAAATTAAGGAAACAAATTCAAAGGTTCGAATCAGATAAAAAAGGAAAATCTCTAACAAATGACTAGGAAGGCGCACCACCCTTGAGTATACCTCTAGTAATATACTTCTGAGAAGCTCATATACTCTGTGACACTTCTTGGACAATACCAAGCCAGACCCTGCCAAAACTTACCGAGTATCCGAATATTTCACATCTAATATTGCTACCGAATCTAATATAGATGAGATGTGAAAGTACCCTAATGGGAGTAACCCCACATAGCTTGGCTTCTTCTTGCATTTTAGATTCATTCATTTGCGATATAGGATATCAATGCTCGACGGAGCAACATACCGTCTTAGAATGGCGATAATAAAGAAGCTGAAGTAACCAATACCTGAGAAACCAACTATCGAGGATTTAAAACGATCTTATATGGAAATTAATTTTTGTATGCTTATCACCACTCGCCGAATTCAAACTGTACTGTTTCTTGGTTAACAATAATACCGGACAAGTCAAGGTAGTGTTACCCGAAGTCATATCTCACGATTATTCTTAACTTTAGAAATAGAGACAAGTCTACCTCTTCGATGTTTAGTGCTAATTTTACAAATAAATCATTTTCATACAAGTGTATCGCTTTATGGAAATTAATCTATTTCCATAAACAATTCAAACTTTTTTCTTTTAAAAAAACCCGAATAAAAGAATGCGGATCACAGATCTTAAGGCTAGGATTAACACTAAAGGGGGGTGAATAGTGTTTATAAAGAATCACTAAATCTTTTTGAGTTTATGTTAATTTAGAAACAGATGTGTGCAATCTACAGATATAGGGATAATCACAGAAACAAACACAGATGCAGAAATAAAATAAAAGTTGTAAAGGAAAGAACACACCGGATTTTATACTGGTTCGGAGTTACCCTACATCTAGTCCCGCAACACAAGTACGGATTTCCTTTCAAAAGCAATTGTACAATTACACCCTCGATTTCAAGGCTAAGAGGTACACCCTCCCGAATTTCAATCCTCTGGGTAGAGATACTTGATTTCCGGGCCACAAGTTTACCCAATTGATTTACCAAGGCTACAATCACACCTTTTCTCGCTTGATTGATTTTCAAGGCCACAATCACATACTTTCTCGCTTAATAGATTACAAAGAAGTCTATAACTCTTAATAGCACTGAGAACCTTGTTTAGATAGTGATAGAGAATCAAACTAGAAGTAATCGAGTATGATTCAATATTGATTTCGGCAGAGTAATGGTAAGAGTATGTATTAAGAAATGTGGAAGAAGAAGAGGAGTGAAAAACCAGAAAATCTTATATAAAATTCGTTGAAACTAACCTACATTTATAGAAGAACAACAGCTATGTCCATTCATGAAGAGTTATGGCGAATAGACACTTCTTTTGAAATTTAAAATTTGAACTCAACTGACAGCATGTCGACATGATCACCATAGGCATGTAGACATCCAAAGCAATTTTTGATGATTTGATTTTCTTTGAAAATAACATTTATCTTATATTAAAACTATTTTAAACTTTTCTAATATACTTGACTATAGTTAAAATTCATAAGTAAATATAGAGAATAATATATATATAATTTAACTATAACTTTATATTTAAATCTTAAGTATAAATTTTTAAAAGTTAAATATATTATTTTAAAAGATAGTTTAAAATCAGGAGTAATTCTGACTTTGAAATTAAAGATAATTTTGACGCTAAAATTATTTAAAATCAGGATAGAGGTTTTTGATGCTTTTAAAAGGAAGGTTTTGAAAACATTTTGAAAACAGGATATAATTTTGGAAAATCATTTCGAATAAAAAGTTAGCGGATATAAAACAATATTCCACTAGATTTTTAGTAGATTCCATCCTACTTAGGGTTCCATCCCTTTAACAGGCTCGAAATGGATTCCATTCCACGTATAAATTAGATTTTAAGATGCTAGTGCTTTTCTATGAGTTTTAACAAAATTTCTAATTAAAGAATAAATTACTTCAATTCTTGAACTCTTGATATTCTTGATACTCATGAGTCTTCAATCTTGATATCTTGAATCTCTATACCGTACAGTCTTCATTCTTGGTACCTGCGTGGTTAAAACCTGCATATACATATATCTAAACTTAT
Source organism: Allium cepa (assembly GCA_030765085.1). NCBI lineage: Eukaryota > Viridiplantae > Streptophyta > Magnoliopsida > Asparagales > Amaryllidaceae > Allium > Allium cepa. The sequence continues at coordinate 507,967,377 of CM060932.1, read as the reverse complement.
AATGTTAGTATTTATATTTTATAATCTATTCTAAGGTTGTTGTCATCAAAAACCATCATCTCACGGATTAACAATCTCCCCCTTTTTGATGATGACAACCCTTCTTTATAAAATATTATTTCTATCCTAATAACTCCCCCTTAATCTATAACGCCCCCTTAATTTATGCCTAACTAACCTATTTTATATTTCTCCCCCTTTGTCATCAACAAAAACAAACTCTAAACTTTATAACTCTAAACTATATAACTCTCCCTAATTCTAATATACTATGTGATTATAATAATGGTGTTATCATAAATAATCAACACTTAGATCTAATAATAAATCTAATCCTAAACTACTAACTATCTTAAGTATATAATAACCGTATAGTTACATGTATTAATAAGAAGAACACATATAAGAACACAATTAGTTTATTAATCATATAGTTGTATGTACATTTTTCGTTGTAAACGTAAGAAGGAATAAACAACAATGGTAAAGAAAGAGAAGAAACTAATGTGTGTTTTTAAACATAGGAGATCTATGAATCAAACAGTTTGGATAGTGGAAACAGAAATTTCCACGTTGTTCGACAAGATTCTCATTCTTGTCAAAACACATTTCTCCAACACACACGACTTGGTCATCATCCTCCGCGTGCACTTCTTCCATGGGTTCTTCTTCTTCTTCTTCTTCTTCGTTGGCCTCTTGATTGAGTGAAGAATCTTCATCAATCAAGATAGGGCTGGCTTGATTATCCATTATAAATTTTTGCAAATTACTAAGAATCTTGCCTTGCTTCTCTTGTTCCTTTGCCATACGGAGTTGAATCACTTGAATTTCAGTTATCATCTGAAGTGCATCTTTCGGAGATTCCTCTATTTTAGTCACCCGAGCGAGAGTAGTACGTTGAAATAGACTAGACGTAGGAGAGGGGAACGAAAAGGTTGATTTTATGTTTGATTTAAAAGTGGGGGCCATTGACTATTTGATTTCAGAGAGAAGAACAGAAAGATAACAGAAATGATGAATAGAATTTCGAAAATGCGAAGAATATATAACCAATTATTTTGAATTTTGGTGGGTAAAGAATTTAAAAAAGAAAAACATTGCATGTCGACATGGGTATATAGGGGATGTCGACATGGTCCTTTTTATTTTTACTATTTGATTTATTTTAATGTTAATTATTAATTATACTTGTTATTTACATTTTATATTTCAGTTATAGAACAAATACCTAATTCTCTTCTAAATTCAGTAAATATTGATTCATTTAAGGATTTTGTTAAGATATTAGCAATTTGATTGTCAGAATTCATATAATCGAGAGTAACTACTTCCTTACTTATATTATCTATGAGAAAATGATGTCTGATATCAATATGTTTAGTTCGAGCATGTTGAGTAGTATTTTTGGATAAATTTATCACACTCGTACTGTCACAATAAATCGGTGATTTTGAAAATTTTAAACCAAAATCTTTTAAAGTTTGTTGCATATATATTACTTGAGAACAAGCCAAAGCAGCAGAAATATACTCTGTTTCAGTTGTTGATAAAGAAACTGTGTTTTACTTTTTACTAAGCCAAGAAACTTGAGAATGCCCCAAAAGGTGACAAGTCCCACTTGTGCTTTTTCGGTTTGATTTACAACCAGCATAGTCAGCATCACAGTAAGATATTAAGTCAAAAGAATCATTTTTAGGGTAAAATAAACCATAATCAGATGTGTGTTTAACATATCTTATGACTCATTTTATGGCTTTTAAGTGGGTCTCTTTAGGTTGGGATTGATATCTCCCACAGAGACAAACACTATGCATGATATCAGGTCTACTGGCAGTAATATAGAGTAGTGATCCAATCATTCCTCTATATAATTTTTGATCTACATCTTTCGAGAGATCTTCTTTACTACGGTACTCATTGGTTGCCATGGGAGTGGGTTTTCCACTCGCAGTAGTCACACCAAATTTACTAATTAGGTCTTTAGCATATTTTTCTTGACTGATAAAGATACCATTATCTAATTGTTTTATTTGTAATCCTAAAAAGAAATTTAATTCACCCATATGACTCATCTCAAACTCTTTTGTCATTATTTCAGAAAATTCTTTATTCATTTCAAAATTAGTTGATCCAAAAATGATATCATCTACGTAAACTTATACTAGTTGAATATCATTTTCATGTCTTTTAATAAAAAGAGTATTATCTACTTTACCAATTTCAAAATTAGATTGTAATAAATAAGATCTTAGTCTATCATATCAGGCTCTAGGAACTTGTTTTAGACCATATAAAGCTTTCTTAAGTTTGTAAGCATGATTTGGTAATTTATCATTTTCAAAGGGTGGTGGTTGTTCAACATATACTTCTTCTTTTACAAATCCATTTAAAAAAAGTACTTTTAACATCCATTTGAAATAATTTGAAATTATTATGATTTGCGAAAGCAAGTAGAATCCTAATGGCTTCCAATCTTGCTACGGAAGCAAAGGTTTCATCAAAATCTATTCCTTCTTCTTGACAATAACCTTGAGCGACTAATCGAGCTTTATTTCTAACTACCCTCTCCTTGTTCATTCATTTTATTTTTATAAACCCATTTAGTTCCAATTATAGTTTTCAGGTCAAGGAATAAGTTCTTAAACATCATTTCTAGTAAATTGATTTAATTCTTCTTGCATAGCCAAAATTCATGAATCCTCAGTTGATGCTTCTTTTGGATTTTTGAGTTCAATAGTTGATATAAAAGCTACATTACTCATTTGACTTAGTTGATTTCTAGTTTTAACAAAAGATTGCATATCTTCCAGTATATTTTCTATAGGATGATCATTTAAAAGTTTTGTCCTTTTATTAAGATGATTAATTTCATTATTAGTTTCAAATGATTCTTGATTTTGAGTGATTAAATCCTCTTCATCATTTGTATCTTCAAAAATTTTGAAATTTTCATCAAATGAAACATGCATTGTTTCTTCAATGGTGTTAGTTTTTAAATTAAACATTCTGTATGCTTTACTTCTATTAGAGTATCCGATAAAGATTCCTTTGTCGGATTTAGGATCAAATTTATCTAAATTATCTTTTATATTTAAAATAAAGCATTTACTTGAAAAAATTCTGAAATAAGATACCTTAGGTTTCTTTGAATAAAGAAGTTCGTAAGATGTCTTATCAGTTAGAGGTCTAATTAAAATTCTATTTAAAATATAACAGGCGGTAGCAACTGCTTCTACCCAAAAATTCTTTGGTAAATTACTATCTGAAAGCATAGTTCTTGCACACTCTTGAATCGTCCTATTTTTACGTTCTATTACTCAGTTTTGTTGTGGAGTTCTCAAAAATGAAAAATTGTGAGTTATTCCTTTTTATTGCAGAATTCCTCAAACTTTTCATTTTTAAATTCACCACCGTGATCACTTCGAATAGTTATAATTTTTAGAGAAAATTGATTTTGAATTCTTTTTGAAAAGGTCTTAAAACATTCAAAAGTATCACTATTCTGTTTCAAAAATATTGTCCATGTAAATCTAGAATAATCATCTACAATTATAAAAACATATTTACTATGATTTATTGACAAAATTTGAGATCGACCAAATAAATCAAGATGAAGTAATTCAAGAGGTTTTGAATTTGAAATCATATCTTTTAATTTAAAGGAACTTTTTCTAAGTTTTCCTAATTGACATGCATCACATAAACTATCTACTTTAAAATTCATTTTGGGGAGACCTCTTACTAGATCATGTTTTGACAGTCTAGATAAGAGTTTGAAATTCAAATGCCCAAATCTCTTATGCCAAATCCAAGGGTCACTTGTATTTACCAACAAACACAGGTTATCATTTGAAACTTTCATACTAAGAATATAAATATTCTTTTTCCCGACTCCCTCAAATATTATGGTTGAATTATTATCTTCGATGTAACATTTATCATTTTCAAATTTAATTTTATATCCTTTATCGCAGAGTTGACTTATACATAGCAGATTATGTTTTAGATTCTTAACTAGTAAAACAGTAGCAATAGTAGAAGTTTCAGAATTATCGACTTTGCCGATGTCAATCACATATTCTTTTGAATTGTCTCCAAAGTTAACCAGTCCTCCGTCTTTGTATATAATATCATTCAATATTTCTGGGTTGCCAGTCATGTGTCTAGAGTACCCACTATTAAGTGTCCATTTGTTCTTTCTGATCTGCACAATTTGTCCGTTGTGGATTGATTCCTCAACAGCCATAAAGCATGATTCCTGCACATCAAACAATTTTGATAGATAACTCGAATTTGAATATTGATTATATGCAGACTCATGAAACAATGATGATTTGAATATTTCTAAACTAGTATTAACAAATATAGCCATTTTAAAAAAAAAATTCAAAAATCAGATTATGAAACTTTGAAAACCTCGCTCCGATACCAATTGAAAGAAATGCGGATTACGGATCTTAAGGCTAGGATTAACACTAGAGGGGGGTGAATAGTGTTTATAAAGAATTACTAAATCTTTTTGAGTTTATGTTAATTTAGACACAGATGTATGCAATCTATAGATACAAAAACAAACACAGATGCAGAAATAAAATAAAAGCAGTAAAGAAAAGAACACACCGGATTTTATACTGGTTCGGAGTTACCCTACATCTAGTCCCGCAACATAAGTACGGATTTCCTTTCAAAAGCAATTGTACAATTACACCCTCGATTTCAAGGCTACGAGGTACACCCTCCAGAATTTCAATCCTTTGGGTAGAGATACTTGATTTTCGGGCCACAAGTTTACCCAGTTGATTTACCAAGGCTATAATCACATTTTTTCTCGCTTGATTGATTTTCAAGGCCACAATCACACCTTTTCTCGCTTAATAGATTACAAAGAAGTCTATAACTCTGAATAGCACTGAGAACCTTATTGAGATAGTGATAGAGAATCAAACTAGAAGTAATCGAGTATGATTCAATATTGATTTCGGTAGAGTAATGGTAAGAGTATGTATTATGAAATATGGAAGAAGAAGAGGAGTGAAAAACTAGAAAATATGATTTAAAATTCGTTGAAACTAACCCCTTTTTATAGAAGAACAACAGCCATGTCCATTCATGAAGAGTTATGGCGAATAGACACTTCTTTTGAAATTTAAATTTTGAACTCAACTGACACCATGTCGACATGGTCACCATAGGCATGTCGACTTCCCAAAGCAATTTTTGATGATTTGATTTTCTTTGAAAATAACCTTTATCTTATATTAAAACTATTTTAAACTTTTCTAATATACTTGACTATAGTTAAATTTCATAAGTAAATATAGAGAATAATATATATAATTTAACTATAATTTTATATTTAAATCTTAAGTATAAATATTTAAAAGTTAAATATATTATTTTAAAAGATAGTTTAAAATCAGGAGTAATTTTGACTTTGAAATTAAAGATAATTTTGAGGCTAAAATTATTTAAAATCAGGATAGAGGTTTTTAATGCTTTTAAAAGGAAGGTTTTGAAAACATTTTGAAAACATGATATAATTTTGAAAAATCATTTTGAATAAAAAGTTAGCGGATACAAAAAAATGTTCCACTAGATTTTTCGTAGGTTCCATCCTACTTAGGGTTCCATCCCTTTAACAGGCTCGAAGTGGATTCCATTCCACGAATAAATTGAATTTTAAGATGCCAGTGCTTTTCTATGAGTTTTAACAAAATTTCTTATTAAAGAATAAATTACTTTAATTCTTGAACTCTTGATATTCTTAATACTCATGAGTCTTCAATCTTGATATCTTGAATCTCTATATTGTACAGTCTTCATTCTTGGTACATGCATGGTTAAAACCTGCATATACATATATCTTAACTTATAATGTTAGTATTTATATTTTATAATTTATTCTAAGGTTGTTGTCATCAAAACCATCATCTCACGGACTAACGCCGAATTCGTGCTTGGTTTCACATTACAAGTATTAGCTTTAAAACACATTATTAAAAGAGTTTAATGATTTTGAAACATGATTATAAATAGGATATATTCACTTAAAACATCCTTTTTATACTTATTAATTAACTTTAAAACTTCATTAATTAACTTGATAAATTCACTTTAATGCCCTTTAATTAAAAAGGGTAAATTACCTTTTTAAAACACCGTTAATTCAATTAATAATATAATTAATTAATTTCAAATTAAATAATAATTAAATATCATTATTTAAAAGTGATTAATTTAGTTTAAACTTTATTTAAGAAAACATTTATTTAAGGTTAAGCAGATTAATTAACCTTTAAAACGTCGTTAATTAAAAAGGGTTAATTAATTTTAAAATATCTTTAATTAATAAATTATTTAATCTTAATCCACTATTGTCAAAAGATTAATTAGTCTTAAACATCATTAAATAAAATGATTAATTAAAATTAAAACATAATCAGCCAAGTAATAGGTAAGATTTAAAACACATTATTAACATGTCAATTAGTTAACTTTAATCCTTATTTATTAAGAATAATTAATCGAATAATTAATTTAATTAAATAATCAATATTAAAACAATTAATTATTTTTGGTAACATCATTAATCAAAACTTGTTTAACTCGCAAAGTAATTCCAAGAATGATTTTTCCGAAAGTGCCGATATAGCGACATCGCTATACGGTCGGTTCGAATTTCGAGCATATGACATTTGCAACAGAACCACACTTCACATAACCAAGGTATGAGCATAAATACATAATGATTTATAATAACATAACATATATCAAACGTTTAATAACAATGGCATAAGTTTGTGTACTAGATTTACATATAACCAAAAGTTCGCTTACTAACTTTCAAATTCGACTATTATTCAAGCAACAAACCAAAAATAGACCGAATCATCATTACAACCATATGATAAACTTTCAATAGCTACAAGTAGAGGCATGGATATAGTTTAAACTTGGTGTTCAAAGATCGAAGCTTTACTCACCGTAACGCTTACTAACCTGAATGGAAATCACACTAACTCTCCGAAAATATCTAGGATTAAGCTTTAATTTGATTTGGTGGATCTCCTATGGGCATTTAGGCTTGGCTCTAGAGTATGTGGGGCTCATCCATAGGGGTATGTGGGGTGTAGGATCTTTTTTTTTGAGTTTTGGTAAGAGGAGAAGTGTAATGGAGAGAGAAGTTTTTTTAGTAAACTTGCTTTAGGAAGAAGTGAAAAGAAATGATTTTTTTAAAAGTATTTAGAAGCCATGAAAACTCAGGAAAGAACATAAATGAAGTTTTGAAAGTGAAGATAGAAATGAGAAAGATAAGAAAAGAATTAGGAAATTAACTTTTATACTAATGGATAAATCAAATTACCAAAACGCCCCTCATCCTTTACCTCCATTCATATGCTTCCACCTCATCACCAAGCCTCCCTCCTTATACACATGCTAAGAAACATGTTTAATTATGTTTGTATTTTAAGTTGCCAAAGTGTCAAATCTTGTCTCCCCTGATGTGACTATTTTCTATTTTTTTAGCCAAGTTAATTAATTTAATTAAACCTAATTATACTATCTTAACCCATGTTATATAATTAGTCTATGAGTGCATATATATATATATATATATATATATATATATATAAGAAAGTGTGTACAACATTTCAAATAACATTTATACAATGAAACGTTGAAAATTCAGAAAACAGTTTCCGGTCATATTTTCTGTTTTTCTTTGAACTATTTAGTTTTGTAAACAAAATTTTAAAATGATTTTAATATCATTAATTAATATTTAAATTTTGTTTATTTGATTATTAAAATCCATTATATAAATATTTAAAAATTATTTAAATATTCAAATACAAAGCAATTAATTTATGGGTTATTACATTTAGTATATCTAGCCTCGGTTTATTTGATTTAGGTGTATGTATATAAAAAAAATTCATGAATAATACCTATAGGCGATCGGTGTACACATTTGTGTGTGTAGTAGCCATGCTTCATATTCCCCCCACGTAAGCCCGCATGGCAGTGCATGGATGATATATCTGGCCTTAGTTTTTCTAAGTTATGCATATGTAATATTATTAATATCAATAAAAAAATTCAAATAAAGAGAGAGTAAGAAATTGAAACCCAAGCACTATTTTCACTTGTTTGATTTGATTTATTATTCAAGAGAAATGAAAATACCACTTTGAAAAAATTGATAATCAACTAAGAATCCATTTCATTGTTACACTATGTTATCAACCGAAACAAATAGCCAAACTAGAGTTTAATTATGATGATAACTTAATTTTGGTTGGACGTTTAGACGAGCAAAATGACTAAAATTTCATGATGATGACCAAAACTTATATTTAATTTATTCGTGTCAATTTGAAAGTAAATTCTTCATTTGTAAATATTTTCAAAAACTTGCATGTATATCTTTGTAAATAAATCTTGCATTTAGGAATGTTTCATACTGCATTCGGATTTTGTGGGTAATATCCGCTGAAAACCCCCACGAGACTAGGAAAACCTAGAGGTTTAACGGCTTATTGCATACGCTCAAAAAAATTGTGTTTTCTACGAAAATGGATTTATCTTAGTTTTAATTTATTCGAGGATGAATAAAAAGATAAGTGTGGGGGTATTTAAAGTGCACGTAAATGTGCATATTTTTACATCCACGTTTAATTTAATTTAATTAAATAAATGAGCATATAGGGTAATTTAACATGTTTAAACCAAAATTTAAATTATTTTCAAATCATCATTTATTCATCTTCACATAAGGGCAAAATGGTCATTTTGTGTATGATTCAATTTGAGAAAATTTTGCTTGGACATTTGTATGTTGTTTTGTAGGAATTTGGATTCAAAATGGAAGTCTTCATGGAAATATGTATGAACAAGAGTTAGAAGGCAAATGAAGATGGAAATAAATCAATCCATGCAACTTGAAGGATCCCATCTATCCACTTACCATGATCTTCAAGTAGGAACTAACGAACATGTTAATGGGAATTAAAAGCACATGCACATTTAGTGGAAGATTAGTTACATGCTAATGATAAGTTGTTGGCCACACTTCCTTAGGGGTAATTTGGGTAGTCCCATAAAAAAGTGGATTAGGGTTTTAGGTATATATAAATACCCCTTATGTTTCATGTATAAATACCCCTTAGGGTTTAGTGGTAGCCACAAATTTTATGAGAAATAAAATGGCTTCCTAAGCCTTTTTTCTTCTTTTCTTCTTTGCTATTTTATTTTCATGCTCTTTTTTATTTACATGCTCTTTTTCTTTTCATGTTAGTAGTTAACTTTAATTTATGCAAGTAGTTTAGCTCTCTTTTTATTTTAATTAGCTTGCATTTCTTTTGTTTTCTGTGTTGAAATCTACATTTGCTGAAATGATAAAAAACATGAAAAGCTAAAACCCTTCAATTTAGGGGTAATGAAGCTCTATTAATCATGTAGATCCAACATATTTATTAATTTATGATCTTTTTTTGTGCTTAATGAAAATGTTTGATGTGTTATATATTCTGTTGATTAACTTTGAATTTGATAGCTTATGTTGTTGACACCGAATAAGCTAGGCTTAAACAAACATAAACGCAAATTACATCTTCATATACATATGATTTTGGTAATGAAGTGGATTTAGAACCAAAATTTGATGGTCTATATTACTAATTAATTGTAAATAGATCATGCTTGGAACAGATTTTATTTTTAACTTCATTATCATTTTCATGAGAGTTCACAAGTGGTTTGGATGGTGTGCTATAATTTGATGGTTTATTTTGGGCTAATTAATAGCACAAATAGACCATATGTATGATGAATACATCAACTAAATTCACTAATGACCAAAAATAGAGATCATAATTCTCATATTTTTATTCAGTTTCTTTTGTTAGCTTTTTTTTTTTTTTTACATTTTTTAGCTTAACCAACTTCAAACTTTTGGTTAATTTGATTGAGTAGAATTTAAAATCACTTCATTTCCCTTCGGATCGATCCATACACGCCACGTACTAAAATTGTACACTGTGTGCTTGTGGATATTTTTATTACAATTTTCCACCGATTTTCTAATTCGATAAAAAAATCGTCGATTCAACAATAGCTCATATGCTAGCATGAAACAAATAACACTGGATAGGTCCTCATGTCCTTGTCATATGTTTCCCATGTGCAATCCTCCCAATATGTGCTCCACTAAACACATATTAGCTTCACCACCTTGTTCTTAAGCCATTTCTTATCCCGGTTCATTATCTGAATCGGCCTTCGTACATATATCATGTTCGGATTTATGACCAAATCCTCTACTACCCTCAAACTAACTACTACTCCTGTATCTTTAATGCATTTTCGTAGATGTGATATGAGAAACACATATTAGATCCCTGCAAAAATACTAGACTGTTCCAGCTTATATGCCACCTTCCTAATCCTTTCCATTATTGGAAACGACCTTACATATCTAGGTGCTAGCTTCCCAAAGCACATTACGCCTTTCATTGAAGAAATCTTTACAAACACCTGATTGCCAACTGCGAACTCTAGTTCTCTTCGCCTAGCATCATCATAACATTTCTGCCTTGACTGCGCTTCTCTCATCCTAGCCTAGATCAGCTCTACTTTCTTTATAGCTTTGTTGACTACATCTGGACCTACCATGATTCTATCCTCCACCTCTGACCAACATGCAAGCGACTTACACGGTCTTTCATACAATGCTTCAAATAGAGCTTATCCAATACTGCTCTGGTAGCTATTGATGTATGAAAAATCTAACAAGTGTAAATAATCTTCCCAAGATTGTAATGGCCCATAATTTAATCACTTTAAATATAAATATTTAATATATTTTAAAACTAATAATTTATGGAATTTATAATTTAAATAAAACTCTTTTTAATACTAAATAGTGACGGTGAAATGATTTTTAAATTTTTTTACAAAAATATTTAGTTTAAAGAAAAATAGAAAATGTGACTGGAAATCATTTTTTGAATTTTCAATTTTTCATCATCGAAAAGTTATTGAAAATGGTGTGGACACCTTAGTTAACAAATACACACTCATAATTATAATATATAAGTATGGATTAGTAACATAGAAAAGGTAAAAATATATGTTTACTTAAGCAATAAGAAGAAGTAGTAAGATGTGACATATTTACAAAAATTTAAATAAAAAATGAAATAAAAAGGAAATGTCACATTTCATCACATCTTTGTACAAGGTAATGTAAAACATGGTGGACAGACAGGGGCTTTCATGTGTTGCATGTGGAATGGGCAAGGAGGGGAGGTGATGGTATGGAGCATAATGAGGAGAGGGTATGTAAGGAAGGCTATTTTAGTAATTCACACATTTCACTTTTTATAAAAACAGTTCTCTTTATTTTATTTCTCATTTTCCATTCAAACATCCACCTTCTTTCTCAAGCTTCTAAAGCATCCATCCATGGCTTCCTATGTTTCAAACTTGAAAAAATCCATTCTTTTTCACTTCTTTCTTAAGTGAAATCACTAAAGAAAATTTCTTTCTCCTATACGCCTCCTAACTAACCAAAACAAGACAAATATCTCCTCAAACCAATCATAGCCAAGACCTATAACCCCTTGGTCGAACCATCTTTAGAGTCTAAAAATCATCTTTAGCAAGAAAAATTCAAGTTCTAGTGTTGATTTAGAGTTTGGTTGAAGTCCTTGCTCATTTAAATGAGTAAATCTCACTTTTTAATAACAAGCTTAAACCTCTATTTCGGCAGTGAAAATATATGCAAGTTGCTTGTATTTATATTTGTTTGCAAATAATTGTTTGTTGTCTTGGTTACCCCTTTAGAAAGTTAACGTCTTTAGTAGTTAGTAAGTGATTTGGAGTTAGTTGAAAAAGTTCAAGTTGTTAATATTAATGATGCTATATACATGTTGTATTGTTGCTGTTTACCTTTGTATATATGCTCATACTTATACTAAATGATGCTTGATTAAACAAATGACATTGAAAGTGTTTACAGAATTGTCCATATAGCTTTATCACTATATTGACACTTTTGAAAACAATATCTCTTTTGGAATCCTTGATTTAAAACCTATTCTTGGATTTTGCAAGGTTAATTAATTACTTTGACAATGATGATAAGAACTTAATTAATCATCGTCATAATGATGATTTAAGATTAATTAATTATTTTAATAATGATGGTTTAATTTTAATTAATCATTTTCATAATGTTTTTAAGATTAATAATTACTTTAATAATGATGGTTTAATTCTACTTAATCATTTTCATAATGATGGTTTAAGATTAATTTATTACTTTAATAATGCTGATTAGAACTTAATTAATCATTTTCGTAATGATGGTTTAAGGTTAATTAATTACTTTAATAATGACAATTTAAACTTAATTAACATTTTCATGATGATATTTAAGGGTAACTAATTAATTAAATTAATAGTGTTTTAAAATTAATTAATCATTTTAACTAATGATATTTAAAGTAAATTAATCATTTTAATTAATGATATTTTAAAGCTAATTAATCATTTTAATCAATGATATTTGAAGTTAATTATTCATTTTGTTAATGATGTTTCAAAATCAATTAATCATTTTTAATAATGATGTTTTAAAGTTAATTATTCATTTAATTAACCATGCTTCAAAAGTTAACCAGTCATTTTGATAATGTTGTTTAAAGTTAATAATTGAAATGTGAGATCCTAGAACAAGTTTAGTTTTAAAAGTATAAAAGTTCGATTCGGTTATGGAAAAAAGTTTTAGACGATATCACTTATATGGAAAGGATTTAGTTATACTCTTAACACTAAATGTCAAGGCATGAACTCATTTCTATTTTGAAGGTTCAAAATGTTGTCAAGGCAATGCCTAGAGGTAACACTACCTTTACTTGCTCGGTTTCATTTTCAACCAAGGGATAGCACAAGTTTGGAGTCGACGAGTAGTGGTAGAAATATGTGATTTAGTTTCCATATACGATCATTTGTAATTTTCTCCGATAGTTTATTTATCAACTATCGGTTCAGCTTTCTTCATAGTGTATTGTCAATCTAAGACGTTTCGTTGCTCATTTGAGCGTTGTTATCCTTTTTTCGAAAATGACTAAAACTAGAAAGTGAGTGGGGATCAAGTTATGTGGGGTTTCTCCCAGTGGGGTATATTTATGTATAGTCTAGGTTGGTTCCGGTTATACGTGCAGTGAGATGTGAAATACTCGGATTCTTGGTAAGGTTGGCGAGGTCCAGCTTGGAGTTCCAGAGAGGAGTCACATGAGAGAATGACCCTCTCAAGTACAATGACTAGAGGTATACTTTTAGTAAGGAGGCGCACCCTCCTAGACATTTGTTGGAAAATTTCCCTTCTTTCCTTTGATTCTAAATTTTTAAATTTACCTCTTTCTTAATTGCATTGGTAAGTGTCGTGAGCACTTCACAATGTTTCATTATTTGTACCTATTACCGTGATTGGATGGTTTTATTATGAGGGGAACCCGTTTTGTAGTTGGCGGTGTGGTCTCACATGTTATGTTTATTTCCGCCCCTCTTTGTTAGAGATTTCCTCATACCAAACTTATTGTCTGACCCGAGCTGTTTTTTTGTTTACTCTTGGGTACTCAATTGTATTTGAGTAGTTCGAGAGTAGCAGGTTTCCTTTAGGCTCTTTGAAGACGAAGGGCGAGCAGAAGGCTCCTTTATCTATCCAGTTATGTATTTCCACTGTATGATTATGTATGTATATTTTGTATCAGAAAGTGTAAAGGCGGAATGTATAACTTCCTAGTCTGATAGTTGCAATACTTTTGCATAACTCTAATAACTTCATGTTAGGAGTAACCTGATGTGCAATATTATTGTTGTATTATATGTGACTGTTCCGATGTGAGACTTTTCTGTTCTGATCTATTATTTTATTTTACCCTATGACAACTCATCTATCAAACGCTTGGGCAACAACACATGAACACCGAGGTTATGTTAATTGTCGTTCTCAAGGGTCAGAAAGGTGGGTCATCACAAAGATCCTCCAAAGTCTAAAATGCAAGCCCTAAGAAAATCTTCCAGGAGCTTGTTAACCCTCTCGGTCTACCTATCTATCTGAGGATGGTATACAGTACTCATGCGAAGTTCTGACCCATAGCACTCTGCAAGTTATGAAAAAAATCACTAGTGAATAATGGATCACAATCGTTAATAATAGTGTTAGGCACCCCATCCAATCTCACTACTTCCCTTAGTATATCTCTACTAACTTCGGTGCGGTTCTTATAGCCTTTACAGGAATGAAATGGGCATACTTAGTTAGTCTATTCACTTGACCAAATGCTCTCATTCCCTGCCCACAATCTTGAAATACATCTACAAAATTCATAGATACTAAATCTAATTTCCAAACTGGAACATCCAAAAGCTGCAGAAGTCCACTTGGCTTTTGATGTTCTGCCTTTACTTGTTGGCATGTAAGACATCTTCTCACATACTCTCCCGCATCTTTCTTCATCCTTCCCAGAAGAAACTCCTCTTCATATCATTATAAATCTTCATACCTCCAGGGTGTATGGTAAACTTTGATGTTGACATTCGTCTATCTCCGCAGTCCTTCCACACTCGGAACATACAACTTTCCATTCTTCCACAGTCTGCCACCTCTATCAGCACTGGATCCTTTCAGCTCGACTGCCTCAATTCCTATGTCTAATCTTCTTACTATATCTACACAGAACTCGTCTCCCTCTGCAATTCAGTTATTCTTTCTATCAGCACATGCCTGACTTCTAAGCATGCCAACATTTTGAAAGTATTTCTCGAACCTGCACTAGACCGAACTGCACATCACATGCAGACATTGTTTGTAAGACGACCTATTCCTCTATCATAGCTGAAACACAACTTTGTTGTTTTTTGGCTTAAGTCATCAGCTACTTTATTTCCTTTTGCTAGGGTATACTCTATCCCAAAATCATACGATGCTAGAAACTCTAACCACCTCTATCGCCTCATGTTCAACTACTTTTACGGGAACAAATATCTCAATGACTTATGGTCAGTATACAACTCAAACCTCTCTCATAAGAGATAATGTCTCCAAATCTTCAAAACAAAGACAACTGCTGTCAACTCCAAATCATAAGTTGGATATCAAACTTCATGCAGTCGCAACTGGCTAGATGCATAGGCAATCTCCTTGCTCTTATACATCAATACTGCACCCAAACCTGCTCTAGAAGGATTAGTATACACCGTCATCTCATCATTCCCTTCAGATATCTTTGACACATGCGCATTTGTCAATCGATGCTTTAATTACTGGAATCCCCTCTCACACTTCGGTGCTTAGATGAATTGCTCGCTCTTCCTGGTTAGATTTGTCATGAGCGCTGCAATACGAGAAAAGTCTTTAATGATTAGCCGGCCAACCCCAAGAAATTCTGCACCTCGATAACAATTTCAGGCCTCTTCCACCTATTCACTGTTAGTACCTTCGGTATTGGTTTTGATGATAACAACTATAGACATTATATAAAATATAGATACTATTGTTTTGTCAAATAAACAAGTATTGATTAAGAAGACTCTATAGTATCAATAACAAATTCAAGATGTTGATATCAAGATAGATTCAAGAATATGATAATTGAAGACTCATGAGTATTGAAAAGTTCAAGATTTTTCATGATATTTCAGATAAGTTATAGAGTCGTAGAATTTTTGTTAAAACCCTAATAGCACTTTCTTGATCCCTCTCTCCATTTCATTTTTAAACATTTTTCAAATATCCTGGTTTTCAAAATAATCTTACAAGCATCTATTCAAAATATTTCTCAAAATAATTTCTTAACCTTTTATATCTATAAAGATATTATATTAAGTTTTTAAGTATTTTTAATCTATTTTTTTTTGGTATTTTAGTTTACATCTTCCTTATGTTTATTTTTGATATTTATATTTTGATTTTAGATATTTACCTATAATTTATAACTATATTTATTTTATATATATTATTTACATTATATTGAATACTCTTATTAAATCTTTCAAAATTATTTTATAAAGTTTTGTTAAGATATATTTTGATTAAAATGTGTATAAACTATATCTAAATAATTCTATAAAGGATCAACTTATTTTACAAAGTAACGAATTTTCAAAATAATGTTTTAAAGTGTTTTTTAATCTTGTGAAGAGTATGTCGACATACTCTATCTCTTTATGTCGACACAGTGGTCATAATTTTCAAAATTCAAATTTGAATGGAAGTGTCTTTCATTATATCTCTTTACGAATGAACATGACCGTTGTTTCCCAATATATACTAGAATTCCAAATGAATTTTCAACATCTACTTTCTTATTCTTCTTTTCTCTTTTCACATTCTTTATTTCTAAATCAGTTTCTATCCAAACTCTGCCAAAATTCAACTAGAATCAAATTCAATCATCACTAGTTTGATTCTCCTTCATATACTCTCTGATTTCTCTCATCCATCTCACTCAAACCAAGTTTAAAGTGCTATTCAAGAGTTATATGATCAATTGTAATCAAGATCGAAGATCTGAGTATGTAAAACTCAATCAAACATACTGCTACACTGTTCGGTATGATTATAACTCATAAAATCAAATGCGTGTGTTTAGTAGCCCGTAAATCTAGTAGGTGTGCTTGTAGCCCGGAAATCAAGCGACTCAACCCAAAGGTTGGGATTCTAAAGGGTGTGTCCGTAGTCTTGAAATCGAGATTGTATTTGCATTTACTAGTTGAAAAGAAATCCACATAAGGAATTGTTTCGGACTGGATGTAGGGTAACTCTGAACTAGTGTAAAATTTGAAGTGTTCTTTCCTTTTTACTTTTACTGCATTTACTTTTATCTGTGCTTTGGTTCTGTGATTTTTAATTACATCATTCTAAGTAGAATCTTAAAGAATTTGAAAAATATTCATATAATCAATTAAACACTATTCATCCCCCCTCTAGTGTTAATTTAGCCTTAAGATCCCTATTCCGCTAACTCATGTTTGGTATCAGACCATTGGTTTTCAACGTGTTCATAATTTGGTTTTTGAAAAAGTTTTAATGGCAATCATTGATAATATTTTTAATATTACTTTCGAAAATATAATTTGCAAAATCATCATAATGTTGTTTCATAAATTTGCATCTATTCATTATAAAAAATCACATGAACTTTTGAAAAGGTATGAATTGTAGGAATAGATGTGTTACATGGCTTTTAATGAATAGACACCTGATGATCAAATTGTACAGATCAAAAAGGACCAATGGATATTGGATAGCGGATGCTCAAGGCACATGATTGGAAATTAATAGATTTTGAAAGATATAATTTACAAAAATGTGGATCAGTAAATTTTGGAGACAACTTTAAAGGATATGTGATTGGCAATGTCGATAATTCTAAATCTCCTACTATTTCTAATGTTTTGTTAGTTAGGAATGTAAAGCATAATCTATTGAGTGCCATTCAATTGTGTGATAAGGGTTTCAAAATTAAACTTGTAAAAGATAAATGTCACATTGAAGGTAATGAGTCAAACATTATCTTTGAAGATATTAGGAAATGAAACATCTATATATTAAGTATGAAATTCTCAAATGATATCTCGTGTCTTTTGGCTGAATCAAGTGATCCTCGGATTTGGCACAAATGATTTGGTCATTTGAATTTCAAACTAATATCTTAAATTGCTAAAAATGTTCTAGTTAGAGGTCTTCCCAAAATGAATTTTAAAGTTAATAACTTATGCGATGCATATGAATTAGAAAAACTTAAAAAAGTTCTTTTAAATTAAAAGATATGATTTCTACCTCTCAACCCCTTGAACTTCTTCATTTAGATCTTTTAGGCCCCTCACAGATACAATCTATAAATCATAGCAGATATGTTTTTGCAATCGTAGATGATTATTCTAGGTTTACCTAGACAATTTTCTTGAAACTTAAATGTGAAGCTTTTGAAATTTTAAAATCTCTGTTAAACGAATTCACAATCAAATAACTAGTAAAACTGAAACTATTTGGAATGATCATAATGGATAATTCAAAAATGAAAATATTAAGAATTTCTGTAATAAAAAAGGTATAACTCATAATTTTTTATTTCTAAGAACACCAAATCAAAATGGAGTGGTAGAATGCAAAAATAGGACGATTCAAGGGTGCACTAGAACTGTGCTAAACGATAGTAATTTACCTAAGATTTTTTGGGCTGAAGCGGCTAGTACTGCATGTTATATATTAAATAGAATTTGAATAAGACTGTTAACTAAGAAAACACCATATGTATTATTATATAATAAAAAGCCTAAAGTATCATACTTTATAGTTTTTGGTAGTAAATGTTTTGTTTTAAATATTGTAGATAATTTGGATAAATCTGATGCTAATTCAGATAAAGGAATCTTTATTAGATATTCAAATAGAAGTAAACTTATAGAGTTTTCAATGCTAGAACTAACATTATTGAAATGAAAATATATGTCTCATTTAATGAAAATTTTAAGGTTTATAATCCAAATATTAATGAAGAAGAAAACATTGATAACCCAGACGGAATTAACAATAATGAGATTACAAAAAACGAAAATAATAATTCATAAAATTCACGTCCAAATAAAAGAACAAGATACTTGAAAGATCATACTATCGAAGATATACTTGGAAATATTGAATTTGTTGTTAAAACTAGAAATCAATCAAATAAAATGAGTAACCTTACTTTTATTTCAACCATTGAACCTAAAAATCCAAAGGAAGCATCAACTTCTGATTCATGGATTCTTGCTATGCAAGAGAAATTAAATCAATTAACAAGAAATGATGTATGCGAATTAGTCCCAAGACCTAAGCATAAATCCATAATAGGAACTAAATGGGTATATAGAAACAAAATGAATAAACAAGGAGCGTCTGTGAAAAATAAAGTTTGATTTGTTGCACAAGGTTATTATGAAGAAGAAGGAATAGATTTTGATGAGATCTTTGCACTCGTAGCAAGATTAGAAGCTATACGGATTTTACTTGCTTTCTCTAATCATAATAATTTTAAATTATATCAAACAGATGCTAAAAGTGCATTTTTAAACGGTTTTATAAAAGAAGATGTATATGTTGAACATCCCCCGCTTTTTGAAGATGCAAAACTACCTAATCATGTTTATATTAAAGAAGGCTATGTATGGTCTGAAACAGGCTCTAAGAGCTTAGTATGACAGACTTAAGTCCTATTTATTACAATCAAATTTTGAAATAGGCAAAGTAGATAGTACACTTTCAATTAAAAGAGATAAAAATGATATTCGGTACAAATATATGTAGATGATATCATTTTGGATCTACCAATGATAAACTAAATAAGGAATTCTAAGAAATAATGACTAAGGATTTTGAAATGAGTTATATGGGAGAACTATAATATTTTCTAGGATTACAAATAAAAGAACTAATTAATGAAATTTTTATTGGTCAAGAAAAAAAAGCTAAAGATTTAATTAAGAAATTTGGTATGTCGAATTCCACTGGTAAACCAACTCCTATGGCATGTAATGAAAAATTAAATAAAGAAGAAATTTCAAAAGATGTAGATCAAGAATTATGTAGAGGAATGATTGGATCGCTTCTCTATATAACTGCTAGTAGACGTGATATAATACATAGTGTTTGTTTGTATGCAAGATATCAATCTCAGCCTACAGAGACTCATTTAAAATCCATTAAATGAATTTTAAGTTATGTAAACAACAAATTAGACTATCGATTATTTTACCCACAAGAAGACTCATTTGAATTAATTTCATATAGTGATGCTGACTATGCGGTAGCAAATCAGACCAAAAAAATACAAGTGGAACTTGTCACTTTCAGGGACACTCTAGTTTCCTAGTTTAGTAAGAGCTAAAACTCTATATGTCTATTTACGACAGAAGCAGAATACATTTCAGTAGCATTAGCATATTCACAAGTTATCTATATGCAATAAACATTAAAAGATTTTGGTTTAATTTTACTAAATCACCAATATACTGTGATAATACAAGTGCGATCAGTCTATCTAAAAATCCAACTCATCATGCTAGAACTAAACATTTTGATATAAGACGCCATTTTCTAAGAGATAATGTAAACAAAGAAATAATATCACTTGAATTTATAAACACTGAAAATCAAATAGCGATATATTAACAAAACCATTGAATCAAACATCTTCTACTAAGATAAGAAGAGAGTTAGGAATTTGTTCTCTATCGGGAATATAAAGATAATGAAGTAAAAACTATGAAATATAAAGAAAAATATAATCAAAATTATAAAATATATATCAACATATCCTATCCCGGCCCCTATGTCGATATATAATGGTAATTTTCATTTTTTTTAGTTTCCCTCTAAAACTTAAATTGATGGTTATATAATAATCAAATTTTGACTTTCTTCTTCATTTCTCTGTATTCTTTCTATTTTAAACTTCTGAAACAAATAAATCATGGCCTACTCTAATCCCAAATGTTCTAGATAAGAGAATTCATCATTTTCCTTCCCTTCTCCTACCCAAGGCCCCTTTCAAAACACTACTATTGCCAAGTTAGTAAATTGGAATGAGAAATGAAGAATGTTCTGGAGATGTTGACTGAAGTCCAAGTTGTACAACTTCGTATGTCCAAAGAACTAGAAAAACAAAAAGAATTCTTCACAATTTACAAAAATATTTATTGGATAATCCTACAAATCCAATAATTATTGAAGATGATTCTGTAAATTTGGTCATTCATAACCCCATTCAAGGCAACGATGACGAGAAGAACTATGTTTCGATTGAGATGGAAATCTCATGAACAAAAAGGAACTTTTGCCTTCATTGTCCTCATTGTCCTATTTATAAATCCCTAATCATTAGGAAATCACGTTAAGATGGTACTTGTCTTCGTTAGTTTAATTGTATGGTGTGTATATTTAATTTAATTTAACATTTTTTTTACTAACTCATATGTACATTTTAACATGTGATTGGATTATGGTTTGGTATTGAATGAATATATAGATTGGTTTGGTTACTATTAATGATTTGTGTCATTGCTTATCATTATTTATACATCATTCTTATCATTTCATGATTATCTCATTTTAGAATTCACTTATTATTTTTATATAATCGTTCTCATCATCATTATATATAATTCTTTATATATATATATATATATATATATATATATCCATTACTATTTATTTAGAGGGTGTTAGAGTTAGAATTAGAGTAAGAGTTAGTGTTAGAGTTATAGTTTCCAGTTGCTTATTTTTGTTGATGACAAAATGGGAGAAATATACAAAATCTAGACATAGATTAAGGGGGAGTTTTGTAACCCAGGGGGAGTTATATTATATGTTATATACAGAGTTGTCATTATCAAAAAGTAGGAGATTGTTAGTACCTTAGGTATTGGTTCTGATGATAACAACTTTAGACATTATATAAAATATAGATACTAATGTTTTATCAAGATATATATATAGTATATCATGCAAAATATTAGATATGTATTGATTAAGAAGACTGAACAATATCAAGACTAGATTCAAGATGCTGATATCAAGAGCAAATTTAAGATGATAATAATTGAAGACTCATGAGTATTGAAGAGTTCAAATTTCAAGATATTCCAGATAAGTTATAGAGTCATGGAACTTTTGTTAAAACTTTGATAGCACTTTCTGGATCTCTCTCTCTATTTCAGATAAGCTTTAAATACTTTTCAAATATTTTGGTTTTCAAAATAATCTTTTCAAACATCTATTCAAAGTATTTCTCAAAAAGATTTCTTAACCTTTTATATTTATAAAGGTATTGTATTAATTTTTAAGTGTTTTTTAATCTAATATATTTATTTTGGTATATATCTTCCTTACGTTTATTTTTGATATTTATATTTTGATTTTACATATTTACTTATAATTTATACCTATATTGATTTCATATGTATTATTTACATTATATTAATTACTCTTATTGAAAAAAATTAAATTATTTTATAAACTTTTATTAAGCTTTATGTTGGTTAAAATGTGTATAAACTATATTTAAATAATTATACAAAGTATCAAATTATTTTACAAAGCAACGGATTTCAAAATAACACTTTAAAGTGTTTTTCAATTTTGTAAAGAGTATGTCAACGTACACTATCTATTTATGCTGATATAGCGGTCGTAATTTTTAAAATTCAAATTTGAGTGAATGTATCTTTTCGTCGTATCTCTTTACAAATGAACATAACCGTTGTTTCCCTATATACACTAGACTTCCAAATAAATTTTCAACATCTACTTTCTTATTCTTCTCTCCTCTTTTCACTTTCTTGATTTCTAAGTCAATTTCTATCCAAATTCTGCCAAAATTCAACCAGAATCAAATCATCACTAGTTTGATTCTCTTTCATCTACTCTCTGATTCTCTCATCTCCCTCACTTAAACCAAGATCAAGGTGCTATTCAAGAGTTATAGGATCAATTGTAATCAAGATCGAAGATCTGAATCTGTAAAACTCTATTAAATCATACTACAATACTGGTGGATGTGATTGTAGCTCGTAAAATCAATTGGGTGTACTTAGTAGCCCGAACATCTAGTGGGTGTGCTTGTAGCCCGAAAATCAAGTGACTCTACCTAGAGGTTGGGATTCTAGGGGGTGTGTCTTGTAGCGTTTAAATCGATATTGTATTTGCATTTACTATTTGAAAAAATTATGTACAAGGAATTATGTAGGACTGGATGTAGAGTAACTTCGCACAGGTATAAAATCCTGCTGCGTTCTTTCCTTTTTTACTTCTACTACATTTACTTTATCTGCGCTTTGATTCTGTGATTGTTAATTACATCATTCCAAGTAGTATCTTAAAGAATTGGAAAAATATTCATATAATCAATTAAATAATATTCACCCCCTTTGGTGTTAATTTAACCATAAGATCCTTATTCCCCCGACTCACATTCACTTGGTCAACTTTCGAAGGATCCACGGCTAACCTGTCTTCTGAAATCATATGGACTAAGTACTTCCTTTCTCCAAAAATGACATTGGAGAACTTTTCCTTCAACTTGCGCTCCCTCAATGTCTCCAGCGCATGCCTTAGGTGAATTGCATGCTCCTCCCCATCTCCGAAGTACACTAAGATATCGTCTATGAACACCAACATGAACTTATCTAGCTTATCTTAGAAAACTCTATTCATCAAATCAACAAAGAACGCTAGCGTATTTGATCTGACCAAATCATTATCCACTCATATTTACCATATCTCGACCTGAACGCGGTCAAAGGAACACTATCCTCCATAGCCCTCAACTGACGGAACCCGTAGCTAAATCTAGCTGCGAAAATACCTTAGCTCCATTCAATTGATCAAAAAGGTTACAAGTTCTTGGCAAATGATATCCTTTCTTCACCGTCCTTTCGTTTAGGATTCTTAACGATCCATATATTTTCTTGACAAGTTCTAAGTTGCTCCCCATGGCGAGCTAGTTGGCCCAATGAAGTTCTTAACCTTCTAACTCAGCTAGCTACTTCCTCAACTCCTCCATCACCCTCGGAGGCATCTTACTAGGAGGTCAACTAAACAGTTCAGCCCCTAGTAGTAAATCTATACAAAAATCTACTACTCTCGAGGGTGGTAACCTCGAAACTGGTTCAAATACATCTTGGACCTCCTTCACTAGCCGTACTGCTCCTAGCTCTTCTTCCTTCTCTCAAGCAAAAGCAAACAAAATTCTTTCTTGCCTTGCTTCGTACTCCCCTAAGACCAGTACACTCTATCTTTGCGGTCTGGATGGTTAAGAGTAATAATTCTCTTAGCAAAGCGCAACTTGTGCAGTACCATTCTAACTAACCCATTCCTAAAATGACTCCAAATCCATGAAGTTAAATACATAGGGATCACAACAAAACTTGCACTCGCCCAACTCAATATCTAAGTCAGTGCATCTCAATCCGAGAGTGGCGTATCCCCCTATTAGACTAGCTATCGAGGTGACTACATAGATAACTCCTAACCCAAATCTATCAACCAAATTTCTTCCTATAAAGGAATGTGTATCCCCGATATCATACAGTACTCTAACTGAAATATCAGAAATTTGAGTCATACCTTCCAAGATCTTTCCTTTGCCTCTTTCTTCGACAGATGGTCCTTCCCTAGGTCCCTCTAAAGCATAAACCAACGCCTTACGCTCTGGACAGCCCTTCTTTAAATGCCCCACCTTATCATACTTAGAGCATTTATCCCTCATAAAATTCTTTGATGTTGGACACTTAGTAGCATAATGTTCCTTCAGTCTGCAATTGAAATAGACAACATCCGTACTAGCTACTTCTATGCTCCTCCTCTTTAGCACTCCCTTCATTCCTTTGGCATAAGGAATAAACTTATTCCTCATCTCAGCTTTGGGCTTTGTCTCTACTCTCCTCTGCCCCTGATACACCCTATCGTATCTTCTGGCCATATCGACTACGAATTCAAAAGGAGATGCAAAGTGAGCCATCACCTTATGATCCAACCCTTGCTTCAAGCCCATGATGAACTTCTCATTCTTCTTTATTAGTTTGTTGATGATCTCCCTACTATACTTGGCCAGAGAATTAAACTTCCAAACATACCCTTTTATAGTAAGATCTCCCCGCCTCAAGTCTAGGAACTTATGTAGTAATACGCTCTGTTGTAACACAAATAGAAACCGAGCCTCAAATCTTTCTTTGGACTACACCTAAGTAATCTAATCTTTAGGCGTTCCAGCAATAACTATCTCCCACCAATCCATCGCATGTTCTTTCAACTATCTTGATGCTAGTCTCCTCTTCTGTGCATCATTCAAACCTAGGCCTCCTATTATCTGCACATAGTTCTTTAGCCAATTCTGTACTTCCACCATGGGCTCTTTCCCCGAAAACACTTTCCCTCCTAAACCCTTGCAGTCTTTATGCATCTTTGGGAAATCTTCTCTTACAACAACATGTCTTGGCTCAACCACTCCAGGCACATTCTCCCTCATCGTCTAAGCCATAAACTCTCTAAATAAGGTGTTCACATCCATGCATACCATATTTACTGGCTGTGCAGCATCCACCCATGCTGCTCTTAGGACTTCTCCCCCGCTTCCTTCATTGGTCTGCGCAGTTTCTGTATCTCTCCTTGCGCTTGCCTCTCCTAACGCAATTCACATATTCCTTAAATCTATCTTGCTTTTTTCCACTAAGAAAGTCTTGTTTAGAAACAAAAAGAAAGAGCGAAACAATAATGGAAGGGCAGATATATCCACCTATATGTATCAATTTGCAAATATGTTATACATATATATAATAGTACCTCCCATCCCCAGGGTGTTCTTCTTATCCTAGGTTCTTATTCCTACTTCTAGCTCTGTTATACTTAGATTACCCTAATCCTAAGTTCTGATACCAACTGTAACATCCCCCTCTAGGAGACCCAAAAATAAATGTCAATGATGCTGCAGTCATCATAAGAATTATTTTCAAATGACCAAGTGTGAGTTTCATATGTTCAAAACAGACAAAGTAAACAGAACAACAAACAATTTTCATTTCATTAAATTTGTCTTAATGTTCATTACATACATACTCAAAGTTAACCCCAAGCCATTCCCACACAAGGTTCAAAATATAGCATAGAAATAGTAGAATGTTAGGTTAACATATAATGATGCCACCCAAACACTCATAACAACGGAATGAACCACGCACGTACAAATAATTAGGCGTTCTGCACCATCTTTGATCTTCGGTCTGCTTCCAAAATAACCTGCTTATCCTATAAACTCATCTACTCAAATGAGTACCTATGAGGTTACAGGGATAATGATAAAAACAGGAGTCAGACATAAAGCCTGGTGTGAATAATACTTACCTGAAAGTATAACATAAATACATAGTGAGACCACACCGCATAACGTGGAACGGGTTTTCCACTCAGTTCTTACGAACATCATACATACTATTACATACAATAGAACTCATATTTACTTACCTTAGTAACTTCCAAAGTTTACCTTTATACAAGTACTACTATGCTCATACTACATTGACCCAAGTCCCTGTAGTATTATTTATATTACTTATTTAACATTGGTCCGCATGGAATTATTCCCCCATAGAACTACGTTTATGTTGCTCTGGACTACTATGCTACCCCACCCACAATCCTTTTTTATATTCTTTGTTAGGTTCAAATATACTATAAAATAGCCACCCATGGATCCTTTTATTTACTTTATTTAATACTGGACCTGCTATGAATCAGCCACCTATGGTTGCTTTTATTTACTTTATTTAATGTTGGCCCTGCTATGAATCATCCACCCATAGGTCATTTTATTTACTGGACCTACTATGAATCAGCCACCTACATGTCCTTTTATTTACTTTATTTAATGCTGGACCTAGGACTACTATGAACCAACCGCTCGTAGCCCATTTTCCAACACTTACTCATTTATTCTAACCTATTATGAATCAGCCGTCCAAAGGTCTCTTTCAATTATTATTTAATTTTTGGACTACAAAGAATCAGTCGCATGTAGTCCATACTGTTAGAATCAGCCCCTATTAGTATTATTTATTTTTAATTTGAGGTTGCATAGAATCAAGCCCTGCAAATCTAGAAGTTGAATGCCTCTCCTCAATCAAAGATTCTTTAGATACGAAGCGTCCTTACTTGATGTCAATAGCGCTTCCATACCTTACCTTACTTCTTCCTATGATAATTCAGCATAGTACACCCTGCCTTGACCCATGTGCGTAAAACACTCTTTGCTTATTGAGTGCGTTCTCTCTGAAATTGCGGTGCAGTATGACGGTGCAATTTGTCTTATTCTCTTTACATGTTTGTAGCGTTATTTGTCTTATGCAAATTTGCGGCGTAGAATCACTTTCTTATA
The DNA here is from genome assembly GCA_030765085.1 of Allium cepa. Lineage (NCBI taxonomy): Eukaryota > Viridiplantae > Streptophyta > Magnoliopsida > Asparagales > Amaryllidaceae > Allium > Allium cepa. The sequence goes on along the minus strand of CM060932.1, from coordinate 507,940,396 downwards.
GAAAGTTCCTAGATTCCTTTGACAAATCACTACCCCACTACCTAGTATGGTTTTATTAGGTGTAGTTCTCCCTTGAGACATTTGGCCTTCTTAGCTCCGTATGTGACATCTCTGACTAGGCATATGGCCGCCTTTACATGTGTCGCCATTACAGACACTACTTTTATTTTCTAACATTTATAGTGTCCTTTATTTTATCTTTTCAACTATTTTTATGGGCCTTGTCCCCTTACATAATTATTTTAATATATATATGTCATTTCTATAAATTCCTAGCCTAGATCCCCTTCCCAGCAGTGTAGTTCTACAATAGTTTTAGCTTATTTTATGCATAGAAAGTCTTATAAAATTCTAGAAAATTCGTGAATACTTCCATTATCTCTACCTTGTCTTTCACTTGAATTGCAAGTTATTTTCCTTGTATATTTTCTAAGCATTTACTTTAGAAATTCATGACAATTTACTCCTAAGCTATACGCTTTTTGTAACGACCCGCCTTTTCGACCCTCGAAAGTCGGCATTTAATACATCCATGGTATTAGAATGTAGAGCATCCAAGCGCCAAACAGACATTTTATTAGGGTAAAATAAAAGAAAAAACACAAGGGAAAACAAAATCTCATAGCGGAACGGTAACATATAATATAACAGAGATAGCAAAAGCTATCACTTTAAGATACATGGTATATCAAAGTTAAAAAACAAATCTCATCAGCTTGGACAGCTATAACTTTTTGACCTAACAATTGCTGATGGGTATACATAATAATATAATGGAAAATTAAAATTATATGGCAGATGAACATCCAGCTCTTCTCCATGAGCTTCATGTCCCACCAAAGATACCTTGGAAAAACTCTGTCTCACCAGAACATTATAATAAAATAACACTTGAATCGGTCTGAAAAACCAACGTGAGAAAACTCAAGCAATTTGATAACATATAAAAATCTATGAGGCTACGCTGCCAAATATGGGTCGGTTTTTCCTCACAAAAGAAACTTCCATATGTGAAAGATTAGAAAACAAATCAGAACAAAATCCAAACTTGAAAGAATGGGTACAAATAAGATCGAAATCCAAACCTAAAGAATGGACATAAATAATTGAACATAGAAAAAAGCATAAGGAACTTCTCGATGGAATTTAGAAAGGATTAACTCCAAGGTTCAAATCAAAATAAGGAGAATGAATTTATCCAACATGCTTAGGAGGGTGCATCTCCCTACACCAAAGTATACCTCTAGATAAAATATACTCGAGAGCCTCGCCAAACAGGCATCACTCTGGGAACTTCCAAGATAGACCCCCCTCCCCGAACAACATTTGAGAATAAAATTATATCCAAATCACCACGTACATGAAATTGAAACCTCTCTAGATAAATATGAATATACTAAATGTGTGCGATCCACAAAGCTTGGCTCTCACTCGCTCTTTGGTTTTAGTTATCTCCAGAGCAAGATGTCGATGCTTATAACGAGCTACAAATCATCTTAGATTAACGAAGCACGAAGAAGGATATCAATGCTCCAAAAGCAACAAATCGTCTTTGATTGACGAAGCACGGAGAAGGATATGAAAATCGATAGTCAATGTATCGGGAATAACAAAATGATCATATCTGGAGATTAAGATCTAATATACCTATCACAACTCGTCGATCTCAAACTAGTACTACCCCAGGAAAACAATGAAGCCAAACAAGTTGGACAGTGTTGCTTCCTACCTTGACTCAACATACATTCTTAATTTTAAGAATAACAAGAGTTTCTTCAACATTTAGTGCTAAGAATATGCCCAAATCCTATTCATATAAGTGATATCGCTTATGGATATTAAATTTCTTACCCTTATCACCAAACTTTGATTTCCAGTTCATACTATCCCTCGCTTAAAAGTGAGCCTGGTAAGTCAGGACACTGGTTCCCCTGGCCTTGCTTAGATGCTTCAGTAACAAATCTACCTTCTCGATGTTTGGTACTAAGGATAAGACTAAATCCTTTCCATACTCGAATCAAACTTTTAAACTTTTAAAAATGAATTTGTCTCGCACTTGTGCTTGATTTCAAATCATAAATATTTGTAAAATAATTTGAAAAACACTTCTTGAAAATATTATTTTAAAGAGCAAATTATATTTTTAGGTGTGTCAAAAAGAAGGGTTAAAAACAAATGTCATTAAAACATTGTTTACTGTAAACCCAAAATCAATTAAATCTAGCTTTATCTTAAAAACAGTCTTTTTAAAGACTATTTCATTAATAAAATATCATTTATAAATCAACTTATTATTATCTTTAAAATGAAACTCCTCCAAAGATTTAAGCATATCAACATTTATTAAGTCAAGTAATAAGTTTTCTTAATTAATTTAAAAAATCATTTATTACAACAAAAGTGTTCCAATCAATGAATTCTTTTTTTACTTTCCGAAATAAATTATCATAACAAAAACATTATAATCCACGACTTCTTTCTCCATTCTTGAAAAACTTTTATTACAACAACGATCTTGTAATCTACGCCTCCTTTTCACTGTCAATAAACTACAAAATACTTAAAATGTAGTTTTTAAAACATCCATTTCAAATACCACTCAAAAAGAAAATCTCAAGTTTAATATATATAAGAACTCATAACCACTTTTAAAACATTTAAATAAATGTAAGAAAAGTTCACAAAAAGGATCGAGAAAAAAAATCAAGTTAAAAACCATTTTATAAAAGTTGGAAATAGCGTCGCAAAATTGCCGCTAAAAAGAGTACGAAAAATTCCTTTTAATCAGTTCTTTCCGAAAATTAATTTTTCTCCACATTTCTACAAAATATGAATACTATATTTTATTTTGAGAACAACATATTATGAGTCTAGTATGAATTCACAAAAATTTAGAGATTTTTGAAGTCAAATAAACCTAATTGAAAGTTGTTTTAAACTTGACTTTCGAACGATGACAAAGGTGAATTTGCTTTCTACGATTTTGGCTTCTGCTTTTTCCCTTTCTCATCTCGACTGAGCGCACTCGTTTCGCCTCCTTATCCAATCTTTAGCCAAGTTTCTCCCCGCCTTATTTTAGCCTCGTCTCCCATATACCAAAAAAAAGCAGTTGCCAGATCCGATGCATGATGGCACCCAAACGTGCTCTGGCGTCTCTTATAATGCCTCCTTACCGGCTAGTGGTCTGTCGTCTGTGCCTGCTGAGTCTGGGATAGCAGCTGCCAGTGATTGGTGCAATAAAGCTCATCAAAATGAAATAGCTTATGCTCCTGCCGTTGTAATATCTGCAACTATCAAGCATGTCGGAGATCATACGCTTAACACTGCTCACTTTATTGCGACAGTTCATACAATGAAATGTCAGCTGGAGAAAATCCATTTACTAGTCTGCTCATTGATATGAACTCTCAACAAACTGCCGCATCAAATCTACCTGTCTTTCCTATGGGTGTACGTGAGCACTCTTTATCACCTCTTTTAGCTACTATTGGTAATTCCTCTTGGATGCAGTCTGTTGTTGGTTCGAATGTTGGAGATAATACCGTTGGTGTCAAAAGTGAGCATAATGAAATTTCTATTGGGACCTTGGCTGACGATGTTGATGGCTGTGCTGACCGTGTTTCTATAGTTGAGGCAGCAAGTATCAAAATATCCGACAATGGAATTCTGTGTGGATGCACTCCAGGTGCTTGTGGAAACGTCGAACCAATAACCCCCATAACTAGTACTCCTTCTTACTTCGCCCGCTGTAAATCTCGCAGCCTCTATGGAACCTCCACCCCCTAAGGAAGCCCCTTTGTGGTCGTCACTATTCTCCAAATTGCCAAAAAATGCAGGTTTGCATACTCCTAGATGTTTTGATAATGTTGAGATTGGCGGAATTATGATTCCACCCATGAAAGTGCTTGAGGCCAGTGTTGGTTTTTGGAAAGATTATTTGGTGGGATTTTTCCTCGACGCCAATCCATCCTATTATCTTGTTAAGGCTAGATGCAATCAGGGGTGGAAGCCAGGGGGTTGTGTGTTCATTATGATAATGAAATGTTCTATTTTAAATTCTCGAGTAGTGATGAAAGATAGCGTATTGTAGAAGCCAACCCAATTCTCATGGATGGAAAACCTTTCATTATTACAACCTGGAGTCCGTCTGTTGATAGGGCTCGTGACCAGGTTTTATCTACTCTTGTCTGGGCCCACTTTTCTCACATTCTATCTGTACTTCAGCCTCTGATTGGGATTGATTGGCTAGCAGGTCTAGTTGGTAAGGTGATATGTTATAATGCTAATACTATGTCTAGAAAGAGATTAGTTTTGCCAAAGCTCTGATCAAAATAACTCCTGCCACATCCTTACCTTCAGTGACAAAAGTCGGACTAGATGAATTTTGCTAAGGTCAGAGTTCCCTATAGTTGGAAACCTGATATTTGTACATCCTGTTAGACTTTTGGGCCCCTTTTCGGATGCGTGTGCTAGCCTGGCCTCTGCTGGCATTGTTCTCCTTGCCGATAGGATTCCCCTACCTCGTCCTTCTATCCGAAAATGGGTTTCGGAGGCTGCTCCTCCCATAACTATTTCATCTTCTCTTGACGTTCCAGTTTATGTAGCTCCCTTTGTAGGTGCTCCTATTGTTCCTCCCTCTGATAGTTCTCCTATGGCCCTGGTTGTGGTTGCTTCTGCTGCCCTGTCAGAATCAATTATTTAAAATTCTGAGGAACAAGCCTGGATTCATGCCGTTATGGATATGAGGTACTCGCTTGAGACTGACACTTTTTATGCCTTTATCAGTGATACGGAGAGTGAGAGTCGTTATCATATCTAACATATTGAGGGTGATGGTCTCTTCCTTACTAGGGTTGGCGATATTGGCGAGGAAAACAAAAGTCCTTTTTATGACGTCAGTTGGGATAGGAAATTTATTTCCTCTCCAGCTTCAAAAGGATATGATCCAAAACTAGCAACTCCCTTCTCTGGTTTTTCTCACGTTATTGTTCTGGCGTCGGATGTTGGTCGTGGCTGTTCCTCCTCTGCTGAGGGAGACTAGTCCTGTTGTATTAGTAGTCTATGCACCTTAGCCTAGCTCCTGTGCTTTTTTTATTTAATTTATGGTTTGGGCTTCTTTTGCCCATTTAGCCATTTTAAGCCTATATAGAACACTTGTTTTCCCTATATAGTGGCATGGCCTACTATAAAGCCGGCTAACTTTGCTAAAAATAAAAGAAACTTGACTTTTGAACAGCAAAACGACGACCAAATCCTTTCTAACTTTTAAAATATTTGGAACTAGGTTTTATAACCTTTTCCAAGCCATTAAAAGTTTGTTCAAACAACAATTTAAAAGTGAAAAAGCATGACCAAATATTTAGTGATGGAAACATAAGCAAAAGAGCAACTAACAAAGATTGAAGAAGGAGGTTTCTTAAGTGTCGGTATAGCAATGTCACTATAATGACACTTTCATAAACAACCAATAAATCTATAACGATCCAGAATTTTAGTTATTTGAAATTCATATATTTAATTGATTTTAAATATTCAATAATAAAATTTACAAGCTGAATAACCTATATTTGAAATATAGTTATTTAATTGGATAATTAAATTGTTAATTTAATATTTGAAATTGTAGAAATAATTGGAATTTGAATTTAATGTGAATGAAAATGATTTTTAAAGTTGAATTAAATTCTATTTGAATTAGAATGATGTTGGTAAACTTTTGAAATTGATTTAAAAGTTAAATTGTAGAAATTGAATATTGATATTTAATTGATATGTGAAAATAGTAATTTTTGATACAGTCTTGGATTTCGATGAAACTAGTTTCATTGGATCCGTAATGTTATATTATTGTAGGATTTCAAATTTCATGTCAATCGGATTTACGGTTTGTTCATGGCAAGCTAAAACACATAGAAATTTGTTTAAGTGGATTTTAAATTCAAATAGTCGATTTGAAAACCTACCTTCCAAATATGATCGAATTAGCTTCCGATATATATTGCACTATGTTCGGAATAGGGGTAAAACATGATAAACATCAGGCGGTACGCTTTGTTTGGAGTTTGAAAATTTTTCAGGTGAATAGTGTTTCGAGATTTTTTATAAAAGGATGTTATAATTTCGTTTTTCACTCAAACCCTAGTTTTCTAGGTCTAGCCACCGGCTTTGAACCAATGGTCAAAAATGGCTGATTTTCTTCCCTCTTTTTCTCATGATCCATCGTCCTATACGAAAAACTTCCAACTACAAAACGATAGAACACAACGAGATCTTCTAGATCAATGGCTATGATCGTTTGAAAAGAAGCCGATCGTCGGTAAATCATTCTCAAACGGTCGATGATTGCGCACGTTTTTCGAGGCGAGATGGTGACCGAGTTCGACGTGGTTTTAGAAGTAGGTGCGGCGGAGCTCGAGCTTCGAAATGAAGGTGTTTGATCGTCTTCGAGCATCACATGGTGGTCGTGGCAATTTGATGTAAATGGCAGCCGTGCGTTTCATTTGGAACCTAGAACGCGAGAGGAAGAAGGTGAAAATGATGGCCCTAATCTCGTGTTGCGTCCTGGATTGAAGCTAGGTTTTAAAATAAATAAAAAATTGTAAATTGATTTATATAAATTCGTATCATCTTTAAAATTGCATAACTTCTTCATACGAGGTCTGTTTTTGACGAAACAAATTGCCTTGGGTCCTATTGACGAGCACTACATTTTAGAACTGGTTTGGAGTTGATTGAAGCTAGTGTAAATTTTGGGTAAAATTAAACACTTGTTTAATTTTATTCGGAATAAAACACTTCAACTGCTATTGTAATCAATGTGAGTACAACTCACTCTTTCTGACTCATTGATATTTTTATATAACCGAGAATAAATTTATTATATGATAATTGATGATTGTTTGGATGATAATGATACGTTATATATATATATATATATATTAGTATTTGGATATATTCCTGCCTATCGGAGTAGAGGAGACCCTAAACGTTCCCGTGTATGAGCAGATGACTTTTGTGTGTGCGTGTGCCTCGAAATAGACATTGTGCACATATTCTAATTTGTATATTTGTTGTAGGTGACAGGTTGGAGGGATACAACTGGATTCTTCACCACTGTTGATTTATTTATAGATATTATGATATATGCTGTTATCATATGAGATATGATGTTTTGGATGCTGTGATTGATGTATTAAGTGCTGTTGCAGCATTGGGCCTATTTTGGTAAATTTAAAATGTTAAAGTGATGGTTTCCAAATTTAAAAGGGTTTTAAAAGTGATTTTGAATTTTTACGTTTTGTTAATTTTGAATTGTTAAAGGGATGAATTTATTTTAAATAAATGTTATAATGTTTATGAAATAAAAATTAGGATTTTTGGTGAAATATACTTAAGTATGTTTTCGAAGTTATATAAGTTTTAATAACGATCTGTAAATTTTTAAAAGAACAAGTTTATTTAAATTGAGATTTTTGAATTATTATAAATAGTTTATATGTATTGATTTACAAAATTGATATTTTATAAATAAAGTAATGGAATTTTAAACGAGTTTTGAAAGTGTTAAAATGAGGTTATAAATGGATTTTATAAGTAAATAAGATTTGTGAATTTATGAAGTTATAAAATGAACGAATTTGTAAATAAGAGAATTATAAGTAATTAACTTATAAATGGGATTTTGGCATGTAAACGAGATATATATGGAATTGGTAAATAAAGGAATTTTGTGTATTTAAATTTGTATAAAGTATAAATATGAATTTATAAACATTGTTTTATGAATTCAAAATCAATAGAATTTGACAAGTTAAATATAGAAGATTATTAAAGGAATTTCATCTGCGAATTTGAATAGTGGATAATCCTTTAATTTAATGTGCAACAGTAATGAATTTGGTAAAGGGATTATATTCAGGATTTTGGACAATGGATTATCCTTTAATAAATGTGCAGAAATATTGGATTCGGTAAATGAACTATATTCACGATCTTGGACAGTGAATAATATATTAAATAAAATGGATATATTTTGGAAAGTGATCTTTTAAATTTTAAAGACAGGTTTTGGGAAGTGGCATTTTAAATGGAGTTAAATGATTCAAAGATGTTTTAAAATGTATTAAGTATCGAAACGATAGATTTCAACATTCATTGTTGAAATAGACATTTTCAAGAAGTAAGGAAATGATGGACTATAACACTATTGTTATAGTAAATGATTTCCGAAAGAGATGTTTTGTATAGTTATGGGATATATATATATATATATATATATATATATATCTGTCCAATTTTCGAACTTCTATACTAGTGACTTTGGGTAGTCGTAACGATGTTTTACATAACATTCGTTTTGACCCAAATAAATGTGTTTAAGAGAATATTTTCCTTAAAAGAATAAAGTACATACTTAATCCTGATTTAGGTATATGTAATATTTTCTAAGTGTTGAAAATAAAAAGAATTGTGCATCACTTATTATTAAATAAGTATATGGAAATGTTTTCCAATATTAAAATGGTTTTGAGAATATATCTTTCTAAAGATAATTTGAAGTGAAGATTTGACAAGTGATTTTTGACTAATAAAAGGTTAATTAAAAAGGCCTAGTGATTGTTTATGGTGCTATATATTTGTTTGTTGCTTTGATAGTTAAATAATCGACTATCAAAATTTGGCCATTTTAGTTCCTCGACTTGATGTGGGAACTATTTAGTCATACACTTAGTACGTAGCCTTCTCTGTAGGCTTGATTATTGTTTGTGTTGAGGATGTTGATTCGTGTAGTGCAGAGTATTACTCCAATCTATCGAGCTTCCTTCTTTGCACGAAGGATAGAAAGTTGAAGATGTGATAAGTCTATGAGACTTAGTTTCTGTGTGAGGTTGAGAAACGCTTTTGCGTTGTTGATGCGAAGAGACTGGGATCGGTTTATCCGAAACCACTTCGGACCAACATTCATGCGACGATTGGTTGTGATGATATTGATATTCAGGATTTTCATAGTGGAGGATTGCTTGTTGATCGTTTGGGGTTAAAATCCTAATGTACATCTAGTAGTAGTAGTCTCTTCGTTTTGAAATATCCAATGCAAGGACTATTCGCTACTAATCCTATGGATTTTCCGACAGGATGTGGTAGGAAAGTACCTTCGGTTTGTCCTGTTCCTAAACAACTTGTATGGACGTCTGTCTGGTATTGCATTTCTAAGATTACGTACATTGGTTTTTACAAACATACATCAGTGGTGGCAGAGAAGACAACTTCTCTTAGATTAACACCTCCCTTGAGATGTATGAGCTTAATGGTTATATTTTGTGGAAGAATATTAGTAGTCAACGGAAATGGCCGTGTGGCATTCAAAGTGATGTGATATGTGATGTATGAAAGGTAATCATTACCTTAAGGCTCATCAACCGAAAATGACAGATATAGGGTTAGATGCAGCAAGGCTAAGTGTTCGCTCCTAAGTAGGGTATGATCATCCTCTTTTAGATATATCTTTACACGCTATGACGTCGTGTATCTGATTATTGTGGTTTGTATGCTTCGCGGGCCCTTGAAAAAGGTCAATAATAACCGGAGGATTATATATTCGGTACTACCTAGTTATAGAGGTAGGCCGGTCTGGTGTTGGTAGAGGATCCTTTGTGATGGTCCTCGGTATATCCCTTTGGAGATGTACTGCCGCAAGGTAGTCCCTTCACTCGGTTATTTGTATGGAAATCCAAACTTTGCTATGTGTCTGCCATTTTATTTTTAGAGCCTAGTATGCTGGAATTTAATAATGGTAACAATTTCGGCTATGATTAATATTATTTGTGCAACAGACACTACTATAATATAAGAGGATTTGATATGAAATGTTTTAGTTATTTTAAGGTAAAAACATGTCTGTGTTTATGTGTAGGCATGTCTTACGAGATACTTTTGTTTTGATAAAGAATTTTTTTGGTAATTTAATAAATTCAGCTGAGTGTGTTTCTCACGCTGGTTTACCAGACTGATCCGGGAGTTCTTCCATTTCAATGCTCGGGTCAGACCGAGTATATTTACAGGTTCAGATTTGGTGCTTTTAGAGCTTCAGCAGGAGAGCTGGAGATCTTCGTTTACGTATACACGTATCCGTTTTGATTATCCGCCGTGCTTAGTTGTTGTATATTATCGGCAATTGTGAGGACAGGTTATTATAACTGTCCAAGCTGATAACTGTGGTTGATTGTTGAACTCTGATTGATGCATGTATATACAGTTTCTGTTTTGTAAAGATCATTGATATGATATTATATGTTTTCCGCTGCGATGTGAGATTCTGTATTGTTCTGATTGGTTCTATCTTCTCTCTTTCTTCTCTTCTCTTCTTCTCTCTTCTTTTATTTCTCTTGACTTTCTGTCAATCTGTGCTTTTTGGGTCAGACATGTGTGATTTATTGTCGATTCAAAGGGTATGGAGTTGCAGGTCGTCACAAAATCACACATATATTTCAATCAAACTTCAATATAAGCAACATAAGTAAAAAAGTAAATCAACATTAGCAAGAAACCCCTTAGGTTCTCTCTACAAAAGTCCCCTAGAAATCTTATATATATATGTTCCTCGAAGTGTCCGTGGCGACTTATTTGCTTCAAACGCACTTTGACTTCCTCTTACTTTTGTCCCCTGCAAACTTGTTTGCATATGTCTTCCACTTTCAAGCAAGAAACAAATCCAAACAAGAAATATACACAAGTAAAAACAACATAAATAAAAATTTATATTTCACACTATTATGTCAATTTTTTAAATCATTTAAAGTGAGATTGACTCACTTTCAAACCAAAGATGAAGCTACCACTTAATACCACAACAAAGGAACCACACACTACTTCCTGCGCTCAATCCAAACTAGCTCCAAACTCCTTCCTCCTTTACAACTGCTCATTCCCAAATCCCTAAAGAAGTCCCAAAAGCACAAGACTCAGCTAGAAAAAGAGCCACGTGTTCCAAAACTTGCAATTTTGTGAAGGGTGATGATGAGGACAATATTATTACAAGCTTATGTAAGAATTTTAAGGAGAAATGAAGGTATTTTGTTATGGATTTTCCTGGAATTATCTTGTGGAAGATAGAAAAGAAGAAGAGGGTATTAAAGCTAAAAAATGAAATGAAAAGAAATGTGAAGGAAAATGAAGACATAAGAGAGCTCTTTTATAGATGTGGAAATTTTGTAAACTACCACACATACCCCTTTTGCAAATTACGCTTCTAGCCCTCCACTACCCTTAAAAATTTCAACCGTGGTACACCTTTCCATCATATAACCACATTCCATGTACTCACTAGTACATAAAACCATAATGATATGTACTACTTAGTACTAATGCACATAAATCTTTATATAAAAATTTCACTTTTCTTAATTAAAAAGAAAAATTTCAATTTTCAAATAATAATTAGAGTTGATTAATTACTTTATTAGCAAATAGGAAATGTTATTAAATATTCATACATGTGCACATAAGTATGCGATTACTTTTGTTCGATAAAATGTCAAAAATTCGAAAAATGAATTTCAGTTACATTTTCCAATTTTCACCAAAATTTTTGTTGGTGAAGTTTTTAGGCTACACCACACTCAACAGGATCGTGGAGAAACCCAATGAATAATTGCTTCCACGAATTGGAATCAACAAATTTAATCTATGTTAAACTTGCCTTTGAGAATTGACTGGGTTGTTGAATGCTTACACAGTCGAGTAGTTACACTTCAACTGTTTGTTGAAATGTCGAAATGGCTTGCAGTCAAATAGGAAAGAAAAATTGGACAATAGAACAATAAAAGTAAAGGGCAAGGAGATTTTTCCATTATTTAGATTATTGTTAATCATATGTCCATAGGATATTCCACAATTTCTCAATTGTTTTTGTACAAAGATGATTTTATTGGCCTCGCAGGCATACAATATCAGATTTTTTGTTTATGGAAGGAGAAGAAGTTTTTTAAAAGCAGATCCCCTAAGGATTTCCCTCTTCCTCCTTTAAGTTTTCTTTTTATAGTATGAAAAGTGCACTGTTCGCTATTGTAATCGCCTTTGATCTTTTCACTTCAATCTCTGCCTTTCGATTTTGCCACCTGTCAACTATCTACGATGTTATTTGTTATGCCTCATTGATGATGGGTTCTTGGAGAGAAACCGTGATATTGGTGGGATCTTGGAAATTCAGAGTGGGATGCTTGAAAAATTAGGCATGAAGTCCAAGTATGTATGGGTCGGTCCTCTCTCTCTCAAAAAGGCAATTTTTTTTTAAGAGGAATAGTCGGGAACCGCTCTGAAGCTTTTGTCGAAGCATATGTAAAAGTGCAGTGGTGAATGTTGCTTGGTATTTAGAATACATTGCCCTGTTGATATCTTTGCTACCCTGGTTTGAGTTAATAAGATGTCAGGTCGGAATGGAACATCGTTCCCTCATTCTGTTCTTAGGGTTGACTTGGCATATGCTTAGAATGTATCTGAGGCTATTCGTGAGTTGGTTTTCCTCTGTACTAGTATGTCTTGGCTGCTGATGAGGGAGATAAAACTTCACTCTTGTTGTTTGCCTGTAAACTTGGTTCTACATTGAAGCATGTTCCGATTAGCCCTATATACAGCCTCATTTGAGTGTTTTTTGGCTCTGTGCGGGTCTGTATAGGTTTTCCTCAAGTATGTGCTGGAGCAGACTTGTTCCTATAGGAATCAAAGTATGATCTTTAGAAGTTTGATTACCTTAGCATATCTGGTGCTTCTTTTTATGCCTCTGTTCACTTTATGTGTCTGATTTTGGATATGGCTATTGTGGCCTGCCCCTGTTTCTTTATGCATGAAGTATTTTATCTTTGTTGTAGTTCGTGGCTAGAACGGGAGCGACACTATTTATTTATGTACACAAATTTACAAAATGTGTTTACCGTTGTTATTTATTTAAAAGGAGTTCAATAAAGCTATTGAATCCATTTAATTAATATTAAATTCACAATTCAAATATTTAAATAATTTCTATATTTAAATATAAAGTGTTCGCATTTTTTTGGGATGTTACATCCTCTCTCCTTAAAGGAATTTCATCCCCAAATTTATCCCGGAGTGGAAACTGTAATACCCCTAACTAAAAGTCAAATTACTTACTTGGCTTTCAGTAATCTGATTACTTATATTTTTCTTTCTAGAAAATCCATATTAAAAGCTACAACAAAAGTACAAAGAGTATTCTGCATGAAATACCATGCATCCTATCTTTTTAAAAGATAAATTTGCAACTAAATGCCCGGGCTTTTATATTCAAAACATATTTTCAAATTCCTCTAAAAAGAAATATATCAAAAGAAAAATCAATCATGACATGGAGGGGATCCTACTCTTGAACCATGGTATAACTCTAGAATCAAAATAATATGGAGCATCCAGTGGTATTTCGGTTCCTCCCTAAACAATAACTATAGTAAACAAATATACCCAACAAGTCTTCCAAATCGAAAAACACTCAATCACCCAAAATTAGTCATAACAAAAATATTTGAAAAATCACTTCACAATTTTTTTTCAAATGTCCTGAAATGATAATACTTCACCAAAGTTTTCAAAATAATAATATTACTATTTATTTCATAAATTCTTTCAAAATCACTTTTTCAAAAGCACTGAGATTTAAGTCCTTGTAACAACAACTTTAAAATCCTTTGCTTATAAAGTCACACTTTATAAACCATAGTATATAAATCAAACTATTAATCAAATCAAATTTGATAAAGGAATAAACTAACACTTAACATTATTTAAAATGTTAAAATACTAACAAACAAGGTTTAGAATTTTTCTTAAGTTCACAACTTTGTTGATCGTCCAACGATATAAATAATTTCCTAAGTATACCATTACGCTCATCAGCCTTTAGTAATTGCTTAGAATATTATCTAAGTAATCTCATAACAAAGTTGAAAGTCACTTCCTAAACTTCCCTAAGCCACAAAACATGATGTACATGAATCATCCAAACTCAATATCTAGTTCGATCACTTACTCGAATACATAAACTTTACTTCCGAACTAGTATTGCTCACTCGACCTCCCTAGTCCGGACTCCGATCAGGTTCATTGATTAGAAAATTTCATTCTCCTAACATAGCCATATACTATGATAGAAAACCTTGATATCATATATAGAATCCGAATCAAGTGTTCGCTGTCAATAATCAAGTGAAAAATCTTTGTTCGGACTGGTGTGAATCATCCCGAAGTTATGTACTCAAATCTTAGATCAAGAACCATGCACATAAAATGATCTATGTACAACTTACATACTTAATCCTATTAGTTTCTTAGCTATACCAATATCTTTCTAAATCATTTTCATTTATAGTATTTCATTCAGTACTGATATTATTTATGAATCATTTCACAAATTTCCACTTAAGTTTATAAACATTTCATAAAGACACATCTTTATAAAACATTAAATTAAAAACTTTCTTCACTCTTATTTAATTGTATGATACTTTTCTATATCCTAGGAGTATATAAAATGTCAATTTCATTTTACTTTTCAAAATTCAAATGGAGGCCCAAACATAATATAGGTCTTGAAACCGAGCCGACTACTTCGACAACTTTACCTATCCGGTAAGTAGCTTTGAAGAGTAGGATGCTAGTATTCAAACTCAAACCTAGAGTCTACTTTTCCTTAGACATCCCTAAGGTAAAGATATTTATTAGTCAGCCCAATAGCATCAAATAGATTATATTATTTAGATGTTCAAAGAAAGATACATTTTTAATAAAATAATCTTATTAAAACCTAATTATCCAACTTAAAATAGTTCAAAACCTGTGTTAAATTATCTCTTTTCTATCAAATAGTTAAAATTTTCATTTATCAAAAAAACAATTTCATCAAAATACCTTTTATTTAAATCAATTTTCTTTAAGGAAACCTATGAACTGAATACCCGATTTTTATTTCAAAACACTTTCTGAAATCATACTACATATATTTCTATATATATATGTATATAATAACTTTAAAAATATATTCTTTAACACTTGATTTGGGTTCGTTTGGATTCGAACTCATTTCGATCGCATAATGATAAAGAGAATAATTTACTAACTGCACTACAACATTCGCCCAGGAAAACAATCGATCATCATTTAGAGGTTATTTAGATTATCATAAAACTAATCGAGATATTTTCCCCGAACTATCCAAAGAAAATGTATCTTTCTCACTAATTCTCTTTTACACTTATAAATACTTCCAAGTAACACTACGATTACTTTTCTCAAAATCATTTTTGAAATCATTTCAAGCAATACTAGGATTTAAATTCTCAAAAACCCATTTTACTTTTAAAACACCCTTTATAAATCATATAAATTTTATACACCATACTCTATGAATTGTACCTTCAAAGTTATATTATAATAATTTTCCTCTATTATAATAAAATTTTCACAAATATTTATCCTTTAAATGTCTTATCTTCCCCTTTGGATTATATTAAACAACTTTATTAAAAGATGACTTTTAACTTAGCATATTCTCCGAATACCTTATAGTCTAATTGTGAAACTTAATTCATAAGGGGTTCGTTTTAATGCATCCACATTTATCAAATAATAAATGCTCATAAACTGGTCAAGCATAAATTAGCAATCAATAAACAATAGTAAATGCTCTAAACTACCTGAGCATGACAAATCAAAAAACAGTGATAAAAAAGAAATATTATCATTTTTTAACAAAAAACACGCCATAAATAACTATTTAAATTTGAAAACTATTTCTTATATGTATAGAAAATATATAATCCTAGGTAAAATATTTAGTTTACTAAATTTCAAAAATCAATATCGTGTCTGTTTGCCTTATTCAAGGGTGTAGAAATCTCTATTGACGCCGTGTTGTTCCATGTCTCGACTAGAGTTCATTAACCGCTCAATAGACCAATTAACATAATTTTTTTATAGCAATAGAAAATATGCTCCCGTATATACAATACTCTCATCTCATTCTAGGGTGTCACTTACTCTATTTCTAATGAGTCATACCCTACCACAGCCAAGGTTCTCGGTTAGTCTTGCTCTGATACTAAACATAATGACATGCATTTTCAACCCTCCAAAATTGGCATTCAATACATCCACAGTATTAGAATGCCAAGCATCCAAGTGTCTGAGAGGTAGATTGTTAGAGTAAAATAAAGAGAAAAAGAACAGGTTGGAAACCAAATCTCATAGCAGAACTATAATAGATAATATAACAAAGATAGCAAAGCTGTCACTTTAAGATACATGGTACATCATAGTTAAATATAAAAACCCCTTCAGCTTGGATAATTATAATTTCCTAACCTTATAATTGTTGATTGGCATACATAATAATATAGTGAAAAATTAAAATACTATGATAGGTGACATCCAGCTCTTTCCCATAAGCTTCATGTTCCACCAACGACAATCTGGAAAAACTGGGTCTGATCCGAGCATTATAATAAAATAACATTCGAATCAGTCTAAAAAACCAGCATGGGAAAACTCAAGAAATATGATAAATATATAAATAGATGAGACAACGTCGCTAAAAAACGATTTTTTCTTTACAGGAACAACTTTCATACATGAAAGAACGGAAAACAAATCAGAACAAAATCTAAACTTGAAAGAATGGGCACAAACAAGATCAAAATCCAAACTTAAAGAATATATACAAATAATTAAACACAGAGAAGAGCACAAGGTATTTCTCAATGTAATTAAGAAAGGATTAACTCTAAGGTTTGAATTAAACAAGGAGCGTGAATTTATCTAACATGACTAAGAGGGTGTGCCCCTACACCAAAAGTATACCTCTAGACAAAATACACTTGAGAGCCTATGCCAAACATGCATCCCTCTTGGGAACTTCTAAGCTAGACCCCCGCAACAACATTCGAGAATCTGAACATATCCACATCACCGCATGCATGCAACTGAAACCTCTCTAGATAAATGTGAATATACCTCATTTGTGTAACCCACATAGCTTGACTTCCACTCGCTCTTTGGTTTTATTTATCTCTGATGTTTGATGCGAATGCTTAGAATGAGCTACAGATCATCTTAGATTGAAGAAACACAAAGAAGGAATCAATGATCTAAACAAGCAACAAATTATCTTTGATTTTCGAAGCACAAAGAAGGATATCAAAATTGATAGTCAATGAATCAACTATCGAGAATAACAAAAATGATCGTATGTGGAAATTAAAATCTCATGTACTTATCATAACTCGTTGATCTCAAACTAGTACTATCCTGGGGAAAACAACGAAGCCTGACAAGTTAGGTAGTGTTGCTTCCTACCTTGATTCAACATACATTCTTAACTTTAAGAATAGCAAGAGTTTCTTCAATGTTCAGTGCTAAGCATGTGCCTAAATCCTTTTAGTATAATCGGTATAGCTTATGAAAATTAAATTTCTTACCCTTATCACCAAACTTTGATTTCCAAATTGTACTATCCCTCGCTTAAAGGTGGAGCCATGTAAGTCAAGGGGCTGGTTGTTCTTAGCCTTGCCTAGACACTCCAGTTTTAAATCTCATAAATAGTAACGAATCTATCTTCTCGATGTTTGGTATTAAGGATAAGACTAAATCTTTTCATAACCGAATCAAACTTTTAAAACTGATTTTTTCTCACACTTGTGCTTTGATTTTCATGTCACAAATATTTGTAAAATACTTTTAGTAACACATCTATAAAATATTCTTCTAAAGAGATAATTATATTTCTAAGTGTATCAAAAAAAAGGGTTGAAAAATGTCATTAAAACATTGTTTACTATAAACCTAAAACCAATTACACTTAGATCTATCTTTAAAGCAATTTTTTAAAGACTTTTTCGTTTGTAAAGTATCATTTATAAATCTACTTATTATTATCTTTAAAACAAAACTCTTCCAAAGATTTAAGAATATTAACATTTATTAAGTCAAGTAACAAGTTTTATTAATTACTTTACGAAATCATTTATTATAACAAAAGTTTTATGATCCATGAATTTTTGTCAACTTTTCTAATTCATTTATCATAACAAAAACATTACAATCCATGACTTCTATATCCATTCTTGAGAAATATTTATTACAAAAATGGTGTTGTAATCCATGCCTCATTTTCACGTTCAATAAACTATAAAATACTTGAAATATAGTTTTTAAAACATCCATTTCAAATACTACTCAAAAAGAAAATCTCAAGTTTAATATATATTAGAACTCAAAACCATTTCCTTTCCTTATTTTCAAAAAAAAACTTCTCCTTTTAAATATTTGTATAAGTTCAAAACCACTTTTAAAACACTTAAATAGATGATAGAAAAGTTCACTAAAAGGATTAAAGAAAAAAAATCAAATTTAAAACTATTTTATAAAATTTGGAAATAGTGTCGCAAAACTGCCCCTAAAAAGAGTATGGAAAATTCCTTTAAATCGGTTCTTTTCAAAAATGGAATTTTCTCCACATTTTTACAAAGTATGAACATTATATTTTATTTTAAAAACAACATATTATGAGACTAGTATGAATTCACAAAAATTTAGAGAATTTTGAAGTCAAATGAACCCAACTGAAAGTTGTTTTAAAACTCGACTTTCGAACTGCAAAAACGTGACCAAATCCCAAAAGCCATCAAAGCTTGGTTCAAACAACAATATAAAAGCACAAAAGCACAACTAAATATTTAGTGATGCAAACATAAGCATAAGAGCAACTAACAAAGAGCGAAGGAGGTTTCATAAGTGTCCGTATAGAGATAGTCGCTATAACAACATTTTCACAAACAACTAATAAATCATACATATGTTTCAATCAAACTTTAACATAAGAAATATTAGTAAAAAGTAATTCAACATTGGTAAGAAGCCCATTAGGATCTCTCTACAAAAGTTTCCTATAAATCTTATATATGTATGTTTTTGGGAGTGTTCCATAACGACATATTCGCTACGAACGCACTTCGACTTCCTCTTGCTTTTGTCCCCTGCAAAACAATAGTTACTTAGGCCTTTTGCTTTCAAGTGGGAATCAAATAAAAAAGTAATACATACAAGTAAAAACAACATTAAAAACAATTTAAATTTTACATTATTCGTCAATTTTTAAAATCATTTAAAGTGTGATTAACTCACTTTCAAACCAAAGATGAAGTTATCGCTTCCTACCACAACGAAGCAACCACACACTACTTCCTACCCTCAATCCAAACTATCTCCAACCCCCTCCTTCACAAATTATCATAGGCAAACCCCCAAAGAAGCCCTAAAAGCGCACGGCCTAGCTAGAAAAAAAAGATACGGGCTCACATATTTGCGACTTCGTAAAGGATGATGATGAAGATAATATTATTACAAGCTTATTTAAGAATTTTGAGGAGAAAGGAAGGAATTTTGGCATGGATTTTCTTAGGGAATGTCTTGTGGAAGATAGAAAAGAAGAAGAGGGTCTAAAATCTAAAAGAAAGAAATGAAAAGAAATATGAAGGAAAATGAAGGCATAATGGCGCGCTTTTATAGAACTAGAAAAATATGCAAATTACCACACATACCACTTTTCCAAATTACCCTTCTACCTCTCCACTAACTTCAGAAATTTCAACCATGGTACCCCCGTTCCATCAAAGCACCACATGCCATCTACTCACTACTACATGAAACCATAATGATATGTACTAATTAGTACTAATGCACACAAATCCCTATACAGAAAGTTCACTTTTATTAATTAAACAACAAAAGTCACATCACTTAATTTAATTATTACTCTAAATTTTCTAATTATAATTAGATTTAATTAATTCCATTATTAACAAATAGAAAATGTTATTAAATGCTTATATATGTGTACATACGTGTGCGACAACTTCTATTCGATAAAATGTAAAATCTGAATATTATGCAGACTAATCGTTACGTTTCTACGATATTACATCTAATCATTACACAATCTAATCTTTATATTTCCATAATATTATATCTAATCTTTATGCAGTCTACTCATTACACAACTTTCGCATTATTTAAATCCTCAATTTAACAGTATAAATCATGTTTTAGCATTGTATTTAGGATTCTATAACTGGCATATATCAAATGCAATTAGAGAAAAGATTCATTGTTTTAGATTATGTATTTACAATTGTAATAAATTAAATTTAGTATTTACAATCTAATTAGAATAGGGTAGAAACTAGAACTAATTAATTTAATAAACAAGTTATAATCTATGCCCACTCACCTTCATCCTAAGCTCTAGGTTTGCCCAAAATGCTGCAAGCCTTGTTCTTCAATCTCCGCTTAGATCCTTTCTCTAGTTGTAAGATCTCTCTAATTTTTTATTTTTAGGGTGAGATATGGAAGAGAATTGGAGTTTAGAAATTGATTTAAAAAATTAGGGTTTAGGATTTTATTTGACAGAGCTACGTTAGGAAGAAGAAAATTAGGTTTAGGCTAACCTCTACTTAAGAATATATAGAGCAACGTCCTCAGCCAACACCGTCAGATCAGTACCCTAACAGATCTTTACTGCTTTCCATATCCTTGTTGCACATGAAAGAATCTAGGATGAAGGAACAATTCGATTGAAAAATCATGACCCTTAGTTTCACCTGAGATCTGGTCGACCCCCCACGGTTGACCTGGACCATGTCTAGTCGACTACCTTGTGGTTAATTATTTATCATTATTTTATATATTTTTATTTATTTTTCTATTTAATTTTCTAATTTATTCAAATCTTCATAACCTTTTCATTTTAGCTTAGATTTTACAATGTCATATATTGAAATTGTCGAGAAAATTATTACGAATACAATGGTGCAAGTCCCGTTATCAGATTCGAACGTTTGTGAAAATTTTCCTTTTTGGTTAATTTTGAACTTTTAATTATATTTTCTTATTTTTTTCCAGAAAATTACGAGGCGTTACAATCTCCCTCCAAAGGATTTCATTCGCGAAATTTAAGGATAAAGAATGCAAAAGCAACCCACGACCAAATCTACATCCATCTACTCATTCACCATCCATAGCAACCATAGTCCTTGATAGTTTCTAATGCAATTATGTAATTATGCAACGTGGAATGCATAAGAACCTGAACTAATGCAAAAGGGTTGTCGGTCTACTGATTTAGTCGGCCTCCTTTTTGTGCAAGTATGTTTATGTCATGCATCCAAATGTATGTAAGTCCTAAAATAACAGATAATTCTACATGTATCCTAGGCCATATATCTAAGTGCAACATCCAAATTCAAAGATCATCCATGGATATCAAATAAAACTATCTAACAATATGCATAAGGTATGAATGTGTGCCCAAGGGGCTTAATATCCTAGTGCATGCAATGAAACCACTTGCATCCATAAACACTCATGTATGTCCAATAACATCCATTAACCATAACATGTCTCATTAACACGCTTACAAACATATCTATCATCCAAAGGTCTCTACCTAATATAGTCTACGCTTCCCCTGGTGTTCTACCTAAGGGTTCTAACTAAGAAAGATCAAAGTATTAAACATACCTAAAAGGAGCTATGGATGGGTTCGAATCCTCTCCTCCATCTCTCATGTGCTCTCTGCTGGATCATCTCCCCGTGAATCTTAACTAATTCGAACCCATTATTACGAAGCTGCTTAGTGCCATGCTCTAGAATGCGGGTAGGCACAAAACGAATAAGTGGCTCACACTATACCTCAACCTCCTCCAAACTACTAGGCTCCACTACAACAGCCGAGTCATGCAAACACTTCCACAAATTCGAAACATGAAAAATATCATTCACACCAGCTAACATCTCTGGAAGTCTAACTCTATAAGCCAATCTTCCACTCCTAGCCACAATAAAAAATAGTCCAACAAATCTAGAAGCTAGCTTCCCTGAACTTCCAAATCTCATCACATGTCTAAAGGATGAGACCTTCATAAATACCTTATCTCCAACCATAAAATCCAACTCAGAGTGCCTTCTATCTGCATAAGACTTCTGTTGGTCTTGAGTTGTCTTCATCCTTTTTCAAATCAAGTCCACCTTCTCTGAAGGCTCCTTAACTATATCGGGCCCAAAGATAATCCTATATGTAGTGTCCCACCAACATGATGGAGATCTACAAGGTCTGCTATGCAATGACTCGAATGGTGCCATCCCTATATTAGCCTAATAACTATTATTGTAGGCAAACTCCACTAATGGAAAACGATCCTCCTAAAAGCCTCCAAAATCAACGATACACATCCTAAGAAAATCCTTCAAAATTCGATTTACTCTCTCTATCTGACCGTCAGTATGTAGATGGTATGTTGTACTCAAGCTCAACTCAATCCTCAAAACCTCCTACAGACCCCTCCAAAACTCGCCAATGAAGAGTAGGTCTTTATCACTAACTATACTAGTAGGTACTCCATGAAGTCTAACTACTTCCCTAACATATAAGGCTGCTAATGAAGCTGTTGTCATAGCAGTCCTCACATGTATGAAATAAGCGCACTTGGTCAATCTGTCCACTATGTCCTAATGCTCTCATTTCCTCTCCTAGGTTTGGGTAATCCATCTATGAAGTCCAGAAATACTCTCCCACTTCCATTATGGAATGTCCAATGGCTGTAACAATCCTCCAAGCTTCTTTAGTTCTGCCTTCATCCTTTGGCAAGTCATACACTTAGCTACATACTCCACCACTTTCCTCTTCACCCGGACTAAAAGAAAACTCTCCTCATGTCCTAGTGCATCTTATCTCCATCAGGGTGAATAATCATCCTAGAGTGGTGAGACTCCGCCAAAACTACATCTACCAAGTCCACACTATGGGGAACATAAAGTCTACCATCTCCCCTTAACCATCCCCTCGAGCATGGCATAATTCCTAAGATAACTCGATGACTCTCTTCTGCCCAATCTATCCTAAATGCCTACCAAGTCATCATCCTTTCTCTTCCTAAATCCAATATACTTCATCAAGTTTTGTTGAACATCTAGGGCTGCAATATTCCAGGGGTAATATCGAATGATGGCCTAAAATCAAAGGTGGAACTATACTCCAAATGTCTCCACTCTAAAAATAAAGGACTCAATGTAGCTCTCTGTCTATTCAATGCATCTACTGCAACATTCCTATTACTCAGGGTATAAGAATCTCAAAGTCTAAAAGGCTAAAAACTCCATCCATTTGTGCTACCTCAATTTCAAGTCCTTTTGAGAGAAAAAGTAGTTCAAGGACTTATGGTCTGTAAAAAGCTTAAAACTCTCACCCAAAAAATAAGTCTCCAAGACTTAAGAGCAAAGACTATAGCTGCCAACTCCAGATCATGCATTGTTAGTTCCTCTCATGAGTTTTCAATTGCCTTACCCTCTAGCATCAACACTGCTCCTAGTCTCGTAGCACAAGCATTGTTATAGAACGTAAAAGGCTTACCCCCATCACATGTGCACTGTTCAAAGCCTCCTTCAATATAATAAAGACATCCTTACACTTAGCATCCCATACACAAGCTAGATTCTTCTTGGTAAGGTGGGTCAATAGGGAAGATATCATAAAGAAATCCTTAATGAACTTCGTACAATAACCCGCAAGACCAAAAAAAACTCCTACCTCCATGGCATTTTTCGAAGCATGCCAATCTTGCACCATCACAACCTTACTAGGATCTACAATCAAACCACTCTTAAACACAACATGTCCCAAAAAGAGAACCTCATCTCTTCAAAAGTGGCACTTAGAAAACTTAGCCTTAAGCTCACATGCTCGGAGGGTCCTAAGCACCTTTTATAAATGCAAAGCGTGCTTCTCCTTAGTTCTAGAGTATACCAAGATGTCATTCACAAAAATCACTACAAATTTATTTAGCAACTCCATAAACACTCTACCCATCAAGCCCAAAAATTAAGCGGGATTATTAGTTAGTCCAAAAGGCATGACTAACCACTCTATAACCCATTGGGAGTCCTAAATGAAGTTTCTGAATACTACCTTCATCTACTCTCAAATGATGGAAACTTGTGATTAAGTCAAGTTGGGAAAAAACTCTTGCTCCCACCAACTAATCGAAGAGACCATCTATGCGGACGCAAAGGATAGAAATTCTTCTTTGTCAGTATATTTAGCTCGCGGTAATCGATGGAGAGTCTAAGGGAGCCATCTTCCATGGTGGCAAAGATGACTGGCGCATCCCACTCAAAAATACTCTTCCTAATGAAGCCCTTCTATAATAACTCATTCACATGCTTATTCAACTTACGTCGTTCCCTTGTAGCCATATGCCTCAAAGGAAAAGAAACAGTCTGGCATTCTCAACAAGATGGGTCCTAAACTTGATCTCTCTCTGGGGTAGAGACTAGTAACTTTAGAAAATACATTAGGAAAATCCTTAACTACTGGAATAGAAACAAGCTTATCTTGTAGTAAGTCAAAAGGATAAAGGTAGCACAACATAACTGACCCTCGTGGATCATAGACAACCTCTAAGCTATGCCCGCTATAAGAGCCCAATCTAACAGTCCGCTTATCACAGTCTAGTATAACCCCATACAGGGACATCCAATCCATGCTCGATATCAGCCTAAACCCAGAGAACCCAAGCACATAGGCATCACACTCAAACTAAATCCCTAAAACCATCAACCTCAAATCTCGACATATCATAGATAACTAAGTCAATTCCCCCGTGAGATTTGACACGTCTATAGGGTCTGTTACAATACTAGTTCCAAAGTGCAAGTCATCAACAAGTCTACTAGAGATAAAAGAAGAGAAGCACCAGTATCGAATAAAGCACGAACAGAAAGACAAGAAAGATAAAACACATCTTCAATCACCACTTTCTTCACCTTATCGAGTGTTGGTTGGACATTGAAAATGGGAACAACCCCCACAGTAGGGCTGTCAATGGGTCGGGTCGGGTTTGGGTCGGGTCAAGTCGGGTTCGGGTTGATTTTAAATGGGTCGGGTCAACCCGTTTATTAAACGGGTCGAAAAAGCTCAACCCGAACCCGACCCGTTTATAAACGGGTTGACCCGACCCACCCCGTGTAACCCGATTATAAACGGGTCGAGTCGGGTCGGGTCGTAAATGGGTCAGGTCAACCCGTATAAGGTGTAAATGGGTCGTAAACGGGTCGGGTCAACCCGTATAAGGTATAATTGGGTCGTAAATGGGTCAGAACGGGTCGTAAACGGGTCGGGTCAACCCGTATAACCCGTATAAGGTACAAACGGGTCATAAACGGGTCGGAGCGGGTCGTAAACGGGTCAGCTCAACCTATATACTGTATAAACGGGTTGTTAATGGGTCAGTTTCGGGTTAGCAGGTCAACCCGAAACCCACCCGTTTATAAACGGGTCAAATTCGGGTTGACCCGAAAATGACCCGCCAATTAAATGGGTCGGGTTAACCTGCTAATTTCCGTGCGGGTTTCGGGTCGTGTTTCGGGTCGTGTAGGAAATTGACAGCCCTACCCCACAGCTTGTGCTTGGACAACTTGAGTAGAAGCTAGAGAAGTAATTCTAGGTGGTGCTAGACAATTCCTCTTAATATACCCAACCCGACCACAATTGAAGCACTTCGGCTTCTGCAACAAACAATCCCTAACATGATGCTTGTCCCCACATTTGAAACACTTCAACTCCTTCTTCTGAATCTTCCCTTTAGGTGGGAGTCCACCCTTCTTCTTTCCTTTCTAAAATTTTTCACTTCAACCTTTGGAGCCTCATCCATCTTCTTAGCCACATAAGTAAGCAATGCCACCTCAACCAGACCCTCATAGGTAATTCCTATAGGAATATTACTCATTGCTAAGCTTTGTAGTGGCTGATTGAAATCCTAAGCAAACCTGAGTGCCTTTTTCTGCAGGATGCTAATTAACTCCATTCCAAACCTTGCAAGCTTAATAAATTGATTAAAACATTCGTTAACTAACAAATCACTTTGCTTTAGATTTATGAACTTCTCCATCATAAATCCCTCCTTATCCTGCGACAAAAACTTCATCTCAAACCTCTGCATGAACTCTTTCCAAATCATAAAACTGCCACCAATCTCAGCCTCAACAACCTCCCACCAATTAAGAGCCTCGTCCTACACCTACCAGGTAGCAAGCTGCCTCCTAACCTCATCCGTCAAACTCATAAGTCAAAATATCCACTCAAAGCTATGGATCCAAGCTCTAACGT
Organism: Allium cepa; assembly: GCA_030765085.1. NCBI lineage: Eukaryota > Viridiplantae > Streptophyta > Magnoliopsida > Asparagales > Amaryllidaceae > Allium > Allium cepa. The sequence goes on along the minus strand of CM060932.1, from coordinate 507,914,175 downwards.
CAACAAAAGTCCCAGTGCCTAAGAATGGTTTGCCACCCAAGTTGGAAAAGTCCTTGCATAGCTTAAAAAAATTATAAGCGACAAGTGAGTGGGCAGGGGCCCACCAACCGCCATCTTCGCTGGCTCTCTAGCCGGAGGCTCAACCGCCTCGCTAGCCTGTAAGTAATGGTGAAACCAAATAGGCATGTTCACGTCCGGAATATTAAGGATGTCGGTACAGCCGGATCCCGTGGGATCAACCATCTCTATTTGTGAATAATAAAAGTTTGATTAATTATTTCCACAGGTAGCTCAAACAAGATTTAAGATAAAGAACAACATAGGTAGGAATTACAATAAGTACAGGCATGAATATGAGGGATTCTTAAAGATATATATTTATCTTTTAAAAATACCTACATGTATATATAGTTATACTTTGGAAATCCATTGTGAATTTTTTTTCAAAAACCATTTTTTTTCTTTTTAAAATCATATATATGTATATATCCGTACGGGTCATGTACGCTCCTATCCCTAGGAACATTGAACTTTGCTTTGATATGACATGTAACAACCTACATCTCTTAACATGCCAAAGCACACATCAAAAGACATGGATTGTCCATTTAAAGTAAAAGCAATATCACATAGTCTAAAATTTTAATAAAGAAATAATCTATCTAATCCAAACATCATCATAGAGAAAACATAATATCAAGTATAATGATAATCTCAGAAATAACAGTAATAAAAATCTCGGACGTATAAAAAATATCGAATCACAATATATCATAGTATCGTAGTCTCAGAAAATCATCAGTACATATCAAATATTAGAGTATTATAAAAATAATCCCTCATAAGAAAAGTATTGAAAAAGCAAATGTACTGATAGGAAATACATGATAAAAGATAAATAGGGCTAAACCCCAGGCATGATAATCCGATCGCAGCAATGGACCTTTCAACAACTACTCTGTCCACCTGTGGTTGGGGAAATAAAATGGGTCAGACATAAAGTCTAGTGAATGAGAACAAGACTAACAACGAAATTAAGTATAACTGACTCTAAGTCTACTTTAAGTGATGTAGAGTTTATACAGTGTCCGTGCACCTAAGGTCTTATGCCTAAGGTCATAAGCCAATCGTCTAACAACATGGAGGATAACAAAAGATGAAAAACGATCCCCTAATAATTAGGGACGAACCTATTATCAAAATTTAACACAAACTAGAACTAGAGAGGAAGAACACTCATGTAAACTCGCATAGTGACTCATCAAATGCATCCATGCCCAACCCCTTGATCCTAGTAGCAAAACTCCTCTTACGCACACTTGGAAGTTATTATGCCTAACTCCTATCGGTACTGGATATAACCTAGCTTTAATCGTCATAAGCCCATATGAGCACAACAAAAAAAGATCAAAAATCTGATCATAACAAATGAGAGACCGATAATCCTACTCCCAGCACATAAATGCACCATTAACCGTCTAAATGACACATTGTACCCAACTACATGATATGGAAAAAGAGAATTAAATTTGCACCTCAAAATAAAAGACATAAATGTCCATTGATCAAACAATCTAAAGGATAACAAGGTCCACGAATCTAAAGGGACAAGGCTGCGTAATAAGTCAAAAAGTAGCATACAATAATCGACCTATGTCAGTCTTAGGTCGATTGCCTACAAGCTAATAGCACAAGGCCCTAAACAGTTTACTCAGTCCAAAACGACATATGATAATCGTCCTATGTCAATCTTAGGTCGATTGCCTACAAGCTAACATCTTCATTTTACGGATTTTATAATTCAGGTTTCATTCGATTACTTTTAGTCTCCAAAAGATATAACAGCCAATCATTACGCAACTAATGCTTTAATAAAAAATGAAATATAATCATTATGTAGATTAATCATTACGTTTCTACGATATTAGACCTAATAGTTACACAGTTTAATCATTACGTATCTACAATATTAGATCTAATCATTATGCAACTTTCACATTATTTAAATCCTCAATTTAACAGTATAAGACTATCTTTTAGCATTGGATTTAGGATTCTACAACTTGCATATGTCAATTGAAATTAGAGAAAAAGATTCATTGTTTTAGATTCTAAATTTACTATTTCAAAAGATTAAGTTTATAATTTACAATCTAATCAGAATTAGAGTAGAAATTAGAATCAATTAATTTAATAATCTTGTTAAAATATATGCCCACTCACTTTCGTCCTAAGCTTTAAGTTTTCCCCAAATGCTGCAGGCCTTTTTCTTCAATCTTTGCCGAGATCTCTTCTCAATCTGTAAAATCTCTCTTATTTTTAGTTTTAGGTTGAGATTTGGAAAAGAATTGGAGTTTAGAAATTGATTTATAAAATTAGGGTTTTGTTTTTATTTTGACAGAGCTTTGCTAGGAAGAAGAAGATTAGGTTTAGGCTAATCCTTGATTATGAATTTATAGAGCAATGCCCTCAGCCAACACCGTCGGATCAGAAGCTAAATTATCTCCACCACTCTCCAAAGTCTTGCTATGTAAGAAAGAATCTGGGATGAACAAAAAACGTGATTTGAAAATCATGACCCTCAATTTCACCCGAGGTCGGGTCGACCCCCCATGGTTAACCTGTCCCAATCTGGGTCGACCGCCTCATGGTCAATTATTTATTATTATTTTATATTTTTATTTCTTTTCTATTTAATTTTTACATTTATTCAAACCTTTATAACTTTTTCATTTTAGCTCATATTTCAACAAGTTGTATATTAAAATTGTCTAGAAAATTACTAGGGACACAATGGTGCAAGTCCTATAGTAAAATTCAGGCATTCGTGAAAATTCTCCTTTTAGGTCAATTCTTTCTTTTTTTATTTTTGGATAATTCCAGGGTGTTATAGTGTACATTTAGGGTAAATGTTATGTGATTGAGAGATGTACCAGGGTTAGTCCAAGGGAATATTCATGTATGTTCCCCATATCGCCTCATTCTCCATATTATGCGATAGTTTTACTCTATAATGCTCTTGAATAGTATGAGTATAGAGGAGGGGGTGTTTCAATTTGGTATCAGAGTAGGTTAGAATAATACATGTTACAAAGAGACATGAGTCTGTGACCTAGCTGGACTTAGGAATACATGCCCTTGGGGTATTGGGTGGATTACTAATATATTATTTAGAAGTATATGGTGATTACAAGGTGTAGTACCTGGGTGCATACTTATTATTTATGTGATTTTATATGTATTAATACTATTTACTATTCATTCTTCATCTAAATCTCACTTCCTTGCAATAGTGAGAAACGACTGGACCTCGAGCTGGTCGTGCAGACCTGGATCGATCTCATGGATCTAAGGAAATCTATATGACTACTGAGCAACTTATGGAATTAGTGAGAGCATCCAGCAGTCAAGCGCTTTCACCACTCCAAATTGCCCTACACCCCGATTTGATTTTGCTAGACTATGCAGCAACTATGCTTGCCATAGAAGAAAGACCTTCACGGGAATATAGGGAGTGATAGGAGTATAAGCTTGACTGAAGACATACGAACACATTTTCACATGTATAAGTATTAATGACTAGTAGTAAGGACAAATTTCTTCAAATCAGCTTTGGGAAAGAGCTATGGATTGGTACGAGATATTAGTTGCCGTGACTAATGAGGCGAAGTTGACTTAGGAAGAATTCAAGGTCGCTTTGAGCAGAAATTTCTTCTAGAGGCTAATAAGGCAATTATGTCTAGGAAGTTCATAGACCTTAAGGAAGGACGTATGACTATAGTAGAGTATGTTTCCACTTTCAAGTCATTGTCTAAGTATGGTACAGATTTTATTTACACGCGAACGAAGAAGAATCATCAATTTGTGTATGGACTAATTTATTTAAGGAAAGTTCTTCTACCTCAGTTAGAGGTTACATTTGAGAAACTTGTGCATATTGCACTAAGGCTGGAATAAAAAGAGAAAGAGAGAAGTGAATATGAGCCAAAGACCAAGGCAGTGGTTGGACAAAAGCGAAAGTTTCCTTTTAGGAAGCAGAAGACTAGATTTCAGGGTAAGAAGTACGAAAAAACTATCATGCCAGAGTACTAGGTTCAAGGTAGTGATGTGATCAATTGTTTTAATTATAATGAGAAAGGCATTACTCAAGAGAGTGTACTAAGCCACGACCACCTCCATATCATAAGAAGTGCATGATTTGCAATAAGGAAGAACATCTCAGCTACACCTGTAACACTACTGATAAGAAGAGGGGAATGTAAAATGCTACAAAGGCTTTTAACAACGCTTCTCAGGCTAAAAGGAAAGCTCCTACTTTTTTGGAAGGTATGATTTATTTTAATGGAATTCTTGTTAGAGTTCTTTTTAATATGGGAGCATCTCATTTTTTTTAAATCAAAGAAACTGGCTGATAAACTTAATTTGGAAGTTGTGTGCTTAGTTACATCGCTAAGGATTGTTAATCTATCGAAGGATAAGCAACCCTTGGTTTGATGTGTAAAGATGTTGAATTGGTATTATGTGATTTGACCATCTATTGTGATTTTATGTTTTCAAATATTTGGGATTTGAAATCATTTGGGAATGGATTGGCTCAACCATCATGAGGCTCATCTATTGTCTTGAGAGAGATATTCCTTTAAGCTATCCATGCTCTACTAGCTGAGTTAGTTTAGTACCTGGGGATATCAATAAAGATTCAAATGGATCATTATTTTCTCTTATGGCGAAAAATAGAGAGGATATTACTAAGATTCCCATGGTTAGAGAATACCTAGATGTATTTGAGCCATTTATAGATTTTCCTCCTAACCGAGCAATGGAGTTTCGAATCGATCTTGTTCATGAAGCTCAACCCGCGAGTCAACCTCCGACAATGATGTCTTCAATGAAAAATGAGGAGCTTAAGAAGCAGTTGTCATAATTAGAATAATAACATTTTATTAAATCAAGCAGTTCCCAATAGGGAGCCACAATAGTATTTGTATAGAATTCAGATAGATCCCTCAAGTTGTCCATCGATTATTGGAAGATGAATAAGTTGACCCTTAAGCCCCTGCCTAGAATTGATGATATGTTCGATCAGTTGAGTGGAGCTAGGATCTTTCCTAACTGGACATAGCTACGAGATTCCATTAACTTAAAATAGCCGAAGATAACATTCCACTAACCGCATTCAGGACCAGATATGGATTATATAAATGGTTGGTTATGCCGTTTGGTTTAACGAATGTGCCAGCTTACTTTGTGCATCTGATGAATAGTCTTAAAGGATAAATTCATCTTGGTTTTCATTGATGATATCCTAGTCTATTCTAAATCCAAGGAGGAACATGAAAAGCACTTTAGAACAATTTTAGAGACATTGGGGCAGAATAAGCTGAAAGCCAAACTTTCCAAGTGTCACTTCTGGCAGAGACAACTTTAGTTCTTTAGCCATGTTATTTCAAAATCGTGTATTTATATAAACCCAACTAAAATAAAAGCCATCCAGAATTGCAAACAGCATGAGACGGTTTCGAAGAGTCGTAGTTTCTTAGGGCTAATCAGATATTATTGGTGATTTATAAAGGATTTCTCGAAGATTGTGCAACCTCTCACAAACCTCACTAAAAAAGGAGTTAAGTTTCAATGGACGGTTAAATTTGAGGAAGCGTATCAGAAGTTAAAGAAGTTGCTTACAAATGCATTAGTACTTATCATACCAGAAGGTAATTAGAACCTGGAATTTATATGGATGCATGTGGTTCTGGATTGGGTGAAATGCTTATGCAAAAGCGAAAGTTGTAGCATATGCATCAAGATAATTAAGGCTTAATGAGATTAAACATGCTACTTATGACTTGGAACTAGCAGTTATAGTCTTCACGTTGAAAATTTGGTGACACTATTTGCTTGAAGAACAATCTGTGTTATACACAGATCATAAGTCGACAAAGTATCTGTTTACTCAGAAGGATCTCAATATGAGACAACGGAGATGGTTAGAATTTCAAGTAGCATACGACTTTGAGATCCAATACACATCTGTAAAAGGAAATCGAGTATAGATGCTTTGAGATGGAAACATCAAGTTGTAGTTTCTATGATTATTGCTGAGTAGAAGGATCTCGAGACACTATCTATGTGCAACATTTGGGATAATGATTCTATAACTAATTCTAGAGCAATGCTAGCTAGTATTGTAGCAAGACCATCTTTGATCGATCGGATTATAGAAGTCCAGAAGAAAGCTCCAACAACTCTAATGCTTATTTAGAGATTGGAATTTAGAGATGAAGTTGAAGATATGGTTAATTGTTCTCTTGATTCTCATGGATGCTTATGGAGAAGGAATAGGCTAATAGTACCAGATGTTGATGAACTCCTAAAAGAAGCTATGTAAGATTACCATCAATCATGATACACCATTCACCTAGGCGGTAGCAAGATGTACATGGATATGAAACTACTCTACTATTGGAAAGATGTGAAACATGATATAGGCATACTTGTGAAGGAGTGTATGACGTTTTAGTTAGTAAAGGCTGAGCACTAAAAGCCTAGCGGGTTGCTTCAGCCATTGGATTTTCCGCAATGGAAATGGGATTAGGTACGAATGGATTTGAATATTAATAATTTTCTTATATAAATACCATTATAATAGTATTTATTTTATGTTGTTACATGTGTCGATGGATTTTGTAGATGGGTTACCACGAACTAGGAATGGTTATGACAATATATGGGTAGTGACAGATCGATTAACTAAGTCATCACATTTCATCCCGGTAAAGTATGATCGAACCACACCATATTTGGATAGGCTTTGTCTAAAGAAACTTTTTAGATTGCGTGGAGTTCCTTGTTCCATAGCATGTAACCGTGATCCCTTATTTACTAGTAGATTTTGGAGAAGGCTTCAGGAAGCTTTAGGATTAAAGCTAAATTTTAGTTTAGCTTATCATCCGTAGACTAATAGTCAGATAAAGCGGGTGAATAAGATTCTTGAATCTTTACTTCATGCCTGTGTGCTTGATATAGGTGGTAGCTGGGAAGATAATCCTTGCTTGGATGAGTGTGCTTATAATAATAGTTACCAAGATAGCATCGGCATGGCTCCATTCGAAGCTCTATGTGGTAGTTGTGTCGATCATTATCTTATTGTTTGGAAAGTGGAGATAAATTCATACTAGGTCATAATTCTAGTAGGGAAGCAATAGAGAAGATTGAGCTGATCGGGCATAGAATGAAGGAGGCCTAGGATCGATAGAAGTCATATGTCGTTCGAAGAAGGAAAGAAATAGAATTTGAGGTTGGATATTTGTTGTATGTAAAGATATATCCATTGAAGGAAGTTATGAGATTTTGTAAATTAGAAAATTAGCACCTCGCTATATACGACCGTACCCGATTATTGAACGAATTTGAAGAGCTGCATATAGATTTTCATTGTTAGATCACTTCTTTAGTATTCATAATGTCTTTCGTACTTCACAACTGAGGAAATGTCTTCAGTTATAGAGATTGTTGTCGACCTTAGAGACATTCTTAAGCTTGAGTTATCACATAGTTTAACCTACGCGCAACATCCAGTTTGGATAGTTGACTCTGAAATCTGATAGCACAGAAGCGAGGAGTTCCATTAGTGAAGGTACAATGGTCTGATAATTTGAAGGATTGTACATGGGAGACTCAAGAGCACATGAATGATCTCATCTTGAATTATTTGTTGATGCACATGAGTCGGGTATGTAATTTGTTTCTTGTTTATATTAGTTAATGGCGTAGATGAGCTAAAATTTATCTAGCTAGTTGTAAATTTTTTCTAATAAAGAATTACAAGGACGTAAATTTCTAAAGGCGAAATATGTAACAACCCCCTATCGAGAAGCTATAAATTAATGAATTAATAATAAAAACTAATTAACTAAAAGTGTTTGAAATAATAAATATTGAATTATGGGAATAAATTGGAGAATTTGGTAAGGAACATGTGTTAAAATAATAGGGATTAAATATGAGAGGAATGTTGATTTATTGATATATATATATATATGTTATTATGAAATTATGAAACATAAATAATTATTTGATATAAAATGATAAATATTATAAGTTTGAAATTTGTCTTTAATAAAATAAAGTGTTTTTGTAAAGGGTTTTTGAATTTAATTCGTAATTAATTTAAATAAAATGATAAATTAGATGAATAAATGATAGGAAATAATTTTTTCATTATAATTAATAAACATGATTTGATAAGTGACCAAATTAATGAAATGATTTTGATATATATTTGGACTTGAATAGATAAATTGAATTCATGGATAAAAGGTTAGAAGGGAAAAGAAAACAATTTTATTAGTTAAAACTCAAGCCCAAATGCTTATTAATCCCAAACCCAACTTTGTTTATAAACTAGAAAGAAGAAAATGAAAAATCTAATAAGTAAAGGCCCAATATACTTTAGCCCATGACTAAATCATCTCATCTCCTAATTTTTCCAAGTCTAGAGCATTCTAATATCCAGACAATTCAATCTCAAGTATATAAACCCAAAATGTATACACTTCTGATGTTAGAAAATCAACTTTGTGTCTAGATCTCATCATTCTAGAAATTAAACTAAAATCAAATTAAATTCATAAAATTCATATAACCTAAGTTAAAACCTTCTTGACATCCCTACACCACGGTAGCAAGTTGAATTCAAGCATTGAACAACAATTTTAAAGAAGGGAAACTTATAGTGGGTGTAAGAAGATAAGCATGGGGAATAAAAAAAAGGAGATCTGCACTCAATTATCAAATCAAGGTAAGTACTCTACTAACATATCCATGTCTATGTTGAAAAAAGTGAAAGTGTTTAAAGTTGTTGTGTATCTTTGTTATCATCATACGGTAACAACACTCTAACTAGTTTGATAAGCTTATGGTGAATTGGTGGATTTTGGTACGTTGGTATTATTTTTGGATGGAGTGTCGAAGTATATAATGTAGGGTAGAATGAGATGGTGGAGGAAGAAAGGAGGATGGCATGAAAAGTGATGTATTGGGTTTTGCATTACACCGATTGTTTGATCGGTCGATCGCCTACTGGTCGATCGCTTGCGACCGATCAATGCTTTATTTTTTTAAAATTAAATAAAATTAATATAAAATATAAATAATATAAATATAATAATAATAGTTCAATATACTAAAATTAAACTTAGATATGGATATAAATAATGATGCTGATAATTTAATTAAGTTATTTAATAATATGCATTAATAAGCTATTATAAGGATTTGGTAAGCACTAGTTTTAATAATTATCAAGTATCCATATGGTATTGTTAATAACTATAGAATTAGGAATGCTATGACGTTTAATAAATTAATTGGCTATTATTCTACATAATTTAATAATGCTGATAATTACGGAAAATATTAATTATGTTCTACGACAATGATATATATATCTAAAATTATTTTTGTTTATATGTGTATGTTTCCATTTCTATATAGCAAGAAATTTGATTAAACGGGTTAGTAATACTTTCTAGTATATGATTTTCAATAGTACTTTTCCAGTTACTCATCGGACTTGTTGCATGTAAATATGTAGTGTAGATTGAGTGTATTTTATGAACTCTGAATAAACATTCGTATAACATGGGTGGTCCGGGATGCCATTATGTTATTTGTTTGGTTATTCATTACAAGTAAATATCATTCAAATAGGGATTGGATGTGTATGTTAGGGGTCGCTACAGTGAGTCATGCATATAACAGCGTGTCAGCGATAGTATCGAGTCATGTGTCGTCATTTATGTAGAGCTATATGTTAGCAATTGAGTATAGATACCATGCATGATAGTCGTCCTACACTATCGATACCCTATATACATAAGATAGTGCCCTGTTAACATGTTCGGCCAATGTAGATTGATCATCAAGGTTACGAAAGGAAGTAATCACCATAGAACCGGTCATATATCTCACAGCGCGTGGAATAAAATATAACATACATAATATAAATAAAACATGAGAGACAATAATAACTAAATAACCCAAATATCAGAGTGCAGATTCACGATGTTATAAAAAGGATTAATTTGTAAATAAATGAATTATAAGTAATTAAGTTATAATTTGGATTTTTGGCATATAAATGGAATTGGTTAATAAAGGAGATTTAGAAATAGAAGTTTTTATAAAATATAAATGGAATTTATAAACATTGTTTTATAAATCTAAAATCAATTGAATTTGATAAGTTAAATATAGAAGTTTATTAAAGTTATTATATCCATGATTTTGGACAGTGGACAATCCTTTAAATTTAATTTTGCAAAAATAATGAATTTGGTTGGGAATTATATCCACGATTTTGGACAGTGGATAATCCTTAAATTAAATGCGTGGAAGCTTTAATTTAGTAAATGATTTATATTCATGATTTTGGAAAATGAATAATGTAGTAAATATAATGGATATATTTTGGGAAGTGGATATTTTACAAATGATTTAATCAATAAAATATTAATTGAAAGGGCCTAGTGATTGCTTATAGTGCTAAATATTTGTTTGTTTGCTTTGATAGTTAAATAACCGACTGTCAGATTTGGCCATTTTAGTTCCTCGACTTGATGTGGGAACTATTTAGTCGTACAGTTAGTACGTAGCCTTCTGTGTAGGCTTGATTATCATTTGCATTGAGGATGTTGATTCGTGTAGTGCGGAGTATTACTCCAATCTACCGACCTTCCTTCTTGGCCTGAACGATAGCAAGTTGGAAGTTGAAGACGTGATAAGTCTATAAGACTTAGTTTCTGTGTGACGTTGAGAAACACTTTTGCATTGTTGATGCGAAGAGACCGGGATCGGTTTATCCGAAAACCACTTCAGACCAACGTATATGTGTTCTATTTGTGTAGATTGGTTGTGATGATATTGATATTTAGGATTTTCATAGTGGGGAACTGCTTGTTTATCTTTTGGGGTTAAAATCCCAACATGCATATAGTAGCAGTGGCCTCTTCATTATGAAATATCCAATACAATAACTATTCGCTACTATTCCCAGGGATTTTCCAACATGATGTGGTAGGAAAGTACCTTCGGTTTGTCCTATTCCTGGACAACTTGTATGGATGTTTGTTTGACATTGCATTTCTAAAGATTACGTACATTGGATTTTACAAACGTACATCAGTAATGGCGGAAAAGGCAACTTCTCTTAGTTTAACACCCTCATTGAGACATACGAGCTCAAGGGTTGTAATTTTATGGAAGGCAATTAGTAGTCAACGGAAATGGCCGTATGGCATTCAAAAGTGAAGTGATATGTGAAAGGTAATCGTTACTTCTGGCCTCATCAATTGGAAATGACCGAAACAGGGCTAGATGCAGTAGGACTAAGTGGGTCGCTCCCAAGTAGTGTATGATCATCCTCTTCAAGATATATCTTTACACATTTTGATGTCGTGTATCTGGTTATTGTGGTTTGTATGCTAGAGGGCCCTCGGTAAATGTCGATAACGAATGGAGGATGGCATATTCAGTGCCATTAAGTTATAGAGGTGGGCCAGTCTTGGTAGAGGGCAAATATTCTGTGCCTCGGGACATCCATCTAGAGATGTACCCATTCGGAAGGTAGTCCCTTCACTTGGTCATATGTATAGAAATCCAAACTCCACTACATACCCTCCATTTTAATTGTATTACCCATTTTGGGCTATATGCTGGAATTTAATCAACGTAACAATTTCGGCAATGATTAATATTATTTGTATACACAAGACACTAGTATAATATAAGATGATTTGATATGAAATGTTTTAGTTATCGTAATGTAAAAACATGTCCGCGTTTATATGTGGGCGTGTCTTATGAGATACTTTTGTTTTGATAAAGGAAAAGTTTGCAAATTTGATAAATTCATTTAGTGTGTTTCACACGCTGGTTTACCTGACTGATCCGGGCGTTCTTCCCTTTAAATACTAGGGTCAGACCGAGTATATTTACATGTTTAGATTGGTGCTTTTGGAGCTTCAGCAGGAGAGTTGGAGATCTTCATTTCGTATATACATATCTATTTTGATTATTGATTATCCCCTGTGCTTAGTTGTTGTATATTTACCGGCTGTTGTAAGGACAGATTATTATAATTGTTCAGGCTGATAACCACTGATTGATTGTTGAACTCTGATTGATGTATGTATATACATTTTCTGTTTTGTAAAGATCATTGATATGATATTATATGTTTTCCGCTGCGATGTGAGATCTTGTATTATTCTATTTGATTCTATCTTCTCTCTTTCTTCTCTTCTCTTCTTCTCTCTTCTTTTCTTTCTCTTGACTTTTCGCCAGTCTGTGCTTTCTGGGTCGGACATGTGTGGTTTATTGTTGATTCAAAGGGTACGGATTTGCGGGTCGTCACACGTGGTATCAGAGCTTAGATTTTGTATATTCCTAAGCTTTGATGTGTACTCAGTATAGATAGGGACAGTAGCACCCCAGATTGAGTTTGAGTGTGTGTGTGTGTGTGTATGAGCACGTATTTGTTAGTTATTGTAAAATATTTTGTATTGTGTTTGCTTATCCGTTGAGTTGTTTGTGAATTCTGGTCGGAATGTGAGACGTCATGTTATCAATAGGGATTTCCAAACACTTAAACGAGGCAAGTCGACATAGTATTATTTTTAAATTGGGTAAATGAAATAATTTTACCTCAATTATATTTTATATATAAACGAAATAATTTTCTAGAAATTATTAAGGTATATATAAACTGATTATTGGTTGTTGAAAATGTAAATATATATATATATATATATATATATATATAAAAGTTATCAAAATCAGTTTGAATAATCTAAATAAAAACAACAATTGTAAAAGAATAAATTATATAAGCAAAGTAATTATAAAGTATGGAATTATAATTAATATGATTTACAATTGTGAAATAATCATATATATATATATGAAATGAAACTATATGAATATATTTATAGATATGAGTCATAAATAAAAATGAATTTAAACTAAGAATTTGAAAGTTTGAATCCTGTTTATTTTGAAAGTTATTTTTCAAAAGTTAAAAAGGTTATATTATTATAAATCTAAATAAGATAAGTGAATTTGGAATGATCTTATGTAAGTGAAGTGAAAATTAAATTTATAAAAGATTTATAAATGTGGTTTGTAAATATAAAAAGGATTTTTAAAAGAATATAAAGCACTGAATTCACTAATGTTGCTGGAAATAATAAAGGCGATGACTGCAGCATCATCAATATTATTTTCGAGTTTTGTATAATGGATCTGCTACCAATTGTAAATTGAAATTTTGTTTTGATAAACAAATTTGATTTAAAATCCAAGTTGGAATTGATAAATATAAGTAAAATGAGTTTGGACTTATAATGTGAAATAATAAAATCTAACTTTGGTAATGTTAAAGAAATTTGAGTTAACATAATAAAATATATGATTTGAAGTCTAACTAAAGAAAAATTAAACAAATTGAACTGGATTAGATAATTATTGAAATGAAAATTAAACTTAAGTGGTAAGTGATTATATAATATGAATTTGGAAGTTTGAATAAATAAGTTGTATAACTTATAAAATGAGAAAATTTAAGTAAAACCAAATGTTAAAGCGGTTAGACAATTTTTTAGGCAAAACAAAATTTGAATTTGAATAAGTGATGAAATTTGACTTAAGTAAAAGTTAAATAAAATAGAATTTCAATTAAATTAGAAATGAACTTGAGTTATATAATGAAATTCAACTTTAGGGGTAAAATGAATTAGCAATTGAATTAATGAATGAATCGAATGTTAATCAATCGAATGTAAATGAATTGAGATGGAATAATGGATGTAAGATAATTCATAAAAAGCTAATGAAATTGGGAATTGAATAATGGAATGAAAGTCAACTAGATGTTAAGCCAAAATTGAATGTAAATGAAGCAAATATGAATGTTTAAAAGCAAAGTAAATAAATTTGGTTATGTTGGATATGCATGGGTTGTTAAATTGTTGTTAACTGATTTTATAGAAATTCATTAAGTGTTAATGAAATTGAATTAATCAAATTGAAAGTTAAATAATTTAATTCAAATTGGAAGTTAAGTGAATTTAAATAGATTTGAGTTTGATTTAATTTGAATTGAAAGCGAACCAACTTGAATGTTAATAAGTGAATATAAACTAATTGAATTGGAATAAATGAATGTTAGAAAAATCCAATGTTAATGAATCAAATGTGAAGTTGAAAACCAATTCAATGAATATTAATAAGAAGTGAATTTATATTGATTTGGTTATGGATTTATTGGATAGATATTGGTTTATTGGATGTTAGTTGGATGATAGTTGTTTGATGGTTGGATTTGTTGCTTTTGGTTGCATTGTTATATTGGCATATATAGTTGTTGTATTCGTATATGTTGTATATTGATATTACTTTCCATATATACATGTTTCTCATTTGTTGTTGAGTGTATAGTAGGTGCGGATGGCGCTTGTGTAACGAGACAGATTTTGCTCGCTCGAAAATCGACATCCATACTTTACATCGTACTCGAATACCGTAGATTCGACCGTTCAAATCCGATTCGCCGGAGCTTATAACAACATTTAATAGACAACACAGCGGAATAAAAGAATAATACATTGATATACAGCTTTGATACAATATCTGATACAACAGATGATCCAATAGATATCAATATACATCAGAGATATGATACAATAAATAGCAGCGGAAAAGAAAATATATGACATCTAGCAGCGGAACAATATAACTCTAAAATAGTCTTCAAAAGAGAACTCCGAGAACTGCAGCTCCATCTCCAAGAATCAATCCAGCAATAGATCGAACCCCCAGTAACGATGCACCAAGCTAAGCAAGACTGGTGTGGTCCAAAGACTGAAGTAACTCCAGATAATCTACTGAACCTAGCTATCTGAAAAACCCAACTCTAAACTGCTCGTGTAGAAAAATTTTGAGCATCCAGAGTTTAGGAAAGAAACACTAAAACTCTGGATCAGTCATGGGACTGGTGTGAGCAACAAAAACAGTTTATCTTTTAAAACATTCAACAAAAGGTTTTCAAAGTCAATTCGCGATGCTTTTTAAAAATGAGACTACCATAAGGCCTCCCGCACACACACACAATGCAAACGCAGAATCGGAGGAGATTTCTCCTTATGATAGTCAAAGATGCTTGATACGCATTAAAAGAACATTTGATATTATTACTAGTGCATAGTGTAGTAAAAATCATTTCGAAAATAAAGATATAAATCTTAGCCAGCATAGACATTTCGAACTATGCCTACTATAGCTACCATCCAAACAGTGGGGCGCCACCATAAGTGAATGATAGGTTCTACAACTAATACCGTACAAGATCGTATTGTTTCTTTGGATTTCCAACGAATGGTCAGGCCAAGGAACTTCCCATTGCCACATGAGAACGCCTCTGGAAGGACGTCCCCAAGAACCAAACCGGATCTCTGCCAACACAAGGCCGGGTTACCCCTAACTGGGTAACTACTGACACGAGTATGCCATCCCCCGGTCCTTTGGGACCTTTATCCGAGAGCTCTCTAACCAACATCACACAATGATAAATAAAGTGTTTCAACATGAGTAAGTATCTGGGCTCCATACCATGATACCACCCTTTTCGAGAAGGAAATGCACATACCCTAAAGGGAGCTACCCCTCATAACCTTGCCGCATCTTTCCTGTTTTGACCATTCCGGGGTGTGAGGCTCGATGAAGTCACGTCCACAAAGCCACGCTTTATGCAAAAGCTGTGTTTTGGGTCAACAAGTGATCATAGAAATGATCACAAAGATAAACGATCAAACAACTGATCCTATAACAAATGATCAACACAATGATCATTTCACAGCAACACTCGGCATATCACATTACCAAATTGGGAATATATCGCTGATAACCTTCAACTACATAACCTCTGAGCTCGTACGTCTCAGAGAAGGGTGTTAAGCTAAGAGAATAAATTCTCCGCCACCAACAGAAATATATTTGAAAGAAATCAGCTTTATATCTCAATTTGTAATGTCAGACATACTATCCATACAAGTGTGTTACGGGCTCGAACAGAACCGAAGGCACTTACAAAGAAGTCCTTGCAATCCGGATATTCACTAATCACGTTCGAACTTCCCATCACATTTGGAGTCTCTATACCGGGGACCAGTCGATGCAAAGACATTCGACGAGTTGTCCTTTCGCTTTCAAAAATATCCGGTCTTCAACACCGGTCTTCAAATGCTATCCATAACGACATATCACATATTCGGAATGGGATATATGACACAAAGGTCCTCTCCCGGCTAAACCGAACAGTGAGCGCAGTATTTCAAAAACATATGGATATTGGGATTTCAATTAAGTCACAACTTAAAACCCAAAACTTTTCTTCAAATGGTTTAAACCAATTACCATTTCAATTCTTTATATTACAAAAAAAGATTTATTTCACAAAGATCAATTTATAGACTTTAAAACAATTTCCATTCCAATTGGATTAACTTAGTAAATCTTTAAATCAAAGATTTAACTCATAGCTTTCAAAATTCGATTAACTTGTTGAATCTTTAAATCAAAGATTCAACTTATAGCTTTTAAATTGTTTTCATAACTTGGAAATTTTCTTCATTTTCAAACTTGAAATTCTTTTTTTTAACACAAATTGAACGTTCATTTCTCATGTGAAAGCTTTTATTATTTGAAAACAAACAGTTTTCGTTTCAGAAAAATCCAATTATATTTACACGAGTTAAAGCCCTTGAATTCTATTCACATCCCAAATCAATACTTTTAAAATAGTTTAACCCATATATAACTGGTATAACATTTTTAATCCCTAGTTCTAAATCATAGAATTCAATTTCAAATCTTGAATTTAAGTTCAAATCAAATTATTCAACTTCGTATTTTATCGAGTTATTCAAAATAAATTTCATCTATGAAATTCCATTTCAAAAGCTTTTCACTTTAAACCCAATCCATTTCCAAAACATTTGAATTCAAATATTCAAATTTAAAACTATTTCAAAAAATCTGTGACTTAATCGATTTCCTCGTGAAATCCATAATTTGTGTGTGTATAAGTGTGGTCCAGGGGTTTAACACAATAGTGCAACATCATTCAATCATCACAGATTAAAACACAGAAATATAGTTGATAAGCAATATAAACTATAACGCTTATCGTCCATTCACAGATCACAGATATATAAAGGTCACCGATAATAAATTACAGGTCACAACACAAATCAGGATATATCACAAAGCATCACATATCAGGGATATTAACAATTCAACATCCAATAAAATCCAAACATCCATAAGTAGGATCAATTTAATTATCTGATAAATTTAAATCAGATTAAATTTCTATGAATAATTCTTTTCACATTTATTATCAAATAAATTTCAAGTAAATGATCCTCATTAACTATTCATAATTATTTAATTACTATTCTTAAGTAATTAAACTCAATTTAATTATTGTTAATTATCATTTAATTAACCTTTAAAATCATATATTTAATCACTGATTATTTAATTAATTTTTTAAAATCAATGATAAATTTGGATAAATTAATTCAAATTTTAATTAACTTGATTAATTGATTATTCCTTAATTTTATTATTTTAATTAACTACCAATTACAAATTGATTAACTTGAATTATCTAATTAACAATTCTGAATTTACAAATCAACTTATTAAATTTATTGATTACTTAATTAATTACTATTATTTAATTATTTAACTTTAAGTAGTTAATTAAATTTCTAATGTCAAATTGACTAAACACAAGATTTTTAATCTCAACCTTTAATTTCAAATTTGTTTAATTCTAAATTACTTATTTAATTACAAGTATAGATTAATTTGTATTCTTAATTACTTACACCTTAAATTAGCAAATTTTCTACATTGGCAAACCTTTCTTAATAGGTTTTAAATCACACCTTAGGTTAAGGCTTGTCAACAATGTATTAAATAAATACTAAACTTTGTTACAAAATAACTTAAAAGGTTATTATGCTAAATTACTAGAACTGGACCCGAGTAGCATGCTGCACTCACTCGAGTAGTTCCTTCTTCCCCTACCTTTCTTCCTCTTCTTATATTTTCTCTTTTTTTTCATTAAGTTTAAACAAACAGGAAAAATTGGACTACTCGAATACTTCTTCCAGTTACACACGAACCAGACCCTTCCCCTGACACAAACCCATGGCTGTGCACGTGCACAGATCATCCACGGCGTCGCCACCTCCGGTGACGTTCCCCACACATCGACTATCGTCCTCTTGAACCAATCCGACCCTCAAACGAACGTCGCGAAGCTCGAAACAAAATCGAGACTTACAGTTGAAATTGGAAACTCCCAGTCTCACCAGAAACCACCTCGCCTGAGCAACCTCGACCACCAGAAACCCTGTGCCTTCGCCTACACCTTCGTCGTCGTCTCAGGTACAATCTCCCCAAATCTAGCCAAGCTCGATGCACTGACGAGGGCGAACGAACCCAAATTCCAGACACCAGTTACGCAACCCCAAAACCCTTGTTTACTCTCGAATCCAAGATTTAAGAATTTATAAATTGATCTAGCATTTTGCTGGAAATCACGAACACCCAAACCATCTACGACAACGAATTCGAGGCCTATAACTTTTTAGATCATCAGATTTTGGTAAAACTTTATTTTCCATAATATCCCAAAATTCCAGTGAAAAGCCAATGAAAAAAAATTTGATTCTAGTTCAAAAAATTATCATTTTCCAAGGGGATTCAAATAAACTTATTGAAATAAAAATTCGTAAAATTCGAATTTCTACAAAATTTGAATTGTTACTGTGTTTCAAAATTTCCATGAAGAAAACTATATGACTTACTTTAATTTTATTACTGAAAATACAAGGCAGGTTTACAAAAACATTTAAACTTGATTATAATCTTTTCAGAAGCAAAGAGATAGAGAGATTTAAATTTCCTTTGATATTAATTACCCTGTAAACCAAAGTTCAAATGTTACTGTTTTTTTTCTTTCAGTAAGACTACAAACCTGTTTTATTTTGTTTCTGAAAACATGGTGCAAGTTTAAACAAAACTCCATATTTTTTTACTGAAACAAAATTGCATGGCCAACCTTAGTTTATCATTCAAATCAAATAGAGACATAGGGGAAAGAAAGGGATTCGACAGGTTTTCGCGTTTGTTTTTTTCTTTTTCCTGAACTGAAACCAGAGATTTAAAATTGTATAATCAATATGTAAAACAAAACATTCATTCATAAATTCAAGATGCAAACCAAAGTTTAGCTTCCCTACATCATTCCACATCCATACAGTAACAAAAGAATTGAAGAAACAAAATTTTACTCACAAATGAACTAACCTTAGAGAGGACATTCATCAGAATGAATATACTAAAACATTTTGGGATGCGATGTTACTCACCTGGAAGTATGAAGGCAGAGACGAACAGAGCGTATTTTGAAAGCAGCTTTATTTTTGTTGAAATCTTTGTTTAAGTTGAAGACAGTATTACTTTAGACATTACTTAGCTTTTGGAGGAACGAACTGAAATGAACGGAAGGCTGCTATATAGGAAGAGTTGTACAGGGATATACATTATTTTGTACAGGGTGATGTTCTTGTACAACATAGGACAGAGATACATTTCCATATGGAGGCTGAAAATCTTGTATCGTGGCTGAAGTATCTTGCTTTTGTGCTAGTGTACTGGTTATATTAAATGCATGAGTCCTTGATTATAAGCTTATACTATTTGAATCATGTATGTACATATGTGAAGCAACTGTTTCATCCCAAGCCTGCATACTTGTCCTTGTTTCAGCTGAGAGATTGTTTTCTTTTAGCATTTTGTTTATTTACTTACTTTTCATATTTGTTTTATGCTTTGTATTCTTTTTTTGTTGCTTTGTTTTAAATTATGTATGTAGTTAGTTTGTGGATATTTTGCTTTGTTTATGTTCATGCAGTATTGTACTTTGCTTTAGTTTTGTTTTACTTTGCTTATTTATTTGTTTGAATACTTTTATTTGCATTGCCTAGCTTGTATTTGTATTTGTTTGTATTTTTTCTTCTTTTGTTTAGTTTACTTTGTATTGCAAATAATTTTCTATTTTAATTAAGGTTGTATGCATACATTTGTTTGTAATTTATTTTATTTGAGTGTATTTCTTATTTATTTCCAAGTAAATTATTATTATCTTCTTTTGCTTTTTATTTATTCTATAACTTTGTTTGTACATAGATGTTTAATATGTTTGTTTGGTTCCATACTTAACTTTTATTTATCTCTATTTATAACTCAAATATTTATTTTACTTCTATTTTTAGTTTAAATATTTATCATGAATTTTACTTTAATAATTATTGTTTTACATTTTTCTATATACACATACATATATAGTATTTAAATTCAAATAAAATATATATATATATATATCTATATATATATATATATAATTTTAAATTTACTCATATATGCTCAAATACATATATATACAATATTAAAGTTTAAATGATTTATACAGAATTTATCTGTATTTGGGGAAACTCGATTATATTTCCAATTAGCTATACAATTTAAATTAAAAAATTATATAAATTATCAATTTAAATTTATATAAAATTCGGGGTCGTTACAGCTTGCTTCGCATTTGGAGCTCGCTTTCGCGCTATATTAGCCATATATGCTCGATAATCTCTACTACTAATAAAGAAAATTGATTGAACTAATTTACTCGGTGTCTTTTTGAAATTCCAAAAATGCCATTGCTTTCCGTTTACATGTTTGCACTCAAACAAAATATCAACGTATACAACAATATAAATAGCCCGCGTGCGAAGCACGGTTCCATACTAGTAATATATAAGGTACGTATCTCAGATTACATATCGTACTTTCACACTTTTTTCCTACGGGATGTCTCATCCTCGTAGATGAAACGTATAGTTGTGATATATATATATATATATATATATATATATATATATATATACATATACATACATACATACATATATATATATATATATGTTGTGACCCTACTACGATCGAACCACGCAAAGGAGACGCTGGCGAATTTATTTGAAAATTTAAGGTGTTAGAAATTTTTTGGGAAAATTGAAAAAAAATTGATAACTAAAATTTTGAGTTGAAAGTTGAAACAATAATAGTTACTTTTGAAAAGATTACCATATATGGATTTGAAAACTTAGAAAAGTTTTTATAAGAATTTTAACTATTGGATTTTGAAAAAGTTAAAAGGTTAAATGAATTTAAAATCTAATTTGAACTAATTATTTTGAAAAGATAATGGATTTTTGTGACTTTTTCTCACTTTGTAATTTCGAGGACGAAATTTTTTTAAGTAGGGGAGAAGGTAACGATCTAGAATTTCAGTCATTGTAAATTCATATATTTAATTGATTTTAAATATTCATAAATAAATTTTATAAGTTGGATAACTTATATATCGAATATAGTGATTTAATTGGATAATTAAATTGTTAATTTAGTTTTTTGAAATTGTGTAAATAATTTGAAATTTGGATTTAATGTGAATTAAAATGATTTATAAAGTTGTATTAAATTCTATTTGAATTAGAGTGGTGTTATAGAGCTTTTAAAACTGAATTAAAAGTTAAATTGTCAAAATTGAATATTTTATATTTAATTAACGTGTAAAAATAGCCATTTTCAAACAGTCTCGGATTTCGACAAAACTAGTTTCACTGGATCTGTATGTTATGTGATTGTAAGATTTCAAATTTCGTATCAATCGGATTTACGGTTTGTCCGTACGAAGCTAAAACGCGTAGAAATTTGTTTAAGTAAATTTTAAATTTAAATATTTAATTCTAAAACCTATATTCAAATACGATCGAATTGGCTTCCGATATATATTCCATTGTGTTCGGAATAGGGGTAAAACATTATAAACGCCAGATGGCATGCTTCGATTGAAGTTCGAAAAATTTCCGGGTGAATAGTGTGGCGAAAATTTTCTATATAAGGACCTAACTTTTTCACATTTGCAATATATTAGGGTTTTAAACCCTAGCCGCCACTTCCTCAATCAATGGCCAAAAATAGCCAACTTTCTTCCCTTAATTTCTTCCAATCCCTTCAATATTATTAAAAACTTTCTAAAGCAAAACTGTAGTGCTTCTCGAGCTCTCCACATCCATACGGTTTTGATTATCATCGAAGCAACATAGTGGTCGAATCTCCATCGCAAAGTCACGTCGTTCGTTTATGATTTTTGAGGTGGATCTGCAACCAAGCTTCATGTGCTCATAGCCGTAGGTAGAGGAGGAGGTGGATGTTCGAATGGCATTGGTTGATCGTTGTATCGGTGAACGAGGTGGTCGCGAGAATTGGTGTTTGTAGCGGCGGTCGGTGGGTTTACTCTTGCATGCGTAAACCTGGAGGGGGGAGAAGATAGAATGCGCAGCCGAGATCTGGTTTTCGAAATCTAACGGCCCAGATTGAAAAACGTTGAAAAAATAAAAATGTGAAATTTATATATATTGAAATTGTACAAACTTTAAAAATAAATAACTTCTTCATACGAGGTCCGTTTTTGACGAAACAAGTTGCATTGGGTTTGTATCGACGAGCACTACATTTTAGAGCTGGTTTGTAGTTGATTGGAGCTAGTGTAAATTTTGGGTAAAATTAAACGCATGTTTAATTTTGTTCGGAATAAAACGCTACAGCTGCTATTAGAATCAATGTGAGTACAACTCACTCTTTCTAACTCGCTAATATTTTTATATAAGTGAGAATAAATTTATTTATGGTGATTGATGATTGTTTGGATGATATATTATATATTGTATATATATTGATTGGTATTTGGATATATTCCTACCTATTGGAGCAGAAGAGACCCTATACGTTCCCGTGTATGAGCGGATGACCCTTTTGTACGTGCGTCTGCCTTGAAGCGGACATTGTACACATATTCAAATATATATATTTGTTGCAGGTGACAGGTTGGAGGGACCCAACTGGACTCCTCACCAGTATTGGTTTATTTACAAATATAGATATATATGTTGTTATCATGTGTTATATGATGTTTTGTATGTCGTGATTGATGTATTTAGTGCTGTATACAACATTGGGTCTATTTTCGATAATTTAAAAATATTGAAGTAATGATTTCCAAATTTAAAAGGATTTTAAAATGATTTTGAAAATAGATGTTTTATTTACTTTTTTAACTGTTAAGAAATGAATTTATTTTAAATAAACAAAAGTTATAATTTATATGTTATAAAAGTTATGATTTTTGTGAAATATAATCAGAATATGATTTTTGGAATATAGAGTTAACTATTTTGTAAATAGTTGAAATTGAGATTTTTAATTTATTATAAATGGTTTTATATACAAGATTTATAAAATTGATATTTTATAAATAAAATTGATGGAATTATAAAGGAGTTTTGTGAGTGTTAAAATGGAGTTATAAATGGATCTTATAAATAAATAAGATTTACAGATTTATGAATTAATGATGTTATAAAAAGGATGAATTTGTAAATAAATGAATTATAAGTAATTAACTTATAATTTGGATTTTTGGCATATAAATGGAATTGGTTAATAAAGGAGATTTAGAAATAGAAGTTTTTATAAAATGTAAATGGAATTTATAAACATTGTTTTATAAACCCAAAATCAATTGAATTTGACAAGTTAAATACAGAAGTTTATTAAAGGTATTATATCCACAATTTTGGACAGTGGATAATCCTTCAAATTTAATGTTGCAAAAATAAAGAATTTGGTTGGGAATTATATCCACGATTTTGGACAGTGGATAACCTTAAATTAAATGCGTAGAAGCTTTAATTTGGTAAACGATTTATATTCATGATTTTGGACAGTGAATAATGTATTAAATATAATGGATATATTTTGGGAAGTGGTATTTTAAAATGGAGTTAAATGGTCTGAAGATGTTTTAAAATGTGTTAAGTATCGAATACATAGATTTCAACATCCATTGTTGAAATAGACGTTTCAAGAAATAAGGAAATGATGGACTATAACATTATTGTTATAGTAAATGATTTTCGAAACGAGATATTTTGTTTAGTATATGGGATTTTTATATCTATCTTATTTTTGAATCTCTATACTAGTGATTTTGGGTTGTCGTAACGTTGTTTTATGCAACATTCTTTTTGACCCAAGTAAATGTGTTTAAGAGAATGTTTTCCTTTAAAGGATAAAAAATATACTTAATCGTGATTTAAGTATATGTAATATTTTCCAAGTGTTGAAAATAAAGGGATTATGAATTACTTATTATTCAATAAGTATATGGAAATGTTTTTCCATGTTGAAATGGTTTGGAAATATATCTTTTTGAAGGTAATTTGAAGTGGATATTTGACAAATGATTTACACGCAATGACATCATGTATCTAATTATTGTGGTTTGTATGCCAGAGGGCTCTCGGTAAAGGTCGGTAACGATCGGAGGATGACATATTCGTTACCATCTAGTTATAAAGGTGGACTGGTCTTGTGTTGATAGAGGGCAGATGTTCTGTGCCTCGGGACATCCACTTAGAGGTGTACCCATTCGGAAGGTAGTCCATTCACCTGGTCATTTGTATGGAAATCCAAACTCCACTACGTACCTGCCATTTTGATTATATTACCCATTTTGGGCTATATGCTGGAATTTAATCAATTTAACGGCTATGATTAATATTATTTGTATACACTAGACACTATTATAATATAAGATGATATGATATGAAATGTTTTAGTTATCGTAAGGTAAAAACATGTCCGTGTTTATGTGTGGGCGTGTCTTATGAGATACTATTTTTCTGATAAAGGAAAAGTTTGGTAATTTAATAAATTTAGTTGAGTGTGTTTCCCACGCTGGTTTACCAGACTGATCTGGGTGTTCTTCCCTTTAAATTCTCTGGTCAGACCGAGTATATTTACAGGTTTAGATTGGTACTTTTGGAGCTTCAGTAGGTGAGCTGGAGATCTTCATTTCATATACACGTTTCTGATTTGATTATTGATTATCCGCTGTGCTTAGTTGTTGTATATTATCGGCAGTTGTAAGGACAGGTTATTATAACTGTTCAGGTTGATAACTATTAATTGATTGTTGAACTATGATTGATGTATGTACATACAAGCTTTGTTTTGTAAAGATCATTGACATGACATTATATGTTTTCCGCTGCGATGTGAGATTCTGTATTGTTCTATTTAGTTCTATCTTCTCTCTTTCTTCTCTTCTCATCTTCTCTCTTCTTCTTTTTCTCTTGACTTTCCGTCAATCTGTGCTTTTTGGGTCAGACGTGTGTGGTTTATTGTCGATTCAAAGGGTAGGATTTGTGAATCGTAACACTCTCAAAGCAATGATCACTACTACTAACTCTAAATTGTGAGTCAGATATCTCACTTCATGCGTTCTAAGCTATCAATAAGCATAGAAAATCACTTTTACTTCTTTACATCAACACAGCTCCCAACCCTGTTCCACATGTATCAATATATACCATCAAATCTCGATTCCCATCTGGCACAACAAGCACAACTACATTTGTCAATAAATGTTTTAGCTTCAAGAATGCTTCCTCACATTTATCGGTCCAAACGTACTTTGCGTCCTTCCTCGTTAGTTTAGTCATCGGTTCCCCTAGATGAGAGAAATCTTTGATGAATCTTCAGTAATGACTAGCTAGTCCAAGAAAATTCATTATCTCGGTTACAGTCTCGGGGCTCTTCTAATTATTAACAGCTTAAATTGTAGCTGGATCAATGGACAATCCTTCTCCTGAAACCATATAACCAATAAACTATACTTCTCTCTTCCAAAAATAACATTTTGTAAACTTTTCTTTTAGTCGATGCTGCCACAATGTCTCAAGCACTATTCTAAGGAGAGTCTCACAATCTCGCTCATTCTTAAAATATACCAAAATCTAATCTATAAACACCAATAAAACCCATCTAAAAGCTCTTGGAAAATCCAGTTCATTGAATCCACAAAGAAAGCAGCCGCATTAATCAATCCAAATGGCATGACTAACCACTCATACGAACTACTCCTTTGAAACTCCATCAAAGGAATACTATGCTCCACCACTCTCAATTGATGGAACCCTGCTGCTAAATCTAATTAGGAAAATACTTTAGCTCCACTCAACTGATCAAACAAATCATTTATTCTCGGCAAAGGATACTGATTCTTTACCATCTTCTCATTCAACATATGGTAATTAATACATATCCTCGACGACCCATTCGGCTTCTCCACAAACACCATGGCTACTCCTCAAGGCGAACTACTTGATCTAAAAAAAGTCCTCCCTTCTAGTTTCACCAGCTGCACCTTTAACTCTTTCATCTCATTAGTTGTCATTCTGTTAAGTGGTTTACTCACCAGTTCATCTCCAAGTACAAGATATATTTGAAACTCAATAGCTCATTTCGGTGGTAGTCCTGTATTTGGCTCAAATACATCTGCATACTCTCTTACAATAAAAACCCAATTCAACTCATCTTTCACCTCTATTACACATAATAAAGCACAAACATCTAACTCGAATTCTCAACTGAGTATATAATCTGATCACTACTATTAGGGTGTCTTGACGATATCTTCCTATCACAGTGAAATATCATGGCATCATATCCGCTTAACAAATGCATACCCAAAATAATCTCAAAGCCCACAAAGTCAAACACATACAAATTATAGGCAAAATAATGACCTTGCAACTCAATTTCTAAATGGTCACATCTTATCCCAAGAGTTGCATACCCTCCTATCGGATTTGCAACCCTTAAGGAAGTAATACGGTATAATTGTTCTAGACTTAACTTATCTATCAAAGATTGCAAGATAAAGTAATGTGAAGTGTCGGTACCTAATAATACTTTAGCATGTATGTCATGAATCAAAAGTGTACCTTCTATCACATACTTTCCATTCTCCTCTGCATTGGCCTAGAAGCGGAACGACTCCAAAGATAAATCCTTCCCTTTGTCAGCCTTGACCGCTTTTGAATATTTGTTCTTGTAATTCACGTATCTAGCAATCTCCATCTTCAACTCCTGAATGAACTTCTCATTTCTTTTAATCACGGTATCTATGGTAGCATATTCGTATATGGATAATTGATCAAACTCTATTGCATAATCCAGAACAAACATTTCTCCTTCCTCAAATTCCATAAACTTTTTGAGTAAAGTTAACTTGGCTATCTTGGACAAGAACCTCACCTCTCCTTCCAAACTCAGCCCAAGTCAATCCTCCTCTAGGACTCCTACGGTCACATCGTTCCACCAATACAAAATAGCTCCTTGCAACTGTCATCAATCAAGCCAAGTCAGCAAATATTCTCTCACAGTGCAATAACCAATTCTCAACTTCAATAGCAATCTCTATTCCTCAAAAAGGCTTTCCTCCAAGACTGATATAATCACGGCTCGACTTGGTTATTGCCAACTGGCACCTCGGGATTAGCTCTTTCTGCATTAGCAGCATTATCTCCAGCCAAACCAACAACTACTCTAACTTGCATCATATTAACAAAGAACTGATACATAATCCCTATATCTAGGGTTCTAGCACCTATATTAGCAGTCACTTGTCGACCCGGTTTCCTTCTGATGTTGGACCAAGAATTTCTATTTATTATGGTGCTTCCTCCACCTAGATTCACTCTTCCATTTCCTACTTCCAAATCTTACCTCCTTTAATCTGCATATGGAGCTTTGTAAAATACGGAAGAATGCTCTATGAGAGAGGGAAGAATAATGATATGATACGCACTTATATATATATAGCAAATACAAGTACGTTACTATAGCATTATCCCACACTCCAATATTATTCTCTAATTTATTTGGATTATGTTTTCAAATCTTTATAAGTTTTACATAAACTTATGCTCTAATACCAAGTTATAACATCCCTTATTCCGAGGCCCGAAAATAAGCAATACTGGTGTTGCGTTCATCAATAGCACTATTCTCTAGTGATAAAGTGAGATCAGTTAATAGTATCAAGAACATTAGAAGCATAGAAAATGTAAATTTCAAAAAATATTTCATTAATGAACTTTCATATTCATTACATAATCTCATTCATTTCCCTCGTTAAGAGAAAATATAATAATTACATAATACTCTAAGAGCGACATATAAAGATCCCCCCTTGATTGATCAGAGTCTAAATACTGACAGTTATAATTTCTGTTATTACATTCATTCAAGCAAGAAAAATAACACAATAGAAAATAAAAGCTCCTAATAATAGATAGCAAGCCTCATATACGTCTTCGGAAGCTTATTCGTCAAACTTGAAAACTTGAAAACCCTACTCCCGGTGTAACTAAGTGAGTACCCGAGAGTCTAAGGGGGAAAATAAAAACTTTGGGTTCGATAAAATATATGGTGTGAATAATAATATACCATCTTGAACCAAATTAGATATCTGGTGAGACCATGCCGTTGAACGGAACCGGTTTTCCCCTCATTAATATCTTAACCAAATTTGTCAATCATAAACTATACACCTATAACCACAATGGTTAGACTATCATAACATAATCATATGCAGGCATGCAATATGGGTAAGTCTGACTAATCTGTCTTCATAGGGTTATACACTCCCTTACCCTACCCAATTTCATAAAACAGACTATCGGTTTTAAATATAATGAACAAACCATATAAATTCACGTGGATTACCCATTTGACTTATTATATGAATCATCTATCCCAAGTTATATAGACTATCCATCACATATAGTCTATCTACTTAAGGTCATGTAGACTATCCATCACACATGTCATAGTTTTCCTAGGATTACTATAAGCCCATCAAATCATAGAGACTATCCATCTCGTATATCATGTAGACTATCCATCACATATCTTGTAGTTTTCATAGGATGACTATGAACCCATCATAAATCATATAATAACAAGAATGTAACTTTATTTATTCAAATGTATTCAGTCTACATTTATTGGTATCCCCAATGAGGTTGCCAAACTTCTAAACCATATAGTTTGTCGAACGTTTAAGACATTGGTATCCCCAATTAGGTTGCCAAACCTCTAAAAGATAAGGCTTATCTTGCCATTAAACAAAATATTCAATTTTCAAACATACGGCATTCGTGCCGCTAGAATAGGGTATCGAAAACGAGCATTCTGACTTTGTAAAGCATAAGGCTATAATACCGAAATTATAGGGATATCAACTTTCTAAAACACATAGGCTATCGTGCCTTTAAAACAAAGATTTCAGTTTGCAAAAACTTTAGAATTCAAGCCTATAAACAAGGTTTTTGAATTTGTAAACATGTGGCATCTCTATCGTAAAATATGGATGTTGAAAACATAAATATATGACATTAATGCCGCAAAAATATAATGTCAGAAATATAGGTGACAAGAGGTGCCGGGTTTAAAAATTTTAGGGATGTCGAATCTCTATATCGTAGAGAGTGTCGGACCCTTAAAAACTTAAGATGTCATAACCTTAAAAGGCTTGAGGGTTCCGGACCCTTAAAACAAAGAAGGTGCCGCACTTTTAAACAATATAGAGTTCTGAAACCCTAGGGTGTCGAACTTCTAAAACCTTGCAATGTCAAACTCCTACCGTAGTTGATGCCGGACCTCTATATAAACAAATACATCACATATATACTAAGTAGATTTCACATCCATCACTTCATATAAATGTCAGACCTATAATTCTCATACCTTCTATAATTATCGTATAGTCATTTCAGGTATCAGCCTTATAGATATCGAATAATAAAAGGGTGGGAGTGTCGAATATCAATAGTAGTGTTTCTATAAATAAGTATAAAACTAATTTATTTCATTTTAAAGCTATTTCTTTTCACCAATTTTTGCCTCTTATCAAAATATCATCGGTTAACCAAAATCTTCTCATCTTCTTTTCAGAAATTTTATAAGAAACACGTTTTACATTCCCAAACCAAATTCATAAATCTTTGTAACTAACATCATCAATAAATATTAATAATAGCCTTTTTTAACATAATTAATCATAAAAAATCATCTCTATGGGAAAAATCCTAAAAATCACCAAAAATTAGAATTTACTTCTTCTTTTACATATAAAAATTTCGAGGTCAAACTAATTATTTATTATTATTAAAACCCAAAATAAACCTTTATTTCCCCTTAAAAAATTCATAAATTATTCATATAAACTTGAAATTTTATGAAATTAAAAACATCTCTAAAATAATGTTTTATGCATCATATAAAAATTTCAAGTCAGTTTAAGGTCATATATTAATTTTGTACCCTTAAAACCAATCATCGTAATTTCATAAAATTCCCATTCCAATTAAGGATATAATTATCCATTATATGGTACATAATAACAAAACAATTCAGAATTCTAGTCTAATCCAATGACAAATAGTAAAAGGAGATGGATACTATTGTTCACCTTAGATTGGATAAAGGGATTGAGATTTGTTGTTGATTGATTTACCTAAGCTTTTCCCTTGAATCCCTTAGAGTTTCACCCTTCTTATTCCCTTGTTAATGGTTGGCCTCTTGTATTTAATTTTGATTTTGTGAAAATGAAAATGAATGAGAAGGAAAGGGTTTTAGGCATGAAATAAGGAACTATTCCCAATTTACCTCTCTCATTAATTCTCTTCTATCTAAATTTAAAACAATCTTATTAATTGATTAATTATGGTTCGACCCGAATTACTTTGTAATCTCATTCTCCTTATCTGCACATATCACATTGTTATTTAGTTTATCCAATTAAATCTCCTGAATAATATTAAATAAAAATTAGGGGTGTTATACAAACAAACGAAACTGAAGTAAGAGCATGCAAGAGCATTCCTAATCATCAGAGACTTCAAACATCAATTCACCCCTAACCCACTTGATCACAACCCCAACAGAAAGAAACAAAGGCCCAACTGGGGGAAACTATACATGCTTAGCTAGCTTTTATAAATCTGGCTAAGGCCATGCACGTGGATTGCAATTCCTAGATGTTGGATTGCAATCTGCATGCTGACATGGATGTTAACATAGCCGGCTATGTTAACGTACAATAGTCGGTTATATATAGGCCAACTGTTGTCATTCTAGAACTCATCCCTCCCTTCTTCTTCCTCCTTCCCATTTCTACCTTTATTTGAGCTAGCAAAAAATGAAAAAAAGGGGAAAATGAAAATAAAGAAAAAAAACAGTGAGAAATTTGGAAAATAAATAAACATGAAATGAGCGTGCAATCGTCTCTGAGGCAGTCACAGTGGTAAACATGTTCTAAGCAATGACGAAAACATCCATGTCGAAGAAGACATCGACATCCCAGTTACTAGTGCAGGAGGTCAGCAATCTTGTCAATCGGATGGAAGCACCATAGCTAGGAGAAGATTCTTAGCAAGATATACATGAGATGTGGTTCCGGATCCTTATACCAATCAAAATTTGGGAGCTGATAAGGATTTTATGAATTTTCATGTACTTCATGACAATGATGTACATGTCAGCACGCACGTCGAAGATTCTATAAGATGACTGATTTAAAATTTTATTTAGTTCTATAAATTTTATAATATAAATTGAATATGCCACCTATTTAAAACTAAGCTCATCGTAATCACACTTGAGGCTCTTGGCCCAGTGTAATCTTCCTCTACAGATCAATTCAAGCAATTAACATCGAGGCATTATTGACACTTTAATTTGGGATATAGGATTTTGAGAGTTCTTGAGTGCATATTAAATTAATTAATCCACATTTATTTAAAAAAATTAATACATCTAATAATGATAAATTTCATTAATAGGTATTGAAAATCTTTAAAATTTGGATGTCCAGTTGTGTGGTGCTTTAGCCGTAGGTTGGTGGAAGATTACCCATACATTTCACTTTTGTTTTGGAGAGTTAGGTTTGACACCTTTAGACTTTTCTATGATTGCTGGTACATGCATCAGGTAGGGGAATACCTTATCATATGATGAGCACTACCAGCACTTTGACAGTTTAGCTAGTGTACTACCACATCTTGACTTACAAGATGGACTGTCATTCGGACTCCAGATTAGAACCGCTTACATTAGATGAGCAATCACCGAATTAATAGATGATTATAGCAAAGAAAACAATTTGAAGATTGCTCGATTACTTATTATTTTTATGATGGGAAATATTTTCTTTACAAATCCATCGAATACATTGCCGTCTTGACATGTTGCAGCTATTGCGGAGTTGGCATTTGATACTCCGAGTAGATATGATTGGGGGACTCCTGAATTAGCGTATTTGTATCAATCTTTGGATCATCGGTGCGTTGTTAGGTCATATCCACATCGATTACAGGTTTTTGGGAGATTTTGCAACATTATACTATGATTACTTTTGCAATTTGACTTACCCGACGTTAGACTCCACACTAACTCTATTCTTTCCTCGAGTTAGAGCTCGGGCTTGCGAGAACTACATAATGGTGCACGGAGGTGATGCACATCATATATTTGCTGTGTCCAAAAATCAGATTGAGTTATGAACTACACGAGAGAGTATTTGTGTGACATCTGTATGAAGGTTCTCCCATTATGACCGATGAGAATGTACAACATGATGGCTACCTATTTGCTAATGTTTTCTATTCGTATCATCCCCACACGAGCAGTTTTTATTGGTTTCTTGGTAAGCGTAGTTGGAGACGGACCTTGGAAGGTGAATTTTTTCGACAATCCACACCCGGTTACACCTTTTTTGAAGGTGTATTCCATCATTACTTTACAGAAGCATGTAAATGAGTCGTGACCGACCAATTACTACATCATCACCGGTTTAGATTATGCATCGTTTTTGCGACATTTTTAACTCCATCACATAAGGCCAGATTTTTTCATGCAGGAGCTATTGATTTTGTAGGACCTTCAGGCATCCAGAGTGGTGTTGTCCTCCCCGGTTTTACAAGACCTTACATAGAGCACTCAGGTATATCCTGCTCTACAACCTCCTTAGATAGGAGATTTTGGTTGGACAGTCGCTATATCCACATCGTTGGGAGGTGATAGATATGTTGATTTTCCTCGGCTAAGATTTCATAGTACCCAGAACTGGCTATGTTTTCATATGAGGATTTATATCAGATCAGAATCCGTGATGTCATGTACATTGAGCATCGACGGAGCGTAGATGAGTTGACTGCTCGTATTAACAAGCTTACTATTCCAAATGAGTAATGATATCATCCTAGACCTAGAGCTGATGATATATATGGTCTTGATGATGATTATGATGACTTTGATGAGTTTTAGATCATGCCTTCTTTACATATCAGTGTTTATATTTGGGTCTTATATGATTGATATTCTATTTCATGTACATGTATCTGTTCATGTTTATGTAGTTTTCTACATCAATTATCAGTGTTCTTATTTGGATCTCATTTGATAGTTGTTTGAGTGTTTGTATTTCATATCTCATATTAGTGTTTGTATTTGGATCTCATATCAGTATTGCATTTGGATCTCATTTAGTAGTTGTTTAAGTATTTATATTTCATATCTCATATCAATACTAGTATTTGTATCTCATTTGATAGCCGATTAAGTGTTTGAATTTCATATCTCATATCAATGTTTGTATTCCATATGTTGTATCAGTTTTTGTATTTGGATCTCATAGTTGTTTAAGTGTTTGTATTTCATAACTCACATCAGTGTTTGTATTTGGGTCTCATATCAGTATTTGTATCCAATTTGATAGTTGTTTAAGCGCTTTTATTTCATATCTCGTAGCATTGTTTATATTTTCATTTTGTAAAGAAACAAACACCTTGTGTTTGTTTCTACACAAGTACACAGATGTTTGCCATGTGGTCATTCAAGTGGCGCTTGATTCGTATGACGAGGATCGTGAATTTTCTATTTAAATGGAAGTTTTATATTGAAATTTACAACATCTTCAATGTAAAATGAAATTTGAACTCCACCAGATTATTTGGTACTAATTAAAGCTTACATCGATGTCGATCGTAAACATATGAATGAAGAGTTGAATCAAGATTTTTGAATTACTCTAAATGAAGCATTAATAGTCATCTTGATTATAGATTAATTTAAAGGATTATGGAAACGCAAGAGTATTTATGTCATGTTTACTAGAGCTTATCAAAGATATAGAAGCATTATAAGTACAATAAAGGAAGAAGACCTATTTCAGTTAACAAGATCTACGTTTAATTAATGATGTTTTTGAGAGTGTCATAGTGATTTTGTTGGACATGCTACATATGATATTTGGGTTAGCTATGTTTGAAAATTTGAATTATGTTTGGGTGAGTTAAGTAAGTTATTTA
Organism: Allium cepa; assembly: GCA_030765085.1. Lineage (NCBI taxonomy): Eukaryota > Viridiplantae > Streptophyta > Magnoliopsida > Asparagales > Amaryllidaceae > Allium > Allium cepa. Next base: position 507,879,709 of record CM060932.1, on the reverse strand, counting down.
CCTTCAGTAAGTTTTATGTACTTTCTAATTCAAGTTAAGTTAGCTAACTAGGTTAATTACCTTCAGTAAGTTCTATGTACTTTCAAATTCAAATTAAGTAAATTAAGTTTGTATTTTCAAATTCAAGTATAAGTTTAAGATAAGAAATTGACAAATACTTAATTAAACTATTACAAACAAGACAATAAACATTGAAACAAGACAATAACATAGATTGAAAATAAACACACCGACTGATTAAAAAAAACTATCTTTGACCATTTGATAAGTGAATTGAAACTAGTGTCCGCTGAAGCGTTCCAATTTGTTCTTTAATTTCAACGGGATAAACAACTTCTCGATGAGGTAAAGGATCATCAAGCCATTGTCAAAGTTCACAACTATCCGAAAAATTATGGCATCTATAGTGACGCCGATCGATCTCAGTTTAGTTTCTTATAATAGAATATAGAATAGAAATTCCACAGTTTCGGTATATGAGTTCAAAGTCAACTTCTTGATATTCTTGAGGTACTTGGTAGCATGATTCATGCCTTCTTCGCCTACTCCCATTGTAGCTATGCCGCTCTGCTCTTGTCTTCTTTCGTCCTCCAACTGCCTCTTCTCTTGCAAATCTCTCTCATGCTCTCTTACATCATCATATTTTCTTTCTGCCATTTAAACATATCACTCGGTTGGTGGTTGTGAGGAAGACGCATTTGGTGGGGTATCGTGTCTTAAAGGATCTTCATACGAGTATGACAAGGAAGTATGGTTGCAATCCACCATTTTTATATACTACTGGTATGATATGAGTGAAGAGAAGTATGACAAGCAATATGATATACATATGTAGTACAATACATTAGTCAAGCTGGCAAGCAAACATATGCAATCTGGCTATAGTATTTGATATGACAGGACACCGAGGTATTCTGTCTTCATTAGTCAAGCTGGCAAGTGTTGAAAGAAATGCAACATGGCTATAATGTTTGATATGACTAGACACTGAGGCATTCTATCTCCATTAGTCAAGCTGGCAAGCATTGAAAGAAGTGAAACATGGCTACAATGTTTGATATAGTAGACACTGAGGCATTATGTCTCCATTAATTAAGCTGGCAAGCATTGAAAGATATGCAACGTGGTTACAGTGTTTGATATGACTGACACTAAGGCATTATGTCTCCATCAGTAAAGCTAGCAAGCATGTAATATGGCTACATTGTTTGATATGACTACACATTGGGGCATTCTGTCTCCATTAATCAAGCTGGAAAGCATCAAAGCTATATGTGTCACCGATTAGTGATACATGGTAGCAGTTCGATCATCCTGAACAAACACACAATCTCCTCAACAAAACCACAATCTGTGTCAAAGCTACATGTATCACCGATTCATGACATGTAGCACCAATTCAATCGTACTGAACAAACACACCATCTCCTCAAAAAAACCACAATCCAGGTCAAAGCTACATGTACCACCAATTCATGACATGTAGCAGCAATTCGCTATTCGATCATCCTGAACAAATAGACGTTATAAATAGAGCCAAAGGATAAAAATAGCATACTCATTTATTCTTCTAACTTCATCATCTCTATTCTTCTATCTATATCAAATGAGTAACCTAAATAATTTCTGCTACTTCTCGTTCTCGTCTTCATCATCTTCATCTTCGGACGATTTCGTTGAACGTTGTGCTATTCAACAAAGCATATTTTGTTCAAAGAAAAGGATTTAATAGCTCTTGAAAATGTTGAAAGCTAACCCAAAGGGATAGTTTTCTAAGGAGAAGGGATTTACGATATGGGAGAGACTATGTTACTGGCTACAATCAACTAATCATGGATTATTTTTTGGAAAACCCTGTGTCTAGGGATGTAGATTTCTAATGAAGATTCCTTATGTCAAAGACTTTTTTTAATCGGGTTCTAGACAAATTAACCGAAACAAACATCGTTTTCACCCATAGAAAAAATGAAATCAAAGAACTAGGAGTTTCCCCACTACAAAAGGTAACGGCTGCACTTTGCATGATTTCGTATAAAACTTCTGGAGATTGATGGGATGGTAAAATGAGGATTAGAGACTCAACGACAATCTTATGTATGAAAGGATTTTTCAAAACCGTTGTTTACGATTTAGTGAAGAATATCTTCGATCCCCAACCCCTTATGACATTGGTAGATTATTAGCGATCAGTACTCAATCTGGATTTTTCATGTATGTTAGGTAGCTTAGATATTATGCATCGGAGGTGGAAAAATTGTCTGGTTGCTTCACAAGGCCAATACACAGGTCACCGTAAAAAGTCAAGTTTAGTATTGGAAACTGTTTCTTCGTTCAATTTATATATATATGGCATGCTTTTTTAGAGAATCGGGTTCACTTAATAATATTAACCTACGACAATCGAATTAATTTAGTGATCTATGCAATGATGTAGTACCCCCATGCAATTACAAAATAGGAGACAAGGATCATTCCATGGGGTATTACTAGTAGATGGAATTTATCAAAAATGGAAATACTTGTGCAAGTCTACAAAAGACCAAATGACGCAAAAGAATCCAAATTCACCAAACAATAAGAGAGTTTAAGAAAAGAACTTAAACAAGCATTTGGAGTGTTTCAAGGTAGGTTTCACATCTTAAGAAAATAGGTATGCTACCATGATCCTACGGTATTATCTGTTATCATATGATGTTGCATTATTTTACATAATATGATTGTCGAAGAAAAACGTGATGGATATGAGCTTTAACTTAGAAACTATCCGGACATTGCTATGGCATTTTAAGAAAAACCTTACAAAGACCCAAATACCTTTGCTGAATGCATGCAAATAATCGAAGACATTCAAGATCCACAAGCTTGTCTTGATTTAGGAGAAGAACTAGTGGAACACTACTTTAAACATATAGGAAACCATTAGTTGAAGTGATGTTTGGATTAACTGTTTTATCTTTATCTCTAGTTGTATGTTTCACTTATCTATTTTTATTTATTACTGATATGTTACAATAGTGTTTGTATTTGAATTTTAAAAATCTATTGTACTATTAATCCAATGTTATTTAGTTGCATCAATAAGAACAACATTGAGAACGATAATAACAATAATAATAGCAATAGCATTAGCAATAACTATAAATATAAATAAAATAGAAATAATAATAACACTAACAATAGCAATAACAATATCACTAACGATGACAATAACACTAACACTAACAAAAACAATAATAGTACAAATACAAGATAATAATAACAAGACACAAAGTAAGAACATAATTTCCTACAAGTATGCTTGACGTCTATGGTACTCTTCAATTTGCTTCTCCATATACGACCTTTGCATTGGATTGAGCTATTTAGCTTGCAACTTAAAAGAGCCATATCATTAGATCTACGTTGTCGAGCTAATTCTAGTTTTCCTAACTTTAGCTTATCAATTCTTAAATTTTGTATTACAACATGGCATCGTTGTTTATCCATATCCCTTTGAAGTATCTTCATTTCTTTTGCTTCCACGTACATTTTATTTGCATTTTCAGTGGCCGCCATATGCTCGGCAATATAACATAGTGAGCAGTGTAATCGATGGTGGTTTTCTTCTTCCCTTTGTGTTTTTCCGTAGGCCTACCCCCTGTACTAGTGGTGAAGGTTGTGTCTTTATGTATATGAGAACTTCTAGGACTAGATTTGTTACTCATCTTTTTAGGAATAAACCGCAATACCGAGTGTTCTTATTGCACTCAACTCTAATTTTCCTCGGTTGAGAGTAGGTTGTAGTAATGTTGCAGGTTGAACGGTTGATTATTGTGTTTAGCGATATACAATGCATTGGCTTGATTAAGCTATAGATGATGAAATGCTCTTAAAACATGAAACATGGAACATGAGAATTTGAATTACAAATTTAAAATCGTTACCAAATCCATGTCATTTGCCCCACTTTGTTTCCTTGTATGCAACCCGACCAATGTTTCTTCCGACGCTGACAAGTGGAATTTATTCTTTTCTATTGAGTTTTCAATGAATCAATGGTTCTTGCAATACTATTTAGATGTCTAAAGTTGCAAATTGAAGGAAAAATTCCAAAATAAACTTTCAGATTGATTTCTTACCTTTCTTACTATGTTTAAAACATTCAACTAAACATAATGCTAGCTCAGATTGCTCATCTGGCAACTATTCTGTGGTTTAGGGCCATTTGGTAGCGGATTTACACTTTTTGCATTAGGCGATTCATATAAATTGATTCCCATTGTTTGCTTTCCCCTTGCTTGAGCAGTAGACGAGTTAGAATTCCTCTAAACATCTTGTTCGGCAATTTCATTGTCCTCGAATTGTGATTCTTGGTTCCCCCAACCATTATCTCTAAATTAATTATTCAAACTTCTTGTCACATTTTGAGAGCGGTAAGCACCATTGACTGTTGCTGACTATTGGGAGACACGTATTGAATTATAGTTATAATTTTTCTTAATGAGGTATTTTTGAGAGTAATTTAAATTTTGGGAATTTTGTTGGGAATGATAGGAATTTTGATTTTGAGTATAATGATACGAATTCGGAATTTTTGGGAAAAACCACAATTTGAATTTTGATTTGGTAATTGACATATTCTGATTGTATTGAGGGGGATTATGATTATTAGGTCTGTGTTATGATTGTAAATTGGGAAGATTTTTTTTGATTTTTCGACATAATCAAAATTGCATATAGAGAATTGTTTGAAGAGATTAAGAAAATTTGAAGAAATTTTTGTAATTAAAATTGTAAAATTATTTGAATATATAAAGAAGGAAGAGATGGAAATGAAACGGTCAAAAAAATGATCGTTGGCATTTAGCCAACTTTATTAAAGCCAGCTATATGACAACTGCCATTTTTTGACCGTTGCCATATCAAGGGAACAGCCGACTTTATATAAGCCGCCTAAATTAGTGCCCTTCAGAATTGCCTTGACAACCTTATGGGTTGCCAAGGCAACCCTATTTAGAGCAACCAATCCCCCATTCATGTCCTAACCAAGACCATGGTTGGGAATGCTCTAACAAAAATATGAACAACTAATATAGTGCAAGTCGGATAGAATATAATGTTGACATGAGATCAACCAACAATGGACTTGTTCACTTCTCTTCTCTCCCTTCCTTTTGCACTAAACGAACCAGTTACGCATCCAGATAATCCAAAAGCTAACAAACTAGTTTTAAAAAATTACAAAAAAATGAAACGGCAAAGACTTTGCTATTTTATTTTACGAATTAAATAAAATGGTAGAGTCTTTGTTGTTTTATTTAAAATGGTAAAGAATTTGTCGTTTTAACCTATATTTACAATAAATTGCAAAATCTTTGTCGTCTAAAAAGCCATTCTTCTGTTTAGTGAACCAGCCACGAATCACCAAAATTAGCCACGGCCAACTGAACAAGCCACACTTGGTTGCATGGTGGCTAGTTTTCCAATTGAACATGCGATTATTGGTTGTGCTATGAAGCTTAACAGTAGGAAGTGCACTACGGTGATTGTCTAATCTAATGCAGCAAAAGGCTTTGCATGGACAACAACAATGATAACAACACCTTGATCGATGAACTATCAATAAGAATCATTATAAAATCACTGTTTTTTCTTTTTTATATCTACTTCAAATCCAAATGATTATTATTTTTGTTATATACTTCCTGCATGATATTATTTTTAATATATATTTTAGAACTCGTTATTTATTTTACTTAATATAATGCATCTAATAACACCAATGAGTGCATATATAAAGTAATGTTGCTTTATTTCATGATGTTATTGTGTGTAAAAGTATTAATGATGTTATTGTGTGCAAAATTAATATGAGTGTACTGGGCTTTATTTTTGTTGATCACTAAAGCTTTTAATGCAAAGATATTAGTTCAAGGGTCAAAAATGTAGGTATAAATAGTTAGAATTATACATAGAAATATAATGCATAATATTGGCTTTTGTTATTATTTACCTTGCAAGTTGATAAAAAAATAAAACACTAGAATAAAAATTAGTTATACTAAGATGTAAGCTAGGAATGACGTGTCAATCAACTTTTATGATTGACTATTTCAAAATTATGATCATGTGGCATCAGGGCAAGAATAATGATGGATAATATTGAGATAAATCGATTCCAAATGACTACATCATTGAGGGTAAAAGATAAGGACTGAAAGTGGAAAGATTATTAAGGAATATCAAACTCCAAACCGTTACTAATAATGCAGGTAATCCTAACAAATTCATTTGTACAAAATGAAATTTATCCAATACCTTCTTGATATTTAAATGCAGCATCTATTTAGACTATTTATGATACTACATATTTCACATTATACATGTTTCATAGATGAAAGCTACTCTTGATTCTAATGATGTGATAGATCATAAACTACAAGCCTTAAACTACTTTAAGGTTTCACCTTAGAAAAAAAATTAGTTGGACGTAGTTTTTCCACTCTTCAAAATTGATGTTAGTAAGCTTCAATAGATATTATATTTGTGACATGAACACTTCCAATGGTATGATCAGCAAATAAAAAATAAGAATTAGGATACATTTGCACATGTTTGGTAATGTAAAAGTGAATTATAAAAGCAAAAGAGATGAAATTGAAATTGATCAAATTGAATACAAATTCATCACTATGTACTGTATAAGGAAACATTCTTGGACATTTATTTATTTATTATTTTTATGCATTGAGTGTTAATTTACATTTTCTAAATATTCCACAACAAAGGGTTTAAATAACATTCAATTTGTGTGGGCAAAAATAAATATGTTAATAACAAGATTTTTATATTTGAGAAATAGAGAAAGAATGCATTTTAGAAAATTTTAAGCATTTTAACTGACTATGATATGGTAACTAAATAAATTTTATGCTATAATATTTGGTCTTAATGCTCTAACTATTTAAACTTAAATTTAGGATATGGTTTTGCTACTATAATTAAGAGCTTAAATTTAGAATATGATGCTTTTATACACCTTGACGTGGATAAGTTAATAGGAAATAGCTGCATATTTTGGTCAAATGGTCTACACATATATTATTAGACATCTGAACAAAGAATAAAACATCAATGCTTGAATCTTGATTTTTTAAAAGGATTTTAACTAGCTGATACATGAAATTAAGTATCGTGTATAAGTTCTGATTTCATTAAAAGAGAATATAAGTTTTTGTATACCTTACCTGTAATAACCCCCACCTTAATGAGTTCAAATTTCGACTAAATCAAAAACCAAATTCATTAGGATTCAGATTGTTGGTTTTGGTAAACTATAATAAACATAAGTATATCAAAGTGCGATCAATATAAACTCATAGAGGAATTGAAAAATATAATATAACATATGTATTGAGTAAGGCTACTGCCTTAGAATATCATTCCTTCGATATTTAATTGCCTTGTTCGCGCCGAGCATGAGTAAGAAGACTTCTCCATCTACCGTTCACATCTTGCTCCATTATCATGTCTCTCTAAGCCTATACTGTGGGTTGTAACGAGGAGGGGGGGTTAGAAAGTTAATTGGATACATATTTTACCCATCCGTTAATTTATGCCGATTAATTTCATTTAAGAGTTATACCTATTAATTACTATTAATCTACTTGATCTTATATGCAGTACGATATACGTAACCTAACCTTCTCCAAGGAATCATTATATATATATATATATATATATACATATATATATTCTTATATTCATATATATCTAAACATTTCACTATTCAAAAACCTCAATTGCTTAATACTTCTTGAATTAGGAGGAGCCAGACTTAACGACCATTTGATACTACAATCCTCGAAGCGGGCCATCTGCAACTTAAATATTAGTCAATCGGTCCTAGCTATAGAGAACGATTACCTCTATAGATGGCTTTATAATTTATAATTTAATTGTCGTACTACTAACGTATCTCAAAGACTCATCTAAGGGGTAACCATCCTACCTTCGATAAACTAATTTTTGTCTAACCATCTACTTCGAGGTCTATGCATCTCCTACACGGATTCTACACTAGTAGGAAACGAAATCCGTTAGGGCATAACCAAGTATTTGCAACCGCTCGCTCAGGGCCATTGGTGGTCATAGACAATATGCTAGACTTACTACTAAATACCGGTACAAACTATAGACATAGCCCGCCGACCTTCCCCAACTGACTTTCTATTTAGGCTAACCTAAGTAAGTCAAGGAAAATTTCCCTTTAGTTACTTAATACCCCTTATTAAGAATGAAGCAGACCTGATTTCCTTTTAAAGTACCGGGTCATTTAATACTTCCAATCTGAGGCGAACCTTAGGTATATTTTCCCCACCTATCTGCAATGCATATTCCTTCTTTACGGGTCCTATGGTTGGACATGTCCCACATCAATACTAAGCACACACAACTGCTGGTAACCTATAGTTGAAGGGCATGCTTCTGTTGTGTTATTATACTGATCTCGCTTTCCAACCCACTAAACCAAACCTATCACTCAAAGTCTAAGTGATGGACTAGGCCCCCTAATTCACACTCGTTCTAGACATATAATTGAAGTTATATAATTTCCTACTATGAAAATTATAATGCCTTCTGTATGTATTTAATATGTTAGTTACATAATTACTCCTATTTTATGAGGAAATTAGGTTGAAGGGCTTTTCGTTTCAGGGTAATAAGCTTTAAGGACAACACTCGTGAATAATAAGTTTTAAGGACAATTTACAGGAAAATGATAAATTTATTTATCTTTTGAAGTTATGCTGGAAAATGATAAATTCATTTATCATTATTTCCGTATAACTGAAAATAAGAACTTCATTATCTTTTTTCTGTAAATCATCCTTAAAACTAATTTTTCAGAAGCGTAATCCTTAAAACTTAATTACCATGCACAAAGAAGCTCTTTAAGTGAAAATCCCCCTATTTTACAGGCTTAGACTTTGGATTCCTTAATTTCTTTTGTCTAATAAATGTCTATTGTCCGTAATTATTAGTTATTAATGTCAAAGTTGGATAATTTCTAATGATTATTTATTTATCCATTTCAAAATCCATTTATTCTGCCTATATAATTTCCTCATTTGTGCTACGTTAAATTCTCTAATTAGTCCCTATTTAATTCTTTTAACTCTCTATTAACTATAAATTTATTATCCATTAAATTTGTAGTTAATGTCAATAAATTTTGAAATTCATATTCCTTTCTTTTTAATCCTATAATTTAATATTTTATAATAACTAATATGAATATTATCGTAAATTACACTGTATATTTTTTTAATCGATATGTGTGGTTTTATGTATGTATGTATGTTTATATTCTTATTTTGTAATTATTAATTCCTAAACTAGAACATTCATTTCCACGTTTCAATTTTTCACAGTTATCCTTTCAAAAAGGATTACCATTATAACTTTTCATAAATAACCATAAAAATGAGACTTTTGTTTCATTTGAACGCAATTATCTCATTTTATTTTATTGAAATATACAATGCAAACTACGGAGAAGAATATCCATACTTTCCATCTCTCATTCCTTTTTGGTACATTCCATGTTAATTCAAATGACGCACTTTTATACATATTTTAGAAATGGGATATTTGTGGAAGTTACACGAAAATATATATAATTAAATTATATCCCACTTCAAATAAATTAAAATACAGAAATCCACATCACAGTCAATTACGGAAACCTAGTTTATAATCCAATTATAAATTGAGAATAAATGAACATTCTACAATAATATAAATTTTAGACTGAATGCAAATTTTTAGATTAGGTTGTATAAATTATTCATAGTCCAATTATCTATTTCATATAATATGTTGGCGATATTCATATACATTTGTTTCAGGCTTACAATTCATCAGATCTTATTTAAGCATAATATTTGAAAAAAATTGAAAGATATAAATTTCAATATCATAAATAAATTTTATAATTTCCCACTCATCTTTTTAAGCTTTTCAAATCTCCAAATTTGAATCCATTCATTTACTTGATTCCTTTTTCCATTCTAATCCAAAAGAATATGTATAGCAGGGTATATACATATTATTAGAATTACAGATCTTAGAAGAGATTTGGGGTTAAGGAAAATATAAATTTGAAATTATAAAATCTTACCCTTTTCTTTCGCAATGTTGATTCGCTTCTTCTCTTTTATTTTTCGCCTTTCTCCGATTTGTGTATATACATCATTTCATAATTTTTAGAAATAGTGGAGAAGTGAAAATAGCATAGCTCCGCTGTTTGGATTAGAAAATATGGAAAGAGAAGTGAAGGGTTAGGCCTGTATTTATAGGTGCTAGAATCAACCATAACCGTTAGATTAAAATAATAAAATTTGAGCCATTGGCCAAGGTTCAAACCCTAGCAACAACCATATGACCGATGGACTACCCTCTATAGGCGGTCGACTAGCCCAAGGAAGGGGTTGACCGATGGGGTCCATATTTAATTACAATTTATTTCCTTATTTCGTTTTTAATTATTTTCGCTTCGAAAACTACAAATGCTAATAACTTTTTGTTTGAGCTCCGATCGTGAAACTCCATATATGAAAGTTGCTCAAAAAATCACCACGAACACGACCGCGCAAATTTTGTGACCAAATTCCATCGTTCGCTTCAAATTCCAATTTCGAAGCCTTACTAATTATTTATTAATTATTGTTAATTTTACGGGTGTTACATTCTCCCTCTTAAAATAATTTCGTCCCCAAAATTCCTCAAGGGTTGAATCATGTAATATAGTACGCAACTAATCTAAACAACCAAATAATTAGTATACAACAAATTTTGTAGCCAAATGTGTACAAATGCATGGTATACTACAATATATAAAACATGTATGTAGAATGACTTTGAATCGGCGCCTCCTATATGAATGCATATTTTTTAAAAACATTTTGAATATACGATGCAAATAGCCTAGATCTACCATCAGTTCTTTATGTATGCAAGTATTCAAAAATCGTTTTTCAAACAATAATTTCCACACTCTTATGGGTTGGAGTATGGTTCAACCAATTTTCCATCTGATCCCTACCATTCAAAACCTAACACACAATTTTTAACATCCAAAATTTTTGAAAATCCATTTTTTGAATCTATGCTCCTATATCAGATAAGGATTTCAGATGAATTTTTTTACAATTCCACCATTCTTTCGGATACCTATTTCATTGTACCTCTTCTCTTCTTCTTCCAAAACTTTTCCATGTATAGTTTGCGTAAGGAGGTTTATTTTTGGATGTTAAAACGTAATTATCCTAAGTGCAATTTTTTTTTGCTATCAACAAGATAAGGAAATAGAAATCCCAAATCTAAAACAGCCTTTTACCTTCTTATTATCTATGTTTTTTATATCGTCACCCTCGTCGGACAGTGAAATTCACATTCACTAACACATCGATCCGTCCCTCATTAAGCATGTAGCAATAGAAAATTGAAATTTTTTCATTTTCCATCAAAAATCATTTTCCCTTTCCAATCAAACTTGCAAAATGGTTTAAAAATCAATTTTTCAAAAGCATTTAGACACCATTTTTATTTATTTACTTATTTTTCAAAAGCATTTAAACAAAATTTCCTAGAAACATTTGAACTCAACTTCTCAAAAGAAATTAAACTAAAAATTTCAAAAGCATTCGAACACAATTTTTTTTTCTTTTTCCAAAACATTAGTTGCTTCATCCTTAAAATAAATCAGGCCACATCTTAACGTAATACAGTTTCAATCTATGAGTTAATGCATACGATTGACCCTAGTATTGTGCAGTTAATCTTAGATTTGGGGAAACCTTTTATTTTATTCTAATACAACAACTACCTACAAGCGTATTTATAAACTTTAGCTTTTAAGGCATAGGGACAGTGACCTATGATTTCATATTAACACTCCCTAACCTTTACTTGCTAAATTTTAGTTTTCCTAAAATCCTCAAGTTTATGGGATTAAAACATTTTTTATTTCTAGCTGCTAAATTAATTTCCTAGTTTATTTCATAAACTTTCAGTCTTACTTACAATTTATCGCTAGTTAAGTGTCCATATGAGATTTCCTTATTTACATTGTTTCTCAATACACGCACACATACAGCGATCTAGTCTCAACCATAAAATCAACCCAGAGACAAAATAGGAATATACCTCGTACCATATCATACGCTTTTTAATTAACAGAAGGGTGACAATTAGCTATTACAACCCATAAACCCTAAAAGAAAATTTTGCCGGAAGCTGCCATTCATCATTAACCGAAGTTAATGATGGTGTAGCCCTAACATTCCTTACTAAATTATGATGGACATTTCTAGTATGCTACTCTCCATGACTTATAAAAATAAGGTATATCCATTACTTTAATTTTTACACCCGACTATGGGATAAATTGTGCATTCCCACACTATAGTGGATAAGAACTATAAACTATGCTCATTTAGAATAACTCTTCAAAAAATCAGCTTGGTGGAATAATTTTCCTATCACCTATCATGCCTTCTCTAACCTCGAGTCAACCAACATCTTTTATGTGGGTTTGCCTTCACATACTTTCTTCTCCAACCATACTATTGTCTTCTTTTAATCACAATCTCTTGACAGTATCCTCCAACTTTGGTATTTACTTCCTCTATATCATTGATCCTTCGGCGAGTATACCCTAGAACTCACAAAATTGTACTTTGATATCATTCCCTATTCCTTTGAGGATTTTTCTCATGGTTTTTCCACATTCCTCTAATAAAATATTCCTAGGTTCATTCCAATATTCCTTATATTCAACTGGGATTACTTCTTGCTACCGTACGAGCATTCTTAGCTATTTTATTCACAGCCTCAACCTTTACCCCGTCTTACCTAGGTAGTGACCCTGTCTACTCCACATTAAAATTTGGTTTGGGTTTCACTATTCTTTATAAAACTAAAACTTCACAGCCATGAAGTACCTAATCCAAAAAATTTATCTTTAGAAATATAAACTTAGATATCTTTTATCACTTCAAAATTTGTTTGGTCTCGAAAAAAGAGCCATGAAAAATTTCCCTTTTCTAACCAACTTTATCATTTTAAGAAGTTTCTACAATAGAGATTTACTTCTTTTAAAAGTATTATTTTTAACTCATAATGTTCAAAACTTAATTACCATTCCAAACTATTTGTTTTCAAAATATCTTCTATAATTTAAACAATTAAAAATGGAGTAGATAGGGATAACGTTCATCCTATTATTTTATTACTACTAAAGTTATTTCCGCTTTCACCTTTGATGGAAATTTTAATAGCACAAGAGGGGGACTTCTAAAAGTTATGCATGATTAAAACATCTATCTAAGCATCTATCTAAGATATATGCTCAATTGCTACATATCCATGGAATTGATCCATTCTTCATATCCTTCCTATTATTTTTCTCCTATATTATTTCTAACTAGATTACTAATCATATCTTTATATATAAATTTCTAATGCTATTTCTATCTAAATTATCGAACATTCTTACCCATCTATTCTCTGTACCCCATTTGAATCAAGTACCATTTTCATTTATCCACCCCTTAAAAAGAATTTTAAAATGAAACTTCCAAATTTACATAATAGGATAAATCATCGACCTCAACCTACGCTCTATTTTACATTTGTTTAAAAAAATAAAATACCCCATTGTCAAAATCTTTATATCGAAAAGTTTTTGACTCAACCAATTTTAAACATAGAATTTCAAAATTGAAAATCCATCTTTACCAAAAACCTTTAAATCAGAAAATTTTGACTCAATAAGTTTTCAAATTATGAATTTTTAAATTTTCTTATTTTTTAAAAATAACAACTTCCTAATAAATCATTTGAAAAGCTCACTCAAAACATTTCAAGGAACTCTCAATAACCTTTTTATCAAATTCTTTCACATGGATTGGACTTAGAAATGGACTTCAATTGTCCTTCCTTTAGGACTTCCTTCTTCCTAACTCAATCTTCATCAAAAATCTGACTATCTTCTAGTGGTAATTAATGTACCCTTTCTTACGGGAACTTGCTCCATTCCTTCTTCACGTCTTTCTCCATTCTCATCATTTCTTATTTCCAGATGCTTATAGAATATAGGTTCTTACTTCCCATTTGTCTAGATGAAAGGTGCATCTTCAATCGGTAATCCATCAAAATCCACAATCATAAGGTAGCCTATGCCATGCAAGGAGTCAAGTACCATCCAGCCTTTGGGATTCTTCTATATGTCATGCTCATGCTCTTCTCAGTCCACTCCTTACAATACGACCATGGGGTAATCGGGGCAGGAGTATAAATTTAACTCTATTTATTTTTCCAACTCATAGTCGCCACGTCCATCCTTTTGGAACATGGTCGCAACTACTTCTATAGTTAGAATTTATAGAGTTATGCATAAAATTTCTATATAATTATAGGTTAAAACACAAATACATTCTCTCAATGTATCCTAATTCTTATAATCGACTAAATTGGCTTTGATACCAAATGTAACAACCCACACCTTAGTGGGCCCGAATTTTGACTAAATCGAAAGCCACGTCCATTAGGGTATTGGTGATTGGTTTTAGTAACATGTAGTAAACACAGGTATATCAGAGTGGGATTAATATAAACTCACGGTGGAATTAAAAAAGTATAACATAACATTCATGTTGACTAAGGCTACTACCTTGGAATATCATTCCTTTGATATTTAATTATCTTGTCTGCACCGAGCATGAATAAGAAGACTTCTCCATCTACCATTCTCGTTTTGCTCTAGTATCATGTCTCTTTAAGTCTGTCATATGGGTTGTAATGAGGAGGGAGTCAAAACAACATTCTGGTGATCTAAAAATTACATGCTTTACTCATACCATTAGTTTATGTTGATTGATTTCCATTTAAGAGTTATGTCTATTAATTACTGCTAATCTATTTACTCTTATGCGCATGTACGATATGCCTAACCTAATCTTGTCCAAGATATGGTTACACACACACGCGCGCCTACATTCACACACACACACACATATATATATATATTGTGTGTATAAACATTTCATAATCCAAAAACCCCAGCCACTTAATACTTCTTGAAAGGAAGGAGGCAAGCACAATGACCATTTAATACCTCAGTCCCTAAAGTTGGCCCTTTGCAATGTAAACGCTAGTCACTCGATCCTAGCTATAGAGACCGATGACCCTTATATACAACTTTATAAGTTATAATCTAATTACCGTACCACTACCACATCTCATGGACTCATCTAAGGGTAAACTAGCCTAACTTCGATAAATAAATTTTCTTCTAACCATCTACTTCGAGGTCTGTGTGTCTCTCATACAAATTCTACACTAATAGGAAACAAAATACATCAAGGAATAACCCAAGTCTTTGCTACCGCTCGCTTAGGACTGCTGGTAGTAATAGCCCATGTGTCATACCTACTACTAATACTGGTACAAACTACTAACATAGCCCACTGACCTTCCACAACTGACATCCCGTTTAGACTAACCTAAGTAAGTCAAGGAAAATGCCCTTTTTAGTTACTTAATACCCTTATTAGAAATGAGTAGACCCATTTCCTTTAAAAGTACTAGGCCGATTAAAACTTCAAATCTGAGGCGAACCCTAGGTATATATTGATGAGACTTTTCATCTCACAACACCTCAAATGGTCACGAAAGAATAATAGCATACTTCCATGAATTTGAATCAACAAACTTAAATAATATTAAGTTTGCCTTTAAGTAGTAATCTTGTCATTAGGAGCTTATACAATTAGATAGTTAGACTTTAACTATTGTTAAATTTGGATCGAACTCGTGTTTGATTAACGGATCACACAGAGAAGAATCTGATGTAAAGAAAGTAAGTAAAAACATAGGGGGCTTGGTTGTAATGGATCATTACTTAGGGCTTGCTTAGAATGGATCAAAGATAGATTTTGGTAAAGGGTTGTACGCTGTATTTGCGATGGTCCTGTATTTGGTTAGCCTACAGTTTATGAGGGCAGACTTATCATGGCTTTGAGTAAGGAATATTTTTTTAAGGGTTCCATGTGGTTCTGCATTGTATGGGTTTTAGTTGGTAGGTAACTGCGCCGATAGAGCACAATTTGGTGTATCCCGACCTAGGCCAAGCATTGGTAACCATCCTTTGTAGTTTGTCTCACCCGGGTTTGGGGTTGTTGGAAGGATGTGATATGCCTAACGTGGTTCACTAACTTTTGAGCAGTTTTCCTTTTTTAGTTGTAGTGCTGTTTTTTATCCCTTTCTTTGTGCCTCTGCATTTGCAACGTCCTGATGGTGGCGCTCTTCTTTATTAGCCTATCCTTATGGCGGCGCACTTCTTAATTAGCCTGTTCTGATGGTGACAACCCTCATCATTGGCTTTTGGATGTAAGATTATTAATGCAGACCCGTTATATTTGCTTATTGATTTATCAGTGCAACACATCCCTATTTGCATATGTCTTTTTTAAGCGAAAAGTGTTGTATTTTGACATTGCTGATACAGCTTCTAGAATTGCAATGTAGCATCTCCACCCCATTGTCATATCTTGGTGATGCTGTAGTTTCGTGTATTATAGTTGTAGACTGTTTTCTTCACCTTATGACTATGTCAGGTTCTGTGCTCGGTATCATAATATAACATTGAAATCAGGGGATCAGCGTAGTTTGAATCTTTATTTTTTGTCTAGAATTTTATGAGTGCGGTTTCTCTTGACTTTGCTTTGCTCTTTGGTTTCCCCCTTTGTAGTCCAACTTTTATTTTGAGGACATCCTGTTTTGAGCTTGGTGTTTATATCATCTTGCCTTCGATAGGGTTCGGGAAATATAAGTATAACAATACATTTTCCCCGTCTATATGCAATACATATCCCTTTCCCATGGGTCTTGTGGTTGGAGATGTCTTACATCGGTAGTAAGTATACACAACTGCTGGTAGCCTCTTTGTGAAGGGAAGATTTCTATTGTGTGACTCTACTGACCTCGTATCCCAACCCACTAAACTAAACCCATCATCCAAAGCCTAAGTATTGGGCTAGGCTCGCTAATTTACGCTCATTCTAAACATGTAATTGAAGCTATATAATTTCCTACTATGAGAATTTTACCGCCTTCTATGTGTATTTAATAGTACTAATATTTACTTGCTTGCTACTTAATCGCTCCTATTTTAAACGCTTAGGCTTTGGTTTCCTTGTTTCCTTCTTTGTCTAATAAATGTCCATTTTTCGTAATCATTGGTCATTAATGTCAAAATTAAATAATCTCTAATGATTATTTATTTACCTGTTTCAAAATCCATTTATTCTGCCTATTCAATTTACTTATCAATGCCATATAAAATTCTATAGTCATTCCATGTTTAATTCGTTTAACTCTCCGTTAGCTATAAATTTATTGCCCACTAAATTTGTAGTTAATGTCTATAAATTTTTGAATTCCTATTCCTTCCTTTTTAGTCCTATAATTTAATACACTAAAATAATTAATACGAATATTGCCATAAATTATGTTATATGTTTTTATTTTTATCGGTATGCATGGTGTGTGTGTGTGTATTCTTTTTTTTTAATTATTGGTTCCAAAACTAGAACATTTCTTTCCAAGTTTTAATTTATCATAGTTATCCTTTCAAAAAGGATTATCATTATGACTTTCCACAAATTACCATAAAAATGAGACTTTTGCTTCGTTTGAAATTATAAGGAATTATCTCTTTTCTTTTATTGAAATAAACAGTGGAAAGTATGGAGAATCATATCCTTACTTTCCACCTTTCTTTCCTCTTTGGTATATCCCATGTTAATTTAAACGATGCATGTTATACATATTTTAAAAATTGGATAATTTGTGGAAGTTACATGGAAATAGATATAATTAAATTATAGCCCACTTAAAATATATTAAAATCTAGAGATTCATGTTCCAAGTCAACTAGGGCAACCTAATTTACAACCCAATTATAAATCTGGAACAAACAAACATCTATAATAATAAATATTTAGGACCGAATTCAAATTTCTAGATTAGACATGTTATTCCTACTCCAGTTACCTATTTTATAAAATATGTAGGTAATATTCCTATACATTTGTTTTAAGCCTACAATTCATCGGATCTTATTTTGGCACAATAATTAAAAAAAATCCAATGATTTAAATTTCAATGTCATAAATAAATTATATAATTTTTCACTCACCTTTTTATGCTTCCCAAATCTCCAAAACTGAATCTATTACTTCACTTTACTCCCTTTTCCATTTTAATCCAAAAGAATATGTATAACATGGTATATACATACTATTAGAATTACAGATCTGAGAAGAGATTTAGGGCTAAGGAAAATATAAACTTATAGTTATAAAACATAACCATTTTCTTTCGCAACGTTGATTTTCTTCTTCTCTTTTTCTCTTTTATTTTCCGCCTTTCTCCGATTTGTGTGTGTGTATATATATAATATTTTATCATTTTTAGAAATAGTGGAGAAGGGAAAATGACAGAGCTTCATTGCTTGGATTAGAAAATATGAGAAGAAAAACGGGGAGTAAGGCCTGTATTTATAGGCGCTTGAATCAACAGTAATTGTTAGATTAAAATAATAAAATCGGACCATTGGCCAAGGTTCAAACCCTAGCCACCATCATACAACCGCCGATTGCTCCCCTGTAGGTGGTTTACCGTTAGCGGTCCATTGGCCCAAGGACAGGGTTGACCGGTGGGGTCCGCATTTAATTATAATTTATTTCCTTATTTCATTTTCAATTATTTTTGCTCCGAAAACTTCAAAAGCCAATAACCTTTTCGTTTGAGATCCGATCGAGAAACTCTAAATATGAAAGTTGCTCTGCAAATTACCACAAACACAATGGTGCAAGTTTCATAGTCAGATTTCATCGTTATTCCCTTTTTTTGAGTCTTATTGATTATTTATTAATTATCGTTAATTTTATGGGGTGTTACATTACTATTTCATAAATGATCTTTTTTAGATAGAAAATTATAAAAGAAGCTTAATGTTGATGTATTTTTCTTTGTGAGCAATAAATGTATTTATACTCATTTACTGAAAAATTTATGTTTTCACAAGGCATGGTTAGCTTGTTATGCCTTAGCTATAGGTAACTCAAGCTTCACAAATAAGTTAATGCTTTAAAACGAATATTTGATCTCTGTGACACCCCTCCTCTATACTCTCACTAACCAAGGACACTACTGGATAATGTCGTCTATTAACACGAAGAATAAGACTGTTGAGGAGCAACCACCTGTATAATTTCTTTGAGTGAGTACCGATATATCACGCATTTCATTTCAAGAGAAAATATGACATATTCAATACAAACTCAAAGCTACTACACAGTGGCTAAATGCCTTTAGGAAACAATATGAAATAATCATAACATAAAATCAGGCATAGATATTCATGTCATTAAGGCGGCAACAGATATGAATATAACACATAAAAGTGAACATCATAGTAGCGGTCATACAAGATCCACAACATCACAAAAGAATAGGTACATGTACTACACAAAAGAATATGTATACATCAAAGGGTCTCTATCTCATATACATGAAAGATAAAACTACTAAGCCAAAGCAGTTAGCCAAAAGTTAGCTAGTCTCTACTAAGAGGTCAAGTGGAAGCACCTGAAACACCTCGGTCTAACCCGAGTATAATTTAAGAAGAAAAATAATAAACAGATCAATCTAGCTATAATTATCATGTAATATGAGATATGATAAGAGATATGACAAAATATATATGATAACAATAATATCTTGAGCTTTCTCAAAAATCCAAAAAGAATATCATATTCTTTAATTTTATTCACCATATCACAAATATTGATAAAGATTATCAATGCAAATCACAAAAATTGGTGAAACACAAATTTCATAAATTAATATTTAGAAATCCAAAAAACACAAAGGGGGAAGGCCTATCAAAAACGGCAGCTTGAAAACTCACCAATATGTGTATCACAAATGGGACGCTATCCTATGGATCGCTAACCCATAAAAATGAGCCGAAGCTCCACAGAATAGGGTATAGTCCCCGCTTGCGGACAAATGAGCCGAAGCTCTACAAATGGTCAAATGACCATGGGTCGCTACCCCACCAAATTGAGCTAAATCTCCATGGAACTGGGTATAGTCCCCTAAGCGGACAAAGAGACATTGCACATCGCAAGTCTAAATCACAAAATGATCACCATTGATCGATAAGTGTAAATTACACTAAGCTAGTAAATAAATGAGTTTAGCTTCATGTCTCATAACCATTGGCTTAATTTAAATATTTACAAACAAATTGTAGATTCCCACTCCAAAATTGTCTAAAGATTTTGGTCGAACAAGTCCAAGAATTAACCGACAAAATAAACGCAAGTGTTTCGTACCACTTGTTTTGCTAAGTCATTTAATTAGATTTCTCACACGAATGAGGTAAAGGTTTGTATATACTAGTAGATTGGAAAACAGTTTTAAGATTGAGCTTTGTATTAAAAATAAAGTTGGAATCATTTTTGTGAAAGATTTTTAGCATTTATTACCAGTATAAAACCTTCGTATTTAAAAGTGACAAATCAAAGAAACGATTGTAAAAAAATCTATCATAAAAATCCACATTTCGATAACGTGGATCAAACCATGGAAATTGATATCAAATCCATCAAATGGAAATGCCAAAAATCCAAAAAATAAATCATAAAAATTGATTTTGGTTGACAATAACTATACGGATCATCAAAAATCGATAAATAGGAAATCCACATAAAAAATAATCAAATTTTCAGAATTTGACAGCCACAGACGTATATGGGTAATTATAACAACCCTGCTTTGGAGATTACCTATCAATAATAAATGATAATGGTAATTATAATTTAATATTGTAAACTAAAATAAAAGTGAAAAAATTAAATTGTTTATTTCGAACAAACAATAAAATTGGAATTAAATTGTGAAAATAAAGCTTAGAACTCTATTTTATTTTGTTTGGAGTGACATTAAATGGAATATGGGAAACAAAGAAAATGACTTTATTTTGGAGAAAATGCAATAGTTTTATTAATTATTGCCCAACCGCTTCTTTTAATAGTTTTTAAAAGAAGTATTTGACTTTATGGTTTTTTGTTTAAATAAAAAGGTGAAAATTGGTTTAAAAATATGTTTTGGCTATAAGTTAAGTTTGAAAATTGTTTGGAATATTTTTCTAAGTGAGAAAAGTATTTTTGTTAAATTTTAAAAGTAAAAAATATAGACTTTTGCATTATATTGCGAAAATAGTGCATTATTGTGAAATAAAGGATTTTAATAATAAAAATGTTTTAAAAATATAAATTTATCTTTTATATAATGTAAAATATTTTATTTTATAAGTATACAAGTATACATATTTTTCTTATGTAAAAAACATGGAGAAAAATGTATTTTTGTTATGCAATTAGTGTAAATATGAAGCCTTTATAATATAAGTGTGAATAATAAACTTAGGCCATTTATTTACTTTTAATTTTTGGAACCCATTAGGCACATTAGTGTTAAAACAGGTTTGAGAAATGAGAAAACAGAAGTCTGTACGTTCATTTCCCTGACCATCTTCTTCTTTCAGCCAGTAAACAAAATCCACCTTTCTCAAAATTAAAAATCCAAAATTTCTTCAAATCACTTCAACAAATTACAATCTTTTTCAGCCTGAAGTGTTAAGACAAAAGTAATCTAACTCCAAACACCATAATTTCATCAAAATTTCTGATTTGTGAAAGTGGTTTTTAATTTAATGTACGGTTGTTTTTGCATGTACACTATATTTGTTCTACAGGTTCCACAAGCTTATAATCAAGCAAAAAGCTTCCAACTTGCAACCTAAATTCAGGTATTTGCCTCCATACAACAAGGTGAGCTGTAATGCTCACAAATCTTAACCAAGCCAGGCTCAAAATTGTAAGAAACTGTAAAAATTTAGCTATGTTTGTACATTTTTGATGTTGTTTTTGTTCAAAATCAGTTTCATATTGCTATTTTGGAAGTCTGTAACTTTTGATTCCGGCAACGAAATGCATCCTGATTTCTTGCATTTGGTAGCTTGCATGTTGAACTTCATCTCTGCAAATTTTGGTTGAAAAATATTGTCATTTGGATGTTCAAAACAGTGGTAGAAAATCAACTCAAATGGAGATTTTTGCATGTAGAAATTGTGTTTTGAGTTGCTGCAAACATGGCCTGAATCGATGTTTGAGATAGCATAACTCTTTCATTTCTTACTGAAATTCATCGATTCTTTTTTGTTTGAAAGATAATTTTTTTTACTATATGCATACAATTTTCAGCTCAATCTGATGTGGTTTGGCTCTCTATTTCATGCCTGAAAGTTGAACCCGAGATGGGTTTCAGGCCTGTACATTTTTTGTTTTAGAACTGTTGCAAACATTGCCTGAGTCCATGTTTGAGACGGTGTAACTTTTTCATTTTCAGTCGGAATTCATTGATTCTTTTTTGTTTGAAATTTGAAGTTTTCTAGTATGTACATACCAATTTTTAGTCAATATAATGTCATTTGGTCCTACGTTTTAGGCCTGTAAATTGAACCTAAGATGATTTTCATGCCTGGGCATGTTTTGTTGGACTGTTGCAAACATAGCTGAGTCTATGTTTGAGACAGCCTAACTTTTTAATTTCCAGTCGGAATTCATTGATTCTTCTTTTGTTTGAAAGCTGATGTTTTCTACTAAGTGCCCATTAATTTTTAGTTCAATCAGAGGTCGTTTGGCCACCTGTTTCATGTCTGAAAATTGAACCCAGAGAAGATTTTAGACCCGAGTATTATTTTGCCTATGCATTTTTATGTTCTTTTTCCGTTTGACTTTTGACTTTTACTTCATGTCTTTGTGATATCTCTAAATTTTTTGCGGGCTATGATGCTTATTAATAGGTTGGCTCAGTTTTGATGAATTTGAATGACGGTTTTGTGTGATTTCTTTGATTTCGAGCATGGATTTTTCCAAACGATTTTGATATAAATTTTAAAATAAATGGGCATTTCAAATAATTATTGTATGATGTTTTAAAAGTATTTTCAAATATATAATACTTATTCTCTATTATAAGGGAATTTTCTTATACGGTTTTCAAAATTGATTTCGAAAATTGGTTTTCTTGTTTTCTCAAGTAAATTATTTTATATATACACACACACACATTTTTGTACCATTCGAGCGAATGAGAAGGAGAATTAAACAGTTTGGTAAAACACGTGTTATGGGACACATGCATTAATCTTATCGATTAATTTCCTAAACTTGTCTGTTTGATCGTTTTGACCTTCGGGTCGAGTTTACCGATGAGATGAGGTAAACTTTTTACTGATTTGGGTGTGAAATTTACTAGAGGTTAGTAAATCATTTAGTGTGAGCGTGTGGTATGGGATACACGTTAACACTGTTCGGGTTCCTATCCCAAAGTTTGTGACACATTTGTCTAAGAGTCGTATAAGCCAGTACTAGACCTTCGGGTCATTTGTCCTTCAGGATGTTTGTCTAAGAGACGTTTGTCATTGTGACGTATTTGTCCTTTGAGATGTTTGTCTAAGAGACGTATTTATTCGTCCTTCGATACGTTTGTCTATGAGACATGGTTTCTTATTTTGAGAGAGCAGTACTTGGCAGGCTTCGGCCGTATACACGTGCTATATTTTTGAGATGATTTCACTGATATTTGTGATTTCCCTAATGTATTGCCCATTTTTCGAAATTGGTCCTTTGAACCATTCGATATATAGTGTGGCGATTACCTTTCGAGAATTTGAACTCTTGGGAGTTCAATATTTGAGATTAAGGTTTGTCAACACTAGCGTCATTTGAGATTTGCCTTTTGGCGTATTATATGAGATTTGCCTTTTGGCATTTTTTGGGATTATAGTCTCATGTGTTAGAGATTTATATTTGATTTCCTTATGTCATATTTTGAGATGGTGATTTCTTTGACGTTGTTTTGAGTTGCTTATATGGCGGGTTTGGGATTTCTCCTCTTTGGAGTTATGTTTTTCTCCTAAACCATATTTGATGTTTTATGATACGCCGATGAGATGAGGCGTACTTTTATTTTGAGGTTTGTTGTAGAGTTTTATCACCTTTGAGTTGCATTCATATTTAGTGATATCCTTATATCACTTGAAATTACTATACCTACTTAGTTATGCCATGTGAAGTAACCATGTACCCTTGAATTATTCCTTCTCACTTGAGAAGATTATCACCTTTCCTCATGCTCATATTATCACTTATCCCTATAAACTGATCTGTTTAGCTTGATTGACCCGTGTATTTTATACTTAGGTCAGGCCGAGGTGTTTCAGGTTAGGTACCCTTTTGGACTTAGCCTATTCTACTTCTGCAAGGACTAATCTGCTAGCTCGCTTTTTGTGTGGTCCTTTTGTTGCTACTCTGATATGTATATTGTTTTAATTCGTGTATATTGTGGTCATCATACCACTTATGATGTATTATTTGTGTTGTATTGGGATGTATCAGTATATGTGTGTGTGTGTATATCTGTTTGTTGTTTTGTGATGTGTTATGCATTTGAGTTGTTGTATTTTGTTTCGATAGATCCTATAGCCACCTATAGTTTTGTATTAAGCATTTATTGGATATGTCGATCCACATGAGATATCAAAGAAAAAAATATAGAGCATTAATCGACGTAGTAGATATTTAAGACAAGACTATAGATGGCCGCTCTAACCAGCCCTATTCTCTGCATTAGCAGACAGTATTACCCAGTAATACTCTTTGTTAATGTGGGTCTCCGGATGGGGCGTAACAAAAATCCACAGATTTCTATCCCTGGTTTCAAAAAATTGTAACCCTGAAGTCACAGGCGTCTATGGATAATCGACAGACGTCTGTCGCCTGTAGCATGACAGAATTTGCAAAGCCCTTAAATGGGTAAGTCTTCATAACTTCTCGGTTCGGAAGCGATTAAATGAGCAACTACGACTAAGGATTTATGCCAAGCGACAACCCAGTCCTAAAGGCTCTTCAATTTACCCAAAACAACATGTGTAAACACCCATACTAGGGTTTTCATAAGTTTTGACTTCAAAATACTAAAATTTGAAAAATTCACCAAACCAATTCAATTCAAAAGCAATTGAATAAGAAATAGATGTTATGAATTAATACCTAACAACAATCAAAGCTATAGACATAGATGTGAGTTCACGAACTCGCATTTAAACTCAAAAATAGAAAAGATAAGCTCGAAAACAAGCTAAAATCAATTCCTCTTCAACTACGCCTCTAGAATCACCAATCTAGTATCACATGCAAATATTTCCTAAATTAGGTGGCAGGAGTTTCTGAAAATTGGAAAGAGATTGAGATGGAGAAGATGAAGAGGATGCTTACCAAAGCTTCTCTTTGATTTATAACTTGAATTTGAATTCCTAAGAAAAGCTAGGGCTTTGGAATTTTAATTTCTCTTCTTTTCTCCCATTTTTCCTTTAGCTAGAGAGTGTTAGGAGGAAATTATAAATGGAATGAAGGAAGAGAAGAGGAATTAGGGTATTTAGTGGAAGGGTTTGGGATATCTTGTTTGGTTAATGGGCTGGAATACAGCCCAAAGCCTAAATAAAAATACTGAAATTCTAATCAACTCCAAACACAACAATGTTTATACTTAAACAAGTTGTAAACGTCAATTTGAACTCGATGAAAGTGGTCTCGAGTCCGGATTCGAAGCTTTACCAAAAGTCACATTTCAGACTTTAATTCAATTATCGATGCTATATTTAAATAAAAGATTTAAATATATACTTGTAAAATATGCGGGTTGTTACAGAATCCCCTCCTAAAAGAAATTGCGTCCTCATAAAACTTAAGAAGGAAATAAGGAGTAACAACCATTTTGTAACATAACACACAAAAAGAAAGACTAAATGAGAAGTTCACCTTAAGGAGCACGAGAGAGTAAACCTGGATGTGTTCACTCGATGAATTCTCTAGATTCCCAAGAACAATTCATAGGATTTGCAGACCATTGAACTTTCACAAGCGAAACGTCTTTGTAACGAAGGCTTTTAACCTCCATAGAAACGATGAAAATATGATGTTGCTCATAAGTTAAATTAGATGAAACCTTAATTTCTTCAATAACACTAGGCTCAAGAATAGAATCGGAATCTCTGAGGCATTTCTGCAGCTGAGAAACATGAAATGCATCGTGAATAGCAGAAAATTGAGCTGGTTATGAAAGACGATAAGACACGGAACCAATGTTTTTGGTGATGGGAAATGGGCCAATATATGGAGGCGCTAATTTTTCTGGTCGACTGAAATGCACTAAACCTTTCATAAGTGAAACACGAATAAATACCAAATCTCCCACGGAAAATTACAAATTCCTTCGTCGTTATCAGCATAAGATTTTTGTCTACTCTGAACTTCTTTCATCCTATGACGAATAAGGTCAATCTTTTCTGTGGCATCACGAATAAAATCTGGACCTAAAACAAGCTTCTCACTGGTTCCAAGCCAACACGAAGGAGATCGGCATAGCCTTCCGTGGAGTGCCTCGAAAGGTGCCATGCCAATACTAAGTTGGAAGCTATTATTGTAAGAAAACTCAACAAGAGAAATACGATCCTCCCAACTTCCACCAAAATCAAGAACACAAGCACGAAGGAGATCTTCAAGAGTTTGATTCACACACTCCGTTTGTCCATCGAACTGAGTATGTTAAGTGGTGCTAAAATTAAGCTTTGTTCCCAAAGCTTTTTGTAGACCTTTCCAAAATCCACTAGTAAATAATGGATCGCGATCACTAACAATAGAAGTAGGAACTCCATGCAATTTAATAATTTCTTTAACATAGAGTTTAGCTAAAAGAGGTGCGGTCCGGTTGGACCGAACGGGAAGAAAATGGGCGGATTTTGTAAATGTGTCTATAATCACCCATAAATTGTCATGACCTGAACGAGAACAGGAAAGGCCATCAATAAAGTCAATGGAAATTTGATCCCAATTCCAGACGGGAATGTCTAAAGGTTGCAATAACCCATCGGACCCCTGATGCTTGGCTTTTACGAGTTAAACTGTCATGACCAGAACGAGAACGGGAAAGGCCGTCAATAAATTCCATGGAAACTTTATCCCACTTCCAGACGGGAATGTTTAAAGGTTGCAATAACCCATCGGACCTCTGATGCTCGGCTTTTACAAGTTGGTAAGTGATGCAATGCTTAATAAAGTAAGCAATATCAGATTTCATTCCATCCCAATATTAAAGTCGCTTCATGTCCGTGTACATTTTACTACTACAGGGATGAATGGTAAATTTAGAACGATGATAATCTTCTAAAATATCTTTACAAAGATCGTTATTATTTGGCACAATAAGTCTATCAAATTTTTGAACGCCTCCACGAGCATCGATTTCAAAGTCTTTCAAACAATCAATATTATTGTTATCTCTACAACTTTGGTCAAGATGAGCAAGTTCGGTGTAACGACCCGAAATTTTCGATCCCGAAAACTCCATAGAGTTAGGGAAAGAAGAAAGAGATTGAAGAAGAAGAAACACAACAAAGATTCTCACATTCGCAGCCGATGAAAATATAATATCAAATAATAACAGTTTACAAAAGAATTCTGTATCTGTCAAATACATTTATAATACATCAGAGTTACGCATATATATATATATATATAGACACTAATATACACAATCATCATGCCTCAGATATACAACAATATAATACAGCAGAGACACTCCATACGTTCTTGCCGTCCAGCTCGCCTCCTGAGCTCCAGAACGTCCTTACTTGAAAATCTGTAGTACTCGGTCTGACCCGAGCATTACATCAAAGTAACATCCGGGTCAGGCTGGAAACCAGCGTGAGTAAACCCATCTAACATGGAATACAAAGCATAGAACTTAAATAAAACCGGGGTAACTTGTATTAATTTACAAATTCACAATTTGTTATAGACATTACTTATTTCACATATCAATTTTCTAAGTACCAAAATTTAGATTAAATAGTCCAATTCACTTAAATCATTTCATTACAGCCTATTGATTTCACAAATCAATCTATATAAATTCGAAGTGGTTTCGGGTATTTTCTAATACCCGACCCCGGTCTCTTCGAGTCTCAAGTCATCCTAACCCAAGTTATCCAAATGAAATACACTTCAAACTTTAAATACAGGATGTCACTTTACACAACAATTCATCATTGATAGATAACCACAATATCGTGTTCGCCCAAACATATGATACTACAAAACATTTCATATCAGAGATATCAACTCATTCAAGGCATCCAATACCATTCAATCATCCATAAAAAAACCTTGATCACTTCCAAATTTATTTAATTAATTCTAATTGAATTACTCACCTCAATCACTTAGATTCCTTCACTTAACATTAATTAATTTCAAATCAATTAATTAATCATCCCTTAATTATCCATCTTAATTAATCACCCTGGATTAATTATCCTTCAATTACATTCAAGTAATTATCTTCAATTAATTACACAAATTAATCATTCTTAACCAAAAAAAATAATTAATCTTTAATTACTTCACAAATTAATTAACTATAATTAATTACATTATTCCTTAATTACTTATATTAATTAATTTCCCATAAATTATTTATTATTGATTAATTAATCTTAATTAATCAATCTTTAAATACATTATTAATTATATAAATTAATGATTTCTAATTACATTTTAATTTATCCAAATCTAACTTAATTACATTAACTAATTAATCATTAATTAAACCACAAATATTAATCACTCTTGATTAATCTCAACCAGTAATTAACTACCTTTTTATTTACATCATTAAGCAAATTAATTACTCATTTTATAAAAGAAGTCTAAAGGAATTTAAAACCCAATCATTTTTAAATTCAAATCAATTTAAAAATGCACTTTAACATTCAAGTTGTTAAAATAATTTAAATTTAAAAACTTTATTTGTTTAAAAACCCAGATTCACTAACTTGAATTTCAGATTTAACTTTGATTTAAAACTTGTTTTAAATCTCTACTTTCCAATTTAACTTCAGTTTTTTTTTTTTAAAAATCACTTTTATTTCCTTCCAATTCATTCTTATTTTCATTCTATACTTACTTCACTTCCAAAATTTACTCTTATATTTCTTCCAAAAATCCAATTCTAATATTTCGATGACCCAGTGTACCGAAATATATTCAAGCAAACCATAGTATTCAATATTCCAATTATCAATATAATTCATTACAGAATATCAAATATTCATAACATAGAATATTAAACAATCTAAATAATTTTGAGGAATCCAGTTGAATTCCTCCAACCTGTTTCCCTACATCCACAAACGTTAGCACAATACCAATTCCACTTCGAGGTGGAATATCGCGGTATATGGGATTTATACAATATCATCCGCTATTATGCGGCGCATAGGGTCTCATCCGCTAAATAATGCGGGAAATCAATCACCCAATATATACTATATACTAATATATATAATATAGCACATCAAATCAATTCAACCATCCTAATTTAACCATTTAAATTTAAATTAAAATCCAGATGAGTGAGATTAACTCATCTTTGCCCCTTAAATTTGCAAATCCACTTCATTCTCGATTTGATTCCACGATTATAGACCTTGTATAACATTTATACGGCTTTATTAATATTCGAAATAATTCAATAATTTATTTTTACCATTTAATAAATTTTAATTAACTAGTTTTAATATAATAGCCAAACTAACCTAATTTACATTTGGAATAAATACCTTTGGTATCCCTTGAGATAATAATTTGTACACTTGATTTTAAATAAGAAATAAATCATAATTGATAATGATTCTCATTTTGAATTGACATCTATTTGGTTAATAAGATTCCAAATTTTACTTTACTATCATATATATATATATATATATATATATATATAGCTGATTCTGTTTTTTTAAAAACAAAACTGTATAAACTTTGCTTTTAATTCCGATCAGTGAAATAATAATCCAAAAATTTATTTAGAAGTTTAAACTTAAGAAACATTTTAAATGTACTATTTTGAAATCAATAGTTTAAAACTTACTGTAATTAAATATTTTTTCTCTAACATATATATACATATATATTTTAAATTGAAAAAAACAAAGAACAAAGAGAAAGAAAATAAAGATGTCGATACCTCACCGCGAACTCTTCCAGAACCCTACTCGAGTTTCCCCCTCACACTCGCGCCGTCACCCTATTCCACGCGACCTCGATCAGTGGGCACGAGCTTCCACGCTTGCCGCCACCATCGGCACCGCCCCTTACCAGCGCCTCTGACCACCTCCTACCGCCAAAAAACCACGCGCGAGCGAAACCCTAGCACGATGACCCCTTAGAACCCACGAACCTCGCCTCTGTCTCAACCCCTCGCGCACCATCGCGCACGTCTCACGGCCGCGACTCCATCGCCAATGCACGATTCAATTTTGATTGAGTGCTTCTTCTTTTTTCTTTGATTTCGGTTATGATTTATCTGAAACAAAAACGAAAGAGATATTTCCTATTATAAAGGAAAAGTGGCTTCAGGTATAAGCTAGGCCGGCTAATCACGTGGTTAGGGTAATTCAATTTAGACTTTTGATTGATTTTATATAATTGAATATTGAAAATATTTCTTGTTACATACCGTGAAATTTCGAAATCCTATTGAGGCGTGCGACATGGCGTTCATAATGTTATACCCCTATACAGAACGCAATGGAAAAGGTTTCGAGTCCTAATTCCATCGTATGGAAAAGATAGCCCTTTGAACCCAGTTATTATATTAAATTCCAATTTAAATTTTCAGCGCATTTACTTATCGTATGGCCAAATGATCACTCCAAACATTACAAAAATTGAAATCCGATAATAATACAATATTACGGATCCAATGGAACTGGTTTCGTCGAAATCTGAGACTACGCCTCGGAAGGCTATTTTAACTCGTCGATAAATTCGAGAGATTTTCAAAATCGTCGAAATCACTTAAAATTTCTCTTCTAAAATTTTACCAACTCAAAAATAAATCATATAGAATTTATAATCACATTAGAAATTATTCTGATTCATCCCGAATCAAAATTTGATTATTTACATTATTATATTATTAAATTCCAATAACTTAATTGCTAAATAATAATAATATTTGAATTCAAGTTAAAAATTAACTTTTAAATATTTAAAATCAGTTAAATATCCCAATTTAAATTGTCCAAAATTCCAGGTCGTCGCATTCCTCCCCCTTTAAAAGAATTTCGTCACCGAAATTGCTAGTTAAGAAGAATGATCTAATACCCATTACTATTTTCCAAAACCAAACAGATTTATCAACTTGCCATAACATATCTTTTATTAAAGACCCACTATTACTTCAACCAACTTCCCAAACTCTCCCACAGTTTTCAAACAATACCTTTTTGCTCAATCATTCAAATTTCAATTTAAAACCATATTTTGAATTATCAAAATTTTCTCAAAAATTTTCTAGCTCTCTAAATTCCCGAAAAATTTCGCCAACGCTATCTGTGCGCGGATAGCTCGGTACAACTACAAAATGCATCTACGAGCGCCCAAATTCCAAAAGAAAACAAAAGGCCAAGTGGCTAGATCAAAAACCCAATCAAATTTCATACAGAAATTTAAACACATACCTTTTTGTCGAGCAATTCAAATTTATCTTCTGAAATCAAAACTAATTTTCCTTTCCCTTTATAATACCTGCATATCCTACTAAGCAATAATATCCAGTCATAGCTTTTAAAATCATTTTATACATTTCCTTACAGAAGTTTTCATATCTATTTCTATTCAAATTAGTTTTCCCCATTTCCATATGAATTCAATTTATCTTCAACTCTGAATATTGAATGTTATCTTCTATTTATAACTGATTCATATCATTATTTTAAATAAGTTTCATCCACTAGTTTATTTCAATTTCCAATTTGAAATCGTTTTGTCGCTAACAAAAATTTTCCAAAAATTTTCAAAAAAAATTCCAACTCCCAAAATTTTCGAAAATTTTTGGCAGAGTCTCATTTGTACGGCGGAGATTTTGCAATTTGAAAAGATATATATATACACACATAGACCCACACGGTCGGAAAAACAAAAACAGTTCATATTTCCTATTTTTATTGCGTAAGCGTACCTCTATTTAGCATTTTAAGCAAGCGGCTTATTATTTTAGCAATTAGCGCAACCAAATCCAGCCAAACGGCTTCCCGGTACCTTTACTTACTCAATTTAAACACGGAAGTGCCAAAATCATGTAACTTAACAACATTTTACATATTTAACTAGTTATGAAGTAGTTGGAAAAATAGTAATTAGTTTATAAAATAATTGTAAAATAGTTAAATAGTTCCGAAAGTAGTTGTTGAGTAAATATAAGATAGTTTTGGAATTCAAAAAGCAAAGTTGTATAGTATATAGTTAGGAAAATAGATTTATACTAAAATAATTTATTTTGACAATAGTCCAGAGCCAAACTGTCCAATTCCCCATCAATTCAATTTAAATTTCCACTTCCACTTAAATTGACTCAATTCTAATTTGAATAACTTCAATTTCCCTTGAACTTGATTTATCCCCAATTCAAGTTGAAATAACCTCAGTTTCTTTCCAAATTCAAATCAAATTTCATTTGATTTTAAGCGTATTCGCTTTCATTACAATTCCAAATTATTCAAATCAAATTAGTTTAGACTAATTTCAAATTGAATCCACTTCAATTTCAGATCATTTCAATTTCTATATGAATTAGTCCCAATTCCCATTTGAATTTGAACTCATTTTCAATTTTTTTTCAAATTAATCCAATTCAAATTAACCATTCAACTTCAGTTCCAATTTATAAGTCATACTTGCCTAAATGTTTTACTTCTTTAAAACACTTCATTTTGCCTACTCATTAATTATTAAACACAACAATCATTTATGATAATAGCCAAGATTATCATATCTGAACCCATTCATTATCATCTTATTCTGAAACTCTTCCCCAATTGAAGATTTCAATTTCAGTTTGAATCCATTTCAAACTTGTCTTTATTCAATTTCAGTTTGGTTGTATTATATTACTTCTTAATTTAATTCCAATAATTTAACAACCAATCACCTTGATATTTATTAGAAGGAAATATTGCTTTATATATCAAAATATATTCTTATATAAAACCATTTAAAATCTTTATATAAGAAAATAACAAGTACGCTCTCATATATATACACTCAACTCATTCTAGGGCACCATTGACCATATCCTTAATGAGTAATCCCAACAGAGTCAAGGTTCTCGCTTAACCTTCAGCTCCGATACCAATTGTAACGACCCGAAATTTTCGATCCCGAAAACACCAAATAGTTAGGGAAAGATGAAAGAGATAGAAGAAAAGATTCTCACATTCGCAGCGGATGAAAATATAATATCAAATAATAACAGTTTACAAAAGAATTCTGTATCTGTCAAATACATTTATAATACATCAGAGTTACACATATATACAGACACTGATATACACAATCATCACGCCTCAGATATACAACAATATAATGCAGCGGAGACACTCCATACGTTCTTGCCGTCCATCTCGCTTCCTGAGCTCCAGAACGTCCTTACCTGAAAATCTGTAATACTCGGTCTGACCCGAGCATTATATCAAAGTAACACCTGGGTCAGGCTGGAAACCAGCGTGAGTAAACCCATCTAACATGGAATACAAGCATACAACTTAAATAAAACCCGGGGTAACTCGTATTAATTTACAAATTCACAATTTGTTATGGACATCACTTATTTCACACATCAATTTTCTAAGTACCAAAATTTAGATTAAATAGTCCAATTCACTTAAATCATTTCATTCCAGCCTATTGATTTCACATATCAATCTATAAAAATTCGAAGTGGTTTCGGGTATTTTCTAATACTCGACCCCGGTCTCTTCGAGTCTCAAGTCATCCTAACCCAAGTTATCCAAATGAAATACACTTCAAGCTTTAAATACAGGATGTCACTTTACACAACAATTCATCATTGATAGATAACCACAATATCCTGTCCGCCCAAACATATTGTCACGACCCGAAATTCAGCGTCCAAACGTCGACATCAAATACCTAACTTGTATTCGACTGTCGGCGATTTGAACGTTAAGTTTCAGTTCGGATGGAGCTTATAACAACATCAGATGAATATAAACAGCGGAAACAAATAAAACTGCCAACATCAATAACCCAGATACAACATCACAATATTCATTACAACAACATCACCAATATCAGAGTATTCTTATACATATACACAACTTCAAAATAGACCATCACGACATAACCACAAGTGATTGTATTCCAAGAAAGTCTTCAAATGAAATGAAATGATAGCGAACATCCAAACTGAGAACCTTGAGATCCAAAAGTTTTTCAAAATATCTCCAAGTCAAAAGTCTTCAAAAACCGATAGCTTCCAAACCATAAGACTTCAAAATACAGCTAGCACCAAAAACACGGAAGACCAGCTACTAGGATGCCCGCATGGAAATTATGGGCACCCAGAGTTTAGAAAGGAAACAATAAACTCCGGGTTAGTCATGGGACTGGTATGAGTAAACAAAAACAGTTGCTTTGAAATAAAACAAATTTTTTTTAAAGAAAACCGTTCATGCTTTTGGAAAATGAAACTACCATAAGGCCTCCCAGCACACACACAATGCAATCGCACCCTTGGGGGAGATTTCTCTTTATAATAGTCAAATATGCTTTATACGAGAAAATTCTTTGATATTATTATTAGTGCATAGTGAAGAATACATTTTTAAAAGTATAATATTAATCTTAGCCGGCATACGTACCATTATAGTATGCCTACTACAGATACCATATTAGATGGCAGGTTCTACAGCTAAAACCGTACTGGTTTCGTATTGGTAATTGGATTTCCAACAAATGGTCAGGCTAAGAAACTTCCTGGGCCACATGGGTATGCCTCTGGAGGGACGTCCCGAGAACCTAACCGGATCTCTACCAACACAAGGCCGGGTTACCTTTATAACTAGGTAACTAATGACACGAGTATGCCATCCCCCGGTTGCAACCAACCTTTATCCAGGGCCCCAACAACAATCACAAAGTAATATATATATATATATATATATATATATATATATATATATATATATATATATATTTGCGATATCCACATAAGTTAAATATCTGGGCTCCATACCATGATACCACTTCTATCTAGAAGGAAATGCACATACCCTAAGGGGCGCTACCCCCAATAACCTTGCTGCATCTTTCCTGTTTCGACCATTACCGGGTTGTGAGGTTCGACGAAGTCTCGTCCACAAAGCTACGCTTTTCACAAAAGCCATGCTTTGATCAACAACTGATCAGCAGGACTCAGCTTGCCACATTACTAAGTTGGGAATATATTACTGATAACCCTCAACTACATAACCTCTGAGCTCATACGTCTCAGAGAAGGGTGTTAAGCTAAGAGAATAAATTATCCGCCACCAATCAGAAATGTATTTGAACGAAATCTTCTTTATATCTCAAAATGTAATGTCAGACATACAATCCATACAAGTCTGTTCCGGGTTCGAACAGAACCGAAGGCACTTCCGAAGAAGTCCTTGCAATCCGGGCATTCACAATCCCGATCGGACTTCCCATCACTTAGGGAATCTCTATACCGTAGCTACTCGGTGCAGAGACAATCGATAGGTCATCCTATCGTTTTTGCAAATATCTGATCTTCACCACCGGTCTTCAAAAGCTATTCATAACGTCGTACCACATATTCGGAATGGGTTATACGACATAAACGTCCTCTCCTGGCTAAACCGAATAGTGCGCGTTCAATTTAAAAACACGTGGATATATTAATCACAAAGATTCACATATTCGATGTGGGTTTCGGATAACCAACTGGAATCTGACTCCCTGTCACATCGAAATTCAAATGCCGTTTTACGGGCCAATGGGTTTTCACAATCACACAGTAGTATATTCAATACCAATATCACAGTTCAGCACAAAGCATTAATACATAGCATCACATCACATAACATAAATGTCAATCCAACACACAACGTTCAAGAACAATCAAAGCATCTTCTCTTAAGATGAATAAATCATGTGATTTTAAATTTATTAATCGCATGATTACTTTTATTAGAAATCTTTAATCAATGATTAATTATCATTAATTACTATTGATTAAGTCTTAATCATCTTCATTAATTAATCACTACTTAATCAATTATATTAATTAATTTCAAATTAATTAATCTTAGTTATTAATTAATTAAATCTTAATTACTTTTATTAATTAATTAATCCTTAATTAATTAATAATTAATTACAAATTAATTAACCTTATTTATTTAATTAATAAATCTTAATATTAAGTAATAAATTATGAAATCATTTTTTTCAAATAATTATGTTAACAAAATCATAAATTATTTAATAAAACAAAAGATAAATTAATTACTTGATTATCCTTTCAAAATCTTTAATTACTTACCATCATTAATAAATTAATATGCTTAATTATCTTACCATATAAATTAATTGAGTTAGAATCATTTATCTTCCCTTTAACAATCTTCCTTAATAACTTTGAAATCAAATTATTATTATTATCTTAATAAGCTTTAATGTTAATTAATTTTGAACACTTATTTTAAATTAACTACTTAATTAAAATGTTAATTAATATTTTAAAAACATTCTTGATTAATTAAAACTTAAAGTAAATTATTAACTCAAAATTTACAAACATTAATTAATTTATCCATACTTAAAATGGTTTAAGACAATTAACTTTAAATTTTAAAAGGGTAAGCACTTAAGTACTAAACCTGAGAAAACCTTAATTGTACTCGAGTATACACTCGAGTTTCCACTCCATCTTCCCCGGATTCCCCTCTTTCTTTCTCATACTCACTTTGCTAAAGTTAGCCCAAGCAATGCACGCACACAACCCAGCACGCTCAAGTCAAAACCACAAAGTCACGAACTTCACTTTGAGTTGCCACGAAACGATCCCCTCTGACACAAAATCGTCGCCGTGCACGTGCACGGCGTTTCGCCGACACTCAGGCAAACATCGCGACCAGCAGTAAGTTGCGTAACACCCCTACATTCGATCGCAATACTCATCTCGAAGCCAAGAACTCGAGATCAAAATTTTGTCGTTCGCAAGAAAAACTGAAGCTCGACCTACCCAACAAACCGCTACCCCCAATTTCTCCGACGACCAGAGACATTCCAACTCCGGCCTCACCTCGCCTAACCCTCGCGCTACGCTTCCCCAGAGTCCCAAGCAACTCGGTCGATCAGAAGTGACGAAATCACCTCGTCTCCGACCACAACCAAAAACAACTGCTAAACCCTATAATTGCTTCGATACAACATCCCCTTTAATAGAAAATTTGTTTAACATTTTTCCCGATATTATTGATTACCGGGCTTGCTTCATACAAAGTTTCAACATCGAATACTTTTCCGATCGCTGGAAATTGGAAAAATCCATTTTCAGTTCATCTACAAATTGCTGATGATATACCCAAATAAAAATCACAATTTATGTTTTAAAAATAATGTTTTCGAATAAAAATTCACAATATATATTTGAATCAATGATTCATCATATTCGAATTAAGCATATGTTTGAGTTTCCCTGTAAAAATCAAATCTTTAGATGCTATATATCACCATACAGCTTGAAACCATTTTTAGATTTTAACTCAAGTGTGAACAAACATTATTTGTTGTAAACTTGGAGCCTAAAAATGTTTTATTGAAAATATATTGAATTTTCTCTGGTGATTTTGCACCCTGTAACCCAAAACAGAGATGAACATGTACCACTCTATTACACAGAACCATTACATATGTTTATATATAGAGTTAAACTGAAAGAAATTGTAAGCAAAAACAATATAAATCATACACACAATTCTATTCTTAAATCTGAAGAAATTTTTCTACTCACCTGTAAAATAGCAGAGACAGTTTCCTTTCTGAAAATCAAAAATCTGGACTGTCTTTTTTTCGTTTTTTTCTTAGCTTGATTTTAAATTTGTTAGCCGCAACAAATTTGTATGAACTTGTTTAAACCTTTGATGTAATTTACTTATTTAATCTTTTAACGACAAATTAAAAAAAAATACTTACACTTAAATTTTAGTTGAAACAGAGGGGAAAAATTCTGGCCTGCACCTTAAAATTTTGTGTTTGCTAATTTTTTTTCTTTTTGAGTTGAGTCATGAATTTCCCCCTAATCTCTGAAATTTCTGCTTGATTCTGTAATGTATGTTGAAGATCTGAATTCAACTTTGAATTCTTCGTTTGGCTCAAGATATTGATGGGAGGGTTTTGTTACAGATTTTTTTCTTCTGGAATGTTGTTTCTTGATTTCAATTTTTGAGGTAAAGTAGGCTTGTTTTGATGAATATTTTTTTCTTTTCTAATATAAAGATTTCATGGTTTTTTTTTCTTTGAAACAAATAAAAGAGTAAGAGGAGAAGAGTTGTACAAGTTTATTTTCCCTTTTCTATAGATTTCTTAAGAAAAAGAAAATGATACAAATGACACTTGTTATTTTTTTCTTCCCTTGAATTACATTTGTCACCATAGTCATTATTAGTTTAACACTTGTAATAAAAATTTTCTTTATTGACATAATATATTACACTATTTAAATTGTATTTAAACTTATATTTCCCATTAAAAATATTGGCTTTATATTAATAAACATTATTAAAAGAGGGTGTTTTGAATTTTTAAATACATATTAAATAAATTACATAGATATACATTTATAAATCCAAATTATTTTACAAAACATTTATTTTAAAATTAAAATTCATATTAAAAATCAAATTCAATATATGAATTCAAATTTACCCGCATATGCACTCATACATATATATTCACATATATGAATCAAAATTTAGATTCAAATGATTTTTAAAACTTTTAGTATTTTCAAATTTTAAACTCAAAAGAATTTGAAATTTTTATTCATTTAATTTATCACTTAATATTATAAAAGTTCAACATTTACCAAATTTAAATTGATAAAATTTTGGTATGTTACAGATTTTCCCCCTTAAGGAAATTTCGTCCTCGAAATTTGAAAGAGAGAATGAAAAGCAAATAAAGAATATACGAATTTAGAAAAGGATAGAGAAATGGCTTACCAGTTTAAGCCGAGATATCCACTCTGCAATTGGGATAAGACTTTTGCATATCGTCTTCTGTCTCCCAAGTGCAGTCCTTTGGATCGCCGCTCCACTGCACTTTAACCAGTTTCACAATTTTGTTCCTTAATTGCTTTTCATCATGATCCACAATCTTAATTGGTTCTCTTTTAACAGTTAAATTTGGTGTGATCTCTAGATCTTGCTGCGCTGCCTCTTCGATAATACTCTCTGGATCGTGCACGTACTTTCGAAGATGTGAAACGTGAAATATATCGTGTACGCCGGATAACCAATTAGGTAGCTGCACTCCATATGCTAGAGGACCAATCCTTTCCAGAATAGGAAAGGGACCAATGTATCGTGGTGCCAACTTACCAGTTTTCCCAAATCTTAACACACCCCACATTGGTAATACTTTCAAGAAAACGGAATCTCCAACTTGAACCTCCAAAGCTCTTCTTCTACGGTCGTAATAACTCTTCTGGCGACTTTGAGAAGTTATTAACTTCTTTCGGATAAAATCAACCTTTTCAGTGGCTTCCTTAATCGTATCTGGTCCAAGAATGAGTCTATTACCGTATTCAATCCAGCAAGCCGGTGATCGACACGGTCGACTATACAAAGCCTCAAAAGGAGCCATTTCGATACTGGCTTGATAACTATTATTACATGAAAATTCGACCAAATGTAAATAGTCTTTCCAAGAACCACCAAAGTCGAGAATACAAGCTCGTAAAAGATCCTCTAATATTCGATTTATCCTTTCAGTCTGCCCATCAGACTGTGGGTGATAAGCAGTGTTGAAATTTAGCTTTGTTCCCAACGTGGCCCGAAACGCCTCCCAAAATCTACTAGTGAAGATCGGGGCACGATCACTAACTATACTGCTCGGTATATCATGGAGATAGACAATCTCTTTGATATATAGTTCAACTAAACTTGCTACTGTCCGGGTGGATTTCACTGGGATGAAATGAGCTGTTTTAGTTAGACGGTCCACTATAACCCAAATTGCTTCATTCCCCTTTCTAGTGCGGGGCAACCCATCGATGAAATCCATCGATACCTGATCCCATTTCCATTTTGGTACCTCTAAAGGCTGGAGTAAACCCGCCATCTTCTTCTGATCGCTCTTAATTTGCTGACAAGTAGCACAGCGACTCACATATATAGATATATCTCCTTTCATTGTCTTCCACCAGAAGGTTCTTTTGATATCTCTATACATCTTATTAACTCCTGGATGGATACTGAGTTTTGATTTATGACATTCATCTAAAACTTCACGCTTTATTTCAGGGATATCTGGCACACATAACCTGCCTTTTAGCCCAATAACTCCACTATGATTGGTTTCAAAACTAGTATCTTCGCCTTGAAGAATTCTCCCATAAATATCTGAAAAAAATTTGTCTTCATTTTGCTTGCTGGCGACTTTCTCAAGGAGAGTAGAAGTGACAACAAGATGAGCAAGAGTAGCATGCTTTCTACTTAAAGCATCAGCAACTACATTGACTTTATCGAGTATATACAGAATATCTAGGTCATATGATGCTAGAAATTCTAACCATCGTTGTTGCCGTAGATTTAAATCTTTCTGGGTGAAGAGATATTTTAAAGATTTATGGTCGGTGAATAATTCAAAATTTTCACCTAAAACAAAGAGAGTTCATTAAGTATATTTATTTAGTTAAGTTAAATTTCTTATTTCGTTAAGAAAACTGAAAAAGGTTCTTACCCAGAAGATAGTGTCGCCAGATTTTCAAAGCGAAAATAACAGCTAAAAGCTCCAAATCGTGTGTTGGGTAGTTTCTCTCACGTGGGCGTAATTGTCTACTCGCGTAGGCAATTACTTTCCCATTTTGCATTAGTACTGCACCCAAACCATCTCCACAAGCATCAGTATAGACGGATAACCCTTGGTTCCCGTTAATGATAGCGAGAACGGGAGCAGTAGTTAATCTTATTTTCAATTTCTGAAAAGCTTCATCACACTTTGGAGTCCAATCGAATTTAGCATTCTTCATTGTCAGCTTAGTCAGTGGACTGGCCAACTTAGAAAAATCCTGGACAAACTTCGTATAATATCCCGCTAAACCCAGAAAACTTCGAACTTCTCTAGGAGTAGTGGGTTACTTCCAGTCCAGAATTGCAGAAATCTTGTTTGGATCAACAGAAATCCCTTCTTTATTAATAATATGACCGAGAAATCTGACTTCTTTGACCCAAAAGTGACATTTAGAGAATTTAACGAATAGGATATTCCTCCTTAATATCTCCAAAACAATTCTGAGATGTTCAGCATGCTCCTCTTCAGTTTTGGAGTAAATCAAGATATCATCAATAAATACAAGGACAAATTTGTTCAATACTTCTCGAAACACTCGGGTCATTAAATCTACGAAGTACGCGGGAGCGTTGGTTAGTCCTAAGGGCATGACTAACCATTCCTAGAACATGTTAGGACCCCTAAAAGGCGGTTAAATGAACACAATCCTCGACTATTCGCAGTTGATGGAATCCCTGAGCTAAATCCATTTTAGAAAAGAATCGAGCGCCACGAAGTTGATCGAATAAATCATCGATTCTAGGTAAAGGGAATTTGTTCTTGAGAGTTTGTTTATTGAGATCGCGGTAATCTACACACAATCTCAAAGATCCGTCTGATTTAGCCACAAATACGACGGCTGAACCCCATTCGGAAACACTAGGGCGAATCAATCCTTTCTCTAACAAATCTTGAGTTTGATTGACTAAT
The DNA here is from genome assembly GCA_030765085.1 of Allium cepa. Taxonomy (NCBI): domain Eukaryota; kingdom Viridiplantae; phylum Streptophyta; class Magnoliopsida; order Asparagales; family Amaryllidaceae; genus Allium; species Allium cepa. The sequence goes on along the minus strand of CM060932.1, from coordinate 507,837,614 downwards.
TCAATTCTTTCCCTAGGTGCCATCCTGCGACTTGCGTGGACGACAGGATGGGCATTGGGTACTAAGTCAATTCGGAATTCTATTTCTTTGTGTGGGGGTAAGGATTTCACTTCTTCAAATACGTCGGAAAATTCCAAACTACAGGTACAGACTCCAAACTGGGTTTAGGATATCCCGAAGTATACATTAATTTATCTCTCTATGGACTCGGATCCTCACAAGAGATTTCAATAAAATTTCCAAGGTTTGTTTTGACTAAAATTGTCTGATTATTACAATCCAATTTAGCTTTGTATCTCGATAACCAGTTCATTCCAAGTAAGATTTCAAATTCATTAAATTCGAGGATATAAAGGTTGATAGGAAATTGATAGCAAGCATATGAAATAGAGACTTTCCTACGATACAAACAAAGATTTGCGGGACCTCCAATCGGATTTTTCACGCAAATAGGGTTGTCAACAAATTCAGTTTTAAGTTCTAATTCACTTACGGTTTGTTGGGAGATAAAGCTATGTGAAGCTCCTGTGTCAAATAAAACTCTAACAACTTTATCATAAATAATAAGGTGACCTTCCAGAACACCTTTTTCTTTATCTGCTTTCGAAGTTGAAGGGTCTTCCTTTATCGCATAAACATTTGCCACCTTTGCTTGCTTCATCACCGGGCAATTCTTAACAACATGTCCAGGCTTGTGACAATTATAGCACTCTCTAACTCCTTGATCATTCTTCGCAGGTTGTTCCTTCTTAACTTGCTTCTTCGGATTTTTGCAGTTGTTTGAATAATGGCCCTTTTCTTGGCAATTGTAACAAGTTACATTTCTAGCTGAATTTCCTTGACTGCTCTTTTTATCCTTGCCTTGATGTGGCCTTTTGCCCCCAAACTTTCTTTTCTTCCAATTCTGATTGCTTGAATTTTCTCTTGGAATCTCCTGCATATCCAGAGTGGCATACCTATACCCCATATGAATAAGATCCGAAAAAGATTCTTTGACGTGTGCTATCATCCTTTCGTGATACTTCTTGTTCATTCTATGAATGAACCTTTCATTTTTCTTTAGAGGCATGTTCACTAACTCCGGATCGAAATGGGATAATTCATTGAACTTGTTTGAGTATTCCTCAAAAGACAAGCTTCCTTGATTTAAATCCATAAATTCTTGATACATTCGGGAAATTCCTGCCAATGTCATATAGTGCTTTTCAAACACCTCCTTAAATCGACTCCAATTAAATTCTTCTTCTAGTTCATCTATTGTGACTATTTCCCACCAGACTGAGGCTTCATCTTGGAGTTGCCAAGGAGCAATGAGACGCATTTGATCATCTTGGAGCTTAAGCCCTTTAAAGATCTTTTCACATGATCTGATCCAAGCCTGGTCCTCAATAATCGACTCTTTCCCGGTGAACGGCCTACCACCAAGCCTTGTGAAACTCTTATGCAAATCAGCCAGATTTGGCTAATGTTGAGTAGGCATAATTGCTTCTGCTGAAGGGGAAATTTGACTAGCTATTGTAGCATTCCCTTGACCCCTAGCTCTACCTCTTCGCGTGCTCATTCTTACTATTTGTAATTAGTAAGAAACTTGATTTAGATATTCGAACGAGGTATCTTAAGGAATATCAGCAGTTAAAGAAAATAGACTAAGAAAATTTTGGAGTTTCAGTCTCGGTATATTCTCATTCTAGAGTATACTTCACCCTATCTCTAATGAGTCATCTAATGTGTTATACTCCATAGATAAAGTTCTTGCTCAACCTTTAGCTCTTATACCAACTTGTCACGACCCGAAATTCAGCGTTCAAAAGTCGACATCAAATACCTCACTTATATTCGACTGCCGGCGATTCGAACGTTAAATTTCAGTTCGATGGAGCTTATAACAACATCAGATGAATATAAACAGCGGAAACAAAAAAACTGCCAACATCAATAACCCAAATACAACATCACAATATTCATTACAACAACATCACCAATATCAGAATATTCTTATACATATACACAACTTCAAAATAGACCATCACGACATAACCACAAGTGATTGTATTCCAAGAAAATCTTCAAATGAAATGAAATGAAATGAAATGATAGCGAACAACCAAACTGAGAACCTAGAGATCCAAAAGTTTTTCAAAATATCTCCAAGTCAAAAGTCTTCAAAAACCAATAGCTTCCAAACCATAAGACTTCAAAATACAGCTAGCACCAAAAACACGGAAGACCTGCCACTAGGCTGCCCGCGTGGAAATTATGGGCACCCAGAGTTTAGAAAGGAAACAATAAACTCTGGGTCGGTCATGGGACTGGTATGAGTAAACAAAAACAGTTGCTTTAAAATAAAACAAACTTTTTTTTTATAAAGAAAACCGTTCTTGCTTTTGGAAAATGAAACTACCATAAGGCCTCCCGACACACACACAATGCAATCGCACACTTGGGGGAGATTTCTCCTTATGATACTCAAATATGCTTTATACGAGAAAATTCTTTGATATTATTATTAGTGCACAGTGAAGAAAACATTTTCGAAGGTATAATATTAATCTTAGCCGGCATACGTACCATTATAGTATGCGTACTATAGCTAGCATATTAGATGGCAGGTTCTACAACTAAAACCGTACTGGGTTCGTATGGGTAATTGGATTTCCAACAAATGGTCAGGCTAAGGAACTTCCTGGGCCACATGGTTACGCCTCTGGAGGGACGTCCCGAGAACCTAACCGGATCTCTGCCAACACAAGGCCAGGTTACCTCTATAACTATGTAACTACTGACACTTGCCATCCCCCGGTTGTAACCAACCTTTATCCGGGGCCCCAACAACAATCACAAAGTAATACATATATATATTTGCGATATCCACATAAGTTAAATATCTGGGCTCCATGCCATGATACCACTTCTATCCAAAAGGAAATGCACATACCTTAGGGGGCGCTACCTCCAATAACCTTGCTGCATCTTTCATGTTTCGACCATTACTGGGTTGTGAGGTTCGACGAAGTCTCGTCCACAAAGCTACGCTTGTCACAAAAGCCATGCTTTGATCAACAACTGATTAGCGGCACTCAGCATGCCACATTACCAAGTTGGGAATATATTATTGATACCCCTCGACTACATAACCTCTGAGCTCGTACGTCTCAGAGAAGGGTGTTAAGCTAAGAGAATAAATTCTCCACCACCAATCAGAAATGTATTTGAAAGAAATCTGCTATATTTCTCAAGATGTAATGTCAGACATACAATCTATACAAGTCTGTTCTGGGTTCGAACATAACCGAAGGCACTTCCGAAGAAGTCCTTGCAATCCGGGCATTCACAATCCCGATGGGACTTCCCATCACTTAGGGAATCTCTATACCGTATCCACTCAGTGCAGAGATAATCGATAGGTCATCCTATCGTTTTCGTAAATATCCGGTCTTCACCACCGGTCTTCAAAAGTTATTCGTAACGTCGTACCACATATTCGGAATGGGTTATATGACACAAAGATCCTCTCCCGGCTAAACCGAATAGTGCGTGTACAATTTAAAAACGCGTGGATGTATTAATCACAAAGATTCACATATTCGATGTGGGTTTCGGATAACCAACTGGAATCCGACTCCCTGTCGCATCGAAATTCAAATGCCGTTTTACGGGCCAATGGGTTTTCACAATCACACAGCAGTATATTCAATACCAATATCACAGCTCAGCACAAAGCATTAATACATAGCATCACATCACATAACATAAATGTCAAGCCAACACACATCGTTCAAGAACAATCAAAGCATCTTCTCTTAAGATGAATAAATCATGTGATTTTAAATTTATTAATCACATGATTACTTTTATTAGAAATCTTTAATCAATGATTAATTATCATTAATTACTATTGATTAAGTCTTAATCATCTTCATTAATTAATCACTACTTAATTAATTAATTAATTAATTTCAAATTAATTAATCTTAGTTATTAATTAATTAAATCTTAATTACTTTTATTAATTAATTACAAATTAATTAACCATATTTATTTAGTTAATAAATCTTAATATTAAGTAATAAATTATGAAATCATTTTTTTCAAATAATTATATTAACAAAATCATAAATTATTTAATAAAACAAAAGATAAATTAATTACTTGATTATCCTTTCAAAATCTTTAATTACTTACCATCATTAATAAATTAATATGCTTAATTATCTTACCATATAAATTAATTGAGTTAGAATCATTTATCTTCCCTTTAACAATCTTCCTTAATAACTTTGAAATCAAATTATTATTATTATCTTAATAAGCTTTAATGTTAATTAATTTTGAACACTTATTTTAAATTAACTACTTAATTAAAATGTTAATTAAGATTTTAAAAACATTCTTGATTAATTAAAACTTAAAGTAAATTCTTAACTCAAAATTTACAAACATTAATTAATTTATCCATACTTAAAATGGTTTAAGATAATTAACTTTAAATTTTAAAAGGGTAAGCACTTAAGTACAAAACCTGAGAAAATCTTAATTGTACTCGAGTATACACTCGAGTTTCCACTCCATTTTCCCCAGATTCCCCTCTTTCTTTCTCATACTCGCTTTGCTAAAGTTAGCCCAGGCAACGCATGCACACAACCCAGCACGCTCGAGTCAAAACCACAAAATCACGAACTTCACTTCGAATTGCTACGAAACGATCCCCTCTGACACAAAATCGTCGCCGTGCACGTGCACAGCGCGTCGCCGACGCTCAGGCGAACATCGCGACCAGCAGTAAGTTGCGTAACACCCCTACATTCGATCACAATACTCATCTCGAAGCTAAGAACTCGAGATCAAAATTTCATCGTTCGCAAGAAAAACTGAAGCTCGACCTACCCAACAAACCACTACCCCCAATTGCTCCGACCACCAGAGACATTCCAACTCCGGCCTCACCTTGCCTAACCCTCACGCTACGCTTCCCTAGAGTCCCAAGCAACTCGGTCGATCAGAGGTAACGAAATCACCTCGTCTTCGACCACAACCAAAAACAATTGCTAAACCCTATAATTACTTCGATACAACATACCCTTCAATAGAAAAATTATTTAACATTTTTCCTGATATTATTGATTACCGGGCTTGCTTCATACAAAGTTTCAACATCGAATACTTTTGCGATCGCTGGAAATTGGAAAAAATCCATTTTCAGTTCATCTACAAAATGCTGATGATATACCGAAATAAAAATCGCAATTTATGATTTAAAAATAATGTTTTCGAATAACAATTCACAATATATAGTTGAATCAATGATTCATCATATTCGAATTTAGCATATGTGTGATATCCCGGAATTTTTGGCAATATCAATTTAATATTTTGTATTCGAAATTAAATTGATTTGATAATTTTTGTAAATAAATTTGAATTGATTTAATAATCTCACTTTAATAAATATTTAATTGGTGAATTTATCTTTTAATAAGTTAATAAATTGTTTTCTATTTATAATGTATATATATATATAAATATATTTTTTAAATAGATGAGTTTGGTTTTAAGTTTAATAAATAAATAAATCTTATTTTCTAATTCTACTATTTTTGGTAAATTGGGAAATTATGATTTATTTTTGATGTTAAGCTTTTCAAAACTATTTAATAAAGAACTATATGATTTTAAAATCTATAAAATAAATGTTTAATTATTTAAAAAGGGTTTTAGCTTAAAGTTTAAATAAATTTAATAATAATGTTTGTTTTATTTCTTTTTAAAATATTGATTAATAAATATGATTTGTAAATTAGATGTGAAGTTTAAAATACAACTAAGATATGAAACATTTATTCATATTAATAACAGGTAATTTGCAATCTTCTTCTATAAATTTATTTAAAATGATTAAAAATATTATTTTCAAATAATAAATATATGTATTGTTTTTATTTATAATTATACTTTGTTTTATTATTTAAAAATTATTTATCTATATAACTAAGTATTAAAAACTAATTAATTTAGTTAAAAACTTTCATTATCACTTAATTATAAATGTTAATTACTTTAGAGACAAGTGTAAGTATATAAAAGCCTCATTTAACATGTGTTAGATGTTTAAATAAGAAAATTAACAAGTGTTCATATTTTATACAAGTGTCAAATTTGTATTTTTATTTTTCTTTGATTTTAAATAAATCATAAATAAGTTATATAAACTTACATTTTTCCATTCCTTCCTTTTTCTCATTTTCATTCTAAACAAAGAAATCTTTCAGCTAAGAAACCATTCAACTTTAAACCATCCTCAAATCAAATTAAATATGAGAATCAAAAACTCTTCATCCTCATATCCAAAACATGCAAATCAGAAATCCCTGATCCATTTTCTGCATGCAATTAAAGAAGCATATCAATCCCTGTAACACATTCTCCTCAAAACAAAATCCTCTACATCATTTTCTCTTCAACCTGAGATGGTTTTCTGCATTTCCTTCTTTCAAAAATCTGGAAATCAAGAAAGCCTATATTCTTCTAAAATCTGGAAGTTAAGCTACCTGCATGCAACAATCTAAAGCAAATTTAAAACATCAGCAACATTCAAGAGTTTAAAGGATTCAAAGCATTAAAGTTTTAAAGGCAAAGCAAATTCAGTTTTAAAGTATCCAGCAACTTTTCAAATCTGAGCTTTGTTCGGCATTTTTTAAAAAACAGGTGAGTAACTCAACTTTTTTTAAAAAAATTAAGTAGGTAAAAGTTGTTTTCATGCTTTTATTTAGGAATGATTAAACATTATGAATTTGCTATGTATATCTATATGTTGGAATGAGGTGCATGGCTGTTTCACCCATGTTTCTGACTATTTACAGTATAAGTTCTAGTTGATAAAAAAATCTTTTTCTTTTGATCTGTTTGCTGTTATGATTTAATCTTTGAATGAAACTTGTTTATTACAAGATAAAGTAAGTTTTAAAAAATTTGTATAAGTTAAATAAAATTTTATATTACCTGGAAATAAAAATAACAGAGCAACAATTTGTATAAGGAAAAATTCAAACAATACAATTCAATGTTTCAGGGTTATAATCTGAAACATCATACAAGATTATGATTTTTAAAAACAAAATTTCAATTTTTAATGCTATATACAAAGTGCAGTTCCCTATTTTCTGCATTTTGTATTTTGAAGCATTTCTGCTGCCACATTTGTCTGGAGGTGTCGTGATTGCACCTGGGGGTGGTGGAGTTGTCAGGGATGTTGAGAAAATTATTAGATTGGGTTGCATTTCATTTTGGAGGTTGTGATTTTGATTTGAAGATTTGAACCCTAGTTTTACTGGGCTAGGAAGAATCGATCATTTCGGCTATTTTAACTGTTTGAGTTGCTTGGGGTGTTGGGTACTGGAAGATGGTGAGTTGTCGAAGACTTCACCGGAGTTCCTGTGGCAATGGTGTTCGGAGTTTCAAATGGGAGGTGCTGACAGGTTTGGGTGTGGAGTTTGTTTCTGTTCCAGGTTTGGGAATTTTGGTCGCGATTTTGAATTCGTGCAAGTGTTGATCGGGTTGTTGATTGGATGGTCTGAGGTGATGATTGTCGACTTTGGAGTGGTCGCGTAGTTGATCGGCGTTGGCCAGAGGCGCTGTACATGTGCACAGAGCAATGGTGGATATGCTGGTGATAGCTGTTGGGTTGGTGTTGGGTTTTGTCTCGGGTAATTCTCGAGTTAATGGGAAGTTTCCCGGAGTTAGTTTGTTTTAGACTCGAAATGTTTTTAGGATTGTCTCGAGTCAAAATTGTTTACAGGTTTTAAATAAACAGAAAACATGTTCTGTTTTTAAGTTTTAAAAGCAAGTTTTAAAATGTAAACTAATAATTTAAACTAAGTTTAAACCTGAATTTGAATTTAAATTCAGGAATTTTGAATCTGAGTTTGAAATAAATTAAATTTTGAAATTTAAATTTAGTTTTAACAATTTTTCAGGTATAAAAGAATATTGGTTTGAATTTAAACTGGAAGTTTAAATTGTAAAATATAAGCTTTAAAATAATTTTAAATCTAGTTTTAAAATTTTGGAATTTGGTTTGAATTTCAGTTTTTTTAAAATAAAATAAGTTTTTAAATTTAATTTGTTTTAACTATTTCCGTAATGGTTAAATGATTTGAATCCTAAAATGAAGATGAAAAATGTAAGTAAAGCTTTTAAGATTTAAGTTAAATCTGGAATAAAGATTAAATCTGTATTTCAGATTTGAAATTAAAGGAAATTTTTTAAATTGAATTTGTTTTAGAATAACTTGGTATGTTTAAAGTGTATGTTTAAATTGATTTGAACTTTATATTCTTTTAAACTTATTTTATAAAATGGTTATTCTTTTAACACATGAGATAAAAAGGTTTTGAATTGTTTTAAAACTTGTTTTGGTTAAAATTTGTATTCATTTTAAAATCTTAAATTTAAAATAAAGTTTAAATTGGAATTTAAAGTAAATTTGAGAACAAATTGTTTTAAATACTTTGATTAAGTAAGAAATGTTTTTCTTAAATAAATTAGAATTTTAATGATTTAGATTCATTTGAATTATTAAGATAATTAAGATGAATAATTAATTAATTAATTAATTAATAATATGGATGATTAATTAAGTAATTAAGAGTTTTAAATTAATTAATTAAGGTTTAATATTAATTAATTAAGGTAAATTAATTTGTAATTAATATTATTAATTAGATTTTAATTAATGATTAAGAATTGATTAATCAAGTAATTAAGGATTAATTAAGTCACAGTTAACACTTAATTAATTAATAATTAGAGATTAATTAATTGGTAATTAAATATTAATAAATTTGTAATTAATGATGATTAATCCAAGTTAATTTCTTAAAGAAGAAATTAAAGAATAGTTAATGAAGGTCATTAACTTGTTATTTAACAATTAATTAATGTGATTAATTTTAATAATTAATTAGATTAATTAATTAATAATAATCATTTATGTAATTGTTTAAGTTTAATTACTTAATAGAAGTAATTAATGAATTAATTATTTAATGTAATTAGTTAGGTTAATGTGATTAGTTTAGATTAATTAATTAAGTTTAATTAACTTAAACACTTGATGATTGATGAATAATTACTTTATGTAATTAATGGGATTGTAATTACTTAGAGAAGTAATTAATTGGTAATTACTGGATGTGATTAAAGATGTTTTAATGATGAAGTGATTTGGATTAAATTACTTTGTAATTAATCAAGGGATTAATTAGAGAATAAATTAAGGAGTAATTTATTAATGAAGTAATTAAGGGTAGTTAATTACTGGATTGTTATTAATCAAGGGTGATTAATATATGTGTGGTTTAATTGCAGATTAATTACTTAATGCAATTAATTTATATAGAGAGATTGATTAAATGTAATTAGAAATCATTAATTAATAAAATTAATGATGTAAATTTAGAATTGATTAATTAAGGAATAATTAATAAGTGAAGTAATTAATTAATAAAGAATTAATGTAATTAATTTTAGTTAATTAATCGATTAAGTAATTAAAAGTTAATTGTTATAAGTGTTAAGTATAATTAACTTGTGTAATTAATTTAAAATCTAATTACTTATTGTAATTAGGAAATTGTTAATCAGAAATGATTAATTGAAATGAATAATGAGATGGTGATTAATTAATTGATTTGTAAACAATTAGTGGTTAAGTAAGCAAGATTTAAAATGATGAAGTAATCAATTTAATTTATTTTAAATTAATTAAAGATGGTGTAATTAATTTAATTCATTTTAAATTAATTAGAAATAAAGTAATTAATTTAATTCATTTTAAATTAATTATAGATGGTGCGATCATTAAATCATTGCTTATATATGAGTGGATGATATTGGTTGCCTTGTATGGTTTGTAATCTCAGCTACGAGATGAGTAATGTTATATGATATGGATGCATTGGTTGCATTGTGATGATGATATGGATTATCTGTTTATAATGCTGATATGGATTATCTATTGATGATGATAATGTTGATTATCTATTGCGAATTTGTGAATTATCTATCTGTGTGTATATAGATAATGAATTGAAATTGTTTTAAACTTTAAAATAACTTGGCCTTAAAAGATACGTTTTGGATTTCGGTGAGACCGGGATCGGGTTTCCATATTTAGATATCCGAAAACCACATCGATCCAAATTAACGATAGGTCGTGTATCTGAAGTGAATATGAAGATTCAGAGTGCAAGGGTTATCATCGTTAACTCTGAGGGTGATTCCAAAACGAGTGTAACGAGATAATGCCTTCGGTTTCGTTCGAACCCGGAACGAACTTGTATGGATTGAATGCTTTCAGAACATCGTCAGGTGGACGATGAGCATTCTAAGTGATGTGTCCTATAAAGTTAATCGTAGCCTCAAGCCTCATCAACCGGGAATGGATAAAACAGGGGAGGTACAGCAAGGCTAAGTGGGTCATACCCAAGTAGGACGAGATTTACCCCTGTCTAGATGTCCCTTTATTTCGGCTGTGTGGTGCGGTTGCTGATCACAACTGCGGGGCAGTCTTGTTCGGGACTGTTCATTGAGGAATGGTTCCGGCTTTGTGTTGTAGGGGATTGGGAGTTATCCTCGGTACGGTGATCTAGGTCACGTATTGTGACGGGCGGTACCCCGGTAGCCCTGCCATTGTATGGAATTCAAAATCCAATAAGTGTCGTACGTATTAGTTGTGCCCAACTATGTTGGAACGTGAGATGTAAGCATTCCAGCTATTTCTGTATTTTACTTGAAAACCCTAGACCTATTATAATATCATTGGATTTCCTATCAAATGTTTTGGTTAGCGCAAGGTAATTTTTTTTTCATGTTTATGTGTGGGAAGTCCTACGCGATACCTTTATTTTCAAAGGTTTTTCAAAAGTTAAGCAACTTTAACCTATTACTCACACCAGACCCATGTCTGACCCAGAGTTTATTTCTATTTTTCTTAAACTCTTGGGTACTCAATTTTTTACGAGTAGCCAAGGGATTCAGGTTAGGTTTGACGAATTGTAGAGGAGCAATGGAGCAGGAGGCTTTTGCGTTGTAGTTATATAGTGTTCCGCTGTGTTGGTATCTCTGAGTGGTTTCTTTGTATTGTATTGAGTTGTAATAACCAGACAGGTGCTTATAACTGTCTAGTATGTGATGTATTATCTGTGTAACTCTGATAGTTGTTGTATACTATGTAATACTTATGTTATTAATATAATTTACTCGTTCCGCTGTTGAGATTCTGTTGTTTTTTCTTCTTTCTCTTCTTTCTTTTCTCTTTTCTATCCCTTTCTTTCTTAATGATGATGCGTCATTTTGTGGAGATGAATGGCTGGTCGCCACAATATGTTTGAGTTTCCCTGTAAAAATCAAATCTTTAGATGCTATATATCACCATACAGCTTGAAACCATTTTTATATTTTAACTCAAGTGTGAATAAACATGTTTTGTTGTAAACTCGGAGCCTAAAAATGTTTTATTGAAAATATATTGAATTTTCTCTGGTGATTTTCACCCTGTAACCCAAAACAGAGATGAACATGTACCACTCTATTACACAGAACCATTACATATGTATATATAGAGTTAAACTGAAAGAAATTGTAAGCAAAAACAATATAAATCATACACACAATTCTATTCTTAAATCTGAAGAAATTTGTCTACTCACCTGTAAAATAACAGAGACAGTTTCCTTTCTGAAAATCAAAAATCTGGACTGTCTTTTTTTCTTTTTCTTCTTAACTTGATTTTAAATTTGTTAGCTGCAACAAATTTGTATGAACTTGTTTAAATCTTTGATGTAATTTACTTATTTAATCTTTTAACAACAAATTAAAAAAATTAAATTTACTTACACTTAAATTTTAGTTGAAACAGAGGGGAAAAATTCTGGCCTGCACCTTAAAATTTTGTGTTTGCTAATTTTTTTTCTTTTTGAGTTGAGTCCTGAATCTCCCCTAATCTCTGAAATTTTTGCTTGATTCTGTAATGTATGTTGAAGATCTGAATTCAACTTTGAATTCTTCTTTTGGCTTAAGATATTGAGGGGAAGGTTTTGTTACAGATTTTTTTTCTGGAATGTTGTTTCTTGATTTCAATTGTTGAGGCAAAGTAGGCTTGTTTTAATGAATATTTTTTTTCTTTTCTGATATAAATATTTCACAAGTTTTTTTTTTGAAACAAATAAAAGAGTAAGAGGAGAAGAGCTGTATAAGTTTATTTTCCCTTTTCTATAAATTTCTTAAGAAAAAGAAAAGGATACAAATGACACTTGTTATTTTTTTCTTCCCTTGAATTACATTTGTCACCATAGTCATTATTAGTTTAACACTTGTAATAAATTTTTTCTTTATTAACATAATATATTAAACTTTTTAGATTGTATTTAAACTTATATTTCCTATTAAAAATATTGGCTTTATATTAATAAACATTATTAAAAGAGAGTGTTTTGAATTTTTAAATACATATTAAATAAATTACATAGATATACATTTATAAATCCAAATTATTTTACAAAACATTTATTTTAAAATTTAAATTCATATTAAAAATCAAATTCAATATGTGAGTTCAAATTTACCCACATATGCACTCATACATATATATTCACATATATGAATCAAAATTTAGATTCAAATGATTTTTAAAACTTATAGTATTTTCAAATTTTAAACTCAAAAGAAATTTGAAATTTTTATTCATTTAATTTATCACTTATTATTTATTTATTTTGTAACTTTTTAAATTATATTATAAAAGTTTCAACGTTTACCAAATTTAAATTGATAAAATTTTGGTATGTTACACATATGATACTATAAAACATTTCATATCAGAGATATCAAATCATTCAAGGCATCCAATACAATTCAATCATCCATAAGCAAAGCTTGATCACTTCCAAATTTATTTAATTAATTCTAATTGAATTACTCACCTCAATCACTTAGATTCCTTCACTTAACATTAATTAATTTCAAATCAATTAACCATCCCTTAATTATCCATCTTGATTAATCACCCTGGATTAATTATCCTTCAATTACATTCAAGTAATTATCTTTAATTAATTACACAAATTAATTATTATTAACCAAAAACAATAATTAATCTTTAATTACTTCACAAATTAATTAACTATAATTAATTACAATAATCCTTGATTACTTATATTAATTAATTTATCATAAATCATTTATTATTGATTAAGTAATCTTAATTAATCAATCTTTAATTACATCATTAATTATATAAATTAATGATTTCTAATTACATTTTAATTTATTCTAATCTAACTTAATTACATTAAGTAATTAATCATTAACTAAACCACAAATATTAATCACTCTTGATTAATCTCAACCAGTAATTAACTGCCTTTTTATTTACTTCATTAAATAAATAAATTACTCATTTTATAAAAGAAGTTTAAAGGAATTTAAAACCAAATTCATTTTTAAAATTCAAATCAATTTAAAAATGCACTTTAACATTCAAGTTGTTAAAATAATTTAAATTTAAAAACTTTATTTGTTTAAAAACCCAGATTCACTAACTTGAATTCCAGATTTAACTTTGATTTAAAACTTGTTTTAAATCTCTACTTTACAATTTAGCTTCAGTTTTTTTTAAAAAAAAATCACTTTTATTTCCTTCCAATTCTTTCTTATTTTCATTCTATAATTATTTCACTTTCAAAATTTACTCTTATATTTCTTTCAAAAATCCAATTCTAAATATTTCAATGACCCAGTGTACCGAAATATGTTCAAGCAAACCATAGTATTCAATATTCCAATTAATATAATTCATCACAGAATATCAAATATTCATAACATAGAATATTAAACAATCAAAATAATTTTGAGGAATCCAGTTGGATTCCTCCAACCTGTTTCCCTGCATCCATAGACGTTAGTACAATACCAATTCCACTTCGAGGTGGAATATCGCGGTATATGGGATTTATATAATATCATCCGCTATTATGCGGCGCATAGGGTCTCATCCGCTAAATAATGCAGGAAATCAATCACCCAATATATACTATATACTATTATATATAATATAGCACATCAAATCAATTCATCCATCCAACCAATTACTTAAATTTAACCATTTAAATTTAAATCCAAATGAGTGAGATTAACTCGCCTTTGCCACTTAAATTTGCAAATCCACTTCATTCCCGATTTGATTCCACGATTATTGACCTTGTATAAACATTTATACGGCTTTATTAATATTCGAAATAATTCAATAATTTATTTTTACCATTTGATAAATTTTAATTAACTAGTTTTCAAATAATAGTCAAACTAACCTAATTTACATTTGGAATAAATACCTTTGGTATGCCTTGAGATAATAATTTATACACCTGATTTTAAATAAGAAATAAATCATAATTGATAATGATTCTCATTTTGAATTGACATCTATTTGGTTAATAAAATTCCAAATTTTACTTTACTATCCTATATATATATATATATATATATATATAGCTGATTCCATTTTTTTGAACAAAACTGTTTAAACTTTGCTTTTAATTCTGATCAGTGAAGTAATAATCCAAAAATTTATTTAGAAGTTTACACTTAAGAAACATTTTAAATTTACTGTTTTGAAATCAATAGTTTAAAACTTACTGTAATTATATATTTTTTCTCTAACATATATATACACATACATATTTTAAATTGAAAAAAACAAAGAACAAAGAAAAATAAAATAAAGATGTCGATACCCCACCGCGAACTCTTCCAGAACCCTACTCGATTTTCCCCCTTACAGTCGCGCCGTCACCCTATTCCACGCAACCTCGATCAGCGCGCACGAGCTTTCACGCTCGCCGCCGCCCCTTCCCAACGCCTCTGACCACCTCCTACCCCCAAAAAACCACGTGCGAGTGAAACCCTAGTACGATGACCCTCCAAAACCCATGAACCTCGCCTCAGCCCCTCGCGCACCATCGCACACGTCTCACGGCCGCGACTCCATCGCCAATGCGCGATTCAATTTTGATTGAGTGCTTCTTTTTTTTCTTTGATTTCGGTTATGATTTATCTGAAACAAAAACAAAAGAGATATTTCCTATTAGAAAGGAAAAGTGGCTTCAGGTATAAGCTAGACCGGCTAATCACGTGGTTAGGGTGATTCAATTAGACTTTTGATTGATTTTATATAATTGAATATTGAAAATATCTCATGTTACATACCGTGAAATTTCGAACTCCTATTGAGCCATGCGACCTGACGTTCATAATGTTATACCCCTATTCCGAACGCAATGGAAAAGGTTCTGAGCCCTGACTCGATCGTATGGAGAAGATAGCCCTTCGAACCCAGTTATTATATTAAATTCCGATTTAAATTTTCTACGCATTTACTTATCGTACGGCCAAACGATCACTCCAAACATTACAGAAATTGAAATCCCATAATAATACAATATTACGGATCCAATGGAACTGGTTTCGTCGAAATCCGAGACTATGCCTCGGAAGGCTATTTTAACTCGTCGATAAATTCGAACGATTTTCAAAATCGTCGAAATCACTTAAAATTTCTCTTCTAAAATTTTACCAACTCACAAATAAATCATATAGAATTTATAATCAGATTAGAAATTATTCTGATTCATCCCGAATTAAAATCTGATTATTTACATTATTATATTATTAAATTTCAATAACTTAATTGCTAAATAATAATAATAATTGAATTCAAGTTAAAAATTAACTTTTAAATATTTAAAATCAATTAAATATCCCAATTTAAATTGTTCAAAATTCTGAGTTGTCACATTCGGAGTCATGTTTTTGAGCTTTAAAGATGCGGTCTAAAAGAGAAGGATAAGCCTCAAGGATGCATAAAACAAGAGATGAACATGAATTAGATTCACGATCTCGAATTTCATAAGTGGATAAAGTCTCGAGATCATTTCATTCAGATGTCATCATGGAAACAACAGCTTGTTACTTACGACTAAAGGCAACGACAAAACGATTTTCCTTTCTGAGAGTGTAAAGAATATCAACAGCACACGATGCAAGGAATTCGAGCCAATGTTGTTCATGCAAATTAAGTTCCTTTTGAGAGAATAAATGCTTCAAAGATTTATGATCAGTGTAGAGAACAAATTTCTCTCCCAAAAGACAATGATGCTAAATTTTAAGAGCGAAAACAATAGCTGCAAGCTCAAATCATGAGTTCCATATCTAGTCTCGACGGGCTTTAACTGGCTAGATGCATAAGCGATAACACGTTCCCTTTGCATGAGAGCGGCTCCCAAACCAATACGATTAGCAACAATATAAACAATAAATTCTAGGTTCCCTTTGGAAATCACAAGAATATGAGCATCGGAAAGGAGTTCTTTTAATTTTTGAAAAGCAGCTTCACATTTGTCTGACCAAATGTACTTGACCCCCTTCTTTGTAAAACTAGTAAGAGGTAAGGAAATTTTGGAAATGTCTTTTATGAATCGATGGTAATAGCCCACCAACCCAAGAAAACTACAAATTTCCGTTACATTCTCCGGTCTCTTTCAGTTTTGAATCACCTCAATCTTTGAAGGATCCATGGAAATTCTGGATTCAGAAATAATATGTCTTAAAAATTTCACACAAGATTGCCAAAAATGGCACTTAGAGAATTTTGATTTCAAATGATTGCTCCTAAGAGTTTCCAACACAATTCGAAGATGTTTTTCATGCTCTTCCTCGGTTTTAGAATAAACAAGAATATCATCAATAAAGATAAGAGCAAATCGATCGAGGAAGTCTTTGAAAACTCGATTCATAGGGTTAACAAAATAAGCTGGAGTATTCATTAAACCAAATGGCATAACAAGCCATTCATAAGATCCATGACGAGCACGAAATGATGTCAAAGGAATACTATCCTTTGCAATTCGAAGCTGATGGAAACCGGTTGCTAAGTCCAACCGTGAAAAGACTCTAGCACCGCAAAGTTGATATAATAGATCATCAATCCCAGGTAAAGGATATTTATTCTTAAAGGTAAGGTCATTAAGCTTGCGGTAGTCAATGCAAAGTCTGAGTGTACCATCGGATTTCTTCACAAAGATAGCTAAAACTACGCAAGGAGAGGAACTAGAACGAATGAACTGTTTTGCTTCTCTTTCTTGTTGGGATTGGGGCCTTTGAACTTATTATCGGGATGTCTCTTCTTGTTGTTGTTGAAGTTCTTCTTGGCACCCCCATCATCAATATCACTTTCTTTATCGGCCTCTTCAAGTCGAAGAGTGATATCTACAAGCTGATCGAAAGGCACTTCTAGTTTTAGAAGTAAAGCCTTTTTGAGATTCTTAATCAGACCATAGATAAACCTTCGATTCTTCTTCAATTTGGTATTAATATACTCGAACCCATATTTAGAGAGGGATTCAAAAGATGCGGCATAATCTGTCATAAAAGATTCACCCTGAATAAGATCAATGAAGCGTCGAGCAAAAGTTACCTTTTCTGCTTCAGGTACAAACTTTAACTCGAACCATTCTCGAAATTGCTCCCAAGTAAGATCCGCTTCAACAATTTCTGAAAGTAAAAGCTCATACCAATCTAATGCTCTCTCCTGGAGCATGCTAAAAGCCACTTGGACTCTATGTAAATCTGAAGATTCATGTGAGAAAAGATGTGACCGCATGTTCTAAACCAATCTTGGACTTCTATAACGCTTTCAGAACTTTTGAAAGGCTTTCCAGCCAAAGTGGTGTAATCACTGCACAAGCGTGCAAACTTAGATTTAGGATGAGTAGGCTCGGGGATTAAACCGGCAGCTTGGGCATTCTTTACAAGATCCACAAGCCGTTGAGTAGATATGAATACGCCATCCTACGGAGGACCACTGGATTGACTACTGCTGGGACGACATGCTCAAACCATTTCTCTTCTTAAACAAAAAGAAAGAAGAGGAAAGAGGTTGTCCTCAAAATGAATTCAAATAAGCTTAATTGATAAAACAAGACATCATAAAATAAGATAGGAAAGGACGAATCCTAAGACTCGAATTAAATCCTAAGGCACGATTATTAAGAAAGACTTAGGATATTGATCCTCGTCATAATATCCTATATTGTTTCAAAGTTTGGCTCTGATACCATGCTATGATGCCACACCTTTATACTCTCACTAACCAAGGACATTACTGGGTAATTCCATCGATTAGTGCGAAGAATAAGGCTGTTGAGGAGCGACCAACTATATAATTGCTTTGAGCGAGTACCGATATGTCGGATAGTATATCACACATTTCAATTTAAGAGGAAATCTGACATATTCAATACAAACTCAAAGCTACTACACGGTGGCTATATACCTTTCAAAAACAATATAAAATAATCATAACATAAAATCAGGCACAGATATTCATATCACTAAGGCAGAAACAAATATGAATATGGTACACAGAAGTGAACATCATTATAGTGGGCATACGATTACATCACAAAAGAATAGGTACATGTACTACACAAAAGAATATGTATACCTCAAAGAGTCTCTATCTCGTATACATGAAAGATAAAACTACCACGCTAAAGTAGTTAGATAATATTCAGAAGCTAGTCCCTACTAAGAAGTCAAGTGGAAGCACCTGAAACACCTCGGCCTGAACCGAGTATTATTTAAGAAGAAAAATAAACAGATCAGTCTAGCTATAATTATCATGTAAGATGAGATAGGATAAGAGATATGACAAAATATATATGATAACAATAAAAATCATACAATAACTCAAGTTTTCTCAAGTTCCCGAAAAGATTATCATGTTTTTTAATTTTATTCACCAAATCACAAATATTGATAAAGCTTATCAATGCAAATAACAAAAATTGGTGAAACGCAAATTCCAGAAATCAATATTGAGAAATCTAGAAAATATAAAGGGGGAGGCCTATCATAAACGGGAGCAGGAAAACTCACTAACATGTGTATCACAAACGGGATGCTATCCCATAGGTCGCTAACCCATAAAAATGAGCCGGAGCTCCACGGATCAGGGTACAGTCCCCCCGTGGACAAATGAGCCAAAGCTCCACAAACGGTCAAAAGATCATGAGTCGCAACCCCATAAAATTGAGCTGAAGCTCCACAGAACAGGGTATAGTCCACCATGCGGACAAAGAGACATTGCACATCGCAAGTCTAAATCACAAAATGATCATCATTGATCAATAACTGCAAATTACACTAAGTTAGTAAATAATTGAGTTTAGCTCATGTCCCATAACCACTGGCTTAACTTAAATATTTATGAACAAATTGTAGATTCCCACTCTAAAGTTGTCACGAGATTTCAATCAAACAAGTCTAAGAATTAAGCGACAAAGTAAACGCAAGCGTTTCATACCACTTGTTCTGCAAAGTCGTTTAATTAGATTTCTCATACTAATAAGGTAAAGGTTTGTATATACTTGTAGATTGGAAAACAGTTTTAAAATCGAGCTTTGTATTAAAAGTAGAATTGGAATCATTTTTGTGAAAGAATTTTAGTATTTACTACTTGTACAAAACCTTTGTATTTAAAAGTGACAAATCATAGAAACGATTGTAAAAACAATCTATCACAAAAATCCACATTTCGATAACGTGAATCAAATCATGGAAATCGATATCAAATCCATCAAATGGAATCACCAAAAATCTAGAAAAAAAATCATCATAGTTGATTTTGGTTGACAATAACTATACGGATCATCAAAAATCGATAAATTGGAAATCCACGTTAAAACAACAAAATTTTCAGAATTCGACAGCCATAGACGTCTGTGGGAAATCCACAGATGTCTGTCCCCTATTTCGAGAAATAATAACCCCGAGGTCACAGACGATTGCAGATAATCCACAGACGTTTATCGCCTGTAGCATGACAGAATTTGCAAACTCTTTAAATGGGCAAATCTACACAACTTCTCGGATTCGGAAGCTATTGAATGAGTAACTGCGGCTAGGGATTTATGCCAAGTGACAACACAGCCCTAAAGGCTCTTCAATTAACCCAAAAAACATGTGTAAACACCCATACTAGGGTTTTCATAAATTTTGACTTCAAAATGCCAAAATTTGGAAAATTCATCAAACCAATTCAATTCAAAAGCAATTGACTAAGAAATAGATGTTAGGAATTCATACCTAACAACAATCAAAGCTATAGACATAGATGTGAGTTCAAGAACTCACCTTTAAACTCAAAAATAGAAAAGATAAGCTCTAAAACAAGCTAAGATCAATTCATCTTCAACTACACCTCTAGAATCCCCAATTTAGTATCACATGCAAAGATTTCCCAGATTAGCTTATAGGAATTTTTGAAATTGGAGAGAGGTTGAGATGGAGAAATGATGAGGATGCTTGCCTAAGCTTCTCTTTGATTTATAACTTGAATTTGAATTCCTAAGAAAAGCTAGGGCTTAGGAATTTTAATTTCCCTTCTTTTCTTCCATTTTTCCATTAGCTAGAGAGTGTTAGAAAATTATGAATGGAATGAAGGAAGAGGAGAGGAGTTAAGGTATTTGGTAGAAGGGTTTGGGTTATCTCATTGGATTAATGGGCTAGAACACAACCCAAAGCCCAAATAAAAATACCAAAAATCTAATCAATTCCAAACACAACAATATTTATACTTAAACAAGTTGTAGGCGTCGATTTGAACTCTATGAAAGTGGTCTTGAGTCCGCTCGATTATTTAAAAAAGTCGCATTTCGGAATTTAATTCAACTATCGATGCTATATTTAAATAAAACATTTAAATATATAATTGTAAAATATGTGGGTTGTTGCAATCCCATCTAAATAAATAATCATTTGTAATTAAAGATTCTTGCTTAAGTTAGAGTTTTGAACTGAATATTTTGTTTCCGTCTTAAATGTCATTTTTTCAACTTAAGTTAAAGTTGGCACAGATAAGAATTTTAGAACCTTTTCCATTGTATGGGATGTTGATTAAGTTTTAGAGTGTAAGTTAGATTTTGAGACCTCACACTGCAACAATATACTGGAGGTGCAATATATTGAATTAAACAATATACGCCTTTAGTTATGGTTGCTTTCTAAAAGGTCGTTATCAACCTTTAAAGTAACGTTGTAGATTGTTGAATGACAAAAAGGTATCCCTTGATGCTTATTGTTATATTTTAACCAAGATAACTTAATTTACACGACGGTTTATACTAATACCTTATAAATTAATTACATTATAGAGTCCATTAGTATTCTAATAAATGACATAGTCTATGATAGGTTTGAAATTTTTTGACTTACACAC
This sequence comes from Allium cepa, assembly GCA_030765085.1. Classification (NCBI taxonomy): domain Eukaryota; kingdom Viridiplantae; phylum Streptophyta; class Magnoliopsida; order Asparagales; family Amaryllidaceae; genus Allium; species Allium cepa. Next base: position 507,816,283 of record CM060932.1, on the reverse strand, counting down.
ACACATACATACATATACATACATATATATATTACAAAATTATAGGAAAATTTCGCATTCACGGTCAATAATGGAAGAAAGTCGCATGATGACAAATTCATGTTCGCAGTTACGAATGCTATATTGTTAATAATTTCATGTTTAGGTACAATATTTTATCAAGAAAAGTAATGATAAATATAGAGCGCAAATGTACAGGAACATAGTCAACTACATAAAGAAGGAAGGATAATGTGAGATAGATGGCAGTTGATTTCCTTTTCTTTTTATGTATATTCATCTTCTCAAATGTATCTTTCACTTACATTTCCCCTTTTTGCTTTCATCTTTTCATCTTCTTTATCTAAAACAAAATATTAAATTCCTAATACTATCATCTTCTATGTTTCATTGCAGTTGAATCAAATTAGAAAGTTTGCTTCTTTTGTTGTTTGAAGTTTCTTCTAACTTTGGTTGTAGTCATAGTTTTCCATCGTTCATAACATGAACCATTGTGTTAGGTATGTAATATTTTATTTTTTTCTATATTAGTTTGGTATATAGTAATTATATTTGTCTCTCTTTAGTTATAGATAATCTATTTATTGAAATGTTGAAAAAAGAAATAGAAAGGGATTTTGATTCAGCATCCATGGTAATTTCAATCCACATACTTTTGATATGTTTTAGAATTTATGACATTTTTATATGAATTTTTCATTAGTTCTAATTACTAATATTTTTATATCTATTCGATTATGTTATTGAATCCATGTTATTAATTTTATACCAATTTATTTCTTTTTATACTTTCATTTCGTCATCTTCTCTATCTAAAATAAAATAGTATGCTGCTATTTGCATCCAAAATTATGCTTCTGGCTACCAAAAGAATTTTAACCGACATTAATTATTTTATATGACACTTAGTACAAAATTCAGAACATTCCATGCTAAACAACCATGTTTCTTTAATTTCCACTGATCGTTCACTACCGTAATATGATAAACAACCGTGTAACTTTGATTTCTAACGATCGTTCACCAACATATAGTGATAAATAACCGAACAGTATTTGGATGTTTATTTAATAAAAAATAATAATGTATGGTATTAGTAAGCACCTAAACATAGTTTGTATGGTTTGTATGGTGGTCATTAGATGTGGTGCCCAAAAGAGTTTTTTTGAGTGTCTTTAGTAATACATAATAAAATATATAATTTTTAAACAAAACCATCTTCCGGCTATTTCTACCTTTGAATCCAAGTGGGAAAATTGCTTCTTTTATTGTTTATGTTTTTTTTTCTAGGTTTGGTTGTAGTCATTGATTTCTCTCTTCCATCTTCTTGACATGCGACATGGTTTTGGATATGTAATATCTTATTTTGCTCTATGTTACCTTGGCTTATAGAGATTATGATTGACTTTTTAAGAAAACTACTATGCGAAACAAAATATTGTTTAGTCTTCAAAAAATGATCATTTTTGTAGAATCACGATTAGAAAAAAATCAAGTTGAACGGTACCATATTTTAAAATTTTAATGTGGTTGCTTTTCTTTAGTTATAGGTAATTTGTGCGCTGAAATGTCAAAATAAAGAAATCGAGAGGGATTTTGGTTCACCTTCCATGGTAAGTCCAGTACACATGCTTTTAATTGTGTTTGAATTTTTTACATTTTACCACTCCTTTACCAATTCTTACTTGTTATATATTTTTACATATTCAATTGTTTTATAGTATCCACACTATATTTTTTAAGTTCTCAAGTACATATGATTGTTTTCATGTTTAAGCATAATGTAATTTGAAATTTCTATTCTTTGTTATTATTTCTTTAGATATCATTTTTTGTTCATAACCTCTATTCTACCATGTGAAGCATAACCTATGAGATGACATGCCTACTTAAAGTGCAACGGCAATGATAGGATTTCTATAAGAATGTGTTTTATTAGTATAAGTTATGCTTAAGTCAATACTTTTATATTCTAGTAGCAGGTTCCTTTCCCTTCTCCACAAATTCAATGCAATATTTTTTGAAATACCTTATTTCGTTTCTCATATTAACTTTTTATCCATCACATTTCATATTCATTCACAATTTTCTCTATTTCCCATTTCCATTTCTATATTTATAAAACAATTCGAAAAACTATATTCTCGATCTGAAATTGAATTAAGGATTCATCTATACTATAATATTATTAGTCAGTTGGATTTCAAGAGCACACAGGCCTCCTTCATATTTTGGGAAATGAACAGTCACGTTTATAATTTCTTTCTATTTCAAACTTTGAGACGTGATAACTTTTTCTACATTAATTGGATTTAAGAATAGATTTCACTATTAAATCTCAAATTTAATATGCTTTCCAATGATATCCATTGTCGATAGCTAAAAATAAATTTTTTAAAATCATAGTTTTTGGAGTTATTCTTATTATTAAAGTTAGTAAATTTGTTTGACTTTATTTCTTTTAACTAATCTATATCATTGATTGTTTTGAAAATTTCCAGCCTCTGATTCTACTTTCACAAATTGCAGTCAAGTTCCGTGAAATCCAACATTACCAAAATACAGCAACAATGTTAGATGGAATTAGAAATGGAACCAGAAAGCTCAAAAGCATTAAATACAATTATATGCTTCTTATTATATTGAATTTGCTTTGACTGTAAAAGAAATACAATGGTATTCTTCACATTAAAAAAATATTGTTGAATAATAGTTGTTAGTTCCAACACTTCAGACATAAAATATGTATGCTTTAGATTTAGCAAATTTTTCACAAGAATCATTCAAAACAGAAATAAATTTTTTTATCCACTAATTTTATCATTCTACAATAATATGATGCTGCATAATGTATTCCTAGACATAGTCAGTTATGGGATCATCATCAACACTTGCGTTCTCATGAATCATGTCAACGTTGCTTTTGGCATTTTTGGATCAATGGTCAAGTGTAAACAAATTGTTGTTACCTACACTTCTCTTATAGATAGTTATTACTAAAGCAGCAAATGGAATCAACGACATCAAGTATTAAAGGAAATGATTGATAAAGGTATCTCACCAATGAAGTTACATATAATACAGCTGATGCACACAATAAATTTATATGTGTATAATTTATATGTGTATTGTGTGGAAATTTTATATTTGAAATCATTTTTTTTCTATATTTTGCAATTGTTTATCAAGCACCAATACTATCTGCATTACTGTTTTCAAAGATTTATACACAAGTTTTAGACAAAATGCAAGCTTATTTGAAAATTGATAAAAAAAAGATCACTATTTTTTAATCAATGAACCATATAAATCATTTAAACATGTTATGATGATAAGAGGTTGAGTGCGGTCCGTATGCGAAGCACGGGTTCGCACTAGTTCCAAAATATACTTTAATTGATCTTATTGGTTTTCTAATCTTAATAGAATTTAATAGAATTATTCGATAGTCCTTCATTTTTGTACTCTCCTTAAATTTTGTATGATTTCATCGTTTCCATTAGTTATGTCTATACCTTATTTTAAGGTTTGACTTTTTATGGAAAAATTATTTAAAAGTCAATAAATCCTTTGTTTATTGGATCAATTTACCACAATCAAGGTGGTCCGATCTGCATTTTATTATCCATTTGTTTATTTAGTTTAAGAATGAATTTATTGCTTTTCCTCTTGATTGAAATTCAAATCTTCTCTTCTAGTGTTGTATTTGAAATTTTATTTTCTACTAATTTTTGTTTCGATTAATGGCATTACAAATTTAGTTTCGTTCATTTATTTTTTAGAAGGTTTTTGGATCATAAATACATGGAAACGTAAAATCTTCAATTGTTCTACAAAATTTGTTAAAAGTAAAGTGTTTTTTCATTCTCGTGTTTAATGGCAAATTTGAATTTCATTTTATATTTATTCGATTAGTTTGATTATGTATTTAGTTTCTTTCATTATTTTGTAGGAAATTGTTAGTTTGTCAATATTTAGGCACCAAAAAAACCATAATTATTCTGAATAATCCATTAGAGGAAAAGTTAATCCATTTTTCCATTCTCAAACATAAGTACATGAAAAATCAAGTTGGGTGAGAAAGAGAAGTAAAATAATATTCAAACCATAAATTTTCTTATCAATTTTGGAATATGTAACATTTCTGTACTACCTATAGTAATCAAGTTTAAAATTTTGTTAAAAGTAGTTTTTAAAAAGTGTTTTGTAAATTAATTTCTTCTTTAACATTTTATGTAGTCTTAATCAACTTAAACTAATATTTGTAAAATCTGATGTTATCCATATTATTAGATATTGAGTTTATAATATCTTTCTATGCAACCATCAAATTCTTAGGAGCATATAGAACTATTTGGTGATATTATGCGATTTTCAAAATATTTTATTTACTATTGTACACTTTTAACATTTTCGATTTGGAGATGTTAAGAGATAATTACAGATGGAAAATATGTTTTTATAATGTTTACAAGTAAACTAATTTTTGATATAAAGGACCATACCAATGAAACTAAAAAAAATTAATCAGAAAGAATTAACTAATTTTCAATTTGGTTTAATTCGAACTGAATTTAATTGGAGCATTAACTACAATAAATTATTTTTAATTTAAATCTGATTTAGTGTATGAGTCAATTTAATCAGTTGCATAATTAATCTTAACCTATTATCCATATATAATTAGTAAAAATTCAAAAACGTTGTAAGTTCTAAATATACGAGGAAACACATAAAGTCATTAATTATGTACCTTTAGTGTTAACTCTGCTTTCTACGTCGTAGTAGTAAATAAATTTAATTAAAATAAAATGTTCAAATTTGATTTCAATGATTATTATTTTTTAAAAATGAATTTATACATAACTAAATTATGTTTGATAAAAGATTTTTAAATAAATTAAATAAATTATTAAATCCTTTTCAAATAATATATCACTATTTATTGATTAAATAAAACAGACAAGTATTGAATTGAACAAATTGTATGGTTACCGAAAAATATTGCGTAAACTAAATCAATTAAATTAGAGAGGTAAAACTTACAAATTGATAAAAAGAATTATTTAAAAGAAAAGAAAATATAAATAAAAAATGAAATAAAAATATAAGGAACTATATCCTCCTTGGTTCTAGAAATTTCGCCATATTTCTCATCCAAGCCTAGCCCATTTTCTTCTTATTCATCAAACGCATTTCCTCTTTTGGCCCTAGCCCTAATTTTACACCAAATTTAGAATCGCGATTACAAGTGAAGATTTTTGAAAGAGTAAATAAAATTATAGAATTATTTTTATTTTATAGTTATAACGTTTAAATATATTTTGAGTAAACAAAAATCTCTTTTTATAATTTGAGAATTTTCTAATATGGTATGATTTAAAAGAAAATATTATATTCCTGATTAGTTTAAATATCAAGTGAAGATTTTGAATTATATTTATAGATAGAAATAAATATAGTATATTTTGAAGTTTATATATTTATTATGAAATAATAACTAATTACGAAAAATTATGGAAAGACTCCTATAAAGAATACTTGATTATGAATCGTTTTTTATTGTTTTATATTAACATTTGAATATTTGATTTAATTATTAAAAGAAATATATTTTTAACTTTAATATATTTTCAATGTTTGAATTAAAAATTTGGATTTTAAGTACGACTTTTACGTTTTCTGATTTCTCATTTTCCTATACAAATTTCGATATTGTAAATGATTCACCGTTGTTATTGATTTGACTGGTGATTTGATATAATACGGTGATGACATCCAGTCATATGATTTTATGATGATTATTATTCTATACGATGAGAAATCTGAATAAACGGGATTACAATACCTTTTGGGATGGAGCATTTGATAATATTTCATCAGTTATTATTTGACTCATTATATAGAATACCGTAGAGAGTGAGTGTAGCTTATGAGCAGTGAATAAACGTTTGAGTATCATATAGTGGTACGAGACTCTTTTATGATATTTATTCGGTTATTCATTGTAAGATGATACTCACGTGGCAGGTATAGTATTATGAGATTGTACTTACGTGAGGTGATGCTCGTAGGTGCAAGTAAGGTAGGTGTCCTTATATTCATTGATATTATGTGCCACTATCATGATGTACTCCTTTTATTAGTGTTGGAGATAAACAGGATGGCCAAAATCCACCCTAGTGGCCTGATCATGGAGTCACACCCCAGATCCATGACAACGTTGTTTTATTTTATATTTAATGTGCATCATAAGGTTTGGATTAGGTGACTCGTGGGTTAGGTGCCCTATAGCCCTTTGGGTCGCTTAGACCAGCAGTCTGTTACCTATAGGTGCAAAGCAGGGCCGTAACCGAGGCTATGCATTGGCGAACCACTGTTGGACATATATCACAATGTCCGTCGAGGTAACTAAGACTGTAGGAACAGATCTGGCTACATAGCATACGACATAGTAGACCCTAGGTTCCTAAAGCGAGCATACGACCATCAGTCTTCCTTCTGGTTCTAACGGAGTGATGGTTGGCATATATTATTGATACCTTACTTAAGTGTGTGTATGTGTGTGCGCGCGCGTGTGTATAGGTTAGACGACCCATGATTAGGTGACCCATATATCGATGTATATATGATTCTACTTTGGACTTCATGTTTATTGTACGGTCATTCCCATCATGATTTATCTTGCTTTATTTATACGAGGGTTACGGCACGCGCTTTGCGCGTAATGATGGCATATGCTTTGCGGGTGAATTGTTGTTCTACAATTTATATATGATTAACACATTCAAGAGAAAATGATTTGCAAAACTATTTGGTCATGTTTTTATATTGAAATTATGTGTAATTAATTTAAATTTTTATTTCTACAACATTTGAGATTTTATTAGTTTGAATTTTATTTATATTAGTAATTAATAGACAATGAATTTGTAAATGATGTTTATTTGTTAGATATTACTTTTAAGCGTAGATGGACATTCTAACCTTGTAAAGAAGTTTAACTGCTATATGCTACTTTTAAGGAATATTAAGATTTGTTAATATCTGCAGAGAGACATTTTTGGTAGTTCATCCTTACACTAAAAAGTGTGACACCAAAGGTATTACCGCTATTATTAAAGTTATGTTGAATTCTCTAGAAGACTTTTTTATTATCTGATGCAATAGTAGTATTTGACATACTCACATTTTCAATAAACACGCAAGCTTAGAAATATATTCATTGATATATTCATGTTTTAACTTAGTTTTAATAGTTCCAATCTAGCCTAGAAATAATATGCTAAATATAATAGGAATAACATATGCATTTACCTAGGAATTTACCCATTTCTTTTTGGGTACTTGGACGTGGAATAATATGCAATAATTAAATTATATATGAGTAAAGGGTATTTTGGGAAATTCACGGTCGGACCAAAAAATTATGCTTCTATTTCAACTATTAATTAAGATATAAGGAGATGAGATTATATCTGGATAGGTGTCTAGAGTATAGTGGATTATAATATCTTCTAGTATATCTGACTGATGGGTAGATGCCCTATATTTTACAGTCAAATAGTCTATTTTACATTATTTTGATGATAATATTTTATTATTTGAGAGCGAGAGATATACTTGATGACATCTCACATTTAATGATTTATTGACTTTGATAATGATTTCAGATATTGATGATTTACCCATTTGTTACTAATTATGTGATTATGATTTGGGTTGCATCTATATGGGTGATGACATCTTTATGCATGATTATGTGATATTTTAGATTATATGATGCATTTGTGATTGTCTATGATATTTTAATTATATATATGTACATATATATCATGCATACACCACTATTTGCTTTTGAAATTATGGATATTATCATATAATAATACCCTCAAATTAGATATAGTCCAACCCATGTTTTATTTATATAATACTCGGGTCGGTCCGAGACATTACAGGTATATGGACAATGAGACCAGCTTGTGGTTACTAGGTATAGTGGAGGCTAGTTATATTGTTTAGATGCATGATTCTATAGATGATTTACTTCATGTATGTATATTCTTGAGTTGAATTTTGGACACATTGTATATTATATATTATATATTATCGTTATGATTCTAACTATGCGTTCCCTGATATTTCTATATATTGTGTCTTATTCTGTCCTGGAGGTACAAGTGATTATTGCTTTGTTATTATACCGTGTACGTTTTGTGGTGAGTTATATTTGATGCTTAAATATGTACTAGGGTTGGCTCAATAGAATATTCACATGTGTACTCCATGTCATCTCATTCTCCATATTATCTGGATAGTATGGGTATGAGGTGTGGGTGCTTATATTTAACAAATAGTTCCATACTCTAAGAGTTTGTAGGGTAGGAACTCACCTTATATTAGTACAATAAAAATTTCTTTTCTTTAACAAACTTAGCATGAGTACAAAATAAATGAGCAAAAGATATGTTTGTAATTAACTTGTATAAAATTTAGCAAAAGAATGTTGGGATAAAAATTGATTATGCTTTGATGAAACATCATATTTTACGCATTTCCTTGTGCTTGAAAGGTAATATCATGTACATTATGTATATTATAAAACCCGATCATCATTTTCATCTTAAATGCATAACAATCGTAATAGGTTATGAATATTATATTATGTCATACTAGGTATACACACCAGAAAATGACTAGCATTCATATCAATGTTGGATTAATGCGTCAAATAAAATTTACAGTCAATGTCTAATTGGAACAAAAAAGAAAACTCATGTCCAATGTTGGTTACATGAATAAATGAATGTAAAAGAGATAAATTATTGAGCACCATCGAATTTAAATGAAACTATATTTGAATGCAAAGTTAGATGTGGGGTAAAGTCTCTTTTTGAAAGAGTGGTATGGTAGGTGTTTTTATTTAGCTCACTTTAGAAGGAACTAAAAAAAATAAAGACGATCTTTAATGGATTGATATGCAAGTTTTGTCATTGCTATTTATTTAAAAATTACATAATTTATTTTGGAGCAAATCATGGTCCCTTCAAAATTTAGTTTATAATAAAGCAGATTAACACTGGCAACTTCTTGCATTATCTAAAAACTACTATTGTACTAAATACCACATCTAATTTCATTTAAAAGTTTATTATTTTCTATGCATTGGTGCATATTTTATAAATTGCTTTGGTATGTAATATAGCCTACTACAATAAATTTATTCCAATATTAATAATCAATATTTTGTAGTTTTATTTATTGACTGCGCTAATCTTACTGTCATCTTCAATGAAATTTACCGTTTGAGTTGTTATATCTGCATGAGTACTTAATGTAGACTGAAAACGTAGTTTGATTGTGCCGAAAATCAAACTAAGCAATGTTTATACTTTACATATGTTTCTTCTGTTATTTCATCTTGCATATATTAGAAACCAAGATGTGTCAAAGCTACTGGAATTATTTCCAAGCCAAGCCAATTATTAATGGATGAAGTTAAAAGCGTACCGATGTAATTTTGGACTGTAATTCCTTGAAATATACTTAGACCATTTCGCTACTAGAACAATTTCTCTATGTAAAATCCGGAATACTATTATCATATAGAACCATGTACATACTCAAATTTATATGTTAAACATATGACAAACCTTAAACCCATGTCTTTTTCATTCAAAAAATAATAGGCATGCATGGTATATAATTCTTATTAAGTTAGAAATATTGACAGTTGACGTTAGCATTTGTGGTATAAATATATTATGCTCTCAAAAAAGTAAGATGCTTTGTTTGGTTCATTATTACTTAAGCATGTGTTGGAGTATGTAATATTTTATATCATTGTTTTAAAATCCCACATGTGTAGCACGAGTTTGTACTAATATGCTTATGTAATCTAACTTCATACGCCTATGATGTTAGCGGTAGTTATTTAGGTTCTTAATTTAATTTAAGTTGTACTTCTTACATTAAAAAATAATAATGAGGTGCATGCATGATTTGAAATTTTTAGTGTCCAAGTTGGGCTGTGATTGCAGAGACTTATTTATTCATGACATCCCCTTCGTAATTACCTTTCCAATATGATCACCTTCTATTCGAATTAGCATGCATCCATTTTAATTAAACCATTTATACTATCGTGTTTTTGCAATAAACTATGAAGTGCAACATTTTTGCTAAAACTATATTATTATACTACTTTGGAAAGCTTATCCACAAATTAAGATTCCATTTGGTTTCATTTTGAGTTTTGTGTTTTGCGTTTTCAAAATTTATACGGGAAGAGCGGAGGAAAACATTTAAAATTTTAAGTTATTGCGATAACGATGGAGGGACGATGGAGAGGATGGAGAGATGAATTATTATACATTCTTTTGTTATTTTCTAAAACATGGAAAACAAAATAATTCTTTTTAACTTGTATGTTAACTTTATTTTCAAAATGATTGTTTTTGGAAAAATACATGTGTTGTACTTTTTTTTCTTTGGATGAAAATACAAATTTAAAAATGACAAACCAAAATAAACAGGATTAAGGTTTTGCAATTGCTTTGCTGAGGCAAATACAATCTGGACGTCTTTCACCATTATGGTAAAGCATTCAAGTATGCTTCTTTTCTTGGAAACAAGGTTAGGAAGATCCACAAAATTATAAGTTTGACAGTTAACTTTGCGAGCATCCTAGTACATAAGAGATAAGTGTATGTTAAGTCAATTTTAAGTTGCATAAAGACTTTGACTTTCTATGATGCTAAGCATTGCGATGTTGTTTTCGCAATGCATTGCCTGAAATTATTTGTGCCTACTTAGATTAGCATTTGTAATCAGATTAGGCTAGGATTTATTTTCATTCTCAAACATACCAACATCACCTAGAATGGTTTAACATGTCCATACTAGATAGCTTTAAAGTGAAAATATTCTTCAAGACTTCATGTTAATTGTTATTTTTGTTTACGAGTATCCTAGGTTTCTTAAATTTATGTGTATACATCTTATAAATACATGTAAAATTTTGAACCATAACAGCCATCATGGGTCCAGCTATGTTCACTATGGTGTAAATTAGTGTTATGATATGTATTGCTATGTATATTGCCATAACGTGTCCTCCCATGATACACCAACAGCTTGTGCACATATATTATACCTGTTGGGAATTTTATATTTTAGATGTTGTGATCAGTTAGGCAGTTGGCTTATTGGTGTATCAATTGTTATAATGATAGTCCATGAATTAGAATCTTGCAACTTTTATTTTACCAATGTTCGAACAAAAATGACACAGACACCCATTTTCTTATCAAATATGAGAATTAAAGAAGATAAAAACAAGAAAAGAACACATAATTCTTATAGTTATTTGGCAAACACTCCGGTCTACATATACTTGGTCGATTACTATTAACTATCCTTTATTTTTACAATGTTTTTCTTACAACTCGGTAGTCTCAACTCGGTGAAAATCTAACAGAGTATTTTCCAGAGTTATTTCGACAACTCATTGCTATTATAAGATCAAAATGAAGAAGAAACGAAAATCTCTTTTCCAAGTGCTCTCCACCCTTATTTATAGGAAAAGATCTCCATATGTTGCTTCAAAAATTGCTACACATGTCATGCAGTCTCAACCATGACCTATGATTCACAACTTGGTGATGATACATGGTCTCAAACTCATCGATCTAACTTGGGGCCAACATGCATCTAGACTTCAGGTTGTTTGGTGTTTTGCTCCAGGCTTGACTCGAAGTAGCTTGAAGATGCATTGCTCCGTGCCTCTCCATCTTGTACTGTAAGTTTCTTATCGCTTTTCCTAGCTTTCACCTGATCCATGACTCGATGCTGATCCATGGGGAACAACTTGGTGGAGGTCCGTGAAGTCAAGTTCTACTTTTCAACTATCCTTTTTATGCTTCTTTATTATAACGTCTTGTGATGTTTTTCTTAGTGTTTGTGTTTTTTCCTCTATCGTTCTTTTGTCTAGTTTAATCATTTGAGTCTATTATGAGACCATGGAAATTTTGCCGCTAACACTTCACCTTTCTAAGCATGCCTGTGAATAGAAGGCATGCTTTGCTCAAGAACAAGTATTAAAGTTAACAAATTATCAATAGTTGAGTTATTTGACTATCGACTGATCAAATCGCTGTAAATCTTCCAGTTCCTTCGAATTCATAATAAATCAAAGGTCGTTACAGACCGTTATAGGTAAGGACATAAGTCCTTGCTTAAGTGTTAGTCACGAATCATCATCATTTCATGTTCTCTTGAAATTATCATATCATATGTCAACATCAATATCATGTCGGGTTCGCTTGCGATTAAGCTATCATAGGTAAATCATATGTCAGGTATTTATGAATCAACAATTATGGAAGTTCACTGCCACAGGTTGGAGCATCATTTATAGATCGTTTAGAATCACCCACAATCTCCTCATAAATAAGTCCAACTGGATCGAGGCAATGACGTGATCTAGTGATCATTAACCAATCATTTAAAGTCGAGTAGCATTCAAGTCCCAATGTCTGATTTATGATCTCTTCATATCACATAGTCAACGTCCAGTTAGGTTTCGATCTCGCCGGATTTCACAATCGATATCCGGTGTAGCCTCTGATCTCTTCGGATCGCGTAATCATACATCCAATCAATTCTCCGATCTCTCCGGATGGCATATCCAATCCAATTTTCGATCTCTTCGGATCTTGTAATCACATACCCAGTTTGCTTTCTAATCTCTACGGATCACATATTCAAATTGAGCCCAATCTGCTCGCTCTTCGGCAAGGGGACTTAATATCTAAGCAAGTCCATCCTCTCACTCTCTGACGAGAGGACATGATATCCGAGAAAGTCCATCCTCTCACTCTCTGATGAATGGACCCACTATCCGAGCATACCACTTGTGGAGTATACGTCTTGTTTGATGATAACAAATATAATTTTATTTTTTATTTTGCTTTCAAAGTGATTTTCAATTTAAAAATCATTACAGCACAATTTTGCTTCAAATTAAATCGACATCCATTACAATTCATATGCCCAACTTACATGTATTTCATTTCACATATCTATTGTATTTGTAAAAATAATACGTATTTATTATTATTACCAACGGGGAAATATTATCAAGTATTGCAGTAAATTTCTTTTTGATATTAATAAATATATGTGTTAACCGAAAAATGGATAAACATCCTGGATTAAGTGTGAAAGCACCAATCCTATTCTTACAAAGCAATGATATAGAAAATAAATGTAAAAAGAGCAGAAATAGTAAAAAGATAGAAGATTTTTATAGTGGCTCGGCTGTTAGTGAAGCCTACATCTACTTTATAACTTTCAATTAAATGACTGTTATTAAAAGTTGAATCAGATTACAAGGATGATTCAATATTCAAAGTTAGATCAAGCTACAAGAGTTCACTGGAGAATCACAGTGAATCCTAAATGACTGTTGTGTGGAAGAAGAAGAGTAAAGAGTAGTCTTTGTAGAGTTTTAACAGTCAGTCCAGAAGATCCCCTTATGTTGCAGAGAGGTGAGTATTTATAGAGGTTGGAGAGCTACTAGACCCAGTCTGTTCGCCCAACTACTTTCAGATTATCACAGGAAGGCGCTCTGGGAATGTCATTGCGACCCGAGCTAAAGTGATGGACCACTAACGATCCATAGTTTAGGATCGAAGGCGATCCGATGCCTTCGTACTTTCCCTTGATTCGTTCCAAAAGAGTTACAGCGATCTAGTAAAAATGGATGGATCGCTAGCGATCCATACACTTAGCCCATTTTTTAGCTTTGTATTATGCATGGCCTTCGCTGCCTCATATAGCGATCCATGTGAGAAAATCATGTAGGAGATGGATCACTGGCGATCCATTGCCTTAGTGTGTGATTTTTTTCTTTCTTCTTCTCTAACTCTTCTTGGTTGGTTTTTCTAGTCCTTCTGGTTGACTCTTGAGCTGTTCTAACTTGACGAAGCTTTTCTGAGTTCTCTTGAATTCTGCTAGGTTAAAAACCCGGTTAACACTTTTCCTCCAAAGCATGCTTTTCGAATGAAAGGTGTGCTTTGCTTAAAAACAAGTTTCTGTCTCTAGTCATCGATGAATGAGCTTTCCAACTGCTTTACCCTTGGTGAATCGTCCAGTTCCTTCGGATTCTCTTGCTAATCACTATTCGTTCCATACCTGTTACATCCTAAGATTCCAGGCGTTGCCTAAGTGTAATCTATACATCACAATCATTCCGATTTCATTTGGAGTTATTACATCACATGTCTCTAATTACATTACACATCTTTAGTCATCCCGTGTTCATTCAAGATTTACATCACTATCAATTTTTGCTCCTCATCGGAGTTATCACATCAGATATCAAAATCAAATCGTATATCAGAATTACATCATATATCAAAATCATCCTCTACTCATTTAGGATTTATTAGTTTCACTCTGTTTATGAGACATTCAAATCTATTTGTTAAATCAAATTTATTTTAAGGCTAGATCTCTTCGGATCGTTTGTTTGTTAAGTTAAGGGGGATCAAGTAAGCCCATCCGCTCACTCTTCACTGAAGGGACTTACTTCTTGTACTCCGGTCCCATGTTGGGACTTTAAGGCGATCAATATCGCACAAGTCCATCCACTCGCTCTTTGACGAGGGGACTTGCACGTTGCACTTCGGTGCCATGGTGGGACTCTAAGGCGATCAATATCGTACAAGTCCATCCACTCGCTCTTTGGCGAGTGGACTTGCATCTTGCACCCCGGTCCTGTGGTGGGACTCTAAGGCGATTAATATTAGTCATCATAATCAATTTGGAAATTTTCAAAATTCAAATCAAAACAAATTAGCAGAAATTAAACAAGTAGAAATCAAAACAAGCATAAATCATAAATGTTTATTTCAGGCGTCCGACTCAGAGCATGCCTAGCAACCGTTCGGGATCCCGTACATATGTAAAATGCCTTAGATGATTATTGTCCTAAGTCACCTCAAGCATCCGACTTAGAGCGTACCTAGGGACCGTTCAGGATCTTGTACACGTGTAAGTGGCCTTAGATGATTATTATTGCCTAAATACCAAAAGAAAAGTGCGGAAAAAGAAACGATACAATAAAGCATGGAAGTCGGATCCGACTTCCATCTACCCCGATCATGAGATAATTTGCCTTGGCTCAAATCTCTAGGCGTTTCTTGATGCATTTTCTGCAAACGGTAGTTGTTCCTACAATTATACCATAGTTTTTTTCCGTACATACTGTGGCAGCTGATCGTTTCGGACCAGTTCTTCTATCAGATCACGAAGGTGTCGACACTCATTCGTTTTATGCCCATTCAGCTCATGGAAGATGCAAAAACTTTCCAGATCTTTTCTCTTGGTCAGTGGACTCTCTCCTAGGTGGCCTTCGGTAGAGGTTTTGCCCCCAGTATCCAAGTATATCCTCTCCGTGGTTTCAGTCAGGTGGTGTATGAAGAGAATCTTGGCTCCTTTCTTTGTTGTTTTGGCTCCCCGAAGTCATCATCGGATCTCCTTTTCCCTATATCCTTTCCAATTCCAGCTTCGGACGGTCCCTTGTCCTCAACGGCATTTATTTCAGCATCTACATCTTCATTCTCGGCTTCAGCATCCTTCTGACACAGATATCTCTTAGCTTCGTTGTAGAATTCCGCAAGGTCCATCGGTGGATCCCTTTTCAATGCAGCTATGAAACCACTCTTATTCGCAACTCTAGATACTGCAGCCATTAGAATAAAATGATTGATTTGGCTTGTCGACTATAGCTGCTGCCGCATTGAATCTTGTTAAATAACTTCTTAATTACTCTCCAAGCCTTTGCTTTAAGTTTGAAAGCGTAAGTACATTCTTTGGTTGTGAGACATGAACTCTAAATTGTCTCATGAACTTGCTCACCAAAGTCAGTCCATGTGCTTATGGACCAATTTTCCAACTGTCTGAACCACATTGCAACCAAGTCTGTTAAGTATAGTGGGAAGCATCACCCCATTACCTTCTTAGAAGCACCCAACACCTCCATATGTTGGATATATCTCATCATATGATTCGTCGAATCTGTCATTCCATCGTACGTTTTCAACTTCGAAAGCTTGAAATCTAGAGGATTCCTCGCATTATGGATATTGGTATTGAACCAATTCCTGTTTACGTCCTATAGACCCTGATATGGGGGTCCTTCCCTAATGAACTTTCGTACCGACTCAGTAATTCGGTTCTTACCGTCCAATGAAGGTCTCTGCCTTAAAAGCAATACTTTGCCCCTGTTTCGGTGGGGATATCCCCGGATACACTCTTTTGGCAGCGCTCCCGCGTTTTATTTCATAACTCTAGCTTTATTTATACCTACGTTCCTTTGAGGAAGTTCTGGTACATATTCTCTTGTCGGTTGCATCCTAGTATTTGGATTAGCTCCCGTATCACCAATTCCTGGCGCTTCATCACTTATTCCATTGTTGGCCCTTTCGGTGCCATCTCCAATATTGATCCCATCATCGGCGTTGACTCCAAGGTTGACTCCTGTGTCGCTCCCAAGCATCGGTTGCTCTAGGCATGGAGGAAACATTCCATTTCGTTCTAATCTAGTCCTAGCATCCTTTGTATTGTTTCTTAGGGCTCGAATTCCTGCAACTCCTGCAACTCTTAGTTGTCCCATCCTTTGGAATAATCTTTCCAGCATCTCTTGTTGCCTAGCTAAGATTCCATCATGTATCTCATTCATCAGCCTTTTCATTTCTTCCATAGCTACATAGTTGGATTGGTGAGAATTGGAGGATACTTCCTGACTGCCCCAGGCTCTGGTTGACTTATTCCAGTTCTAGATCTAGTGTTAGGCCTCTTTATTTTCCCTAAATCTTGGATCCAAGCTTCAAGTTTCCGGATCTACCTTTGTTCTTAGTGAAAGCACTAAAATATTAACCCAAAAATGGATCAATACCCTGAATTAAGTGTGAAAGCACCAACCTTGTTCTTACAGAGCAATGATATAGAAAATAAATGTAAAAAGAGTAGAAATAGTAAAAAGATGAGAAGATTTTTATAGTGGCTCGGCTGTTAATGAAGCCTACGTCCACTTTATAACTTTCAATCAACTGACTGTTGGTACAAGTTGAATTGGATTACAAGGATGATTCAATCTTCAAAGTTAGATCAAGTCACAAGTACAAGAGTTCACTGGAGAATCACAGTAAACTCCTAGATGACTATTGTATGGGAGAAGACGAGTGAAGAGTAGTCTCTATAGAGTTTTAGCAGCCAGTCTAGAAGAACCCCTTATGTTGTAGAGAGGTGAGTACTTATAGAGGTTGGAGAGCTACTGGGCCCAACCTGTTCACCCAACTACTTGCAGATCATCATAGGAAGGCGCTATGGGAATGTCACCGCGACCCAGCTAAAGTGATGGATTGCCAGTGATCCATAGTTCAGGATCGAAGGTGATTTGATGCCTTCGTACTTTCCCTTGATTCATTCCAAAAGAGTTACAACGATCTGGTGGAAATGGATGGATCGCTAGCGATCCATAGTATATGAGTTGCTAGCGATCCATACACTTAGCCAATTTTTTGGCTTGTCTTCTAGATGGCCTTTGTTGCCTCGTCTAGCGATCCACGAAAGAAAATGATGGATCAGTAGCGATCCATTGCCTTAGTGTGTGATTTTTGCTTTCTTCTTCTCTGATTTTCTTGGTTGGTTCTTCTAGTCCTTCTGCTCGACTCTTAACCTGTTCTAACTTGATGAAGCTTTTTCAAGTTCCCTTGAATTCTACTGGGTTAAAACCCCGGTTAACAATATGATTATTTAACAATGCGTATTTACAGAGTTATGATTTTAGTAAAAGATATAATTGGATACAATTACATATCTCAAATTGGAGCAAAAGTCAAAAGGAATTTGTCAATAGAAATTTGGAAGATATAAGAGAATTTGGCCAAATACAAATATTCAAGCAAAATATATTAAAAGAGTTGAACCTTTCAAATAAGGAAATTTCAGGGAAAATATATCACATGGAGAGAAATATTAATTTGAATATGAAGACTTTGAAGCAAAGAATATTCCAACCAATACAAATATATATATATATATATATATATATATATATATATATATATATAATGTTTTCTTTATTATCAAAAGATTGCATATCAAGAACAAAAAGGGAATTGCCATTATTTAGTGGATACAAAATCAAGGAGAAGGGAAATATCTTTCTCAAAGGTCATATATGGATTTGAAGATTATAAAAACAAGGAAATATCCTTCACGAGATTCTCAAGAAGTATTTGATTCAGCCAATACATCTTTATATATCGCAAAATATTCTCTTTGTCAAATATTGGGTACAACGACAATGAAAGAAAGGTGAAAAATTTCATTGAAGAAATTTCATATCAAATCTCTTTTCGATCAAACGAAATACACAACTCTTCTTCTTCTTCTTCGATATCTCATATAGGCGCCATCTTATACATACAAAAGGTCAATAACCGACAGCATCTTAATTCCAGACCTAAAGTTCAACATCAGTGACGACATTATCTGTGTAGCTTTTTTCAACTAGAGGCGATCTCAAACACTACCATCTCCAAACATCTCAAAGTCTGACCGGCGTTTGTTTTCAGAGAAGGAGGAAGAAACGTTAATTGGGGGGAATTGATTTCTTTTGGAAGCTTCACATGATTAAAGGAGGAAGGGAAAAATTTCTTTAGTCCCTCACTTTTATTATATGCACATTGAACATTTATATTCTTTTGTAATTTTTATTTTTATTTTTGAATTTTGAATTCTATAATATTTTCTAGGTTGAGTTACGTGTTGTAGTTTAAGGATTCTGATCTCAGGGCATTGAGTTCAGGCAGGATTACTAGACATAGGGTTAGTATATTCAGGTTAACAGAGAGTGCGAGTTTACAGGTGTTGTAAGCGTTGAATATATAATCATAATAGTAACTTTAGGGGCAGCAGTAGACATTCAGCCGAAGCTGAGCATATCTTGTGTTATTTATTTTCTACATTACATTTCTGCACTGTATTCTATATTTTATCAGCATCTCCGTGAAATATTTTTAAATACCATATTCACCCTCTCTAGGGTATATTACTCGATCCTACACCACCCACTCACACTCCGGGAGGGGGCTTGCTATCCGACGCACCCATTCATTCACTCTCTAGTAAAGGGCTTACTGTTCGAGCGTAACCATCCACATACTCTTTGGCAAAGGGGCTTTCGTCAGATGAACAGTGTCGTTTATACTGGCCTTATCGGTGGAACAATACATAGTCATTGCTTCTTTATGCGGGAGAAACAGACCTTATCGTTAGAGGCCTGTCGAGTCAAGACAAAGCAAGATGGTTGGGACGGGCCGGTCTTCAATAGAGTGATAAACGGTAATGACCGAGGGATCTGGAAGGGTGAGAGGGCAAGAGGCCTCCATGTTACGGGTTGATATGGTGGTGAGTTGAGCTGGAGGATTTGTGCAAGGGGCTTGCGATATCCTATGGAGATTGTCAACATGGTTGGGCTGTTGTGCGATTCCATGAAGTGTCTAAGGGCTTTTCGAGGGCTATTGTATGAGGCATTTGCATAGGTGATGAGTCGGGTAGAGTGCTGTCGAAGTTAGGTGTTATGAGGTGAAAGTGCTAAAAACTCATCGGACCGGTATGTTATTTCTTGCGAAAAAATTGAGCAACAACAATAATATTTTGTCATCCTTTTAAAATTCTTCGTGTAATTTAAGTTATCAACATCTTCAAAATTCTCAATTATTTTGTATATTATCATTAATATTTTTATTTATTCACTTTACGTAATCAAACCCGCTACTTCAATAATTAAAATACAAAATTTTCAGTTATTGACCATTTATCTCAATGTAATTATTATGTATTAAATATATATTCAAATTTTATTCAATATCTCAACAAAACATAATTAGTTTGAATTTTAAATAAACCAAGTGCATGTAATTAAAGAATAAATACTAGACTCTAAAAACGATTTTTTTTTTTTCCTTTTCAATATCGTATCATGTGCAAATAACGCATTTGGCGCTACTATGAATTGCATGAAAAAGGACGAAGGACGGAAATATCCCAATGTTTCGGCTGATTCAGACTCACATGGACAGGCTATGTATTATTGACTCAACTCATACCCTTTCTTTCCTCCTTTTCCAGTCCTATTATTCCTCTTTTTTCAAACCCTAATTTCCTCGTATCCATATCAAAATAAATTCCAAAAAAAAATGTCGAGCGCGCTGGACATGTCTCTCGACGACCTAATCAAGAATAACAAAAAACCTAACCCCTCCCGATCCAATTCTCGATCTGCCGCCGGACCAGGTCCAACCCGCCGATTCAACAACCGGTCTGCCAATCGTTCCAACCCTTACTCCGTTTCCAAGGTAATCCGAAGTTCTATTTTTACCTTAACAGCTAAACTTGATCCGAAATTATTAGATCTAGTTAATTTATACGGAGTTAATTGATGCAGGCGCCTGAGTCTACGTGGAAGCATGATATGTATTCTGAGCCGGCGGCTTTTACCTCTTTTGGTGGTGGGTCTGCGGGTGGGAGGTCGATTGAGACAGGAACCAAGCTTTACATTTCCAATTTGGATTACGGTGTTTCCAATGAGGATATTAAGGTAAAATTTCTTGTTTTTAAAATTATCAAGCAGGCCTTTTTTCAAGTATGCTCCTTCTTCCTTTTTCTTTAGCATACAGGCAAGGGATCCGTAAATAATCTGTTTTTGGTGTTTGGTTGCTTTGATGGTTTCACCGAAGGCTACACCAATATTATTTCGTCCTTTAAAAGTCGAAGTTAATAGCACTCCTGATATATATTTGGAATCCAGAAAAGCTAAGTAAGCTGAAATCTAATTTAACAACTTGTAAATTAGCAAGCAGTGTCTATTTGACTGCTTTCACCTAAATATTCAAAAGGTATCCCTAGGGTATGTTTTCAAATCTGTAGCATTTTAAAATCATCTTTATCAGATATATTGCACAAACAACCTGCTGTGAAAGTTCTACCTATATATCCTGACAAAAAGCAAGGTAGAAAATTTAGAAGTTGGCTACTTAATGTATTAAAACTAAGATTACTCATGAAAATATCATTTTTTAAAACCATATAGTGTCAATTTTAAAGAATGGTACACAAGGCATAAACATAATTATGAAATGCACACCATGGCACAAGGCAAGGTGCGAAGATTGTACCTTTTGACCTCATGGTGCGGCGCAAACAATATGGTTCCAAAAAAGGTGCACGATGCACAAAAGACGTATGGTGAGTCGGTGATTGCATCTTTCGGACCCATGGCACACCACACGTGAAAGGTGCAAAAATGGCGCAGGGTGCAAAAACAATGTACGTGATTGCATCTTTCGGTCCCATGGTGCAACACACATGAAATGGTGCATATGGAAAAAGACACATCTTTATAATTTTTCTTTATTTTTAAAGTTGTTTTATATTCGTCTTTCATGATCCAAAAATGCGTAAAGAATAGTATTCATCATATGACCTGTTTATAACTAATTTTTTTAGGTTTTAAAGATTGTATTTTCCTTTTAAACACATGTAATTATTGATTCGGAAAAATTAATTTTTTTAATGCAGTACAATATTCATAAAGCAAGTTGTAATACAACATTGTTGATGCATGGATGAACTAGTATTTATGTTTAGTCGTATTATACATTCATTCATACCAAGATATGATACATTGGTGAAAGATCTAAACTATAGACTCTTGTAGTTCGATGAATATATAAAATAAAAATATTAGAGTAACACAAAACAAATTGAATTTACCAAAATAACACAACCAAAACCAAATATAGTTAAATACCACTTCTCCTTATTTTTTTTCTTAATTAAGGCATATATAAAATTAGCTATAAGCTTGTATTTGAAATTTAATCGCTAAACAATAATTATAAAATTTTATTTTTTTAAAACTTAAATCTAGCTTCAAAACAAATGATTAAACACTAAACAATGTAATATAAAATTATACTATGGTTATGACATTACATTTAATGATGTTTTTGCGAAGTGATTAAAAAAATTTCTTAGCTAGTTTTTATTTATTTACTAAATATTAAAAATTATGTTTGTCTTGTATAATTAATTACGATGTACAATAAATATATACATTTTTTAGTACATGCACATTAAATCCAAAAGGCACGTGTCTTTGACGTGCCATGCGCCGAGGCTTCAAGAAGGTTTGAGCGTTTTTGCGCCTGAGCCGTTAATAACCATTACAAAGTTTGATTCTCCGACGGGCTTCATTTTTTAGCATGGGTCTCACGTGCATAACCTGTATATGGCATTCCACATTTTCATGTTCCACCACATCTTTGATATTGTTGCTTATTGTTGGCTCTTTTGAAACTTTAATGCTGGTTTCTGGCCACTATGGTTGGTCCCACGAAGGCATGTTTGAGACGGATGTAAAAGAATAGTCATGGGTCATCACTATTATGTCTTTAGAAGAATTTCATCTTAGCTATGGTATAAGGTTTGGGTTTGAACTTAGCGTCAACAATCTTGGTTTGCTTCCAATGTTTCCATCCAAAGCTATCAATTTCTTTTCCATGTTTTTGTGTGAGAGCTTGCTAAGAGCCGGGTTTGAATTTCTGGTTGGAACATCAAAACTTGATGGTCTTGAATGCTCCGGTTTTGAAAATTCAAAGAATCCAAACTAAACAAAGTTTCACAATTTTCATTTTTTAAGAACTGTCCATGTTCCACAAGTGATTTTTTATTTTTAACTGTTAACTTTAATGCCACAAGATTGTCAAGTTTTAACTATTAACTACTTATTGAGGATTAGCAAAATATAAGGTCATTTTTAAATTTTAAGTCTCCCCTATGCCGTGTCATCCCTGGATAAAAAGCACCATTTTTTTAACAAATCCTTTAATGATGATCCGTGCTATTAAGTTGATCATGCAATTTAGGCAACATGTGGTTGTACGGCTGTGATTCTTTTTACAGGGATTCTGCCTTGTACATGGGATCTTATTCTGATCAGCTCTAGCGATTTTTCTTCACAGGAACTATTTTCAGAGGCTGGAGATGTGAAACGTTACTCAGTTCATTTTGACAGAAGTGGAAGATCTAAGGTATCACATTAAATAGATTTTTGGGTTAACTCGAGAACAACTTTTTGTCTCAACTTTTTAATTTTAAGATGCATGTTATTTTATTCTCCTTGTAAGGGAACGGCTGAGGTAATCTTTTCAAGGAAGCAAGATGCTCTAGCAGCAGTGAAAAGATACAACAATGTGCAACTTGATGGCAAGCCAATGAAAATAGAGATAGTTGGAACTAACATACCAGCCGCACCTGCTCCTCAAGCATCACAGGCGTTTAATGGGGGATTTAGCAACTCTAATGGTGCTCCAAGAAGGTACGTACGTAACTGAATATTTGCTATTAATTATGCTAAGTTTTAATTGGATATCCATTAGTTTTAGATGTTCAAGTGATGAAAAAAGAATAGATTTGGGCGATCTCTTCCATGTGGTATCATTGCCCTAAACCATATCCCAAAATTCACAATACATTACAAATGAACATAGAACCATCATCTACTTTTGAATAGTACTTATATGTAAACTGTGAGACCAAAGATTCAGCAACATCTTGTGTGTAAAATGTGAAATATGCCCAACTTTTATTCGATATTATTTAGAATCTTTGTACCACTTTAAGGTAGTTTGGCATCTCTAATTAGAATGTTTGAGCTATATAGATGTTGGTCATGTGGCTGAGGCTTTTGTGAAATATGCATGTGTATATTGTGACAGATTGAATCTGCATAAAAATCTACAAGTCAAATTTGACATATTTAGCGAAGTTTACAAACCATGGATATATATTATCTTGAAATTGAGTTGCATTACATAGCATAACCAAGATGCAGATCTATGCAGGTGCGGTTGCGAACTATGCTTATTGAACTCTAGGTATTTAGGCACCTTGGATGCATGAATGCATGAAATATCTTTGAAAAAGCACAGTTAATTTAATTAGTGCATGTGCTTCTATCTTCTTTGAAATGTATTAGTGCTAGTTGGGAACTTGTTCCCATCAAGTTAAAGTTAATATGAGTAAACCTAGGAAGGTCGAAATTGACAGATAGATTTAGTATATGTTTTGGTATAAGAGCACAGTTAATTTAATCCAGCGATAACATTTCTTAACAGCTTCCCACCAAGAAGTAGATATAATGGACCATCACGAGGAGGAGGAGGTGGCCGTGGAAGAGGCAGAGGAGGAGGTCGTGGAAGGGGTAGGGACCGTGCTGAACCGGTATCTGCTACAGATCTTGATGCTGATCTAGACAAGTACCATTCTGAATCCATGCAGACTTAACAGAGAACTTTCACTTATATTCACTCTGCTGGACCTGTTTCATGGAGACTGCTGCTAAATTAGATTGATTGTATTTTGAAAAATCTTGTTATTGTCCGCTTATATATTTATAAGTGTGCTGGAACAGATGATTGTTATGTTTAAGTTTGCTTTACTCTACATATGAAGACTTTTTTATATTTGATTGTTCATCCTACTATGGGAGCTTTCAGAGCTGTCTTCAAGGTGGTTTTAGAAATTGACTTGTTCTGCAAAGGAATATCTCTGTAGCTCTGCATGCTCCTAGATCTCTGGTCTTCTCCATGCTCAGCAAATAGGTATGGATCCAGCAAATTTTATCCTTTTCATTTTATTGTTTATAGCTTAGCCAAAGTTAATACATTAAATGCCTTTTGTTTAAATGACTGGCAGGTTGTTCTGCAAATGAATTGATGGAATTTTGCCTCTAATGGAATGATTGATTCCAAGGTAAGGTGGCTCTTCTTAGCATCTGCTGCTTATTCTTTTCAGCATTCTTTGCTTTGTGAGCTTCATCGATTTTAGTTTTTGATGTGAGAGTTTCAACATTTATTGACTGAGTTCATTATGTGGAGCTGGGTTAATACCATGCATTCCAACTAGGAATGTACATGGTGTTCTCCACAATATTGAGTATCAGGTGGCTTATTACTCTGGCCTTTTGTTTAATGCTATTCTGATTACCAGTTACAGGTCACAGTTGATACTGTCAGCTCGTTATCGCAAGAAAATCTGTTTATGGATTTATATGCATGTTTTGTGTATGCATATTATGTGAAAGCATCATTATGTATGCTTCCAACCTTTCATGTAGTCAAGTATTAGTACTAATGTAAAAGTATGTTTATGGTTTTGGTGGTTTGAACTGGGCATCTTTGTCAACTTTAGTTTGTGAGCGATCAGCAATATGATCGTAATTGTATACTCAGTATTTTTGATTCAGATGGTAGTGTTTATATGATTATGATGTACGCACTTTCTATTTGTGTTGGATTTGTTATCATTCCTGCTTCATGATGGTACAACTGTGCCTAGCTGATATATTTGCATCTAGTGGTTGCGTTTATCCTGTGCAGTGCTGGATGTTAGGTGTATATGAGTTAGCTTTTATTTTTGCTGAGCTAATCTATGTATATCATACACCTAACACTGCAAGTGTACATGCAACATCTATAGAAAGACACCATTACTTTGCCATGTTGGTATGATATGTACTAAGTGAACATTCTTTTATTGCAAAATAGATTATCCATTGCGCCTACGCACAAACTCATGTCATGCTAGAAAAATATGTAGATTTGTATTTTGATTAGGGGTGGATGGTAATTTACATAGGCATGTGAGTTTGTTTCATTGGAAAAAAAAAAAAAAATGCTTTTATGCACACTAAAGTGCTTGAAGCAGCTAATGGAGCTAAGACACTTGGAATTTTGTTTGGTTGGGCAAGGAAGGTTGGGTTTGGTGCTTGATCGGTGGTGGATCTCTACAAATTTAGGAGGAAAAGTTTTAAACTTGTATGGTGAAATGAAGTTTGAATTTTGAAGCCAAAAGTTCAATGGCTAGTTCTCTTTACATGTCCTTTTTATCTATTTCTCTCATTTTAACATTTGAAAATATAAAGGAGAAACTAAGATGAGTTTGAAGTAATGCGCTAGGAAATGAATATCAGAATTGAAAATTCGAAGCTCAGAAAGGAAGCCAAAATTAACCGGTTGACAAGAGTTTAATTTCAACGGCCTAGTCTCTTTTGATTTTACTGGTATGTGTTGAGGTCAGTAGATGCTTTTTTAGGGTGTTGCAGATGGTTCACTTATTGACATCTGGTTTATTGAGTGTTAAAAAAAATGGCTACTATATTTGCATGTAGATTCGATGATGATTTCTTAAGTGCTTGTTGGATGATAATTTTAGATGTTTGATGATAATTTGAACTGACCAGACTTTATAATGGTTGTTTGTCAGAAGTGTTAGGTTTCGTTGATTTTGATTGTAATCAATTTGTATGGAATTTTTGTGATCAAATGCAATTAAATTTGATGTTAAATTAATCTAAAATGATTAGATTCATTTTGGGTTGATTGATGAGAAAAAAAAGAAGATTAATCAGAGAATTAGATGGTGATTTGGTGCAAATTGGTGTTGTTGGTAGGTGGTCAAACAATCAATGAATGATGCTGAGGATCGACAAGAGGTTGAAAATTTAGACGAGGTTGGTATTTGATACTTTGGTCGGCACTGGTGGGTTATTCGTTGATAGTGATGGATAGTCGAAAATGGTGATGTGGAGTTAGCGTGGAGTTAATTGATGGTTGGGATATCTAAGATTGTCAATAGATGCTTGAATATGAAAAAGAGGAAATATTTGAAATTAAAAAAAAAGGAACATGGATGTGAATAAGATGGTATTTGCATTTGCAAATTATTCGTCTTGTTTGACATAGGTATGATTTATCACGTGTATCATAATCATTTTTGTAATTCTTCTAGGCTTTCGCCTAGTTGTTGGGCAAGGCTTGCTGTTTAGCAATTTTCTTAGATCTATCTAGTCAAGATTTACTGTCTCATGTAAGATCCAAAACACATATGTAAGCAATGGTTATGCATCATATAAGATTCGTTGCTCCGTATAAGCGTCAATATATTAATTTTAGACGATTATACCTTCTTGCTATTCCTAATCATATTCAAAATTCCAAAAATGCAATTTACACCAATCGACACTAAATAAAATTCTAAAATTTAATTAAAAGTACACGAGTTATCAAAAATTCATAGATCCGATTAATCCTCAATTAATCACCGCTCAAACGATTAGTTCTTGGTCCGTACTACCCGTTTGGTATTCGTCTAGCGATTTTGACAACCTTTGATCATAATAAATAGAAGGGCAAATTTTCAAAAGAGACCAATTTTCAAAACCATTTGCAGATATAGGCTAGTTTTGAAACTAATTGCAGAAATAGGCTAGTTTTGGTCAGCTCAGCGATGAGCTGGTCTTTTTAAAAAATATATAACGTGGCGCATTTCAGAAATGCGTCCCTTTATATTTGCACCGGCGCATCTGCAAAATGCGCCAGTGCAAATCTTCCTGCACAAAACAGAAAGCAAAAGGCAATATACCCAACTCACTTTTTTTACTCAAAATAAAACAGTCTAGCCCAAACTCCAATTCCGAACCTTTTTTCCATTCAGCTCAAAAATTGATCAATATCTACTTAAAATCTCCAAAATATACAAGGATTACTAGTCGGATTACTTCTATCAGCTACTTGGCATCAATTTGAAGGTAAAAACTCAAACCCTAGCTCAATTTTTGGGTATTTTCATATTCTAACTTTCACATGTCCATCCTTTCATTTTTATGCTTTATTAAGTCATTAGTATTTGTGTAGTAATTGATTGTTCTAAAATTAATAATGTTTTTTTTTTAGAAGTATGTCGGATTTCATCCCAATAATTTGCTACTTTGATGGAAAATTGACTATAAAAGAAAACAATACACCGGTATATGTTGGTGGTAAACAAAAAGGTTCGAAGGTTAAATTTTTTTGCTCCTATCATGAACTAAAAGAAACGGTGTGTAAAGTGACAAAAATTAATTCACAAGAATATGATGTAATACTAGTAAGCAAGTGGGTTACTGATTCTAGATCTTCTGCTATCGACGTAAATGATGATGAAGATGCCGATGCTATGTTTTCTGTTAATATGAAAGTGATCGAATTATTTGTAATAAAAGAGGAGTTGAGACATTTTGAAGATGCAAATAGCACTAATTTGAACCAACATTCTACTCAAATTCTTGGTACTATTCCGAATTATCCTTATCAGAGCAATCCAAGTCTAGTATTTCCTACTTGTGTGAATACAAGTAAGTAATTTGTTTAAGTATTTACATTCGAGTAGTTGAAATTTATAGCGTTTTGATCTCATACTCTTTTTTTCACAGTTCTACTATGCATCCGGGTGGTTTAAGCTCTAGTTTGGCAAATAATCAATTTTTACACTCTGTTCATACAAATGCTAGAGAGGTTAACAATGATGATGGAGGTCGTAGTTCACCGCATATAGATAGTATGCAAATTGCTTCAATGGATAATGATATGTCATGGATGGATAATATGGAAGTTAACAATGAAGCGTTAGAGTTTGAAATTAATCATGAGAAAGAAAATGAAAATAACGAAGCATCTTTGGTGGAAGAAGAAGATGACGATGATAACGATGAACATATGGAATATGAGATGCCTTTGACAGATGATTTATGTACTGCGAAAATTATGGCGGCATCATTGATTGAAAATGCAACTCCTATTAGAGATGTTTTTATCTAAGAATGTGTTGATTCTGGTTTTCAAGTGGGAATGCAATTTCAAACAAAGGAAATACTTATTCAGCAGTTAAGTGAGTGGCCCATCAAGAATTCTGTTTCTTTTTAACCCATAAAATCCTGCAAAACAGAGTATACCGCGATTTGTAGTGTTGATAAAAATTGCCATTGGAGAATACATGCAATTGTCCCCAAAAAAATCATTGATGGGGTGCTGGAAAATTAGAAAATATGATGGCAATCATACTTGTGTTAATCCGATTATTAATTCAAATCATAAACAAGCTACAAACAGGTTTATTGCTAATAAAATACTTCCTTTTGTGAAATCGGATTTGAATACCACTCCTTCTGCGATTCAAGTGCTAATGTCTGAAACTTTTTTTTTATCAAAATCAGCTACTTCAAGGCATATAGAGCATTGCGTAAAGCACTGGAGAGAGTTTTTGGAGATTGAAAAACATCGTATGCTGAGTTACCACAATATTTAGCTACCATTAAAAAAACATAATCCGGGAACAATTTTCAAAGTTGATGTCGAAAGAATCACCAATGATAAAGTTCTTTTTAAGAGTGCATTTTGGACATTCGGTGCATCTATTGATGGTTTTGCGCATTGTCGACCGTTGCTTTGCATTGATGACACTCATCTATACGGTAAATATCAAGGTACGTTGCTAGTCGCGACTGGAGTAGATGCAAATGATGGTATATTTCCATTAGCATATGCAACCGTAGACTCTGAATCAAAAGATAGTTGGGATTGGTTTCTTAGATACATGTACTACCATATACATAGTGTTCGCAATAGGTGTTTAACCTTTATATCCGACCGAATGAAAGGTATTCCGAGAGCATTAGGTAATTGGCCACAAGAATACCATCACCGCTTTTGTGCTAGACATCTCAAAGCTAACTTTCAAGTTGCTGGATTTAGTCAAAAAAATTTAGTAGACTTGTTTTATTCATGTGCTAGTGCTACAGATGAATATGCTTTTGTAATCGAACTATAACTTCTGCTTTAATTCGAATGTAATCGGATTTTAATTATGGATGCCGAAATTTATTCAATGGTAGTTTTATTTGTTGGCTTGCATATTGATAAACGTTTGTTATCATTTAAGATTGTTCAATTGAATTTCGATTTTGTGTATTTCAATTCGAATTGCTTAATATAGTTTGCTGTACAGGTTTGGACAGCAAAGATTTGCACTGGCACATTTTGCAGATGCGCCAGTGCAAATATAAAGGGGCGCATTTCTGAAATGCGCCCCGTTATATATTTTTTTTAAAATGCCAGCTCATCGCTGAGCTGGCCAAAACTAGCCTATTTCTGCAATTAGTTTCAAAACTAGCCTATATCTGCAAATGGTTTTGAAAATCAGTCTCTTTTGAAAATTTGTCCTAAATAGAATGATTGATATTTATTGTTTATCAATGTAATAAATTATGTTATGGACATAAAAATGAATATCCATGGCGTCATATTGCTTATTTATTATATTTTTTTACAAGAATCAACGCTAGAACAGTTTGATGTTTTACCAAAAATTTTCATTTATTCTTTTAGATTTATTTATATTAAGCAGAGACGGTGATATGATTTCGATATAGATGTGAATATGACATAATCCAACTGTTTGATTGGCCTAGGGAATCATCAACGGTGGTTGGATTTAGGATGTATATGTTAGCTGCTTTACATCAATCATTATATTATGATATTGCGTTAGATAAATTGAGCATATTGGCTGTAAACCATTAAAAAATGTCATACATACATCTATAGAAAGCTTCATCTACATTGATGGGTTATCGTGTGCAAGTGGATAAATAAATGTAGTGTGCAATGCGGGTAGTCGTGTGAGAGACAGTGAATATGATGATAGGAAGTAGAACTAGAATATAAAATACAATACACAATTAAGTTAATATGAGGATTAAAGTGCGAATACCTATACAAACATACATTTCATATTTTATCCGCATGGCTAACTTACTCCTAAGCTAAGAAAAAATAATAAGAAGAAATTCTTACCTCCTCTCTTATAATTCCTGAACTTGGTAACCATATTAAATCAAAGAACTCAACCTAAAATCAAAGTGCACAACACCACTCATAACCACTGAAGTTTGGCACCATAAGGAGTAGGATTGATGGAGTGGTGGGTGGGAACAAGGAGGTAGAGTAGGTGGCAGAGCATGGATGAAGGAAGTGTTCTTGTAGTGATTCAGCGAATGAATTATAAAGCTACACTGATTAATTGTTGATTTGAGTTGCATGCACGATGGCGACAAACTACTTCATAAGTATTTTGATATACTTTGAATGAATATTCTTGATCATGTATAGTTGAACTATTTGTAGAAAAAGTGTTTGTAATTAGGGTTGCTTGAATTGTATATTCACATTTGTGGAATTGTATATTCATGTTTGAATTGATCCATTTGGCGGTGGGTAAATTGAGTAAATTTCAATAAAATATTCTATTTGGATATTATTGAGTCTATGAAATCTATTAACTAAATCCAATCTCTTATTTTAATTTAATGATTTTATGCTTAATAAATTAATCTTATTAATTAGATTTAATTAATGTTCGTTTTGGATGTATATCATATATACCTTTACTAATATGATGATGACATAATAATATAACATGTATGCGTGTGCGTGCATACATATAGATATTAGGATTTACATTTATTGTATATACATATATGTTATAGTTACATATACATATGATAAATCATATGCATACTAGGAATATAAATGTCTAAGTATAAGTGTGTGTGTTTAAATGTACCATGGTATGCTTATATATATATATGTATGTATGCATATATATGTATGTATGTATATGTTTAAATATGCTATATAAATAAAAAATTATATATATATATCCATTTATTAAATATATGTTTGGAAATAATTTTTTTAAGCAAAGCTAAGCGGTGCTAACATGGCCCCTACTAGTTTATTGCAACTACAATAAAGGAAATTATATTGTAACAAACTATGATCCAAAAGTAAAACAAGAAGAAAAGAAAATAAACAAAGAGCACAAAGAAGAAAAAAAATGCCATATTGGCTAACACCACATATTAACAGTACTAACATCATAAATGTAAGCACTGTACATAATGCCATTTTTGTTTGCTTGCATGATTTCATTCCACATCCACATATCATCCTTGCATATCCCATTGAAGATTCGATCATTCCTTTGTTTCCAACCGATTACTTATAAAAAAATAGAATTAGAAGCATTAAGAGACCATTTTATTCCTTCATCTTGTTGCCTTATAAATCAAACTCCACTCAACCATACTATCTCTACATATGTTAGTCCTTCCCGCCTTAAGCATTAATCGTTTCCACAGCGGAAACAATATTTTACAATTGAAAAACATGTGGTGATTGCTTTCTAATTCGTCACAATAGTATGCACAACAACTATCAACGTGCACTCCAAGCCTAACAAGTCTATCTTTAATATTAAGTGCACCTCTCAACACTTTCCGCAACAAGAAATTGTCTCTCTCCTTGCAATATACATTCCCTATTCTTCTATTCCATGCAAAGGATGGTATCTCACGGTAGGCGGATAAACATTTGTAAATAGCAGCTGGAGAATGCTCCACTTCTTTCTTAGACAATACTATTTTTTCATATCGAGATACATGGTATTAATGCTGTTGTAGTTCATTCCATTGAGACCTGATTGTCTGGTTGCTTGAGTATGGTAATGTGACATTGCCTTAATGAATGAAATCTATTGCTTTAGCTTCTGGAGATATACCAGTCTACATTTTCTGATTATATGTCATTATATTGTTCAAAATCAGACCCTGCTTACCCCAAGAGTTAGTCCAGAAATTTGCATGACCACCAACAATAATAATGATTCTTAAATGTGGCAACAATGTAGCTCTTAACTTGAGAATTTCTCTCCAAACTCAATTACAGTTTTATAGGATCTCCATTGTCCAGAATTCTTTATTTCTTAAGTTACAATTTAAGTCCATCTAACCCCTATGTTGTTTTTCCTATTCAGGAAGTTGTCAAGACGCTTACTGAATAGGACCTTATTCTAGAATTTCAGACTAATGATGTCCAATCCACCATACTTCTTTTTCGTATCCACTTTATGAAATGAAATAGGCTTAAGTTTATTGGAATGCATGCCGTCAGTTGATAAGAAGTTATAAACTACTCTCCTAATCATTAAAATAAGTTTATTTGGTGGAACGAAGGTTTTGCACCAATATGAAGAGATTGCAAATATGATAGAGTTAATTAAAACCAAACGACCAGCTTGAAATAAGAGCATATTATACCAACTATTCATCGACTTGGTGATCTTATCATAAAGACTAAGGCACCGAGTTATAGTATTTTTTGAGGTTGCAATCGGAATGCCAAGATAAATTGAGTCATCAGAATCTTCCTGTAGACATGATGTTTCCCTAATACTAGCATCATGCTCAAGAGAAACACCGCCATATAAATACAATTATAACACATACATATTTGAAGACAATTTTATGTAAAATAAATATATACAATTTACTTGATTGGATAAGACAAAAATTAAAATTAAAATAAGTAGTCGAAACTCAAATTCGAAATCACTTTTGACCTAGTCAAATATATCTTAAATTTAAATTTCAAATCAAGACCTGTTTCAAAGTAACAATTTTTTTGAAATGAACATCCAAAATTTGAATAATTCAGTTTTGTTAATTTTAATATATATATATATATATATATATGTATGTAACATTACATTCAGCATATTATAAACTTAATATATGTATTTTTTTACATATAAAGAAAATTATAATGTGTTAAATATTTTGTGTACTAAATAAAACATTATTATTTATTATAAAACTATTTTTAGTTAATTTTTAAACTAGACTGTCAGTTGAAAATATTTATTTATTTATTTTTAACATGCGAAAAAATAAATTAACATATATAAAAATAAATACAATTAGGAAGATTTAGTTTTGCAAACGTCATTCTATCACATAAGAAAACCAGTGTAATAATTTGAAAGATTTTAGACTATTTTCTTTAATTAATTGTTCTGTTAAAATTATTTCAAAAGTTTTAGTGAATAGATTTAGTATATGAATGAATGATTTAATCGATTTTTCATAAACTACTTTCATTAAGGGTAGAAATATCACAGATGGAGTGGTTGTTGTTCAAGAGTACTTTAATCACTGTTATAAGAATAACATTACATGTGTGCTCTTAAAGCTTGACTTTGCGAAAGCTTTTGACTCGATTGATTTTGATTTTCTAATTGATGTGTTACTAGCTAGAGGTTTTAGTCGTGAATGGATTGGTTGGATTATGACATTGCTTAAAACTGGTAATTCTCGTATAATGGTTAATGAGATTCTAGGGAATAAAATTCAGTCAAAACATCGCCTTCGACAGAGGGATTCTTTATCGCCTCTCTTGTTTAATTTAGCTGCCGATATTTTCGCTACGATAATTAAAAAAGCCGTTGGAAATGGATCTTTAGGGTGCGTTGGTAGTGAAATTTCTCGTAATGGATTCTCTATTCTTCAATTTGCAGATGATACCTTATTATTTAGTTCTCATTTGCCTAATCATGTCATTATCCTTAAATTTATCTTTTACAGCTTTGAACTACTCTCAGGACTAAAAATTAATTTTGATAAAATTAGGTTTTAGTTTTAAATGACGTTGATAAGGTCGAGGGTTTAGTAGCTAATACATTAAATTGTAAGACCATGAATTTCCCTATTGATTATCTTGGTTTTTTGATTATATTAACTAAACTTAAACATAAGGACTGACTAATTATAATAGATAAATTAAAAATAGAATTTTCAATTGGAATGAGAGGTTTTTGTCGAGAGTTGGTATATAAGTTCTCATCAATTCTGTTTTATCTGTACTTCCCATTTATTGGATATCTATGCATATTTTTCCAGAATGGGTAGTTAATAAAATTGATAAAATAAGAAGGGACTTCTTATGGAGTGGTGATAGTACTAACAGTAGTCTAAAATGTTTAGTTAGCCGGGAACCATTTGTAAATTGAAAAAGGAGGGAGGTCTAGGTGTTATTGATTTACGTAACAAGAATTTGTCTTTATTAGGGAAGTTGTTGTGGAAATTTAAGGATATAAATGATAATTCTATTTCTAAAGAAATTATATCTAAACGTTATTATAATGACAGTAATAATTTACACCAAATTACACCTTCGTTTAACAATAAATTGTTTAATTTCTGGAAATTAATTTTAAAAATGTCATGATTTTATGACCTTGGTACTAATACTATTGTTCATTTAGAAAATAATACTGTTTTTTGGCATGATCGTTGGTTATCAGTCATTCCTCTTAGTGTTGAATTAAGGAACTTTTCAAAATTTGTAACTTTAAAAACGCTTTAATTAAAGATGTTTTTTCTTCGGATAATGATCCTCTTTGGAACTTTAGTTTTAATAGAATCTTAGAAGGTACAACTCTAAGACAATTTTCTTTGTTATGTACAAGATTGAATTTATACAACATCGACAACGTAAATGATATTATTAAGTGGGAATGGGATAAAAGTAAGAAATTCACTTCTAATTCATTGTATAAATTTCTTAATTTTTCGGGTGTTACTAATAACGCTTTTAATTTTACATGGAAAGCAAATGCACCTCCTAAAGCTAAGGTTCATATGTGGTTAATCATGCATGGGAAGCTAAATACCATTAACTTTTAAAAGGAAAGAACATGGAAATTGATAATAAATGTACATAACTTTTATTTGAAGATATTAATCATATATACTACGATTGTAAGGATACTTGCTACATTCTTAATAATACTCTTAAAATCTTTAACTTTATCCTTACAACTAAAGTTACTGATTGTGTTTTTTACTGGAATAACTTAAGATTTAAGTTTAAAAAGAAAAATGGATTTTTACTAGATCCTTTATTCACTATAATATGTTGGTATATTTGGTTTAGGAGAAACCATAGGCTATTTCATAATGACAACAATTATATAAATAGATTGGTTATAACAGTATCATCATTTTGTTTCAATTGGATCTCAAATCCAAAATATAGATTGGTTAAAAATACTCATTTTAATGTATATCTTAATAAGGTTAGAAATAACATTGAATTATTTAAACAAAAAAACAATATTTCTAACATTAATAAATACAACGCTAGTTTTTATTCGAATTCGAATGAAGTTTTTATTGATCATCATAATGTTCTTTTGATCAAATGAGCATAATGTTTTTATTTTTTAGTTATATTAAAATTTTATAAGTATATAATTACATTTTTGTTAATATGTATGCCTCTTGATTTCATGATCACTATCTCATATCATAAAAGTAAATTTAGATATTGCATAACGAGTTTGGCCCTTTTATTAATCCAACTCCTATTATCGTTTCTTTGCTGTTGTATAGTTCTAACCATTAGTTTTATTACTTTTATTTTATTAATGCATATATATGTATATAAATTTTATTTATATACATATATATATGTGTGTTACTCTTCTATTTTTGTTTAGTTCCATTTGCAGGTACATGTTTAGGCTATAAATGTGTTAGAAGGCTTTTTGCAGGGTCTCAGGGTTGTTGTTGCCAGGATTGTTGTTCGCAGGATCACTGTTACAGGAGATTTCTTATTTTAGATGTGGATCATCCATACTAGCTATGAGGCATTCATTCTCTTTGGAGCTACTTGTTGATCTCATTTGTTCACCTGGATGTACTATGGTTACATTGGGTACTTCTAACACTTTATGATCAGACGGTGGCCTTGTCGAAGTTCGATACTAAGGTGTGATGGGTGGTGGCTTTGCTGGAACTCATGAAGTTACCTGATGTTGTTATCTTAGATTTTTCTATGTTTTGATTTGTCCTCTGCCAGACATGTTGGCAGCTCCTTTACTATCGGTGGTATATATATGTACATGTATGCTCTCCTCTACTTTAAAGGATCAAACATTTCTCTCAAATATATATATATATATATATATATATATATATATATGGCCGAAAACCATATTTTATATTTACAAATATATTTGATTCAAAACAACCACACATACATGTATATGTTATAAAATATGGCCAATTATAATGTTATACATGCATATATAAAATAAACATTATTCATTTGTTATTCTATTTTAT
This sequence comes from Allium cepa, assembly GCA_030765085.1. Taxonomy (NCBI): domain Eukaryota; kingdom Viridiplantae; phylum Streptophyta; class Magnoliopsida; order Asparagales; family Amaryllidaceae; genus Allium; species Allium cepa. The sequence continues at coordinate 507,779,304 of CM060932.1, read as the reverse complement.
AACTTTAAATTAAAAAAATTACACTTAAATTATAATAATCAAATAAAAATTACGTATGTGATTAGGTGTGTGTCTATATATGGGCTAGGATCAATAGCCTCCTTTATTTAGAACAATTTGTAACCTCTTGATATCAACCCCAAGCTTATATTTAAATATTTGGTTCATGTGATAGGGGAGAGAAAGAACAAATATTTGAATAAAAGCTTGTGGCTGATATCATGGGCTACAAAATGGTTCTAAATAAAAGAGGCTATTGATCCTAGCCTATATTGTAACAACCCGCACCTTCCAGCACACCGATACAAAGCCTAATGTGACTGTCGGACTACGTCATGCTGGGAAATACGAGCTGTTGTGAATTTAAACCTTAGAAAGCATAATTACAAAGGTAAGTTTTTAGGCATTCTACAATTTCAAATCTCGCAGCAAAAGAAATTAAAATATAAATACAAAAAATAGAGATCTTTGAAAAACAGTTTCCAAAATACTTGTTTTACATATACACTGTTTTCAAAGTACTGTATAAGCTTTACAGACATTTAATAAAATAGGTGACTACAAGATAAACAATGAATGATATTAATAGTCCAACATGAAAATTCTTTTTCCACTACTATGCCCAATCAATTGCCAACCTGTCATCCTGTGTGGTGAAAAATGAAAAGAAGGGGTAGGACGGACAAAGGTCTGGTGAATGAGTACAAGTTTAATATGTGATGATCATGTGCAATTAATTTTAGTACTACTCTAAGTGATATAGGTTATGCTTTAAGTGTCGGTGTATTCTTAAGGTCCAATGCCTAAGGGTTCTTATTTAACACAAAGGGTCGAACTGCAAACCGAACCTCACACTAATGATCAGTCAGCGCTTCTAGAACTATCCAATACGAAAATACTGCTCATACGAGATTGTGGGAACTGCTTTCCCATAAATACTTATACCATCACTATGCCTGGAGAAGGAGAATCTCGAAATGAAAACTCGTGTGACTCATCGTATGCACCCATGTTCATCTCTCGATCGTAGTGGCAAAATGCCTTTTATCGTACAGAGTCGGCGTCTATCTGTACCACGTCGCATCAAATTCAGGCATACAAGGACTTCCATTAGTGTCGGGCTCCCTTTTCTACTCTATGCCTTATATCATGTAGCTCCGACATCCACTTGTACCAAGCCACATCAAAATCCGTCAGTACAAGAACTCTCGTTACCACTAGGCTCACTCAACTGGTGTCTCTATCAGTGTTGCATGTCCACTACGAAACACCCCCTGAGCATCTGCAAAATACATCGCTTTAGTCAACTCCGTGTATGCGAAATACATCGCCCTAGTCAACTCTGTGTATGTGAAATACATCACTATAGTCAACTCTTGACTCTCCATTGTGTATTTCACCGTTACCCATATCGCGATGAACTATGTCCTTTAGCAAGGAACTGACTTTCCTATTCTCTCTAGCATGTACTTAGCTTCAAAATAGGCTCAACAAACAAATTTTCATTTATATAATTTTTCTTAAATTATATAATTTTTATTCTTTAACTTGGTCTTTAGGCCAAGGTTTAAAATCTGCAATATTCTTTCTGAATGGTCGACGCTAGACTATACGACTGACCGCTACCATTCGATTGCTATGCTTCTAGGATTGACCGATCAGGTACTATAATTAGGTTTCTGCACTTTTATATTATCAATTATTAACTACTGTTAAATCCATGTCAATCCAATTCAATAAATTCTTAGCTGTTATTGGTGACCCTAGTTATTCGATGACCAGTTCATATTCAAATCTCATCGGCAATTTATTAAATATAGGGTTTACGAATTTAGGATTTACTTATTTTAGGGTTCTACAGCTTAACTAACAAAAAGGGTGCGTTAGCATCAATTTTAGTTTTGTCAAATTACTGCAATTCCCATTTCTATCTTAGTTTATGAATTTCAAATTAAGGTTTACAGTATCAGTTTCAGTTAACTAACAAACTCGATCAATTAGAATAGATTAGCCCTTACTGTAATAGTCATCTAATCAAAATTGTGCCCACTCACCTTAAGCCTAAACTCTTCCTATTTGTTTTGCCTGAGAATCGCCCTTCCGAATGCTAGCTTCGCTTGCTCTGACTAGATCCAGTTGTTTGTATTTTTCTAGGTTGATTTTATTTTGATTTTTGAAGAATTTTAGTGTTAGAGGAGAGGTTAGAATTTAGCCGAATTTCATTATAGTAAACTATTATATTGATTTTAGGGTTAGGTTGGAGTAGAATTTATAGGGTTTGCAAAGTAGTTTAGACCGTTAGATTGATATTGAAGAATCTTTTCTGAAATTAGGTTCGCTCATCAACAACGTGCTAGCAAAGCAATCCATCTGGTTTGTTTACACACGTCACTGGAAAATTTGAATGCAAGATTCTACATGACTTACGGTCGACCGTTATCCTTCCTAGGTCAATTGCTATAGGTTAACCGGCTCTAGTGTGAATTTGTCAAGTTTTATTTTTTCTATTTCTTATTCTAATTTCAATTCTTCCAACGTCTGTAACTTTTACATATTAACTCTAATTACAAAGTGTTATATATGAAAATCATCCAGAATGCAATGGTACAAGTTTCTTAGCCAAATTCAAAAATTTGTGAAATTTTTTATAGTCCTTGTTTTATTTTAATTAATTTTTCTATTAAATTTTTGGGGTGTTACACATATAGAGATTATACCTTTGTAGGTCTTGCTCTTCGTGAAACTAGATTCATGGATGAACTCTAGATTCTTTGAATCAGATTCGGTCTTGTTATGGTCAAAAGCATCTCTGTATTTTATATCATTTAATGCTAGAATTATTGAAGAGGAGCTCAGCTAGGGATAGAGTATGCTCGGCCAAAATGGTGGTTGAGGGTAAAAGAAAAACTAAAGTTAATTTTTTTTAGTTTTCCTTAAAGAGAGAAATGGGAGAAAATTTCTACCACCTTTTACTCATTTTCTCTTACTAGTTGAAACATTTCTCTTACCAATTCAAACCAAAATGTCTCTTCATCCCTTCCATTATGGTTGACCAGAAGATACCTATCATGTGGACCAAAAAGCCAAAAGCCTATGGAGAAATTAATCTTTAAATTCTGTTTAAATGTATGTCGTTACCATATATCGATAGGTGCATATATAGCTTTCATATGTACCAAAAATTATATTAATAGAACCTAGAAATTTCTTTGAACTACGCCATTTACTAAATACATAACAAACATCAAATACATCAATAATCAATATTTCTTAAATATTAATTAATGTACGACGCTTTATAAACTAATTGAATCATATGGTATTTTGGAGAATTCATTGATATTGTATGACTCAGAGGTGTGAATTACTTCATTGATTAATATTTAGCAATTCAAATATTAATGGTAACATGCCACCGTAGCTAGTAGTATGAGAGTTTTACTAAATTCAACACTTACAAATCTCTTTGGTAAAATCACGTTCTGCACCACCTTTACTAGTACCAATAGTAACAATAATTTACATACGTTCTCTTCGTCAATACACATCACTTTAGGATATATGAAGTTTGGTATTGGTAAAAACTCCAATATTATCCATATTCAACATGATTAGCCCATATAAAAAGTCATTGGCTCAGTAAAAAAATTTCTTATTAACTTCTCTACTTTGGTTAAATTTTTTGACTTTGACTTCACTACAGTTGATTGCGATATTAACATCATACAATTGAGAAGATGAATTCTCTACTAAATAGCATTTCACTTTTAGCTCTTCAATTTAGATCGAACTATAGTCACTCGATGGTTGTTATGCCATGATTTAATTATAATCAACGTGGAGTATTCACATTGAAGTTGACAAAATTATCAAGTAGAGAGAATCATGTAACATCGTCATATTGAGATTTCTTGTTTGACCCAGCTACTATTAACCAATAGAAACTCTTGAACGAGTAGTTAACCAATAACCATGAGTATGTAACCCGTTAGTGCGCTAGTAGCCATGAGCAATATACTTTCCAATGTTTGGAGAGCCTTGCGTACTCTGGTTTCAACAAATGCATCGATATCTTTTCTCGAAATATCTTGATTAGAAATATTTAAAACATAATGTTATTTTATATTATGACCAATTATTCACGATTTCAAGTATTTGCAACTATAACCACACAACACTTTAGTTAAAGATTTTCTTGTTGATATACTTTATATTAATTAAATTATATCACAATATAACAAAATATACAAAGAACAAAATATACAAAGATAACGCAACAACTTTATTACGAACAAAATTGATTACAAAGTTAGATGATTTACAACAAATTTTATAATTGCTAAAGAGTATACACCTAACTCTTTTAATCTCCCACTTCCACTTAAGGAAAATTGTGCATTCTTAATCTCATTACATAAAACTTCGTTAAATAATTTACTCAAAATCGATCGAGCTAGCCCTTTCATGAATGAGTCTGTAATATTTTCTTTACTATTTTCTCTTTTAATCGTCATATCTCTATGTTAGTTTGCGAAAGATGGATTTAAGGCTAATTTAATTCTATAGGCGGAATGAATATTGTTTGCTGATTTATGTGAATCTTTTTAAATTCTCTTAAGATTATAATTAAATAAGGCCGAATCAACAATCACAGATGCAAACACATATAGATATAAATGTAGTAAAAGTAAAAAGTAAGGAGTTGGAGAGAACACGTCAGAAATTTTTATACTGGTTCGGAGTTACCCTAAATCCAGTTCTGTATAATTTTTTGTACAGATTTCTTTTCAAATATCAAAGTCAATACAATTTCGATTTCAAGGCTACAAGATGCACTCTCCATTTTTCAAGCTCTGGGTATAGTCATTGGATTCGGATGGTACATTAGCACAACCATTTGGATTTAAATGGGACACCAAGCAAACCCACTTGATTTAGACAAGATATAAGCACACCCACTTGGATTTCAAGGACACCAAGCACACCCAAGAGTATACGAGTATGATTTGATAGAGTCTACAAAACTAATTTCTTGATCTTGAGTACAAATGAACCTATAACCTCTTGAATAGTACTTTGATCTTAGTTTGAGTGAGATAGATAAGAAAGATCAGAGAGTAAGTAGTAGAGAATCCAACCAATAGAGTATGGATTTGATTTTGGTTGAATTTGAGAAGATTTTGAGTAGAATTTCTTTTAGAAATCAAGAGAATGAAAAAGGAGAGGGAAAAAAAGAATGTAATTAACAAAAATTCGCTTGGAAAACCCTTACTTGTGAAGAAACCATAGTCATATCCATTCGTAAAGAGATGTGACGAAAAGACACTTCTACTCAAATTTAAATTTGAAATTCCTAGCCTATATATCGATATACGTGAAGGGGATATGTCGACGTATCCTTTATAATTTTGAAAAACCATTAAAAATTGTTTTGAAAATGTTAAGTTTTGTAAAATATTTTGGTATTTTTCAAAATCATTTAAGCATATTTTATACATATTTTACTCATAAAAAACTTAAGAAAACTTTACAAAATTATTTTGAATGATTTTAATATATAAATTATCTAAATATAAGTTTCTTTTAAAAATAATATATATATATATATATAAAGTATAAGTGAATATATATTTAAAATCAAAGTATTAATAACTGTCAAACTATACTTTTAAATACTATAAAAATTTGTTAAGCATAAAATTTAAACTATATCAAAATATAATAGATTAAAAGTATATTAAAATATAAAATGCTTAAAAGCTTAATTGCTCAAAATATAATAATCTGGTAAATTTAGAACAATAAAGTCAGGTATCATTTGTAGGCCATTTTAAACCAAAGATTCTTTAAAATCATTTTTGAGATTGGAAATTATTTAAATCACAAATAGTTTTTAAACCTTTTTGAAAAATGAAGAGAGATCAAAGGAGTGCCATTAGGGTTTGAACGAAATAATACATGACTCTATAACTTATCCGGATATCTGGAATCTTCAAAACTCATGAGTCTTCAGTCTCTAATTATTCTTGAATCTCTATGTCAGCCTCTTGAATCCACTCTTGATACTCTACAGTCTTTTAAATCAACACATATCTAATATCTTGCTCTTTATCCTATATATAACTTGATAAAAACATCAATATCTATATTTTATATGTTGCCATATGGTTGTTGTCATCAAAACAATGTCTAAGATATTAACGCTCTGTTGCTAACAAATTTCCTTATCGCGTAGAACTTTCAAAGTATGAGCCTTGATTTCTTGTGAGCTCTAGGTTCTTTCACGATTTACATTTATAGAACAACATTATGGGATTTTCAACATTCGGAATCATCCATAGCTCAAGCATAAATTTGCGCATCTAGACCGATTCTTTAGCTGCCACATTTACGACGATGTGCTCAATGTCCATTGTTGAATCAGCTCCAATCTCTTGTTTAGAACTTTTCCAATTTTACACTTTACTACTTAACTTAAACATGTAATTCGATTAGATTTACTGCCATCGATATCACTTTATAAGCTCGAACTGTATACCCCTTCACAAGGAGGTCTTTATTCCCATAGACTAGGAATAAGTTTTTAATATTTCGTAAATAAAGAGAAATACAGTTCATATTCATCCAATTTTTTCCTTTAGGGAACGACCGGTATTGTAACGACCCTAATTTTAGTTTAACATTATTTAGGAAATTTAATTAGATATATTAAACAGAATAACATAGTGGGACATGGGGATGAGATTTAATAATTAATTGGGTTAGACCTTAACTAGTTAACGAATACGATTGTTTTAAAAATTTAACACATAAAATGATATATGAGGAGGGAAAAACACTTAAACCCTCATCCCCTCATACATTATCACTTGCACTCATAAACAATCAAAAGAAAAACCTAGAGGGCGGCTATTTCTAAGGGGAAGAAGGGAACAAAATTAAAGGGGTTCGGAATATAAAGCTTAAGGGTAACTAAACACCATTAAATCTCAACTCCAACATCTAAATTAAGGTGAATAATAAGTGAATCATCTTTATTTCTTGTTCTTGAATTCGACTATGGATAGTATCCAAATTATTTTAATAGTTTTTGCTAAGCTATGGATGTATAATCATTGTATGGATAAAATAATGGTTTGGGGAATTTTTATGAAACTATTTAGATCGGTTTTAAGGAAAAAAAAACCTAAGTTTTAATTCAAATGCTTTTGGGTTTGTTGTGTAAAACATTAATTTGGATATATGTTTTTAATTTCATAATTTTTCAAATTAAATTAAATATTTTATAAATTTCCTAAGAAGGAAACAGTGTTTATTTGGGTTTTAATTATTGGAAATAATTATATAATTATTTTAGCTTTAAAATGTTTATATAGGAAAGAAGATGTTAATTCTGGTTTTTAGAGATTTTTAGGGATTGTCCTAATTAATTATGAATTACTATGAATTTATTACGTTAAATAAGAATTTAAATTAATAATTAATTAAGGATATCAATTAATTAAGTTGGTGTTTGTTTTGGGAATAAAAATTTGGTTGCAACAGGTTTGCTAGAAAAAAAATAAGCAAAGTATAGTATTATCTAATAGAAACTTAATAAGAGTTAAAATTTAGTGAAAAGTAATTGCTTTTACTAGAAATAAATTGGTTTTTATGATAACTATAATATTTCCATGTTGCCCATATCAACACGGAACCCCAACAACGTTACTTTAATGGTTACATATGATATCAACTATATTGGATCTAATCTGGTTGGAGTCATAGTATAAAACAGGCGGCATAGAATTGATGATGCCGATATGCAGCATACAGTTAATGTTGATATGGCAATCAGTGAACCAAGGCTACACCGCCTGCCTTCATATCTTTGTTTTAAAATATATATCACATGGTATTAATACCGCTAGTTTTCACCATTGTTTTAAAATGACGCCGCATACCACTGTTCTAATTGTTTTCTATATCAACACTATAGCTTGATGCAGTGATGCCGCAAGTAATATTTTCAATATTAACTGTTTTATAGCGATGATGCCGCTATTACTTGGTTTTAGGATAAGGAAAATTGATATCATGGGTTATCAATGTCAACACTCTAGGCATAGAGCCGAAGTATTATGTTTTACGACATTATAGGATTATTGCCGCAAGTGACTAATTTTCGACGGTAATGCCAAGCAGCATTGATGCTACTGCTTTTTATGTTCAATGAAGGCAAGACTTTGTTTTATGCTAACTAAAAGTATGTTTTAAAGAGGTGAGATAACCTATGGTTTTAAGAAGGTCAATAGCCTTATGATTTAGGCAGTTAGCCACATGATTTATAAAATCAAAATTTTGTTTTCTAACCTTGGATAGAGGTTCAACATTGTATAGCGCGACATGAATGCCGCATATTTTCTTTGTTAATAGTAGTGAGTTATAAGTTTTATTTAACTTTAATCGTTGGGGATATCAATATAGATTGACTTCGACACACTATATTTTTTAGATATTTGACATTGTTGATCGGGGATACTAATGTAATTCATTTTAAAATTTCAATATAGATCATTAGGGTTACAAATGCATATTACATGTGATGTTATAAGTTTAAGGGGGTATAAAGCTTAACTAGGGACACCAATTGATATAAGTTGACCATTTGGGTTAAATATGAATTAAATGGGTAAGTAATGGGTTCATAGTTATCTTAAGAAAACAATGGGATGTATGATATATAGTACACATCATGCTGGAGATGGATAGTCTCTATATGGTTGATGAAGGGTTCATAATCATCCTAGAAAAACTATGGATTGTGTGATTGATAGTCCACATCATTTTAATTAAAAGAAATACGTAAGATGGATAGCAATATAATTTGATAATGAACTGTGGAATGTTTAATGGTAGGGATGGGTAATCCAAATGATAACTGCATCTGAGATGGGCAGTCCACATAAATATAAGACAGATAGTCATTTGAAATTAAGATGAATAGATATATGAAATTAAGATCTGTAGGCTAATGACTTGGGATGTATGGTCCAGTATATGTTACATGATTACACATGCTTATTTATTATGTTCTAACCATTGTGGATGCAGGACCACAATATATAGTTGATATGTTTTTTAAGATACCAGTGAGGGGAAACCTAGTTCCACTTTGCAGTGTGGTCTCACTAGATATCTATTTTGGTTCAAGATGGAAAGTTATCATTTACACCAGACTGTTGTCTAACCCAAAGTTTTTATTTTTCCCCTTAAACTCCCGGTTACTCATTTGAGTAGGTCAGCACTAAGGGTTTCCAGGTTTCTAGTAAGATGAATAAGCTTTCGAAGATGTGTAGGAGGAGATCTAGCTATTTAGGAGTATCTATCTAATCTACTATGTTGTTTGATTTTGTCTGTATGGATGCAATGTCAAGTTATATAATTGTCAAGTGTTAGAACCTGATCAACCAAGGAGGCATCTTCATATGTCACTCTTGGAGTCTTTTGTAATAATTATATTTTCTCTAAATATGGGCGTGCGAATGAGATTATGTAACGAATATGAAATGTTATTTATGAAATGAAATATGAAAGTTTGATATTAAATTGTGTTTAAAATTTTCATAATCATGTACTTCTGATCATCGATACGATTAACATAGCTGCATTTTGTCATCGAAAATTAACATTGTGGGTGACTATAACATCTATAACACTTAGTTTCTGGTCCCAAAGCGGGGGATGTTACAAGTTGATATCAGGGCATAAGTTTACGTAAAACTTAAAAGATTTTTGAAAACATAAGCCTAATTAATCAGAGAATAAGACCGTGGTTTGGAATTATAGTAATGTACTTGTTTTTACTATACACAAGTATGTATTATTCTTTCTCTCTTAGACCATTCTTCTCTATCTTATTAAGGCTCATATGTAGATTATAGGAAAGCAAGATATGAAAGCAAGAAAGGACGGAGTGAATCTTGAAGAGGAAGCACTACAATCAATGAAAATGTTCGACCCAATACCAGAAGGAACCAATGCTAATAGAAAAATGCTAATCAAAACGTAAATGTTAATGTAGGTGTGGGGACTCCACGAGTAGATGTAAGGACTATGTATATGTTCTTCATCAACCCAACGCAAGTTGGAGTAGCTACAGAAGTAGCTAGAGGGAATGCTGTAAGTGTGTGAGAAGTTAATCCTATGGTGCCAGTTGGTAATAACTATGCTAAGCTGAATCAAGATTATACCAGTCTTGAAGGAAAGCCTTTTCTTGGAACTGATGATGCCATTGAAGTGGAAAATTAACCTTTTCATTGCGAAAATATCTTTGTAGAGCTAGGTTCAAATGATGATCAGAAGAGGAGGTTGGCGTTGAGGAAATTGCAAAGAGCTACTTTATACTAGTGGAATGGAGTGATCGTTGGAGTGCTAAAGGAGCAAGTGATTTGGGTTGAATTTTGAAGGAGATTCGAGGAAAGATTCTTTTCTGAAGTAGCCAAGTCAACCTTGGAAATTTATGGAACTGGATCAAGGGAAAATGTTAGTTTTAGAATATGCTATGAAGTTTGATGAGCTGTCCAGATATATATATATATATATATATATATATATATATATATATATATATATATTCCACTATAGATACTACTATTAAGAGGAATGAAAATTTCATGCAAGGGTTGAGGCCGGAGATTGCAAAAGCGACAATACCACACTCCGAGATCCAAGAGATATAGTGGTGGAAATGGATGTAAGGAATGAGGAGATTCTTGTGACTTTTGGAAAAGAAAAGTCGGTGGAAACCTCGAGTTCTCAAATAAGAAGTGGAAGTTTTTCAAGAAGAGAAGCTCAGAATGATGGAGCTACCAAGAAGGAGAAAACAGATAATGTTTGTTATAAGTGTGACAATAATGGGCACTATGCTAGTGATTTTCGATTTGGTGATGGCAAAATGGTTGTGGGAAGGTAGAATGTGAAATGCTTTAACTACGAACAAGTGGGGCATTACAAGAACAAATATCCAGAAGCTGCCAAGGCTAATAAAGGAAAGGTGTTTTCTTTGGAGCCATCTACGTCGACTTTATTGAGAAAGGAAAGTCTGTGATGGAAGGTACACTTTTGATTCATAACATACCAGTTAGACTACAGTTTGATATGGGTGCGTCACATTCTTTTATCCTTAAGGTCACGAATCCAATACGAGGGTATGCAACTATGGGATGAAATGCGACCATCAAGAATTTGAGTTGCTAGATTATATTTTTGCCTGTAGTTTTTTTCTGTTTGAGTTTGTGGGCTTTGGGATTAATTTGGGTATGGATTGATTGAGTAAATATTGATGCTAAGATATTTTACCAAGATAGAAAAATATCATTAAGACACCCTGATAGTAGTGACCGAATCATATACTCAGTTGAGTATTTTAATTCAGAAGTTTGTGCTTTATTGGATGCAATGGAAGTAGAATACGGAGTAAATTGAGTTTATATTGTAAAATAATTTTCAGATGTTTTAAAGCCTATTACAGGACTACCACCAAAATGAGCTATTGAGTTTTGAATAGATCTTATACCTAGAGCTGAACCCATGAGTAGACCACCTAGTAGAATGACACCTACCGAGATGTAGGAGTTAAAGGTGCAGCCAGTGGACATAGAAGGAATGAATTTCAATAGACCCAGCCGTTCACCTTGGGTAGCGACTGCGGTGTTCATGAAGAAACCGAATGAGTCATTGAGATTATGTATCAATTATCGTAAGTTTAATGGAAAGACGGTAAAGAATAGATATCCTTTATCGAGAATTGATGATTTATTTGATCAATTGAGTGGAGCCAAAGTATTTTTCTAATTGGATTTGGCGATAGGTTTCCATCAATTGTGGGCGACGGAGGACGGTATAGTAATATCATTTGGATTAACTTATGCGTCTGCTTTATTTTATGACCCAATGATCTAAATTTTTCGATAGTACTTTGATAGGTTCTTATTGGTGTTTATTGATGATATTTTGATATATTCTAAGGATAAAAGAGATCATAAGATTCATCTTAGAGTAGTGCGTGAAATGTTGATGCAACGTCAACTAAAAGCGAATTTTTCAAAGTGTCATTTCTAGAAAAAAGAAGTGAAGATTTTGGTCATGTAGTTTTAGAAAAAGGTTATCGGTATATCCAGCTAAGATCGAAGCCGTTAATAATTGAAAGAGACCCAATGGTGATCGAGAGAAGTATTTTTCTTAGATTAGTTGGCTATTACCGAAGATTTATCAAGGACTTCTCGTAGATAGCAGCACCCCTTACTAAACTAACTAGAAAGGACATAAAGTTCATTTGGTGCGATAAATGTGAGTAAACATACCTTAAGTTAAAGCTTTTGTTGACTAATGGGCTTGTGTTAGTTGTTCTGGATGGGAATCGGGATTTAATGGTGTATACAGATGCATATTGAACAAGATTAAGAGTTGTGTTAATGCAAAGGGGTAAAGTAATTGTCTATGCTTCTTAATAGCTCAAAACGCATGAAGTTAGATATCTGACTCATGATTAGGAGTTGGCAGTGGTGATTTTCGCATTGAAAGTGTGGGGACTGCCTATTAAGAGAAAGGTTCGAGTTATATACAGATCATAAGTCTTTGATTTTTTCTCTCAGAAAGAGTTAAATATGAGACAATAGAGGTGGCTGTAGTTTTTAGCATCATATGATTTTGGTATTGCGTATAAGCCAGGGAAATGAAACAAAATAGCAGATGAACTTAGCAACAAACATCAGAATGTTTAATTTGCTATGTTGGTAGAATGGAGAGATTTAGAGGCGTTAAATACATGTAGTGTGTAGTTAAGATTGACTGCTAGTTCTAGTCAAAATACTGCCTTGTTGTCTTACTTGGAAGATCGACCAGTATTGATCGAAACGATTGCTTCTATGCAAAGAGATGACCATTAGTAGTCGAAAAAATTAGAAGGTGGAAGGTGGAACTGGGATTGATGATTTAAAAGATTTCAGTCTTGACTAGAGGGGATGGTTAAGAAAAAAGGTGCGATTGTGTGTTCCAGATATTAGCGATCTAAGGAAGGAAGTTCTTATGGAGTGTCATCGATCAAAGTTTACTATAATTCCTGGAGGAACTAAGATGTATCAGGATATAAAACGAAGTTTCTTCCGGTAAGGCATAAAAAAGGATGTAGGCTTATGGGTAAAGCAATGTGCAAATTGCCAGTAGGTAAAAGTCGAATATTAGAGCCGAGCAGATTGCTTCAACCTTTAGACATACCAGTTTGGAAGTAGGATTTAATATCTATGTATTTTATTAATGGGTGTCCAAGGTCAAATAGGGAAATTGAAAGTATTTAGGTCATAACGGATAGATTTAAAGAAGAGTTCACACTTCATTCCTGTTAAGAAGTGTTAGATACCAAGCTTAAGATGAGTACCTCTTATCACCCACAGATGGATGGACAGATAGAGAGAGTCAATAAGGTACTTGAAGATTTGCCGAGAGCTTGCGTATTGGATTTTGGCAGGTCATGGGAAGACTATTTGAACTTAGTTGAGTTTTCCCATAATAATAATTATCGGACTAATATAGGAATGGAGCCTTTCAAACTTTGTATGTAAGGCCGTGCAAATCACCAATATATCGGTTAGAGATTAAAGGCAGATTGGTCCTTGGTCCATATATAACAAGAGAAGCCACAAAGAAGATTGAGTTAAACAGAGTTAGGATGAGGGAAGCTCAGTCTAGGCAAAAGAGTTACATAGAAAAGAGGTGTAAAGGTTTAGAATTCTCAGTTGGAGATCATGTTTTCATTAAAGAATCACTGATGAAGGGTATGGTACGATTTGGAAAGTCAGGGAAATTGGCGCCGAGATTTGTTGCACCGTTCCTTATCATGGAAAGGATCAAGAAACTCACATACCGGATATAGTTATCTAGTAGTTTGGCAGGAGTCCATGATGTTTTTCACGTTTCTCATCTTTGAAAGTATATGCATGATCCAAAGACTAATATTGCTCCGAATGCATTAGACGATCTAGAAGTAGAACCAGATCTGACTTTTATTAGGCAACCGGTTTGTGTTGTAGCGAGAGATAAAAAGAAGTTAAGGAACAAAACAGTCAGATTGGTGAAAATCCAATGGAGTGACAACAAGAAAGAATGTACTTGGGAGACAGAGGACATGATTATGGATACTTATCCTGAGTTGTTATGTGGTAGGTTCTATATTTGATATACATATAGACTTTATAGTTGGTAGGTTATAATAGCATTGTTTTCATGTTTGATATGTTTGTTATGTAGTCATTACCGACCTCTGAGGATGAAATTCTTTAAGGAGGGGAGCACATAACACCCCTAATTTAGTTTAACATTATTTATGAAAATCAATTGGATAGATTAAATATAATAATGTAGTGAGATATGGGGATAAGATTTGATAATTATTTGGTGTAGGCCATAACTAATCAACTAGTAAGATTTTTTTTTAAAAAAAAACATAAAAGGATATACGAGGAGGGAAAATCCTTAAACCCTCACCTTCTCATACATTCTCACTTATACTCATAAACAATAAAAAGAAAAACCTAGAGACCGGCCATTTCTATGGGGAAGATGAAAACAAAATCTAAAGGGATTTAAAAGATAAATCTTAGAGAAAACTAAATGCCATCAAATATCATCTCCAACATCTAAATTAGTTTGATAATTTGTGCCAAATTATGGAGGTGTAATCATTGTTTGGAAGGAATAATGATTTGTGGAATTTTTATGAAATTATTTAGATCGATTTTAAGGAAAATAAAACCTAAGTTTCTAATCTTCAAATACTTTGATTTTCGGGTATGTTGTGTAAAACATTAATTTGGAGATGAATTTTGAAATTCATAATATTTCAAGTTAAATGAAATATTTTATGAATTTCCTAAGGAAGAAATAATCTTTATTCTTGCTTTAATTATTAAAAATAATTATATATTTATTTTGGCCTTGAAATTTTTATATGAGAAAGAAAATGTTATTTTTGATTTTTAGAGTTTTTTTAAAGATTTTTCCCAACTAATTATGAATTACTATGAATTTATTATGTTAGATAAGCATTTAAATTAATAATTATTAAGGATATTAATTAATTAAGTCGGCGTATGTTTTGAGAACGAAAAATTGGTTGCGGTAGGTTTTCTGGATAAATTTGGGTAAAGTGCAGTATCATCTAATAGAAATTTGATAAGAGTTAAAATTTGGTGACAAGTAATTTCTTTTAGTAGAAATAAATCAGTTTTAACATAACTACGATGTTGCCATATTGCCCATATCAATGCCAAACCCTGGCGACATCAATTTGAATGGATACATATGATATCAAATATGTTAGTATAGAATGGATCTATTCTAATTAGAGTCATAGTATAAAACATGCGGCATAGAGTTGATGCCGATATGCAACATAGAATTAATGTCCATACGACAATCACGTAGTGAACCAAGGCTACACCGCCCTTCTTCATTTCTTTGTTTTAAAATATATTTCGCACAATACTGATACGTCTAGTTTTCACCATTGTTTTAAATGATGCCGCATACCACTATTTCTGTTGTTTTTTATATCAACACCATAGCTTGAGACAGTGATGCCGCAAGTAATATTTTTGATATTAACTATTCTATGGTGATGATGCCGCTATTATTTGGTTTTCGTATGAAGAAAATTTATATCGTGGGTTTTCAATGCCGACACCGTATGTTTTACGACAGAGAACCGAAGTACTAAGTTTTCGACGATAATGCCAAAGAGCATTGATGCTGCTTCCTTTTATTTTCAATGCCGACGAGGCTTTGCTTTATACTAACTAAAGGTATGTTTTAAAGAGGCGAGGTAGCCTATGGTTTTAAGAAGATCAACAACCTTATGATTTCGGCAGTTAGCTCATGATTTATAAAATCAAGTTTTTGTTTTCTAACCTTGGATAGAGGTTCGACATTGTATTGTGTGTCATGAATGCCGCATAGTTTCTGTACTAACATCAACGTGTCATAAGTTTTATTTAACATTGATCATTGGGGATAACAATGTGTATTAACTTCAACATGCTATATGTTTTAGAAATTTGACATTGCTCATAGGGGATACCAATGTATTTCAAATTTTGACATAGATCATTGGGGATATCAATGCATATTATATGAGGTGCTATCAGTTTAAGGGGTACACAAACTAATTGGGGAAAGTAATAGACATAGATTGACCATTTAGGGGAAACTAATAGACATAGGTTGACCATTTGGGTTAAACAAGAATTAAATGGATATGTGATGGATTCATAGTTAACCTAGGAAAACTATGGGATGTGTGATGGATAATCCACATCTTGTCGGAAATGAATAGTCTCTATATGGTTGATAAAGGGTTCACAGTCATCCTTGGGAAAATATGGTGTATGTAATGGATAATCCACATTATTTTAATTAAATGAAATATGTGAGATGGATAGTCCATATAACTTTGATAATGAAACCATGTGCATTAGATAGTCCGTATGGTAGGTGATGGGTAATCCAAATAATAATTATATGTGAGATGGGTAGTCCACATAAATATAAGACCGGTAGCCATTTGAAATTAAGACAGATTGTCAGATGAAATTAAGGCGGATAGTTTAATGAATTGGGATGGGTGGTCCAATATGTGTTGCATGGTGGCAAATGCTTATTTTCTATGTTCTAACCATCGTGGATGCAGGAGCATAGTATATGGTTGACATGTTTTAGTTAAGATACTAGTGAGCGGAAAACCCATTCCGCTTAATGGCGTGGTCTCACTAGATATCTATTTTTATTCGAGATGGTAGGTTAATATTCACACCAAACTATTTGTCTGACCTAAAGTTTTTGTTTTTCCCCTTAAAATCTCGGGTACTCATCTTTCTAGGTCGGGAGTAAGGGTTTCTAGGTTTCCAATAAGACGAATAAGCTTTTAAAGACGTGCATGAGGCAATCTAGCTATTTAGGAGTTCCTATCTAATCCGCTATGTTGTTTGATTTTGTTTGTAGGGATGCAATGACAAGTTATATAATTGCCAAGTGTTAGACTCTAATCAACCATAGGGGATCTTCATATGTCGCTCTTGGAGTGTCTTGTAATAATTATATTATCTCTGAACATAGACTTGCGAAAATGGGATTATGAAATGAATATGAAATGTTATTTATGAAATGAAATGTGAAAGTTTGCTACTAAATTGGGTTAAAAATTTTTCATATTCATGTGCTTCTGATTACCAATATGATTAACATAGCCGTATTTTGTCTTTAGAATTTAAGACCATGGATGGTTGCAGCATCTATAGCACTTAGTTTCGGGCCTCAAAGTTGGGGATCTTATAGGTATTGACTTATGCATCCAAATGCATAAATCACATCTAATCTCAAAAGTAGCATAGCTTACATAATATATTTGATTGCAGATGCATATGATATCATTTTGATATGCTCTTTTTCATCATCAGTACGACAAGCATCCTTATTAGAAATGATTGATTCTTGATTGCGTCGAAACATTTATGCACTTGGAATTCTCCATAGCAAACCATTTTAGTATAATGTCTATGTACAAGGATTAGGATAATAATTTATGAAGAAGTTCTTGGGTAACCAAGCTTTCATCATTGTAATAACGGAGCAAATCATTGACATAAAGGACAATAAACACTATAGATCTGTCTTTCTTTTTTCGGTATATGCACGATTCTCCCATGTTATGATAAAAGCCAAACTGTCTAATAACTTTATCAAAACACTTTCTCATAAAGCTTGTTTAAGATCATTTATTGATCTTAATAATTATAAGTGTTTCATAAGCTTCCACTGACGTTAAAAACCTAGGACTACAATATGCAAACCATCTCTTTTAAATCATTGTTTAGAAATGTCGTTATCACATCCATTTTGAAAAAAGGCACTCAAGTTTATTTTATATTATTTTTTGGAAACTCTGTTTATTCACAATTGAGCCAACTCAAGATTATCATTAGTATTTTTTCAAATAAAACATGTGAGAGGGAATATGGTGATTGATGTGATAACCTAATCTATGCTATAGCAGAATGGATCCTAAGATTAATTTATACTAGAGGAGGGTTAATAGTATATTTGAACTTTTTATCATTATACTTGCAGATTTTAAACTTTATCACAGATTATTTAAATATGAATAGATAGTATAATCACAGAAAATTTTAATAACAATAAGAAAATGTAGTAAAAGTAACGGGAAAGAAAACACCAAGAATTTTATACTGGTTCGGATTCTCGATCCAACTTCCAGCCATGTACCCCGTAAAAAAATTTCACTAATCACGTCTTTACTTCCAATCTGGTGGAAATAATACCTTTTACACTTAACTTTGACTTTGATGGTAAGGACACCTACTAGAATTTGACTTAGGTAACCAACACACTCTTTAGAATTTGGCTTAGGTAACCAGAACATCTAACTTGTCCTTTACTCGGGATGCAGGATAACTCCCTTTACGATTTCATCTTAACTTTCACTTGGGTGGTTAAGATAACAATTTTCAAATAACAGTGAACTACAAGAAATCGATCTTTTTATCTCAAGTAATTTATTGATATAATCTCCTTCAAATCTTTAGTAGTTAAATATCTTTGTATTTAAGTGGAATTGAGTGGAGATCAAAGAGTTAACAATGTAGAATAGAATTGAATCTTCTACGATCTTTTGTATGAGCATAGAGAGAGATTTGAGTCAAAAATTGGCAGTACTTCATTGAAATGCCAAAGAAAGTGAGTGAGAAAAGAGAGATGAAGAGAATAAATAGAATTTATATGTATTTCAAAATCAAAGGCCCGTCGATAGACGTTGAAGAGTTGCGTCCATTCGTGGAAGGATGGCACCAAAAGTTGCTCTTTTTGAAATCTTAAGAAACATCTCAACAGTCTATATGTTGACATAAAAAATGATATGTCGATATATATATATATATATATGTGTGTGTGTGTGTGTGTGTGTGTGTGTGTGTGTGTGTGTGTGTGTATCTGTGTGTGTGTTCAAAACCACTTGCAAAATGTTTTAAACTGCATTTCTTTATAAAAACTCTATTAAAATGATTTTATAAATGAATTAAATATTTCCTTTTTAATAAAAACATGCTAAAAATAATTTTCGAAGTTAAAATAATCGAAGATACAATACTACTCAGGTCTTTAACATTTATTTTAAGACTTAATACAATACTAATACACATGTCGTGAGATCTTTGTGCTTTTGTTCTTGAATTCTTTGGAACTCATGAGTCTTCACGTATACCTTGATCAATTCATCATGTCTTAGTTTACTCTTGTTTATTACTGATCAGCTCTTCAAGCTCTCATTCAATCAGCACTTGTATTAATCTATTTAATATTTCTGATATGCTGCACAATACACTATATAACCCAAGAAAACATCAGTAACAATATTTATATGATTGTTGTCATCAAAATCATTATCTTGGGTATTAACAAAATGAGTTCTTAGTGAGCACACTTCATATTACGTGTAAGAAAGAGAGATTGAGGCATGATAAGATAGAAAGTCATAAAATTATAATGTACTAAACATTTTTAATTTATTATTGAGTTCTCAATTATATCATTTAGATTTATTTTAATATTTTTGTATACTACCATTTAGATAAATTTCAGTTTCTATTTCCAATATGAACAATTTAGGTTATTGTTGTTCCTTTAAAAATAATAAGATTAATTTACGAAGCAATGCAAACATTGTGGGGATTTAATCCCTCAACATCTTTAATTACTTACTTTTTTTATTTTAGTACTGTTAGATTTTAGTGATACGATATTTCATATTTAAGTAGATTTTGAAG
Source organism: Allium cepa (assembly GCA_030765085.1). Taxonomy (NCBI): domain Eukaryota; kingdom Viridiplantae; phylum Streptophyta; class Magnoliopsida; order Asparagales; family Amaryllidaceae; genus Allium; species Allium cepa. The sequence goes on along the minus strand of CM060932.1, from coordinate 507,759,433 downwards.
ATATTTGAGTCAATATGAAATTATGACTTAAATATATTGCCTCTTTTATGTATTTTTTATTTATTTTGAAGAGTGATTAATTGCCTCTTTTATTGCATTAAAGAAGACAAAGAATTATCTTTATGGGAATGATTTATTTTGATACGTGGAGGTATATCAGTCAATACCTTAATTAACCGATTAGAGAATGCATTTGATTAAAGTTATTATAAATAAACATGTACAAGGTTCATGATAATTATGTAGGAAAAAAATTATTTTCTAGGGTTTTAGGAATTAAGATGTCTTCTCAATTTTTTGGCTTTCTTTTGCAATCTTTTGGTGAATTATTGATGGTCTTGTTTAGAGAAATTTTTGCGTTTTTATCTTCACTTCGTATATGTTTTAAAATTTGTGTAGAGATCCTAGAAAAGGCCTAACAATTCGTATTGATATCTACTACACAATTTATTGATATCTACTACACATTTTTTTTAAAGAGATTCTGATTAGGGGGAATATATTTGTGGAAAAAATTAATAGGAGAAATTGGGGGTTATGGAAGAGGAAGATGGATGATTTTCTATACCTCAATGATCTTCACCAACCATTAGAGAATAAAGGAAAAAACCTAGTAATGTATTTAAGGCAAGGTGGGAAACTTTAGATAGGAAGGCTAGAGTGGCTCTCTTTGTTTTCTAGGGAATATGGTGTTTCATATTGTTGCTAATGAAACATCTTCTTTTTTAATTTGGAAGAAATTTATGCAAAGTACTCCAAAACAAATAAGGCTATTCGTACGAGAAAACTAGTAAATTTTAAGCTTAAGGAAAGTAGGCCAATTGGAGAGCATCTTAATGATTTTCGAGTAATTGTAAACCAACTGATGGTCATGAATTACAAGATGGATGATGAGATGTAAGTTTTGAAATTGATAGATTCAATACAGGAGAATTGCGAAATGTTTATGGTTGCATTGAATAACTCAAATGCGAATAAAGTTGTTTCGATGGGTTCAATAGTCAGTAGTCTGCTTAATGAGGAGATGTAGAGGAGGAACTCAATGTAAGGAAAGAATAAGGAGAAAAAGGAAATTGGAAATCTGATTGAAGATTTCTATCTTGAAAGTAGGGGTATCCATCCAAATATGGAAGGACGATCAAATAGATCGAACCTGAAAAGAGATTTCATGTGCTATTACAATGATAAACCTGGAAATCAGTTGAGTTTTTGCAATAAGCTTAAAAATGACAAGAGAAGATAAAGGCATTGGAAGAAGATCAAAATAAACAAAATGATAATAGTGAGTGGGAGGTGCATTTTAGTGAGAAATCCGAAGACAACCTTCTATGCATGGATAAAGGCAAAAGAAAAAATTAGACGCTTGATTTGGGTGCTTATTTCCAATATGCAATCAAAAGGAACCATTTATTGATTATGAAGAGCAAAATAATAATGTAAAATAAGCTAATTGTGGAGATCAAGATGTTAAGGGTGTAGGTTCGATTAAATTGAAGATGAATGATAAAAGAACGTTGAAGCTTACAGGAGTTAGGTGCATCCATGAAATTACAAAGAATCTTGTTTCAGTAGGACAGTTGGAGATAAAAGAATGTAACTTTTCGACTCGAAGTGGAGTCAGAAGGGTTAGGAAGGGTAAAAGAGAGACTTTGCATGCAAAAGTGGGAAGCAACAATGTATAAAAGTTGCATGGAAAAAAGGTAAAGAATGAAGAAACTTCTCAAAGTGGTGTTGGAGAGGCAAATTTGCTAGAATCAAGGTGGAGCCAACAAAGGAAATCCGCAAAGACCTCATGGAGGCCTTTGTGATTTTACAAGCCGTTATCATTTGTTGATGATATGCATGTTCAATTGGGGGGCATGCATACTTTAGTGGTTTGGAGGTTGGTTAAGTTTTTTTTGATGGAGACATTCATTTTCATTGTGATATTAGGGATTGTTTGAAGTATGAGGATGTATGTGGAGTTGGTAGGTTCATATGGGAATATCGTATCAATGTGGAGATTGTTAGATTTTGATGATAAAATATTCCATATTTAAGTATATTTTGGAGGTATTTGAATCAAGGTGGAGTTTTAACTCAAATAAATTATCTCTTTTATGGATTCTGAAGTGTGATTAAGTGCATCTTTTATGGTAATAAAGAAGGCAAGGACTTATCTACATAAGAATGATTTATTTTGGTAGATGGAAGTATATAAGTCAATTCCTTAATTAGCCGATAAGAGAATGCATTTTATCAAAGTGGTTATAAGTAAACGTGTACAAGTTCATTAGACGGTGTGGGAAAAGTTTATTTTTCTAGGGTTTTGGGGATTGAGATATTTTCTCAATTTTTAGGACTTTTCGTAAACTTTTGACGAATCAGTAAAGGTTTTAGACTCAAATACTTTATTGGTATCTTAAGTGACTTAAAGGCTAAAAGTTTTATGAACTCACACTAAAGAAATCTTTTTTAAGATAGGAACTGCAACAATTTTTTGAGGATGTTGATTGAAGGGGGAAATAAAGTATGAACTGTTGTCTTTAAAGATGAATTGTTAACTTTAATTCAACAACAGTTACTTCTTCGGACAATATATAGATTTTCTTTCCTTTCATTGAATAAGAAGTAAATCAGGAGCATAATAAGACAATGTTAACAAAATTCTCTTCAAGTTAAGGTTAATGTTTTAGAGAAAAAAAAACTCAACGGCCAAAGGTGCAATATCATTAATGAGATCCAGTTGAAAAGAAAGAAATATTATTCAGGATAACTATCTAGTACTTCTACACAAAGGTAACTAATAAATTAACGGAGATGATTCAACCAACTTACATCAATCTCTACAAGATATAAATATATAGTATAATTCTATACAAGACAATAAAGTTTTAGATATTCCTCCATAAATCAAGGTAAGAAGCCTATCGGTTATGAATGGTTATTCAAAAACAAGTGGGATTCAACAGATAACATTAAAATATAAAATATTTCTCTTATATAAAAGACTATTCTCTAAAGGAATCCAATAATTTTAATAAGCCTTTATCTTCGGTTTACTGAAAGACTCCTTATAATAATTTTAGGGCTTGTTGCAAATTTTGGTTTTTAGCAATATTAGATGGATATTAAATCCGTGTTTCTAAACAAAACTAAACAAAATCCACTTTTGAACTCAGTTAAATTTCTCGCCAATGGTACCATAATTTTCACCATGTTACCAATTCATTCGATTATAAAACAAAAAATACGAATAATATGAGTATCATAAGTTCCAATAGAGTAGTTTTTATGCTTAATCGCACAAGTTAACATATATTGCTTTCTAGTATTATTAAGCTATATTACATGAAACCAAGATATTTATTTGATTTTTTTAAAATAAAAATACATTAATGGTAACTCTTATGTATGAGGGGTTCAAATACACTATATTATCATTTATAAGATAACATTTGGATTGTCACAAAAGCGCTATGCAGATAAGTTCTGTAAAAAAAGATTTGATATGTAATCAATGAATTAGTTGATTCCCTCTTTTTAAAAGAGACAAATTTTTCTCTTATATAGTGTCACAAGAACATCCTTGAATCTTAAAAAATTCAAAAGATTCCTCATGAATTTGTGATTAAGAGTCTAATGCAAACTAAGGCATGCGCATTCGGATTTCGGATATCGTGTGTATTATTGATTTGTTTGGCATATATTTTACCGACTTTGAAAGTAGATCATTGGTTAGTGACCAAAATGGTATGAAATATCTCTAAGAAACAATAAGGTTATATGCTTATAAATAAAAGATCAGAACGGATAGTGATCACAAAGCATTATAGTCGAAATTTATTAGATGCCAGAGAGGAAAAAATCCACTTCAGACTGCAATATATTTTTATTGGTGGAGCTATACTAGGAAATTGTCATATATATAGACACGTATAGCCCCATCCACTATGGAATCAATGTTTTCTTACAACTATTAGGCATCCGATGATGGAAAATGATTGCAAAATATTGTAATAAACTTGTGGAATATTAAAAAAGAAGACATGCACTGTTGTCCAAGTGGTTAATTGATTCGGCTTTGGTGCAAAAGGTCATAAGTTCGAAACTTGCTTTCGAACGTTTATTGATATGGGATATGTTGTCCCAATGATTTGTTGTATATAAAGTATCATTTCAAAAAAAAATATTAAAAAAGAAATAGAATGATCATTAAACTAATATTGTGATAAGAAACAATAATATTATTTTTCAATGAGGGAAGAGTGCGAAATATATTGTAATTTATAAAGCATAGTAGGCAAACTCCACGATAACGGATCCACTAACAAATGGACTGTCACATAAGGTCTTTCATGAGCATGTTGCTCAAATGATTGTACCTTTTATGTAAAGATAATTTAGTTCAGGAGAAGTTTGTATTTGATATTATTGTATGACACATTGCTTTATTCTTTGATAATGGATATATTAAGTGCTTTCTTCCTATCAAAAATAGAATAACAAAATTTTCTTAATACTCTATTTTCTTCAAATATTAAATGTTTTGACCTTATTAAAATAGGACCAGTTGGAAATAGATAAGTATAGATCACATTTTTATGTAATTTCCGTGCAATGCATCCATGATTGATCTGTTATTTGATTGTACCGATATATGTAACCATTGATGGGTTTAATTATGACAAGGGTAACAAAGGTTGCTTTGATCCTTTATCAATACTATAACGACCCAAAATTTTGAGCAACTCATATTTAAATATCTGAATTACTTAAATATTTGAATCTTGGATTTAATACGATTAAATTGATTTAATAACCTTGTTAACTATAACAACCCAAAATTTCACTGCTTTGATTTGCGAATATTTAATTAATTTTAAAAATTTTATATTAAAAATAAAACTCGTTTGAATAGTAAATAATGATGGTGAAATATTTTTCAAAATTAGTATACAAAAGTATTTAGTTCAAAGAAAATCCCAAAAATATGAATGAAATTCGTTTTTCGAATTTTCCACTTTTCATCGGCTAAAAGTTTTCAAAAATGGAGTAATCAAAATAGCATAATTATATACACATTCATTTAGGAATAAATTAGTATATGTATGCATTCATATATGCATTAGTTAAGTGTATATGTGTGTGTGTCTGTATATATATACACTTAAGATAATATAATATAAAATTATATAAAAGTAAACATCACATCATAGAAACATGTTTAAACATTAAGTACATGCATTTATGGCATGTTGGCTTTGATTAAAAGGGGAAGGAGGCTATAGTGCTGTGAGTACATTGGGAGGGAGGCTTGGTGATGAGGTGGAAGCCTATGAATGGAAGGCAAAGGATGAGGGTATAGTGGTAATTTTCTTTATGCATTTTATATAGAAGCTTTTTTTCCATTTTAGTTTTCCATTTTCTTTTCACTTTTTCTCTTTTTCAAAACTCTTCATCTTCCTAAAAGATTTTCCAAACCTTTTAATGGCTTTGATTCATAAATTTTTTCTAAAAAAAAATCCAATTTTTATCTTTTAAAATGATTTCAAACTTGTTTAATCTCCTCCTTTTCATTTTAAAAACTTTTCAATTTTCCTCCTTCTTCATTTGGCCATAACTTCCTCTATAATACTCCAAATCTAGATTTCTTTTTTTAAACGATAAAGGATTCTACTGGCTACAACTTTCATTTACACCACGTTTTTAAATTTCAAATATGTTTGGGTCAAAAATGCATTTTTTCTAACTCATTTTCGGACCTATATTATTGTGGTCGAAAATACCACTCCTCTTTTGACCATATCTCCTTTAAAACAAATCGAAATCAAGTAATCCGTTTTCCGAAAGAGAAAACAATTTTCAAGAACTTTTCTTTCGACCACATTTTAAAATTCTGAAAGTAATATGGCCAAAAATCGAGGAAAAGATGACCCATTTTCATGTTTAGTATGGTTTTCCAAGCTTTACAAGTTCTAAAGCATTTTAAGTTTTCAAAATTTTTGGGTGAGTAAACTTTTAATTTTCAAAAAGATGTTTCCTTTGCTTATATGATGGTATTCATATATGATGTTAATGTTTAGATTATGATACGGTTTGGATGCATATGTTTGTGACTGTTTGTGTTTAGCATTAGACTTGAATCAATGGACTAAAGTGATGTATTTGGTGTTAAAGTTGTGATCTTGTTTATGTGGTAGCCATAAAAATGGTGTGTGGTGCAAACATGTGTATATGGTGCATGCTAGATAGCATCTTGTTTGTATTAGTGATATGGAATTTCTTATAGAAACTATAGGTAAATAGTTTGAAATCAAATAAGTTTTCAAACTTTGTTTTTCTTATGTTTGAAAGAATAAGTTTTTAAGGTGAAGCTTAAAAAGGAAAGATAAAAACAAGCTGAGATTACGGGTACCCATAGCGATGGTCGCTATGGATGAAGTTTCGCTTAAAAATCTGATTTTTGCAAAATTTGATTTTATTAACATAAAATATTTTGCAAAATTTGATTTTATTAACTATGACTAAGTAAAGATTAGTTTTTAATTAATTATCTTTTAAATAAAAGATTAATTTTAATTAATTACTAATTAAGTAAGATTAATTTTTAATTAAATATAATTTAAGTATTTGATTTATTTTAATTAATTATTAATTAAGTACAAGATTAAGTATGTAAATAAATTAATTATTTAATCATTTTTAATTAATTAAGGATTTAATTTAAAGTAAATTATTTATTTAAAGTTTAATTTATTATTTAAGTATAATTAAAGTTTATTTATTTAATTAAATAAGATTAATTAATATTTAATTATTAATGAGGATTTAGATTGTTATTTAATAATTAATAAAGGTAAATTAAGGTTTGAATTATTTATATAATAGTTAATTTTTATTTAATTAGTTATTAAAGGTTTAATTATTTGTTAATTTATAATTAACTTAAGTTCAAATTTAGTAAAGATTTAATTAAGATTTAATAAAGGGTTTAACTTGTAAGTGATTATTTTAAAAGAGGTTTAAGTTTAAAATTGCTTTGTTTACCCAAGAATCAATTTGTTTAAAAGAGAACTTTCTTTTACAAAGGATAATGTTGAATAAGAGAAATTCAAAAGTCAATACAATAAGCAGCCAACCTCTATGAATGAGTTATGTAAATTATTGATTGTGTGGACATCTAATAGTAGAATAAATCTCTGTTATGCCATAATTTAAGTGAATTGATTGTTGTGGACATAGATTAGTAGAATAATTCTCATTTTGCTATTAGCTAGTTGTTTGATTGTATGTACATATGAATTAGCATAATAAACCCTTGTTCTGCTATAAGTTAATTATTTGATTGTTGGACATTTATTTAGCATGATAAATCACAATCCTACTATTGTGTTATTTGGATATGTATATGCCAGTTAGTTTATACTGACATATTAATTCCTGATTTGGATATGAAGTGTATTTACGTATATGTTGACTTATGTAAATAAATTATTGAATGACCTAAAAGTGAAATTATAATTAAATGGTAACTTAAATAAGTACCAATGCAATTGCTAAGCTCTTTTGAATTTATAAAGTATGGCTTGGAATTTAAGTAAATTCTTTAATCAGTTTGGTTTTAAAGTTTATAAATGATTTTCAAGTTGTATAATTATTTAACAAAGGTATTTATAAACAATAACTTGTTTGAAAAACGGGTTTACTAAATAAAATGGTTTATTAAAGTGATTTTAAAAGGATGTTTGTATATGCTATTTTGTAAAGGATTTTCTTTAACAAGATTTATCAAAGATTTTAAAAATAGTGAAATAATTTATTAATGATTTTAGAGATTTGTAAAGAGGCTTTATAAATTAACATAGAGATTTAAAAAATTGAATTAAAAAATTATTTTGGAAATTTATTAAGTGATTTGAAATATCAAGTGGGCTTTTAAAAAGGAGCTTCTTATAAATGATAAGTGGGTTAGTTTATGAGAAGTAATGTTTAAAAGGGGATTTGTTTGGTCCTTTAATACGGAATTTGGAAAGAGGAAATCTTTATAAAGTTTTATAAATACTTATATCGATAAGATAAGCATTTGATTTTGTTTTCTAAATATTGAAATAAAATGTTTTGGGTAGTATACTTCCACATTAGATAAGTATATAAATGTTTTCCAAGTATATAAGGGATGTAAGTGGTTTTGGAAATAGTGTTTTGTAAAAGATCTTTTGATCGAATGTTTATAAAGTGATTTTGATTAATGAAAGATTAATTAATAAGGTTTAGTGGATCGCATATGTAATTAGATCAACGTTGAATGATTTTTTATTTGATAGTCAAATAACTGACAATCAAATCTGGACTAAAACATAACTTTGGAAATATCCTGGAGAAACACGTAAGTTATATGGAACATTCATACGCAATGATGTTGTACTGTGCATATAAATCTCATTTCGTTCTTCTAGGATAAAGGATAAGGAAATCCATCCACAAACGATTAGGAGATAAACTCCACTCTTATTGTTTGTCTACTTATTTCCCAAAGAATCAGGGTTGAGTTTACCGTAATTTATCGAAAGTTGTTTCGTAGAGGCCAGGATCGGAAATGTTATCCGAATACCACTTCGATCCAACTCTAGCATTTTGAAGTGAAGACATCTAGAAGAGTATGGGATCGAAGACAGAGCCATTGAAGTGCAAGGGTTGCTTGCTATTAATTCTGAGTATTATTCCAAAGTGAATGTAGTAGAAGTAGTCCCTTCGGTTTGTCCTTAACCTGGACAACTCGTATGGATGAATGCTGGCACTGCATTGCTGTTTAGAAGGAAGTGTTAGCATTCCGAGTGGGATTGCTATTCTAAATAGTAAAGATGTAGCCTCTAGCCACATCAACTGGGAATGACTAAAACATGGGAGATACAGTAGGGCCCTGTGGGTTGCACCCATTAGGATATGTCGTCATCAAATCTAGAATCAATATTTGACCCATTTTTTACACTTCGATATGGTTGCTGATCCCAGCCATGGTGGTGATGTATTTGGTACTATCCAACAAGGGGTAGACTAGTCCTTTGTTGGCAGAGAATCCAAGCGAGATTCTCGATGTGTTAATCTAGAGATGCGCTGTGGTGGATGGTACCCCAATAGCCTAGTCATTGTATGAAATCCATTCTCCAATAAGTGCCATACGTTTTTAGTTGTGCCCAAATATGTTGGGATTTGATAGCAAGCATTTCGACTATTTTATATTTTTACTTTGAACCTTTAATCATTATCATAATATAACTGGATTTTATATAAAACGTTTTTATGTTATCTTATGGTAAAATCCTGTCCGTATTTGTGTGCAGCATGGTCTTACGAGATACCCTTGATTTTAAAAGTGTTTTAAAAGTAACGATTCAATTGTTTGAGTTAACTCACATTAGATCCATGTCTAACCTGGAGTTTTTATTTTCTTTTCCTAAACTCTTGGGTGCTCAAACTTTTATTGGCAGCCAAGTAATTCATATTTTCCTTCGAATGCATTTTGCATGAGCTTGGAGAAGGTGGCTTCATCGATAACTAGAGCTAATAACATTGATTCAATTGGAATTGACATAATAGGAATATTTCGTATATTAAGGAGGATTCCTCGAATACCTAAAATAGAGATGATCATAGAAAATGTAAAAAATTTGATAGGATCTGTATCTGAAACGTGGTTATATTGTTTCTATTGTATTATATGTATCTTTTATCATTTAGGTAGGGACAAGCTATTATAACTGTCCAAGGGTAGAATTGTATTAGTATGACTCTGATGCATCATTTTTGAAATGACTTTATAAAGTAATATGTTGATTAATATTTGTTATTCTGTTGCATTATGAGATTCTATGATTGTTTAGTTTTTTTTATCTTCTACCTCCTTTCTTTCCCCTAAAAATCCGTCTTTTCGGCAGTTAGTTGTTTGATATGAGAATACCATGGATGTATTAGTGTCGACTTCTGGGGTTTGGAAAGGTGGGTCGTTACTGCGTGATATCAGAGCGCAAGGTTAAGCGATAACCTTGGCTTTGTTGGGGCAACTCATTAAGAGATAAGGTAATGGAATGCTTTATTACGAGTTTAAGCGTGTGCATGTATATGTATATATATATATACATATACATACATATATATAAGATCACGTATTTGTTAGTGATATAAAAATGTTTTATACTCTGTTGATTGATCTATTGAGTGGCTTATGGGTTTTGGTCGATACGGGTCTAACATTATTGGTAAGGATCTCTAAACACATGGACAAAACCATCCGACACAACATTGTTTTGAAATTGGGTAAAAGAAATAATTTTACCTCAGATATATTTTATATATAAAGAATGATTTTCAAAATAGTATGGTTTAGTTAGTTAAGGTGTTGTTGTTAGGAGATAATAATATTCTATTATTATCAATTAGGATTTTGTAGTTACGCTTGTCCAATTGAGGGTTGCCTATTGTTAGTGTGTGTAGGTGGCTTTCATTTTTAAAATTTGGGTTGGGTAGACAGAAAAAAGGAAAACGTTGAAATGAAAACTTTGTGAATTAAGTTTCATAATTGGACTATAAGACGTTCGATGTTAATGTTAAGGAAAAATTGGATGAAATATAAGATGTTCATTAAAAAGTTTGAATATTTTGCAATAAATATTTGGAAAATGATTTTATAAAAGTTGATTCATAAACTGAATTTATAAGAAGGTGTGTTTTAATTAAAAAGAATTTAAGTTAACAACTTAAGGACTAAAATCCAGGGGCTTTTGGTAAATGTTTCAAGGTTTTGAAAGGTAATAATAGTATTATTTGGAAAAAAGATTGGGCTAAGGAAATTTTGGGAATGAAAATGTTAAGAATAAGGTGTTTTCTTTGGATTCGTTCAGGAGTAAGAGTTTCGATTTGTTTTGTGATGATCTGAATAATCTTTTAAATGACGATTGGAGGCTTGCCTAGACGAATGTTATGATACACTTAGTAAATTATTCTCTTTATCATTATAAAATCGAAACAAGTTCAAATCAAAACGAGCCTAAAACAAGCTAGTGATAAGTGTTTTGATGGAAATATGTAAAGAATTGTTTCAAAAATGAGATTTTGAAATAAAAGTAATATTCTAAAGTTAACTAGTTCGAGTGGCTCGAAAATAAATTGAAAATTTGGGGAAGAGATGTGTTCGGATGGTAAACACTTCTCGAGTATCACCCTTCTTAGTAAAGGAGTGTATGATGCTATTTGTTAGTACCTAGTTCCTTGGTGTCATTTTGGAGTTACTCGGGCTATATGTAAATTTTGTAAGAATTAAAATTGTAGTATCATTTCTAAAGTCTTTGAAATAAAATTTGGGTATTTGGATCTTGAGTTTTCTTAGGGAAATAAGTGCAAAAATGGAATAGCTGGATCAAATAGTGGTATATACTCTTAGGATGTAGTGGAGAAATGTCCAAGTTGAACCTAAGTTTAGTTTTATGAAATGTTTTCATAAATAATTTAGAATAATTTAGTGGGAATAGAGTTGGTATTAGTGAGAACCAATTAAAGAAGTGCATATGTTGGACGTAGATCATATCTCGTTTCCATATAGTTTGATCTAAGATCCAAGTACATGGTTTTGAGATGTTTCACACCATTTCGAATAAGGACATATTATTCGATTTTTGATGGTTAGCACTTGATGATGATTTCTGTTATGAGACCAAAGTTTTATATTATAATATATTACCATGTAAGGAGAACAGAGGTTCCTAATCAAGAAATCTGATCGGAGTCCGCACTAGCGAAACGTGTGAGCAATACTAGTTCGAAAATAAAGTAATGTATTCAAGTGGAGGTCGAATTAGATTTTTGTATAAGAATGATCTATAGACATCATGCAAATTTCTATAAAGTGTTAAGTGTTTTTTAGAATGGGTTGAGGTGTAATTTCGAGGATGAAATTCTTTCAAGGGAAAGAATGTAACGATCCATAATTTCACTGCTTTGATTTGTGAATATTTGATTACTTTTGAATATTCAAACAATATGTTTTATAATGAAAATAAATAATGATGATGAAATAGTTTTCAATTGATTTACAGAATATATTTTGTTCGATGAAAAATCGAAAAATATGACCGTAATTCGTCTTTCGAATTTTCGATTTTTTGTCGGCTAAAAGTTGTCGAAAATGTTGTAATAAAAATAGCATAAGTATATACATAGTCATTTAGAAATAAATTGGGATATGTATGTATTCATGTATGCGCTAGTTAAGTGTATGTATGTGTATATACATACTTAAGATAATGTAATAGAAAAATTTTATAAAGTAAACATCACATCATGGAAACATATTTAAACATTAAGTACATGCATTTATGAGACGTTGGCTTTGATTAGAAGGGGAGGAGACTATGGTTGCATGAGTACAAGTGGAAGGAGGCTTGGTGATGAGGTGTAAGCATATGAATGGACGGAAAAGGACGAGGATATAGCGGTAATTTTCTTTATGCATTTTATGTAAAAGTTTTTTTCCATTCTACTTTTCCTTATTCTTTTCACTTTTTTTACATTTCCAAAGTCTTCATCTTCCTAAAAGCTTTTCCAAAACCTTTTAATGGCTTCCATTCATAATTTTAAGTTTTTAAAAAGTCCAAGTTTAATCTTTTAAAATGATTTCAAACTTGGTTAATCTCCTCCTTTTTATTTTAAAAATTTCTTCATTTTCCTCCTACTTCATTCGACCGTAACTTCCTCTACAATACCCCAAACTAAGATTTTTTTTATAAACCATGTAGAATTATAGTGGCTACAACTTTCATTTACACCACTCTTTCAAATTTCGGACAAATTTGGGTAAAAAATGCATTTTTTTTCCTGACTCATTTTCAGACTCATATTATCATGGCCAAAAATACCACTTCTTTTTCTGACCATATCTCCTTAAAACAAAACCACATTGAGTGTCTCTTTTTTGAAACAATAGAGAAAATAATTTTCAAGAAATTTTATTTTGACTACTTAAAATTTCGAGAGTAGCATGACCAAAAATTAAGGAGAAGATGACCCATTTTCGAGTAATTTTTGTGGGGTTTTCCAAGCTTTACTAGTTCTAAAGCATTGCAAGTTTTCAAAGATATTGGGTGAGTAAACTTCTATTTTCGAAAAGATGTTTCCATTGCTTATATGTTGGTGTTTATATATGATGTTAATGTTTGGATTATGGTATGATTTGGATGCATATGTGCGTGATTGTATGTGTTTAGGCATTAGACTTGAATCGATAGATTAAAGTGATGTGTTTGGTTTTAAAGTTATGATCTTGTTTATGAGGTAGTCATAAAAATATGTGTGTCATAAACATGTTTATATGGTGTATTCTAGATAGCATCTTGTTTGTAAAAGTGATATGAATTTTCTTATGGAAACTAAATAGTTTAAAATTAAAAGCATAAGTTTTCAAACTTTTTTTTGTTATGTTTGAAAAATATGTTAGTAAACTTTAAGGTGAAGTTTCAAAAGGAAAGATAAAAACAAGTTGAGATTACGGGAACCCATAGGATAGTCGCTATGGATGCAGTTTCGATTAAAAATCCAATTTTTGCAAAATTTAATTTTATTAACTTAAAGTGTTTTGGAATTCTTTTATAAACTTAATAACGATGTTTTATGAAGTTAATTAAGTTTCTAATGATTAAATTTTTTTTAATTAAATTTAAATAATTAACAATTTATTAAGATTAAATAGGGTTTATTAATTATAATTAAGTAAAGATTAGTTATTAATTAATTATCTTCTAATGAAAAGACTAATTTTAATTAATTATTAATTAAGTAAGATTAATTTTTAATGAAATGTAATTTTAAATATAAGATTTATTTTTAATTAATTATTAATTAAGTATAAGGTTAATTATTTAAATAAATCAATTATTTGATTATTTTTAGTTAATTAAGGCTTTAATTTAAAGTAATTATTTATTTAAATTTTTATCTAAGTTTAATTAAAGATTTTTTAATTAATTAAATGAGATTAATGAATATTTAATTATTAATGAAGCTTTAAATGTTATATAATAAGTAGTAAAGGATAAATTAGGGTTTGAATTATTTATATAATAGTTAATTTTTGTTTAATTAGTTATTAAAGGTTTAATTAGTTATTAAAGGTTTAATTATTTATTAATTTATAATTAAATTAAGTTCAAATTTAATAAATATTTAATAAAGGATTAACTTGTAATTAATTATTTTAAAAGAGGTTTAAGTTTGAAATCGCTTTGTTTATCCGAGAATAAATTTGTTTAAAAGGGAACTTTCTTTTACAAAGGATAGTATTAAACATAAGGAATTCAAAAGTCAATGCTAATACGTAGCCAACCGCTGTGAATGAGTTATGTAAATTATTGATTGTATGGACAGCTAATAGCAGAATAAATCTCTGTTCTGCCATAATGTAAGTGAGTTGATTGTTGTGGACATAGGTTAGTAAATAAATTCCCGTTTTGCTATAGATGATTGTTTGATTGTATAGATATATGTATTAGCAGAATAAATTCTCGTTCTGCTATAAATTAATTATTTGATTATTGGACATTTATTTAGCAGGAAAAATCATAATCTTGCTATTGTGTTATTTGGGCATGTATATGCCAGTTAGTTTATCATTTCCTGATTTGAATATGAAGTGAATTTACGTATATGTTGACTTATGTAAATAAATTATCGAATGACTTAAAAGTGAAATTGAAATTAAATGGTAACTTAAATAAGTACCAATGGGATTGCTAAGCTCCTTTTGAATTTATAGAGTATGGTTTTGAATTGACTTCAATTCTTTAATCAATTTGGCTTTAAAGTATATAAATGATTTTCAAGTTATATAATTATTTAATAAAGGTATTTATAAATAATAACTTATTAAAAAAGGTTCACTGAATAAAAGGGTTTGTTTAAAGTGATTTTAAAAGGATGTTTGTAAGGGATTTTCTTTAAGAAGATTTATAAGAGTTTTAAAAATAGCGAAATGATTTATAAATGAGTTTAGAGATTTATAAAGAGGCTTTATAAATTTATATGGAGATTTACAAAAATGAGTTAAAAATTTATTTTGGAAATTTATAAGTGATTTGAAATATGAAGTGGGCCTTTAAAAAGGAACTTCTTTTAAAGGATAAGCAGGTTGGTTTATGGGAAGCAATATTTAAAAGGGGATTTGTTTGGTCCTTTAATATGGAATTTGGAAAGGGGAAATCTTTATAAAGTTTTATAAGTAATTATACCGATAAGATAAGCACTTGATTTTGTTTTCTAAGTACTGAAATAAAATGTTTTAGTTAGTATATTTTCACATGAGATAAGTATATAAATGTTTTCCAAGTATAGAAGGGATGTAAGGGGTTTTGGAAATATTGTTTTGTAAAAGATCTTTTGATCGAATGTTTATAAAGTGATTTTAATTAATGAAAGATTAATTAATAAAGGCTTAGTGGATCCTATGGAATTAAATCAGTGCTGAATGATTCTTTATTTGATAGTTAAATAACCGGCTATCAAATTTGGACCAAAGCATAACTTTGGAAATATTAAACACATGAGTTACGTGGAACAGTCATCCCCAATGATGTTGTACTCTGCATATAAATCTCAATTCGTTCTTCTTGGGTAAAGAATAAGGAAATTCATCCACAAACAGTAGGAGGTGAACTCCGCTCTTATCTTTTGTCTGCTTATTCTCTAAAGAACCAGGGTTGAGTTTACCGGAATTTATCGAAAGTTGTTTCGAAGAAACCGGGATCGAATATATTATCCGAAAACCACTTTGATCCAACTCAAGCATTTCGAAGTGGAGACATCTTGAAGAGTATGGAAACGAAGACGGAGCCACTGAAGTGCAAGGGCTACTTGCTTTTAGTTCTGAGTATTATTCCAAAGTGGATGTAGTAGAAGCAGTCCATTTGTTTTGTCCTTATCCTAGGTTACTCATACGGATGAATGCTGGCATTGCATTGCTCTCTGGAAGGAAGTATTAGCATTCCAAGTGGGATTGCTATTCTAAAAGGTAAAGATGTAGCCTCTGGCCTCATCAACTGCAAATGACTAAAACATGGGAGATGCAGCAGGGCCATGTGGGTCGCACCCATTAGGGTATGTCATTATCAGATCTAGAATCGATATTTGACCTATTTTTGTATGCTTTGGTATGGTTTCTCATCCCAACTTTGGTGGTGATGTATTCGTTACAATACAATAGGGGGTAGGCTAGTGCTGTGTTGGCAGGAAATCCAGGCGAGGTTCTTGGTGTTTTTATCTAGAGATGCACTATGGAAAATGGCACCCCAGTGGTCTAATCGTTATATGAAATCCATTCTCCAATAAGCGCCGTATGTTTTTATTTGTACCCAAATATGTTGGAATGCTAGATGTAAGCATTTCAGCTATTTTATATATTTACTTTGAACCTTTAGACATTATCATAATATTGCTGGATTTTCTATAAAAAGTATTTTGGTTATCATAAGGTAAAAACTCGTCCGTGTTTATGTGCGGCATAGTCTTACGAGATACCCTTGAGTTTTAAAAGTGTTTTAAAAGTAATAATTCAGTTGTTTGAATTTTCTCACACTAGATCTATGTCTGATCTGGAGTTCTATTTTCTTTTCCTAAAACTCTTGGTTGCTCAAATTTTTATTGGCAGCTAAGTAGTTTAGGTTTTCCCAGGGATGCATTTTGGAAAAGCATGGAGCAGGAGGCTTCATCGATAACTAGTTATTATCTTGTTTCTGCTATATAATATGTATCTTATATCAATTAGGTAGGGATAGACTGTTATTACTGTCCATGGATAGAATTGTATTAGTATGACTCTGATGTATCATTTTTGAAATGACTATGTAAAGTACTATGTTAATTAATATCTGTTATTCTGTTGCATTATGAAATTATGTGATTGTTTAGTTTCTTCTTATCTTCTATCTCCTTTCTTTCCCCTAACAACCTGTCTTTCCGGCACTTAGTTGTTCAACACGTGAATATCGTAGATGTATTAGTGTCGACTTATGAGGTTTAGAAAAGCGGGTCATTACATTAACCCCTTTCTATTAACAACTAATGATATGAAACTTGTTTTTAAAAAAATTTACGAAAATAAACACTTTGAAAAAATATTGATATTGTGATCGAAAATCATTTAATCGATAAGCAGTTTTCTCAGTAAAAGTTGTTTAAACTTGTTGTGCTTCCTTGAAAATTAATTAGGTAATATAAATATTTTCTATATTTATAGCTAACTAAATTAATGATGGTATCATAAGTGATGTTATGGGTAGATATTTTGGAACCGGGCTAGTTTGAGAAAGACTTAGGGTTTAAGTAAAAAGGTATAAAGTTGCATATCGAGGCACATGGGGAATGGGAGTTAAGCCTTTGTGACAAAAAGTAGGAGGTGAGGGGGAGGGTGAGTTTACCCTTGAATACCCATATAAGTGCACCTATACACATAGAAAACACTTTCACTCATTTTAGAAAATAATAAACTAGCTCTTCGCTTTTATCTCTTCATAAATTCCTGAGCTCAAAGTAAATAAGAACTCCAAATCAACCCAAACTTTGCCAAAGACCTTAGATCAACATTACAAAAAATATCACTAACTTAGATCTTGGAGGAGTGGAGCACACAATCCCAATGGCCCTAGGCCGTAGGCAAAAAGAGGCTAAATTAGCTTAGGCCATTAGCAAGCAAGGAAGGTAGGAGGGTTTTGGTTGTTGTTTCGTTGAGGTAGGAAGAATGAAGCTTGGTCGAGGTGTGACCATGGTTGTGTACTTGTTGAGGGGTGAATAAACTTGCCATTAGATGTGTATGAAGTGTATATAATACTTTTTTATATTATAATATTTACTTGACTATATATTATTGCTTTATCTCTTGTGATTCTTGCTTTGGAAAGCAGCCATATGTAATTGATGTATTTGGACTTTTATGACTATTTATAACTTATTGCAAGCCTTTTCATAAAGCGCATAGGGTTTGGTTGGACTTTGATTTGAATCGGATTTGAATTGAAATGGTGTTTTAGCGACTAGTTGCTATAAAAGCACTTAGAAATTGCTTTGTATTTGGAAATTTCTATAGAATTTTATAGAGAGATGCTTAGAGGTTTCTCACCATGGTTGTGATGTATATTAAGTGTATTGCTTACTACAAAACGATTGTTAGCATATCGAAAAATGGAAAAACTTTTAAGATATCAAAACCGTACTAGGCCACTGTCGTTTATAGCAGTCATCTGTAGCACTTTTAAACATTGTAGAATCTCCAAACCTCTTTTTACAGCATTCTTGAAATGCTATCATTTCTATTTTAAACTTCAATTTTTTAAAAATTGCTTTTAACTTATGTATTTTTCCTCAATCTTTCAAGGATTTATTTCTAACTTATACTAGAGTATTTTAAAATGGTTTGAAATTTAAATATATTTTTAGTAATTAATTATGAATTAAGAAATAGAAGGTTTATTTTAAATAAATTGAAAACATATTTTTTGGAGTTTTTAAGTAAATTATAAAATAAATATTTTTAAATGATATTTTAAATGAATGTTTTTAACTATATTATAAGTATTTTAATTTTTTTTTACTTATATATAGTTTTAGAAAATTAGTTAATTATTTTATCTAAGTATTAAAAAGCTTATGTAACACTTTATCCTTTAAATTGTTTTTGTAGAATTTTATCAAACTTATCATAAGGAGGTTTTCCTTGCCTTAAAGAGCCAAAATCAAATAGTCTGAAACCAATATTATTAGGATATATATTTATCGTCCCTATTTCGTTTCTTTCTATACCGCAATTTCCTCCTACAACATACAGTGTCTCCTCAAAATTTCTTCACCTACAGAATATTCCTTCCTCCTTTTTCAACTCTCGCCTTCAAAATTACAACACCCGATTGACCCTCTCTACCAAATCAAACTCTCCACACCACAAATTGCAGAATTGAAACTTAGCTGACATCACATCACAAAGTCGCATATTCTCACATCAACATCTCCCACTGTTACAAAATAAAAAATCACCATCCCCTCCTCATAAATTGCCTACATGAACTGCCCACCATCTACAATTACATTCAGGTATATATAATTTCAAATATCATGTACCATGTTATTGACTCATGACTATTTTTCTGTGTTTTTTTTAAAAATTTTGCCTGATTCGATCATGCACACTTTTTGTTTTAATCAGTTTTCTGAGGAAAGATTAGTGGTGCAGATGTCCAATAATTTATACATGGATTGTGTTTATAAAACTTCCATGAGAATCATGTTGTGGTTATGGATTTTTCACATTATTATACATATATTTATCTACATGTATCCTTTAAGTCTTTTAGATGTTCTTTTTTGCTTAAGTTGAGTTTTGAGGCATTTGTGTCTTATCAATTTGCTACCTTAAAGGTGGAGTTGATTTTAGGTTCAAAAAACTGTTTTAAGCTATAATTTTTTTATTCCATTCAACCAGATTTCGGTATGTCAATATCCCAAACATTTTATCTTCGTATTTTTGGTGACTATCTGTGTTCTCAATTACTTTCCTAATATTTGTTGAAAATGACGACTTGTTCTTTTTTTTAGTTTTGATTTTTTTCACAGTCTAACAATGGTTTAGACACAAGATATTTTTATTAGGCAAAAAGGATGATGATTAAAGCAATGAAAGAACGCTATTATAAGAGAATTTTTCATGAAATTGGATGTATCATGCTGTCAATCTCTTGAATTACCTATCTTCCACAATCAGTTTGGTGCAAAAATATGTGATGTTGGGGACTTGTAACTTTTATCTATGACTTAGTGTATATGACTATAAGACTTAAATTGTAACTAGTTGTAGATTGTACTTTCGTATTCTGCATGTCCAAGGTCACCACTATTCTATTTTATGCATTTGTGTCTTATCAATTTGCTATAACAAAGGTGGAGTTGATTTTCTGTTCAAATAGAAATTTAAAGTTGTAAATTTTTATTCCATTCAATAAGATTTTGATATGTAAATATTCCATTTAGCTTCTAGTCTGTTATGTGCTAAAAATATCTCTTATTTAGTTTGATTTTTGCAAGTCGTGAAGCATTAATCAACAAATATTATTTGAATTATGTCCTTTTAAAATGCTCTAACGTCTTCATGGAAAATGTTTTAACATGTAGGTACTGTGTAAATCTTAAATCTAATCCTTATCCACTTAAAATTGACAATACATTAGGTGACAAATTATTCAACTGCACTAATATAATGCAAACTACATTCTGCATCCATCTAGTCAGCTACTAGCTAGTTCAATTGTATAAAGTTTCATAATTTATTAGTAGTCTCTTTGCACACATAGAAGGCAATATACTCATACACCTTTTGATATATAATGTAAATTGAAATTGTATTGGTAAATATCATTTTTAACCATTTTTGTATACTACGTTTCTTCAATCTGTAGAAACATTATAGGCGTGAAATGCATCATATTGGTTTAAATGAATCACCTTTGCCTGACAATGATGACCAACCCTGTGAAGTTTACAATGGTCATATAGAACGAGCCTCAATTTTCGTTTCCTTTTTTTATTTATATGCACTGCAAGAAAACTTGTCAGCTATTTCACTGGCTTATAGCATGATTGTCTACTTTATGTTAATAATATTTTTAAAGGAAAATAATAACAAATTGCAACGCCGTAAGATGAATTTAGCTGAAGGCGGGCTCTATATTTTCTTGGCGGGTTAAGGCCGCATATTCTCCTATCTATATCCCTTTCCAGAACCCTAATTTACTCCCTTTCCACTTTGTCGATTTCATAAGAAAACATAAATTACTCTCCCACTACCTTGAAATCTTGGTAAAGCCCTAAATCCACTCCCTTACTTCAATTCCGACTAGCTTGCTCCTATTCATTTACTATGCCGTTTGCTTTTGTTCACACAGAGCTCGGTTATGGTCGATACTGATACATATTTGACTTCCATTCTCGGATTTTGTTTGATTTCAACGTCATCTTAGTTGTTTTGTTCAATTTTGATTCTATGTTTTATTCTTAGCTCGGTGGTACCATGGATGGTCATTTGATGGCAAAGACGATTGCACTTCCATGGCCTCGTGTCCCTAAAGAAATGAGCTATGAGCATACGATCTAATTGACAAGTGAGACATTTGAAACTCGATTTCTTTATATGTCATGGGTCAGCATTTATTTCATTCTTTCTACTATTATATTTTGTATGTTTGGCGCACATACCGTCAGGCATAACATTATTTAATATTTCTTTGCATCGGATTTGCACTTGAAGTATAATGTTAATAGATGAAATGGAATTTCCAAAACTCTTTGTACATGCATCAATAATTTCCATTTATTATATATGTTATATGTTGGTTTCTGACATTCTGTTCTTTGCTGCATATTTTTGTTTGACTCTTTGTATTAGCTACCCTTGTCAAAAACTTCATAATGCAAGCTTCTTATCATGTAGAAAGTAAAAATCTAATTTTCACTTTTAATATAGTATGGTCATGGGAAATTTTTAATGTACTCAGCGAATAAATTAAGTGCTTACAAAATAGCATCTCATAATGTAAAGATAGAAAGTCGTCGGTTTATCCTTCACTTTTACCACAGCAACATCTGGCCTTAAATGAATACACTTCTGAATAATTCTTGTAGAGTCCTGAAATCCAAAGTATAAAGACCTTGGCTCGATTGCCCATGCACATAATTTGTACTGGCACTTGGGGCATTATTCCAAACCCACTTCATAATGTCATGTTAGAAAACAATCAAAACAATTGAAATAACATGCTTAATATCCACCATCTTTAATATATCGACAATGTATAGTATGCGTTTTGAATACGTTTATCGCTAAATACTTTGTCATTGTATTTTCTTCTCCAGTTGACATCATGTTGCTAACTGAATATGTTTACAGTCGATGAATTTAACGGATGAATATTTGTTAGTTTTGTATAGCCTGGCTACTACATCAGCTACCGAGTATATATTATTGGTCGATAGGTAGAATTCACGTCCAAGATCTAAAACTTCAAGTGTAATCAATAACACTGAGTTTAACATGGCACAATCAATTAGTGGCATTTTGGTGTTATTTATAGTCTAAAATGTTGATGAGGCAGCTTGGTTGCTAATTCTTTTAATGTTTTGTTATGCGCAATTTTTTTTTATCCATCATAACAAGTTATATCGTGCTAACATAATCAATCCAAAATCCATCTGACTATATTATTAAATCGGAGACATAAGGTCATTAAAATTTTAGTTTTCTATAAATTTCCAGATTATTGACAGAAGATCCAAACCAAAGACTTGGATCTAGGGGATCTCCGGAAGTAATTTTCTGTTTCCACTCTTTAGGTTATATTAACTTGAAAGTTTCACTTCATACATTTTTTCTAATTATTCTCTATTTCCCAAGTAAAGCAGCACAAGTTCTTTAAAACCATTAACTGGAATACACTTGCCAAGCAGAAGGTGCAAATACTATAGAATTACATTTCTCTCGGGAAGAAACAATGCTTATTTTTATTTCATGCCACTTACTAACTTTGCAGGCTGCATTTATTCCCGCATCTGATGATGCACTTGATACTAGCTACTTGTAGATATAATTGGAATCCTTTCGATGAATATATAAATGAAGCAAGTGAGTATGACAATTCTAGTGACAATATAGCTTGAGCGGGGATAGTAGTTGCATCAACTATCATGATGAAGAGCAGGTACGAGCTATGCTATTCCCGTGGATCTTTTTTTTGTGGTCCCATTCTCTAACATGAGAAATGTGTAACTTCATTATGCAGAAAACAGGGAAGTGAGATGGACGTCTTTTAGACCTGGAATTTGAAACATCTGTCAATTACCCATTTAACAGTTTTTCTTTTAAGGTAGTATTACTTTATTTTGGTTGTCTGGTAACAACATGTATTTGTGTTGTTCATGGGTAAAAACGATGAATCAAAGTTGCTTAGATACTTGACCTTACATCAGAATAATGCCAACTCTAGTGGCAAGTAATAGTGGAACCTCAATGGTTTATTACATAAACTAAAAAAAAAGATAGGATCTACAACGAAATCCACCTTGTACATTCAGTAGCTCGTTAAGAATAATCCATATTTATTCCTTAGATTTTTTAGCAAGTCTCTTCATTCGTTTGAGCAGCTATGTGTCTCTATTTTTTATTTATATACGCATTTAAGGAGATGATTTATTTGTAGAATAATTGGGTTAGAGTTTCAGGTAATCTTCTATCTTTTTGAAAAATTCCACTGGTATCTTATAAAAATAATACTTGTATTGCTTTCTGATATATCTTGGTTTTTCTTCTTTTTGAAATGTTTTAGAATTTGGGTAATGAATTTTGTAAGTGTTTATCTCTGTCTCAGAACAAAGAGATGATTCATTTGCTGATTAGATCTCATCTATATCTTGTGAAATATACTTATTCAATTGTGAACTCACTATGTTTGCATGTTTGAACTTGTAGAAAACAACTCTAGAAATGATAGCTTAAATTAATGTCTCTTTTACACTTTTATAACTAAATTTGATACAGTTTCACACTGTTTTTGACTAAATTTCACACTATTTCACTATTTCAGAACCAAGAGATGAAGATATGAATTGAACAAAATATATTATCAAGAGAATCAAACATAGTAAAGGCCCAGTCTTTGCATTCAGGAATGAAGCCGAAGTAGCTCGAGTGTGGTTGCCAAATTGTGATTCAACTGATCTAGCTGTGGCTTGTGTATTCAGAGATATCTTATCAATCTTATATTAGTTGTTCCAGGTTCCAGCAAAGGTAGTGTTTCACTTTTCATAAAGTACCTTTTCACTTTTCAAAAAGCACAAAGTGTGTTATGCTTTGGAAATTATTATATGGTTTACTTCTCCAAGAGGGCAAAAAAAATTTGAACGAAGAAAGTCTGAACGTACTTGTTTTTATCTATAATGTTTCTTGCATTTAAATTGAGGTGCTATTTTACAGGTTGCAAGTTGGGAATGTGATCTGCTAGATAAGGGAGTTCTAACTGTATCTCTTGCTCCTAGAGACAACCATGAGGCTCACGTGCAGCTCGTGTTAGAGCATGGTATTCCAGCAATATTGGGCATCATTTCTATGCGCCGTCTTCCTTTCCCAGCCAATTCTTTTGATATGGCTCACTGCTCTAGGTGTCTCATCGCATGGATTGAATTTGGTAAATTTCATAAACATCTTTTACTGTTATATTATGTTGATCCGATAATTATATCCTTACGCAAATACACGACTGTAATATTCACACACATAATGTTTCGATTGAAAGAATGTGTTGCCATAATTTTCTGTGGTTGCATCCAATTAACCATCCAAATAATATTATGTTTGGCAAAAGCATGACCACAATCCTTTGTGGGTGATGAATGTTGTCCCTTCTTATGGTCCAAATTCGCTTGGCGCAGTTTACGATAAAGGTTTAATCGATACCTATCAAGATTGGTAAGTAACCGAGTGTGTGTTTTCGTACATACAAGATCATAAAACCATCAGTTTATTTCAGTGTCTATCTTTTAGGTAATGCATAGGTTAACTATTTGAGTCAATTACAGGTCATGTCTAGCTAAAAATATGGAGTTTGCTTATCCTTCCAGACTTGATATCCTAATTTGGAATAATGTCTCACTGAATGTGGCTGCTGGAAGGCCTTGGTTGGGAGCAGTGGTTCTTGAAAGAGCACTGTCGTGTCCCTTATCGAGTGGTTTTTCATTTTTTATTTCCTTATTTCACTTATGATTTTTTCTTAGTTTCCAAATAGTTTGGTAGAGAACAAATTGGTAGAAACAGGTCATGATTCTTCGTTCTTCTAATCTGTATTTCCATGAATTATAAATAATTATATACAATCTCATTTATCTTCATAATTCATATTATATTATTTTGCTGGTTATACTAATACATAGAAAAGAAAGGGCATGTATCTGTGACTTTTAATTTTGTTTGAAGTTTGAACGATAAGTAAATCAGACATATTCCATAAAAACTTAAAATTGATATGCATTGATCTGGAACCACATATTTCAAACATACGAGAATGAGACTTTCTGTCAACTTTCATTGACATATAATTAGTTTTCTTAAACGACCATCAACTAGTGGTAAAAATGAAACTCATGTATGTTCATCGCTTGAAGTGGCATTTCATATGTACAAATAAGATCCTCTTAATCATTTTACAAATGTGAACAAGTCTTCTATTTATAGATCTATATATAAAATTATTGTATGTCCTGTCATTAAAGTAGCGAATCAATACTGAATATTAGCTTTTCATTTAAGAATAAACTTTCAATTTAAATACAACAAAGAAAGGTTTGATAAATTGGATATTTTTAATTCTTAAATGCAAATAAAGAACATTCTTAAATGTAAAAGCTTCATATGATATGTTTTCTGCCATCAGTGATCTGTTAAAGTGCACTATACACACACACACACATACACTTATTAGATTGGTGAATAAATTGAAGACATGAACTTTTGCAAATATGTGACTTAATATGAACAGGTTTTAAAATCAGAAATTCCAAAAAAAAAAGTGAATAAGAAACGGGTTCCTATATTTGCAGTATTGTGTACTAAACATGTTTCACAAGCTAGTATACACTTTGAGTATGTTTCATGAGACTAATTGTTATGTGGTTCTTATCTTCTAGTATACAGACAGAGGTCTGTGCTATAAGTTTATGGCATGTTGTTTACTTTGTATTAGTCAATCGCCTAATGAAACAATGTGATGAATACTTAGTTTTTGCATTATGAATCCGATTTAACTTTGTATACACTTTTTTGATGAATTGATTCTCGAGTATTACTTTTTCTTTACAGGTAGATAGATGACTGTGATGCAAAAAAAGTTGCAATGAGTTATGGATCGAAATTATTTTTGCTGCTAGAACTACTTTTTGGTTTCGACGTATGTATTATTTGCTTTTGTTTTGCTATCGCTACTTATTCTATATTTTGTTTATGAACTACTGATAACGAACTATTTATGTTTGGTGTAAGAATTTTGTGTATTTTGATTATGAAATTTCATACGTTGGTTATCAAATATGTGTCCAAAATGTGATATTGATACAAAATGTTGATTTTGAAATGTGGTATCGATATATTATGCTAATTTTGAAATGTGGTATATATACATATTGTGACTGATGTTTACTGAAATGGAATTTATAAAAAAGTAGAAAAAGCCTAATTGACTTAGCTTTGTATACAATTTAACGGCATTTTTAAACGCTGTTAAAACATTCCACGGGGTTTTCTAAACGCCGTTGAATGTTTTAACAGCGTTTTAAAAATACCGTTTTAAAAGTTCTACCAAATTAGACCAAACTCTGCTAAATGCTTTCATGACACCAGGGAACCGCTGTAAAAAAAGAACATTTGGCAGCGTTTATTTCTTGTCATTGTATATCTCTGACATATAACTGCATGTCGATATACAACATATGTAAAAACGCTGTTAATAGCTTTTATCGCATTTTTGAAACACTGCTAAAGGTCATGTTTGTTATAGTGATGTTATATTTATTTTTGGCACTTTTATGTTTAAAAAATTTTGTATTCAAAAATTATTTTATTCAGTATGTTTACTCAGTTTTTGACATTTGGAGAATATGACACCTAATATGCATTATATTGATTTGAGTGCATCTCCTATGCCAGAAAATGATGACCACCCATTCAAAGGTTGTACCGATCATATAAATGGAGTGTCAACATAATAGAAGATCATACAAATGGTAATTATCACTCAAAATACAATTTTCACAAATAATGGGTTTAGTACTAAAGGCATATTATCAAAATATTATGCTATAAGTGGTTAACAGTTAACTGAATTTTTGTATTGATAAATTTATTTTTGTTCATTATGTTTACTCATTTTTGGTCTGGTGCAGATTACAACACCTTAAATGCACAATATTGATTTGAATGCAACTCCTTTGCCTGACAATGGTGACCAACAATTCGACGATCATACCGATTATATGGAAGTGGTGTCAACATCACAACAAAACTTTATACGGTAATCGTTACACCAAACACTATTTTTTATATCATATCATATGTTTAGTTTCTTGAATATAATATCATAATTTTATACTAAATGTTTACTATTGATTTTATTTTTATTTTTCATATCATCCTTTTGACAAATATGCTTAAAATAAAATAGGTATAGATGCCACATGATGTTATGAGTTTGCCTATGATCATAGAAAAGCCATTATCGACCTCTAATGCTCTATATGTTGCTTCAAATCCATTTGATACATCCAGCAAGTTTGATGCAACTATTTCTTCCATTTCCAATTTATATGGTCGTCTTGGTAGTTCTTTCGCTGGAATTGGTCCATTTGATTTATTATGCGCTTCATAGAGGTATAGAATGCTTTATTTAACTATAACATTTATTATATTTGATTTTGTTTCTTACTACATTGATTATTTCCTAATTAATGAGTATTATTATATAATAGAGATCTACCTATGCTTGGAGAGTATAATGCAGTACTTGCTAAATACAACAGAAACCATGTATCTGCTCAACATGAAAGGCGTTTGAGAGGAAATATTAAACAACAACAACGTAGAAGAGAAGTTAATGCCACACGACGTAGAGAATTCTTAGCTATTCATAAAAACCCAAACATGAATAATTCATCTAATTCTAGTGTACCTCCATTTACAAGATTTACTAATGCCCACAAATTCAGAAACTCTTGCAACAATGTTCATTGGAGAAGTTATGCTTGCACTTGTGTTTTCCCAGATTTAATCATTTCTTTAACTTCATATTCTGACCGTCATAGTGATAAACCACAACATGACATGCCTTATAAATTCTCTTCCGAAAACCTAATGGAACCTAGACTAGTTCCACAAGGATTATCTTTCCTTACAAGCTTAAAGCAAATAGTTATTGCACGCGTTCATCCAGTGATATCGGTTTATCGTTTTAAAGGACAACAATACAAGTATAGTGGAAATATCATTAATTTTCCTCAAGATATCGATGCAATTGCATGTTTACTTCCTTTCAAGCTAGATATTTTGTTGGCGGTATTAGTTGATAATAGAACTAGACATGCTTCGAGTAAGACGTAAGCAGATAAGACAAGCACTACTTTGGCTTAAAGCCCGTAATATATTTTTATGCCGATGTGCATATTGTGAAATTGCTCTTCATGAGTTACTAGAGGATGATGTACGATATAACCTTCCTTATATTTGAGATAATTTACAAAAAAATTCAAAGCAAAATTATGATGATGATTTATGAGGACCACCAGAGGTTGAAAGCGAAATAGTTAAATTGACAAATTTGAGTTATAAGGTTCCGTCACAGATTCAGTGTAACCAAATCAACTAGACTATGCATTATCACTTTTGGAAAATCAAGAAGAAAATGAAATGGTTGTTCAAATGCCGATCTCATCAAATTCTATCGATGAGTTTTATACTCGAGGGAATATTTCAATGGCATTTCTAATATTATTTCCATCGAGAAATGTAGATTTGAGACAAACATGACCAAGAAAAATTAGACTCCTCGAATGTTTTCAATACTTAATGAAATATTACGATCAAAGATTTGCAAAAGATCTTAGATTTTGTTATTTTGCTTGTAATGTAGCTAGTAGGTGGCGTGCATTAGATGTTGGTAATATCAACATACAGAAGAATCTCGAGGATGGAAATATATTGATTCAAGATATTTGTGAAATGTTAAAATTCGACGATAGAAAGTTGTCTCAATGAATTTCTTACTTTGCTAAAGGAATTCGTGGAAGTCATTCTTATTGATTTGCAAGGTTAAAAGGGCTTACACCTAAAGTTGTTTAGCAGATATGCAATGGCAAAACTTTATAAAATTCTATGTTAGATAAATGAAATGAAAATTTTGAATATGAGTGAACAAAGGAAAGCCCAATTACTAAATGAAAATCCACTTATTGTTGCATGATTTTTCTAGGAAAGGGTTTATATATTTATAAAAGTTTTCTTAACACTTGAATTTTCAGTCAAAGACTATTGGTATAGATTTGAATGGAAAAATTGTGGAAGTGGATATACATGGTTTTCTATGGTTGCATGGTGCACGGGACTTATCTTGTGTTAGTGAAATTTGTCTAAAAATGCTATAATTATTAAATATTTTCATCATCTCATTTGCACTTTAAATCCAAATATTGGTGAATGTTCACATGAACAAGAACATCCTTGTGCACAAATTATCCCACCTGATGCAAATCTGGATATCAATGACGACGATGATTCAAACATGGTAACTTGGGTTGCGCGTCATTCTAGATGTGGAAGTTATTAGTTGCGACTACATAGAACAACAAAAGAAATGACTTATCGCTTTAAATATCCATTTGAAGTGATTTCATAATCTAAAATTATAGAAGAACCACTAAATAGAAAAAAATTGATTTATCTCACAACGTAGTGATCCTTTGGTTTGCTTACATAATAGGAAAATTCTTCGAATAGGGCATGGTAATATTGATTAGTCTCCTGTGCTTTTTGTGCATGCTATGGTAAATTATATTGGAAAGTACGTAGCAAAATCAGAACCTATATCAAAGACCTTCACAGATACATTCAGATCACTTATTGAAAATATTCATCGACCAGGTCAGATATCTACATCCACAACTAAGAAACTTCTTCTTAAGAGTGTATTCGAGTGAGACATTTTTGCATAAGAATTGTGTCATCTTTTGATGTCTTACCCTCTAGCACGTTCTTCTAGAACCATGGTGCAACTTACCATTTGTGGGAAAAGCATGTTATCAACAGTAATACGATGTCGAAATACTACATTAGATGAGGATATGGTAGAATTAAATCCAAATTTCAATGCCAGGTATATGGATCAACCAAGCGAACATGAATATATTTCACTACTTGATATGGAAAAACACTACAGCTACTACAATAAAGGTTGGCATAAGTTTCGAATTGAGGCGGTTGTATGAATAATACTGGATCTAAGTAGCAATGTTCCTTTAATTGGTGAAAATTGGGAACTTTTTTGCAAGCAACAGGTACTATTTAACTACTAAGACTTTTCATGTTTTGATTCATTAAACTATTTATAGTGCATGTATTTAATTCTTTTCTAAGATGGGTATTGCTACATCATCATTATCGAAGCCTACATGAAGTAAAAGGAGATTTTAATAATTGGTCCGAAAGAATTCCACAAATGCATATGCTATCAATATACAATTTCATATTTCATCTGGTTACAAATAGCAACATGTTTTTTAATTTGACATAATGCATTGAACCTGCTTTTGCATACGTTATTTTCTTCTTCTTCATGAATAACTTTCCCATGAATATCTCGGTTTGCATTACATTGAAGCATTGTAGACTTTTCTTAAATCTTTTGCCATATTATATTAATCGTAAAAGAATAATATATTCATTTTTTCTTATCTACTATTATATTAATCGATATTTATATGCATGCTTTCTAATATGACATTAATCATTGTTAGCTCTATTACTCAAATGGATTTGGCTAAAAATGTTCTTGCATTACTGAATCCATACCAATGTAACTGGATCATCAAAGTTCAGTTGACAAATAAAGGCAATTTGAGATCCTATAAAAATACTAAAGGAGAAGGTTGCGTGTTTAGTATATAATTCACTGATGAAGGTGTAAATTTTTTTATCTTACTGCTATCAATAATATTTTCCCTAGTTGTGCAATCATTAAATTATTATTATAATGCTTTTTTTCTTCAAGTTAACAGGGTACTCGAATTCAAGCTACAATGTTTAATAATGCCGCAGACAAGTACTATTCTATATTTGAGTATGAAAAAGTTTATTATATTTCTAAAGGAACACTTAGGCTTGTAAAATAATAATTCAGTATTATAAAAAATGAATACAAGATGACTATAATTGAGTACTCATTAATAAAAAGGTAGATGATGCGAACTCTTGTATACTTAAGATCGTATATGTAACACCGCTAATTTTTTTATAACATTATTCAGGAGATTTAATTAGTTAAACTAAACAGAATAATGCAAATGTAAAGTGATAAGGGGATTGAGGCTTGGAATAATTAATTAAGGCCGTGCCTAATAAACTAATTAATGGGCTAAGGAATGGTTAGTAGGTTAAACAAACTACATAAGGGTGTAATTGGAATTTGCCACCAAAGGACCCTTACCCACATATATATTTTTGTTCCCACCATTTCTTCCCATTCACGTCATTTTAAAATGAAAATTAAAAGTGAAAGGAACGACCGACCATCAAGAGGAAGAAAGGGAAATCAAGCTTAGGGGAAATCTATCACAATTCAATTTCCTTATCTAGAGCAAGATGGACAAAAATTCCATCTCTATTTTGGTTTTAAATCATATATTTTTGAATTTAAGGGTAAATTTGTTTTTACGATATATTGGATGATGATATGCTTGATTAAGATTTATTTGATTTAAACAAGGTTGTTTAAAAGGAGTTTTATGCGATTTTAGGTCAAAACCGAGATCTAATGATGTTTAAATGCCATGAGAATTTTTTTTATTATGAGAAACATGATTTTGGAGTTGGTTTTAATTTTGATAATTTTCCAAGCTATGCAAAGATTATTATGAATTTTCAAAGGAAAAATATGGTTATTTGGGTTTATAATTTATTTTGAAAAATATATTGAGAATTTGGGTATGAAATTTTGGTATGTTAGATAAATTGATTAAGGTGATTTTCTAGAATTTTTGGGGAATCTTCCAAAGTGATTTTCTATGCAAAATAATTTTTTTTAGAAGGGGGACTTCTTTGCAAAAATTGGAAGGGCTGGTTTGATTAAACATGGTTTAGATCTAGATTAGCGGTAGTTATTTTTGGCAAAGAATTTGAAAACGTAAAGGCAACCAATCTGGTGTTGACATATGGCGGGTTAGTTAGAGAAAAGTTTACTTAAACAAGAATTAAACCTGGTTTTGTTTAGAAAAGTGGTTCCGCCTACTTAGGAAAGCGCCTTTCGACACAGTAGCTTCCGTCTTTATCCTTGTCGAAACCAACTATTCCGAAACCAATACACAAGGTATCACCATTATGCTACATAGTGGATTGGAGATAGGCGAAAGGTAGAGTGTCGAAAGCATAGCTTCCGAAGGGGTCGAAACCTTGGTTTGTTTTTAAAAGAAAAGCGTCAGCCTATGTTTTGTTTTAATCCTTTGACATAGTCGAAGCATTTGGTTTCGAAAAAGGGTTGAAAGGGTTTTGAAAGGGTTGCCAATAACTTAAGGATGCTTTCAATTAGGCCCCTTACTAATAAAAGAATGTTTGAAAGAAAGGGGTTCCGACCTAGTCGATACCCTACTCTCGTCCTATGACCTTTCGATGGTATTGAAGATATCGATGCTGTCGGAAGGTATTTTTTTTGTAAAGTTAAAGTCACTTCCTATAGCTTTTGAAAGGGGTTAGGGGTTTCGAAGGTGATGGTTTCAAAAGGGGTTTCAACACCAACCTTTTAATGTTTTACCTAGATGATTCATTCTTTCGAAAGAGATGGTGCCAATGCCATCAAGTTTTCCCAAATATTTTATATGATAAAAGATGGTTTTGAAACAGGTGCTTTCGAATATATTCACTTTGACCCAAATAATGTTTTAAATATAAACCCAATGCTTTCGAAAGGGCACTTTCAATGATTTTGGAAGGGTTACTTCCTACAGTGTCGAAAGGGGTATTTTAAACTGGTTTTGAAGCTAAGCTTCTAAAGGTTAAATATTTATAATTTAATATATTTTAAAGGTTTCAAAAAGTAGATTTTAAAGTATTATATGGCAAGAGCCTACTGTTTTGAAAATATATTTTCAATGCTTTCGAAGGAGGCTATCCTATGAAATCGAAGGCTAGGTTTCGAGGATATCGAAAGGTTTTATGACCAAACTCTATTTTTAAAGGAAAAATCCATGGCAATAATAAAGGATTTTTTATAGTGGTCTTAAGAAGAAGTATCTATGATAAAGAAATAGGTTAAATGGATTAACCATGTTTTATATTAAAACCACAGGAGTGGTATTGCTATATTGTTATATTTATTCTTCTAATATGAATATATTCACTTCATAATTGGCCCCTAACTGCATTTTGGGGATAAAAGGTAGGAGAACCCATTAGGTTAACCCAGTAGTGAATATAAATTGAATAAACTTGTGAATGAGTAGAATTGATCCAGGAGGTCAGGAAGACCAGAAAATAGGATGCTAAAATATAAAGGAAAGATATTGGCATGGGCCAATAGGTTTACAGTAAGCCCATGAAAACTATATGATATTGGCAGGGGCTAATAGTTTCATAGTTAACCCATGAAAACTGTGTATAAATGAAGATGTTATAAAGATAGGTTCATAGTTAGCCCATGAAAAACTATATGTAATGGAGATGTCAGACAGATAGTTTCATAGTAAGCCCATGGAAACGTTTATTGGATACTGGCAGGGTCAGTAGGTCTGTAGTTATCCCATAAAAACTACATCCGGATGAAATATTGACAGATATCAATATGTTTCTAGTCAACCTATGAAAACTAGGATAAGATAAGATATTAGAGTTACCAATAGGTTCGTAGTGATCCCATGAAACTATGTAATTGGACAGGGAGTCCTTAAATGTTTAACTGGTTATTAGTCAGTACATGAAAACCAATAGGTTAGTAGTAATCCTAGAAACTATAACTGAGACAGATAGTCCAAATTGAATGAGGATGGGTAATCTAGAATTAGTTCAATAGTTTTGCATATCATCATATTATAATGTTTTGAATTTTTTAACCATTGTAGATGTAGGAATACAGTATATGGTTTTATAAATGTTTTAAGATACTAGTGAGGGGAAACCCATTCTTTTAAGCGGCATGGTCTCACTAGATATCTAAATGTTTTGAGATGGTAGAATATTATTCATACCAGGCTTTATGTCTGACTCGAAGTTTATGTTTTCCTTAAACTCTCGGGTACTCATTTAATTTTGAGTAGTTAAAGAGTTGAGGTTTTCATGTACCTCTAAGACGAATAAGCTTACGGAGATGTGCATGAGGCAAGAAAGCTATTTAGAGTCTCTTTTCTTTTTGATTCCGCTGTGTTGATTGTAATCGCAAAGTTGATGAATTGCCTGTATATACTTTGGTCATCCTAGGGGGTATCTTCATATGTCGCTCTGGGCGTATGTTGTAATAAATATATTTTCTCCAAACGTGATTTGCTAATGTGGGATTATGTAATAGATTGGAAATGTTTTGATATGGAAGGTGATTTTGGTTGAAGTTTATATTTTTTCCGTATCCATATGTTTCTATGTATTAATGAATTAAC
Source organism: Allium cepa (assembly GCA_030765085.1). Taxonomy (NCBI): domain Eukaryota; kingdom Viridiplantae; phylum Streptophyta; class Magnoliopsida; order Asparagales; family Amaryllidaceae; genus Allium; species Allium cepa. The sequence goes on along the minus strand of CM060932.1, from coordinate 507,724,987 downwards.
ACCACCACATTTGGTCATCGATGATTAATAACTATGGATGACTATAGCATCCATAGCCGTTACTTTTGGGCCTCCAAGTAGGAGGATGTTACATGTTGGTATCAAAGCACACGTTTATGAAACTTTAAAAGAAAGTTAAACCTAAAATATTTTCAAAAATAATCCGACGAATTTGTAAATATGATCAGGATTTGGTTGACACTAATGTCAGAAAGAATGAAAGATTTATTAGAGGACTAAGACCCGAGCTTGCTAGGATTACCATGACCCATATCTGAGATACTTCTAATGTGGTGATGGAAATGGCCATTCGCCATGAAGATAATGCTTCCAAGAAGGCAAAGGCTGATTTGGTGTGGTATAAATGTGATAAGAAGGGTCATTATGCGAATGAGTGCCATTCAGGAAAGGGGAAGAAAGATGCAGAGAAGAAGAATGTGATATGTTTTAACTGCGATCATGTTGGGCATTACAAGAACCAGTGTACAGAGCCAGCTAGGGCGGACAAAGGGAAAGTTTTTATTGTTGGATCATCAGCTAAGCCTACTGCAGCTGATAAAGGGAAAACTATGATGGAAGGTACTTTTTGATTCAGAGTATACCGATTAAGATACTTTTTGATACTGGCGCATACATTTATATTCCAATGTTTGGTTGATAGGTTATGCTTAGAACCCACATACCTTGTTACTTCCTTAAGGGCTGCGAATCCAATAGGAGGGTATGCAACTCTAGGGATAAGTTGTAACCAGTTTGAACTTGATTTGTTAGGTCATAAGTTTGCATACAGTTTGTATGTGTACGATTTCGTAGATTTCAGAATCGTTTTGGGTATGGATTGGCTGAGAAGGTATGAGGTTAGGATTTTTTTGGGAGATATCTTTGAGATACCCAGATAGTGATAATCGAATTATATTCTCAGTAGAGAATTCTGCCGGAGTTGTGCTTTGTTTAGTGCAATGGAAATGGGAGAAGAGCTAAGTCAGATTCGAATTGTAAGAGAGTTCGCAGATGTGTTTGAGCCCGTCATAGGACTACCACCAAAACGAGTTGTTGAGTTTCAGATAGATCTTGTGCCAGGATTTGAACCTGTGTGTAGACCACCTAGCAGGATGACATGGATGAGATGAAGGAATTGAAGGTGAAACTAGTGGATTTAGATGAAAGGAATTTTATTAGACTAAGCAGTTCGCCTTGGGGAGCGGCTACGGTATTCATGAAGAAACCAGATGTGTCATTGAGGATGTGTATCGACTATCGTAAGCTGAATAAAAGGACGATAAAGAATAAGTATCCTTTGCCGAGAATTGATGATCTTTTTGATCAGTTTGAGTGGAGCCAAAGTGTTTTTCTAGTTAGATTTGGCGATGGGGTTCCATCATTTAGAGGGTAGTATTCCTTTGATTTCATTTCAGACTAGATATAGTTCGTATGAGTGATTAGTGATGCCTTTCGAGTTGACGAATGCACCTACTTTCTTTGTGGATTTGAATCGAGTCTTCAGAGAGTATTTGGATAGATTCGTGTTAGTGTTTATAGATGACATTGTTTGTATACTCTATGGATGATAGAGAGCATGAAGAACATCATAAGTCTTTAAGATATCTATTCTCTCAAAAGGAGTTGAATATACGACAGTAGAAGTGGCTGGATTTTTTGGCTGCTTATGATTTTAATATAGTGTATACTCTAGGGAAAGGTAACAAAGTGCAGATGCTCTCAGTAGAAGACATCAGAATGTGGTGTTGGCTATGTTGGCAGAATGAAAAGATTTAGAAGCTTTGGCCAGTTGCGATGTGCAGTTGAGATAATCTGCTAGTTCTAGTCAGAGTACTGCCATAATGTCCTATTTAGAAGTTTGACCAGTGTTGATCAAAATAATTGCTTCTAAACGGAAGGGGGATCCATTATTATCTAAGAGGATCAGTAGGCTTGAGGCTGGAAAAAAGGTCAATTATTTGAAAGATTTTTTTCTTGCCCAAAGAGGATGGTTGAGAAAGAAGGGACAGTTATGTGTTGCAGATGTGGAGAACTTGAGAAGAGAAGTAATTGAGGAGTGTCATCGTTCCAAGTTTACGATTCATCCTGGAGGGACTAAGATGTATCAAAATATGAAAAGGAGCTTCTATCGGTAAGGCATGAAGAGGGATATTGGCTTGTGGGTTAAGCAATGTGTAAACTGTCAACAAGCGAAAGCCAAAAATCAAAAGCCAAGTGGGTTACTTGAGCCGCCAGATATTCCAGTTTGGGAATAGGATTCGTTATCCATGGATTTTATAGATGGGTTACCAAGGTCAAGGAGAGGAAACGAAAGTATATGTTTTATTATGGACAGGTTGACCAAGAGTACCCATTTTATTCCAGTAAAGTCGAACAGGATGACACTAGTTTTGGTGAAATTATTCATGAAGAACATAATTTGACTTTATGGAGTTCCTAGTAGCATAGTCAACGACAGAGATGCTTTATTCACTAGTGAATTCTAGAAGAGTCTACAAGACGTGTTAGGCACTAAGCTCAAGATGCGTACCACATATCACCCATAGACGGATGGGCAGACAGAGAGAGTCATTAAGGTGCTCGAGGATTTGTTGAAAGCTTGTGTGTTGGATTTCGGTGGTTGTTGGGAGGATCCCTTACATTTGGCTGAGTTTTCCTATAACAATAGTTACCAAATTAGTATAGGAATGGTGCCTTTTGAAGCTTTGTATGGAAGACCATGCAAATTCCCTGTGTAACGACCCGATATTTTCAACCATTCGCATCCGCACATGTCAGACTTGAATTGCTCAAAATACCGAATTGTAAAATAAATTTGGCAAAACACATCATAAACAGTAAACAAATAAATCACAGACACAGAGTAATAAATGCAGCGGAAGTAAAGAAATAGTAGTTCATGAAGTTACTAGATAAATACATCAAAGTCAAACAAGATACAACAGAGATAACAAGATACAATGGAGGTCTCAACATGATAACCAGATATGAATCATAATACAACACTGGAACCAACCAAAAAACTGGAATCAACTGGATTACCAAAAGTGAAACAGATAGATGGATCTTCAAGAAAAGCTCCAACTTCGAAGGTGAGTCTCTAATGCTGTATCACTCAGTCTGACCCGAGCGTAAAATAAAACATAAACACTTGAGTCAGGACATACATACTTATACAGTGTAAGCTAACTCAAGTGAACTGTAATATAAGGTACAAGTAACTTAAAGGATGCTTAGGACCGCCCATCCTTTAAGGATCCGTTAAACTATTTACTATGTAGTAATATTTCGCTATTATAATATTGTCTACGGTAAAATAAACTTACTTTTAAATAGCATTAAAGAGTGACCCAATATTCCCCTTAACACGTAATAATCCCAGTAGTCCATCCAATATCATAGTCCCTCCTGATCGGGAAGCCACCAGAGGATACCACACGGGCTACGGGAGAAAACCAAACTCGTACAAGGCGCGATAGGGTAGGTGACACGACACAACTAGGCAATGCCAGGGTAGATATACCAATTACGCTTTCGTGTCGGTGGTAACGCGTAGCGCGCAGCTACCGCCCACCTTGAGCCACACCTCCAAATAAAAATCAAAAGTGGCCACCGAAACAATCCAAAAGTCAAAGTATAATATCGAAGGGATGTGTCCAATCAAAGGTGCTACCTTATTAACCCGTCGATCTCATGTTTTAGCCACCTTATGCGAACTCACAGGAGTCGGGTCCACGTATTTACTTTAAAGGAAACGCCACCACCATCCTACTTCATTCTGCAATCTCCACTGCGTACACGGTTGTTAAAGTGGTTTTCGAAGTTGGCAGAGAGTATGACAACTTTCGATCCCGGTCTCTTTAACAACCAAACATTATTATAACCCATGGATATTTATTTCAAAATCATTTATACTTTCAAAACCAAACTAACATATCCATTTCAAAATCATATAATTTCTTTCAAAATAGTATATACTTTCAAAACCAAAATATCATACTCATTTCAAAACCATATCACAATGATATCATTTCCATTTCAAAAATAATTCAATAATATATCATTTAAATAGAACCCAAATTTCCAAATCATTGAATATTTCTTTCAACTTATTAAACTTGAAATATTCCTTTAAATTATCATAACATTTTGGAATTGTTACCTTAAGGAATCATAGCATTTTTGGAATGTAATACCTTCCACTTTAACATTTTATATAATCAAAGTATTTATATGCTTACAAATTTAACATGGTCAATTTATCATAGCCTTATAGTTAAGTAAACTTTGTTACCGTAATATCTAATTTAAAACTGAAATTCTTATGTTAAGTTAAAAGTACCTTATTAACTTACATTATTATTACAATAAAGAAACTTTATTATTTTAATCATTTAAGATATGCCATTTACATTAATTAAAACTTACATATCAAATGTACATTATCAACTTACATTTTATTATTACAGTAAAGATCATTTATCATTTTAATCAATTTAAAATACACCATTACATTAACTAAAACTTATATGTCAAATGTACGTTTTAACTTACCTTTATTACAATAAAGAGCATTTATCATTTTAATTAATATTACACTAATTAAAACTTACATTATCAAATGTACATTTTAATTTATATTTCTATTACTGTAAAGAGCATTTATCATTTAATCAATATTACACTAATTAAAACTTACATTATCAAATATATATTTTAATCTATATTTCTATTACAGTTTATCATTTTAACCAATATTACATTAATTAAAACTTTACATGTCACACGTATGTTTTTAACTTGCATTTTTATTTCAATAAAGAGCATTTATCATTTTAATCAATATTACATTAATTAAAACTTTACATGTTTCTTTCAATGATTTAAACTTTACATGTTTCTTCCATTAATTAAAACTTCACAAGTTTCTTGCATTAATTAAAAACTTTACATGTTCTCTCATTAATTAGGACTTTACACATTTCTTTCATTAATTAAAAACTTACATGTTTCTTTCATTAATTAAAACTTTACATGTTTCTTGCATTAGTTAAAAACTTTACATGTTCTCTCATTAATTATGACTTTACACGTTTCTTTCATTAATTAAAAACTTACACTTTTCTTTCATTAATTAAAACTTTATATGTTTCTTGCATTAATTAAAAACTTTGTATGTTCTCTCATTAATTAGGACTTTACACGTTTCTTTCATTTATTTAAAAACTTACCCATTTCTTTCATTAATTAAAACATTACATGTTTCTTGCATTAATTAAAAACTTTACATGTTCTCTCATTAATTATGACTTTACACGTTTCTTTCATTAATTAAAAACTTACGCTTTTCTTTCATTAATTAAAACTTTACATGTTTTTGCATTAATTAAAACTTCACATGTTCTCTCATTAATTATGACTTTACACGTTTCTTCAATTTAAAATACCTTATTTTCTTAACTTAAAATCTCCATTTGGAAACCAATTTCCAATCATCAAGTTAAGTCATATATATAAATTACATTTTATACATTAACTTATACAACTTAACGTAGAAAATCACTGTAAACCTATTTATACAAACATATCCGCTTCATGGAATAAAATTCATTCCAACTACTAGGCTAGAATTAGAATTCCACATTAAATCAAATTTCATTATTAAGTTGTTTATTATATTCCAAATCTTTAAATTACAAATTTATAACCAAATAATTTTTTTTTTCATTACAATTAAAAACCAAAATCAACTTATAAAATCTTAACTTATAGAAAACCAATATCTCTTTATATTCTAAATCTTTAAATCAATTTTTTTTAAATTTCCATATATTTATAAATTCAAAATACTTAATAATTTTCCGAAACTATTATAATATTTTTATCCATGGGCCTGTATAAAATTTTCTAACCTAGGTCAAGTGATACGGATATGTATCATTTCAATCCGTAATTAAAAAGAAAAAACCGGGTTCTATCATTTCAAACTCGCAATCCCAAGTAAATAAATGCAATAAAAATCATTTGAGCCTATCATTTCATCCCATAGTGATAGGGAACTTGCAGTGAGATATACAATATATAAAATGAATAGTATAACATATAAATACATATTAGATGATGCAACAAATATATAAACAGCATTTAACATCATATAACATATCACAGGCATGTATGAATGACATAGCAATTTATACAGATCCACTTGTCATTATTCCACAATAATATAAGTGCGTATGTCTAGAGTGATAAAACTCACCTTTTAAAAGCTAGAATCAAATTCACAATACACAATTGAAACTCCACAAAGCACGATAAGGCACGACCAAACTTTAGAGTAGATGGAGAGTCAAGATCCATATCTTGTATATAAAAAATACACAAATCATAAGAATAAGATTCAACACAACAAAAGATGGATTAAACTATGCAATTACGAATCAAAGAACATAACCTTGCTTTCAACCACCAAGTGGGCTTGGCCATGGTCTAATAGTGAGGAGGAGGTGATGTTGTGGTGGTGGAGGCCGAGCTATGCAAGGAGAAAACAAAAAGAAAAAGAGAAAAAAAAGAAAGTGGAAAAAGAAGAGAGAAGGAAGCCATGGATCTAGACTTTTTCCTTCCTCACTCAATTGATACAATAAGAAACCTTTTTTTATTTCACGTGAATGATAAGAGGCGGCTAGGTTTAAAAAGATTTGAATAGCTAAAGATTAGGAATAGTTAGAAAATAAAAAGGCAAGGAAATTTAAAAAGGCACAATTTAAGTAGGGAAAAGATCTTGTATATATTTATCTTAAACAAATGAAAAGAGGAGTTTGATAACTTTATACGTGATTGAAAAGGAGAAAATCACGTCTATGCATTTATGAATAGATATGGTAGAAGATTAAAAGGTGGGAAATATATAAAGGAAAGAAATAAATTAAGAAACATATGCCTACATTTAAAACATATCTTAACTGATTTGTTACTTATCCAATAAATATAGATGTATATACACAAAAGAAACCTTCACTAAATAAATAAAGTTTATACACACCATACAAGTAAATAAGAAGATGGAAATAGAAATATAAAAGAATGAAACGCATAAATTAATTATAAATTTAAAAAGGCACAATTTAAGTAGGAAAAAAATCTTGTATATATTTTCTTAAACAAATGAAAAAAGGAGTTTGATAACTTTGTACGTGATTGAAAAGGAGAAAATCACGTCTATGCATTTATGAATAGATATGGTAGAAGATTAAAAGGTGGCAAAAATATATAAAGGCAAGAAATAAATTAAGAAACGTATGCCTATACTTAAAACATATCTTAATTGTTTTGTTACTTATCCAATAAATATAGATGTATATACACAAAAGAAACCTTCACTAAATAAATAAAGCTTATACACACCATACAAGTAAATAAGAAGAGGGAAATAGAAATATAAAAAAATGAAACGCAGAAATTAATTATATATATTTTATAAATGTTGTAGTTACCCAAATTTACAAAGCAAAGATTAGAATTAATTGAAACAAGGCTTAAAAATTTACACACAACCACTAGCTTTGAAAAATTTTCTACCACACTTTAAAACAAATAAAAATCAGTGAATAAAATAAAACAAACTGAAATAAAGTGAAAAAGAAAATAAATAATTATATTTTAGGAAAATATAAAGATAAATAAAGAAAATAGCGTAATTTATTGAAACTAGCTTAAGAAAATTGCAAACATAATCCACTTACTTGGGAAATTACAACTCTTCTTAAAAATAGTTTAAAATAAATCTTTGAGAAACAAAATAAAGTGAGAAAGAGAATAAAATAAGTTCTTAAGAAAATATAAAAATAAATAAAGAATTTCTTAATTTAATTAAAGTTGGAAATTAGAAATTTTAAACAAAATACAACAGACACTGGAAAATGTCAGTTGCACTTTTAAAAATGTTTTAAAACCAAAATATATACAAAACAAGTTATTTTACCCCTGGAAACATAAATTAGAACATTCCATGAAACAAATAAAATATAATTTATATAACTTAAAGTAAACAATTTTGTTAAATACAACAAATTACACATAATAGTTAAAAAGACATAACTTTCACATTATAAATCAGATTTCAACGAAACGGAAAGCCGTATTCTTAAAATTTTATATACTTTCAAAATAAAAGATAAAATTAAAAAATTTAAACTTTTAAATTTTTAAAAGTCAAAGTTTGACCATATTGACAAAATTCACATTTTCGAAAAATATTCTATTAATTCATGTGTGGAATTCTAATCCACACCAAAATTTTATCAGTTTAACAATTTTAATTATTAAAAATTTATGGGTCGTTACACCCTACATGTTGGTTGGAGACTGGAGCAGATTGGTCTTAGATCCAGATTTGGTAAGAGAGGCGTCATAGAAGATTGAGTTAATCCAAGAACGGATGAAGGAAGCTCAATCCAAGCAGAAGAATTAAGCAAATAAGAAGCATAAAGACCTAGAGTTCTCAGTAGAACACAGAGTTTCCATTAAGGTATCACCGATGAAGGGTGTGGTATGGTTTGGGAAGTTGGGAAAGTTGGCCCCAAGATATGTTGGTCCATTCCAGATTATAGAAAGGATTGGAAAGCTCGTATACAGAGTTGAGTTGACGAGAAGTATGGCAGGTGTCCATAATGTATTTCATGTATCTCATCTTCACAAGTATGTGCATGTTCCAAAGGCTACCATTCCTCAGACAGAGTTGGACGACTTGATGGTAGAGTGACTTTTGTTAGACAACCAGTACAGGTTGTAGCGAGAGATGGGAAAAGACTGAGGATCAAGACAGTCAAGTTGATGAAAGTTCAGTGGAACGACAACGAGAAGGACTATAATTGGAAGGCAGAGGATAGGATTCGAGATACTTATCCCGATCTACTTTAAGGGTATGTCTACATTAGATTTATTTAGATATTTCCTAGTTAGGTAGACTAGTATTGTTGTTAGGAGTCGTTACAGATGATTTCTATGTTTAGTATTTAGTCCTTACTGAATTTCATCGACAAAATTCTTCAAGGAGGGGAGCCTATAACACCTTTAATTTTTGATTACATTATTCAAGAGATTTATTAGATAAATTAAATAGAATAATGTAAATATCAAGAGATAAGAGGATTGAGGCTTGGGTTAATTAATTAAGGTGGTTCCTAATAAACTAATTAATGGGCTAAGGAATGGTTAGTAGGTTAAATAAATTACATAAGGGTGTAATTGGAATTTGTCGCCCAAGGACCCTCACCCATATATTTATTTTCATTCCCACCATTTCTTCCCATTCACACCATTTTAATACACAAATCAAAAGTGAAAGGAGTGGCCGACCACTAAGAGGAAGAAGAGGAAATCAAATTAAAGCCAAAAAATCAATCTTAGGGGAAATCGATCTCAATCCATTCTCCTTATCTAGAGCAAGGTAATTCCATCTCTATTTGGTTTTGAATCATACAATTTCAGATTTAAGGGTAAATTCTTTTTTAAGATATATTGGATGATGGTATCCTTGATCTAAGATTTATTTGATTTAAACAAGGTTGTTTAAAAGGAGTTTTATACGGCTTTAGGTCAAAACCGAGATCCAATGAAGTTTAAATGCCATATGAAAATTTTATGTTATGCGAAACATGATTTTGGAGGGGTTTCAATTTTGAGAATTTTTAAAGCAATGGAAAGGTTATTATGTATTTTCAAAGGAAAATATGGTTATTTGGGTTTAAATTTATTTTGGAAAATATATTGAGAATTTGGGTCCGAATTTTGATATGTTAGATAACATGATTAAAGTGAATTTCTGGAATTTTAGATGATTTTTTCGAAGTGATTTTCCATGCAAAATAAATTGTTTTAGAAGAGTGACTTCTTTGCAGAAATTGGAAGGGCTGGTTTGATTAACTTAACCATGGTTTAAATCTGGATTAGCGGTTGTTATTTTTGAAAAGAATTTGAAAATGTTAAGACATCCAATCTATTATTGACACGTGGCAGGTTAGTTAGAGAAATTTTTACTTAAACCGGAATTAAACCTTATTTTATCTCAGAAAAGTGTTTCGCCTACTTAGGAAAGCACCTTTCGATAAAGCAGCTCCCATCTTTATCCTTGTCGAAACTAGCTATGCCGAAACCAATACACAAGGTATCACCATGATGGTACATTGTGGGTTGGAGATAGACGAATGGTAGAGTGTCAAAAGCATAGCTTCCGAAAGGGTCGAAACCTTGGTTTGTTTTTAAAAGGAAAGCATCTGCCTATGTTTTGTTTTAAGACTTCGACAGAGCCGAAGCATTTGGTTCCGAAAGAAGGCTTAAAGGGTTTGAAAGGGTTGCTAATAACTTAAGATTACTTTCAACTGAGTTTCTTACTTATAAAAGAATGTTTGAAAGAAAGGGGTTCCGACCTAGTCGATACCCGACTACCGTCCTATGGCCTTTCGATGGTGTTGAAGATATCAATGATGTTGGAAGGTACTTTGCTTTATAAAATTAAAGCCACTTCATATAGTTTTCGAAAGAGGTTAAGGGTTTAGAAGGTGGTGGTTTTGAAAGGGATTTCGACACCAACCTTCTAATGTTTTACCCAAATGATTTATACTTTCGAAAGAGATGGTGCCGATACCATCAATTTTTCCCTAATATTTTATATGATAAAGGATAGTTTCAAAACAGATGCTTTCGACTATATTCACTTTGATCCGAATAATATTTTAAGTATAAACCCAATGCTTTCGAAAAGGGTACTTTTAATGATTTTGAAGGGGTTACTTCCAGTAGTGTTGAAAGGGTACTTTCAACTGGTTTTGAAGCTAAGATTCTAAAGGTTAAATATTAGTACTTTAATGTATCTGAAAGGTTTTGAAAGGTAGATTTTAAAGTATTATAAGTCAGGAGCCTACTATTTTGAAAAATAGATTTTTAAGGCTTTCGAAGGAGGCTATCCTATGAAATCAAAAGCTAGGTTTTGAAGGCATCGAAAGGTTTTATGACCCAAACTCTATTTTTAAAGGAAATATCCATTGCAATAATAAAGGAGTTTTTAAAATAGTCTTAAGAAGAAGCTATCTATGATAATGAAATAGGTTAAAGGGATTAATCATGTTTTATATTAAACCCACATGAGTGGTATTGCTATGTTGTTATATTGCTTCTTCTAATATGAGTATATTCACTTTATAATGGGTCGTTAACCACATTTTGGGGATAAAGGTTAGGAGAACCAGTTAGGTTAACCTAGTATTGAATATAAATTGAATAAATTCCTGATTGAGTAGAATTTCATCTAGGAGGTCAGGAACACAAGAATATTGGATGCTAAAATATAAAGGAAAGATATTGGCAGGGGCCAATAGGTTTACAATAAGCTCATGGAAACTGTATGATATTGGCAGGGGCCAATAGGGTCATAGTTAGCCCATGAAAACTATGTATAAATGAAGATGTTAGAAAGACATGTTCATAGTTAGACCGTGAAAACTATGTGTAAAGGAAGATGTCGGATAGACATGTTCATAGTAAGCCCATGAAAACCATGATTGGATACTGGCAGGGGCCAGTAAGTTTGTAATTAGCCCATGAAAACTATATCCGGATGAAATATTGACAGATGTCAATAGATTCCTATAAACCCATGAAAACTAGGATATGAGCACGATATTGGAGTTATCAACAGGTTCATATTGATCCCACGAAAAGTATGTAATTGGACAGGGAGTCCTTAAATGTTTAACCGGTTATTAGTCAGCCCACGAAAACTAATAGGTTAATAGTAATCCTAGAAACTATAAATGAAATAAATAGTCCAAATTAAATGGGGATGGGTAATCCAAAATTAATTCAATAGTTTTGCATATCATCTTATTGTAATGTTTTGAATTTTTTTAACCATTGTGGATGCAGGAGCACAATATATAGTTTTATAAAGGTTTTAAGATACCAGTGAGGGGAAACTCATTCTTCTAAGCGGCATGGTCTCACTAGATATATAAATGTTTTGATATGGTAAATTATTATTCATCCTAGGCTTTATGTCTGACTCAAAGTTTATGTTCCCCTTAAACTCTTGAGTACTAAGTTAATTTTGAGTAGTTTGAGAGTTGAGTTTTTTAGGTACCTCTAAGACGAATAAGCTTCCGAAGACATGCAGGAGGCATAAGAGCTATTTAGAGTCTCTTTTCTTTTTGATTCCGCTGTGTTGATTGTAATGGAAAATTTGTTGTGTTGCCTATACATACTCTAATCTTTCCAAGGGGCATCTTCATATGTCGCTACGGGCATAGGTTGTAATAAATATATATTTTTTGAATGTGATTTGCGAATGTGGGATTATGTAATAAATTGGAAATGTTTCGATATGGAATGTGATTTTGGTTGAAGTTTAATTTTTTCCATATTTATGTGTTTTTTGTGTATCAATGAGTCTAGCACCGCTATATTTGGTCGCCAAAGATTAATAACTGTAGATGATTACAACATTCGTAGCTGTTAGTTTTGGGCCTTCAAGTAGGGGGATGTTACAGTATACAACTTTGCGAAGATTAAACAACTTCAAAAATATCTTGCAGAAAAGGAAGTTATAGGTAATGCATCGACGTTATTAATTTTTTATGAACCATTATGTATTTTCTTAACATAATTGTCTTTTAGATGTAATCGGCTTTGTTTAAAGTGTCTCATCAATCAAAGGTGTTCGAAGAAAAATAAAAAATGAGAACATCGAAAAATGTGATATAACTATTGCAAATGATTCGTAAATAAACATAGTATTCTAATCAATATGTTTAATCGAAATATTTATGTTTTGATTTAAATTATAGAACCATAACTGTTAATGAGACGTTATGGGGAGAATTTGCTATGTAAGTAGGTTCCAAGCTGTTAGAAATGGTTGATAAAACTCCTATAGTGGCTATTAAATATGTAAAAGTTGGAGATTTTCAAGGTGACGTTCATTTTTTATCCTCTCCATGCCATCATTTTTTAAGATTTTTTTTGTTACTACTGCAGGTTTCACTTTATCGACATTGAGCAAAATAAATTTAGCTATAAACCCGAACATACTATAAGCTAAAAACTTAGAATTTGGTACAATCATGAAGGAAAAAATGCAAACATAACTTCTACTCATTATAATAATTATGCTTTCTCATATAACAAACAATTCGACATTGGGTCGTGATAAGGTTAGTCCTCATCGTTTCAAATTATAACATACATTAATAATTTCATATCAATTGGTTATTTACTTCATTTTTCCATACATAGTCAATATTCTTCTATATATTTGCGTACGTAACTTACATTAAGAGCTAAACATTGTGGTATCCAGCCTGTAAGAGTTGCAAGAAAAAGGTAACAAAAGTTGCAGGATCGGGATATTGATGTGAAGCATGCCAGCAGAATGAAAGTACTTGTATCTTGAGGTAAAAATTTAGAGTTAAATATCTATAGTAACCGTTAATGTACGTAATAATATGTTTTTGTAATGCAGATATATTATAGTAATGAAAATTAATGATTCCCCCATTGAAGCTAGGATTACTGCTTTCAATGAATCAACGGAGGAAATCATAGGTTGCAATGCCAATGACCTTTATAAGATTAAAAATGACAAAGGTGAAGATATATATACCAACAATAACAAAAGGAGCTGTTATGGATGTTATCCCGCTTTTTGGCAAAGCCGTGATACCAAAAGATTGATCGAAAACAAAGGACAGTTCGTCTCAGAGGTTAGTCATACTACGTTTCATTATGGATAACGCTGAATTTTGTTCGAGTCCTGATTGAGCTACAATTGATAGGACACGACAAGGAAGATCATAGAAGTCAACATCTCAAATTTCAAGTCAATCCGAGTTCATACGCTCAAGTTATGATCGATTCAATTTGAAGGGAGAAACCTAGATTTCAAACCCATCACCGAACACTGTTTCAAACCGATCACCTTCGTATCGACCTACTTCGAATCCATCGAAGTGCCTCGGATTCGACTCCATCAACTTCGAATCCATCGAGTTCGTATCGATGGACCTCGTATCCATCAGCCAGTGTTTGCTTCGTATCCATCAATCATCGGTCGTTCGACTCCATCAATGAAGCCTAGTTCGAACCCATCAGTGAAGCCTCGTTCGAATCCACTAAGTCAACTATCCATGATGACGTGTTATCCATCGGTTCGAATGCGCCGAGATACATGGAGTCGAAGCGGTCAACTCGGAGCGGAATCCGGATCGAGGCGAAGTATGCGCTCCACGTCAACACGAAGGCGCGTGCCACCATCGGTTAGAAGCTATCGGTTCGAACGCATCGATTCGAACCAAACAGCCACTCGAAGAATCCCGTTTCGTATCGATCATATCTCTCAATCTACTGATCCAAATACCACAAAATTTTCACAGAAGCTTGCATACATGTTGAAGAATGTCCACACCAAATTTCACCTCGATTGGATGAATTTCTGATCGATTCGAATGGAGTTCGAATCGATCCCAAAGTGGGCCCAAACTTCCTAAGGCCGGGCGTGTGGGCCCCCTCACGTGCCAGAGTGCTCTCCCGAGTTTTCAGCGAAATATCAGCAACCTACGCCTATAAATAGAGCCCCAGAGGCAACAGAAAAAGGATCTTTCGACTCCAAAGCACCCAGACTCTGTCGGATCAAGATCTCCATCATCCTACATCATAACTTTGTTGTTGATTTCGAATTTCCAGTTGTAACTTGCTGTTGATTGCTGTAACAACTTGTAATCATTGAAAGAGAATCAATAAAACTGGAAAAAACTTCACAGTGGATGTAGGCAACACACCGAACCACTATAAATCGCTTGTCTACGCATTTACTTTACTGTTGATTAGAGTTTTTGTTAGATAATATTTGCTTTGAATTTGCATTCTTCATTATTATCTCTTCAACGACTCCCGAAGAGTGTTGTGACCAATTTTGGTGCAAACACTTTGGTGCTTTCGCTGAGAGAACCCAGATTTTCTCCTGCTCTTTGGATCTGTCATCGATACTGGATTGAATAAATCTAAGAGAGAGATCCAGATCATCAAGTCCAAGTTCCTTCCATTCTATTTAGATTTGCACAAAGTCTAGGAAATGAATTCAACTTTCAAGATGGTTAGCACAAGAACCACCTCAAACGCTGTCAATCAGGAAGAACATGATAGACAGAACCCTGCCCTACTACCTCCACCTAATCAAGATGCTACTGGACACTCTGAACCGTCAGGTTCGGTTACCCGACAAGAGTTACAGTCGCTACTCCAAGAACTGACCCAGAGCCGGCAACAACTAGCAGAACAGCTACGTGCTAATGCCGAGCTGATCAACAAGCTGGATCGCCAGAAGCAAAAGAGATCCACGAGAGACCATGCTTCTCGCTCCTCCAGCGAAAGTTCTTCATCTTCTGATTATCATAATCGATCTCCACGACCCCGGCTACATGGGAGTCACATGCCAGCCGCTGGAGATCAACCGACACTGACCGTTGGACAACTGAGAGTTGGTCCATCAGCCAGTTTCCAAACCGGACCCTCCTCCCGAGGGGGTGTCGTCCCTCACCACACCACAGAATACCGCACTACTAACGTTGCGGATGAACCAGGGGTCGACGCCTAAGATCAGTCTGACCTGGACCGCCATCATGGCGGACGTACTCCTGAACCATATGTCCCAGAGGACTATGAGCCAAGAAGGCAAGACTTGGACCATCGATGACATCCGGTTCAACCCCAAAATATGGAACGTAATCATACTCCGGTGAAAGCCGCACAAAACGCGCAAATACCGGATCTTTCAACTATGATATGTCAGATGATCCGGGAAAGCCAGGGATTCACAAATGACGATTGGGGAGTTTCCCAAAGTCACACTCCTTTTACGGACGATATCCTTAGTGCTGAACCCCCACGGCGATTCAGAATGCGAACTCTACCCATGTACGAAGGAAACTCCGACCCCAACCTACATATTCTGAAATATGAATGGTCGATGACCGCTGCCAGAGCCGACGATGCAGTGAAGTGTCGTAGTTTCCCCATATCCTTGGGGGGCATCGCTGCATGTGGTTCACTCGACTGCCACCTTGATCCATCTCTTCATTCGACCAGTTGGCCACAAAATTATTGAACAATTTCGCATGCATGTCGCAAGGCCAAAAGATGTCAACACTCTGTCTAGCGTCACTCAGGCTCCTGGAGAAACGCTCATACACTACTTAGAGAGATTCCATATTGCATGCGCGGAGATTAGCAATCCGAACGATAACTCCATCTTTATGGCGTTAACTAAGGGGATCGACCCCGATTCTGAGTTTAGCAACTGGTTAGCTGGAAAACCACCTGCATCATTGGACCGTTTCCACGCCAAGGCGGCTCAATTCCTGAGACGGAAAGATGCGAAATAGTCTAGGAAGCAAACCGATGCAGGGCCAAGCATGGAAGGGATCCAAAGCAATATTGCAATCAAACAGTCCGGCGAGAGCTCCAGAAAAGTTTAGTTGAACGTTAAAAACAAACAGGCTCGGCGAAGAGAAAGCGTGAATCAAATTAGAAAACGAGATCAAACTCGTGGCCCGCAGCGCAAGAATCCAATGTTTGACAGTTACACTCCTCTGAATACATCACTAGAGGACTTGTACTTACAAACCTGTAGTTCAATTCAGTACCAAAAACCTGCACCAAAGCCGTCGTCAGAGAGGCAAATCCAGATGGGAAAGTTTTGCAGGTTCCATGAAAGCTATGGGAATAATTCGAACGAGTGTCGTCACTTACAAGATCTCGTTGAAAAACTGATCAGAGAAAGGAAGTTGGAATAGTTTGTGCGGACACCGCAGCCCAGAGAAGCGGGCTCGTTAAATCAAAACAATGAACCCAATCGGCCGAGTCATGAGGACTCAACTTGTCCCCGCGGAAGATTGGTGATAAACGCCATCAGTGGAGGACCAACTTTCTCAGGAGCCTGGAACGACGAATATTCTCGTCACGGTCATACATGACAGGCTCTGTTCAATCTATGAATACTATGCAATTTCCTTTACATTCTGAAATTTGAACTTGTAATAAGGCACTGAATTTTCCATATTTTCTTATTTCAGCAATAAGTTACTATCTCTTCAAGCTAGAGCTGTGATTCACCGAATGCAATGTTCAACAAACGACACACGAAGAGCTAAATTCCATCAAACAATGGAATTTATTCAAATAGCGAGTGACTGTGATACGACCGGCCACTCACTAAGTGAAACCCCAGCTCGGGGGCAAGCCATCACATCAAAGGCTGAACTGGACCAACACACAACGGTCCTACAACTAACTCCAAATTCCCAGAGTGCGAATTAGAGTATAAACATCAAACAACTCGTTCCCGAAGTGCGAACGGACTCCAACTTCCCAGAGCGCGAATCGGAGTATAAACATTCAATAACTCGTTCCCAGAGCGCGAACGGACTCCAACTTCCCAGAGTGTGAATTGGAGTATAAACATTTAGCAACTCGTTCCCAGAGCGCGAGCGGACTCCAACTTCCCAAAGTGTGAATTGGAGTATAAACATTCAGCAACTCGTTCCCGGAGTGCGAACGGACTCCAACTTCCCAGAGTGTGAATTGGAGTATAAACATTCAACAACTCATTCCCGGAGTGCGAACGGACTCCAAATTCCCAGAGTGTGAATTGGAGTATAAACATTCAATAACTCGCTCCCAGAGTGCGAACGGACTCCAACTTTCCAGAGTGTGAATTGGAGTATAAACATGCAGCAACTCGTTCCCAGAGTGCGAACGGACTCCAAATTCCCAGAGTGCGAATTGGAATATAAACATCCAATAACTCGTTCCCGGAGTGCGAACGGACTCCAAATTCCCAGAGTGTGAATTGGAGTATAAACATCCAATAACTCGTTCTCGGAGTGCGAACAGACTCCAAATTCCCAGAGTGCGAATTGGAGTATAAACATCCAATGAATCGTTCCCAGAGTGTGAACGGGCTCCAAATTCCCAGAGTGCGAATTGGAGTATAAACATCAAATCCATCGTTCCCGAAGTGTGAACGAATTCCTAAAGAGCCCAAATAGGTGTGACTGACCATCTATCGGCCAACTCCAACTTCCCAGAGCGTGAATGGAGTACAAACATAAATTACAGGTTCCCAGAGCGCGAAACCAAACATACATGATGTCTCCAAATTCCCAGAGTGTGAATTGGAGCACAAATACTACGTCAAAGTTCCCGGAGTGCGAACCGAAGTATCAATACTAGCTCCAAGTTCCCAGAATGTGAAGTGGAGTATAAACATCAATTCCAGGTTCCCGGAGCACGAACCGTGTTACAAACATCGATAACTCTCAAATTTCCGGAGTGCGAACCGGGTTATCGATCTCAAATTATCCTAAGTCCCCAGAGCGTGGACATGTGCTTAAGATTTGCAATAAGTGTGATCAACCATCAAGATGCAAATGTTTTTCCCCGAGACTAGGGGGCAAAAAAGCTAAGTGTTAATCACTAACCAAAGTGATACAATGTCCGAAGTTCAACTTATTCATCGATCACAACTTGTGACCAAGATTTTCAGACTTGGCAACTAAAACAAACTCTACTTGACGGTAAAAACACCACAAGTACACCGGACTGAAAACAACACTACAAGCACTTAAGCACAAAAGAAATGAGAATTGAAACAAAGAAATTGAATTTTATTTCAACTAACTAGAGACAAGGACTTACATGCAAATAAGTTCTTTCGAAAAAGAATTCCTACTTGCAGGGGCCGAACTTACGTCTATACACGGCCTACTAGCAGAAAATAAACACAAGTTCATATCTGCCAAAAAAATCCGCTTAAACGGCCCTTCTATTTCTTCTTTTTAAATCTCCTTATCAGCGGTTCATCCTCGGACTCGCTAGAAACAGAGATCCTTCGCTTGGAGTGCTTCCTCTCCGGTGGTTGCTCTTCGGCTGGGGGCATAATGTCAACGTCCACCTCAGAGCTTGAATCTACACGAAGGCTTCCCACCGGAGGAGTAGGAGGGACTGGATCCGCGACGGAAGATGGGATAGTGCCACCTGATGATATTACCCTTAAAGGTGTTGGGCTACGCACCGCCGTACTGCCACCAATACTACCACTTTCCCCCACAGCCTCTAATTCTGCATTAATCTCGGCCAAAATCTCTTCATCACGAATCGCTTGGGCCTGGCTGGGGGCATCTGCAGGCTGCATTGAAGAGCTAGAGGTTGGCGGGAGGTCACTAACGATGAATGGCAAGTCTGTGGAGAAGCCACCCTTCTCGCCGAGCAGCTCGCTCACCATTGGTTCATCAAGAGATAGTGCGCTCCCCTGCGCTATCTCAGTTGACACTGCTGTTACGACGGTAGTCTCGGTGGTGATGGCCTTCTCCCCTTTACTTGATTCTTGAGTCGCGGCAATCGGCGCAACCTCAGTCACTGAGCAAAGATAAGAAGTTATTAATAACTGCTTCAAAACAAACTCCCTATTTGGAATACACTTGAGATAAGTTTGGAATACCTTCCTCAGTTTGGCTTGCGGACGGCTGAGCGGCCTCAGAAGTATGCTTCTGAATAGGAGATAGCCGCGGCTGTTCTGGGTCGTAAGCTGGAGCGGATTGTGAATCAACCACAGATACAAGCTCTAACGAAGGTGGAGCAGTAAATTCTAGAATAGTAGCATGATGCTCAACACCCGATCCTTCCCCAATCTTCCGGTGCTGGCCGCCAATCATCTCCTTCTCATGAGAAATTATGGCATCATGAAGGATCTTCTTTTCATCTTCGGTCAGCAACCGGTTCTCAAGCTCGAACTGGTCGATTGATGCATCCGGATGCGCTTCTCCAATCGGACCCAAGCGTTACGAAGATGTACCGGATAATCCTGAAGCCAGGCCAAATTTCTAAGCCTCAGCACATTGGCATTGTAAGTAACGAGGAGATCTTCGATGTCGGCCTCCAGCCTGGCCTCTGCCCTTTGAACCTTCTCCTCAACCTCAGCCTCGACAGCCTGAACTTTAGCCACTGCCGCATCTCTCTCAGTCCGAAGCACTACGGCTTGTTCGCATGCTTCTTGGGCCGCGTTGTGCGCGTCATCTCTGACTTTAGTGATCTCGGCAAATTTGGCTTTGAGTGCATTAAGTTCCTTCAAGGCCGCGTCCCGCTCGGCGGTCATGATGGTGTTTCAGTGGCCCATGTCCTCCACCGTAGCGTAATGCTCATGCTTCATCTTGTCCATCGCCGCCTGGGCCTCATCCGCTTTCTTTATAGCATCCATTTCTGACTTCCGAGATGACTCGGCTTCATCGGTTAGCACTTGTATGATACGATCCCGGTGAGCCAGATCAGTTTGGAGTTTTTCGATGATGGCCGCTCGCTCAAAGGCCGATGCCGATGCTTTATCATCCGCTTTCGCCCACGCCTTGTACTGGGCATAAAAATCATGCTTGTAGTCGTGTACTAACTGTTCGGGTTCCTCTGGGATCCTTTTTAAATGTAGAGGAAAGATGTAGTTGTCAAAACAGATGTTCGGAAAATCTTTCTTTAGCTGAGAAAGCTTGATTGCTCCTTCCCCTGAAATTTCCACAGGGGGCTGTTCTGTAACGGTAGCAGTTATTGTTTCGCTTCTAGAATGGCGGGATTCATGCCTAGAAGATTGAGAAGCCGACTTGTAGTGTGAAGATTCAGAGGGATGAGAGACATAAGCAGGAGGCTGTATGGGATCTCTGGGAGGAGGAGGAGTACGCGATCGAGATCGACGCTTATAGCCTCTATCTTTATCATATCTTTCTTGACCAGAATACCCAGAGCGTCCCTGGTCGTAATCTTTGTCCCCTTCTCGTCTGCGCGACTCATGATATGAAGACTTGCGAGCATGTCGGAGACTCCCTAACATTGAACCTCGCCCAAACATAATATCTGTAGAGCAAAATAAAGTAGAATTAATCACCTTTCGAGACAGGTAGTTTACAGTCAAAGGTTATGCAGTGTTGTGAAATATGTATGAATGTGCAACCCCCCGACCAACCGGATGTGTCTGCCACACCAGTGAGAAAAGACTCGCTCAAAACTAAAGTTTCTGAAAGTTCTTCCAATCCGGCATCATGTTGCAGGGACACATCGTCCGGAATTGGAATATCGACGAGCCCTTCATAAAGATTTTCTGTTCTCGGAGGAGACATCTTCGAAATTCTAACTCCGGGAGCGGATCGGGCCGTGACAACCGATTTCCATCTCCCCTTCTTAGTTGGCTTGACAACGGCTGCCTTGCCTTTTCTCTGCTCTGCGACATCTTGAACTACATCTGTAGGCTCGGACAACGGCTCATCATCAGTATGGGTTCTTTGAGAATCAGCTTCCTCGGCTATAATAATTTTGGGCTTCTTGTGCTTGACTCATTTTTTCGAGACGGTCCTTAATGCCCCGTCAAACTTTATGCTCTGCCCTCGTTCGATCAACCCGTAAGTCCGGAGATTCCTATCCGTCAAAAGCAATTCGATGTCCCTATCTTCGCTCGGGACTTCTCGGAGTACTCGCACTATCTCCTTGAAGTGTTCACCTTCAGGTCGCTGAATCGTTGCTGTAAAAAGGAAAAAATATAGGTTTCACTTCGACTGCAATTGCCTTAGTAATTATTCGAGAACTCAGCTATACTCACGTCTGAATATCCATCACCGGGCAAACCCCGGAGGACATCTGACATAGAACCATTCCGTCCTGTAATAACTCAGCCTGGTCCAGGACCCAGTGACCACTTGACATTTCCTCACCGCTTCCAAAAATGTGAAGGAGGGGTAATCACCTCGAGTTTTGAAATTGAATAGATATCTGATCTCGGTCGGGATCGATGGTCTATGAAGGTACTCCATGAAGACGATGAACAAGCTGTTCAAGGAAGCATATCCGTTCGGGTGTAGTTGAGATGGAGCGATCCTTAAAAAAGGCAATACTTCCCTTATGTACTCATTGAATGGAGGAAGCGTCCCGGCTGCGCACGCGTGGCGATTAAATGCTGTATATCCCTTCGGCAGATTGTGTGGTCTATCATTCAACCCCGGCAATAACACGTCATCCAATGATAGGCCATGCCTCAAGCATATTCTCCCCAACATATCTTCAGAAATATTGGATTGAACGGAATTCGATGGATTGGCAATGAAAGATGCATTGGGAAATTCGTCCGGGGCTGGACCGATGATCTCAGGTTCAATATCCGAAACCTCTAGTCTCGAAGTAACTGTACTTTGAATCTCCTGCTGCTGCGAACTTGAAGGTTCCATGACTAGCTAACTCATGAGAAACCATCGTTAGAGGACAAAGGACCCGTGCATTCCCCAGTGTAAAGTGTATGAATGTATGTTGTACAGTGCCATGCATTACTTGAATAAATGTCGTAGAGTTAAAGGAAATATGCAAACGACAAAGCTACAGAGTCCAGTTATAATGACCGTCATCGCTGACCATCATCGCTAAACCGTTTATATGATGGAAATTGATTCGGATAGTAGTTGTTATGGTTCCATCGACGAGTTTCGAAAGGTGGTCAAGTATGCAGTGTAATTATCAAGTCCAAATATGCAAGAATGAAGCTCGTCGGAATTATGCTAAGAAAATGCCAAACTTTCGTATCCATCATAGAGGGTTTCGAACCGATCACAGGAAGCTCGTTCGAACCAATCATAGTACCGCTTCGAATCGATACAGAGGGGCGCAATTCGAATCGATCCTTGGTTAACTGGTTCAAACCGATCAGGAAAACCTCAACTTGACATCGATCACGTTCGAAACGATACCTTTCGTATCGGTCATAAAGATGTAATTTGTATCGATGTAAAGTCAAGGACTTCGAATCGACCAATAGCTACTTCTCGTATCGATCACTTCGTATCGATGCAACCCATCACAATAGTTAATCGGTGCGAACTGCGTCCCCTCCAAAGGGCATCCCAGGGATCGATGCAAAATCCAAGGAAAAGTGATGCCGCCCTCATCGATTCGAACGCGAATCCCCAGATCGATTCGAAGCTCCTCAAAACCAGATCTGGTTTTATCAATCACCAGAGTGGCCAATCGATGAAGAAGTGGTAGGTCTAAAATAGCTTTGCCATTTGGATTCGAGGTCAATTACATAATTTGAGTGTGGGATTCGAGGAATTAAGGATTTGAATCTTAATTGGTTCGAAGACGTGACACAGTTCCTCTCTAAAGCTTCGAGACGATGCAAAACACAGTAAGCACAAGGAAACGGTGAAAAGTAGAAAAGTGAAAAAATGGCAAAACCCTTGCTATTTATACGGAACCTAGAGAGTAACCGAGGCGATTCGCCTCCCAGTAAACTTGACCGGTCGCAACCAGTCAAAACACGGATCGGTTCGAAATCTCTATTCGAACCCATTTGCCTAAGGCCTTATCGATTCGAAGTTAACCTCACACTTCATCGATACAAATATAAAACCAAGGCTGTACAATGTACATTGAGTCTCATCGATGCGAAAGAAACAAAGGACCCATCGATTCGAAGCCCCTGTTCACATCAACAATTTCACAAACTCCATTCACTTCCCGTCGATACGAACAGAAACTTCGTATCCATCAAACCTGTCGATACGAATAGTAATTTCGTATCCATCAAAGCGTAACGATACGAACTACAATTTCGTATCCATCCTTTCTCATCGGTACGAATGAACGTTTCGTACTCATCCAAGCCATCGATTCGAATGTCGGTTTCGTACCCTTCATAGCCTAAGCATACTTTGTCAATACGAATGTTGATCTCGTATCCATCGATGCCCATACCCATACCATCGATTCAAAATATTACATTCGTGCAACACAAAGTTGATTCCTTCAACCTTCTATATCGGTTCAGGAGAGGATCTTTACGAAGGGACTTTCCAAAACAACCATCAAGCGTTGTCTCAACTCAAATTTCCAAATCGGTTCAGGAGAGAATCGATACGAAATTCAATAGCAAACAAAACTGACAACGACTCGTGGACGCACGACGTTAACAAGGGTCAAACTAACATATGTGCATATATGTCGGACTAACATTCGATTTTAAACATTTACAGGGATCAGATACTCATCTTGTTAAGAACGCAACAGCCAACGGCTAAGCACTATTATACAGCAATCAATCATATCAACGCAAGGATACAGCATTACAGAGTACGAGTCTCAACAAAAGAGAACAATGATTGTTCAGAAAGAAATTGCAGCTATTCAAAGCACATCATGTTTCCACAAGACGTACTTTGGGGGGGCAAATGTTACTCCGCTTTTTGGCAAAGCCGTGATACCAAAAGATCGATCGAAAACAAAGGACAGTTCGTCTCAGAGGTTGGTCATACTTCGTTTCATTATGGATAACGCTGAATTTTGTCCGAGTCCAGATTGAGCTACAATGGATAGGACACGACAAGGAAGATCATAGAAGTCGGCATCTCAAATTTCAAGTCAATCCGAGTTCATACGCTCAAGTTATGATCGATTCAATTTGAAGGGAGAAACCTAGATTTCGAACCCATCACCGAACACTGTTTCGAACCGATCACCTTCGTATCGACCTACTTCGAATCCATCGAAGTGACTCGGATTCGACTCCATCAACTCCGAATCCATCGAGTTTGTATCGATGGACCTCGTATCCATCAGCCATTATTTGCTTCGTATCCATCAATCATCGGTCGTTCGACTCCATCAATGAAGCCTTGTTCGAACCCATCAGTGAAGATTCGTTCGAATCCACCAAGTCAACTATCCATGATGACGTGTTATCCATCGGTTCGAATGCGCTGAGATACATGGAGTCGAAGCGGTCAACTCGGAGCGGAATCCGGATCGAGGCGAAGTGTGCGCTCCATGTCAACACGAAGGCGTGTGCCACCATCGGTTAGAAGCTATCATTTTGAACACATCGATTCGAACCAAACAGCCACTCGAAGAATCCCATTTCGTATCAATCATATCTCTCAATCTACTGATCCAAATACCACGAAATTTTCATAGAAGCTTACATACATGTTGAAGAATGTCCACACCAAATTTCACCTCGATTGGATGAATTTCTGATTGATTCGAATGGAGTTCGAATCGATCCCAAAGTGGGCCTAAACTTCCTTAGGCCGAGCGCGTGGGCCCCCTCACGTGCCAGAAGTGGTCTCCTGAGTTTTCAGCGAAATATCAGCAACCTACACCTATAAATAGAGCCCAGAGCCAACAGAAAAAGGATCTTTCGACTCCAAAGCGCCCAGGCTCTACCGGATCAAGATCTCCATCATCCTACATCATAACTTTGCTGTTGATTTCGAATTTCCAGTTGTAACTTGCTATTGATTGCTGTAACAACTTGTAATATTGAAAGAGAATCAATAAAACTGCAAAAAATTCACAGTGGACGTAGGCAACACGCCGAACCACTATAAATCGCTTGTCTATGCATTTACTTTACTGTTGATTGGAGTTTTTGTTAGATAATATTTGCTTTGAATTTGCATTCTTCATTATTATCTCTTCAACGACTCCCGAAGAGTGTTGTGACCAATTTTGGTGCAAACAATGGAACCCTCTTCTATTTAGGATTGGTGTCGCCTAAATTGAGTACATTAATGAAAAAACAAAAGATCACGGTTATGTCTTAATTAGTTATTAATTATCCAGTTGAATCACGCTTCTTATTGAAAGAAATATGAACAACGACAAAGTCCAATGTTTATATTTTTTATTTTTTTATTTTAGCAATATTAGTTTTTTATAGAATTTTTATTTCAGCAATGTTACTTTTTTCAATAACATTTGTTACTTTTAGGAAATTTATTTAAATGCGGCAGTTCAACAATATGTGATTTATTCATTACATTTATTCATGCATTTTTCATCTTTTTTAATTAAATATTCACAAATATGATGATATGTTTTGAGTTAATAGTTGTTTGATTTTTCCATTTATTTTTCAAATCCAATAACGATTTAGAGCTGTAAAGAAGCTCAAAATCAAGAGTATATTGATCCTTCTTGATATTATATATGTATATATGTGCCTGTGAGTGATTCATATCAATACATTAATAGTTGATACTTAATATCAAGCTGGCTTGTATGTAGAATCCTTAGCGTAATTGGATTTACACTTTTAAAATTACTTTTTTTAAATGCAGTTAATTTTTCATCGAATTGATTATTAAGAAAAAAGTTATCAAATACTTTTTTCCTCTCATATTATACAACTTAAAAGTCTGTTTTTCCACCATTGTATGGTTATACTAGTCAGTTATATTAGTTTATAAATAAATTAGTGCGTGTGTGCCTATATATATAATTTTTAAAGGTTTTTAGTAAATATATAAGTTTTGGAAAATTTAGGTATTTTATAAAAGAGTAATAGTAGTTTTGGATTATAACACTTATGTTATAGTAGATGGTTTGTAAAGCTAATTAAAAGTATATTAGTTTGTTTGATAATAATGTGCGTAGATCTTTAAAAGAATGTTTTAAAGATAATTATAAGTATAAAATGGGTTTGGGTTTGTTGTAACAATGCTTAAGCAACATTTGTTTTTAACCCTTATTAATATACTTAGTAATTTAATTCAATCATTAAAAATATATTTTAAAGATAATTATAAGTGAAATGGTTTTGGGTTTGCTGTGACATTGTATTAATAATATTTGTTTTTTTACTCTTTTTTGTTTTACTTAGCAATATAATTAGATCTTTAAAGAATCTTTTAAAGATAATTATGAAGAAAATGGTTTTGGGTTTATAATATCAATGTTTTTAATAACATTCATTTTTTACCCATCATTCATGTGCAAATGTGAAATCTTGTTTAATATTTGTGAATACTTTTATACCATTTGGAATAAGAATATTGATACATTTCTAAGTACTGAAAAGGGTAGAAATGAATAGTGAGTTAGTAGTATACACGTATATACCTTTTGTAAATGTGTTTCAAATATACATACATGTATTTACAAAGATGATTTAATTAATAAGTGGATTAATTAAATAAAAAGGGATTTGGAGTCATGTAAGTAGCTTAATCATGCTTTGTGTAACTTAATCGTGCTTTGTGTGACTTAATCATGCTTTATATGTTTACTTGTTTATGGAAAGTACTTATTCGGTATATAGCACTAAAACCGACAAAGTAGAATTGTTCTATCTGTGAGAGTTAAGACTGATGTTCGAGTAGGGTTTAGAAGCAACGGTGCTCTAACCTACCGACTTCACTCTTTTGCTGAGGAATTGTGTAAGTTGAGAAAGTTGGACATGTGATAAGTATACGAGATTTGGTTTTCGTATGCGATTATTTCTATTTGTATTTGATAGTCTGTTGTCGGCTATCGAAATTGACCAAATTAACTTTGGAATTATTTGCTCGTTTCACATATTGATATAGGTTGAGATCCCCAAGGGAGGACTCATTTGTTTGAATCGTCTCTTGCTTTAAGAATATATATATATATACAAGATCCTCCAAGGATTACACCTTCACATCGTTCGTTTATTTCTTAAAGAATTGGAATTGAGTTAAATAGAAATTCATTGATTTATCTTTAAAGGAACCTGGACCGGATAAGTGTTTTATTTACCGAAAACCACTTCAAAACTGATATATAGCTCTATGTTTTGGAAGTGGTTGTGAAGTGAAATGCTATAGAGTTGAAGTGTCTATCTTGAGGTTAATTCCAAGGGAGAGGTCGGTGTTAGCATTCTTTGGACAACTTTTCCTGGGATCCTTATAAAGATTCATGGACTTTTCGAGATGTCAGAATCTAGAGAGAGATTCGAGATCCATTCGAGTGATGAAGACTTATATGTTGAGATGCTGAATGTAACTTCAAAATCGAAAATGACAAAAAAAACAAAGTAGGATGTTTAGTCTACGGTTTAGTTGAACCATGACAGAGAATCAACTCTAAATATCTAGAGATGCTTTCACTATGTTGGCTGGCAGGAGTTGTTGGTATTCAGTATTACATGTTCAGACGTCGACCGGATATGTTTACCTTTGTGATATATTTTTCTAAAGATATGCATGATTCAATAGGTAGCTTCGGACCCTTGTGCAGGAGGTCGTATTTGGCTTGACCACGGAGATCTCCATGGAAATCCATTATGCGTGCGCACCTTAGTGGTTTTAGTTGTATAACTAATTTTGTTGTACTGTGAGATGAAAGCAGCATGGCTATTTTCATATTTATATTCTACACCCTAGATATATCCCCTTATATACGTATTCGATGACTGATTATTTTGAGGAAATAACCGTTACTATTATTGGAACAATCTTAAAAGTACTGTTATTTGTTGGACTCATATTTTTTGAGTTTCTCATACCAGACTTATGTTTGACTCGTGGTTTTGTATTTCTTATTTTCATGGGTGCTCTTTTGAGTGTCTAAGAAAAGCAAGTTTTCATTGATGTTCTTTGGAGCTCGAGGAGAAAAGCTTGATGCTTTCACCTACAGTAGTATTCTTATTTACACTGCATTACTACTATGTATATATATAAGAATTTGTAAGGACAGACTGTTATAACCATCCAGACTGATGATAGTACTGAAGATTATAACTCAGAATGTTATATACCTTAGAGTGACAGTTTATATTGCCTTTTGGTATTATACATTATCAATCCGATGGTGAAATTCTGATGTTGTGTTCTCTTCTTTCTTGTTATGTTTTCTTTTCCTTTTATTTTACACTAACAATTTGTCTTTCCAATACTTGAGTACTCAGCACGTGAGTACCGTGGATGTATTAGTATCGACAGTAGGGGTCAAAAAGGAAGGTCGTTACATTTGGTATCAAAGCTGCAGAATAAGCAAGAAACTTGGCTTTAGTAGGGTATAACTCATTAGAGATAGGGTAAGTGACATCATAGAATGAGCTAAGTGTATTATACACTAAGAGCATATATGTAATCGTTATAAATTGGTAATGTATATAAGTATAAGTTGGTAGTGTAATCTAATTTACGTAGGGATTAATGGTGTTATTTCGTTATCCCTCATTAATTAGCTTGATGTTGCTCGGCTAGTTTACGAGTATTTTTATCATTTGTTGATTAACTAGTTATGCTCAGTTAGTTTATGAGTATTGATTATTGATTTGCGCTCGACCAGTTTATGGGTAGTTTTACCTTTTTAATACATAGGTTAGGTAGAGAATAATTGTGGGTGCATTAAAAGGTACGCCGCATGAATTAAGTTTCATAGTTTGATTATAAGATGTTCAGTGACAATGTTGGGCTAAAAGTTAACTTTAATAAAAGATTTTTATTATAATCTAAAAGGAAGATAAGATGTTTTATAAATAAACATTTGTTAAAAGATTTTATATAAGAAAGCGACTTATATAAATATGGTTTAGAAATAAAGATGAATTAAAAAAAGAATTTGAAAATTTAAATCCCGATGTTTTTGAAAACGGTTTCAAGATTTTGGAAAATAATAGTAGTATTATTTGAAAGTATTTGTGAGTACCAACATTTGAAAAGAGTTTTAAGATCTGTTTATGTTTGAGATTGCTCTCGAAATTGACGAATTGATTAGGGGACAACGAAATTTTATGTTATCTTGTTCGAGTGGCTCGAAAGTGACTAAAATAGGCAAGGGATATGTTTAGTTGGCAAGCACTTCTCGTGGATACTACCCTTCTTAGTACGGGAATATATAGTACGATTTGGTAGGATTCCATGTATCATTTTTGCGTTACTCGGTCTATATGTATAGGTTCTTTGGATTTCAAAGTAAATATTCGAAAAATTGTTTTACAGAATTGAGATCATGATATGCAACAACCCAGAATTTTTTTATTGAATTTTAAATGTTAATTAATTTTAAATATTTGAAATAATTAGATTATGGAATGTAATAACTTATAATTCAAATATAGGGAATGTTTAAATATTTGAATTGTGAATTGAATGTTAATTAAATGGATTTAAAATTATTATTTAACTTCTTTTAATTAATAAATAATAGTGATGAATTCAACTTGTAAATTTATTTACAAATATAAATAAATGGGATAAATAACGATAATTGGACCAAAAATATAAACAATATTTAAATCTATGAAAATAACATCTCGGGGCCTATCTTGAATTTTGACGAAACTAGTGCCATTAGAGCCGAAATAATAAATTGTAGTAGACCGTCAAGTTTCGTAACTATCAGACGCACTGCGTGTTCGTGCGAGTTCAAAACATCTAGCTGTTAATTTTAAAAATAATTCGGTTTAAAAGGCTACCTTCCGTATACTTCAGAATTAGGTCTCGAAACCAGTTCCACCGAGTTCAGAATAGAGGTATTTAGTATAGAACGCCAGTCGGCACGCGTCAATTAGAGTTCGAGATTTTTGGGTATGTAACGCCGGACATTTTAAAATAAAATAATAGCATACCCTACCTTTTAAAGCCCATACCACCTCACAGCAAGCCCATACCCTCGCCATACCTTCCCAAATTCACTACCCATGTAACATCCCCTACTTGGAGACGCAAAACTAACAGCTACGGATGCTGCAGTCATCCATAGATATTAATCTCCGACGACCAAATACAGTAATATTAGATAAATTGATATACCAGAAACATATGGATATGGGAAAAGTTTAAAATTTTCAAAACAACTTTCACATTCCATTCCAAAAACCCATTTCAACATTCTTTACATAATCCCATAACGTTAACCATGTTTAGAAAAATATAATTATTACAATATACTTCAAGAGAAACATATGAAGATACCCCCTTCGTGATTAGAGTATATAATAGGCAATAAACAACTTTGCCTTAACAAAACTACACGGCGGAATCATATGAGAGAGAACTCAAATAACTACATGTTTTCTGCACAACTTCGGAAGCTTATTCATCTTAAGAGGTACCGGAAAACCTAAAATCTCAAGCTACTCAAAATCAATTGAGTACCAGAGAGTTTAACGGGAAAACATAAACTTTGAGTCAAACATAAAGTCAGGTATGAATAATAATCTACTATCTCAAATCATTTAGACATCTGGTGAGACCACGCCTGTGATAATTCGGATTTTTGGACATCTGTTAATTGATAATTAACAAGATTAAATTTATTAAAAGAAAATACTGATTTGTATGTTAAAGAAATAAAATTCTGGAAATAAGAGATATCCGGTTGGATTTGAAAAAAAATATTTTAACTGGATTTAAAAGTTGTATTCTGAATAAAATAATATATATAACTAGCATTGTAAATATAATATGATATTTGAACAAGGAATAATAAAAGTTTTAAAAATATACATATCTTTGAAAAATTAATAAGAAAACATATATTTTCTTAAAATTGATTTGTAAATATATATGTGGGATTTAGTAAAAGATTTAAAATACTTTTCTTTTAATACTTGGGAAAAAACATAGTTTATATACATACACATTTGTAAACATAATACATAAAAAAACAAGTGTAAGCTAAAACATAAATATATTAACATAAGAAACATATTAATAAAAATTAAGACAAACTATATATAATACTAAAATATAGGTAATTAAGAGAGAAAAAATATTATTTAATGGAAATTTGAACACTTGTAGACATAATAATGCTTCTTAATAACAATTGTAAGTCAAGAAATGTATATAAGCCAACAAGTGTCAACCTTCATTATTTTTATTAATATTAAATTATAAAATAAACATTTGAGAAACCAGTTTATAGATTTTTCTCCTCTTTGTTTTAAAAAACTGATAACCCAAAAACAAAGCAGCTCAGAAAAGAAAAAAAAATTAAATCCAAATTATGTCAAACTTTTGCAATCCAAACCTGAAGCTAAGCAAGGTCAGTAAGCAAATCAAATTAAGTAACTTCAGATTCAAAATACAAGCTGCTGTTTCAAGTTCAATTCATCTCAACAAAACAAGATTTCAAATCAGATAAATTCAAACTCAAAACAGCAAACAACAGATCAGAGCAAAGCAAGGACTTCCAGGCTTTTAAGAAAAACATTCCAGGCTTCTCTGTTTTCTTCATATACAGGTGAGTAAATTCTTTCAAAATCTGGATTTTTGCTTTGTGTTTGAAAAACATGCCTGAAGTAAAATCATAATGGTTTGAATATATATACAAATAAGTGTGTGTGTGTGTGTGTGTATATATATATATATATATGTGGGTAGATATGATTGTGCAGGTCTGGAATATGGTTTTTTGCCCTATTCCAGTTTTGCAGGGTTCAAACCTTGTTTTGAAAATCAAATTCCTATTCTTTAAATCCTTTATAGACTTTGGTGTCTAAATAATATGTGATCGAATTGGCAAGATTTTTATGTTAAAAATATTTTAAGTAGTAAAAATGATAGGGTTGACTGGAAAATTTAAAAATACAGTAAAGTCATATTTTTGTTCAAATTTTAATTGATTAAAATTTGGATTTTTATTTCTTGATCCTGTTTGTTTACATAAACCATGAATTTTAAGGCCAAAATCAAGATATTTAGTATAATAGATCATGGGAATTTTGAATATATCAAAATTTACAAAATTGATCAAATTTTGATGTTTGGAGGCATTAGCATGATCGGGGTCCTGGTGGGAGGTGGTTCATGGATTGGGAATGACGACAAAAATGGTTGAGGAATTTCTCGAGCATGGAGGAGACGAAACGAGGGTGAACTAGGGTTTACAGCCTGTTGGGTTCATCGGCATTTTTGGATTGAATTCTCCATCGTGGTAGATGCGGGCTCGATCACGAGTGGTCTAATAAGTGTGTGGGCCTTGAGAGAAGAGTTGGTCGGAGTTCCAGAACTCCTGATGGCCGGAGGTGGCAGCAAGGGTAAGGTTTTGGTGATGATTCTCTCTAGTTTGGGTTCGTTTAGGCTCGATCTCATTTTCGAGTTCGACTCAAGGTTTGGGTGTTCGTTATCGAGTAATGAGGCCACGTTCGATTTACTGGAGGTAGTGGCGATGGTCGGAGATGCTCCGACCATCTGTACACATGCACGGTTGTCGCTTGTCTACAGATTGCTGAGCTCGAGTGGAATTTTGTGTAGCTCGAGTAAAATTTGATTTGTCTCGAGATTGTCTCGAGTTCGTTAGAAGGGTTAGGTTGTAACCTTTTTTAAGTTTAATCAAGTTTTGAAAGAAAAAGAAGAAGAAGAAGAAGGGAATTCGCTAGTTTTATAATGACGTATTCGGGTGAGTTTCCTCAAGATTGTCTCGGGTCAAATATGAGGGTATTCGCTAGTTTTATAGTTCAGCAAAATCAAGTTTAAACTAACTTCTTAACTTTTTTATAATGACGTTATTAATATTTGTTAATTTAAGTTTTATGTTTTATTTTAACCTAAGCGGGTAGATTCTGAAGTTAAATTTGAAACTTAATTAATAGTGTAATTAAGGAGAAATTAAGGAAATAAAATGTTCATCCTTAAATAGATTTAGAGATCTTAAGTTAAATTATAGATCAATGATAATTAAATCCCAGGTTTATCAAATAAGTTTTAAAGTGATAATTAAGAAGTTAATTAAGATGAATGACTTATCTTTTAAATTATTAAGGTTTGGGTGATTAAGATTATTTAATTAATTAGTTAAGTAATTAAAGAGAAACCAATTAATTAATGGTTAAGGATTAATTAATTATATAAGTTAATTAATTATAGGTCAATTAATTTATAGCTAGAGATTAATTAATATAAGTAACTAGAGAATTAGTTACTTAAATGATAATCACTTAATGTAAGTAATTAAAGGATTAACTTGTTCAGGTTTAAATAATTTAATTAATTATTAAAGGAAAAAATAATTAAAGGAAAAAATAATTAAAAGTAAATTACTTAAGTAAGTAATTAAGAATTAATGAGTGTGATTGATTAAAGGATAATTAATCAATGTAAGT
Organism: Allium cepa; assembly: GCA_030765085.1. Lineage (NCBI taxonomy): Eukaryota > Viridiplantae > Streptophyta > Magnoliopsida > Asparagales > Amaryllidaceae > Allium > Allium cepa. The sequence goes on along the minus strand of CM060932.1, from coordinate 507,691,062 downwards.
GATTATGGTATCGTTAATTTGAGTAATTAATTAGGATAAATATAATTAAGGTTAATGGGTGAAGGATAATCAATTTGTGTTACTAATTTAAGGCAAATAACTTAATGAAAATAAAGATGGAATTAATGGATGATTAATTAATAGTTTGTAATTAATTAATTAATTAATTAATGAATTAATTAATTAATGTTAAGTAAGCAAGATTATAGTGATTAAAGTAGTTAATTTAATTTATATTAAATTAATTAGGAATGGTATGACAAATCAATCTTGCTTATAGATGATTAAAATATATTGAATGCCTTGATTATTTGATATTTCTGATATGTGATTTAATATGCTATATTTGGTTGAACTGTGTTAATATGGATTGTCTATCTGTGATAAATTGCTATGTAATTCTGGGTATGAATGGAATAGTTTAAAAACATAAACAACTTATTTCTAAGATGATGTTGGATTTAAAGAGACCAGGGTCGGGTATCAGGAAATACCCAAAACCATTTCGATTTGAAATCTTCTAAAATTCTTTATAAATTTGATATGTGAAATTAATAGGCAGGAAAGGAATAATTTAAGTTAACCCGACCATTGAATAAGTAAGGGTACTTAGTGATTGTTTCTGAAATAAGAGTAGACTTTAACCATGTTTGAACTTGTAGTGAAGTTATGAGTTTCCCGGGTTGTAAATAAGTTCTATGCATTGAAATTTCATGATAGATGAGTTTACTCACGTTGGTTTCCAGCCTGACCTGGGTGTTACTTTGATGTAATGCTCGGGTCAGACCAAGTATTACAGATTTTAAGGTAAGGACATTCTGGAGCTCATGAGCCTGACATATGGAGTGTTTTCCCGCTGTGATATTGTAGTTATATGGGACATGATTGTATCTGTCCAATGTTTGTGTAATTGTTGTAACTCTGATGTATTGATGTAAATTAACAAATACAGTTTTCTTTTGTATAACCGTTATTATTTGATATTATATTTTATCCGCTGCGAATGTGAGATTCTGTTTCTTGTCTTGTGTTTCATTTTCTATCTCTTTTCTTCTTTTCTCTAACTATCTGGAATTTTCGGGATCGAAAATTTCGGGTTGTTACAACGCCGCTTAGCGGAATAAGTTTTCCTTTACTAGTATCTTTAAAACTTTTACAAACCATTTTCTATGCTCTTACATCCAGAATGGTTAAATCAATTCAGAATATTGATGTTATGCTAAACCATTGAATCAAATCTAGATTACCCATCCCCGTTCATTTTGACTCTCTATCATAGTTATAATTTCTAGGATTACAATTAACCTAATAGTTTTCATGGGTTGACTAATAACCAGTTAAACATTCATGGACTCACTGTCCACTTATATAGTTTTCATGGGATCACTATGAACCTATTGGTAACTCCAATATCATTTCTTTTATCCTAGTTTTCATGAGCTGACTAGGAACCTATTGGTTAATTGTCAGTATCATTTTCTTTTCCGGATATAGTTTTCGTGCGCTATCTATAAACCTGTATGACCGACATCTTCAATTATACATAATTTCATGGGCTAACTATGAACCTATTGGACCTTGCCAATATCATTTCCCTTACACAGTTTTCATGGGTTTACTTGTAGGATCGATTTCACCCTAAAGGGGGGTGAATAGGGTGATGGTATTAATTATAAAAATTAATTGCGGAAACTTATAAAATAATTTCAACACAGAACACAGAATAATAGCAGTACAGAAAAATAGCAGAATAATAAAATGCAGAAATAGAACGACACAGAATTTACCCAGCTTCAGCAAAACCCTGCCTACGTGCTGCCCCCAAGGTTTCTACTAGAAATTAGATAGTCAGACGCTTACACACATAAACTCGCGACACTCACTATTGACTAAACATAACTCTATGCTCAAAACCCTGCCACAGCTCAGCCACTGAGTTGCGAATTCTCAAACTACGCCACGTAGCTTGTCCCCTAGTCATACGACTAGTAAATACAACGGTTTGAAAAGAGTTTTAAAATTAAAAACAAATTTAAAACAAAATTTAAAATAAAGCCCTTATTTAATTAAAAAGCTAAAGCCCTTTAGTAACGAAGGCCGGCCCCTACTTCAATTTCTCTGAGAGAGAAAAATGCGGCTCTGTCTTTGTTGCTCTGAAAACAAAATTAGGGCTTTCTCAGATCGCCTATCTTGATCGATTCTCCGGTTTGCGTGTTGCCTTGCTCGATCGAGTGTGTTGCTCTTTGCTTCTCTGATGATCGACTGCTTGCCTCGAGATTGCGAATTACCTTTGGTACGTTGTTCGTACCTTTTGCTTTGTCAGGATTTAATTTGATTGTTCTTGTTAGCTCCACCCAGCCGATGATGAACTTGGGTGAATATTTATATGGTTTTCGAGACCCTAGAATTTGTTCGTATCACTTTACTTTCTCAGGTTGTGATATTTTTTACTTCCTTGATTCACACGGTCTTTACATTGAGGCGTTCGATTTTTCCTTGGTTGATACGGCAGAAACTTTCCTCTTTTATCTTTGAATTTTATTTTTGACTTTTTCAATTTTTATACACACTTGATTTTTTTGTTTTTTGTTTTTGACTTTACTCTCTGATTTCATTTTGACTTTGGCATTGACTAACTTGATTTTAGGTTTGCGAATCCACCACTCTGTATTAGCTTCGGCCATCACCATTGCTTTGATATTGTCTCTGTTGCATACATGTATTCCTGTAGCATGGTCATGGTTTTGAAGTTTCTGTCATTTGTTGATTTTGTTCTTTGGTCAGTAACTCCTTTGATTTGTGATTCACTTCATGTTGCTGCGTTTGTTTCATGTATGTCGAACTTGCTTGCTTTGTATATATTGTTGTCAGATACTTAGAACTGTTAAGAACAGTTCGACTTCGACTTGGTCTTTGATGTCATGGTGTACATGTAAGTTGCATTTGTGAACACCGTCGAGTCTAGTTGTATTTGAATTGTATCACTTGATAGCATCAAGTCTGATCTACAGTTGCCATCTCTGTTGTACTTGTTGTTTTCATTTGGCTGTTACAGTCATTCTTGAATTAACCTGAACTTGGTTTTGCTTCATGATGTACTTTAGTCTGATGCCTGTGTCACTTGATTGCTGAGTCACTTTGAGTTTCAGACCGTATAGTGTTTGTTTCAGTTTGGTACACATCCTTTACCTGTTGCACTGTTTCTGGCCATTCTTGTTGCCTCTGTTCATTTGCAATATTGTGGTTCATGTGTTTGATTTACTGTTGAGTCTTTGATATTAGTATGGAGTACATTGTTGTCTATGTGCATTATGATCATTTTGGCACTGGGTCTGCATACATGTGCTTACTTTGAGCATGTTTCATTTAGTCGTCTGCACCTCTGGTATGCTGCAGCTTGGTCTTGCCATTTGTATTTAGTTTGCGTTCATGTCTGATCATTGAAAAGTTGCATTGTTCCATGTATTTGTGCTTTGATGCAGTTTTGATTTGTCGAAGCTTTGCATTTGAGTTGAGTCATGACAACAATGGCTTGACCTTTGCATTCAGTTTATTGTTTGGTGCCTTCTTGAATTTGTGTAGACTATGCATTACACTTGAGTTGAATCCAGTTTTACAACTCGGGTTTGTCCTTGTGCTGAAGTCGAGATTTTTTCTTTATGTTGCACCTGAGTTGAACCCGTCTTTTTATTTGGGTTTGACCTTGTGCTCACCTGTCCCTATAACATTATCAAGTGTATATCGGTGTGCATGGCCTTGTGGCATGTACACTGTGCTTGTCACATTGTTCGTGTGTGATGAATTCAAATGTAAATAATGACGAACAACCCAAATAACCGAGGCAAATAATATTTTCAAAATTCATATTTTATTTTATATTGCAAAAATATTTCTTTTTCAATTTTACTGCGTTAGTGAGTATTTTTGCAGATTGTTCAGATGCTGGATTCTAACTGGAATGAAGTTGAAAATAAATTACGAGTGTGAGTGATATGTAGTGAGGAATTTATGTAAATTGAATTTTGATGTAATCAGAAATTGTATTGTAATTGAAATTGTATAGTGAATAGTGAGAGCTTGAATTTTTACTATTCGAAATTGTAATAAATATTTGTTTGAATAAAATTTCTGTTTGAATTCAAAATCTGTGTATTTAATTTTATTCAGCAAATATTTATTTAATCTATGAAAAATAAAATAGTACATTAACAAATACATTTAAACGAATGTATATATGTTTATTATCATCAAACAAAAATCATATAAGCGCATATTCAACAATCTCCCCCTTTTGATGATAACAAACATATATTTAAGATTTTGAATGTGTTAAATGTATTTGCTCTATAGATATATCCTAATTGCTCCCCCTATTTAAATGCTTCCTCTCTACACAAAGCTCCCCCTACAAATATGCATACAATTAAATAATATGCAAATGAGCCTAGATGCAAATGGAAAAATATTTGACCTTTGCTTGATTTTATTTGACAAAATCTTAACTTTTCTCTCCCCCTTTTGTTATCAGCAAAAGAATAGTAGTGTTAGAGAAAATAGAGATAAAGTGATCGATATTAATTCAACATTAAAACTCAATTGAGTATAAATATTAAATTTAAAAAAATCAAACAAAAATCATAACTACCCTCGTTAGGCGCATATTCCACTTTTAGAAGTAATGGAAATGATGTCATCATATAAAACCATACAGTTGTATCTGTTTGTGGTACATTTATATCAGGAATTTGAATATCTACTAATCATGCATAACCGTTAGAACTTTTAAATGAGATTAGTAGTATTCCAATTTAATTTTAGAAATGAATTCAAGTATCTTCTAATCACGCATAACCGTGAGGACTTTTAAATGGGATTAGAATCAACTTGTTTATCTAATAAATCAATTTTGATATGCGTTCCATACATGCATAACCGTGTGGACTTTTAAATGAGCATGGAAGCACATAACAAATTCCAAGTAATTCACCCATGCATAATCGTGAGGACTTTTAAATGAGAGTGAATACTTTGGATTTTATTTTGTTTTATAAAATGAAAAACGAATGATTCCTGTTTAAAGTACCACATATCGACAAACTATATTGAATTTTTGATGAGCGATGGTTGATAGAAATATGATAGACATAGAAATGGTTATGGAATCTTTACCCAACAAAAAGTTTTATAACTCTTGTTTGAATTTCTAAAGAAATTTACTAATTATACCGTCTCGAGTCATAATATATGATCAATATTAGCACTCATCACTCTTTCAATCACTATTCATCTTTTTGATAATCATAGGGAGTCAGATTAGTCAAAATAGTCTTTTAAAATCAAATTCAAACATAATTATGAAACCAATTTTTCAAAATGACTAATCTGAAAATATGGTCAAAAATGATTTTCTCGAGGGGGTTTTATAAGAAAATTTTCTGCTATTTGAAAATTATTTGAAATGAAAAATATGCAGATATTTCTTTGAAAAATGATGCAGTAACTAAATATCTCAAAAATCACGTTCAACTAGTAATTTTTCTATCAACTAGATTACCAGTGTAATCTGCATTTGAATTTCTTTTTCACTCAAAATTATCATTAATTGAATTTGATTGACCAGATCATGAAGTATGCAACAAAATATCTCAAAATCAAATTTAACAGCTTTTCAAATGACATTCTCTTGAAATGAAGCCGTGTAAATAATAAAAAAACCGTGAATATAGAGTTAGCCATATTATAACCAAATGTATCATCATTCAACAAAAAAACACTATTATTAATCCAAACTAAGATATATGAAGTAATTCAAATGCTATAGAGATTTTTATAGTGTTTTTGACGTAAGAATATAATTGGCCAATAATTTTAAGCAAGTTAGAATCTAAACCATCATCTTTTCATCATCTCATTATTGGCTGATTTAATTCAGAATATGGTGCAGATTATCACATTTAATATATCTTTCAAATAAATATACCTTTACCTGTTTTACCTTTACAATATTTTTCGTTGTTGTCCAATGTGATTCTGTCACCTTTATCCTAGGCTAAGGAACTTTGCTTCGTCGCTCATTGTGTCCTTGGAACAGACAGAATCTAAGTAACACTATTGTTGTTCCTTAGCCTGCCACCACACCTACACGGGAAAAGATTTATGTAACCTATTTGTTTTTATAGGTCCATGGTTGTTAGTGGCAGAATATTTAGAAAAATAATTTTGTGGAGACCCAAAACTATTTATAATTGTTCCCTTTGGCATCCAAATTTGTTTAACTTTGAGAGCTTTTATATTTGTGCCTTTTGGAACCCAAATTGGTATAGTTTTCACATGTTTGGGTCTATACCAACAATTATTGTGATCGTGTCCATATTTTCTACAAATTGTGCACATGGAATTTTCTTGATTAATATCGCTTTCAACATTTTCAGATTGATTATATCCAAGTGCTTGTCTAGCTGTATTAACAGTTTGCTTCCCTAATGTCAGATTCAACGATTTCTCACTTTTTGAAAATTTATCTAAAGTTACTGACAATTGTTGGACTTGTATTTTGAGAGATTCATTTTCGTTCAATAATTGTGTGCACTTTTTGGTAGAATTTTCTCTCCTAGTATTTTCGTTCTCTTTCAAAATCAGAATTTCATTTTCAAGTGATTTTATATTAATTTCTGATTTTTAATTTCCTCTTCGAATGTTGGACACTTATCACACTTAGGGATCCTACTTTGATAGGTTTTAACTAATTGGTCAAGTTGTTTATTTAAATCTATCAAAGTATCTTTTTGTGATTCAAGTTTGGCATACTTCTCCCTTAGTCATTCAAAACAACCATTCACTTCATGGAAATATATAAGTAATTCCGAATGAGAAAGTTTTGATACCTCACTTGGCTCGTCATCGTCACTATCAGTTATTTCACCATGAAGACACAAGTCTGCTTTTTCATTCTCACTATTAGCACTTTGATTATCTTCATCACTTGTATTCCACGTAGCTGCAAAACTTCTCCTTTTTGATTTCTTTTCAAAGTTGTGTCGAGTTTGAGGACAATTGGGCTTGATGTGTCCGGGTTGGTTGCACTTATGACAGATGATCTATGGTTCTTCTGGATTGTCTAATATTTTATTTATTCTGCTTTTCAATCTTCGATTTAGAGCTGGATTTCCGTATTTGTAATTCCACCTTTTGACTTTCTTTATTATCAGCTCCAATTCTGCTGCTCCGTCATCATCATCATCATCACTATCACTTTCTGTTGTTCCTTTAAGAGCTATTGATTTCTTTCGAATATCACCTCCTTCACGTTCTTCCTTAAATTTCATTTCCAGCTCATAAGCGGTGAGATTTCCGATGAGTTCTTCGACTTTCATTTGTTTCAAATCTTTTGATTCTTGAATGGCAATCACTTTGGCTTCAAAAACTTCGTGGAAGGACTACGAGGATTTTTCGAACTATCTCCAACTCTGTATATGATTTTCCAAGAGCTTTTGATTTGTATACGATATTGGAAAGTCGTCCATGCATCTCTTTGACATTTTCTTCTTTTGCCATTGTGAAATTCTCGTATCCGCTGCTTAGCATGGCAAGGTGAGATTCTTTGACTTGAGATGTTCCTTCGTGAGTCACTTCTAGTGTGTGCCATATTTCCTGCGCAGTTAGACAATGTGAGACACGATTAAATTCAAATTGATCCAATGAACAGATAATAGAACTCATAACTCTAGCGTTAGCATTTTGTAATTTATTTTCTAGTTCTGTCCATTGATCCATCGGTTTATCTATTTTCTGATTATCTGTAATTATAATTGGCGCTCTATAACCTGTCTCAACAATGTTTCAAGCGTCAATGGTTTTCAAAAAAAATTTCATTCTATTTTTCCAATAAGCAAATTCACCATTTAACATTGGTGGTCTAACTATGGACTGACCCTCAGCAAAAGCATTATTAAAAGAAGCCATTTTAAAAATTCAAACTTTTAAACAAAAATTGATTTTTGAAAAATGAATTTTTAAAACAAAAATTGACTTATATTCCTAGCTCTGATACCACTTGTAGGATTGATTTCAGCCTAGAGGGGGGTGAATAGGGTGATGGTATTAATTATAAAAATTAATTACGGAAGCTTATAAAATAATTTCAACACAGAATGCAGAATAATAGCAGCACAGAAAAATAGCAGAATAATAAAATGCAGAAATAGAACGACGCAGAATTTACCCAGCTTCGGCAAAACACTGCCTACGTGCTGCCCCTAAGGTTTCTACTGGAAATTAGATAGTCAGACGCTTACACACGTAAACTCGCGACACTCGCTATTGACTAACCTAACTCTAAGCTCAAAACCCTGCCACAACTCAGCCACTGAGTTGCGAATTCTCAAACTACGCCACGTAGCTTGTCCCCTAGTCACACGACTAGTAAATACAACAGTTTGAAAAGAGTTTTAAAATTAAAAACAAAATTTAAAATAAAGCCCTTATTTAATTAAAAAGCTAAAGCCCTTTAGTAACAAAGGCCGGCCCCTTCTTCAATTTCTCTGAGAGAAAAAAATGCGGCTCTGTCTTTGTTGCTCTGAAAACAAAATTAGGGCTTTCTCAGATCGCCTGTCTTGATCGATTCTCTAGTTTGCATGTTGCCTTGCTCGATTGAGTGTGTTGCTCTTTGCTTCTTTGATGATCGAATGCTTGCCTCGAGATTGCGAATTACCTTTGGTACGTTGTTCGTACCTTTTGCTTTGTCGGGATTTAATTTGATTGTTCTTGTTAGCTCCACCCAGCCGATGGTGAACTTGGGTGAATATTTATATAGTTTCCGAGACCCTAGAATTTGTTCGTATCACTTTCCTTTCTCAAGTTGTGATATTTTTTACTTCCTTGATTCACACGGTCTTTAGTTTGAGGCGTTCAATTTTTCCTTGGTTGATACGGCAGAAACCTTCCTCTTTTATCTTTAAATTTTATTTTTGACTTTTTCAATTTTTATACACACTTGATTTCTTTTTTCTTTTTTTTGACTTTACTCTCTGATTTCATTTTGACTTTGGCATTGACTAACTTGATTTTGGGTATGCAAATCCACTACTCTGTATTAGCTTCGGCCATCACCATTGTTTTGATATTATCTCTGCTGCATACATGTATTCCTATAGCATGGTCGTGGTTTTGAAGTTTCTGTCATTTTTTGATTTTTTTTCTTTGGTCAGTAACTCCTTTGATCCGTGATTCACTTCATATTGCTGCGTGTGTTTGCTGTACGTCGAACTTGCTTGCTTTGTATATATTGTTGTCAGATACTTAGAACTGTTAAGAACAGTTCGACTTTGACTTGGTCTTTGATGTTATGGTGTACATGTAAGTTGCATTTGTGAACATCGTCGAGTCTAGTTGTATTTGCATTGTATCACTTGATAGCATCAAGTCTGATCTACAGTTGCCATCTTTGTTGTACTTGTTTTCATTTGGCTGTTACAGTCCTTCTTGAATTAACCTGAACTTGGTTTTGCTTCATGATGTACTTTAGTCTGATGCCCGTGTCACTTGATTGCTGAGTCACTTGAGTTTCAGACCATATATGTGTTTGTTTCAGTTTGGTACACATCCTTGACCCGTTGCACTGTTTCTGGCCATTCTTGTTGCCTCTGTTCATTTGCAATATTGTGGTTCATGTGTTTGATTTACTATTGAGTCTTTGATATTGGTATGGAGTACATTGTTGGCTATGTGCATTCTGATCATTTTGGAACTGGGTCTGCATACATGTGCTTACTTTGAGCATGTTTCATTTGGTCGTCTGCACCTCTGGTACGCTGCAGCTTGGTCTTGCCGTTTGTATTTAGTTTGCGTTCATGTATGATCATTGAAGAGTTGCATTGTTCCATGTATTTTGCTTTGATGCAGTTTTGATTTGTCGAAGCTTTGCATTTGAGTTGAGTCATGACAACAATGGCTTGACCTTTGCATTCAGTTTATTGTTTGGTGCCTTCTTGAATTTGTGTAGACTGTGCATTACACTTGAGTTAAATCCAGTTTTACAACTCGGGTTTGACCTTGTGCTGAAGTCGAGATTTTATTTATGTTGCACCTGAGTTGAACCCGTCTTTTTATTTGGGTTTGACCTTGTGCTCACATGTCCCTGTAACATTATCAAGTGTATATCGCTGTGCACAGCCTTGTGGCTTGTACAGTGATACACTGTGCATGTCACATTGTTCGTGTGTGATGAATTCAAATGTAAATGATGACGAACAACCCAAATAACTGAGACAAATAATATTTTCAAAATTCATATTTTATTTTATATTGCAAAAATATTTCTTTTTCAATTTTACTGAATTAGTGAGTATTTTTGCAGATTGTTCAGATGCTGCATTCTAACTGGAATGAAGTTGAAAATAAACTACGAGTGTGAGTGATATGTAGTGAGGAATTTATGTAAATTTAATTTTGATGTAATCAGAAATTGTATTGTAATTGAAATTGTATAGTGAATAGTGAGAGCTTGAATTTGTACTATTCGAAATTGTAATAAATATTTGTTTGAATAAAATTTCTGTTTGAATTCAAAATCTGTGTATTTAATTTTATTCAGCAAATATTTATTTAATGTATGAAAAATAAAATAGTACATTAACAAATACATTTAAACGAATGTATATATGTTTATTATCATCAAACAAAAATCATATAAGCGCATATTCAACATTACTATGAACTTGTCGGCCCCTGCTAATATCTTTAATTTATATTCACTACAGGATCAGCCTAACTAGTTATTCTACCTTTTCCCAATTTTGGGTTTATTACAAAGTGAATATATACATATATGGAGAAGCAAACAATATAACTTGGTTAATTCTTTTAACCTATTAAGACTACTGCAAAAAGTTCATCTCAAAATATTTTGTTCATTAATATGCCATGATTTGCTTTTAAATGAGATCGGGCTATTTGTTTTGAAAACTGTACTTTCGAAATCTTCGAAACCTTGCTTTCGACCTCACTGGGTAGCCTCCTTCGAAAGCATATATATCTGTTTTCTAAACATTAGACTCCTGCCTTTTAAATCGTTTTAAAATCCTTCTATTGAAACTTATCAAATACAATAAAGTGCTACTTATTAATTATTAGAATCATAGCTTCGAAACCATTAGACGTATCTCTTCCTAAAGTATTGAATGTTCCTCTTTTAACATCATTAGGTTTACCTTTTTAAAATATCATTTGGGTCAATATAAACGAAAGTATCTCTTTCTAAACCATTCTTTACCATATAAAAATGTTGGGGATTTATGATGGTGTCGAAACTATCTCTTTAGATAAAGTCAAAAGCATATATTAAAAATACTGAAGGAAAGCTTCGAAACTCCTTCCGAAGTCATTTCCTTCGAAACCTATGACCCTTTTGAAATCATTTAGGAAGCGGTTTAATACATATTTTAAACAATACAACCTTTCAAAAGCACTGATGACTTCAATACCCTCAAAAGGTATAAGAATTGGCGGTAGGGTTTCGACTGAGTCAGAACCTCTTCTTTCAAAAGCATTTATTTATAACTAAAAGAACTCATTCGAAAGCCCTTTACTTTTAAAAAAAATATGGCAATGCCTTCGAAAGCTATTAATAAACTCCTTTAAAAACCCATGTGTTTCGACTATGTCGAAAGCTTTAGTAAAACTAAGGCAAGTGATAAATATTTTAAAACAAACACAGGTATCGACACCGTTGGAAGCAAAGCTTTCGACATCATACCTTCCACCTTTCTCCAATCCATTATTTACCACCTAGAAGATACTTTGTGTATTTGTTTTAGCTTAATAGGGTTTCAACTTAGTCGAAGGCAAAAGATATGGTTCGAAAGGTATCTCAAACAGAGGCGAAATCTATTTTTTCTGGCTTAAATGTCTAATTTATATCAACTAACTTGCCTACGTGTAAGCATATAATTGGTTCCCTCTGCTTTTTCCATGCTTTACAAAACTAACCTCCTTTTATTTTTGGATAAACAACAACATTAGATTTTTGAAAATAAACCCTTCCCTTTAATTACATGTAAATCATTTAGATACTTCTCTTAAAATAATTTATTTCACACTATAAATTACTTAAGAAAATCCCTAAAAATTACAGAAATTCACTTTGATCAGGTCATCTGACATATCAAAATTTCAAACCCAAATTCTTGAAATCCATCTCCAAAATCATGTTTTACATAACATATAATTTTTCCATGGCATTTAAACATCAATATCACTCGATTTTGGCCTAAAATCATAAGAATCTTCATTTAAACAATCTTGTTTAAATTTATAGAAACCAAAATTCAAGCATATCATCATCAAACATCATAAACTCCAATTTAACCTTAAAGCCGAAACATATATTCAAAAAAATAGAGATGAAAATTATTATTCACCTTGATTATGATAAGGAGATTGGTTTGGGTTTGAGATTATTCCCCTTCCTTAATTCCTTTTCTTTTCTTTTAATTTCCTTTCTTTTCCCTCTCTAATAAAGGTCGGCCTTATCCTCTTCAGCTTACGTTTACTTTTATGAAAATGAATTATGAATGTGAATGGCCTAAGAGGAAAATACACACACACATATACATACATACATACATATATATATATATATATATATATATATATATAGAGTAAAGGTTATATATGGAAAATATCCAATGTACCCTTGTGTATTTTAAGTATCCTATAAACCATTCTTAAACCCATTTAAATAAATAAGCACGGCCACTTAATATTTATTCAAATCTTAATCCCCTTATCACTAAACATTTACATTATTATATTTAATTTATTTAATTAAATCTCTTGAATAATGTAATTGAAATTAGGAGTGTTACAGGCTCCCCTTCTTAAATAATTTCATCCTTAAAATTCAGTAAGGACCAAATACTAATCAAAGTAATCATCTGTAATAACACCTAATAACCATACTAATCTATCTAACTAGTGGTGATCTATATAAGTCTAATATAGACATACTCTCAAAGCAGATCAGGATAAGAATCTCAAATCATGTCCTTTGTCTTCCACGTACAGTCTTTCTCATTGTCACTCCACTAATCTTTCACCAATTTGATTGTCTTAGATCTCAATCTTTTCTCATCCTTTGCCATAACCTGAACTAGATGTCTAACAACTGTCAAATTAGGTTCTATTACCAACTCATCAAATCCCGTCGAAGGAATAGTAGTTTCTGGATCATGCACATAATTGCGAAGATGAGATACATGTAATACATTATGGACACCTGCCATATTGCTCGGCAACTATACTCTGTATCCTAGCTTTCCAATCTTATATATAATTTGGAATGGACAACAATATTTCAATGCCAACTTCCCAGACTTTTCGAATCATACCATTCCCTTCATCGGTGACACCTTAATAAAAACCCTATCTCCAACTGAGAACTCTAGGTCTTTACGCCTTTTATCTATGTAACTCTTCTGTCTGCATTGAGCTTCCTTCATCCGTTATCGGATCAAATCAATCTTCTCTGACTCCTCTTTAACCAAATCTGGACCTAAGACTAATCTGTCTCCAGTCTCTAACCAACATGCCAGCGATTTACATGGCCTTCCATACAAAGCTTCAAAAGATGACATTCCTATACTAGTTTGGTAACTATTATTATTGGAAAACTCAATCAAATGTAGGCTATCTTTCCAGGATACACCCAAATATAATACACAATCTCTCAATAATTTTTCTAATACTTTATTAACTCTCTCAGTCTGCCCATACGTCTGCGGGTGATATGTTGTACTCATCTTGAGCTTGGTACCTAATACTCTCTATAGACTTCTCCAAAATTCGCTAGTGAATAATGCATCTCTGTCGTTGACTATGCTACTAGGAATCCCATGAAGTCTAACTATGTTCTTCATGAACAATTTCGCTAAAACAGGCGTCGTTCTGATTGGCTTGACTGGAATGAAATGGACACTCTTGGTCAATCTGTCCACTATGACCCATACGCTTTCATCTCCCCTGTTCGACCTCAGCAACTCATTAATGAAATCCATGCATACAAAATCCCACTTCCAAACTATAATCTCTAAAGGCTGAAGTAACCCACTTGGCTTTTGGTGTTCGGCATTCACTTGTTGACAGTTAGCACACTGCCTAACCCACAAGCTAACATCCCTCTTCATCCTTTCCTAGTAGAAGCTCCTCTTCATATCTTGATACATCTTGGTCCCCCTAGGATGAATCGTAAACTTGGATCGATGACATTCTTCTAGAACTTCTCTTCTTAAGTTCTCTACATTCGGAACAATAAGCATCCTTCTTCCTCAACCATCCTCTCTTTGGCAATGCCAAAATCTTTAAGATCATCGATTTTGGATCTCACCTTCAGTCTTCTATTCTTCTTCACTAATTTTGGATCCTCTTTCTATTCAAAAGCTATCCTTTCGATTAGCACTGTTTGAACCTCTAAATAGGCTAATATAGCAGTACTCTGACCAGAATCAATAGTCGATCTCGACTTTATACCGCACGTAGCCAAAGTTTCTAAATCCTTCTATTCTGCCAACATAGCTAACACCACTTTATGATGTTTCCTTCTAAGGGCATTCACTATTTTGTTTCCTTTTCCAGGAGTTAATTCTATACCAAAATCATAAGCAGCCAAAAACTCCAACCACATATGCTATCGCGTATTCAACTCTTTCTGGGAGAATAAATATCTTAAGGACTCACGATTTGTGTATAGCTCAAATCTCTCCCCTAAGAGATAATGTCTCCAAATCCTCAACGGGAAGACCATCGCAGCCAACTTCAAATCGTGAGTAGGATATCCCACCTTGTGCAATCAAAGTTGTCAAGAAGTGTAGGCAACGACTTTACCATTCTGCATCAACAAAGCTCCCAATCCCATTCCACATGCAATAGTGTACACCACCAATCCTTGGTTTTCACCTGGAACAACTAGCACTGGTGCGTTGGTCAAACAATGCTTTAACTTAACGAACCCTTCCTCACATTTTTTAGATCAATTGAACTTCACATCCTTCCTAGTCAACTTAGTTAATGGTCCTACTACCTGTGAAAAATCTCTAATGAATCTCCGGTAATAGCCAGCAAGTCCAAGAAAACATCTGATCTCGGTTACCATCTCTGGTCTCCTTCAATTATTGACAGCTTTGATCTCAATTGGATCTACTGCCGAACCCTCCTTTAAAACTACTTGACCAAGAAACTTGACCTCTTTCTTTCAAAAATGACACTTGAAAAAATTCACCTTTAGCCGATGCTGCCTTAGCGTCTCTATCACTACTCTTAGATGATTTTCATGCTCTCTCTCATCTTTTAAGTACAGCAAAATGTCACTTATGTAGGAACATATCTAAGTACTCTCGGAAAACTTGGTTCATTAAATCCATGAAGAAAGCAGGTGTATTTGTCAATCCAAATGGCATCAATAACCACTCATACAAACCATAACTAGTCCGAATTGTAATCGAAGGAATACTGCCCTCCGCCACTCTCAACTGATGGAAATCGGTTGCCAAATCCAATTGGAAAAATACCCTGGCTCCACTCAACTGATCAAACTGATCATCAGTTCTTGGCAAAGGATACATATTCTTGATCGTCTTTTCATTCAGCTTGCGATAGTCGATACACATCCTTAACAACCCTTCTGGCTTCTTTATGAAAATAGTGGCTTCTCCCCAAAATGAACTGCTTGGTCTAATAGTATTCCTACCTTCTAGATCCACTAACTGCACCTTCAATTCTTTCATTTCAATCGGTGTCATCCTGCTAGATGGTCTACTAACAGGTTTAACTCGTAGCACAAGATTTATTCCAAACTCAAAGGCTCGTTTTAGTGGTAGTCCTGTGACCAGCTCAAAGACAACTACAAACTTTCTTGCAAAACGGACCTAACTTAGCTCTTCTGTTGTTTCTAGGGCACTTAATAAAGCATAAATGTTACTATCAGAATTATCCACTGAGAAGATAATTCGGTTATGACTATCTGGGTGTCCTACTGATATTTCCCCATCCTGGCAAAATATTCTAGCCTCATATCTACCCAACCAATCCATACCCAAATTGATCCTGAATTCTACGAAATCATAAACATATAGACTACATGAAAATATATGACCTAACGAATGAAGTTATAACTGGTCACATCGTATCCCTAGAGTTGCATATCCTCCCACTGGATTCGCAACCCTTAAGGAAGAAACGAGGGGGGTGGGTACTAAACATGACCTATCAACTAGATTCTGAGGTATGAATGAATGTCATGCACAGGTATTAAATAGTATTCTAACTAGAATGGTCTGAATCAAAAACATACATTCCATTACAGACTTTCCTTTGTCAGCAGCAGTTGACTTAGCAGATGATGGTCTAACAGCAAAAACTTTTCCCTTGTCCGCACTAATTGGTTTTGGACAGTGGTTCTTGTACTTCACTAATCAGTCACATTCACTTAATACCCAACTTGATCCCAATTATAGCATTTTACATGCTTCTTATCCGCAATCTTCTTACGCCCCTTGCCAGACCGGCACTCATTAGCAAAATGACCGTTCTTGTCACATTTGTAGCAGATTAGATCAGCTTTTGACTTATGGCTGTATCTCCCTTCTGAGCTCCTTTCTTTTTGAAAAACTTCCTCTTTTTACCCTGAGGACCTTGGGATTCAATTGGTTTCTCTCTAGCACAAACAACAAGCATCTCCTCATGGTGGATTTTCATCTCCACTACTATATTACTGGGATCACGGATATGCGTTAAGGTTTCCCTAGCAAGATCGGGCCTCAGTCCCCTAATGAACCTTTCATTCCTTCTAATGTCATTGTCTACGATAGCATATCCATATCGAGATAGCTCATCAAAATTATTAGCATATTAGATAACTAACATATCTCCCCGAACTAAATCCATAAACCTCCTCATTAATGTTGACTTAGCAATTTCAGAAATAAACCTCTGTATGGATTTCCTTCGAAAATCAGCCCAAGTCAACTCTTCCTCCAACAGTCACACTATTCCACTATTGAAGTGCTGACCCTTGCAATTATATAGAGACCAACCTTCTTCTGCTCATCTTCTAAACCCAGGTCAACAAATATTCTTTCGCAATGCAATAACCAGTTCTCTACTTTAATAACATCCTCCATTTCCATAAACGGCTTTCCACCTAAGTTGGTGTAGTCTCTGCTCAGCTTAGCATAATTATTTCTAATATTACCAGCAACACCAGTAGCATCTCCTGATTGCATCAAATTAGCAAGGAACTGATACATCATCCCACATCTACTGGTGGATTTTCAGCACCCACGAAAGCTTCACCATTTTGATTAGCGTTAGCCTGTCGACCGTGGTTCCTCCGAGTGTTAGGTTAAACAATTCCATCGGTTGTGGTGCTTCCTCCACCTATATTTCCTATTCCATTTCTTGATTCCATATCTTCTTTCTCGTAAATCTGTATACGAGCCTTAGTAAAATACAAAAGAACGGTCTAAGAGAAAGGTGGAATACATACTTATGTACATATCTATATATCAATTACAAGTACGTTACAACCATGCTAACCCAAACCCTAATCATACTTCTAATTCATTGGACCATGCTTTAAAATCCTTTTAGGCTTAAATTGCTTAAGTTTTCATAAACCTATGCTCTAATACCAACTTGTAACATCCCTCACTTGGAGGCTCAAACTAGCGACTACGAATGCTGCAGTCATCCATAGTTATTAATCCTTGATGACCAAATACGGCAATATTAGATGAATTGATATACCAGAAACACAAGGATATGGAAAAAGTTTAAAATTTTCAAAACAATTTTCACATTCCATTCCAAAAACCCATTTCAACATTCTTTATATCATCCCACAACAGTAACCACGTTCGAAAAAATATAATTATTACAATATACTTTAAGAGAAACATATGAAGATGCCCCTTTGGTGATTAAAGTATATAATTGGCAATACACAACTTTGCCTTAACAAAACTACACAGCGAAATCATATGAGAGAGAACTTAAATAACTACATGCCTTCTACATGACTTCGAAAACTTATTCGTCTTGAGAGGTACCTTAAAACCTCAAATCTCAAGCTACTTAAAATCAATTAAGTACCCGAGAGTTTAAGGGAAAACATAAACTTCGAGTTAGACACAAAGCCTGGTATGAATAATAATCTACCATCTCAAATCATTTAGACATCTAATGAGACCACACTTCTTAATAGAACGGATTTTCCCTCACTAGTATCTTAAAAACTTTATGAACTATTTTCCGTGCTCCTGCATCCACAATTGTTAAATCAATTCAAAACATTATTATGTTGATATGCTAAACAATTGAATTAATTCTGGGCTATGCATTCTATTTCATTTTGACTATCTGTCATAGTTATAGTTTCTAGGATTACTATTAGCCTAATAGTTTTCATGGACTAACTAATAATTGGTTAAACATTTATATACTCACGGTCCACGTATATAGTTTTCATGGGATCAATATGAACCAATTGGTAACTCCAATATCATTTCTTTTATCCTAGTTTTCATGGACTAACTAATAATCGGTTAAACATTTATATACTCACGGTCCACGTATATAGTTTTCATGAGATCAATATGAACCAATTGGTAACTCCAATATCATTTCTTTTATCCTAGTTTTCATGGGCCGATTAGGAACCTATTGACTAACTGTCACTATCTTTTTTTTATTCAGATACGGTTTTCTGGGCCATCTATGAACCTGTCTAACTGACATCTTCAATTAAATATAGTTTTCATGGGATAACTATGAACCTATTTGCCCTTGCCAATATCATTTTCCTTGCACAGTTTTCATAGGCTTACAATGAACTTATTGGCCTCTGCCAATATCTTTAATTTATAGTCACTACTGGGTCAACCTAACCGGTTATTCTACATTTTCCCAAAGTACCGTTTTGGGTTTATTACAAAGTGAATATATATATATATATATATATATATATATATATATATATATATATGTCGAAGCAAACAATATAACCTGGTTAATTCTTTTAACCCGTTAAGACTTCTTCAAAAATTTCATTTCAAAATACTTTGTTCATTAATATGCCATGGTTTTTCCTTTAAATGAGATTGGGTTATTTGTTTCGAAAACTATACTTTCGTAATCTTTAAAACCTTGCTTTCGACCTCACTGGATAACCTTCTTCGAAAGCATATATCTCTTTCTAAACATTAGACTCCTTCCATTTAAAACACTTTAAAGTCCTTCTTTCCAAACCTTTCGAATATAACAAAGTGTTGCTTGCTAACTATTAGAATCATAGCTTCAATCCATTTGAAGTATCTCTTCCTAAAGTACTGGAAGTTCCCCTTTCAATAGCACTGGGTTTACCATTTTAAAATATCATTTGGGTCAATATAAATGAAAGTATCTCTTTCTAAACCATTCTTTACCATATTAAAATGTTGTGGAATTTATGATGGTGTCAGAACCATCCCTTTCGATAGAGTCGAACGCATATATTAAAAATACTTAAGGATAGCTTCGAAACCGTTTTGAAACCATTGCCTTTGAAACCTATAACCCTTTTAAAAGCATTTAGGAAGTGGCTTAATACATCTTTTAAACAATACTACCTTTCAAAAACATTGATGACTTCAATACCCTCGAAAAATATAAGAATTGGCGGCAGGGTTTCGACAGAGTCGGAACCCCTTCTTTCGAAACATTTATTTACAACTAAAAGAACTCATTCGAAAGCCCTTTACTTTTAAAAAAAAATGTGGCGACCCCTTTGAAAGATATTAATAAACTCCTTTAGAAACCCATATGTTTTGACTATGTCGAAATCTTTTGTAAAACTAAGGCAAGCACTAAATATTTTAAAACAAACACATATATCGACTCCATCGAAAGCAAAGCTTTCGACACCATACATTCCGCCTTTCTCCAATCCATTATGTACCACCTAGATGATACTCTATGTATTGGTTTTAGATTAATGAGGTTTTGACTTAGTCTAAAGCTATGATTCGAAAGGTATCTCAAAAAACCTATTTTTTCTAGGTTAAACGTCTAATTTATATCATCTAACTTGCCTACGCATAAGTATATAATTGGTTGCCTCAACTTTTCCATTCTTTACAAAACTAACCTCCATTTATTTTTGGATAAACATCAATATTAGCTTTTTGCAAGTAAACCCTTCCCCTTAATATATACGTAAATTATTTAGATCCTTCTCTTAAAATAATTTATTTCATATTGTAAATTACTTAATAAAAACCCCCAAAAATTACAAAAATTCACTTTATTCATATTATCTAATATATAAAATTTCAAATCCAAATTCTTGATATAATTTATGGAATAAATTCTTAAACCCAAGTAATCATATTTTCATACGAAAATTTATAATAAAGTTTCCATAGTTTAAAAAATTATCAAATTTGAAATCCATCTCCAAAACCATGTATTAGATAACATATAATTTTTCCATAGCATTTAAACATCAATATCACTAGCTTTTGGTCTAAAACCGTATGAATCTTCATTTAAAGAATCTTGTTTAAATTTAAATAAACCTTAATTAAAGCATATCATCATCAAAAATCATATAATCCAATTTAACCTTAAGTCCAAAACATATATTCAGAAAAATAGAGATGGAAATTATCATTCACCTTGACTTATGGTAAGGAGATTGGTTTGGATTCGAGATTATTCCCCTTCCTTAATAATTTTCTTTTCTTTGAATTTCTTTTCTTTTTCCTCTCTAATAATGGTCGGCCTTATCCTCTTCAGCTTACGTTTATTTTCGTGAAAATGAATTATGAATGTGAATGGCCTAAGAGGCAAATATATATATATATATATATATATAGTAAAGGTTATATACGACAAATACCCGATATACCATTGTGTATTTTAATTGTCCTATAAACCATTCTTAAACCCATTTAAATTAATAAGCACAGCCATTTAGTATTTATTCAAATCTCAATCCCCTTATCACTCAAAATTTACATTATTCTATTAAATTTATCTAATTAAATCTCTTGAATAATGTTATTTAAATTAGGGGTGTTACACCATAACCCTCTCCCTTATAAAATCTTGCATGTAACAAAGAATGAGAAAGTTTCCTCCTTAAAAGAATCAAAACTGGTGATTTAAGCAATAATAAATTACTTCGTTTGATGTGTTGGATTCGTATCAACAAGAGCTTCAGCTTGGAGTGCTCGATAGTGGGTGCATTCGAGGTTGGGTATGCTCACCTAGGAGAAATCATGCCTAGGTTTAAGGCAAATCAAAGCTCAGAGCATCAATCAACAAATTGAAAGTGCCGTTGAGTTTGTCTTGCCGTTTAGAACCTAGGGCCGGAGTTTTAAGAGTGATCGAAGCCTCTAGGAGTGAAGCAACATTTTGGGGCAGCAAATGGATCCCATCAGGTTATTATATTTAAGGCTAGGCGGAGGTGGATCGAGGGGTCGAGCTTGAAGCTCGTCTGAAGACGGACACGTTGGCAAAAATGGGAGGTCGTTTCGTTGAGAAATGAAGGAGATATCGCCATTTTAAGTTATGGACATGGTGGGTTTGTGCATTTACTTTATGTGCATGAATGCGATAAGAGAAAAAGGAAGATGGATTAAGGGGAAGTGGTTAAGGTTAATGATTTGGTAATTAGTTATTAATTAATTTAATTTAATTTAATCGATAACTTATAAAATATGTATCTCACTCACACGAGGTCGGATTTGTTATCCCGCCTTTTGGCAAGGCCGAGATATCAAGGAACTGACTGGAGAACACGGATCATACATCCTCAGCATGGAGTAACTATTGGATAGCCATAGATATCGATGAATTTTACTCGAGTCTGGATCGAGCTACAATTGATAAGATATATCAAGCAAAGCCATGAAAGCCAACGTTCCAAATCTCAAGTTGATTCGAGTTCGTATGCTCAAGTTATCATCAGTACAAGTTGGAGGAAATAGCCTTAAGTTCGAATCCATAGGGCAAGCCCTAAGTTCGAATCCATCGCTGGAACACATGTTCGAATCCATCAAGTTTCCCCTGCTTCGAATCCATAGGTGTTGCTGAGCTTCGTATCCATTGCCCTCGCATCGATCAGAAGGGAATTAGCCTTGCGACAACCTGGTTCGAATCCATCATATGAAGTCCTTCGGACCCATGAAGTTACACCACTTTGTATCGATCCAGTGACCTCGCTTCGAATCCATTCTATTGTGACGACTTCTTAACGATCGGCTATGGCACATAACGATCGATACGAGCAAACTTCTGCTCGAATCCATTCCTTCGAATCCATTAAGTCAGAGCGGCGAAAATCATGGAGTCGACCCAGTAAACTAGGAGAAAAAAAAACTGGATCAACCCGGGAAGCACGCGCCATATCAACATCCTCAGGCGCAAGCATATCGATTCGACCTTATCGATTCGAACTGCATCGATTCGAACTGAGCCATCTGACGAAGATCATCATCTTGAATCGATCATAACTCGAGATCCACAAGTCCAAATGCCATGAAATTTTCACACGAGCTTACGAACATATAGAAGAATGTCCACACCAAATTTCACCTCGATTGGATAAATTTCTGATCGATTCGAATGGAGTTCGAATCGATCCCGAAGCGGGCCCAATTTTCTTGAGGCCAGGCCTGTGGGCCCCCCTCACGTTCCAGAAGTGGTCTCCCAAATTTTCAGCAAAATATCAGCATTCTACGCCTATAAATAGAGCCCCTGGTCATTCGAAAGGGGATCGGAGAATTCTTAGGGATAAAGCACGCCCGGACGCTGCCAGAATCACTCCACATCGTCATCACTGCCGCTGATTTCGAATTTAAGCTTATTATCTGCTGTACTTCGCTATAGAACACTTGTAATCTTCAAGTATCAAGCAATAAAGTGATAAAACTTCATAGTGGACGTAGGCAAATTGCCGAACCACTCTAAATTACTGTCTTCCGTACAATTTACCTTTTTATGACTTGGAGTTTTCGTTAGATAATCCTTATTTTCAATTTGATTTCTTCATTTATTATCTCTTCAAAAACTTCCGAAGAGTGTTGCCCAATTTTGGTGCAAACACTTTGGTGCTTTCACTGAGAGAACCCAGATTTTCTCCTGCTCGTTGGATCTGTCATCGATAACGGATTGAATAAATCTAAGAGAGAGATCCAGACTTCAATTTCAGACTCCTTCCATACTATTAAGATTTACCAAAATCTAGGAAAGGATTCTACACCTCAAGATGGTTAGCACAAGAACCACTTCTATCGCCGCTGGTCAAGAAGGCCGGGATAGACAGAATCCCGCCCAACTACCTCCACCCAATCAAGATGATACCGGACATTCAGATCCATCAGGTCCGGTCACTCGACAAGAGTTCCATACATTACTCCAGGAACTAACCCAAAGTCAGCAACAGCTGACTGAACAATTACGCGCCAATGCTGAGTTGACTAATCAACTAAATCGTCAAAGGTGTAGAAGATCCAGAAGGGATCATGCCCTCATTCTTCCACTGAAAGCTCTGCCTTGTCTGATTACAGCGGCAGATCCACTCGTCCCAGGCTAGACGGAAGTCATGCGCATGCTGTTGGTCACCAGCAAGCATTAACTGTTGGGCAGATAAGAGTTGGCCCTTCCGCCAGTTTTCATACAGGACCCTCCTCCTGAGGAGCACTGTTCCACAACATACCACGGATAACCATGCCACCGCCACTGCAGTTGACATAGGAGTTGATACCCGAAATCACTCCAATCACAACTACCACCAGCAGGAACATGGTCCAGAACCATATGTCCCAGAAGACGTCGAGCCAAGGAGGTGAGATACGGATCGTCGACAGCGCCCGATCCCACCTCGCACTGTGGAACCCGACCACACTTTGGCTCACCACCCTCCGAATATAGCAACAACTGACCTCTCAGCTATGGTACGCCAAATGATTCGCGAAAGTCAGGGCTTAACAAATGACTATTAGGGAATCTCCCGAAGTCATACTCCGTTCACTGATGACATATTATATGCCGAACCTCCTCGGCGATTCAGGATGCCGACTCTGCCCATGTAAGAAGGAAGTTCCGACCCTAATCAACATATTTTGAAATACGAATGGTCGATGACTGCTGCAAGAGCTGATGATGCAGTAAAATGCCGTAGTTTTCCCATTTCTTTAGGGGGAATTGCGATGATGTGGTTTACACGATTACCACCACGATCTATCTCTTCATTTGACCAATTGGCTACTAAATTTGTTGAACAGTTTCGTATGCACATTGCCAGGCCTAAAGACGTAAATACTTTATCCAGTGTCACTCAAGCTCCAGGAGAGACACTCAAGCGATATTTGGAAAGATTCAATGCCGCCTGTGCGGAGATCACTAACCCCAATGATAATTCAATCTTGATGGCCTTGACTAAGGGGATCGACCCCGACTCTGAATTTGGAAATTGGCTAGCTGGGAAGCCTCCCGCATCGTTGGATCGTTTCTACTCCAAAGCCGCTCAATTCTTAAGGCGTGAGGATGCGAAACAATCTAGGAAGCAGGACGATGCGAGAACCAGCAATGAAGGAATTCAAAGCAATGTAGCAGTTAAACAGTCAGGGGAGAGCTCTGGAAAAGTCCAACTGAATATTCAAAGCAAGCAAACCCAGCCGAGGAACGATGATAATAGAAATAAGAAGAAAGATCAGAATCGTGGCCCACGACGTAGGGCACAAATGTTTGAAAGCTATACACCACTGAACACGTCGCTGGAAAACGTATATCTACAGACTTGTATGCAATGCAGTATAAAAAGCCGACTCCGAAGCCATCGTCGGAGAGACAGATTCAAATAGGAAAATTCTGTAGATTCCACAAAAGTTACGGACATAATACCAATGATTGCAGACATTTGCAAGATCTCATTGAAAAATTGATCAGGGAAAGGAAGTTAGATCAATTCGTGCGGGCGCCACAAGCTGGTGGTGTGGGCCCGTCAAACCAAAACCGTGCGCAAAACCAAGAGAGACAGGAGGAGCCCGATCGTACAGGCGGAAGATTGGTTATTAATACAGTTAGTAGTGGTCCTCATCCAGCGGACCGAAGCTGGAGGGAAATGGAGTCATACGCCAATTCGATCAGGCATGTGGATTTTGAGAGTTGCAGTACGCTTGATGAAGGGGCCTCGGCCAAACAACAGAGAACGATGGCAGATGACATCGTATTTAGAAACCGAGATGCTGATAAGGTCGAAGCCCCAACTATAGACCCACTAGTCATATCTTCCCAGGTTGGTCCTGCTTGGATGAAGAGGATCCTGGTGGACAGTGGAAGTTCAGTAAACATCTTGTTTAAGAGAGCATATGATCAAATGAAGATGGAAGCCAAAGATTTAAAGCCTTGTCAATCTAGAATCCATGGCTTCGATGGAAGTGCTAATATACCCACTAGAGTGGTGGAGTTTCCAGTGGAGTTAGGAGTCAGAGAACGCCGAAGAGTTCGAATGTTACAGTTTGTTGTCTTAGATATCCACTCTCCGTATAATGCTTTTTTAGGCCGACCGACCCTTGCCGAATTCAGGGCAGCGATTACCCCGTGGTGCTTAACTTTGAAATTCCCCACTGATCGTGGGAATGGAGTCATTTAGAGAGATCAGGCAGCTGGGAGAGCCTGCTATGTTGCTGAGCTGCGAGAAGCGCAGCGAAAAGAAAAAGGAAAGGGCGTGGAGGAATCACTCTGCGTCCGTTTCACCGACGATTGACAATTAGTGCCTGGGCCTCGGCCCTGGCACCACGACCAATTCCATAGGGATCTTGGCCCCAGAGATACTGAAGATAATGATGAATCTAAAGAAAGTCAAGCTTCCCCAGCCGAGCTGACGATTGATGTTCCAATTGAGGATGATGACGATTCAAAAATGTTAAAAATTGGGTCACAGCTAAACCCACATGCGCAACAAGAATTGGTCGAATTTCTCCAAGAAAATCTAGACGTATTCGCTTGGACGCACTCTGATATGTGTGGAGTCTCGCCAGACATCGCGAGCCACGCCTTGAATATTGACCCACGGCGTATCCCGGTCAAACAAAAGAGACGCAGTATGGATCCAGAGAGATCTGTCGCCCTCAAAGAAGAAGTTGATAAGCTAAAGGCGAATGGGTTTATCCGGGATGCTCTGTACCCGAAGTGGGTATCCAACCCTGTACTTGTCCGAAAACCAAATGGGAAATGGAGAACGTGCATTGATTGCTCTGACTTAAATAAGGCTTGTCCGAAAGACAGCTTTCCACTTCCCCGAATTGATCAACTTGTGGATTCAACGGCCGGACACGAATCACTATCTTTCATGGATGCTTACTCTGGTTATAATCAGATACCCATGCATGTGCCAGACCAAGAACATACGAGCTTTGTAGCTGATTTGGGACTATACTGCTACAAGGTCATGCCTTTTGGATTAAAGAATGCCGGAGCAACTTACCAACGCTTAGTCAACCGGATGTTTGCCGACCAGATCGGAAAGACTATGGAAGTTTATGAAAATGACATGTTGGTGAAATCACGGTACTCAACTGATCATGTCGAAGACTTAGAGTCAATGTTCAATGTCCTCCGGAGATACGGGATGAAGCTTAATCTGCTAAAATGTCATTTTGGAGTCGCATCCGGAAAATTCCTTGGGTTCATCGTCGACGCCAGAGGGATAGAGGCCAACCCTGAAAAGATCTGGGCTATCAGGAATCTTCAAACTCCAAGGACCATAAAGCAGGTTCAGAGTCTTAATGGGAAGGTTGCGACACTGAGCAGGTTCATCTCGAAATCAACTGACAAATGCATACCCTTCTTCGATCTGATCCGAAAAGGGAAACGAAACTTCGAATGGACTACGGAATGCGAGGGCGCATTTCAATCACTAGTTCAACATCTTTCCACACCGTCGATCCTTTCAAAACCTGTTGACCATGAACAGTTGTATCTCTACCTAGCGGTATCTGAAAACGCAATCAGTGCTGCGTTAGTTCGGGAGGAAGACCGAGTGCAGAAACCGGACTACTATGTTAGTAAACGATTAAACGGAGCCGAGAGAAATTATACAAGACTAGAAAAGTTTGCATATTGCCTAGTCATCGCCTCGAGGAAGCTCCGTCCATATTTTCAGGCTCACCCCATTACTGTGTACACCGATCAGCCATTACGACAGGTCCTCACACGACCTGAGACGTCTGGCAGGTTACTGAAATGGAACATTGAATTGAGTCAATTCGACATCACATATACTCCGAGAAGGGCCATACACGGTCAAGTCTTAGCAGATTTCATTGCCGAATTCACTATTCCTGAAGACTTATCTGAAACTAGAAAATCTCCCGAATACATATGGAAGCTGTACACCGATGGTGCATCCAACGATCGGTGCTTGGGCATAGGGGTAGTGCTTGTAACCCTCGAGGGCCGATCCATATGCTACGCTTTGAAGTTTGATTTCCGTGCAACCAACAATGAACCTGAATATAAGGCTTTGCTTACCGGGTTAAAGTTAGCCCGTGACCTAAGAATTATCGCTGTGGAAATTTATTATGATTCCCAATTGGTAGTATGCCAAGTTCGGGGTGAATACCAAGCCAAAGGTCGAAGACTAGCTGCTTATCTAACCCGAGTCCGGGAAATGCTTGATCGGTTCGATTATTATACCATTTTCTACGTACCCCGAGAGCACAATCAGAAAGCCGATTCGTTGGCAAAGTTGGCAAGTACAGGCGAAGCTCAACGCTTGGGACTCGTTCCTGTTGAAACTTTATCCTCTCCGAGCATTGATCGAGCGGAGAATGATTTCACATTTGAAGCTACTTCCAGTAGGGAGTCGTGGATGACCCCCTATCGAGAATACATTGAGCATGGTATACTACCTGAGCGTCGAAGTGAGAAAAGACAAGTTCTTCAAAAAGCTTCACGATTTGTCATTCAGAATGGATTTATGTATCGAAGGGGGTATTCTATTCCTCTTCTCCGGTGTATCGCTCACGACGAAGTCAAACGAGTGTTGCACGATGTGCACGAAGGAGAATTTGGTGATCACACTAGGGGGCAAGCACTTGCCAAGAAAATACTCTGATATGGATACTATTGGCCTACTGTTAACCGCGATGCTATGGACTATGCTAAAAAAATGTGATAAATGCCAAAAACACGCTCGGATCCCTAGAGCCACACCTACTGAGATAACCCAAATGGTCAGTCCATGGCCATTTGCAATATGGGGGGTTGATATAATTGGTGCATTGCCTTTAGCTAAAGGTGGCGCGAAGTATGCCATCGTCGCAGTTGATTACTTCACCAAATGGGCTGAAGCTGAACCTCTCGCAACAATTACGACAAATAAAGTAATCAACTTCGTAGTACGCAACATCATTTGTCGGTTTGGTCTCCCGCATACTATTATCACCAATAATGGAGCCCAATTCAACAGTGTTGAATTCAAGAATTTCTGTCAACGATTCCACATCCATAAGAAATTCTCTGCAGTAGCGCACCCTCAAGCGAATGGTCAAGTTGAAGCTGTTAATAAGGTCATCAAATCTATTTTGAAGAAACGACTAGAAAAGGCCGGGGGCAAGTGGGTTGATGAACTTCCTATGGCTTTATGGGCTTACCGAACAACTCACAAAACTACAACCGGACACACTCCATTTTCTCTATCTTATGGCTCTGAAGCCGTTATTCCAGTCGAAATGGAAGTTCACTCTCATCGTGTGACACATTATGATCCGAAAACGAATGCCATATTACTTGCTGAATCTCTGGATCTACTCGATGAGAAGCGTGAAGAAGCTGATTTGAGGGCAACCGCATATCGGGGTCGAGTCGCCCGAATATACAGTGCCAAGTCCGACCGCGAACCTTTGAACTCGGCGATCTCATACTCAAGAGAATTTATCCTGTCCCTTCGCACATGAAACCAAATTGGAAGGGGCCGTATGTGATTTCACAAAAGCTCGGAGATGGCACGTTCAAGTTGTCGACCATTGACGGTCTTACTTTGCCAAGAGCCTGGAATAGCGAAAGTCTCCGTCGCTACTACACATGACAGGCTTTATTTATCTATTTTAGTCAATTTCTTCTTTTGCATTTTATTTCAAAGTTTGAATTTGTAATAAGGCAACTGATTTTGCCATGCTTCTTTCATTTCAGCAATAAAATGCCATCTCTTCGAGCCAGAGTTGTGATTTATTGAATGTGACGCACAATACCACGATACACGGAGAGATAAGTTCCATCATACGGTGGGATTTATTCGAATAGGGAGTGAATGTGATACGACCGGTCACTCACTAAGTGAAACCCGAGATCAGGGGCAGAACACTACATCAGCGTTTACGAGGATTGATACACGACAATCCTTCCACGGACTCCAAATTCCCAGAGTGCGAATTGGAGTATAAACATCAAATAACTCGTTCCCGGAGCGCGAACGGACTCCAAATTCCCAGAGTGTGAATTGGAGTATAAACATCTAATAACTCGTTTCCGGAGCGTGAACGGACTCCAAATTCTCAGAGTGTGAATTGGAGTATAAACATCCAATAACTCATTCCCGGAGCGCGAACGGACTCCGAATTCCCAGAGTGTGAATTGCAGTATAAACATCCAATAATTCATTCCCAGAGTGTGAACGGACTCCAAATTCCCAGAGTGCGAATTGGAGTTTAAACATCAAATAAATCATTCCCAGAGTGCGAATTGAAGTATAAACATCAAATAAATCGTTCCCAGAGTGCGAACGGACTCCAAATTCCCAAAGTGCGAATTGGAGTATAAACATCAGATAAATCGTTCCCAGAGTGCGAACGAACTCCAAATTCCCAGAGTGCGAATTGGAGTATAAACATCGAATAACTCGTTCCCCGAGTGCGAATGGACTCCAAATTCCCAAAGTGCGAATTAAAGTATAAACATTAAATAACTCGTTCCCAGAGCACGAACGGACTCCAACTTCTCAGAGCGTGAATTGAAGTATAAACATAAATTACAAGTTCCCGGAGCGCGAACCAAAAAATCAATAATAACTCCAAGTTCCCAGAGCGTGAAGCGGAGCATAAATATCAATTCCAGGTTCCCGGAGCACAAACCATGTTACAAACATCGATAACTCTCAAATTCCCAGAGTGTGAACTAGATTATTGATCTCAAATTATCCTAAGTCCCCAGAATGTGGACATGTGCTTAAGATAGGCAATAAGTGCAATCAACCACCAAAATATAAATGTTGTACCCCGAAACTGGGGGGCAAAAAAAAAGATTAAGTATTAATCGCTAACTAAAGGGGTACAATGCCCGGAGTTCAACTCATTCATCAATCACGACATGTAATCGAGTTTTTCATACTTGGCAAATAAAAACGAACTCTACTTGACGGTAAAAAACACCACAAGTACACCGGATTGAAACCAAACACTGCAAATACTTAAGTAAAAGAAAAGAGCAATTTCCCATTCCATCAACTAACAAAAAGAAGTTTGATTACATGGAAAATCAAAAAATTTCAATTAAGTGGAGGCCGAATCCACACTTATACACGGCTCTAAAAGAACGAAAGAAGAAGTAAAAGAACTACTATTTACTACTACATGACAAGTCAAGAAGCTCAATCCTTCTTCTTCCGAGGCTTCTTCTTTGGAGTCGAGCCGCTGGACCCACTACCCGGTTTCCTCCGAGATTTCTTGCCCTTCTTTGGTTCATCCTCCGGATCTGGCATAATATCAACATCTTCCTCGGAGTTGAAGGGACAAAGATTCTTTTGGAAGGGCGAACTGAAGGCATAGGAGCTGTGACAGGTGTCTGGGCAGCATCGCTTGAGACGGTCACCGTGCCGCCAGGAGAAATCACCATTAGAGAAGATAAGCTTGAGGGGGCAGTGCCGCTTCCAGAACCACCGACCGTTGTCACCGTGGCCATCTCAACACTTATCTCAGCAAAAATCACTTCTTCTCGAGACAACTGAGCTGCGCTGGTTGTCATGACAGAACTGAAAACTGGAGCAACTCCGCTCATTACGAATGAAGGATCAGGAATAGGGTCAAGAGAATGACCAAGTAGCTCCTCAATCATTTGAGCATCGAATGACATCGAGCTCCCCTCTCCAATGTCGCCGGTCATGGCAGCAGTTGAAATTGCTTTGGTGACAATAACTCCCTGCGTAGGCAGCAGTCTTACCAGGAGATAACCCCGGTTGATCCGGATTGTAGGCAGGAATGACTTGTGGATCAACCGCGGCGATAACTTCGGACGAAGTCGGGACAGGAACTTCGATACTCTCGCTGTGATGCGCCACACCCGAACCCTCGCCGACCTCCGTCTGTTGAATGCCGAGTTTTTATTTCTCGATGGAGATTATCGCCTCATGAAGAATTCTCCTCTCTACCTCGCTGAGCAGACGTGACTCAAGCTCAAACTCGTCCAGTGCTTCATCTGGACAAGACATCCTCTTGTTCTCCACTAGTTTTTTCGAGGCGATGTAGAGAAGCATAGAGTAATCTCCTAGCCAGGCGAGATTTCTGTGCTCTAATACGTTGGCATTATATGTATCCAGGAGTTCGTCAAACTCAGCCTCCATCTTGAACCTCTTCGCCTGGACGTTCTCCTCCACCTCCGTTTCCACCTCCTTAATCCTTGCGACTGCTGCATCGCGCTTAGCCCGAAGAGACACAGCTTGCTCACACGCTTCTTGAGCAGCCGTATTAGCATCATCTTTTTCCTCGCTTATGTCAGCAAACTTGGCCTTTAACTCCTCCAGTTCTTTAACTTCCGCATCCCGCTCGGCCTCAACATTTTTGTATCGATGGCCCAAGTCTTCTACTAAAGTGCAATGTGCCTGTTGCATCTTTGCCATCTCAACTAATGTCTCATCGACCTTTTTTAGCAATTCAACTTCGGCCCTGCCGGAGGACTCCGCCTCAGATTGAAGTATATCGACGATACGGTTTTTCTGGGCCAAGTCAGCTTCCAGTTTCTCAATAATTTTAGCCCGATCAAAGGCTGCTTTTGAAGCTTTAACGGCCGCCTTATACCATTCCTTGTACTGAGCATAGAAGTCGCGGGTATAACTAAGTGTTGTGGTCACAGCGTCTTCGGGAATTCTTTTAAGATTAGGAGGGAAGATGCAAGCGTCGAAGCAAATTTCCAGGAAGTCCTTCTTCAATTGAGCAAGTCTAATAGCCCCTTCACCGGATGGTTCAATAGGAGCCTCCTCCACAGCCGTGGTCGTAACAACCTCAGTCCTAGAACGATGCAACTCAGGCCTCGAAACCTGTGAATACGGTTGTTGTCGCAGAGGCTCAGATACATGAGTATGGCTTCTGGGTGGCGGAGGAGAGCGAGAAGGGGAACGGTACCTCCGATCTCGATCCGAGCGCTCTTGACTAGAGTAACTACGGGGATAGTCCCTTGCATAATATTCTTGGCCATAATACCTCCGTTCGCGATCGCGATCGGAGTCCCCACGACGAGATTCATAGTAGGACGAAGGATGATGTACTCGTCGGAGTTTATCTAGTGTAGATTGACGGCCAGACATAGCACCTGCAAAAGAGAAGTAACTCAATTAAACACCAGGTGAAAGCAATACGATCTATGCGGAAGTCATGTAGTGTTGTGAAAGTGTATGCAAATGGGTAAAACCCCCGACCAACCATAAGTGTCGACTGCACCAACGGGTAAAGGCTCACTTATTTCTAGCGCTTCCCGGAGTTCATCCAACCCGGACTCGTGGTGGAGAGATACGTACTCCAGGATGGGAATGTCATCCATTCCTCTAAAAGCATCTCCTGATTGAAAAGAAGCGGAATCAGAGATAGTAATTTCGGGGATCAAACGAGATACAACTACAGACTTCCGTCTCTTAAATTTAGGGACAACAGCCTTGCCTTTCCGTTTCTCTTCTATTCGGGAAAATCAGCCGCTAGCTCGGTATCTGTAGGCGTCCTTTCATCGTCGCTCGCTTCCCTTATTACTATGATGGGTTTTCTTTTCGCTGTTTTCTTCTTTGTCTTCGAAGCCAGTTTCGCCAACCCCTCAATAACAATTCTCTAGTTCATCTCGATTAAACCCAGCATCCTTAAGTTGTCATCAGTTAACACCAAGTCGATGTGCCTTAAATCGCTCGGGATCTCTTGTAAGCTCCGAACAATGCCTTTATAATATCCACCGTCGGGCCTCGAAATGATGGCTATAAGAAGGACAAAGTATTAGTAAAAGTGTTAACACTAGCCATTCAAGAAAGATTTACAACACTTACGTCTAGACAATCATCGCCTAGCAAACCCTGGGGGGCACCGAACGAAAAACCATTCGGCCTTAAAATAGCTAAATCTAGTCTAGGCCCCGGTCATAACCTGGCAGTTTCTGACCGCTTCTAGAAAAGTGAAAGATGGGCTATCACCCCTACTTTTGAAGTTAAATATGTATCTAATCTCAACCGGCCTTGGCGGGTGAAAGAAATAATCCATAAATATGACGAAGGCGCTATTCAGCAATGCGTGCCCGTTAGGATGAAGTTGTGAGGGAGAAATTCCTAAGAACGACAGCATCTCCCGGATGTATTGATTGAACGGAGGGAGAGTTCCAGCCGCACAGGCATGACGGTAGAAGGCAGTGTATCCTTCGGGAGGGATTATGAGGCCGGTCATCAACACCCGGTAATAACACATCGTCCGGAGATAGGTTATGTTTCAAGCATATCCGGCCCAACAAAGATTCAGAGATATTGGACTGGACGGAGTCAATAGGGTTTTCGATAAATAAAGCATTCGGCAATTCATCCGGGGCCGGATCAATTACTTCGGCAGGATTATCAGGAATTTCAAGCGCAGGAGGGGGTGAACTCTGTACCTCTTGTTGTTGGGAGCTTGAAGATTCTATAACTGACTAACTTATCAGAAAGCAACGTTATGTACATAAAGAGCACGTGCATTCCCCAGTATAGAAGTGTATGGATGTGCTGTGCAGTGCAAGTGTTGTGCGTTACTTATGAAAATTTCACAAGATTAAACCAAAATGCGCGAACGACAAAACTCTAAAAATCAGACCGGAAATGACCGTCATCGCTGACCGTCACAACCGTGCCATCCAGATGCTATCGGTCGACTCAAGCTTGAGTCCATTATACTTTTGTTAGGTCACAGTTCCATCGACAAGCTTCAAAAGGAAGTCAAATACAGTCCTACAGTTGAGTCCAATTATACAAGGCGGAAGCTCGTCGGAATCAAGTGTTCAAATGTGCTAAATTCACTACGTTTGCCAATTTTCAGCTTGGAACCAGTCGAAGTTCAGATTTTGAAGTGAGTCGGAAATAACATTTTTTCGTATTAGGCACGGTCGAATCGATCACTTCGTATCGATACAGATCGACTCGATGTGCCTCGTATCGATCAGGGTCGACTCGATACGTTCTGTATCGATGTGCCTTGGATCGATGTTTTTTGCATCAGCTGAAGGAGCGCTTCGAATCCATCAGGAGAGAATTCGCATCAACCAGGGACAATAGCTTCAAATCGATCAATCTCGATATCTTCGAATCAATCGTGAGATTTAATAGTTCGAATCGATCACACGATCCAAGTGCTCGCATCGGTTACAACAGATCGACACGAACTCCGACCACCTTTGATCGATACGAACCACTTCATCCTACCTAGTTACCAAATCGACACAAGCATCGATACGAAGCCATATAGCCAGGATCGATTCGAGCTACCCCATCCCAGATATCTCCTTCTTCTCCAAGAAACCTCAACATTTCATTACGCTCCATCCTTAATTTCGATCAATTTCACCCAGAACTTAAAGCCCTTCGAAATTAATCTTAGAAAAGTTTGAGAATAATGGCAGAGATTTCCAGTTTTATCGTTCTTAGCATGGTTTAATCCATTAGTTACCTGATTTTTTCTGATTATGATGGAAGGATCGAAAGTTTTTGCTCGATTCGAAGGAGCATTTATTTCAAGTACGCAGGATCGATGCAAAGGAAAAGGCAGAGAAACAGTAAAAGTAAAAAGTAAAAGTGAGCCAAGCCTCAGGTATTTATATGGAGCCTACGGAGAAGACTGGTTTGATTCGCCTCCCATTTAATTTAACCGATCACAACCGGTCGAACCCCAGATCGATTAGAACGTTTGTTTCGAATCCATTGCACTTCGTATCCATCAAAGCGGCATTACCACAAGGCCTCATCGATACGAAGTGTTTGACAAAGGCTATACTAAAGTCGCCACATCCCATCGATTCGAAGTGTGCATTTCACGAACATCGACTCACGACGATGCACAAACTATCGACACGAACGATCACTTCGAATCCATCGAAAACCATCGATGAGAGTGATCGCTTCGTATCCATCAATTCGACCCGCACCAATGTGAAAAACTACTTGTCAACCTTTTTACATCGATTCAGGGGAGGATCGATACAAAAGGATAATAAAAGACAATCATCAAAACATTGTTTCAACTCGAATTTCGAATCGATTCAGGAGAGGATCGATACAAAATTCGATAAAAATTTGAACTGGCAACGACTTGTGAACACTCAACGTTAACGAGAGTCAAGTTAACATATATGCGCATATGTCCGACTAGTATTCAATTTTTGACATTCACAGGGATCAAATGCTCATCTCGTCATGAATTCGACGACAAACAGCTAATCACTGCCATATGACGGTCGGTCACAGCAATACAAAGTACGGCTTTCAACGAAACATGTGATAGTTTTCCAACGTGAAACTGCAGCTTTTCAAAGCACGTCATGTTTACACAAGACGTACTTTGGGGGGCAAATGTTATCCCGCCTTTTGGCAAGGCCAAGA
This sequence comes from Allium cepa, assembly GCA_030765085.1. Classification (NCBI taxonomy): domain Eukaryota; kingdom Viridiplantae; phylum Streptophyta; class Magnoliopsida; order Asparagales; family Amaryllidaceae; genus Allium; species Allium cepa. The sequence continues at coordinate 507,655,163 of CM060932.1, read as the reverse complement.
TATCAAGGAACTGACTGCAGAACACGGATCATACATCCTCAGCATGGAGTAACTATTGGATAGCCACAGATATCGATGAATTTTACTCGAGTCTGGATCGAGCTACAATTGATAAGACATATCAAGCAAAGCCATGAAAGCCAACGTTCCAAATCTCAAGTCGATACGAGTTCGTACGCTCAAGTTATCATCAGTATAAGTTGGAGGAAATAGCCCTGAGTTCGAATCCATAGGGCACTCCCTAAGTTCGAATCCATCACTGGAACACATGTTCAAATCCATCAAGTTTCCCCTGCTTCGATTCCGTAGGTGTTGCTGAGCTTCGTACCCATTACCTTCGCATCGATCAGAAGGGAATTAGCCTTGCGGCAACCTGGTTCGAATCCATCATAATGAAGTCCTTCGGACCCATTAAGTTACATCACTTTGTATCAATCCAGTGACCTCGCTTCGAATCCAGTCTATTGTGACGACTTCGTAACGATCGGCTATGGCACATAATGATCGATACGAGCAAAGTTCTGCTCGAATCCATTCCTTCGAATCCATTAAGTCAGAGCGGCGAAAATCGTGGAGTCGACCCAGTGAACTCGGAGAAAAAAAACTGGATCAACCTGGGAAGCACGCGCCATGTCAACATCCTCATGCGCAAGCATATCGATTCGACCTTATCGATTCGAACTGCATCGATTCGAACTGAGCCATCTAACGAAGATCATCATCTTGAATCGATCATTACTCGAGAACCACAAGTCCAAATGCCATGAAATTTTCACAGGAGCTTACGAACATAAAGAAGAATGTCCACACCAACTTTCACCTCGATTGGATAATTTTTTGATCAATTCGAATGGAGTTCGAATCGATCCCGAAGAGGGCCCAATTTTCTTGAGGCCGGGCCTGTGGGCCCCCCTCACGTGCCAGAAGTGTTCTCCCGAATTTTCAGCAAAATATCAGCATCCTACGGCTATAAATAGGGCCCCTGGTCATTCGGAAAGGGGATCGGAGAATTCTTAGGGATAAATCATGCCCGGACGCTGCCAGAATCACTCCACATCGTCATCACTGCTGCTGATTTCGAATTAAAACTTATTATCTGCTGTACTTCGTTATAGAACACTTGTAATCTTCAAGTATCAAGCAATAAAGTGATAAAACTTCATAGTGGATGTAGGCAAATTGCCGAACCACTCTAAATTACTGTCTTCCGTACAATTTACCTTTTTATGACTTGGAGTTTTTGTTAGATAATCCTCATTTTCAATTTGATTTCTTCATTTATTATCTCTTCAAAAACTTCCGAAGAGTGTTGCCCAATTTTGGTACAAACAGGATTCGAACGCTGTCTTTTGCGTTGAACTCATAGCAACATGACTTTGCAATGGAGTTGGTTTGGTTGGATTTGAAGCAAGTAAAAAATTAGGCTAAAATCGAATGCCTATTCAATTTTAGTTCAAACCGGAGCATTCAAGCATCCGTTGAATTTCTATGATTTAACTCACATTCAAATATAAAACATCATACATATGATGCTATAAAGTATTATTGATTACTTGGATTTTAGTTAAATTGTTCGGTTGAATTTCCATTTGGAAAATGGATGACACGTTAACTTGATTGTTACGAACTCATATGATTATATATAATGTCCTTAACTATTGTCTTGCAGGGAGAATTTATAGAGAGACCCTACGGGGGTTCTCACCAATAATTATTTATTTACATCCTTATATTATCATATTAATATTTAATTAAAATAAATCTTGATATTCCACTTAAATTGTTTAAGTGTCGTTATAGCGATTTTCGCTATATTGTCATTTATTAATTTTCATACAAAAAAACCATCGTGTATGTTTAGAACTCGAGCTTCTATTTCCACAAAATTGATGTTTGAAATTCATTAATCATTTATATTAATGATAATTTAAATTATTTAATCATTTTAGCTAATGATGTTCAAAATAATCCATCTTTTAGATTAATAGGATTTGGATTTAATAAATCATTTTTGGTAATGATTTGAATTTAATTATTTTTATTAATGATATTTGAAAATTAATAATAATTTTACTTAATGATATTTAAAAGTAATTAATCATTTTAATATTGAAATTTGATTTTAATTAATCATTAATTTATGATATTTGAATGTAATTAATCATTTAATTAATGATGTTTGAAATTTGTTAATCTATTTGATTAATAAGATTTGAATATTAATTAAGTCATTTTAATTAATGATTTTGAGCTTTAATTAATCATTTTAATTAATGATTGTTTTAAATTTAATTAATTTTTTTAACTAATGATTTTTGAAATTTAATTAATCATTTTATTAATGATGTTTTATAGTTAATTAATCATATTAACAAATGATGTTTTAATTTTTCATTTTAATTAATGATGTTTGAATTTAATTAATCCAATTAATTTATAATTATTTGAACTTAATTAATTGTTTTTAATTAATGGAATTTAAAATTTATTAATAATTTTAGTTAATGATGTTTGATATTAATTACTCATTTCAATTAATGATTATTTGAATTTAATAAAAAAATAATTAATGATATTTAAAGTACATTAATTTAATAAAAGTGATTAAAGTAAATTAACTAATTTGATGAAAATGTTTTAAAGTTAAAAGTTGATTTAATAAAGATTTTAAAGTTAATTTACTTATGATATAAAAGTGTTTGAAAATAATTAATTATTTTATTAAAGGTTACAGATTTGTTTATTTAAAAGAGATTATAAATGTGATATTAATTATCTTTCAAGATAATTTTTTTTTTTAAATTTATAAAGGTATTTAAAACGTTTTATTTTCTTTTGGGATGACAAATATTGTTTTAAATTTACAAATGATGGTTTTAAATGAGAAAATCCTTTAAAAGTAATTATTTTTAAATGAAGCTAAGTGTAAATTGTTTGGGTTTATAGTAAACAATGTTTTAATGACATTTTTTATCCTTGTTTTAATACACATATATAAGTTTGTCTTTTAAAAGAATATTTTTTTAAATGTATTTCCAAAGTGTTTTTACCGATATTTGCAATATGGAAATCAAGCACAAGTTGAGTTTTAAGAACTAAAGTTCCATTCGATTATGGAAAAGTAATTCCATAAACAATATCGCTTATATGGAAAGGATCTACTTATACTTTTAATGCTAAACATTGAGGACTCGTTTATATATCAAATGTTAAAAATATCATCAAGGCAATGCCTAGAGGTAACACTATCTCAACTTGCCTAGCTTCATCTTCAATCGAGAGATAGCACTTGTTTGGAATCGATGAGTAGTAGTAAATATATGATATTTAATTTCTATATACGGTCATTTAAATTATCCCCGATGGTTGATTTATTAATTACCGGATTCAACTTTCTTCATGGTGTATCTTCACCTTAAAAACTATTTGCTGCTCTTTGAGCTTTGTTATCCTTTCTCGAAATTGACTAAATAAAAGCACATGTTTTTAAGGGAAATTTATGTGGGGGGCTCCCATTAGGGTATTTTCACATCTCATCTAGATTGGATTCGATTTTGCTCATTTAGATGTGAAATGCTTTGATTCTCGGTAAGGATTGGCGGGGTCCGTGTAATGACCCGCCTTTTTGACCAAAATTCCAATTATAAAATTATTAAAATGATAAGTAATTTCAAATTCCATTAGCTTAGTTCAAATAATCATAAACTAATTAAATTAATTAAATTCAAGCCTCATTAGTCAAAACGAGTAATTAAAATATCATTGTTAAAATGATTTATTCAATTATAAAATACCATCGATAAAATGATTTACCTAAATTATAAACATCATTAGTTAAGACAATTAATTAAATTAAAACAATCATTAATTAAAATGATCAATAAAATTCAAATATCAATTATTTAAAATAATTAATTACTTTTAAATATCATTAATTAAATTGATTATTAAGTTCAATTATCATCATCATTAATTAAAATAATTAATTAAGTTCAATAAATTAATTAAACTTCATTATCATTAATTAAAAGAATTAATTAAACTCTGATAACCATTAGTCAAAAAGATTAATTAAGTATAAAGCATCACTATCAAAAATGATTGATTAAATCTAAAGATTAACCTATATAAATCATCATTTATTAAATTGGTTAATTAGTGAATAATTAATCTTGAATTTCCATTAATCAAAATGGTAAATAAATTTCCAATATTCTTTTTAGTGGAAACACAAGCTCAAGTTCAAACGATAGGGTTTTGGGGATGAAATTTAATAAACAATGGGATTTAGATTGAAAAATCCTTTTTAAACATGTTTTATAAACCCAATTTATATAAAATTTCCTTTGTATAAAAATCATTTCTAGTAAAATTACCCTTCTTTATTACAATAAAATTATCTCGAATACCTGTACTCCAAAGATCATATCCTACCATTTAGCTTATATTAACAACTTTTTATTAAAGTTTGTTTCTTAACCCACCATAATTAAAAGGTGAATTTTTAAGATAACCTTTTCTCCTAAATAAACCGAGCACCATTTAGCAATTAACAAGAAACAATCAACGCTTATTTAAATTAAGCATAACCGAGAAAACAAGAGTGATAATAAATAAATATTATCACATTCAAACCAATACACTTGATAACTATAAAAAGTTATATAAAATATAATCCTAGGAAAAATATTTAGTTTACCAAAATTTTCAAAAATTTCAATGCTATGTCCATTGGCCTTGGTCAAGTGTTTAGAAATCCCTATCGATATCGTGGCATCCCATACCTCGACCAGAATTCATAAAATGTCAATGGACCAATTAACAAAATACATTTTTATAACAATAACAAATACGCTCTCGTATAAATAATACTCCTAAACTTAATCTACGGTGTTGCTTACCCTATCTCTAATGAGCCAAACCCTACTAAAGCCAAGGTTCTCGCTTAACCATGCACTTTGATACCAAATGTAACGACCCACCCTTTTAACTAGAATTTTGGATTGTTACAGTCCGGCTTGGAGTTCCCAAGGTTTTCAGGTATATTTCTAGAGCTATACTTCTTTTAAGGAGATGCACCCTCCTAGTCAGTTGTTGAAAATTATCCTTTCCTTATTTGATTCGGACCTTTGAATCGATTTTTCTTTAATTGCAACAGGAAGGGTCAACCGCTCTTCGCGATGTTAATTATTGGTTTTGTCCATGGTCCAAGTTTGGACAGTTTACCTTGTTTTGTCCATTCTATTTAGTTTGGATGTGTATATTGTGTATGCCTATCCTTATTTGGAATTGTTTCCCTATTGGTAGTTTCCGTCATTGTCTGCATATATGTTGTTCTTGTGAGGTAAAAACTCGTTCCGCATTAGCGGCAAGGTCTCACAAAATTTCATATATTCACCATATTACTTGAGTATTCTCACGTTGGTATTCCAACTGATCTGGGTGTATTTTATTACAATGCTTGGGTCAGACCGATTATATTTCCCAGGTTGGCTTTGGAGATATGTAGTTTTTGGAGCAGAGCTGGAGGTTTATCTTACTCCATGCCTATCAGCAAATTATAAGGTCGGAATTTTATAACTGTTTAGCTGATAAGGTTTTTTTAACTCTAATGTACTCTATATTTTAAAGTGACAATTTTGCTGTCCTTGTTATATTACATATTATCGATTCTGTTGTGAGATTCTATTTTCCTATTCTCTATTCTTTTCCTTTTATTTTACCATAATAATCTGCTTTTTCGACGATTGGATGTTCGACATTTGAATATAGTAGTCATGTTCAATGTCCACTTTCGATGGTATAAATGGAGGGTCGTTAAATGATACTTAGTACTATTATATGAAGTATTTTATACCGCTTTGAAAATGATTTTAACTAAATCCCGAAAGTATAATTTGATATGCAAAATGTATATGTATATTTATTTATTTAATATGATTTGGAATAAAACCAAGGTTTTGGTTCTTAAGTTTCCTTTAAAGAGATTTGATATAAAATACAGAGTATCTTTAATAATACGGATTCTGAAATGAGCATTTTATATGGAAAAGATTTGTACATATAATATGTAAGGTGCCTAAGTGGCAGTGGAATAACCCAAATAATTAAGAAACAGTTTTATGTTTTCCGTTTGTAGTAAAGTGTGTCTAAGAACCAAGTGAAAATTTGATAAGTTGTTTCATTGACATATGTATTCTATACATTAGGACAATGTGGTATGTTTGTCTTGTTATGATATTGTTTCTTTGTAATTCTCATTTGTTAGAACGAATTGGAATTTTCGATGATTTTGAATAGTTAGAAACTTTAGAATCGTTATAGAACTTGAAGAAGTGTTTTGGAAATATAAATAAAAGTTTATATAACTATTAAATTGAGAAGATAGTAAGTTAAAATATGTTTTAAATCTGTTTGAACATCCATGTTATGTAATTATTCAATGTTATTGGGCCACTAATAAATGCCTTTATCTTAGGGTTGTCTAAGGTAGATTCTACTCTTGAGTTTAGATACCAGTGTCCTGCTTTCTATCTACTTGTCTAACTCGTCGGTTAAAGAAGTCAAAAGGTTGACTCGGATATAATACCCAGATTTATTTTTGAATTTAAGAAAGTAAAATGAATTTAATATTTTGTGTATACTCATAGGGTGTAGTAGAGTATTATATGAGTAATAAAGTGAATTAAGTTTTATGAAATGTTTTACTAATAAGGTAATATCTTTATAAAACATTTAATCTTGAAGTCATATTTTTATGAAATGCTTCATAAATGATTTGAGTATTCAATGAGATACTATGTGCAAATGAATGTGAGTAAAAAGTAATTAGTATAAATTAAGAAACCGATATGGTAAATATAAGAGTTGTATGTAGATCATTTATTTGCATGACTGTTCTTGATTCAATTCGAGTACATAATTTCAAGGTGGTTTACACGGTCCGAACAAGGATTTTTCACTTGATTCTTGACGGCGAATACTTAATGTGAATTCTTCGTATGATCACAAAGTTTTCTATCAAAGTATATGGTGAGGTAAGGAAGATGAAGGTTTCTAATCATTGAATCTGATCGAAGTCCGCACTAGAGAGATCAAGTGGATCTTTACTTGTTTGAAAGCGAAGTTTATATGATCGAGCAAGTGATTAGATTTGATATTGTGTATGGATGATCCATGTGCGTTGTACATGCTTAAGTATATGTATACTATGTTTTCTTGGCACATGGAGAGTTTAGGGGATGGCTCTTTGATTTGTTTTGGGAAGTATGAATAATTGTCTAATTAGTAACCTGAGGCTATTGAGCGTTAGATACAATTAGTAAATTATTCATCATCTTTGTGCGATGAGCGGGTTTTGAATCTGAGCAAACTGTGAGCTTTGTGCTAGTAATATTGAATGCCGTTAAATATTATTTTGGGTTTCTTCCTTTTGGATGTTGGTCATGTTGGAATTTCAAGCATGAAATGTTTAAGTGGAGGAGAATGCAAAGACCAAAGTTTCGAACACTTTATGTTTACATATCTGAATTATTTAAATATTGGAATGTTGGATTCAGTATGATTAATTTGATTTAATAACCTTGTTAACCCCTTTTGATTATGAATAATGGTAGAAAACTTGTTTTTGAACAATGTTTACAAAAATAAATACTTTGAAGAAATATCGATAATGTGACCGAAAATCGTTTTATCGATAAACATCTTTTTTCTTGGTAAAAATTATTCAAACTTGTTGTGCTTCCCAATATATTAATATGTAATTAATTAGTAAAGAGATATTTTGTAACGATTTGGCATTTCGAACCATTCGCATCCACACATGTCGGACTTGAATTGCTCAAAACAACAGATTATTAATTTATATTTGGCAAAACTCAACATATACAGTAAATAAATCAACCACATAATCACAGACACAGAGTAATATAACAATAAGCAGCGTAATAGATAAATAATAGTTCTTGAAGCTACTACACAAACATTAAAGTTTGAAATAAAATACAGCAGAATATCTCAAATATGATGAAGTCTCGAATACAAGCAGATGACATTTCTGAACAAATCAACCGAAAAAGCTGAATAGATAAGACAGATCTTTAAGCAAAGCTCCAATCTCTAAATGTGAGTCTCAAATGCTGTGACACTCAATCTGACCTGAGCATAAAGAAAAATACAAAACACTCGAGTCAGGATTAACATTCTTATATCAGTAAATTCAACTCAAGTGAAATGTCAACTGAAAAACAAGTAACTTAAAGGATGTTTGGGATTTCCATCCTCTAAAGATCCGTGGAACTATCTACTACGTAGTAATATACGCTATTATAATATGTCTATAGTAAAGTAAACTATTAAAATAGCGTCAAGGCGTTACCCATATCCCCTTTAACACATTTTATATATTCTCATAGTCTATACAGTATTGTAACTCCTCCATAAACTGGAGGCTATCAGAGGGCACTACATAGGTATGGTACAAAAAAACTCGTATAAGGCGCTCTAAGGCATGTGAACACGGCACTCGAGGCAATGCCAGGGTAGATATACCAATTACGGATCCGGATTAGTGGTAAGGCATAGCAGCTATTACCGTCCACCTCAGACACACTCCCATATCAAATCAAGGGTAGCCACCAAATCAAATCACAAAAGCAATAGAATGGTATCGAAGAAATGTGCTCAATCAGAGGTGTGACCTCACTTGGCCTAGTGTGGCTCCTATTTTAGTCACATCTAAGCTGACTCACGGGTGTCAGGGTCACGTCATACCTCATACAAAACTCGTTCACCAAACCATCCTACTTCATTTCTGGAATCTCCACCACGTGCACATTTGTTAAAGTGGTTTTGGGTATTGGCAGAGAGTATGACAATATCTGATCCCGGTCTCTTTAACAACCAAATGCTTATTTCATACCGTGGTTATTTCATTTCAAATAGTTCATACTTCATTTCAAAATATCATAATCATTTCAAAACCATACCAAATTCGACATCATTATTCACTTTAAATAATATTCATTTTAAGAACCGTAACACTTTCGAAATCATAACACTTTTGAAATCGTAACACTTTTGAAATCATAACACTTTCATCCTAAACATTTTAGATATTAAAAACACTATATACATTAAAATAGTTATAAGTTTAAATAGTTTATATATTAAAAGAATTTTAAAATAAAATAGTTTATATGTATATTAAAATACTTTATATAATAAAAATAATTTCCACAAATTCCATAAATCGATTCAAATCAACTTAGATTCCAAAATTCAATTTTAAATCAATCCCTGTTCAACACTTTCATTTTTAAAGGTTAAAGATAAAATCCAAATTCCTAATAAACCATTTCGATTTTTATCAATTTCAAATCCAAGTTTTGAATTATCATTTCAATTCCAATAAGATTTAAGGTTTAAATATTCAAACAATTTCAATATAAGTTTTACTTATTTCAACATTTAACTTTAACTTTGTTAAAATTGAAAAATATTCACTTAATCATTTTAATAGCAATTAAATAAAATCTCAATTTATAAATTTGAATCAATATTAATTATTCAGTCTCAATTTTATTTAAAGTTGAGAATATTCATTTAATCGCGTTTTATCAAATCAAATTTTAAATCATATCTTTCAAAACCTCAAAAATCAATAAGCTTAAATCAATGCTTCTTTAAATTCAATTATTAACCAATTTAAATTCCAAGACAACATTAATTTATCTTCCCAACCTCTATTATTAAAGTAAAAACCCATTTTAAAAATATTAATATAAATTTAAATAAATACTTAAACATATTATAAACAAATTAAGTTAATTTTTTTTTATTAAATCTTATTATTAAATATATTTTGTATTAAATATATTTTTATATAATTTTAAAATAATAAAATTATAAGAAAGATCTTAAAATTTATATTTTCAAAACTAACTTATAATTTAAAATTTCCAAACATATTAATTTAAAATCAAGATATTATACATATATAAAATAGCCTATATATATATATATATATATTATATTTTAAAATCAATATTTATTAAAACCGTATATTTCCTTTCAAAACTTTGGAAATCATCTTTCAAAATATAGACCAACGGTGTCTGTATATAATTTTTTATCATGTAGTCAAGTGATACGGATATTTATCATTTCAATCCGCAATTTAAATATCTACAGGTATATCATTTCAATCCACAATCCCAAAATTTAAAATCAATGAAAATCGCTTAGGTTTATCATTTCAACTCATAATGATTTTCCCTTATTCTACAAAATTGTTCGGGTATGTATCATTTCAACCCATAGGGAATTCTAACTAACATGGAACTTGAGGGTAAGAACAAATATGACAATAATATAAAATATTAACAACAGGCATAGATCATCAGTAATAAATAAAATAATGTATATAAAACAGGGTATGGTGTCATATATCACAGGTGAACATTTGCAGATAATGGCATATCATATCTAACAATTTCACAACTAGCAATTTAAAATTTACAGCATATTTCAATTGCCGTTTCAAGTGAAATCAAATTTATTAAATATAAAATGTTAATCATGAGTGATTGCTTACCTTTCGAGGATAGAGAAAATGGATTACACGACAAGCTACGATTTGAATCACAATCTAGACAATCGACCAATCTAAACAACAAATCTCAAAGCGAAGTAAGCTGAACACGGATTTGATGGACAAAGCTGATGAATAAGAATCGATGAGAACAATCAAATCAGCTTGATATAAACATAATATATATATATAATTATTTTATTAAAATCAATATTTAATTTAAAACGTTTATTAAAAATTCAAAATCTTTATACATATCGTATTTAAAAGTCAGTACCATAATCAAACATCTTCTCCGCTATGGAAACAAACCTGTATAATATAAGGATCAAGATATTTATATATTATATTTTAAAATTCTCTATATATATATATTTAACAATCAAAATATCAATATATATATATATATATAGTTTATACATAAATAAGCACGTCGAGATTTATATGTTATAGTTAAAAATCAAATAAGACCTTTATGTAACAAAATTCAATATCATTAAACAAATCAATATATATAACTTACAGACTTATATACATATATATAATTATACGTAGATTTACGTATAAACAAGCAGATTTTATACTTATATCTAAATGAACAGGTTATATACATAACTTATATATTATTATTATATATATATTAAAACAATACTTAAACATCAAAATAAAATTTACAATATATATATATACTTTAAACATCGTATTGTGAACATATGAACGAGCAAGTTTCTCAAAGATTCTAGTTATATATATCATTCTATATACATATTTTAAGTCAATATTTATTATAAACAACACATACTTACTTTATTATAAACCCACACAGATCATATATATACTTATCTACAACGAACAGGTTATATACAAACTTACCAAAACATAGATCTATACACGTATACTTAATATATTATTATATTTTTATTTAAAGAATTGTATGTATATACTTCAAAACCCAAAAACATATATAAATTTTCTACCGAACAATATACATACAAATACTTAGAATATTAATAGAACTGCTATATATACATATACTTATAATATTAACAAACTGTTGTATATACATAAAAATAAAACTGTTATATGTATATATATAACTACTTAGAATATTAAATAAACAGTTATATATATTCATATACTCACTATTTTCAAATGTAGAAGGAGGAAAGTTGTGGATGTACCGGCATGGGAAGGCCTGATGTTCGCCAGAGGTCGATGCAGGTAGGAGATGGCGGGGAAGAGTGGAATCATGATGGAAATGTGAGGTGTTAATGCTCGGATGGGAAGGTGAGGCAGGCTAGAGGATCGGCAGATGGTAGTGTGGTTCAATGATGAGGCTGTATAGTTGTTGTGTGCGCGAATCTGGCGGTAGGTTAGCCATGGCATGGGGTTTTAGGCGAGGGAGTGGTGACTGGGTAGAGACGTGGTTAGGGCTGTGCGTGTTTGGTGTGCCGAAGTGGAGGGGAGTCAAGGTCGACTGCCGTGCAGGTGGAGGTAGGGTCTCGGGTGGAGGAAAAATAAGAGACCAGTTGGCAGTCAAGGCAAAGGGAGATGGTCGAGTGAGGGATGTGGGAGGGTTGCGGCTGTCGGCGTTGTTTTTGGTGGAAAGTGGCAAATGATTTTATGGAGGTGTTGTTGAAAGCATGAGCGGCTACTGTGCTTGATGGAAAGGCAGGGTTGGCTTCGGGCAAACAAGAAGTGAGTACGCAGCCTTCTTGTGCCAACATAGAGGAAAGCATGATTCAGAAAGCAAATGTAAAAATAAAAAATTTGTATTACAAAGGTTTTTTTCAAAGCAAGAGGAAATGTGGCCCGGAGAGAGAGACGGTCAGGCTCACTCTTTTTTTTAGAAGAAGATGAAAATGAAAGTGAAGAGAATGAAAGTGAAAGGAAAAAAATATGCATTGAACCGGTACGAATTGTAAAAGCCAGAAATAAATTTGGGGAATATAAAAAGGCTAGTGACTGGGAAAATTAATAGCTAGCAGCTATTAACTTTAACTGTTTGTCAAACGAAAGGACAGGGAAAGTCCAAAAGACTCAAACGCGGAATCGATATGGTTAATCATTTTGTTGATTTCGTCTCATACTGGATGTCGAAATGCACAAATGGATATACTACGGAAATCAGCACGATGAGATGAACAAAATGGTACACATATATTAGCGATATGATTAAGTTATAAAAAATCGATTTTTTGCTGCTGAAAATGCTGCCAAAAGACCGAAAATAAGATGAACGGTGCTATAACTGTCCAAATTTGGCGAAATGAAATACGACGCCTCACTCAGAAAATGATCTACATTTTATTGCATAAAAATATATCGAAAATATTTTATTGTCATCAAATTAACTAATTTAAATTGAAATTGAAAATTACACAGTAGAATTAACTTTCATATTTTCCAATGAAAATTTACCAGTTGCTATGCTAAAATAGACGTATACCAACTATCGAATTTTTATCACCCAATTCAATTGTTTAAATTTTCACAAAAATTCAATTAATTACGTTATTTAAACCATTAAAATCTACGGATCGTTACATATTTTCCATGTTTATGGCTAACTAAATTAATGACATAGTGGAGTTGCTACATGTGGTTGTAGTGGCACCGGTTCGAATCCCAACGGCCACAATAATGAGACATAGTGCACGGCCACTTATAAAACCGGCTTAACCAAAGGCCAGGGCAAACATAGTTTCCTTGGCCCCAAAGTTTTGATGAAATTCGTTTTCATCTCAGAATATTCTTCTTTTTTTAAAAATGGGGACCGCCCCAAATTTTCTTTCCCATCCCGCTAACCCATCACATCCCCTATCTTCTCTACAGCCCTGTCCTTCCTCCCCAATTCTCGTACCTCCTTCTGCACCACCCATACTTCCGCTACTAAACATTGTTCCTTCCCCTGTTTGTGTTGAGCTTGTCCCTTCTCTTCCTGTACTTCCAGCTAACCCATCACATCCGCCAACTCCCATTCAGCCTTGTCTTTCCAATCCTATTCCAGTTCCTCCTTCTGCACCACCCATTCTCCCTCTCCTAAACTTTTCTGTTGTTCCATCCTCTGTCAGTGTTCAGCTTGTCCCTCCTCTTCCTGTTCATGCCTCTACAAAGCTTTCACCACCTCCACCACTTTCTAACCCAACTTTGTCATCTCCTTCACTAATTAAACAACCGCACGCTTGGAACTCTCTTTTCAAAGCAAGACCTAATAATGCTGGCTCCTATGTGCCACGTGATATTCAACTTGAATATCAAGGAGAAGCTATAGTGCCACCTGTAGAAGTTGTCAAGGCAGGTAGTTCACTGTGGTGTGATTATCTTGTTGGTTTTTTCCTTGATAATCCACTACCGTACGCAACTGTTCTGTATTATCTTAAGCGTGCTTGGAAGCTTGCAGGGTCTATTACTGTTAAATCAGATGGTTTCCTGTTTTTGTTCAAATTTAGTAATGAAGATGATAGGAAAAAAATTTCTGAAGCAGATCCAGTTGTAATGAGAAATAAGTTATTCATAGTGAAGCCGTGGGATGAAAACATTAGGAACAGCTGTAGTAGTATAAAAGTTATGCCTGTGTGGATAAAACTATCAAATATACCATTGTATGCATGGTCACCCTTGGGTATTAATTGGTTAACTGCCAGAGTAGGTAAGCTTCTTTGTATGGATACATCAACTGAAAATTTTGAGCGTTTATCCTTTGCTAAATGTTTAGTTGAAGTAACTCCAAACAAAGAACTACCAGAAAGTTTCTCAGTGATGTTACTAGATGGAACTGAACAAGTAGTGAAAGCAGAATACTTGTGGAAACCGGAAATCTGCACTGTATGTAAAGAGTTTGGGCACTTGTTTAAAAATTGCAAGAAATATGAAAGTGATGAGTTTTTTGAGCAATGTGCAACTGATGAACAACACAAACTTACTGAGGAAAAAAAGAATAAGATGAAAAAGGGGAGAACAACTGAGAAACAAGAAAAAGTTAAGCAAGTTTGGCAAAAAGTAAACAAAAACAAGGATAAAGGGAAAAATGTGAGTGAAGATGTGGGAGTAAATGACTTGAAGATGCAAGGAGAAAAGATGGTATCTGAGAATGATGGAAGTGGGAAAATTAAATTAGTGCAATATGATGTGCAAAAAACTCAATGTGGTGAACAAGCTTGTCTTGTTTCTACACAAAATAAATTCCACTTGCTGCAATCTGTAGTGGAAGAGGATGACACACTGGAAATTATTGATGTTGAGGAAGGTGAAATAACAAATGAAGTCATAAGAGAAGAACAATGTAGTGGTGGTCACAAAGGAAAAACTCCTGCAAATGATGGTAAAGAAAATGAAGTTAATGATCTGAAAACAACTGATGTGGACAAAATTTTGTTTTCAAAAGGTATAAACAGCTCTGAATTTGGCCATACAACAGGAAGTGGTAAACATGTTCTGCATGACCCCTCAGATACACTTGTATCAGATATGGATAAAGACTAGTGCAATATTTTTGAGCAACAAGTAACACAGCTAATAAATACAATGAATGAAAACCCAGTGGATGTTCAAGCTACTGCTCCAACACCATACAACTTTTCTATTAAATTGCCAGGGTGGCCAGCATGTACTACCAATATTCAAACAACAACAGTTCCACCTGCTGATCCTATCTCCTCCCAAAATTGTTCCCAACCTACTTCTCCTCTATCACAATCACATAGGATCATAGAAACAAGATCTCTTTCTGCAAAGAGAAGAAACTTCAATCCCTTTCCTCAATAATATTTATGTTTAAAAAAATTGCATCATGGAACCTCAGAGGAGCTCATAGTAATCTAAAACTTGATCAGGTGAAAAGTATAATCACTGAGTACAACATCTGTCTTTTTGGTCTACTTGAAACAAAACTAAACTTATCTTTATCTACTAAAGCTGTTTCTTATATAAATCCATCCTGGTCTTTTCATCATAATCTGGATAGTGCCACTTATGGTAGGATTCTAGTTATCTATGATCCTGCTGCATTAACTCTTTCTCCCCTTCTATCAACTAGGCAGTACATCCACTTTCATGTGCAAGAAACAAATACCCCTTCATCTTTCTATATAACCTTTGTATATGCTGACAATTCTGCCAACTCCAGGAGAGTATTTTTTGATGCTTTGCCTCCTTTAAGACAATCCACCCACCCTTGGATTGTTTTGGGTGATTTTAATTCCTGCTATGATTACAATGACAAATCAGGTGGAACTCCACTAACATCAAATGAACTTGATCCTCTAAATCTGGCTGTTTATGAATCTGAACTGATCATGGTTAACAAAACTGGAGCCAAGTTTTCATGGAATAATAGAAGTCGTAGCGGTGTTCGAACTTTCACTACAATTGATCACACCTTTTGCAACTTTCAAGCTATCTCTCACTGGCCTACCCTATCTGTATACCTTCCTCAACCAATAATGTCTGACCACTCCCCTTTAATCTTAACTCTTGGCCTCCATTTTAAAAAGGAAAAGAGAAGTTTTAAATTTTATAATGTATGGGTTAAACATGAACATTTCCTTCCATTAATTACTAAAGTCAGCTCTGATTTTACTTGTTTTGGTAACCCAATGTTTAGGTTTTGCAGGAAGCTAAAATGTATTAAGCAGGAGATTAAACAGTGAGTTATCACAACTTTTGGCTCTGGTAGCCTGCTGTCAACCGGCCTAAAGGAAAAACTGAAGAAACAACAGGAGTACATGATGGAGCACCCTCTGGATGTTCAAGCTGCTGAAGAAGAAAGTAAACTTTTTAAGGATGTAAATAATGCTTTGTACTTGGAAGCTAGCATGAAGAGACAGCAACTGCATACAAAATGGATTGCTGAATGAGATAAAAACACCAAGTTTTTTTATGACTCTATAAAGGTAAAGCATGCGAGAGAGAACATTTATAGCATTTATGATGAACATGGTTCTTTTTTTACAACTGCTGAAACTGTTGATAAGGCTTTCATTGACTACTTCTCAAATTTGCTTGTAAACTCTGATGGTTTTATTCCTGATCTTGATCTCATTTCTTCTCTACCACTACCATGCATTTCTTCCCTGGAAGCCGCAACTCTTATTACACCTGTAACTGATGAGGAAATTAAAACAACTCTCTTCACTATGAATCAACAATCATCAGGGGGGCCTGATGGTTTAAATGTGGTATTTTTTATCTCTACTTGGAGTGTTTTGGGTAGTGAGTTCTGTAGAGCCATACACAACTTCTTCAACAAGTGTAAGTTGTTAGGCGAAGTTATAGTACTAACATTGCCCTTATTCCCAAAGTCAGCAACCCAACTGGTGTCACATCTTTCAGACCTATCTCTTGCTGTAATGTAGTACACAAATGCATATCTAAATTACTGGCTTCACGTTTAGTTAAAGTTCTTCCATCGGTTGTTTCAAGAAATCAGGCTGCTTTTATTCCTTCTAGGGGTATACTTGATAACCTACTACTATCTCTAGAATTACTGAAAGGCTATGGTAAAGATAAGGTACCTACTGCTGCAGCGATTAAAAATGATATTTCCAAGGCTTATGATACCGTTCACTGGTCTTCAATAGTTACGGTTATGGCACAGATGGGATTTCCTAAAAATTTTGTTTCCTGGGTATATGTGCGCATCTCCACTCCTTCTTTCTCTATTGTTATTAATGGTAGATCAGTTGGCAACTTCAGAAGTAGTAAAGGAATACGGCAAGGTGACCCTATATCTTCATACTTGTTCGTGCTTGTTATGGAAGTATTAACTGTCATACTCCAAATTAGGTATTCGCTGAAGACAATAAAGTACCACCCTAAGTGTGCAAAACAGCATATAACTTCAATCATGTTTGTTGATGATGTGATGTTGTTCACAAAGCCTGAGTTACCTTCCTTAAATGCAATTTCTTAGGCATTGCAACAATTCTACACTATGACTGGTCTTAAAATAAATCAAGACAAATCCTCATTGTTGGTTTCTGGAGTCAGTGATGCTCATGCTACTGCCTTACAAAGACAAAGTGGATTCTCTTCTATGGACATTGATATGAAGTATCTTGGTCTACCATTAATTTCAAAAAGGATTACAAAAGTTGACTGTTTTCCTGTCTACAACAAAATCACTTCTGTTATGAATGCTTGGGGAAATAGGCAGTTGACACAAAGTGGAAGATTAGTGCTTATTAAATCTACTGTATTTTCCTCCCTTGTTTACTGGGCTCGTGCCATGATTCTCCCAGTAAGGCTTTTGCAACAAGTCAGGTCTGCTATGAACAGATTTTTTTGGACAGGAAGCATTCATTACAAGAAACTTTTGCCTTGTTCCTTTTCAAAGTTTGAAGCCTCTAAAAATATGGGAGGTCTTGGGGTTATAAATGTCAGGAAGTGGAATTTAGCAGCAATAAGTACACATATTGATGACTTAATGAACAATAAAGCTAGTTTATGGGTTGACTGGGTCAGGCATCACAATATTAAGAATAAGTATTTTTGGTGTATGGATAATCCTCTGTCCAGTGGTTGGATTTGGAGAAATTTATTGAATTTGAGAAATGTTATCCTACCTATGATTATATATCCTGTCAAAGCTAATTCTACTGTCAGTTTCTGGCATGACCCCTGGGTTAGTAAAGGTCTAATCTTATCTACATTATGTGACTATTATCATATTTTGCAGTCTGGTATACACATTGATGCAAAGGCCATTGATTATATTCATGATGGAAAAATTATGCTTCCTTCCAATAGTAATTAATATTTAAGGCAGCTGTGGAATAAAATGCATCAGCTATACCTACCTGATAATCAATATGACATTGTTGTTTGGGATATGAAGCCTCATTCAATTAAAGGAGTTTACAACTATGTCACTGTCACTACACCTTTGCCTGCAGCTAAATGGAGCACTGTTATCTGTTCATCTGATTCACAACCAAAAGACAACTTGATGCTATGGAAAGTAATAAACCAAGCCTTGCTAACAAGAAACGTTCTGAGAAAATATGGCATGGGCTGCACTATGGAGTACTTGTTTTGTGACCTATATGAAGAGTCTCCACATCTTATTTACATTGAATGCCCTGCTCTTCTATTTCTGATACAAAGAATTGGGTTTAAAACTGGACTGAGATTACTTTCTGCTAACACTAGTGATGTGTGGGAAGTTTTCCATAATGCTACCAAGAAGAAAGATGAAATGGGTAGGTTGCTTGCTGTGTGCTTGAAAATTTACATGACAGTCATTTGGAGGGAAAGAAATGCTATATTTTTTGAAAATCAGAGAAAAAATGGGGACGAGCTTTGGTATGAAGTGAAGAATGCTATCTATTGTCAATTGAAGATCTGTCAAACTGTTTTCAACCCTGCACTGTTGCAAACTTGGGTTTGATCATTTTTTCATTTCTTTTTTTATGTTTTTGTTGATGTTTTCCCTTCCTTGTAATCTCTTTGTTTTCTGTTGTAACATTTATTGGTTTGCAATAAACTGGTAGGGGACCAGATAACCCCGCTGGCTTTGCCAAAAAAATTAATAACGATATCATGGGTGATGTCATAGATATCTTGAGAGAGGGTTAGTATGGAAAGACTTAGGGTTAGAGAAAGAAGTGTAAAGTTACACATGGAGGAACATGGGTGGTGAGCCTTCTTGACCATAAATAGGGTGGCGTGGGGTAGGGTTGAGCTTAACCTTGAATGCCTATGTAAGTGCACCCATACACATAGTAAACACTTTTGCTCATTTTAGAAAATAACAAACTAGCTTTTCACTCTTATCTCTTCGTAAATTCCTAAGCTCAAAGTAAATCAAATTTACTCCAAATCAATCCAAACTTTGTCAAAGACCTTAAAACAACATTAAGACAACTATCGTCTACTTGGATCTTGAAGGCATGGAGCAAATAAGCCCAATGACCATAGGCCATGAGTAAAAGGAGGCTAAATTAGCCTAGGTCGTGAGCAAGATAGGAGGGTAGATGGGTTTTGGTGGTTGTTTGGTTGAGGTAGAAAGAAGGAAGCTTGGTCAAGGCTTGAGAACGGCTATGTACTTGTTGATGGTTGAGCAAACTCACCATCTGATGTGTATGAAATGTATATAATGCTTGTTTATATTATAGTATTTTCTTGACTATATACTATTGGCTTGTTTTGGAAATAAAATGACATATAACTGATATATTTGGACTTGTGTGACTTTTTATGACCTATTGTATAGTATTGTCATGAAGCACATATAGTTTGGTTGGACTTTGATTTGAACCAGACTTGACTTGAAGTGGTTTTATACCAACTAGTCGCTGTAGAAGCACTTAGAAATTGCTTTGTGTGTGGTAATTTTTATAGAATTTTGTAGAGAGGTCTTTAGGGTTTCTCATCTTCATTGTGATATATGTTGAGTGTATTATATACTGCAAAAGGATTGGGTGCTAACAAGATTGTTAGCATGTCGAAAAATAGCAAAACTTTTAACATATCAAATCTATCTCAGGTAACTGTCATTTATAATACTCATCTGTAGCGCTTTTACAAGGGTATATTATCTCTATGTCCCTTTTTACTGCACTCTGAGAATGCTATGGTTCCTATTTTAACTTTAATTGTTTAAAAATGAATTTTCTTCAATTTTTTAGGGATGTTTTCTAACTTATATTAAAGTATTTTAAAAGTGATTTGAAATTTAAATATATCGTTAAGAATTAATTATGAATTATTAAATTAATAGGTTTATTTTTAAATAAATTGAAAATATGTTTTTTGGTGTTTTTAAATAAATTGTAAAATAGGTATTTTTAAGTAATATTTTAATGAATGCTTTAAACCATATTATAAGTATTTTTATCTATACATAATTTTTAGAAAATTAGTTCATTATTTAATTTAGTTATTAAAAAATTTATGTAACACTTTATCCTTTAAATTGTTTTTTTAGAACTATATTAATTATATTACCTATAAATAAATTAGTATTATGTATATATATATATATATATATTAATTTTAAAGGTTTTTAGTAAATATATAAGTTTGGAAAAGTTAAGTACTTAATAAAAGAATAAAAGAAGTTTTGGATTATAACACTTATGTTATAATAAACAGTATTGTAAAGTAAACAAAAAGTATATTAGCTTATTTAACAAAAGTCGATGAATTTAGATCTTTAAAAGAATGTTTTAACCATAAATATAAGTATAAAACAGTTTTGGGTTTGGTTGTAATATTGTTTAAGCAACATTAGTTTTTAACTCTTTTTTATTATAATTAGTAATGTAATTAGGTCTTAAAATATTACTTTAAAGATAATAATAAGTGAAATGGTTTTGGTTTGGTTGTGACAATGTGTAAATAACATTTTTTTTATCCTTTTCTATTTCACTTAGGAATATAATTAGATCATTAAAGAATGCTTTAAAGATAATTATAGAAAAATGGCTTTGGGTTTATAGTAATAATGTTTTTAATAACATTCTTTTTTAACTCATTTAATTATAATTGTCCAAGTGTGAAATCTTGTCTAAGATTTGTAAACGTTCTTATAACATTTAAATAAGAATATGGATACATTCCTCAAAATTGAAAAGAATAGAAATGAATAGTGAATTAGTAGTAAACATGTATATATCGTTTGTAAAGGTGTTTAAATATATATACAAGTATTTACAAAGGCGATTTAATTAATAGAAGGGTTATTTAAATAAAAAGGGACTAGGAGTCATATTTAGTCGCGTACATAGCACTAAAAGCCACCAAAAGTAGATTTGTTCTATCTACGAGAATTAAGACTGATGTTCGAGTAGGATTTAGAAGCAATAGTGCTCTAACCTGTCGACTTCACTCTTGATCGAGGGATGATATAGGCTGAGAAAGTCGAAAACATGATAAGTATACGAGACTTGGTTTCTATATGAGATCGTTTTTGTTTGTACTTGATAGTCGATTAGCCGATTATCGAATTGATCAATTTAACTTTGGAAGTATATGTAAGCATCATGTATTGATACAGTTTGAGATCCCACGAGAAGGAATCATTCGTATGAATATTCTCTTGCTTTAAGAATGTATATATACAAGATCCCTCAGGGAGGACTCATTTATATCGTTCGTTTACTTCTTAAAGAATCAGAATTGAGTTAATCAGAAAATCATCAGTTTGGTTTTGAAGAGACTGGAATTGGATAAATGTTGTACTTACCGAAAACCACTTCAAAACGGATACGCGGTTCTATGTTTTGGAAGCGGTTGTGAAGTGGAATATTAAAGAATTGAACTGTCTATGCTGAGGTTAATTCCAAAGGAGAGGTCAACGTTAACATTTGTCGAATGACGTATGTTGGGATCCTTATGAAGATAGGTGGACAATTCGAGATGCTAGAATCCAAAGAGAGGTTTGAGATCTGTTCCAGTGATAAAAACTTGTGTGTTGAGAGGCTAAACATAACATCGACATCAAAAATGACAGAAAACAGAGTAGGATGCATAGTCCAGGTTTAGCTGACCTACAACAGGGTACATCAACTCCAAATATCTAGAGATGCTTTCGATATGTTGGCTAATGGGTTGTTAGTATTCTGTGTCATGTGTCCAGGGGTGGACCAGCTATGCTTACCTTTGTGACATATTTTATTTAGAGACATGTGTGGTTTCGAAAGATAGCTTCTGTCTCTTGTGTAGGAGGTCGGATTCGGCTTGACCGAGGAGATCTCCTTGAATATCCATTATGCATGCATACCCTATCGATTTTAGTTGTACTTTTAATATTGTTGTGTTATGAGATGCAAGTAGCACAACTATTTTATGATTCATATTCCGCACATTATCTATTATATCACCTCATGTACTTATAGGACGGGTGGTTCTTTTGAGGGAATAATTGTTGCAGTGTTCGGACTGTATCGAAAGTACTGATATATGTTGACGTATATTCTTTAGTTTGTCATGTTTGACTTATGTTTGACTTATGGTTTTATATTTCCCTTATTTCCATGGATGCTCTTTCGAGTAGTTTGTAAAAGGCAATTTTTGTTGATGTTCTTTGGAGCTTGAGGAGAAGAGATAGATGCTTTCACCTACCATAGTATTCTTATTTTCGCTGTATTATTATATGCATTTGTCAAAACATGCTGTTACGACTGTCTAGAATGATGATAGTACTTAGGACTGTAAATTTGAAATGCTATGTATCTTAAGTGACAATTTGTACTACTTTTTGATATTATTGTTATCGTTTTGCTGGTGAGATTCTGATATCGTGTTCTCTTCTATAACGACCTAGAATTTCAGTCATTTGAATTTGAAATATATAATTTATTTTTTAAATATTGTGAAGTTAATTTTGTAAGTTAAATAACTTATATTTCAAATGGTTAACTGGGTTTTTAACCCATCAAAATTCAATAAGGATTATAATATTCATACTATGCCTGGATAACTCAAGAATCAAACAAAAGGACCAGAAAAAGAAGAAGAGAAAGACCCAATAGGAAAGATGTCAAAATAAGCTAAGGTGACGGATAGCTAGTGATCCATCACCTATGGATCGCTAGCGATCCACAAGTCTTGCTCACGGACCCTCCAAACCTCTTGCATCATGATTCATTTCCATTTCTAAGCATGCTTGCTAAGTTTCATGGCATGCCAAACAATCTAGCTCAAGAAATGAAGACTCATCTGATTCAAGTTGTTTCGCCAGAATTAGCTAATTTAAAGTGAACCTACAGAACTCATACAAAGTTGAATTGACTTGAAATTTTGGAAAAACATTTAGAAAACATAGGAAAAGGCTCACAAAAACAAATAAAGCCAATTAGAGTTGATTTGATGGATCACAAGTGACACATCTAGAGTGGGCCCCACCACCTCAAATTTTTATGATGGGTCCCTAATACCCTCTAGAGTGTTCTTGCAATGTTACGTTCGATATCATTAAGATGTGAGCAAGATATGGATGGTTCTTCTAGACCAAATGACCCATAAAGATGGATGATCAAACTTACTCCAAATGACTTTATATTTGGACAAGGCACTTAAATAGAAGATAGGAAAACGACTAAAAAAAGATCACTTATAATATATGCTAAGTGGATGGATAGCTAGGGATCCATCCCCTATGGATAGCTAGGGATCCATCCCTTATGGATAGCCAGCGATCCATCCCCTATAGATAGCCAGCGATCCATCAAGATAGGTCAGATCGCCCTCAAACTTTTTGAGCTCCTTCGTAGCACTAAATAAAGGCTTCTGGAAGAAAAATATGCTAAGTTGATAGATAGCTAGCGATCCATTTTCTGTGGATAGCTAGCGATACATCCCCTATGGATAGCTAGCGATTCATCCCCTATGGATAGATAGCGATCCATGGAAATGATTCATATTGATTTGAGATTTTTGATGATAACTTGGCATAACAACTGGGCTCTTTAGCACCTAGACTTCTTGCTCAATACTCACCGAACTTCTCCATAAATACTCACCTACCAGTGCTCTACTGGAATTCCTTTTCTTCTTTAACTTTCTTCTCCCTGACAACAGTCATCAAAGGGGTTACTATGATTCTCCAGTTAACACTTGAACATGTGACATATTCTAACTCACTGTAACTTAGATCTAAGGACTAATTTGTTGATATCTAGAGAGATTCAACTAGTATAATCATAATAAAGATTGATTAAAGTAGACGTAGGCCAGAGTCAGCCGAACCACTATAAAAATTTTGTGTCCCTTTTCTTACTTGTGCTCTTTTTTTTGTCTGAGATTTGTGCTGCCGATTATCTACACTAGTGTTTTCACACTTGATTCGAGGTGTTGATAAATTTTTTGGGTCAACACAAATATAGCGATTTATTGGATAATTAAATTATTTAATTAAATATTTGGAATTGTTTAATATTTTAAATCTTGAATTTAATATCAATGAAAATGATTTCGAAGGAAGATTTAAATTATATTTGAATAAGAAGGAAGATAGTAAACTTCTAAATTGGATTTAAAAGTTATTATATTGATTTTGAAAATAACTCGTTTTAATTGACGTGTGAAAATAGCCTTCCGGGACACTGTCTCAAATTTCGACGAAACTGGATTCATTGGTACCGTAATAGTGAATTATTATACGCTGTCGAATTTCGTGGCGATCGGACTTATCGTTTTGTCGTGCGAGTACGAAACGCGTAGAAATTAATTAAATGAATTTAAATTAATATAATTCGATTTCGTAAAGCTATCTTCTGTATATGATTGAATTAGGATCCGTTATATATTCCATTGTTTTAAAATAGAGGTATAAAATATAGAACGCCAAGCAGCATGCCTCGTTTGGAGTTCGAAATTTTAACATGTGAATAGTGCTTTGAAATTTTTTCTATAAAAGGATGTCAAATTTCTTCATTTGCAACCTAACCCTAAAACAAGCTTCAGCCGCCATTTCCCAAATAACCAAATCCAACGGCCGAAAATCGATCGAGAGCTAGGAGCAAAATTAGCTGAAACGTTCAACATGAAAGTAGAAGAGCTTGTTACCACGAACCCATCCATATAAGTCGACCATCGATCGATAGAGATGGTGGCGGCGAGTTCGAAGGCGGTGGTTTAGGCACATTTTTGTGACGACCAACCATTTTTGGAGAATTTAAGTTGGAAACAAACCAAACATGTCTAACTTAAACAATCTAAAAAGGCAGATTATCAATGAGATTTAATAAGAAAATAAGAAGAGAATTAAATAATGGCCAGAATCTCACAACGGAATGACAAAATATAATAATAACCTAAACAGTTCATGAAGTTGTTTTATAATAGATATAACTTTCATTTTACAACATAATTGGAGTACAATAAACAAACATACCAAATAATGCAGCAGAATAATACAAATAAAGACGATCATCAATCTCCATCTTCATCTTCCAAGAATAATGTTTTCCAACACCAAAATACTCAAGCTGACCCAAGCATAATGAATAGACAAAACACTCGGCTACCGACCGATTCCATCAACCCCAACATCAAATTAAGATGCACCGATCAAGTCAAAATCAATATAATAATGCAAGGGGATGATGGCCCCTAAAGGTAGCGAACCCATTGGTCAGACGTAGGGCTCATGTTTTAGTCATTTCAAATTGACACAAGTGTCGGGGTCATCTATGATCGTTATCTTTCTTCATTCAAGTAAATGCCACTAATTCAACCTCTACATTGTGTATAACATCCACTACATACATGGTTATTAAAGTGGTTCCAGTAGAATAACAAAGAGTATGCCATTCATCCGGCTCCGTTCTCTATAACAACAAAACATCAATTTTCACACTGGTTGGTTCTTTTAAATTTCAAGAACTAATCATACTTCATATCAAAATATTAGATTCACTACAAAATCATTTCGAATTAAAAAAACAAGTTATACTTTCATATCAAAAAATTCGTATTTAAATCAATGATTTAAATCTAAATAGTCCCCAATTTTAAAATAGTTTGAATATTGATATTAGTTTTGAATAATTAAAATAGTTTGAATATCGAAAATAGTTTGGATAATTAGGATAGTTTTGATAATTGAAAATAGATTGAATATGTGAAATAGTTTTATATATTGAAATAATTTGATTATTAAAAAATAAAATTTTGAAAACATAAAATAGTTTATATTTAAAAATAAGTTTAAATCAAAGCTGTTTCTCTCTTTCCTCAAGAAATTTGAACTGGCTCCAAATTTCAATTCAAAGAAAATTTAATTTTCACCTTTCAATTCAACCAACTACAAATCCCAAAATTCAGAATACCAATTTAACCATTTAATTAAAAATAAATTCAAAGCTAAAATTCCAATATTTAAACCCTTGAAACAATTAATTTCAGATAACTTTACATTATGTTTCAAACTCAACCTTAAGATTTACGGTTAGTAACTTCACATTAAATTCTTTAACACAATTCCATTTAAACTGTTTCCATTTCAAAATTCGAATTTCAAAATAGTTCATTTCATATAATTCAATTTTATTTGCTATAAAACAATGTCATTTAAACCAATTCAAATTAAAGATTTTTAAACCAATTTAATTTAACCAAATCTAGTGTCCGTACACAATTTTCAACCTTATGACCAAGTGAGCAGTTATTTCAATTTTAATTACATAGACGGATATACATCATTTCAAACCATGCTCAAATGAAATAAGTATATATCATTTAAACCTATTTCTTAGTTCATTTCAAATTATCCAAATGATAATTTATATGATGTCAACAATACATAGGGTGATAACCAAAGATATGTCAAAATAAATAAACAACCATACATCCAACATATCAATCAATATGCATCCAATTTCAATTAACATCCAAATTAACCAATATGTCATAACAGTAACTAGTAGTTCAAATGTCGGGATGTTTAACTAGATATTCAATTCCAACGTTAATTTAAATGTCAATTCAATTTAAATTACCAAACAACAATCAATAAATTTTTATCACTTCATAATTTTAATTAAATTGCATCGGAAATTCTAGTGTTGCGTGAGTGGGTTTAATCATCCACCTTTGATTTCAGCCTACGAAATTCCAACAGAAGCCCTAAATCTCAATAGTCTACAAATTAAACAAAACTAGTTTCACATTGTCTAGAATTTCAATACGGCTCTAAAGGAAGAAACTATGTGTGAATTGGAGTTCGTATGCAATATTTATTCAAGTTAGAAAATTTAAATTTTAAAACTGAATTAAAATAAAATAATAGGAAAAATCATAATTAACTTTACCTACTCCCAAATCCTAACGTTAACCTAAACTCAACAGCCGCTAACTTTGAGCCACCAACACCACCACCATAAGTCGCTTCACCACAATCGAGCACCACTATCGAGACCGTGCCGCCACTCTCCACCATCTGACCCCACCAAGTCAGTCGCTCCGCCACCAAAACACCCTCCCCATGCACCTGAAATCGGCCAAAAGTTGGCCATATTAGGCGATTTCGAGCCCTAGTGACAAGATCCAACCGTATGGATGAACTCCCATAAATGCCCTCTACACTCTAGTAGCTTCTGATCGTTGTATGGTCGACGTTCAACCGTTCATTTGGAAACCCTAAAACGAATGGCTGAGAATGTTTTTCCAAAGTATGGCCAAATAGAGCCTCAATTGCAAAAATGAATTTCAGATGCCGACTCCATTTGTCGTGAGCTTTGCGACGATATATCATATGATAGGGTTTAAACAGTTTCAAAATTGAATTGATTTGAAATCGGAAATTAAGGATATAGATCATCTCCATTAAAAAGGAAGAAGTTGCATCCAAAATTAAGTACAAAGTAATAGAAAAAAAATATATAAAGGCTGCTAGGGTTTTGGTAACAATCTATTTATAGACAAGAGAAAGGTTGATTTGGGCCAAAGCGGTTACAAGACCCGAAAACTCATTCAATCCCCGAACGAAATTATATCATCCTATATATCAAAATATACGTTTTTGATATTTTTAAACCCAATGGAACTATCAACAATCCTAAAACAAAAGTCTACTCAGATTTTCTTTTTAGCCATCAAATTAACTATTTTATTAATTAATTAAATTTTATAATTAATCTGACACCATTTTGGGTAATTACACTAGCTATTATAAGACTAATGAAATATTATTTCAAACTTTACATTTTTCTCTTTTCATACAACTATACTTAATCACAAAATGAAAACATTCATTTTATTTTATTTGCTAAAACATTCTTTTAATTTGATTAAAATATTCTTTTAATTAAATCAAATTTTATTTTCAATTAAAACATATGTGTCTTTTTATTTTTCTCGAAACATTCTTTTATTTTCATTAAATGCCTATTTATTAATTTCATAAATGCAAAATTCTTATAGTTCAAAATAATCAACTTTTACAATATTAAATTCATTCTTATATTTCTCAAAATAATGTACATTCCAAATGAAAACATTCTTACCTTAAATTTATTAATTGTAATTCATTTCTCTTTCCTTCTTCAATTGAAAGATTTCAATAATTAAGTTCACAATTAATTTAAACTTACACTTCCAAACAGACCCTAATTGAAGGAAAATAAATAAATAAATACGCAAACAATTGTAATCCTTATTTATAGTTATTTAACATATATATAAAATTATTGTATACAATCCAAAAGTTATTAATTTCTTATTAAATAATTGATTTCTTGTTCCTGTAATCAATCTTTCAGCTACCAAACATTTCAAATAAATAAACATATGATTTCTTCTTCAATAAAGAAATATTTATTATTCTTTATTAATATTTGTTATTCCAATCAATTGGAAATTTACATTCAAACTGTCATTTTTTCCATTTAAACTAATGTCATTAAAATACACACTAACATTTATTATCATCATTTTCTTATTGTAATAAGTTATTTAAGTCATAATTTGCATTTTAATATAGTCCACATTAATGATTCATAAATTTTCATTTCTAACCATTTTTATTTCAAAATTTCTCATTCAATTTAATATTTTTAATTGTCAGAAAATACGGATCATTACAATCTTCCCCACTCAAAACTTTTCGTCTCCGAAAAGAAACGAAGCAAAGAATGTTACATTTGATATATATATATATATATATTTACTAAAATAATAAAATTATAAATAATTAAACTTTCTTACTTAGTTTTATAATAAATTTGAGAGTCATCAAAACTCTTTTCCTTTATAAAATAATTTATTATTTGCTTGATATCTTGAATGGTTTATTATATGTTTCTCGCTTTCGAAACTTAAAAATTAAAGCTGATAATGCTATAGTCATCATTGAAATTATTCTCTAGGACTAGAGCGAGATCCAGTAATATTAACAATCCCTTAAGGAAGGTTCTATCTATCCTCATTCTTACATAATTTAGTCCATACGTTGGCCAGATGTATGTCAAAAATTCATAAGTACTCGGTAGATTAGTTTTAACACCAAGTAAAATACTTAAAAACCTTCCTTTCAAAACAGATATTCAAAATTTCCAAACATATCATATTATAACTTTTCATATCATTTCTTCCATACTATAAATTTGAAGGTAAAATTTTATATACGTTCGTTTTATATAATATCTCCAAATTTTATACTTGAAGAAAATTAATATAAATCTCGTTTATTGTCAAAATCAATTATCTTTCAAATTTGATTGCTTTACCAAATTCATTTGTAAAACTTCCTTACTTCACGTATAGTAAGTCTCATTTATAAATACCATTTAAATATTTGCCATATTCATCCTTATAAATATATACAAATATTTGAAAATAATTATTTACATCATTACTTATACTTAGAAAGATGACTATTTAAGTTATAAAATCCATTACTTGAAAATTTGGAAAAAAAATCTTTTAAGAGAGTGGAGGGACAATAGCGACTAAGAATTTATCACAAACAACAAACCAAACTTACCATAATTTTATATATCCTACTTATATAGTCACCCTATTTTTATATATAAAATACTTCCTATTAACAATACCAATTTATTTTATTTTAATTTCCAACAATTTTTTCAATAGAATCAACTTACAATATTATACGGAAATATGCAAAGTAATGTCAACAAAATATAGGTTTACGGGTTTATTGAAGCTAACTTAGGTTACATTTTAATTTCATTAATAAATTTACACTTTAAATTTTAATTTAAAGTTTACATCTTTTAACTTTTAGAATTTTATCCTTTTTAAAAAAAAAATCACCTCAATTTTTTTCTTTTAAATTTACCCTTCAGATCTTAACATCAATTATGAAATATTTAAGTTGTCGTTATAAATTAACGTTCAAATAAACATTCTTATTAAATAATATTCCATTCAACATCATCAATTAATAATATTCAATTCAATATTATTCTTAATCATCATTAATGTAATCAATATCTAAATTATTGTCATTAAATAACAGTTACTACCATTTATTTAAAAATCATTCAAAGTTATTTAATATTACCAGTACTCAAGGTCAAATAAATATTACTTAACATTTTTCTTTATTTGTAATTATAAACCATGCTTCACAAACTATACTAATATAGATTACATGTATAGAATTTATTTCACTTCCACAAATGAATCTCTAGATATCTTTCTTAATTTCATCGATCTTTTCATAGAATTTTAATAAACTTCCTTTATCATAATCTTCAATGCATAAATCATGCAAAGAAATCTTTACATATTTGTTCAAAATATATTCTTCCTTCGTATAAAGTTCCTTTATTTATAAATTTAATTTTATAAATCATATTTATATAAATTTCCTTTACATAATACAATCAATTTCATAAATAAATACTCTACCAATCCTTTATGGAAACTATTCCATAAGTACATACCCAAAATATTTCATTTAGAATTAGTAGTTAATAAAATATAAGTGATATTAACAATTATTATTAAAACATTCTTACTTCTAAATTTCTTCTACATCTATTTTTTCAATTATTTTTCTATACTTATTTCTAACTTCAAAATACTTTTCATTAAAGATAAAAGTAGCTTCATAAATTACTAAGCTAAGATTATTTACTTAAAAATATATTTAAGAGAGAGCAAAACCAATGTGCATAAAACATATTTCCAAATAAAACCCTTCTTCTTTTATTTTATTTTATTTATATTATATGTTTCTAATACGAATTAGAAAATATTCCAAATCAAACATAAGTATTTCCATTATTATTTTTATTATAATAAGTTTCAAAATTTTGAAATATGGAGAGTTTTAAAATAAATACTATTGATGGCATTTACTACAAATAACTCTTTAAATGTGAACTTATAATTTATACGAGTTTATATTTCAAATCTGCAAAATAAACTAATATTTGGTTCAAATATCTTTACTGACTTGTAAAATTTCTTTCACGAGGTTTTAAAATAATATTTTACAATAATGATATTAGAAAAATGTTATCATATTTTATCCATCATTTAAGAATTCAATTAAAGGTCATACTTATAAACTATAGTTATATAAGTCACCTTCTTATATACAATCATTACATTAATGTTTATCTTAAGAAATTATATATAAATTATTTCCTAACAAACAAAAAAATACTGTATCGATTTATGAAAAAATATTTTTTATGTACAAAATATAATACTAGGTGAAATTATTTCATTTACCTATTTCCAAAACAATACCATGTCCATTTGTCTTGTTTAAGTATTTAGGAATCCTTACCGATATCATGGCGTCCCATTTTCCAACCAGAATTTATAAATTTCTCAAAAGAAAAATTAACACAAAACATTTTTATAACACTAACAAATACGCGCTCTCATATATGTATACACTCAAACTCATTCTAGGGTATTACTAACCTTATCTTAAATGAGTTTACCCCCAACAGGCTTAGTTATCTCTAAACCGAAGCTCTGATATCAATTGTGACGGTCCGCCATTTTTGGACAAATTAAGTCGGCAATAAACCACATATGTCTAACATAAACCATCCAAAAGGGTAGTTTATCAATGGGGTTTAATAAGAAAATAAGAAGAGAATAAAACAATAATCAGAATCTCACAGCGGAATGACAAAATATAATAACAACATAAACAGTTCATAAAGCTATTTTATAATAAATTTTACTTTCAATCAACAACATAATCAGAGTATAATAAACAAACACACCAAATAATGCAGCAGAATAATACTAATAAATACGATCATCAATCTCCATCTTCATCTTCTAGAAGTAACGTCTTCCGACATTGAAATACTCAGGCTGACCGAGCGTAATGAAAAGACAAAACACTCGAGTTAGAACAAAAAAAAATTATGAAGTCAAATCAATATCAAGTGAAATATGGGCGCAAATAACTAAAGAGATGCTACGTGACTTTCCATCCCCTAAGGATACATTAAACTATCTATATATAGTAAGATACGCCATATGTGTAGTCTCTGTCAATAGAGTAAAGTATTAAAACAACGTTAAGGCTACACATTGATCCCCGTTAACACATTTTCAAGCGTCAGTCTATGTAGGCCCTATAACGCAACCAATAACGTCGATAGTCAGTGAGTCCCCTATAGGTACCATACTTAAACAAAATCGTAGTAAGCTTGTATAAGGATAATTGTATGATAAGGTACATGAGGCCAATGTAGGATTCTACTAGTTTACCATTTCTGCTCGGTCATAACACATTGCTGCAACGACTGCCGACCGAGTCCATCACCCCAAAATCAAATCTAGGTGCACCGATTAAGTCAAAATCAATATAGTAATACAAAGGGGTGATGGCCCAAAAGGTAGCTAATCCCTTAGCCAGACATAGGCTCATGTTTTAGTAATTTCAAATTGACACAACTGTCGGGATCATTCATGATCGTTCTCTTTCTTCATTCCAGTAAACGCACCAATTCAACCTCTACATTTTGGAAAACATCCATCGCATACATGGTTATTAAAGTGGTTCCAGTAGAATAACAAAGAGTATGTCCTTCATCTGACTCCGGTCACTTTACCAACCAAATGTCATTTTACCCACCGGTTGGTTCTTTTAAATTTCAAGAACGAATCATACTTTATATCAAAATATCATATTCACTTAAAAATCATTTTGAATTCAAAAATAGGGTATGCTTCATATCAAAATATTCGTATTTAAATCAATGATTTAAATCTAAATTGTAACACCCCGCGTTTTTATATAATTAAATAATCGAATAACTATGGAAGTAGTGAAAAATGAATTTTTCCTAATGTTGGAATTTTACCACGAAACTAATACCATTGTGTTCGTGGCAATTTTCTGATCAACTTCCATATACAATTTTTCTGAATGGACTTCAAACGGAGAAGTTATAGCCGTTTGAAGTTTTAGCGTCAGAAACAATTACATATGCAAACATGGAACCATAGCCACGATAAGAAAAGAGACATATCAAATAGAATATTTGTATTGTAGGCCTAACTGGGCAGTCCTTTACGGAAATAGAAAATCCTTGACTGAGTTCCGTACAAGTTAGACCTTGTAAAGCAGGATTCAGGGAGTAGACAGAACGATTACGTATAGTCCTTAAGGTACGCATTGGGTTGTACATTGTGGATGTCTGAGCATTAGTATAGACTAGTGTGGATGCAGTTTTACATTTTTATAGTAGACGACAGAACATCTATATTGTAGGCCTTATGAGGCATTCCTTTATAGATGTAGTCACAGAACGCCATCGTAGCAAGACGATGGAGTCCTTTGCGAGGAGGATATGGAAGGTACTATAAGCAGACCGATGTGGTCGAGGGGCGTATGGCTATATATATATATATATATCAGTTATTAGGTTTTAATCTACTAGGGAGTAGATGGGCATGATTCACGCACTGAGGCGAGAGTATTATAAACCCAAAAAATCTAATATAATGGTAAATGGAAATAAGTCGGTATATGTAGAATTAAGCTTAGAAGTGTATAATTTGTCCATTCTCCAGAACTTTATTTCTAACCACCTTCTCACAACATCCTACAAGTTAGTAGATGACAGAGACTTTCCAGCTTTGAGACACTTGTTTAGAAAGTGTTACTTTATTAGTGGGTATTTACTTACTATTATATTTTAGTCAGTTCTGCTGTAAGATATTTATCTAAGCTTTGATATATTTGTCTTTTTCTATATGCAGGATACCAAAAACCCAAATCGGGCTTCAGCGGGCTTGGATTTTAGCATTTTTTTGAAAATCTGAACCCATTGGAATTCGGGTTATTACATTGGTATCAGAGCCTAGATTTAGGATAGGTAGATAGTGAGTGAACGTATTTGTATTTTTGAATAAAATATAAATACATTATGTTCTAAAATCCAAATAGTCCCAAATTATAGATTTTAATACATGTAAAGTTTTTAGAAGTATATTTATGAATAGTTTGCTAGTTGGGTTTGGAATGATCCAAGGGTGTTGAGCTCTAAGTTATTACCGTTTTATAGTGTACAATAAGCCATGTTTTGAGAGAAGATTAGTATCCATATGTTATAGGAAGTGGGGAAGTTCCCCAGAGATAGTAGGAAGAGTGTTTTTATTTTAGAAGGAATAAGAGGTTTTAGTAAGAAGAAAATCCACTTTAGGTCTAGCCTAATAAAATGAAATTTTTGGATTTGAAAAGTTGAAAAATATAATTGTCAATACATTTGAGGAAGTAAGTATTGGGGTTTTGAAAAATAAGTGGTATGAAATTTAAACTGGTTTTTATATGATATAAATTTTGTTAAAAGTAAAATTCTTTTTGAAGAATTATAGAGCATGTATAGCTTGCTAGTGTCTTTGTAGGTAAACAAAGATATTAAAATATAAAAACCGAGAGTGTGTTAAGTATCGAAAACGTAGGTTACAACATTTATTGTTGTAATGGATATTTTCGGTAAAAAATAAAGGAAGCATAGACTATGACACTATTGCTATAGTAGGTGACTCCCACAGCAAATGTTTTTATGTAGCATATATGATTTATTAATATTTATTTTAATTGAACCCATATATTAGTATTTTTGAGTTGTAGTAACGATGTTTTACGCAACATATGTTTTGACCCAAATGAG
Organism: Allium cepa; assembly: GCA_030765085.1. Lineage (NCBI taxonomy): Eukaryota > Viridiplantae > Streptophyta > Magnoliopsida > Asparagales > Amaryllidaceae > Allium > Allium cepa. The sequence goes on along the minus strand of CM060932.1, from coordinate 507,620,003 downwards.
TTTTTGAGATAATTTTTAAAGTGGTTTAATGTACACTTATTATTTAAATAAGTATATGAAGATATTTTCTAGTTATGAAGATATTAAAACAGTTTGAGATTGAGTTCTTTTGAAAAAGGATGTATGTTAAATTAATAAATTTAGTAGGAAATATCTACTGTAAGTGAATATAGATTAAACATACTTTAATCTATTGGAATGAAATGAATAATGATAAATAAACTATGAATCACAAATAAAGATGTTTTGTGCAAATTATAGGAGAATACGTGAAAGAGATGTACAAGTATGGAAAGCACCATATTTTTTACAGCCAATTTCGATAAAATATAAAATAAATTCCTTATAATGTCACATAAACGGGAAATCCTCCTTTAAAGAATTCATGAAAGGTTTTAGCGTTAATGGTTTCTAATAAGAGAAAATAATTCCAATACATTAAGGTATAAACCATTAAGTGTAGTTAACTAGAAACTCCTCCAAGGTTAAGTAATTGGAAGAGTGGAAAAAAAAAAAGTTAAGGAATTTTCGATAAAATAATTGTTCATATGTACTCCAGTTTTGGTAAATTTGAAAATCTATGAAAAGAAGATATTTAAAAAACATGTGAGAACATTTTTTTATAAGTCAAGAAAAAAAATGTTCTAAGAATAAGCAAGACATGTTCAAAAAATTATGATTTGGTGAAAAAGTAAATAAATTTTTTAAAAGATAAAATTTTAAGTAACCGAGTACCTTTGAATTTGACAAAAAACCTCAAAATAACATTTTCAAATGCAAGAATTTTGGGATTTGATGTCTCAGAAATTTAGAAGTTTTAATTTTTGAAGAAAAATGATAAATATCAAACTAAACCAATGGAGTAGATAAGAATCAATTCCTAGGTGTAACGGAAAAAGTATAAGGCTATAGCAGTAATTAATCATAGTCGTAATAATCAAAGTTCTCGTAAGGTGTATAGGACACTAGCGAAAAACCTAAAAATATTGCTTCATGCGTGTAGACTATAGATGAATAATAAAGTGATATTAGTAAGATAGTAAGCCACATGTGGTAAGGAAAAGTAGACCTTAGTTGGGGAAAAGTGAAAGGTAAAGAGAAAATTCCCCAAACTTAGTTGCCTTGGCTGCATAAATTGAAACCCTTATCCATTGTAGTAAATGAGATTTTGTTATTCCTTTTTGAGCCTGGAATAGAAGAGTAAAAGCAAATAAAAGGTAACTAAAAGAAAATAATAAGATCTAAAGAAAGCAACAAAAGCCTCAATAGAAATAAATGAGAATTGCAAAAAAAAAATACATCATTCCCATAAATTTAGCTTGGGAAAAAGTTTGGAAAGTAAAATCTTTCTTATGTAAACCGTGCTTGGGAAAGAAAATAGAGATTTTATAGGATAGCGACATAAGTTCCAAGTACGAAGAGAGAGGTATGCAAAAGTGAAATGGAGAAATGTGAAGTTTTTTCATTTTCTACATTCTTTTTGACATAAGAAATCGAGTTCAAAAAATTGGATTTTTCTAAAATTCGAATACTAAAATTTGTGTGATAGGATTTGGATGAAAAACTCGTTATACTACAACTCATTTCAGTGGGAGTGTGGAAAAAAATGGATGAAAAATGTTGAAAAATGTTTTGAGCTTTCAAAAGACTGCATTCATATGGAAATTGCAAGTATATTTAGGATGTGTGCATCGAATTTCAAATAAATTTTTAAAAAAGAAAAACATTCATATAGAAGGTACCGCTTAGAAATTCATGTACATGCATATATTTTGTATTGAATAACACTTTTGCACAAGAACACGGACAGTCGCAAAATTGAATATACACAAAATGGAGGTGCTTGATGTGAGAAATTGTATAATTTTACCCTTGTCGAATTTCGAAGACGAAATTTGTAACGTCCCCGCCTTTTCGCACGATTTAAACAGACACACGTGCCAATTCAAACCATACGTAAGGGCGGATTGTTATGGAATAAATAAGAAAAACAGAGATGAAAGAAAACTAAACAGAATCTCACAACGGAAGGATAAAATATAAAAATCAAAATATACAGTTCATGAAGCTGTTTTACAAAACCTTTGATTTTTATCTATACAATACATATCAGAGTACACATACCATATAACAATGCAGCGGAACAATATGAGTGTAGTGGAACCATATAATCTATAGTAATAATAATAAAATCTTCGTCTTCTTCCTCCAGAAATAAAATCTTCCAATCCTGAAACGCTCGGACTGACCCGAGCGAATTGAAAAGACAAAACACTCGAGTCAGAACTAAAGGATCTTATGTAAGTTAAATCAAAAGAAATAGATATGAGTGCAGTAACTCAAAAGATGCTCGGGATTTACATCTCTTAAGGATCTGTTAAACTATTTACTATGTACTATATTTCGCTATATACAGTAGTGTCTAATCAGTAAAGTATAATCATATAGAAAATAGCGTTAAGGGGATGGTGAACCTTAACGTGGTCGGATCTTTAAAACCAAAATCGTAGTGGGCTCGCTATAAGGAGATGACACGGCACGCGAGGCAATGCCAGGGTGGATACACCGTTTGCACTCCCGGACCGGTGGTGACGGCAAGCTAGCAGCTTCCGCCCACCTCGAACAATACCCCCGAATCAAAGTGGCGCCGCATATCGAATCACAAAAGTAATAGAATGGTTTCCGATAGAGCATGCTCGATGAAAGGGTGCGACCCTTTGTGTAGCCCGGTATAGCTCCTGTTTTAGTCATTTATGCCAAATCACGGGAGTTGGGTCCACGTAATATACCTCGAGAACGTCGCCACCATCCTACTTCATTCTGAAATCTCCACCGCGTACACAGTTGTTAAAGTGGTTTCGGTATTGGCCGGCTATAAGACAATATCCAATCCTGGTCTCTTTAACAACCAATCGTTATATTTTTCACACCGGATGGTTCTTTATATTTCAAAGGTCGATTTACAATTTATATTAAAATATCATATCCGATTTCAAAACATATCACTTTCAAATCATAGTCATTTTCAAATCATATTCGCTTTCAAACCCTATTCACTTTGTAATCATTTCCAGTTTCCAAAACCATAATTTCTTCCCAATTTCATATTTCCAACAGGTTACATTTTTACTTCAAATCATCAATTCAATTTATTCTCTTTTAAAACCAAGCATTTAATTAACATTTCCTCTTTACTTAGACTGGAAATTTAGAAATAGTTTAAATAAGTATAGTGGTTATAAATAGTTAAATTACTCTAGAATAGTTTAACTATAGATTAAAATATTGTTTAGTTGATCTAAGACGGTTAAGTAAATTTATAGTGGATTAAACATAATTAAAATAGATTTATTAGCTTTAAAATAGATTAATTTGTTTTAAAATAACTAAAAAGGGTTAACTAGTTTAATATAAATTAAATGATTTTAAATTATAGGTTAAAATGATTTGATATATAGTTGAGATAGGTAAAATAGTTTAATAATTTAAAAATCTTAATAATTACAGTCTTTATGGTAATATATTTTAAAATAGTTTATATTAAATATGAATTTTAAAATACTATCAATTTACTATTCATTTCATTTCCACACAAAAAAAAAAACCATTTCAAAATTTTTATCAACAAAATCCACTTTCAAAACTCCATTCACATTCTGTAAATAAAACATTGCGTTTACATCGATTTCAATTCATGTTTGAAATATTAAATTACATTATTTCCTTTTTTTTATACACTTCAAAGTTATATTTCAACAACTTAAATTTCTCAATTTTGACAAATTTCACTTTTATTCAAAAATTCAACTTTGGAATTTCATATAAATTCTTTTTAACAATACCTTAAAACCAATACAAATTTTATCATAAACTCAAATTCCGATAATAATTCAATCCATAGAAATCATATATTTCTCAAATTATCATTTAAATCCAGATTCAAAATTTAAGCTTAAAAAAAATCATTTAATTTAACCAATCCGGTGTCCGTATATAATTTTCTACCCTAGGGTCAAGTGGTACGGATATTTATCATTTCAATCCGCAATTTAAATATTTACGGTTATATATCATTTAAAACCGCAATCCCGAATTAATAATAAAAAAAATCCATAACGAACTTGCAGTTTATATTTATATATAAAATAAACATTCATTCACCCAAATATCAATCATCAACCATTATTTGCAATCATCATCCAATTTAAACAATCATAGATATAGAGCATATAAATTATACAGGTAATAAATAACATGTACTAACTAACAGTTTATATTCAAAAATAAATCTAATAACTGTTAAACTAGCAGTTTATATGCAAAATAAATGTAAACTTAACTGGCAGTTAATATGATATAAAAATAAACATAACTATGACAGGCAGTTAATATGCAAATAAATAAATTCTAACTGTCAAATTTATATGCAATAAATAAATAAATTTACAGTTATATTAAATAAATGCGTTTAAACAGAAATAGTGAATAAAACATGCCAAACAGTCATAAATAAATTTCTACCCATATCTAAAGTCAAATTAACAAACATAAGAAATTTTAGAAGCTGTGAGTGGGTTAAAACACTCACCTTTGGGATTTAAACTGAATTCAAATCCAATTTAAACCCAAAAATTCGACGGTCTCCAAATCTGTCCAAACCAGTGTCAACATATCCGGAATTTAATTACGATCCTAACAAAAAAAATTTCGCGTGAATCGGAGTTCGTATGCGAAAGTTGTAGCAAAATTTGTGATTGAATTTTAAATTTAATATAACAAAAGAAAGAACATATTTACAACTGCCACTTCATACCTTCCCACGTCAGCACGACTCTTCCCATCCTCACGAAACCCGCTCCAGAACCCTACCTTGCGCAACAACGCACCGAGCCGCCACACTCCAGCAAAACGCACGCCGCCACACTCCCTTCCACCTCGATCCGATACCTCCATAGCGACCCCCAACCCAGGCCGACCCAACCTGGGCTCGCGCGCCTCTCGAAGGCCGGAAACGCCTCCGCCGTCGTTGTCATTTTTGGCGAATTTCGGCAAATTTTGACGCCTATAGCACGAACGAACATCACTGCAGTGGCCTGCCCGACTCTAGCTTCCCAACGGCACCTTCCGATCGTTGATTTGGCAAAGATCCACCGTTGATCGGCCAAAATTCAATACGAACGGCCGAGAATGATTTGCAATTTCTGGGTAAATGGTGAATCGATTCGAAAAACGAACGGCACCAGAAGATTGCGCTCACCGAGAGCATTAACATATATTTTTTTGAGAATTTTCTGAGGTGTTTGAAATTTTAGCTTTGATTTTGAAATGAAAACAGATCTAGATTTTCTGCAACCATTGATGAAGAGAAAGAGGTGAAGAAATGAACGTACAGCAAACGAATAGAATGGAGGCTAGGGTTTATCACAGCTATTTATAGACAAACTGAAATAGAATAGGCGAACACGAATTATAAACGTGCTAAACGATAGTTGGCCCAAAAAGCCCGTTCTGACCCCGGAACGAAAATTGGATAACCCATATATCAAAATAGGTATTTTAAAATATTCTGAACGCGATGGAAAAAGTTTCACGTCCAAATTCGATCGTATGCAAAAGTTATGCTGAAATCAATTTTTTTCAAATTGATTTCAATTTATCGATTTCAAGGCGTTTCGCGTTCGTACGATCAAACGACAAGTCCGATCGCTACGAAACTTGAAACCCTACAATAATTCACTGATACGGATCCGATGAAACTGGTTTCGTTGAAATCCGAGTCTGTGACCAAAATGGCTATTTTTATATTAATTAAATAATTTAATAAATAATTAACAAAATTTCAAAATTTTATTTTCAATCTTAAATTTGACCAATCTTATCACTTATATCTCTCAAACCAATTACAATGGTTCAACCAATTTAAAAGTAAATTTACAGTTGACAAATCTAACAATCTTCTGTGCTTATCTCACATTCATTGAATTTAGAATTTGTAAATTAAATTTTCAAAAATTTCATTTTCATTCTGTTATTCAGTCTATTATTATCAAAGAGAGGATATTTTTCATTAGTTCACTATTGTCTTCGTTTATTTCTTTAGATTTCATCTACTTTTCCTTTTAGGCAATATTCTATACATTAAATTTTCATTTAATGGCAATAAATCATACTATCGTAGTTAAATCCAATTAAATAAATAAATGTTGATTCCTATTTTTTTTTTTCAACATTTGTTTCCGTTTTATTCCATTAATACTTCTACATACATCCAATTATTATAAATTAAAACAATTTACTTACTATTTAAAAACTCAACTTCTAAAATTCATTACGTGCCATACATCAATTTATGTAACCTTAAATTTGCTTACATAAATTTTGATTGTACTACACTTATTATATTTTTGCCAAATAGATACATTGAATTGCAATATTTTTATTTATTCATTCATTACAGCATAACTTCATTTATTCCATTTACACTTCCGTTACTTTATAAATAATCGTTAAAGTAACGTTTATATCAATACACATCAAATTATTTACCAAAAAAAAAGGTTTTGATTTCTAACAAATTAATTGACCAATTTATTTAGATAATGCATACGAGTTTGTTATCATACCCATAAATTTACACTTAACAAATTTAATGCCTACCCTATATTTTCTATCTCCACATTATATTCAGGTACAATTCTTACACCATTTTATTTATTGAAAAATTTATTCATATTACAAACAAAGACTTAAATTACCATTCATATATGTTATTTTATCTTTCATTTCAATATTAATTTATATGGTTTTTTCTCTACTAAATTTAATTACAAAACTTATTAATTTAACCTAATTAAACTCACGAAATCTCCGGGTCGTTACACTCTCCCCCACTCAAAACTTTTCGTCCCCGAAAAGGAAAAGAAGGGTAAAGAAGAATTTAATAACAATTCATCTTATTCAAAATATTTAACTTATAGACAATAATTTACTAAATTTATTACCTTAGATAAAGTATACCCGTTTAATAATCATTATATTCCTTTATACTTAAATAAATAAAGTTTGGAAAAACATTTTCAAAAATTTCTAAGTCCAAAATTTTTCGAAAATTTTTGGCAGAGTCTCCTTTGTACGGAGAGGCTCGGGAGAAAATATAATATCAAAATATAACAATTATATTACATATTATCCAAAATATTATATCCCAACACGGGAAAATATAAAATAGCGCTATAAACCGAAATCCGAAACGTACCTATTTGTCGGGCAATTTACGCTTACTTTATGGAACCAAAAGCAGTAGCAATTGCTTCCATAACCTGCATTTCACTTATAAGATCAAAAGGGTTAACTATATAAAGTGAAATAATTAAGTGGTTTCAATCCCTAACAACAAATTAATACAACAACCATCCTTTCAACAATAACATACACAACAAAACAAAACAACCATTCAATCAACAAGCGAATAGTTGTTTGGGTTCAAAACTTGAAATTGTACGGAATGAAAAATAACTTTCAAGTGCATCATTTACCCAACAGTCTTAGATGGAACAAAATAAATTATTTATTCATCCAACAATTTCAAATTTCTTTACCCAACCAACATAAATCAAACAATAACAATTCAACCCAACAATCAATTTAAATTATTATAAACTTTTCCTCATACTTTAGTTGTTTGATTTCCTTTCTTTCATTCATTGAGTGATTACCTCATTTATTTTCATTTATTACTTACAATATTCATATTTTTTTATGTCATGTAAGTTTCTTTTTATTGCGTTCCATTTATGCATTTCTTAATTTTATTCATTTATTTCTCACAGTTTCATTTATTATAGAATTCCATTCTATTTACTTAAGTTTTAAAATCATCTAATTATGATACTTACCTTTAATTAGGGGAAAATTTCAATTTACAACTTAAGTTTATAACATTAAATTCTCATTTATAATAGCAAATTCATTGAATAATTCATTTCCTACTTTTACTTGTACAATTTTCATTACATTTCCGATTAAACATTTCAACTTTTAAATATTTGGTAAGTTATATATGTTATTTAAGGGTATAATTGAAAGTTACACAAGTTTGTTCATGGTAAATTTAACGTTTAATAATAATATTCTTTATTTCATAGGTTATAATGTCAACTTCCTTTAAGACCATTTATAACCTATCATTAAATCTCTTATTTCATTTAGAGGTTTTAATTTATTAATTACCTATGTTTCAATTCACTATAATAATTGAAACAATTAATAAATGGAAATTTAAGAATTAAATACCGGGTTAAATTTTCAATTTATTTTAAAACAATAGATAAATATATTCTTACAACTTATATATCTCTAATTATCTTTAAAACAATTCAAAATTTAGATATTTTCAAAAATGAATCTGCAGTAGAATTACTACAGTGGCCTTTCCTTTCGAAACTCGAAAATGAAAGTCGATGATGCGGCCGCCATCACCGAATTTATTTTCCAGCGACAGAGAGGAAAGTACAACTTATTTTCTCAAAAATATTTTAAAACAATTCTTCCGAATTATATTAAATATTTATGTCATAAAATACTTATAACAAAAATTATTATATTCCAAAATTTATGCGAAAGAAATTTCAAAACCCGAAACTTAAGTTCTAAATTTCCAAATTTTATTTATCTTACTTTTCAATCTTATTTCTATTGTTATATCTACAATTTTATTCCTAACAACCAATATATTGCAAACAAATATATATATCATTTAAAATTTTATTTTATATATAGAAAATACAATAGGAAAAATTATTTCATTCACCTATATAAAAACAGATATTATGTCGGTCTATCCTATTAAGTGTTTAGAAATTCCTATTGATGTCACAGCGTCTCATGCACCGACCAGAATTTATAAATACAAAACGGAACAGAGTAACACAATATTGAAACCTTTTTATAACACTAACAAATACGCTCTCTCATATATATACACTCAGCGACTCCCATAGGGTATTACTACCCTATTAATAAAAAGTCAAACCCCACAAAGCTAAGGTTTATCGCTAAACCAAAGCTCTGATACCAACTGTAACGTCCCCGCCTTTTCGCACGATTTAAACAGACACACGTGCCAATTCAAACCATACGTAAGGGCGGATTGTTATGGAATAAATAAGAAAAACAGAGAAGAAAGAAAACTAAACATAATCTCACAACGGAAGGATAAAATATAAAAATCAAAATATACAATTCATGAAGCTGTTTTACTAAACCTTTGATTTTTATCTATACAATACATATCAGAGTACACATACCATATAACAATGCAGCGGAACAATATGAGTGTAGTGGAACCATATAATCTATAGTAATAATAATAAAATCTTCGTCTTCTTCCTCCAGAAATAAAATCTTCCAATCCTGAAACGCTCGGACTGACCCGAGCGAATTGAAAAGACAAAACACTCGAGTCAGAACTAAAGGATCTTATGTAAGTTAAATCAACAGAAATAGATATGAGTGTAGTAACTCAAAAGATGCTCGGGATTTACATCTCTTAAGGATCCGTTAAACTATTTACTATGTAGTATATTTCGCTATATACAGTAGTGTCTAATCAGTAAAGTATACTCATATAGAAAATAGCGTTAAGGGGATGGTGAACCTTAACGCGGTCGGATCTTTAAAACCAAAATCGTAGTGGGCTCGCTATAAGGAGATGACACGGCACGCGAGGCAATGCCAGAGTGGATACACCGTTTGCACTCCTGGACCGGTGGTGACGGCAAGCCAGCAGCTTCCGCCCACCTCGAACAATACCCCCGAATCAAAGTGGCGCCGCATATCGAATCACAAAAGTAATAGAATGGTTTCCGATGGAGCATGGTCGATGAAAGGGTGCGACCCTTTGTGTAGCCCGGTATAGCTCCTGTTTTAGTCATTTATACCAACTCACGGGAGTTGGGTCCACGTAATATACCTTGAGAACGTCGCCACCATCCTACTTCATTCTGAAATCTCCACCGCGTACACAGTTGTTAAAGTGGTTTCGGTATTGGCCGGCTATAAGACAATATCCGATCCCGGTCTCTTTAAAACGCATCGTTATATTTTTCACACCGGATGGTTCTTTATATTTCAAAGGACGATTTACAATTTATAATAAAATATCATATCCGATTTCAAAACATATCACTTTCAAATCATAGTCATTTTCAAATCATATTCGCTTTCAAACCCTATTCACTTTGTAATCATTTCCAGTTTCCAAAACCATAATTTCTTCCCAATTTCATATTTCCAACAGGTTACATTCTTACTTCAAATCATCAATTCAATTTATTCTCTTTTAAAACCAAGCATTTAATTAACATTTCCTCTTTACTTAGACTGGAAATTTAGAAATAGTTTAAATAAGTATAGTGGTTATAAATAGTTAAATTACTCTAGAATAGTTTAACTATAGATTAAAATATTGTTTAATTGATCTAAGACGGTTAAGTAAATTTATAGTGGATTAAACATAATTAAAATAGATTTATTAGCTTTAAAATAGATTAATTTGTTTTAAAATAACTTAAAAGGGTTAACTAGTTTAATATAAATTAAATGATTTTAAATTATAGGTTAAAATGATTTGATATATAGTTGAGATAGGTAAAATAGTTTAATAATTTAAAAATCTTAATAATTACAGTCTTTATGGTAATATATTTTAAAATAGTTTATATTAAATATGAATTTTAAAATACTATCAATTTACTATTCATTTCATTTCCACAAAAAAAAAAAAAAAACCATTTCAAAATTTTTATCAACAAAATCCACTTTCAAAACTCCATTCACATTCTATAAATAAAACATTGCGTTTACATCGATTTCAATTCATGTTTGAAATATTGAATTACATTATTTCCTTTTTTTTATACACTTCAAAGTTATATTTCAACAACTTAAATTTCTCAATTTTGACAAATTTCACTTTTATTCAAAAATTCAACTTTAGAATTTCATATAAATTCTTTTTAACAATACCTTAAAACCAATACAAATTTTATCATAAACTCAAATTCCGATAATAATTCAATCCGTAGAAATCATATATTTCTCAAATTATCATTTAAATCCAGATTCAAAATTTAAGCTTAAAAAAATCATTTAATTTAACCAATCCGGTGTCCGTATATAATTTTCTACCCTAGGGTCAAGTGGTACGGATATTTATCATTTCAATCCGCAATTTAAATATTTACGGTTATATATCATTTCAAACCGCAATCCCGAATTAATAATAAAAAAATCCATAACGAACTTGCAGTTTGTATTTATATATAAAATAAACATTCATTCACCCAAATATCAATCATCAACCATTATTTGCAATCATCATCCAATTTAAACAATCATAGATATAGAGCATATAAATTATACAGGTAATAAATAACATGTACTAACTAACAGTTTATATTCAAAAATAAATCTAATAACTGTTAAACTAGCAGTTTATATGCAAAATAAATGTAAACTTAACTGGCAGTTAATATGATATAAAAATAAACATAACTATGACAGGCAGTTAATATGCAAATAAATAAATTCTAACTGTCAAATTTATATGCAATAAATAAATAAATTTACAGTTATATTAAATAAATGCGTTTAAACAGAAATAGTGAATAAAACATGCCAAACAGTCATAAATAAATTTCTACCCATATCTAAAGTCAAATTAACAAACATAAGAAATTTTAGAAGATGTGAGTGGGTTAAAACACTCACCTTTGGGATTTAAACTGAATTCAAATCCAATTTAAACCCAAAAATTCGACGGTCTCCAAATCTATCCAAACCCGTGTCAACATATCCGGAATTTAATTACGATCCTAACAAAAAAAAATCGCGTGAATCGGAGTTCGTATGCGAAAGTTGTAGCAAAATTTGTGATTGAATTTTAAATTTAATATAACAAAAGAAAGAACATATTTACCACTGCCACTTCATACCTTCCCACGTCAGCACGACTCTTCCCATCCTCACAAAACCCGCTCCAGAACCCTACCTTGCGCAACAACGCACCGAGCCGCCACACTCCAGCAAAACGCACGCCGCCACACTCCCTTCCACCTCGATCCGATACCTCCATAGCGACCTCCAACCCAGGCCTACCCAACCTAGGCTCGCGCGCGCCTCTCGAAGGCCGGAAACGCCTCCGCCGCCGTTGTCATTTTTGGCGAATTTCGGCAAATTTCGACGCCTATAGCACGAACGAACATCACTGCAGTGGCCTGCCCGACTCTAGCTTCCCAACGGCACCTTCCGATGGTTGATTTGGCAAAGATCCACCGTTGAATCGGCCAAAATTCAATACGAACGGCCGAGAATGATTTGCAATTTCTGGGTAAATGGTGAATCGATTCGAAAAATGAATGGCACCAGAAGATTGCGCTCACCGAGAGCATTAACATATATTTTTTTGAGAATTTTCTGAGGTGTTTGAAATTTTAGCTTTGATTTTGAAATGAAAACAGATCTAGGTTTTCTGCAACCATTGATGAAGAGAAAGAGGTGAAGAAATGAACGTACAGCAAAAGAATAGAATGGAGACTAGGGTTTATCACAGCTATTTATAGACAAACTGAAATAGAATAGGTGAACACGAATTATAAACGCGCTAAACGATAGTTGGCCCAAAAAGCCCGTTCTGACTCCGGAACGAAAATTGGATAACCCATATATCAAAATAGGTATTTTAAAATATTCTGAACGCGATGGAAAAAGTTTCACGTCCAAATTCGATCGTATGCAGAAGTTATGCTGAAATCAATTTTTTTTCAAATTGATTTCAAGGCGTTTCGCGTTCGTACGATCAAACGACAAGTCCGATCGCTACGAAACTTGAAACCCTACAATAATTCACTGATACGGATCCGATGAAACTGGTTTCGTCGAAATCCGAGTCTGTGACCAAAATGGCTATTTTTATATTAATTAAATAATTTAATAAATAATTAACAAAATTTCAAAATTTTATTTTCAATCTTAAATTTGACCAATCTTATCACTTATATCTCTCAAACCAATTACAATGGTTCAACCAATTTAAAAGTAAATTTACAGTTGACAAATCTAACAATCTTCTGTGCTTATCTCACATTCATTGAATTTAGAATTTGTAAATTAAATTTTCAAAAATTTCATTTTCATTCTGTTATTCAGTCTATTATTAACAAAGAGATGATATTTTTCATTAGTTCACTATTGTCTTCGTTTATTTCTTTAGATTTCATCTACTTTTCCTTTTAGGCAATATTCTATACATTAAATTTTCATTTAATGGCAATAAATCATACTATCGTAGTTAAATCCAATTAAATAAATAAATGTTGATTCCTATTTTTTTTTCAACATTTGTTTCCGTTTTATTCCATTAATACTTCTACATACATCCAATTATTATAAATTAAAACAATTAACTTACTATTTAAAAACTCAACTTCTAAAATTCATTACGTGCCATACATCAATTTATGTAACCTTAAATTTGCTTACATAAATTTTGATTGTACTACACTTATTATATTTTTGCCAAATAGATACATTGAATTGCAATATTTTTATTTATTCATTCATTACAGCATAACTTCATTTATTCCATTTACACTTCCGTTACTTTATAAATAATCGTTAAAGTAACGTTTATATCAATACGCATCAAATTATTTACCAAAAAATAAGGTTTTGATTTCTAACAAATTAATTGACCAATTTATTTAGATAATGCATACGAATTTGTTATCATACCCATAAATTTACACTTAACAAATTTAATGCCTACCCTATATTTTCTATCTCCACATTATATTCAGGTACAATTCTTACACCATTTTATTTATTGAAAAATTTATTCATATTACAAACAACGACTTAAATTACCATTCATATATGTTATTTTATCTTTCATTTCAATATTAATTTATATGGTTTTTTCTCTACTAAATTTAATTACAAAACTTATTAATTTAACCCAATTAAACTCACAAAATCTCCGGGTCGTTACAAAATTTCCTAAAGGTTGGGAGAATGTAGCACCCTCCATTTTTATATAACTAAATAATCAAATAACAATGAAAATAGTGAAAAATGAATTTTTTTTCTATTGTTGGAATTTGACCACGAAACTTATACCATTGAGTTCATGGCAATTTTCTGATCAACTTCATATACAATGTTTTCTGAATGGACTTCAAACGGAGAAGTTAGAGCCGATTGAAGTTTTAGAGTCAGAAACAATTACATATGCAAACATGGAAATTTTATCAATTATAAACATTTGTAATGAATTCATAGGATATTTATAAAAGTAGTAACAAATTTATTATGTTTATAATGAGTGTAAATTATTAAGGGAATTAGACGTAAGAGAAAAAAATAAGAGGAATAATTAACATTGCAAACAAAATCAGCTAAAAAGTGCAATTAATTAATATGTGAATTAGTATTGGAGGTTAATATATAACGTGTGTGTGTATATAGTAGATCCCTCAATTTAAAGAGGTTTACATATAAATATAAAAAATAAATGTTCAAATTCATACCTGGATAATAAGATATATATGTTAATTGAATGGTGGTATTAATTGACATGCCAATTAATGAAATGTTACAATGTGTAAAATATTAATTAAGGAAATTAACCAATAGAGGTGACATGTTAATCTATTAAGGGCTATTAATTAGGACTGTAACATAATCAGTAGAAAATGTCAATTAATAAGGAAATTAAATAATAGTTGACCTAGATTTAAATGTGTACATATAGTCAGTATATTGGTGCATACAAAAATTAATTGAATGATCAACTAAGAAGAGGATTAATTAGATAATTTGTAGACTGCATCAATATAATAGAGAACGTATTGTAATTCGTTCTATCAGCCGTCACTTTCTTCATCCGTCTCTTATAGTAAACAATGGCTTCTTTCTTCATTCTTTTCTCCTATTTCTCACAAATCTTCACCAAATGAATCCAAATAAAATATATGTGAACAAAATAGAGAAATTGCAACAAATTAAAGGAGAGAAGTTGTAGAACGGCGTAGTAATTTTAGAAGATAGAATAAAGCTAAGGGCGACAGGTGAGTGGATCTAATTACATATCTTTTACGTTTATGATACATTATCGTTAGATTCCCGTTAAACAATTTTATTCAGTATTAATTTCAGTAATTAATTCTGTTAATTGGTTATGCTGAGACTGTAAATTGTATAAGAGAGCTTATATTTAATAATACTAGGCTTGACAATTAGAGAAAGGTATAGGCCTAAAAGTAAGAGATTTACAGTTATTTAAATCTATTTTAAAGTTGAAATTAGCCTGTAAATGTTAGCTTCTTTTTATTCCTTTTTACGCGAAGAAATTTGTAACGACCCACCATTATGTAGGACTGTCAATGGATACCTAAAAAATTTGAAATCCGTCCGCATCTGTATTCGAAAAGCGGATAGTATCCGATATCCGAAAAAACAAATGCGGATGCGGATACGAAGACATCCGCATCCGAAAACCAACCGTTCGATCTTTTTTAAGATTATAGTATAAATTATGTATATTTTAGTATAATGAAAGATATTTATTGTTTTATTAAGTTAGTAGTTTATATTATATGCACTTAATGCTTATTAACTGCTCAAAACTATTGATTATTGCCATATTTGTTAATATTTAACACTTTTATAATCAATTGAATTGAAAAAAATGTATGTTAAACTTAAAATTTATATTTATATTTCTTGATTTATCATTCATTGGAGGATATGATAATTATCCAATATCTGTCTGTATTCGCGGATACGGATATCTGATATCCAAAAATCATTTCGGATGCGGATATAGCACTATCCGCATCCGAAAGTATCCGTTGACGGGCTTGTCGTTTTGGACAGTTTAAATCGACAATAAACCACACATTTCAACTCAAACCATTCAAAAGGTTGGATTATTAATGGGGTTAAATAAGAAAATAAGAGAAGAAGAAGAAACAAATATAGAATCTCAAAGTGGAACGATAAAATATAATAATTAAATAAACAGTTCATGAAGCTGTTTACTATGCATTTGATTATAGTTTATACAACATTTATCAGAGTTATACATATACATCAGAATAAAATATGATGCAGCGGACAACATGATGCAGGAATGCAATAGTAATAATATATCAAACTTCGTCCTCGTCCTCCAGAATAAATCTTCAATAAGCTGAAAAACTCAAGACTGACCCAAGCGTAATTGAAAGGGACAGCGGATTAAGGATCTTAAGGCTAATTTAACACTAGAGGGGGGTGAATAGTGTTTAATGGATTCTAAGACTTATATGAACTAACTTAAAGTAATGACATAAACAAATGCAAAACTTAATCACAGAATAATTACAGAATCAAACACAGATGCAGAAAGTAAATATAAAACAGTAAAGGGAAAGAACACACCGAATTTTATGCTGGTTCGGAGTTACCCTACATCCAGTCCTATACCAAGGCAAATCACCTCATAATGATTTTTATTATACCAATGTCGAGATTACATTCCTCAATTTCTAAAGGCCTTGAGGTACCCTCCTATCTCACGAGTCCGGGGCAAACTCTCTTGATTTACGGGCCACAAGATTAACCAATTGATTTACAGGCACAATTACACCTTATAGAGAGACTCAATAAACTTTTGATTACAAATTGATCTTATAACTTTGAATAGCACTTTGATCTTCAAGAGAGGGTGGAAAATCAAACAAGAATGGGATTCTAATTTGATTCACTTAAGAATTCGGTAGAATTTCGACACGATCTTAAAAATATGAAAATGGATTTGTAGAGAAGACAAAGTGAAGAAAATATGAAAATAGATGATTAAAAATGTGTGTGAAGCCTATTTATAAAGCACCAACGGTCATAACCATTCGTGAAGAGAATTAAACGAATATACACTTCTTTTGAAAATTGAAACTTTTGAATTCAACGGGCACCATGTCTACATGAGATATCCCATGATGTCGACATCCCTATGTAAAAAACAATGTAAAATTTGTTTTTAAAAATGAAGTTTAAAACAATAGTTTACTTTAAAACAAAAACAAATAATATTTTAAGGCAAAAACATCTTTTTGAAAAATCATTTGAAAAGATAATTTTAAGACTAAAATATTTTAAAAAGCAGTTTTGAAAATCATTTTTAAAAAACCATTTTGAAATAGTTTTGCAAGCTTCTTCCTGCAGAATATCTCATCACATCAGGACTCGAGAACTTGTACAAAATCAGGATGTTCATGGGTTTGTAAGCCACTTGTTGTAGGTTTGTAAGCTACTTGTCGTGGGTTTGTAAGCCACTAAGAAGGTAGAAATGGGTTCCATCCCAAATGAAATTCGGAATGAAGATTTCCATGCTATTATGAAGTTTTAACAAAAACTAGACACATCTTGAAATCTTGATCTCGATACTCTAGAGTCTTCAATCTTGAGTCTTGAGTCTTTATACTGATCAGTCTTCAGTAATCAATACCTGCATATACATATTTATATATCTTGCATATACAAATCTATCTAGACAACAGTGTTAGTATATATTTTATAATAAGACAAGTTAAAAAGGTTGTTGTCATCAAAACCAACATCTCGGTTCTTAACAGTAATGAAAAGACAAAACACTCGAGTCAGCACTAGAATATCCTTATGTAAGTCAAATCGATATCGCATATAACATGAGTGTAACGACATTAGAGATGTTTATGGGATTTCACATCTCCCATCCAGTGTATAACGTGCGTGCAATAACTCAAGAGATGTTACGGGGTTTTCCATCTCCTAAGGATCCGTCAAAATATTTATATGTAGTAGAATACGCTATATATGTAATGTCTAATCAATCAAATAAATATTTTTCTTAGTGTTAAGGCTTTACATTGATCCTTCTTATCGTGTTTTTAAGCATTGTCGTACAATTTGCATATAAAACACACAAGTTAAACGGTCAGTGGATATGGATGCGCCCTGATACAACAACACTAAACCAAAATCATAGGAGTCTCGTTTGGGGATAAAAGTATGACAAGGCACGTGAGGCAATTCCCAAGGTAGGATACTACCAGTTCGGGTCGCAGAGCTGGTGGTAACGCATCATAGCCATGACCGTCCACCATGTCCATCCATCACATATCGAGTCAAAGGGAGGCTATCCCACTCAAGGTGCACCAATCGAAACCAACATCAAGAGTAATAATATGAACCGAGTCCAAGAAAATCGAAAAACGGATGTCTGCTCGACGTAATTAGCCCAATTGGCCCTGTCAAGCCGTCCTGTTATAGTTATTTCAAATTGGCACAAGTGTCGTAGTCTATCCATCATCGTTCTCTTTCTTTAAATCCAGTAAACAACGCCAAATCCAGCAAACAACGCCAAATCCAACCACTTCGTTCTGGATCATCACTCCACGTACACAGTTTTTAAAGTGATTCCGGTATCGACAGAGAGTATGCCCATATCCGGCTCTAGTGTCTTTAACAACCAAACGTCGTCGTTTTACACACCTGTTGCCACTTTTACATTTCGAAAACCGTTCATACTTGATATCAATATATCATATTCGCTTCGAAATCAAATCCATTTCGAAATCTCATATTTACCCAAAATATACCATTTCAATTCAAAATCATTTTCGCCTAAATCTCGCAACTTGGATTCCAAAATTGTTTTGAATTCCAATTTGG
The DNA here is from genome assembly GCA_030765085.1 of Allium cepa. Lineage (NCBI taxonomy): Eukaryota > Viridiplantae > Streptophyta > Magnoliopsida > Asparagales > Amaryllidaceae > Allium > Allium cepa. The sequence goes on along the minus strand of CM060932.1, from coordinate 507,601,253 downwards.
GTTATAACTTCATTTAACCCCATTAATATTTAAATCCATGATTTAAAATAAACATTTCACCCTGACTGGTTTGAATTTTTGAAAAATAGTTTGAATAGTTTCAAAAAAGTTTAAATAATTAAAATAGTTTAAATTATTAGAACAGTTTAGTATAAAATAGTTTAAATGGTTAAATAGTTTAATATAAAATAGTTTAAGTATTAAAATGGTTTATATAGAAAAATAATTTGGAAACCAAAATTAATTTGTTTATTTACGAGGATAGCTTTTAAATAGTTTTATATTAAATTATTTATTTGAAAATAGTTTCAAAGTCAAACCGGACCAGTTCAAACTTCCCAACTTAAATCAATTCCAATTTCCATTCAATCGATTCAATTTCGATTTCAATCCAAAACAATTTCGCTTCGATTTCAAATTCATTCAATCCTACTTTCAAATCCAATTAAATCGATTTCGATTTCAATTTATAACGATTTCGAGCTCGATTTTGAAATATTGATTCAACCTTTAAATCAAATTATCCTACAATATTCAGTTAAAATTCCAGTTACAAATATAATTCAATTTCGACCTCAATTTCGAAATATCGTTTTTATATAACTTTTACTAAGTAATATTCATGGTTCGAATAAAAGTTCAATCTTTCAAAACAAATCGATTTTTGAAATTTCCAATTATATTTTGATTATAACTTCAAAATCTCAACTTCGATTATTTAAACAATTTCTTTTAACCAAAATTGTATTTCACCTTTCAAACTCGAATTTGGGATTAATTCGATTTCTATAAATTTGATTTTTATTCCTTTTACATCAAACCATTTAAATAATTTCAAATCAAGGATTTAAAAATCATTTAATTTAACCAATCCGGTATCCATATATACTTTTCTATCCTGTGGCCAAGTGATCAGTTATTTCAATTCAATTTCAAGGATGGATATATATATATATATATATATATATATCATTCCAATCTCAATCTCAATGTCATAGGTATATATCATTTCAATATATTTCTTAATTTATTCGACATAATTCAATTTACGGTTTCATACACTGTAAATAATATACAGGGTGATAACAGGATATATATAAACAAATAAACATCCAAATATCAACCAATTTGCATCCATCACAATCAATCAGACAAACAACCAATATAATTCACAGCAATTTCAAAGTTGTCAATATCAGGAAATTTAATGGCAATTAAATCCCAATTTCAATTCGACTGCCAATTTTATTTTTTAACAGTTAATTCAGTAATAATCTAGATGACAATTAAATTTATCAACAACGACCAATAAAATTTATATCACTTCAAAATATCAAATTTAACTAGCACAAAGTATTCTAGTATGTTGTGAGCGTTATAAAACACTCACCTCGAGTTATCAATTTTAAATCAAATAGAACGACGTTCGATTTAACCTAAAATTTTAACTAGCTCCAAACGACTCCAAATAAGTTCCACAGCGTAGTGATCGTCACTACGATCCCATCGCCACTTGTTTCGTCCAATTTCAACCTCGTATGAACGAGTTATGAATTTTATAAGAAATTGAGATTTAAATTTAATAATTAACAATACTAATTACATCTAATCTCCTTAATTTCCTCCGAACTATGACTCTCCCCTAATCACCCTTCTTCACGCTTCTACCTGCCTGGACGATAGCCATGGCAGATCCTTCCTTCACCTCTTCCTTTCTCATCCTTGCATGAGAGCTCACGAAACCAGCATCGACGAGTTTCTCTTCATGAAGGCAACTCGTTTCCACCAAAAAAAAAAAAGCTTGGTCCCTCTCTACCCATCGCGACTTTCGACTGCTACAGGAACCGCCTCCCCCTACCATTGACTGCGACCTCTCATGCTCGACGCCAAGGTGCTGCGCACCACTACGAACTCGATTCCAACCCCCACTCTCCTCATCAACCTCAAAACCGAAATAAATTTGCAACCCTAGTTTTAAACCACACGACTACTTCTGCCGAACTTCAAAGACGATGCCGCACCCTCCAGGAAGCAATATATATGCACAGCATATTGAACGAGAATTTAAAAGTTGGTCAGACGCATTTTTTGGGATTAAAAATCGTGATGAAGTTTTTTTTTCCTTAAGCTTTTATTTTTTCTCTGCTGCGTTTAAAACAAAGGGGAGGGAACGTGTTTTAAACGGCCAGGGCTGGTTCAAATCATAGACTAGGGTGGCTGAGATGAAAGGATAGACAGTTGAAAAGAAAAGTTGACCTGACTGTTAGCACCAAAATTGGCCACTAACACCCTTGAGAAAAATTGTATAGAGAGATTAATGAAGATAGTAAATTAAAACAGAAGATAGTATGTAAATTTAAACGCAGAGAACAAAAACACCAAATTTATAGTGGTTCGGCGTAACTGCCTACGTCCACTTTGAAGTTGATTTCTATTGCTTTCCTTGATAGTTGATTACAGATACAATCGTTTCCGATTACTTGAATACAATTGCAAAGTAAAAGATTAAGTCTTGAGCGAGTGTTGAATGCGGCAGAGTTTCTCCAGTGTTCTCGAAAAAACCGACCCCTTTCACTGTGCCCCTACCTCTCTATTTATAGACGAAGGTGGGTTGGACTTCCATGGTGGGCCTGATAGCTGAATACCTCGGCCCAAATGGAGTGAGCTCTGCATGCCGACCCATAAACGCTGAACGGCCAAATGCCGAACCGTAGTCTTCATGCCGAACGATGTGAGGTATTGAGTTGAAAGAGTAGGCCGAACGGTAAAATGCCGAGTCAAGGCATTTGTGCCGAACAATGTTCCCGTACCGAACGAAATTGAAATGCCGAACGTTCATGGATGTCGAACACCTCGTATGTCGAACGTCCTTGGTATGCCGAACGTTCATGGATGCCGAACGTTCCTAGTATGTCAAACGCTTCTAGATGCCGAGCGCTCTTTCATGCCGAGCATTCCTTTATGCCGAACGTTCTTCTGATGCCGAACGTTTCCAGATGCCGAGCGCTCCTGGATGCCGAGCGGTCCTGGATGCCGAGCGCTCTCAAATACCGAATGTTTCCAAATGCCGAGCGCTCCTGGATGCCGAGCGCTCCTGGATGCTGAGCGCTCTCACATGCCGAATGCCACTGACTGCCGAACACTTCCCAATGCCGAGTACTCACGAATGCCATTTGAACCATTTGCGTCGAGCGTTCAGGATGCCGAACGGTATGTAAATGCCGAACGATCCATAAATTGTCGAGCAGTGTGCTAATGTCGAGTACTTAGTTGCCTGGTCAAATCCCCAGGAAACACTTCCCCCCAAAGTGTATTACGTGACTGAACGTGATGCGCTTTGAATTATGCGTCCTCTCTGCTTCGTTTCGATCCTTGGCTTATTTCTCTCGGTGGTGCTTTCTTGTGAATTCCAAGTGAGGCGATGTGTGATGGACGAAGCGCAAATGCCGAACACAATAGTTGAAGCCGAATGCTCCATGTATGTCGAACGTCTCTGAATGCCGAAGCCGAACGAAGACGCTGTGACCGGTTCCACCGACCATAGCGTCTTAGACTTCCCTTCTTCTTCGATAAAAGTCAGTATCTTCCACCTTCTTCTCTTTTCACTTTTTTACCTCCGCCACCATGTACTTGCAAACCTCGCCTATTAACAGCCTTCAAAGATTTAACAGTCCTTCCCAATTCATTCGGCATTCTCCCCAGTCTCGATCTACTAACTAGGTATCGATTCCCCTATTTATATCCTTTCCCTGATTAAAAAGTTTTAATAAGAGGCCCAAGTTCGTAATTAGAACATTAGAACCGAAGTCGCTAGGTGTGGCATGGGTGAAAGAGTCGAACTGTGATTAGGATGTCTTCTGGGGCTAGACGATGTGGAAGAAAATGTTCGAAGATGAGCGCACGAGGGAGATGTTGAGAGATGTATCGTGGTTCGGCATGGTTCTCTCGTGTCGAACGAGATTGGAGGGAAAGAATAGGGTAGGAGCAGGAATTGGCTAGGATGCCGAACAACATAGTCTGGTATGACTCGCCGAATGATCCGTCCTTGTCGTTTGGCGTGGATGGAGGATGAGAGGAAAAATGAAACCGTTGTTAAGGAAGGAATGCCGAGCGTTGGGGTTTGGCGTAAATCTGGTTCGACATGATTCACTGCATGTCGAGCTGTGGAATGGAAGGATAGGAAGGGAGTGCGAATTAGGTAGGATGCCGAACGAAAGTTTGTCCGACCAATATTCAAGCCGAGCGATAGCTAGGCCGAACGATAGTTTGGTCGGTCGATACGTAGGCCGACCAGTAGTTAGGCCAAACGACAATTTGGCCGAGGAATATTCGGGCCAAACGATAGCAAGGCCGGTCGATATGAACGCCGAACCATATTTAGGCCGGACAATAATTAGGCCGACCAATTATGGATGCCCAACCATACTTTAGCCGAACGGTATTTAGGTCGAACACTTATTCACCCTGCATAATCATATAACAAAACAAGGACAAGGACCCTAGCATACTAGCATATCGAACTAATCCGGACTGATCACTTCCTAGTTTCAATAACCACAAGTCTGAATTTAAATCGATCAGAACAGATAAAAGCTTTTAACACGTAGTGCCAATGTACGAGTCCAAAATTGAAAACATTGTTAGGCTGGCTTTCGGAGACGGTCAGCGATGACGGTCTTCGAGAATGGCAATCCAAAGTTCAACTTTATACCATCAACTATGTGACCTATAATTTCTCAGCGTTTATATTTACTAGTCCACACACCGCCCGGCGGGGAGGGGGGGGGATTTATGTTTTTAAGTCTAACACCGATTATTTTTCGAGTATAGTTCAAACAGGTGCTCTGCCAAATTCAATATTTATAGGAAATTTCTAGGAGATCTAGTTCCGCCATGATTTCAGATAGACCAGGACCGTCCTCCCGACAAGAAGTCGCAGATATTTCAAATCCATCAACCTCCCCTGCACATAATTTAGCTCCCGACGCTTTGGAGGCAGCAATTCTCTTGGATAACCCTATTGATTCACAGGCTTCGAAGGTCAATGAAGTTGCGCTCCGGTGAATATGCTCAATCCATGAAATCCCTTTCGACGACGTGCTAGTTCCCTCGGGGCACGATCGTCCACACTTTCCCCCAGTTGGATACACGGCGTGTAATAAATTCATGTGCTGGGTTGGTAGCGTGCCACCGTTTAATTTATTTCTTCGGGATGTACTGCAATACATTGACATTGCCCGTCGCAACTGCATCCAAATGGCCACGCATTTATCTACGGTACCTACATCCTCTTCATGACCGTTCTCTCTAGGCCCCCAACTTCGGGCGACATCAGATATAAATATATATGCTTAAGAAGCGGAGAGATAGCCCATTTTTCGTGTTCCTCGAGCCGCACCACAAATGCCAGATTTTAACCGGGGCATGGAGCAAATTTGCCATGTACAAACAAGAATGGTTCTATGTGCGTTGCCCTCCTGATTTCGCGAGGAGATGGGTTGAAGGAAGTAAGTCTTCTCTCTGGATCGATGTTCGTGCTTGGTCGGGGATATGGCTTTTCCAACTCTTGTTTCATCTTTTCAGGTATCAACTCGCGTCCTGATGGTCGTGGATACTCTGAGGCCGTCGAGGCTATTCGACCCTTCCCATAGAGAAACGGGACATCCGGATTCTCATTTCGAATGAGACACTTTCGAGGTTTGGGCTGTTGGCAGAAGGTCGTCAGATAAGCCTTCCTCAAGGCGTCGCCGTACCCAGGCCCACCTTTGGAAAAGGGAAGAAATTAGCTGAGTCATCAGTACGTCATACTCCTGACGCACCAGAAGAGGAGGAAATTAAGCGGGATGAAACACCCGAAGCACAAGATGAGAACTTGGGTCCCACTCAGGATCCGACAGTCGAAGTGCACGATATCGAAACGTCATCTTCCCCTTCGAAGAGGAAAAAGAGATTGACATACAAGATTAGGAAGGAGAAGGTTGGCGGAACTTCAAAAGTTACGCTCATTCCAACGGAGAAAGAGGCATCTTCACAGCATGTAGAAAGTTCTTTAAAGGGCCTATCAAACCTCTCCATTCCCGATGACCTGCTCAATTATGACTTCGACGACCCGGAAGCATTTCAAACTTCACTCGCCCGTCAGAGCCGATGCGGGCACTCTAGCCTAAAGTCAGGGAGAAAAAACTCCCATTAGTAAAGCAACTGGTCCATCGGGGGGAAACACTAGGACATGCACAAACACTTGCACTTCAATTTGCACTTAGATTTTCGTCGTCATGTTACTCTTTGCTAATTCGTTGTTATTTAAATCCTGTGCAGGTGACATGGGGCATTCACACGGATTCGATCGCCTTCGTGATTCGTCTATCTTTTATCAACCCGGACGGGACTCAGGTTCCGGAAGACGTCGGGACAAAGATGGTGACGGTGACAGAGATTATCATTCCCGGGACTCATCATCTCGGAAGAAAATTTACCATCAGCCAAAATACCACCAGGAAACCTCTTCTCACCCGGAGCAAAGCAAAGATAAGCGCGGCCATAAGGGGTCGCAATCTGATGTCCACCGGGACCAACACTCCGATTCCTCTTCCGCTCGACAGTACAGAGATCCTCACAGGAGAGCCGAACTTTCAAAGCCGTCTCCTCCTGCTTCTACAACAGATCCAACCGTATCGGAAAGGCTGGCCGAGCTTGAAGATAAATTTCCAAAAATCTGCTTTGATGGCTCGAAATTCCTCCCGGCGATTCATCCTATTCCGGACATGTCAAGCAGAGCGCCATTGGCTGTACCAACGACGTCTATGTCCAACATGACGCGTTGGTTCATTTGGCTGAAAAACTTTCTAAAGTCTCCATGGAGCGCCAACACGAGATCGACCGCTTGAAGCTTAAGGCTATCCACGACAAAGATATCATTAAAGCTCAGGACGAAGAGATTGTGACTTATAGATCTCAGCTTGAGGCCGCCCGGCAGAGCACTCAAGACATTGCCGAAGCCGTGACTCGTCTGGAATCGACACATAAAAAAGAGATCGACGAGGCAGTACAACGCTGTGGGGCCCTAGCACTAGAGAAGGACTCGGTCCAAAACGAGAGGGACGCATTTGGCCTCCGAGTCAAGGAACTTGAGGAGCAGCTCCGCAAAGAGAAAGAAGAGAAAACGGTTGCCCAAGAAGAGTCATAACGATACTGTGACAAAATCGTTGCTACTCGACTCTTAAAAGAAAAACTTGAGGCGGAGCTTTTCAAAGTTGAGGCGATAAAGAGTGAAGCCCGTGAAGTGGGCAAGAAGATAGCGTCTGCGGACATCGACTCCCGTCTTGAGGCGGCTAGAGAAGAAGGTAGGGAAGAGGTCAAAAGCATGTTTGACCCGCTAATCGCTGAATTCAATGCCCGCGTCCTCATGCATCGAGACTTGACTTTTTTGGGCAATGGCTATTTTGAATCTTTAGCCGAGGCATGGGAGGCCTTGATAGAAATAAGGAAGGCCGAGCACGGTATCGAAGAGATTGATGAGGGGGCCTTGATAAAGGAATTTCTAAAGAGAAATGAGCCTTCGGACTTGTTAGCAGCTAAAGGTATTTATTGCAAAGGCTCCCCCTCAAAGAAAGGGAAAGAAGTTATTACCAGTCCATCCAAGGTCGTGCCTCCAGCTCATATGCCTACTCAATCGGCCGGTCGGCCGATACTCGATCCATTTGAGCACCATATCGGTTATATTCCGAAGGACCGCGGCCTTGGTGTCCATATTTTGTCTCCCATTCCGGAGGATGAGACCCCCTTGACCGCTGAGAGCCTGCCGGAACCTGGTAGATAACCCTTCACTTTAAGATTTCACAAATCGTCACTCTTTATGAAGGACTATTGTATTCTAATGCTTATTTTTCATGATTTTGCGCAGGCCGTTCTGATTCCGGGCCCACTCCGAGGAGCGATGTTGCCAAGGAGGTGGAGAAAAAGATAAGTGAGGCCACTCTTGCAGGAGAGGCTCCCGTGCCAGATGCTCAGGTGATTGGGGCGTTGGATGAGGACAAATCTGAGACTTCTTCTTTCATCGATGGGAGTTATGAAGTAGAAATTACAGGCGCCTTCATACACACATCTGAGTTGAGTATAAAGGAGCAGCTCGAGAAAGATAAGGAGGAGACAGTCACAATCAAAGTCGAGCCTCGAGTTGTGGACCTGGACGATCCTTTGAACAAGCCGTTGAAGGTCATCCTTCCTGGCGGGTCCAAGGCCATGGAGGTTCCCCATACTTCTTCAGTTGCTACCCCTCCATCAAAGAATGGTACCAAGGGTAAACGCAGAGGAGAGGAGCCGTCTGAGAAGACAACGGAGGTGAAGAAGTCGAAGAAGCACAAGAAGTAATCATTACTCTCGTTCAACGAGAGTTATTTCACGTCGTGTAATTATTTTCATCTACTTCCGTAGTTCTTGTAAATAGATTGTCGACTCCGAACTTTGGGGGGTTTGTAGTAGAAACTTATTTTTAAATAAAGTTTAGTTCCTTTTTCTGTCTTACAAAAGATTCTTATCGTTCGTTTTTTCTTTGTGATTGTGATCTAAATCCAAGCTGTTGTGAGTAACATAGACTTCTCGGGTTATCTTCGTATAGCTCGGAAATTCTTTGGGAGTTGTTCATTTTTCATCCCAGGCTTCAAGCACTTAGAATATTTTTTAGACTACATCGGGGACCTGATAACTTCAAGTCATTAGTGTCCTAGCTCATCCTCGTGGAACTTAGGGATTCGAATTACTTATGTTCGAACCCGCATTCAGGGGACTTAGAGTATTACAGTCCGCACTAAGGGGACTAGGAGTATCCCAATCCGCACTCTGGGGGCTTGGAGGTTTGAATCGTTTATACTCGAGTCCACGCTTTGGGGACTTAGAGTACTCCAGTCCACACTCCGGAGAATTGGAGATTTTGAGTCGATTATACTCGAGTCCGCACTCTGGGGACTTAGAGTACTCCAGTCCGTACTCCGTGGACTTGGAGGTTTTGAGTCATTTATACTCGAGTCCATGCTCTGGGGACTTAGAGTACTCCAGTCCGCACTCTGCGTACTTGGAGATTTTGAGTCTTTTATACTCGAGTCCGCACTCTGGAGACTTAGAGTACTCCAGCCCGCACTCCGGGGACTTGGAGGTTTTGAGTCATTTATACTCGAGCCCGCACTCTGGGGACTTAGAGTACTCCAGTCCGCACTCCGGGGACTTGGAGATTTTGAGTCGTTTATACTCGAATCTGCACTCTGAAGACATAGAGTACTCCAGTCCGCACTCCGAGGACTTGGAGGTTTTGAGTCGTTTATACTCGAGTATGCACTCTGGGGACTTAGAGTACTCCAGTCCGCACTCCCGGGACTTGGAGGTTTTGAGTCGTTTATACTCGAGTCCGCACTCTGGGGACTTATAGTACTCCAGTCTGCACTCTACGGACTTGGAGATTTTGAGTCGTTTATACTCGAGTCTGCACTCTGGGGACTTAGAGTACTCCCGTCTGCACTCCGTGGACTTGGAGATTTTAAGTCATTTATACTCGAGTCCGCGCTCCGGGGACTTAGAGTACTCCAGTCCGCACTCCGAGGACTTGGAGGTTTTGAGTCGCTGCACGTGTTCGTACGTCGGCCGGAATAGTATAGTTTCATTTGCGTGTCATAGGATCATCATAAGCAGAAACACTAGTGATTCATGGAAAAGATGGCTTCAAGCCTTTATTAATGAAAGCAAGCTAAATTGTCTGAATACATGCCAAGAACTAGAAATAAAAGCGTACTGGAAATAAGTGCAACTAATACATGAAAGAAATAGACTAAGTATAATAATGCCGCTAGTGCTCGCTATTCCATGCTCGGGGGAGTATCGCACCATCAATGGTCGCTAGCTTGAAAGTTCATTCTCCAAGCTTCCGTTCTATGATGTATGGACCTTCCCATGCGGGATCCATATGAGATGGGATCAGAAAAACTCGTTTCAAAACGAGGTCTCCCACACCAAAAATTCTCGGTCGGACCTTTTCGTTATAATATTTAACGACTCTATGTCTGTATGCGGCCGCTCTCAAATTGGCTTCTTCGCGTTTTTCATCAATGAAGTCCAACGATTCCAATAAAGATTCTGGTTTGACTCGGGGTCGTAATAAGTTACTCGATGTGATGGAACTTCAAGTTCCACGGGTATGGCAGCTTCCGTGCCATATGCCAATGCGAATGGAGTGTGGTCAGTCGCGGTCTTGTGGGTGGTCCTGTAGGCCCAAAGCGCCGTTGGAAGTTCATCCACCCACTTTCCTCTAGCCTTTTCCAAACGCTTTTTCAATATGGACTTGATTATCTTGTTTACGGCTTCCACTTGTCCGTTGGCTTTCGGGTGAGCAACCGCTGCAAACTTCTTCTCAATGCCATATTTCTGACAAAATTCTTTGAACTCCTTGCTTTCGAATTGAGTTCCATTGTTTGTAATGATGGTCCGTGGAAGGCCAAAACGGCATATGATATTTCGTACGATGAAATTAATAACCTTCTTGGTGGTTATTATGGCCAGAGGCTCTGCTTCTGCCCATTTGGTAAAGTAGTCGACCGCAACTATTGCATATTTCGCTCCACCTTTGGCTATGGGTAAAGAACCAACTAGGTCGATCTCCCACATTGCAAATGGCCAGGGACTAACCATTTGCGTGAGTCCTGTCGACGGAGCTCTCGGGATTTTTGCATATATTTGGCATTTATCGCATCTTCTCGCATAGTCTGCAGCATCCCGATTCACAGTTGGCCAATAGTATCCATAACGGAGGATTTTCTTTCATAATGTCTGCCCCCTAGTATGGTCACCGCACTCTCCCTTATGGACTTCCTTTAATACTCGTTTTATCTCATCGTAGGCCACGCACCGGAGTAAGGGGGTCGAGAATCCCCTTCGGTACAACACCCCATCATGTATCATATATCGTGAAGCCTTAAGAAGGACTTGTCGTCTTTCGCCTCTTTCTTCGGGTAAGATCTCGAATAGCAAGTACTGCTTGATTGGGGTCATCCATGATTCCTTCTCGATTTCTGTTTCTAACACGAAATCTACCTCCATCATATTTATACTCGGAACATGTAAGGTTTCGACAGGAAACAATCCCATTTGTTGCGCATCACCAGTGCTTGCGAATTTTGCCAATGAATCGGCAGCTCTGTTTTGCTCACGCGGGACATGTGAAATATCATAATACTCGAGATTCGCTAGCAGCTCCTGAACTCGGACCATATATAGGGCAAGTCTCTACCCCCTTACTTGATAGTCTCCTCGCACTTGGTACACCACCAGCTGCGATTCGTTAAAAATTTCAACCGATTTTACTCCCAGTTCTTTGGTAAGTCTTAAGCCGGCAATCAACGCTTCATATTCGGCTTCGTTATTCGTTGCTGTGAATTCGTGCTTCAAAGCGTAGTAAACTGATCGGTTCTCAGGAGTTGCAAGAACTATGCCAACCCCCAAACAACGGTCGTTAGATGTCCCATCGGTGTACATCTTCCATCGAACGGGAGGTATGACATTATGGTTGTTTGATTCTTCTGTCGTAGTAAATTCAGCAATGAAGTCAGCTAGTGCTTGTCCTTGTATGGCCCTTCGCGGCAGGTAGGTGATGTCGGACTGACTTAACTCAATATTCCATTTTAACATCCTTCCGGAAGTTTCCGATCGTTGGATAATGCCGCAAAGGTTAATCAGTGTGGACACTGAATGAGTGTGCCTGAAAATACGGGCGAAGCTTGCGTGACGCAATCACCAAGCAATAGGCTAATTTTTCAATCTTTGGATAATTTCTTTCTGCCCCCGTCAAGCGTTCACTAACATAGTAAACTGGCTTTTGAACCCGGTCTTCTTCGCGAACCAAGGCTGTACTAATAGTGTGCTGAGATACAGCCAAGTATATGTACAACATTTCGTGATATATTAGTTCCGACAATACCGGGGGACCTTCTAAGTGCCTTACAAGAGCTCGGAATGCTTCCTCACAGTCGGACGTCCATTCGAAATTCCTTTTTCCTTTCTTTATGAGATCGAAGAAAGGAATACACTTGTCTGTGGCCCTGGATATGAATCGGCTCAGCGCGGCCACATTTCCATTCAAGCTTTGCACCTGTTTTATAGTTCTGGGCACTTGTATATCTTGGATAGCCTGAATCTTCTCCGGGTTAGCCTCGATTCCCCGTGCATTCACAATGAAACCCAGAAACTTTCCTGACGCTACACCGAATGAACTCTTCAAAGGATTGATCTTCATTCCATAATGCCTGAATATGTCAAAAATCTCCGCTAAGTCTCGGATGTGGTCTTTTGACTGTCGTGACTTCACGAGCATGTCATCTACATAGACTTCCATTGTTCTACCAATCTGATCTTTGAACATCCGATTCACCAGACGCCGATAAGTTGCTCCCGCGTTCTTCAATCCAAAGGGCATCACTACATAGCAATACAACCCAACGTTTGTGACAAAACTGGTGTGTTCTTGGTCCGGGAGGTGCATCGGGATTTGATTATATCCAGAGTATGCATCCATAAATGATATTAACTCATGTCCGACGGTTGAATCGACTAGCTGGTCAATCCTAGGCAATGGGAAACTATTCTTCGGGCATGCTTTGTTTAAATCAGAGCAAATAACACAAGTTCCCCATTTTTCATTCGCTTTCTTCACTGGCACCGGGTTAGATACCCACTCAGGATAGAGGGCGTCGCGAACGAACCCATTGGCTTTGAGTTTGTCCACCTCTTTGAGAGCCGCAGACCTCTCCGGGTCCATACCTCTCCTTTTCTGCTTTACGGGAACGTACTTTTGGTCTATGTTCGACATATGACTCGCAACTGTTGGAGAAATCCCGCACATATCAGAGTGTGTTCAAGCGAAAACATCAAGATTCGCTCGAAGGAAGTCAGTGAGGTTCTCGGCCACCACGGGGTTGAGTTGTGATCCAATTTTAAGAATTCGTGATGGGTCATCCCGACTGATTGGGATGTCAATTGTTAGTTCAGCCAGTACTGCATTTGTTTCCCTGGGTCCCCCATCATCATCTCTCGGATCTATGTCTCTGTAGATCCGAATGTTTCCCGAACCAAGGCTCGGGCGCTACTTGTCAATCATCAGAATTTTAGATGCAGACGGAGCTGTCCGCAACCTTTCCTTTCTCTCTACGCCGAGCATCTCTCAGCTCAGCCACATAGCATGCACGACCGGTCGTCTGATCGCCGTGTACCACTCCAACACCTCCGTCTGTTGGAAATTTTAACGTCAAACACCAAGGGGCCAATGCTGCCCTAAATTCCGCCAGGGCTGGACATCCTAGAAATACGTTATATGGAGAGTCAACATCCAACACTATGAACGGTAGGATTCACACCCTCCTACGCTCACCTTATCCCAGTTCAACTGGTAACTGCACATATCTCACTGCATCCGTTATTGCGCCGTTAAAGCCATGGATTCTGGATTTAGATGGTTTCAAATCCTTAGTCTCCAGCTTCATTTGGTCGTATGCCTTCTTGAAGATGATGTTAACGGAACTTCCGCAATCAATTAGAATTCTCTTCACAAATGCTGGCCCGATTTTCGCAGATATGACCATCAGGTCGATGGTAGGAGCATCCACCTTATCCGCATCTCTGCTCCTGAATACAATATCATCATCCATCGTGCGCTGCTGCTTTTGCAGGAGTCCCATCCTCCACATTCGAACAACACTCATACTCCACATGTCTTAAAGAGTTAGCATATCGCTCAATCTTTTGCCAATTCTTATCCGCAGGATGAGGTCCGCCAGCAATCGTGTTGATAACCAATCTACCCACAGTTCGAGCAGGTTGTTCTGGTTGGTGTGGAGCTGGCCCGCGTCCGGGGTCTGATGTCTCTTATCCGTCTTGTGGGTCTTTGACAAACTCCTGCAGCTTCTTCTGTCTAATCAACTTTTCTATAGCGTCATGGAGGTGTCTGCACTCCTTTGTGTTTGCCCATAAGACTCGTGAACGTGGCAATACTTCCCGGTTCTCTTCTATTCCTCCATTGATTCCTTTAGGCGTGGTTTTCTATATTGAAAAGTGTTGCAAGTTGACAAATAGATGTTCTCAAGAGATGCGTTGAGCGGGGTGTATTCATTGTAGGTCGGGATCCTTGACTTTCATTTCCCCGTCTCTCTTTTCTTTCCGGTATTTCCACCTCCGGATCCTTTAGACTGCCCAGGCTTGTTTTGGGCGTTGACTTGAGCTTTTCCCGAATAATCGCCGGTTTGCTTCATGGCGACGTTTCTTTTCACAGTCTCCTGAGCAGGCCCTGGTGCCTTGTCTCGTCTTGTCCATCGAGCTTCCTCCCTTCTTATGAACTGATGAGCTTTTGAATAAAAGCGCTCCATCATGGCTGGGGGCTTTCCCGCCAACCAATCTCCAAATTCAGAGTCTGGATCCGCTCCACGCATCACCGCCATCAAAATCGCGTGGTCATTTGGATTTCTCACTTCGGTAGCAGCAACATGAAATCTCTGCAAGTATGCTTTCAATGACTCTCCCGAAGCTTGGATTACGCTTGATAAGGACATCACATCCTTTGGACGAGTGGTGTGTATCCTGAATTGTTCTATGAACTTCATTGCCAATTCGTCAAAACTGGATAGACATCGTGGGGGAAGTCGAGTAAACCACATGGTGGCGATTCCGGACAGAGTGATTAGAAAGCACCTACACTTGGTTGCATCATTAGCTCTTGCAGAATCCATCATCCATCCGTACCTCATCACATGCTGCCTGGGATCAGTCTTCCCTTCGTAGGCTGGGATAGTCGGCATATTGAACTTCTTAGGGTACTCAGCCTGCAGGATACCATCCGTAAAAGGGGTATGGCTTCTGGACACTCCCCAATCTTCATTGGTCAAGCCTTGGTTCTCTCTCATCAACTGCCTGACCATAGCTGTTAAGTCCGGAGTTTGTATGGAGGATGGAAGGTTGGGTTCCGTTCCACGGGACCGTGCGGGTTGATGTCCCACCTGATTTGGGTCTTGGAGATTCGGGTGTCCAGTCTCTTCACGGGCTTGATTCTTAGTTAATCGATCTGTAGCACCTGCCTGTGCACCTTCATCCTTACGGCGTCTACGCTTAGGAGGTTCGTCAGCTGAGGTTGAACTATCAGATTCAAAATAAGGGGCAGGGTTACCTCCGGCATTCTGGCGCTGCTGTTGAGTGAGCTGAGTCATGAGGTTAGTGTTGGCTTGAATCTGCTCAGCAAGTTGCCTTCTATTTTCCTTAAGTTCCCTCATCAAGTCATTGAACTCTGCTCGGGAAACAACTTCCGCTTGGTTTTGGGTGGAGGGCCCTGCACCTTGAGTTGCTTGCTGATTTCTAGGTCCAACTTGTTGCACGCTAGCAGTTTCGTGGACATCTGCGTTGTGAGAGGCCGATCTAGTTCGTGGTCTCTGCATGGTAGAGTTGTTGGTTGTAACTCTGAATAGAATCAACAGATGCCTTGTGAATGATCTTGGATCTCCTCTGAGGGATTTATGTAATCCAGTAGCTACAAAGCAGATCCTAACAGCCTGAGAATTTGATTCTCAGTGAAAGCACCAAAATGTTAGCACCAAAATTGGCCACTAACACCCTTGAGAAAGATTGTGTAGAGAGATTAATGAAGATAGTAAATTAAAACAGTATGTAAATTTAAATGCAGAGAACAAAAACACCAAATTTATAGTGGTTCGGCGTAACTGCCTACGTCCACTTTGAAGTTGATTTCTATTGCTTTCCTTGATAGTTGATTATAGATACAATCCGTTTTCAATTACTTGAATACAATTGCAAAGTAAAAGATTAAGTCTTGAGCGAGTGTTGAATGCGGCAGAGTTTCCCCAGTGTTCTCGAAAAAACCGATCCCTTTCACTGTGTCTGTGCCTCTCTATTTATAGACGAAGGTGGGTTGGACTTCCCTGGTGGGCCTAATAGCTGAATACCTCGGCCCAAATGGAGTGAGCTCTGCATGCCGACCCATATACGTCAAACGGCCAAATGCCGAACCGTAGTCTTCATGCCGAACGATGTGAGGTCCTTGGTATGTCGAACGTTCATGGATGCCGAACGTTCCTGGTATGCTGAATGCTTCTAGATGCCGAGCGCTCTTTCATGCCGAGCGTTCCTTTATGCAGAGCGTTCTTCTGATGCCGAACGTTTTCAGATGCCGAGCACTCCCAAATGCCGAATGTTTCCAGACGCATAGCGCTCCTGGATGCCGAGCGGTCCTGGATGCCGAGCGCTCCCAAATGCTGAATGCCACTGACTGCCGAACACTTCCCAATGCCGAGTACCCACGAATTCCATTCGAACCATTTGCGCCGAGCGTTCAAGATGTCGAACGGTATGTAAATGCCGAACGATCCATAAATTGCCAAGCAGTGTGCTAATGCCAAATATTTAGTTGCCTGGTCAAATCCCCAGGAAACACTGTCTATATATTAATTAATTTCAAAATGTCTCGGTTTTTGGTAACTCAAAATTTTGAACCCCTATCGAGACGTGTCGCTAGACGTTTATAATATTTTATCCCTATTCCAAACACAATGAACATGTTTTGAGACCCATTTCGATCATATGAGAAAGATAGCTTTTTGAATCGATTTAAAATATTAAATTTTTGATATAAAATTCAACGTGTTTATATCTTGTATGATCAAACAGTATCTCCGAACGCTACGAAATTTGAAATCCGATAATAATACACTATTTCAATGGAACCAGTTTCATCGAAATCCAAGACTGTGTCCCGGAAGGCTATTTTAACGTCTCAGCTATAATATAAAATTTTCAATTTCTAATTATTCGCTTTTAAATCCAATTTTAAATGATAACAATCTTCATTATTGTATAAATAAATTTACATCAACTCCCGGTATCATCTTCAGTTATATTTAACTCGAAATTCAATTATTCAAATAATCACAATATTAGGTATAATCAATTTGGATAATTCAATAAATCACTATCTTTTGAAATATTAGTTAATGAACTTATAAGATTTAATTTAAAAAAAAAATCATATTGTAGAACAACTATTTCCATTTTACAGTTATTCAATTATCCAATAAAATTCTCAATATTGAATTTAAACAATTTAATTGTCCACTATTCAAACAAATTTCAATATTGGATTGTAAATGAGTTTCCGTTATCAATCAATTGCTTTATTTACATCTAATAAATTCAAAATTATTATCTAATCCAACCATTAACCATAAACTCATTAATACACAACATTTCTTTTCTACTCGTTATTACTTAAATTTCCGAAATTTGTTTATCCAGAATTTTATTTCAGTTCATATCCACTAACTCGCATTTAAAATCATTAGATTTGTATTTTTAACCATCTTTATTTAATAATTACACTAAATTTAATAATTTAAAATAGCTAAAAATACGAGTCGTTCGGCACAGATGCATCGCTCGGCATCTCCCCTCGTTTGGGCACAAGAGCCTCGCTCGGCATCTCCCCTCGTTCGCACAAGAGCCTCGCTCGGCCCAAGTGTCGTTCAGCCAGATCATGTCGCTCGGCATTTATCTCTCACTCGCCATTAAAGGCCTCGCTCGGCATAAGGCATGCCGCTCAGCATAAATACCTCGCTCGGCAACTGCCGTTAGGTATCCATGGCTCGGTGCATACTAAAGGAGTTAACAAGTTGTCAAGCCAACAACAAATCAAGGGCGTTCGGCAGAACTTTACCTCGAGTCACTTGATGATCACTGCAGACAGTTCTCGACTGGCATCACTCGCTCGGCAACTGTCGTTCGACATCCCTCGCTCGGTGTGCAGAAGCTACTTACTACGGGCCGAAGTATCTTGTTCCTGCGTCCGCGCAGGAAGTCCAGTCTATTTCCGCCTATAAATAGAAAGGCAGGGACACAGTGAAATGTACCTTTTTTTCGAGAATACTGGAAAGACTCTGCCGCGTTCAAGACTCATTCTTTTCAATTAGTACTTGTATTCAAGTCATTATTGTACGAATTATATCTGTATTCAATCATTTGTGAAAGCAATAAAGATCAAAATTCAAAATGGACGTAGGCAATTACGCCAAACCACTATAAATTCGATGTTCTTGTTTTTACAGTTAATTTAGCAAATAGTCATCTGTTTTAATTTATTTTCTTCATTAATCTCTCTACATAATCTTTCTCAAGTGTGTTTTGTTTAGTTTCTTTTCAGTTATAAATCCAATTCTGGTGCTAACATTTATTTTGTTTAGTTTCTTTTCAGTTAAATCAATATATGTTATCTGCTCGGATCTAGAATTTCATGATTATTTAATAATTATCGATAGAAAAGCATATTGAAATTCTACCATCCACAACAGACAGAAACATTGTCAGTTTATACGTTAATTGTCTACCTTTTAAAAAACAAACATCCAAGCTATTTACTCGTAGTAAGGATCCGCATTATTAATTACCAGCTCTTCGGTCCCAGCTTGGAAGATTGAAAGTTGCACTAAAATAACAAGAGGAATAACAAGACATGGTTCCTTCCGATGATCGCAAGTTTATAATTTACAAAGAACGCATACATATACATAGACCCAAAATAATTAACTTCCTGGTACCACCGCAGCATATACTTTGCTGGCAAGCAAAAGTTAATAAATCAGGAAGCAGAATACAACAAATCGGTAAGTCAAGGGGATACACCGAATGCAATAAAGAAGCCCATACTTGTTATACATCAAACTAAGAAACAAATTACCCTAACCTTATGATTTTAAGCCTGACGTCCATGGCTAAAGCCGCATTACAGTAAAGAAAAAGAAAAAGAAAAGCTCAAACTAAACATCACACTATTAACTCTCTCTTTTTTAATGTCGTGGAATTTCATGCGTGATAAATAATTACAAATTCAGCAAAGCGTCTTCAAAATATATCAGGATAGAATCGACCAGGAATAGAGCTAGTTTCATATGCCCTTTGTAGATGAAGCTGCAACGAGTAGTTGCTCATCTGCAAAAGAGCAGTGAATCATTTTATGTTACCATAACTCCTCTTACAAATGCATAATAATTTCTACAACCACACCACATCAGAGATGTACTGGCTCGTCACCAATATATTGGCTATTATTTCAGGTAATGCATTCCGTATAACAAAAAACGAACGAAAAACGGCATGACGAATGAAACTAGATGACAATGGTTTAATTGATAAGCTTCGCAAGGTTAGCATGTCCAATTACAATAAGAACAGAAAAGAAAATTATGAACTACACAGAATCTGGGTAAATGACGGACGTAAAAACAGCCTTAGTTAGAAACCATAAACTACATAGTAATTAGTAAGCTGTCCAAACAAAAAGCTAACGAGCATGAAATATTGGGCAGGGGAGAAGTTTAATGCATTAAAAGTAAATATGGTAAGAGTTCAAAGTTGCATTAGAACCTCTAATTTCCGAATTTGATCTTGGTATTGTCCTAACATAAGCTTCAGTTGTTGAACTTCTGTGAGTTTCTCTTGATATTCCAAATTCTTTTGATGTTGAAGTGCAAACGCTTTCTTCAATATCTGGTTGTCTCGCAACAGGCATTGCAACTGTTCTTTAAGAGAAGCAATCTCCTGCTGGAATATTTTGTGAACATTATTTATTATTTCCTTGTTATTATTTCATTTTTTCTGTTTCACTGTAACCACAAAAATCAAATTCAAACAAAATACCTCCTTTGGTGCAGTGGAGTTATCAACAACTCTTCTTCCAAATGCATCCAAGAACTTTATGGTTCGATTTCGAGCATCTTCCATATTTGATGCATTCGCCATTTCATGTACAAAAATATCTACCCACGAAGAATCGGGTATCGAAAATTTGTTGTCGTGTTCTTCAAAATCATGTTCAGACGTTTGAGCATTTATGTTACCTGTGATTGGTATGGACAAGGTTAGAAGATTTCTTCTGTTTGTAAAATAAAGTGTGAAGCTTAAAAGGCTACTAACCATTTAAGGCAGTGGTATCTGATGCCGCTGATTCATTTCTGGCAGGATCATCTCCAAGGTGAATAGAATGAAGACTCTTAATGGCATCATCAATGTTATGTTCATGAGTTCTCAAAACCGTTTCAATTATCTGAGAAATAATTTAATGAATCGACGTTCAATAAGCAAGGGTAACTCCAAAAATATATCTCCAGGTAGCTATACTAATTGGAGTGGTTGAAAAAAATGTTTATATTTTTTTATATGTACGTTGAACGTAAATGAATATAAGTTACACTTCAAGGCATGTCAACTGTTCCCAAGTAGTAAATCTTTCATAATGACTAGATGACATATTTATTAGCCCCACGATTAGCATGTTGTCTAAAATCATCTACTTATAAATTCCATTGGAACTAGTTTAAGATGACTAATTATACGTTCGCTTACAAAAATGAATAATTTAGAAGAATATTCAATCAATTAGAGTGAGTGTGCCTATATATATATATATATATAAAACAGTTACATGCTATGAAAACCTAAAGTGCAATATCAGATAATAAGAAATATATATAGGTGAATACTGAATATTTAATTAATTGAGAAGGCTCACGCATAACAACCAACAAAAATATGAATAAATCAAATGAAACTGAGATATATATTTAATTTCATGCTGCCGAGTCAGAAGATAATAGTATACCCCAACAGAACATTAAATGTCTCTTTCAGTATAATATAGTCACCCAACCGAGCCATATAACACAATATATTGGATACCAAATCTATTATTGGAGAATTTGACACAATATATTGTACGTTCCGAACCATTTGTTGTCTTTAATTTATTGCAATTATTATACCAATCGTTATTCCAGTTTTTAATTGTTCTTCCATATTCCTATGCTCATATACTTAGAAATCACAATATATTCGGTACCTAATCTATTGTTGGAGAATTTGACACATTATATTTGGTGTCAAACACCATTACATGGTACATTCGGAACCATTTGTTATCTTTGATTTATTGTAATTATTATACCAGTTGTTATTCCAGATTTTTATTGTTCTTCCATATTCCTATGCTCATATGCTTAGGAATCACACGCTTTAACCATCTGATAGAGATTATAAAAATTGAAATTAATATTGACTTTTATTTTGTATTTAATTATTAAACCAATTACGGATTAATTTGAACAAAGGTATATATATCCTAGGTTTGGAATTGGATTTAATACGTCATGATTTTTATATTTTGGAAAATTACACTAGTTTCGGCAAAAATCAATATAGACCAATGTGTAATTCATGAGCTGCACATATAATGTTGTGCAAACACGATCATTAAATTAGATATATTTTAAAATAGTTACGTTATGATGATTTTATTGAAAACAAACGAGTTAAATATAAATTTTGATTTTTTTTCCCTTTTTGAGCTATCTAGAGAACCAAATTTCGCTCGTAAACTCTTGGGAAAAATGTATCTACCAAACACATACTTTAAGCACTTATTACAGGATTGTCAGTTTCAGGGTTCAAACTCGTGACATTTGGTCTTGCGGTCTGAACCATCAACCAACCGCACCAACATTTGGCTAAAAAAATTTATTTTTGTTTAAATATAGTATTTTTATTATGTGATTTACATATTTTTATATTTGTACAAAAAAAACAAACTTTGTAAATCTAAATCCACCGATGCATGAACAGAGCTCGGTACACTTGCATATAAAATCAAATTGTCACATATAACATGTTGTATCTTACTATCTGCATAAAAAGGGAGATGTCCAACTATTTAATGTAGATTAAACATCAATCATCAAGGCAATTTGATAAGTTAAATAATATATAATTCATATGATTAGATAGATAATGTACATACGATTAGTTAGATGACACACTACTTGAATTTTACACGTTTCTTAAGAAAGAGATGAACATAAACAAAATTAAAGTGTAATAACAATGAATCGATACATTTTTATGAATTTGAAAACGTAGCAACAAATTTTAAAATATTTTTATGATATAGACACATGATAATTATCAAATTTAAACAAAATACATTTTGAACGCCCAAATCTAAATCTTGTCGAATAAATAATTACTCGAGAATCTAGAATCACCGATGTGATGAAGAGTAGATCTAACAATGAATAAATAAGAATAAAGATAATTATATTAAAAAACACAAATTTGGATCCAACTTTTCCTTTACTTTTGGAATAATTGAGTTACGAGGGAAATTACAAGAGATTTCCATGATGTAAAATTAAAATAGAAGAAATACAAATTCATTTATATAGAAGTATCATTTGGACATGAATATATTTCCTTGAAATCGGGATTTTTCTTGCCTAAATAATATGCATGAATACCTTATTTCTTCAGGAAAAGGATTAAGTTGGAAAGCATTAAATTTCTAAAGGAAATTCAAAATGATCAACGAATGCATTAACTCGCATACCACATTTCAATGTATGGTAATTATGTCTTGATTGATTGATAGATAAATCAATTGTATCCTAATGCACCATTTTATCATAATTTTCTTTCTCTTATTCCCCATCAATCAATTGAATGAATCGATTAATTTACATTACATTATTTTTTCCCTTCTTTCATCATTTTCTTCTCTCCTCGTATCAATCCATTAATTAATTAATTGAATCACTTAATCACCTTTCTTTATGTACTTGGTATTACATATATTTCAATCGTAAATTCAACACTAAGAAAACATGTTACATCCGCACCATCAAGTGTCAGTCCAATATCGGATAATTAAGTTTGAGTAGAGCTCAAACTTCTTTTCACCTTCTCTTCCAAGCATAAAAGATAAACCATGCACAAACATCGTACAAGAATCACCAAACTTTTCGGTCTAACCGATGTAGAAAACCCACCATAGTATAGAATAAACCAAGAACTCAATTGGGAACTGTAGTACCAACATCTCCATCACAATTCAAGCTAGGACATATCTGATATAATACTAATCTCTTAAAGTCTCCCTCCCAAGAGTTCTCTTCAACTTTCCCAAGTTTGCCCCATCAAATTCGCTTTTGAGCTCTACGATACTAAGTGCACATGTCAAATCGCCAACACATGCTCACAGCTAAATCCCCCAAAATCATCAAAACGTCTTAGGTGTCATATGCTCGTCAACCTGCTTTGATTTAGCCTAGATTCCATCTTAAGTTTGAACTATGAACCTCTACGCTACGACTCTCATCATCCATGGTATCATCGACCACATCAATTTCATTATGTATATGAAAAGAAACTGATGACCCACTCTGTTTTCTTTGATAATTTTCTATCCTTGTGTTCTCATCATTTGATGGAAGCCTCACCTTCCATGAAAACTTTACATCGATCCACATGTATGTTGATCACAATACGCTTAGTTGTTAAATACCACAACTTATACTATTTCACTCATTCACTATAGTCTAGCCAATTGTTCTTGCTATATGTATGATCCAACTTATACGCATTCTTGTCAATATAAGTTGGACAACCAAACACTCTAACAAATGAAAAATTCACAAGCTGCTCTTTCCATATCTTCTCAATGATTTTTGTATCTATGATAATAGAAGTGTATGATTGACGAGATAAACTGCCATAACACTGCGTTTGTCCAAAATCTCATCTCCGATTCAACGGTCAACCATAGGCTGCTTGCTAGTTTTCCAACAATGTATGAACCACTCTCAACTACCCAGCAAATCACCATGAGACACTGTCAATAGACATCCGAAAAATCCAAAATTCGTCTGCATCTGTATCAAAAACCAATAAATATCCAACATTTGAAAAAGCGGGTACAAAGACATCCGTATAAAAAAATAATCCATTCGGTTTTTATCAAAATTGTAACTTATTTTATGTGTTTTAATAAAATAAAATATATGTATTTATTTTATTAAGTTGATTATTTACATTATATGCATTTAATGTATATTAACTGCTCAAAACTATTTATTATCGTTATATTTGTTGATTTTGCATACTTTTAGAGCATCTTCGGCGGGACCAATTGCTGGAAAATGAGGAAAACTCTCTTTATTCGATTCCTCATGCTCCAGCAGTGTTGATTTGAACGTGGCAAAAAAGGACAAGTGAGAGTTTCTCCCATTTTATTTTTTGAGCACGAATTCATAAACGGTTTTCTCAAAATCATTTATGCCCTAAACGGTTTTCAAAAAACCGTTAAGAAAAATTGGGTTTCTGAAAACCATATAACTCTACAAACGGTTTTATGTACACTATTTATAGTTTTTTAAAAAAAAAGACAATTCCTCCCACTCGCTGCTAGAAGAGTGGGAGGAACTCACACTTTTTTTCCTTCTCTTCCTCCTAGAAGTTGTCGCCCTCTTGGAGATACTCTAATAATTAATGTGATTGGCAATAAAATCATATTTAACCAAACTTTTCAATTTATGTTTCATGATTTATCGATCGTTGACGGATGAGATAATTATTTGAGATTCGTTCGTACCTGCGGATACGGGTATCCGATATCCGAAAAAGATTTTGGACGTGGATGCGGATGTGGATGTCACCATCCCCATCCGTAAATATCTGTTGACAGACCTACATGAGACATAACCTATGTCAAAATTCTTTCTGACCCACAACTGTGGATTCTTGTGATGTAAATTCACTACTCCTGCCTAATTCAAGAACCTTCAATTGCTTTCTCGATTGTCTCTCTACCAAGATCTTGCACTAACGAAATCGAGATAAGTGTTTCTTCATTGGTCTTCATGAAATAAACCCACACCATCCATAAAAAATAATCCACAAACATAACTTAGTATCTAATTTCGTATAATAAAGGCACCGTGTGGGTCAAATATTTGAATGAACACACTCTAGAAAATCTATCATTGCATCTCTCTCATCAAATGACATTTCTCTGCTTCCTAAGATCACGAACCATACACAAAAGTTCAACCCTGACTATAACACATAATTAATTAAACCTCGTTTTTGTAATATTTCAAGACTCCACCTATCAACATGACCCAATTAAAAACGTCACAACCAAGTAATATCTATTTCAAATCAGAAATAATTATTGACTATCCCTCGACTATCTCTCCATGAAGCAAATTAACATTACATGCTCTAACACCCTTCATCATTATTAATGGATCCTTCGTTACTCCCAATCTTACGCCATCTAACACGCATTTCAACCTTCTCTACTCAATCCTATAGACAACAAAATATTAAGCAAATCTGAAATATGTCTTACATCCATGATAGTCCTAACATAACCATCAAACATCTAAATCCTCACATTCCTTAGGTCAACTATACAACCAACCTTGTCGCTCCCCACAAGATATGCTCCTTCCTCACACTCTATGTATGTAAGAAACAACTCTCATCAAGGGTCATGTGGTATGAAGGACCTGAATCAATGACCCATTTAGTACAATAGAACGAACTAGCACTGGTTGAAAATAGTGATGTATTACTATCACTTCACCATCTGAACTATTCGCAACCACTGTCGGCATTAAAGTTTCTTCATGTCTCTCTTCTTCCTAAGAGCTGAACACTCATACTTATAGTGCCCCTCCTCGTAACAATAATAACAAGCATCCCTTATAGGGCATAGAATTTCTTTTAACATCACTTTTCTATACTATTATCCGCACTCACTACCAGACAACTTACCCTCGACACCTCATGTTTTCCTTAACGTCAAATAGATTTATGGGATCTCTTTAACAAATCATGGAGTTAACAAATACTCCATACTCTGAAGGTCATGAACATAATAAAATTATTGTCTATGAACATAACAAATCATGCAATTAAATTATTTTCACAACAAAAGAAAGAAGAATAAATTCAGAGCTTGTTTGGCAACAACTTATCTTTTTCTACTTAAAATCAATTTTGGATAATTATTTTAAATAGTTTTAAGTGAATGGTAATATGAAAAGGTGGTTGGATGAATAAGTTGAAATGATGATAAAATTTAGTTGTAAAACTTGAAATAAATCATAAACAACTAATTGTTGCTTATGACTTATCAACTTAGTAGCAACTTATTTTATTTCTTATAAGTTGTTGGTACACACAAATAGACCATGTTTGGCAGCCTAACCATTTATTTAAATTCTAGCGATTGATGACTACTTTTTTTATAATAATAGTAATACTTTATTCAAGCAGAGCACTCATTTTAATGTCTCGGTGGTTTGATCCCATGACCTCTAGAACCCAAATTTAGAGTGTCATGTCTGACCATTTGAGCTAGTGGTCATTAATTAATGTTTGACAACTATTTATAAGAAGCTTACAAAAGTGACCAATAAGTAGAAATATGATAAACAACCATCGGTGTTTATTAATTATTATTTGTGAACATATTTCATCACTAGTTCTGACAAATCATTTTACTTATTTTAACTTATAAATCATTGTTTAAAACTATTAGAAGTTGGAGTTTCAAAAAAAGTTGTTGTCAAACAACTCCTAGTATTGAGTAGCTAATGAATTGTTTTAGCTATTTAGTGGATGCCAAACTACTCTTAGACAATGTAAAATTAGAGAACAGCTATATATTGATATAACAAAAGATTAAAGTATCAAATGAAAAATAACAATCAATACCTCCCGATCCACATCAGGAAACATTTGGATAAGAAAAGAGACTTTATCCTCAGATCCGAACCCGAAATCAGAAGAACCGCAACACCTCAGTTTCTTAACGGGGCGAGAGGAAGAAGGGTTCGATCCGAAGGTTTCATCCAACCCAACCCGTTTGCCGCAGATCCCTGCAGACATTTCAGATCTACACTCTTACAACCCCAATGACAAAACCCTAAAGGTTTTGATTGTATGGATTCCAACCCCAGCTAACCAAATTTTAATCTTTCGCTTTTTTCTTTTTTTTCTTCCTCTCTTTTTTCTTCGTGTGTGTTTCTTGTAGCGAGCCAAAATGAAGAAAACGAAGGAGACAAGTTAAAAATGTTACAGGTGTGGGACTCAGCAGACATGTCTTCGCACACTCTTCTTGCACCGAGGAAGCAATTTGGTATCGTGGACTGTTATTATAGGAGGGTGGAGTTTTGCCTGAGTTGGTATTGAAAAGTGTGCGTGCAAGAGCTTCATTATCCTCTACGGTGGGTCCTCCGTTTCTAAATAAAATGGAACGCTTGCATCACTAGCTGCATGGACTTCACGGTTAATGTCTTTGTTCGCAACTCATCTTTTCCATTTGCATTCCAGGAATTGCAAACCATTGACGAATAGAGAAAGATGATTATGGTATATTTTCGATTTTGTTTTAAATTTACATTTTTCTTTAATCTAATTCTTGTTATTCTCCATATAATTCTTAAAATATTTATTTACATCTCTTTAAGTTATATAATAATTTACATTTGAATCTAGAACATCTCACCAGTAACATCGAATAAGGAAAAAGACGTTACGAATAATCAAGAAAGATGATGAAAGATGGACAATCTCGTAACAAAAGAAAAAAGGATAGTCCAAAAAAAAAGGAATAGTTTCGTGATTCAACATCAGATCTGATCAAAATCGCACTTCTTTCATGGAAAGCCTTTAAACAGTGGATAGAGAAATAGATTTCGATTAGCTAGAGCAATAAGACCGACTATGAAATTCTCAGTGGTTGTTGATTCGAATAGGTTTTCATATTGTGAGGTTGTGAAAGCCAAATCAATAAAGAATAACAATTTATTTTATGTTGAACCAGAGAAGATCGATGGAAAGAAAGAGTAAGTATTTTTAGCAATGAAAAACACGATCCTATTCCTTATTGGAATTATTTTCCACTAATGTATATTGTAGATCAAAGCCATACTGTAAACATTTTGAGCAAATGCATATAGGATTTGGAAAACAAATAAGAATTTTGATTTGAAAACCACAGACAAATGGTTTTTAAGTGGCATGATTTAAAGCAAGGAAAACTGTGGTAATATGTTGAAGAATTGCATACGGTTCTATGTTACATCCAATTTTAACTTAAAAACGTACTAGTGCAATGAAGGAAAACCAAAGGTGCTTTCACATCATAGAATCATCAGCATGAGGCTTAGAGCGGTGGTGCGGAAGGAACCAGGCATAAAGCTAGAGCAATCAAGAACTGTTCGTGTTCCAAATACAACATCCAGGGAACCATGAATTCGGTGCCATGTTAACCCATGCCTGAAGACTATAAGATACCCACCAGCACAGACGTAACACCTCGCCTCTATACGTATACTACATAAGAGTGTCATCGAGTAATATTATCCAATAATATGAAGATGAGACGATATTGAGCTATCACATATGAATATTCCCTTTAACTAACATCGGTATGTATTTTAAAACATGTCAAATAACTCGCCTACACATACTCGGTGTCAGCATAAAGTAATAGGCACGTTCGTTTGTAGGATAAAACAATACACAGTATAAAACAAATAACAAATAACGCGGAGTCATCAAATGTAGTGATAAATTATAATAGATAAAATATACAAGTCCAAGTGGGTCTATAAAAAAAATCAAATACCCACTATCTCTCCATAAATGAATACAACATAAGTCCAACACATTCATCTCAACGTAACATCCATATATACATAAGAGGTTGCATAAATACATACAAAATACACCGTCCTACTAAGAATTGGCCTTCAATCCTATACCCATCAAACATAAGTTGGTCGCTTCATCCTTGAACCTGAAATATTTCGGATTGACCAGTGTGTTATATATGACACATTAGTCAGACTATATATAGAATGTAAACATTAAATAATAACAACTAGTATGATGTAAAATAAGCATATCTCAAGGTGGCATATAACATCTCAAATATTAACATCCCTCAAAACCATGCACATGTAACATCGCTCATAATAGAGAACGATCAATCATCACATCAAATGACATAAAAATAAATTAGAGGAAACATCGTCTAAACAACCAAGTTGCTGCACAAATACCACATTAAATGGTGCATATCTCGACCAACAGCTTTAATGAGACGAGAACTCTCAACTACATCCCTAAGAGATATATAAACAGTATGATATGAAAACTCGTAATATAACATAAACACAATATAATACATAACTAACATTCAATGATCCATCTTGACCAATGGTTTTAATGGGAGGAAGTACTTGCAACTGAATGGTCGTAAGAGATACATATATAGCACATCAATAAATCTCTCATCCTCAAACTTTAAGTGAAAATGATAGACGAGCACACAACAAGTCTCCAATGTCATATAGAAAGACGAGCACATAGTTGGTCTTGTATTAGGTTGCTTAAATGGCAAACGAGCATGCAGCAAGTCTCTAATGTCATATAATCACCGTCTCTAGTGAGGTGATAGCATCAAATACCTCAATAGAATGAACCTACCTATATCATCCATATCGGAAACTGACATACCGCGGCATTGCTCTAGGCAACACTAATGACCATAGCCCGTTTCTTATAGTTCCTTGGTTATTCCTAGAATCACGACACATATATCTATATGCATGTCATCAACACGTTACAAGTCTATGTTGTGCATTGGTTATGACTCCTACTTACCCTTGGTAATAGATTGTTGGACTTTAGTGATGTCCGGACAATGGCTCAAAGAGAGCAATAACTCTCAACTTCAACACCATTATCAGCAAAACATCACGGACTTGGGGTGCGATCTCGTGGTCAAACCTCTAGGATTGATATCAGCATGTCTATTGGGTTCTAGTCATGCTCTCTACATAGTGGCATAAACTCTATAACGTAAATTCCCAATAACTACTCTTGACTCGATAAGTCATCGTGAGAGTAATAAATAACACTCTCGACACGATGAGCCATAATGAGAGCAACCTTCGACTAATAGGTTATAGGAGAGCGACTCTATATAACACAACAAATTCTCGACCATTGGCCTAAGAAAAAAAATCTCGATTGGTAGTCCTTAGACAGTAAACCATTAATCCCCAACATAACCCCAACACGTAGCTCTTGGAGAGGAATAGACCTCTCGACTGCTATGCTCTAAAAAGTCACCTCTAGACAACAACCAAAATCCCTAACCCTGTACTCATATGAAAGTGACATTTACTTAAAAAAGTAACTGAAAAAATATCAACATACGTGTCTCATACCCCCTAGTGTTATCTGCTTGTTTACTGAATGCTCATAAATTACACTTAAACACACAGTTATTTCTATATAACAAGTCCAAAAATAACTGGAGAAGCATTACCAAAAGTCACAAACTATATGGTATTATAAATCTATTTATTCAAATTCCTTGCTACGTAGAAAATGTAATCAACCAAAGCACACGATTCCTTTAGAATGGAGATTAGTCATATGAAATACACTAAAGCTTTAAAAAGCTTTCATATAGTTTAAAAGTTAAAATATTGTTTTACCCATTCGCTCAAAGCCAAATATAGGAAATATAAACGTTCTAATAATTTTTAAATTTCTTTCCCTTATTTAAAATCATAGAAAACTCATTTAAAATCAAGTATTGTTTATAAAAATCATCCCATAATTTTCAATAACCACCTACGACTTTTTAATGAATGTATGAGGTCCAAAATCAGTTTCTATTCATTTTGAATCACCGTTCCTTTTAATAATTAATACTTTATAATCACTTCCTCATATTCAAAAGTTAAAGAAACTTTCTTAAAATCAAAAATTATTTATTATAAACCATTCGATAATTTTAAGAATTGATAGGCATTTAAAATGAATTTCGAGGACTGAAAATCAATTTAATTTAAAAAATTAATTTTTTTAATAAAATGAAAAATATTCAATTTAAAAAATTCCAAAAAATAATTTCATATTTGAAATGCATCTTATTTCTATTTGATAATCAATATTTTAATTTATTTTTAAAGAACTTTTTAAAAAAAAATACAAAGCATTCATGGTCATTGCCTAGAGCAGCACTACCCCAGGCATTACCAGAGGTTGATCACCCATCCTTGGGGCCGTCGACTGCTGCTGACAGCATAGGGCAATGTTGCTCCAGGCCATGAACCACTATTTTCTCATTTGGCTCATTTCTTTGCTCTATTGGTTCTTACATTTTTGCAACAAATAGAAACACTTAGCCAAGCCTACAAACACATGAGCATGCATCAATCGAGCAAGAATCATTAGCAATGGAAGTGATCAAATAATTACAATAACGAGTTTAGTAAAGCATGGAGAAATATTCATTTATAGCAAACATCAATAGTCAAACATTCACATAGGTTTGCCTGGGAAGAATCATTTACCTTAACTCTAACAACCTAATGTCTCTATTTGCACTCCGTAGCTCTTCCACTCTTCATCTTCTATGTTTACTGTAAATAGATTTTGACTTCAAACTTGATCAAAATCCAAGTTTGATTGCTTCTAGGAGTGTAGATCCCTGTTGAGAAGCTTATATTCAAATTTCATAATTTTTAGAATCTTATTTTATTTGATATAAATGTAGGATTAAGCTTCTGTCACCAAAAGAAGAAAATGATGCAAGGTGAGCTATGGGATAAATTTAGAAGTAGCGAAGGAACACTCTGAAATTCTCAGGAAATATGAAGTGAAATAAACCTGTATCTTTTATTGCTTGGGCTAAGTGGGTTTCAAAACCTTATTTTATTTTATTTTCATCATTTGATTTCATGAACAATTATTCTACCCAAACAAAATTACTTCAAATCCCAAATAAAAATCATACATAATCAATACTAGTAATTACACAACGTTGTGTAATTTTATAAAATTACATTTCCATGATTTACTCATTTAAAATTAATCATCGGTTAAGTGCAAAATGTTCTGCATCAGCCCATCAAGTATTAAATAGAGCGACACAAACAACGCTCCCACGTCATTCAATAATTGAGTACTAGTCTCTATTAGGCATATACTACCCATCGTATCGAATCAATAACCATCCACTACGAAAGTAAACCTACCACCAACTACGGCTCCTTCTTAACAACTCACAAGATCACATTAAGCCACAACAAATTATTAAACCCTTTCGACGGCATTCCTTAAACAAAACACCATCCTTTCTGCCCACTCATTAATGGTCATGTGCTATGAGTTTGAACAAACTCATCCGAAAAGATTCCAAATTCTCATAAAAACAATCAAAAAAATTTCCAGATGTCAATTCTTTTGAAATTTGAGTAATCTTAATAATACAAAGTGTATTCTGAAAATTCACAACACACAATACACATAACTATAGATATAACCTTTACTTTAAACATGTCTTGTTTTATACTTTGAAAACTAATTCATGTCATACTATACACTTTGTATCCATAAAACTACTTTTACAAATATAAAAGTGGAAATTAGTTTGAAGGGCTTCTATTTGCAGGGTAATAAGTTTTAAGGACAATATTTCTGAATAATTAGTTTTAAGAACAATTTACAGCATAATGATAAATTCATTTATCTTTTTTAGTTATACAGGAAAATGATAAATCCTTTTATCATTATTTCTGTATAACTGAAAATGATCAATTCTTTTATCTTTTTCCTGTAAAATGTCCTTAAAACTAATTTTTAAAAAATAACGTCCTTAAAACTTATTACCGGCACAAATAAGCCTTTGAAGTGAAAATCCCCAATATAAAACCCCTTAATTAAGTTTAACGTTAAAACTTATAGCTTATTTATTACTTGTCGAAAGATGTAGAATAATCCACAAACATTTTTAAAAAAAATCATATTAAAAATACATAGAGGACTCCAAAATATTCATAAAACTCAACATTTTAAATATGGAAAACTTCCTTATTTTACTAAAGCGATCATTTTTGTTACATCAAAATTTTACAAAACACTTTAAACCAAAGGTCTTCCTTACAATCACAGCTTTCCGAAAAGCATAAAATCGTCGAAAATGGATTAACAGTTTGAAAGTTATGATCAAAATACTTAAAGGTTTCAACGTAGAAAATTTGGACTCAGATATACTTCTGCACAATAACGGACTCTTAACGCTTTAAACTTCAAAATCTCTAAAATAATTATCACAAAAGTTGTTCTTTATAGAATTTTCTACCAAAGAAAATGCATCAAAATTGGATCATGGATTCAGAAGTTATGGTTGTTTTAAAACAACTTAAAATTTTCAAAATAAAAAAGTAGTCTCAAAACTTTGTCTAAGTTTTTTAATTTTAAATAAGTCAAATTTTCACTTTACAATCAATGAAATTAAGCATAAACACATTTTATTAAAGTTGTTTACTTTCAAAAATTCATTTTTTGAAAAATAAAGAATTTAAAAAGTCCAACCTTTTAGTAAAAGATTGTCCATAGGAAACGAAAATGGTTTTCTTACCCTCATTCTTTAATTCAAAGATATCACATCATAACCAATCTTTATTCGAATAAATTTCCAAAACAACTAATATATTCCTTTGTTCCAAAAACTCATTTTTTTCCTCAAATCAAATTTACATACCTCTTTAGTGAAAATGTATTATATTTCTTTTAGAATTTATATGTATCCCCAGAAAACCCATTTCACCATAAATCATATCCATCACTTTAATATAAACTTAGTTAGTGCGGTGTTTAATATATTTCCTTTGAAGAACTCTTTTCAATCCACAACATAAAATTCATAAAATTTCGTTCTCTAGCTTTGTAAATATATTTTAAGATCTTCATCGTCATTAATATAGTTCTCTCTCTTGAAATCTTCCTTTCGTGAACTATTTGTTATTCGCATAAGTAAATTTTCAAAGATCTATACTTTACTTAAGATATATAGATTTCATATTATTTCAATGATTATTTTGAATTGAAAATTTATATATACTCTTTTTATATCTCAATACATTTTATTAAAATATGGTTAAAACACTCAATCAAGTCATAACACAATCATACATGTCATACACAATTTATATCATCAAACGCTATATATTTTCAAATTCACAAATAGTTAAAAAAAAATATAACGACATTGCATTGCCATGGATTTAATGACTTTCTTCGCATGATTGGCTATAGTGTTGACCATGTAATTAACATTGCTTCGACATCAATCCCACTATCACTAATACTCGACAGCTACAAACATCATTTAAAATTTCAAACTTATAAAATACCCTTATTATTTTCAAAACAATTCGCTACTTTACAAAATAAAATATATAAATACACGCATTCTCTCTCTCACTCTTTCATGTCAAAATATTTCCTTAAACATTATTTACAAGGTCTCAAAATATTATAATTTTCTCAAAGATAGTATTTCCAATACTTTCAAAATATTATACTTCTCCAAGACATGACTTAACCAATATCAAAACTTTTTCTTTGC
This sequence comes from Allium cepa, assembly GCA_030765085.1. Taxonomy (NCBI): domain Eukaryota; kingdom Viridiplantae; phylum Streptophyta; class Magnoliopsida; order Asparagales; family Amaryllidaceae; genus Allium; species Allium cepa. The sequence continues at coordinate 507,566,899 of CM060932.1, read as the reverse complement.
AAAATATTTTGTTTTCCCAAAACATTTTGCACTTTATAAAATATTGTACTTAACCCTTTTGCAAAATATTATTCTTCTTTCCAAAATAGTGGTTCCGCATTCTTTTAAAACATTGCTCGTTTTAAAATTTTCTTTAAAACATTCTCTTGTTCGAAATATTTTTAATGTATCTAACATTCCTCCAAATATTATTTTCAAAATGTTGGTTTTAATATTTACTTAAAATATTCTCCTCCTTCAAAACTTTGCATTCTTTCCACAACATTATATCGAAATGCCTCGTTGTACTATTTGGGAAACTTTGATACATTCAACAAAAATTAACTCGAAATTAGCTTTAAATATCTCCTTTAGTGTATATATATGCACATACACTTTATATATTAATAACCGTTCTTTAAGAAAATAATTGCTTGCTTATATTAAAACATTTTCTAACTAGACACACACACAATACATGCATACACACAGACACACTCTTTACCAAAAGAGATTTTATTTAAAACATATGCTTGCTTATATTAAAAACATCTATGAGTGATCTTTAGAAATAAAACCAAGTAATAAATCACTTACAACAATCTAAACATACTCATGCACACATCAAGCAAGCACCCAATTAAATTTCATCTTAAGCCATTTTAATTTGTTTAAATATATGCTATTTACTTTATATGAAAGGTAGTCCTAATCTCCGACGGTAACTTCAAAGCTAAAGGATACCGTTGTTTCCTAATATCAAGGCTTGAGTGGGCTCTAGCTTATGGGTGATAACTCCTACCTAATTACGCACTCAAGACTATTCTCGAACAATATTACTAAATTCTGTTACAACAAAACACAAATCAACCAAAATAAGCACATAGCAAACAAATCAACTAATTTGCTTAGCCGAAGTAATATCCGGCTTTTGCTGCGCAATTCTAATCATTAGTGGATCATGCTACTCCATCCTATATTGTTACAACTTGTCGTTGTGATGAATTCTAGGTGCGAGATTAGATTAGGGTCCTTTAAAGCTTCCTTAATTAGAATAATGCCTTGTCCATTCAAAGCCATACAAAGGTCTAATATCACCACCAATGCCGCCATTACTGATCGAACAAACTACTTCTACCTTCAAAACCTCTTTTAGTTTCTCCATATCTCATACAGTACCTACGTTTAGAAGGTAGAAGAGATAAATACCTTATAGTAAGAAGACGCAAATATGTCCCTATATGACTACTCTAATAATCGTCGTATTACCCCTTGCTATAGCGTAATTACCTAATACACCCAAGGGAACAGAGACTCTAAGTCTCATCTAAGGCTAAGACTCGTGTATCTTATACATTGTATTGTTCTAGACCTGTTCTAATACCAACTGTCACATCTCACCTCTATATCCATACTACCAAAGAGTATTGCTGAGTTATATTATCTAATAATATGAGAATATGACGATTGCCCTATACTTTAGTGCCCAATATACATGTATAATGTGTTGCGATGGTACTTGGTCGATGTAGGGTAATAGTCGAGAGGTAAAGTAATTAAAATAATCATAGAATCTTTCGTATATCTTACAATGCAAGGATAAAATGCAATAATAAACACATATATTAACAGGCGAGACAAAATGATAACTTTATGAACAATCACAAATCAGTGCACAGGTTCAATACAGTTATAAAAATAGCGATAGAGTTTATCAGCCGATAAATAAACTCAAATATATGTCTCTAATATAGAATATAGCATTGATAAAGCTCCATGGTGGAACCTGAATAAGAGAATGAAATTCTGATAAAAGAATATATATAATAGCACTAGCCTTTTGTTCATCCTTTGAATAGTTCTGTGCACTAATACCAGACCTGCTATCTTAATCATTTAAGAGTAACCGATATAACAAGAAGCAAAATTTAAAACCTCGAGTTAGGCAACTATCTGGTAAAATCAACAAATAATCTTAAGATGCTACAAAAGCTGATACAATATAAGGAACATTAGGTTTGAAGAGTTATACCTATCTCGTCCCTATATCCGACAACCTAATTCATAACTCAAATACATACTAAACTATCATCATATAGTGTACCATCACTCAAAGCATATAACAAGGTGACAGGTACAATAATACCTACATAATAAGACATCTATCTACATCAAACATCAATTAATAACTCAACAATAATGGCACTTACAGCAATCAAGCCAACCAATGCAATCAAAGCTAAAAGTGAATACTGTGGCTAGCTATCATTGAGGATCATGTAATATGGAATTTAATTAAATATAAATGCAGAAATATATGATAATAGCAAAGTAAATAAAAATAAGCACACCAGGAATTTTTATACTGGTTCGAACTTCCCGTTCTACGTCCAGTCCCAGACTTCCCTTTGGAATTTCTCACAATAACTCTCTCTTTACCCGAAGGAATAGGTATACAACACCTGAACAACCGAACAGGATTTTTCCGCCTCTAACAACCAAAAGAGGACTTTACTCGCCTGAACAACCGAACAGGACTTCAACAGTTTCAATTGAATTGCTTTGACACTATGTGTTCTTAATAACACTGATATGTCTTTGATGTACAACCTTCCTATAATCTTTCCTCAAGTATATATGTGTGTATAAAGATTTAGAAAGGAAAATATTGCTTTTGAATCGAAGAATAAGTTAATTGTTTCAGAGATTCAAGTAATATACGAAAGCTGTGATTGCTTTTTAGAATACAGAGATAGTAGAAAGTAAGATCAGAAAGTAATCAGAAAATTGATTTTTTGTGGAGTGGATTTTGTGTGTTTATATAATAGATAAAGAGATGCAACCGTTCATGAAGAGTTCTGATCAACAGAAGCATACATTACTCTTCATAATAGAACGTGACTCTTGGCAAAAGGAAGTGCCTTTTCACAAAAAATGACTGTTGTACAATTCAGTCGACTGGGGAAAACGGTCAGTCGACTAAATATTCAAAGATAGTAAAAAAACAGTGCATATCTGTGTACAGTAGGCTGTTTTACAGATATTCAGTCGACTGGTCGATTTTGTTCAGTCGACTGAATTCTGCTGATAATCAAAAATCACCACAGCTCATTTGGTTAGAGCACTTGCCTTCTAAACTAGTGACCCAGGTTCGAGCCCCGCTCCATGCATTTTCTGAAAACTTGATTTTGATTAAAATATGCATGCAAGTTTATTTGAATGTGAATGATGATTCTCGAGGAAAGATTTTAACAAAGCACTAAACTAGACTCTATGTACATATTTGATGGCCCTTGTTAAAATATATATAACTATACAAACTATATATTGAGCCGTTGAGTCTGCATGTTACCGTAGTCGTAGATTCGTGAACTGTTGTGTCTTGTCAGCAATCAAAACCTATGATCCAACATTCTCCCCCTTTTTGACGATGACAACTTCATTTGCTACGACTGAATCTTTGACAAGTTTTGCTGATCTTATCTCTCTCACTGAATATCTTCCTCTAATTGTGTTATAGATTTCTCCCCTTGAATCTATGCTATATATTCCTGTAAATAATTAATCTTTTCTCCCCCTTAATCTGTGCTTGCATGGTTTATTCTTGCAAATGGTGTTAGAGAGCAATATCTTTCTCTCCCTTTGTCATCGACAAAAAGGAGAGTATATATGATGATATAAATTATATTTTACATAAGTGTTAACATAGAGCAATATAAAACAAAATGACCACTACTTATAATGTAAGGTATCAGAAAAAAAATTAACATTTAAAGCATGCGATACCCAAGGTTTTTATAATTTCCTAATTTTTAGGAAACCATGCCCATTTAGGTGTGGTTGAACCTTTATAAATATAATTTTCATTATTAACTACCATATCAAAATAATCATCAATGTATTTTTCTCTATTTTTCTAATTAACAGGAACCCAAATACTAAGATAATTTTTATTCATATTTCCTGTTAATGATTTTGTACTTCTAGAGAAATTATCAACATTATAGGTCATAGTAGTATTTGAATTTCTGTTGGATTTAGGCTTTACTCGAAATTTAGTACTAGCACTATCATTTTTACTATACATGAAAGCATATCTAGTGTTATTTCTACGATCAGTTTTATTATATCCTAAACCCATTTTATTTGAAGTAGACCGAGAATTTTCTATTATTTTAGAAAGATTTTCTCGTCCATTATTAAAATTAGAAATATTTTTATTAATATCTTCTAGCTTGGTTTTAAGACTAGATTTTTCTAACTCTAATACTTTAGTGTTAGATTTTAAATCATTAATTTCAACTGATAGATCATCATTTTTATTCTTCTGAATTTCTAATTCCTGAGTTATCATAGAAAGTTGTGAAGCTAAATCAGAATTAGATTCTTGAGATTTTTCAAGTTCTTCTTCGATAATTTTCATTTCATCTCTAAGCCTACTAATTTTCAATTCAGATCTATTTAGTTTTCCTTGTAACTCCTTATTATATTTCTTAGTCTGTTTTACAAAATCTACTAGTTCAGAATTAAGTTCAACTAAATCTTCAAAACTTAGTTCACTTACATCATCATTTGAAGCCATGAAGCATACATTTGCTTGCTCTGTGTCACTATCACTGTCGCTTTTTAGTGATGAAGAATCTGAATCATCCCATGTTACAGAAAATGCTTTCTTCTTGAATTTGTTTTTTGTTTTTCTGGACAATCTTTCTTCATATGACCCTTCTTATGACATTCATAACATTTCATAACAGATGATGATGGTTTATTGCTATTATTGTTGCTAGAATTATTTTGTAGCTCTTGCCCTTGTTATTCTTTTTGAAAACTTTTTGAAATTCTTAGCAATAAATGACATATCCTCTTCATCTGAGTCAGAGTCATCTTGTTCTGCTTGAAACGCTAGATTCTTCTTATCTTGTGCTTGAACTTTCTTTGCCTGCAAATTCACTTCATATGACATTAGATTTAACTCTTCTGGTTTCATAGTTGAAAGATCGTTTGCTTCTTCAATAGCTAGGACCTTTTTTCCCATTCATCCGTTAAAGAGTTTTGGATTTTTGATACTATATCAAATTCAGAAATCCTAATCCTAATAATGAATGATAGATATCTTGAAATCTAGAATACATATCATTGATGGATTCATCTTGTTTCATTCTAAAGTTTTGAAACTGATTTTTGAGCATGGAGATTTTTCTTTGTTTAATTTTGTTAGTTCCTTCATGAGTGATTTTAATCGTTCTCCATATTTCATAAGCAGTTTGACACATGCTAACATGATTAAATTCATTTCTATCTACTGCACAAAATAACATGTTCATAGCTTTAGCATTGGGAGTAGCATCTAATTTTTGTGTGTTTGACCAAGTGGAATATTCTCCAGTAGGAAGAGTGTATTCATTATGTGTGATATTTCATGATTCAAAACAATTAGATTGCAAATAGATTCGCATACGAGTAGACCAATAATTATAGTTCAAACCATTAAAGAATGGAGGTCGTGCAGTGGATTGACCTTCAATAAAACTAGTATTAGTGGTGTTGTTTTCCATATTAGCAAGATATCAGATAACTTTGTAACGGTTATAAGATGCCTCGCTCTGATACCAAATGAAAGTGACTACTGTGGCTAGCTATCATTGAGTATCGTGTAATATGGAATATAATTAAATATAAATGCGGAAATAAATGATAATAACAAAGTAAATAAAAACAAGCACACCAGGAATTTTTATACTGGTTCGAACTTTCCGTTCTACGTCCAGTCCCAAACTTCTCTCTGTAATTTCTCACAATAACCCTCTCTTAGCCCGGAGGAATAGGTATACAACACCTGAACAACCGAACAGGATTTTTCCGCCTCTAACAACCAAAAGAGGACTTTACCCACCTGAACAACCGAACAGGACTTCAACAGTTTCAATTGAATTGCTTTGACACTATGTGTTCTTAATAACACTGATATGTCTTTGATGTAAAGCCTTCCTATAATCTTTCCTCAAGTATATATATGTGTATAAAGATTTAGAAAGAAAAATATTGCTTTTGAATCGAAGAATAAGTTAATTGTTTCAGAGATTCAAGCAATATATGAAAGTTGTGATTGCTTTTTAGAATACAGAGATAGTAGAAAGTAAGATCAGAAAGTAATCAGAAAATTGGTTTTTCGTGGAGTGGATTTTGTGTGTTTATATAATAGATAAAGAGATGCAACCGTTCATGAAGAGTTCTGATCAACAGAAGCATCCATTGCTCTTAATAATAGAACATGACTCTTGGTAAAAGGAAGTGTCTTTTCACAAAAAAATGACTGTTGCAGAATTCAGTCGACTGGGGAAAAACGGCAGTCGACTGAATATTCAAAGATAGTAAAAAAAATAGTGCATATCTGTGTACAGTGGGCTGTTTTATAGATATTCAGTCGACTGGTCGATTTTGTTCAGTCGACTGAATTCTATTGATAATCAAAAATCACCACAGCTCATTTGGTTAGAGCACTTGCCTTCTAAACTAGTGACCCGGGTTCGAGCTCTGCTCTATGCATTTTTTGAAAACTTGATTTTGATTAAAATATGCATGCAAGTTTATTTGAATGTGAATGATGATTCTTGAGGAAAGATTTTAACAAAGCACTAAACTATACTATATATACATATTTGATGGCCCTTGTTAAAATATATATAACTATACAAACTATATATTGAGCCGATGAGTCTGAATGTTATCGTAGTCGTAGATTCGTGAACTGTTGTGTCTTGTCAGCAATCAAAACCTATGATCCAACAAAAGCGACCATCACACTTTCATATGCCTCAAGATAACTCATATGACCAACTTAAATGATGTGCGACTACTTAAAGTCGTAGTACTTTATACTTGAACTCATGCCCCTTAAGTGGTAGGGATATAGATAACTTAGATGTCTATCTCATGTACCCAACTCATGGGTGCACTTAGACCACCTCGGGGTGCATAAAGACTACTTGGCTGTATGAGTACGTAACACTAGAATACGTACCGATAATAGAACCACCTATTATCTACTTTATAAATGTTCACTCAACACTTCTATGCTAGGTAACCCCCTTTATGATATAGTCGCTTCCCTCATAAAGTACTTGATCAAACGTCTCATGTCATTGATCTATCAAAGTCCGTAACATCTCTAGAGATTTCTTCAAAGTCGTAGAGTCCCATCGTTAAAGTTCCAAAGTAATAACATCGAAGCATAGCGTCATCGCTTAATCGTTAAATTGCTCGTTGTAGAATCATTACATCAAAATCAAATGTCGAACGAACGAACAATCGTGTCACACCCTATAAAGCTTTGTCTTCATCCATGCCAAAAATGATCATGATTGGCCAAAGTCATTAGTGGTTATCGAAGTCCCCTTTCCCTGAAGTAGAATCTCATGCACCCCGAAGTCCATGTATGCCTAGCCCAAAGTCGAAATTTTCAGTGCCGAGAGCTTCTCATGCCAAAAGTTTCTAAGTCCATAAAAACATTTCGTCGTCTCCTCGCCTCGAAGCTTTTGTAGTGCCTCCCCGAAGCCAAGTCCAAAATGCCTCGAAGCAGACTACCCTCGACCATAGTTCAAGTCACTCCCGACTACTCCTTTGTGACCATCACAACTCCATCAATCCACTTTAAATTTTCATGCTACTAAAACTTGGACTTTCGTAGGCTTTTACCAACATATTTTGGTCGCATACAATTCGGGCGTTTTGCTCCTCGATTTATCAAAATGACGACCACCCTCAAAATACACCAAAACGAGTCAAGACACAGGCAAACAATCACATACAAGCATTACATACATCCAAACATTATTTTCAAGACAAAGTGAACAAGATTTAAACTACAATCATATCATTTTACACTAGCCAAAATAGAAAATGATAACCTATACAGTAAAAACCAAAAATAAATCAAAATCAACATCTAATCTTTTAATACATTTTAAAACTATCATTATATTCATAAAAACATGTTTAAAGTTCTCAATCACTTAAAAATCACATTTTTAACATTATATGGCAATTAAAGTAAAATAAAGGAGATAATTCGCTTGCCAAATCAAAAAATGCTCAAATACCAATGAAATCTCAAAGTGAATAGTAACTCCATAAATTACAATACACCCCAACCATCAATTAAGCTAATCCCTTTGTTAATATCCTTCTAATGACCAGATTTGGCTAACTAAAGTATGGTTTAAGGTTGCTTTTTCGATAAAAAGATGGTTAATGGAGGTTGGAACTATTTTAGAAAGATAGGAAATGATATGGGACTGTCCCATCAGTTCCAATGGACACAAATCTCGATAGGAAATAATATGGGTTAAGCTAATAACTCATTAAGTTGTTCTAAAAACAGTTTAACTTCAAATGGCAATATCTCCTAAATGGTAAATCTAAAAAGATATTATGAACATTGTACGAAAAGAGATACCGTTATGCCTTTCCAATGAAAATGGTCTTGAACTCTAATTCGGTTTCTATCAAAAGTTATAGGCCTTACAAGTTTCAAGGACAAAAATGTCCAACAAAATTACTAAGGGTCAAAATGTCAATATTCAGCATTCACAAAATTATAGCCAAGCAGGACCAGGTTTCGGTTTAAAAACAGTATTTTACATGTTGGAACTGGACTAGCATGCAGTGAGATAAATGGGTAAATTTCAAATAAAAAAAATTCTATTTTAGATCTAATTGGACCTATAAAGTCTAAATTTATTTAGATTCGATCTAAAATTATTTTATTAAAATCAACTTTTATTTAAGTTGTAAATAAAGTTATATTTTATTGTTACGTTTATATTATATAACATAACATACATAAATATCATATACACGTATGTGTATACATTCACGTGCAATATAAATAGTGTACATGGTTTAACATGCCCTGTATAAGTGTTGGAATTTATATCGCAATGGACTTATTAGCTCTTCTATATACATATGCATGTGTGTATGGTTTTAAACAATATAAAATAGTATTTGTAATATACAGATGTTTTTATATATACATACACACATATATACATATATATATATATAAATATATTTGTATGCATATGTATATAACTGACATTATAATATAAAGTAATTGTAAATATTAACGTAAATAACTTTGACTTTAAATTTAAAATCAAATTCAAATTTTAAATTTAGATCAAGATCTTTATAATAAAATATCTGGAGATTTCAAATTCAAATAAATTATTAAACTTTAAATATATATATATATATATTATGTATATTTCAAAATTAATAATTTTTCTTGAATTGCATACATACATATTCTTATGTATACATTTAAATTATAGATGTAAATTAAATTAATGATTCAAATATATATAATATATCTATATGCATGTTTAATGTTAATAAATGATTATATTTATAAACATATATTCGCCTTAATAATATTAATCAAAAAAAAATTAAAGTGAGGCTTACGGTTTTAGAAAATAGTTTTTCTAATTTCCATATGGAAACCTTAATTAAAAAAATTAATTTTTTTTTATGAAAGTTATTCCAAAATATATGCATAATTTTTGTTAAGTATTTATAATACAGGAAAATAGGCATAGGGAAGTAGTTGTAAAAAAAATAGCCTTAGAGACACCAATTTTGTTTTTTAATCTGAAGGATGCTTTATAGCGTAAACAGAAAATGATAGTTGCAAATATCATTATGTGATTTACACTAAAAATTGTCTTTCGGCCTAAAAAGCAAACTTCTTGTCCTTGAGACTAAATTTTTCTATAACCTTTTCTCTTAACCTAAAAACCCCTTTATAATATATGTTAACTTAATATGGAATTAGGTACAATATCAAAAATAAATTATATGTGCATAATATGTACCGATCTAATTATTATACATAACAAAAATAATTTCCACTTAAATCTATTTTAAAATAATATGATTATTTCCGTAATAATAATAACGAGAATAATATTATTACGTTAGTATTTTAAAATCATTTCAAAACATTATTTATATTCTAAAAAAAATTATTTTTATTTTTAATAATATAGTCATGAGCTATATGTTGATATATACATACATATATATATATATAATTATTTAATAATACATACATATCTATTTTCATTTAATGTAGACAACACACACATATGTAGATTTATGAGAATTCATATACTATCTAAAGAAGATAAATGACATAATGAACAATTATATAAATATATAAATGTGGACAACAAATTTACCTTTACCAAAGCTTATTTATGACATGTTGAAATGTTGAATCAAATAAATCCTTGGATCAGTGCCCAAACTTCCAGAACGAGCTACCAGATTGAAAGCAGCAACCACCGATCTACTATTGGTATTTTATTTTGCTTGAAACTATGGAGGATGGCGGAGGATTAGGCGGGCCAGAAACATGGCAACGGAGGCTAAAAACTGGAAGAAACTAAAGCGGAGTTTAAGGTGTTTAAATAGTGAAGATTCAAAGGAACAAAACGAGGATCCATATCCACATTTTCTTCTTACGTTTTACTCCTTTTGAATCAATATTCGACACCACCTTTAACCCCCTATGGCCGGCCATTATATGCCCATATTCGGGCATCCAAATCACTTTAAGCTCGACAAAATAAATCCGCATTTGAATCTGATTCAAATGCACATCGATATATGATATCGATACATGTGTACAACTTTTATATACACATAAGTTTCAATACAAATAAAATAAAATATTACAATTAATATTTCATAGATATTAATTTATTTAATTAATTTTAACAATTATAATTGATTAAATTAGGTGGCAGTAGGAGTTTTCAACATTTTGGTTGCGTGAAATTGGGTGTAAATTTGATGAGCGATCAATATCGAACAATTCGAATAACGTTCACACGTCTCCTTAACTAGTTGTGTGACATTATGACCAAATTTTTCGGTTACATAACTTCAGTAAAATCGAATTTTACTTATTTAAGCGTTATCTAATAAACAATTATTTACATCAGTTCTCTTATCAAAATTATATCACACTAGGACCGTGGAATTTCGTAATTTTCAAAATTCTAATATCGTCCATATTCAACTTTGCAGTCCATTTTAAGTTATTTCAAGCCCAAACAATATTTGTTGCATTTAAATCCAATTTAAACATGTATCTATATCGTATATTAATTAGTATTTATATTACTATTATATGAACACTATTTAATATTGTTCAACACACATCAAATAACATTTTATAATTATTATTTCATAAATATTAATTAATCTAATTAGTTTATAACAACGATAATTTAATTAAATCAGGTAGTAACAAGATTATTCAATGTTTCAGCTGTGTGACTCTCAGGTATAAATTTGGTCAGTGATTAATATCAGATAATTCAAATATTAACTTTCATACTTCACTTAGTAGGTGGTGTGGCATTATGGTTAAATTTATTACTTAGTTGGTATCGATAAAATCCACTTTTACTTTATTAAGTGTTACTCGGTAGGGACAATTATTTACGTCAATTCTCTTCGTCAAAACTATATCACTTAGGACTTATGGAATTAAGTAATGATCAAAAATCCAATATAATCCATATCCAACTTTATATTCCAAGAACAAAGTCCCTGGTTCAATAATAAAAATTAATATTACACTAACTACTATGGCTAGAGATGTTAACTTTGAGTTGACTTCAGTTGATTGTGATACTAACCTTATATAACCGAGGAGACGAATCATTTCTTGAATAGTGTTTCATTTTATACTCCCATTCAACTTAACTATAGTCTTTCAATGGACGTTGTGCTACGATGTAACTATAATCAAAGCAGAACTTTCATATTGAAGATCAACAGTATTTTCAAGAGAATTATGTAATATTCTCACATCAATATTTTCTGTTTGACCTTAGTTATATTAACCAATAGAAAACTATCAAGTGAGTCAATCCAGGGTCATCTAGTAACCCTTGTTGTCCTCGGTAATCATCAGTAATACACTACCAAACCTTTGGGCAGCGTTATGTACTCTAGTCTCGATGGATGCATTGGTATCCAGTCTCGATACATCTTGACTAGAAATATTTAAAATTATTTATTTGTTATATTGTTATAAAATACTCATGATTGCAATGATTGTACTAACTATAGTAAAACGCACCATTTATGGATTTTGCGTTAAATATACTTATATTAAATATAACACATTATAGCAAGTATATAACAGAAAAGAAAAAATCCTTTTATTTTCGAACGAGATTTTATTGCAGAGTTAATAATTTACAATAAATTACAAAATTGCCCTTAGGGCAGACCCGTAACTCTATCAATCTCTCACTTGCACTTGGGGCCAATTATGGAACCTCAATCTCATCCCTTCTGTTAGCTTGATGAAAATCGATCGAGCTAGTCCCTTCGTGAATGGATCTATTATGTTGTCCTTGGTATCTACCTTTTGTATTATGACATCTTTCTTCTCAACAAATTCTCTGACTGGGTGGAACTTTCAAAGAATATATTATGACTTCTTGTGTGTCTTAGGCTCCTTTGGATCTACGTCGCTGCATCTTTGTCACAAAACAATGCCATTGGATTCTCTATGTTAAGAAATCACTTCGAGCTCACTTTAAAACTTGTGCATCCAGACTGCTTCTTTACCTGCTTCATTGAGGGCGATGTACTCAGCCTCCATTATGGAATCGACTACCGTTTCATGTTTGGAACTTTTCTAAATGGTTGCCACACCATTAATAGTAAAGACGTAACCTAATACAAATTTACCATTGTTGATATCACTCTAAAAGCTAGAGTCGGTATAACCCTTCATAAGGAGGTCTCAATTCCTATATATTAGAATAAGTCCCTAGTATTTCTAAAATACTTTAGCATAAACTTTATAGTTGTTCGATGCTTCTCTTCAGGATTAGACTTAGTTTATGCATCCTGATGTGTACATCATATCTAGTCTAGTACATAGCACAGCGTACATTATGAAACCAATCACCAAAGCATATGGTATCTGCTTTATACACTCGTTCTTCTCATTAGTCTGAGGAGCATCCCTCTTAGAAAGGACGATTCTAGATTGCTTTGAAACTTTTTCATGTTCGGAATTCTCCATACTAATCCTTTTAGTATGGTATATATCTATAGGGATTGGGACATTCTCAATGGCCTCTTAGATCTATCTCTATAGACATTATATATATCACATAGATTATTTCGCCTAAATCCTTCATTGATAAATTCTTGGAAAGTCATGTCTTCACTGGTTGCACTAAGAATATAGCATTTTCCTATTCTTTTCGGTATATGCATGCTTCCTCTATGTTTTGATAAAAACCAAATTGTTTAATCACTTTATCAAAATGCTTATTCCAACTTCTTAAAGCTTATTTGAGTCCATAGATGGATTTAACAACTTGTGAGCCTTGCCCTCACTCCTACTAACCTTGAGACCCTTGGGCTACAGCATACAAATTGTTTCTTCTAAATCACTATTTAGAAATGCTGTTATTATGTCTATTTTCCATATTTCATAGTCATAGAATGCAATAATAGTCAACATTATATGAATAGACTTAAGCACAGCTACAGACAAAAATGTCTTGTCATAATCAACACCTTGAATTTATCGAAATACTTTAGCAACTAGCCTTGCTTTATAAGTCTCCACTTTTCTATCTGCATTTAGTTTTTTTCTTAAAAATCCATTTGCAACCAATGGGTTTCATCCCTTTTGGCATGTCAGACAAAATCCACACTTTGTTTTTATACATGGAATCCATCTCGGATTTGATTGCTACAAGCTAGAGTGTAGAGTCTTTACTATTCAGTGCTTGTTGGAATGATAGAACAGTGTCGTTATCCAAGACACAATCCTTCTTTTCCCAATACACAAGAAAACCATAGTATCTCCATGGGATTTCCTATTATGCCTTCTAATAGGTTATGTTTTTTCATAAAAGGGTGAACTTGGTTCTCCCGTTGGTTCAACCTCCATGTTAATTTCTCGAATATCATCCAATTCTACAACTTTGCTATTAGTTTATCCTAATTGAAATTCCTTTTATTAAAAGATAACATGAGTGGAAATAGTAACTTTTTGCTCCCGTGTTGCAGAAGATATATTGTGTAGAATTCTTAAGATACCTTATAAACTAACAAAAGGTCAATCTGGCCTCGAGCTTATTAGGACTGACATCTTACGTAGGCTAGACAAGCTTACGCCTTTAAATAATTGAAGTGGGGTATTTTCTAATGCCATATCTCATATGACGTATTAGGCGCATATTTAGTGGGTAAAAAATTCAACATGCGCGCTGCTTTTTCTAGCGCATATCCCTAATAAGGCAAGATAACTCACCTTACTCATCATAGAATGAATTATATTTAATAATATGACGATCGCCCAACACATTTGGCACTCAATCATAACTATATAGTGCACTATAAAGGTGTCAGATCAATGTAGGACAATTTTCAGGGTTGTAAAGTAACTAAAGATCACAGATGCTGTCATATATGTCACAACGCATCGAACAAAATATAATAGTCATCGCATATATAAAACATGCGAGACAGTAGTAACTGAATAACAATAGAAATTAAAGTGCATATATCTATGTAGTTCTACAACATAAGTAATAGAGTTTATACAATTGATATTGCACAGCGGGATAAGCAATAATGAGTCTAAATATAAGTATGAGAAAACATTATTTCTTGCTCGTTCATCTATACATTTCCACATGTTGCATATACTTGAGATAATAAGGATCAAACCATAAAATCTCAAGCTAGGCAATAGTCTGGTATGAGATGTAGAAAATCTCGAATACTATAAAGTCAATATAATAGGGCATAGGGTATGGAGAACCATACCCAACGTGTCCTTGCATCCAAAGAGTTAGTGTATAACATAAGATATATGTTACTCACATCATAATCAATGTGGGTGTACTATAAGTCAATGTACAAATAGGTGTTCGAATATATGCATCAATGATACCTACGTCATGCGACATCCTTAGTCGAATAAAACAAACAAGGAATCCATCATCTATCCTCAGATCACTCACTCAATACGATGGATATATGTTAACTCATTTGATCATGTCCTAGGTTAGAGACTACTCAATGTCTCGGTTTCTTGGTACTCGAATCCATGCCACTTGGTAGGCTAGGAACTGAATTTCACATCACAACACTCCACTGTAAGAAATATCAAAACGTCAAGAGATCTAGGCATGTGCTCGCCTAGGTGAGCGTCCTCACATACCCTTACTTTATGAGTATACATCGAAATCTTTAAGTATCAATGATCCCATTGCACACGTCATCCATAAGAGAGCGCATCCTAGGCCTCATCCTTGAGATCATTGCATAACTCCCATCATTTAGTTGTTAAACTCGGGACAGCTATTGACAATCCTCATTAGTCATGGAACTTCATCATCTATCCAAAAAGCATCCTTTAGTGATCCCCTAGGTCCGGCGCAAAGCCCCTTGCTCCGAGTCTCAAAGTACAAATATACCATCATTGAAGCCATCATTCCCTACAATCCAATCCGAATGCCTCCATACTATAACTACACCTATCCTCCTTAGCCATTTACTTTACGACCCATACTTCGCACGTATAAGGGTTCCATGGCCCTCCATGATGGGTCGCATGGTTATTAGACCAAGGTAGAGTCCATATAGGTAATCGATTGGTGGTGTCCCTTATGACTCTAAGTCTCTATGCCTTGAACCCAAAGTGAACGCAACAAAAGCCTGAAGTAAGTCCTATGACCTGAAGTCCTCGTGCCTTTAACCTGAACCAAGCATGCAAGAAACCTAGATTGAGTTTTAGTTTTCCTCATCATCGAACCAAGTACCTCCGACATATACACCCCAAACCATGCACCTCTAAACCATGCACTTATGAACCATACACCACAGAATCATGCACCACCGACTGATGCACCTATGAACCTTCCTCCACCCATCTATGCACCATCGATCTAAGGACCACTAATATAAGAACAACCAGTCCAAGAGTACTGATCCAAGATCACCGATCCAAGACTTCGTCTTAGCTAGTTCAAGTTATTTTTTTCAAGTAGACTCAAAGCGAACCCCTTCACGACCTAAAGTCTTTGCTTGTGAAGCCTGAAGTGGAAGCACACCGATCCAACACTTAAAGCCACTATAAATCCATACTTCCATTGCCTATAAATGACTTAAAATTTGGAACGTGGCTTCATGAGGCCTTTTTGTCGCCTCATACAACTACCACCAAATTTGGATGTGATTTTATAAGTCGGTGCCAACTTGTAACATAGCCAATCCTATTTCTAAATCCCCACTCGCTCTATTTTCCAACCAAACAAACAATATCCATACAAGCATTCAACATATAACATACATTAAAATAGAACAGTCATACGTACATGTCAATTCATCGCCTAAATCTAAGTGTGAAAGATAAGGAAGAACCATAAGGACACATGAACTTGTTTGGATCCAACTTTACATAAATATAATCTAAAATTAACATGGGTGTTTTGGTAAGATTTAAAACATATTTTAAAGTTTCAAAATCATTTTAAAAACATCATTTAAGCCATATAATAACTAATTAGTAAGTGAGGAGTTCTAACTACTCAATTAAATCCAAAGCAACCCCAAAGATGATCCAAATCCTAATATAAACAACAGTGTCTCAGAATCCAAGGTCCTCAAAAGAGCAAATCTCTAAAATCAAGTGCTAATACCCATCTGAATGATAAGATTTGACTGATTAAAATAAGGTTTAGAGTGGTTTATAGCCTGGAGAAGGTTAATGGTGGATTCTCTAACTATTTTGGGAAGTGTGAAATGAGCCTTTGGGCTTAGCCACTAACCTACTAATTACCTACTAAGCCATCCAAAATTAATCAGAACTTTAAACAGCCATATCTCCTAAACTGTAATCCCATTTTCATATTATAACCATTCTATGAAAAGTAAAACCATCATCCTGACCTAAGAAAGTGGTTTCAGACCTTAATTTAGCCCTTATCAAAAGTTAAGGGCTTTGCATGAATTTTAGGGTCAAAATCATTTGATAAAACTTTTAAGGGTAGAAAATTCCCTTAGTAGATATTCCTCAAAGATATAGAGTTATATGACCTTAAATTAATTTTAAAAATAATAGTTTTACGATCCTCTGGTATGTAAAATACAGATTGTTACATTCTCTTCCCTTTAGCAATTTCGCCCTTGATATTCCAAACAAATCAATAGGTTTTTACCGTAGCACCCCGTAAAATTTGATAAGAAATTAATAATTAAAATAAGACTAAAAATGGAATTTCTGTAAATGTCATAATTTTGGTCACGGAAGTTGCACCATTATGTTTGTGGTAATTTTTTAAAGAATTTATATTTAAAATATGATGAAAACGGAGTCTATATAGAGAAGCTATAGACATTTGAAGTTTTCAGATTTAAAATTTTAAATTTGAATTTTGGGAGAATTTAAAATGTTTGAAATTTAAATTGAAACATTTACTTAAGCAAGAACTAACATTAAGGAGAAACTAGAGTTAACGGTGATTTAATTGGAATTAAAAATGGGTAATAAATCAATGAAATGGGAGAATAATCAAAAGTTGCTGGCTGAAACGAGGTCGGTCCACCACTAGCGGTCAAGCGTGTCTGCAGTAGTAGTCGACCGGTCATGCCATTCAGGGCATATTTGCCTTGGTCGAATGGCCAGGATTTGTTTAGTTTCGATTCAATGATCTTTGTTTCTTCCTACCTCTATAAATAGACCCATGGACCCCCACTTTTCCTTCGTAAAATTTTTGGAACGCCGACGAAGCTCTGTCAAAATCTTTTCCCTTAAGGTTTCAAAAATATTAAACTCTTTTGGTAAATAATTGCAGTTTCTAGTCTCTAATTTAAATTAATCCTTCTTCACCCTATCTGCTAATTTCTGAAATCTAATTTATAAATACAATCTATTCATTTTATACTTAAAAAGGGGGAAGATCTAATAGAGAATTCGGAGTGATATAAATGAGATCTCTTCTTCTTCTTTGGGTTTCAGAATCAGTTAGGATTTTTAGGTAAGTGGGTTAGATGTTTAATTCTTTTGATTTCTAATTCTATTCCTCTCTATTTTCTGATTCTAAATCTAATTTATGTATACAATTCACTTTGTTGCATATTCCAAAAGATGGAGATCTGAAAGAGAATTAGGCATGATGGAATCAAATCTCCATGAGCGGAAAAAACAAGTTTTTCACATTTTTATAATTGAATAGTATTTATTTGGATTCAATGTATGCTTTGGGAAATTATGGAAACAATAACATAACATCAAAAACTCCCAAAATTTCCCTAAGTAAATATTAATATTTGAATATGTTGGAATTATAATTGTTTTTGGTATCGGTGTATTAAAATCTAATTAACTACTAGAATTAGATAATCTATGGTCAATTTAACCTATTTTCCCTCTTTTGAATTGAAGTTTTAAAGGGTTAAAAAAGAAAATAAATTAGAAATGGTGTGTAAATTTTGAATTGAATTGTTTGTAGTTTGCACCGTCTATTTTTTTAGCAAAGCTAGCAAGGTTGACTGGACCCCTACTAGATTTTATTGCAGCAAAATAATAAAATAAATTAGCTCAAAACAGACTAAGAGCTAAGAACACACATAAAAAAGCAGAAAATAATCACCACACTAAGAGAACCGGGACCGAAGATCTAAATAGAAGAATAGGAGGTGAAACTAACTCCACATAACCCTAGAAGGATAGTCCACACTGCAATATTTCATGTGCATGGAAATTCTCTTAAGCAACACCCGCTATAATACGTCAATACATCTTTCCTTGCTTTCAAAGCACCTTCTAGTACGCTCTTCCCAAACCAAAGTTAAATATTTTTCGATGCACAGCAGTAGGACTCTCCTAATGGTTGTCTTGCCTCTTGTTGGACTGTATAACAAACTTCATTCCAACTGCAAATCCATGGTGACATTCCTCCTCCCAACTCTTGCCATTAGCTTGCTCTATAGAGGAAATAAAGCACCACAATTATAAAAAAGATGATCCCTGGTCTCATAATGAGTTGCACAAAATACATAGTGTAGAGTACAATCAAAACCATAGGAACTGAGAACATTTTTGGTTAATAAAGCTTTGGTTATGACCTTCCACAACATGAGGTTATCTGCAAAAGTAGCACAACTGCTCCATATTTGCTTAGACCATTTGAATATAGGCAGGGTACCGATGTTAGCTAGCTTAAAATAGATATGCTTGGTGGAGTGCTGCCTACCCGCCCAACTGACAAGGTTAGTAATTTAAATATGTAGCCTCAGTTCTTTCCCACTGTGCTATGATGACTTGATTGCTGGAATATGGTAAAACAATATGGCCATTGGAAATATAGGAACTTACAGTTGCGCTCCTAGCAATACCAGACTGCATTATTTGTTGGTGAGTCATCATCTTAGATAGTATTTTCCCTCTAGCTATATTGACTATGACATAAGGCAGAAAGGTTTCATGCAGGCCTAGAATCCTTCTCCATGCTCAACTACAAGCTTGAGGAACAACCATTGTCCAGAAACTCTTTCTGGCTATACCATGCATCCATGTCTACTGAACCAAAAAGGAGGCTGACTTTGATATCAAGTTGTGAAAATGTGTGCTAAAGGCAGTAGTTTCTAGGTGTTTGTACCAAAATTGGGAACAACACTCTGCGAACGTGATTGAAGAGATTAAAATGACGAAATTAAATTGAAAAGGCTAATCTAACAATGACACCAATAAAAGCATGTTGAAATATAAAAGGACAAGAAATGGATGCTTGGTGTTGGTTTCATATCGGTCTGTTGGCTGATCGATACGAAATGGATGGAAGTGGTTAATCGATATGAATTGAACGTATGGATTATGATCGATGTTGTCGTTCGATGGATATGAACCTAATGGATACAAAGAAAAATGATGGATGTGAACCAGATAGATATGAAGCCGATGGATACAAAACAAACGTGCTTCCCATGAAACTTCATCGATCCATAACTTAAGCGTACGAACTCCGATTGACCTGAAATTTGGAAAATTTCCTTTCATTGCTTTGTTTGTCATACCGTGCTAATTATAGCTCGATCCGAACTCATACCAAATTCGCTAGTGTTCATAGTGAGCCTATGTATAACCGATCTTTGAGAAGGATTGTCTTTGGTTTCAACAGTCCTTGGTGTCACATATTGAATATGATAGTATATGATTTTTGTTTGATGATAATATATATATATATATATATATATTCATTTAAATGTATTTGCTATTGTACTATTTAAATTTATTTTTCACATAATTAAATAAATATTTGTTGAATAGAATAAATAGCATAGAATTCAAATTCAAACAAATATTTTATTCAAACAAATATTTTATTACAATTTTGAACAGTACAAATTTGAGCTCTCACTATATATACACAATTTTAATTACATTACAATTTCGATTACATCACAAATTTCAATTTACAATGTTAACCTCACTGCATACCGCTCATTCACTCGTATTTATCTTTAACTTTATTCCAATTTGTATCCGACATCTGAATTATCTGCAAAATAAACACTAACGTGGTAAAATTGAAAAAGAAATATTTTGCAGTGTACAATAAAAGTGTGTGTTTGAAAATATTATCTGCCTCAGTTATTTGGGTTGTTTGTCATTTATTTCTTTTGAATTCATCTTACACGAACATCTTGTAACATGCACAGTGTATCATTGTACATGCCACAAGGCCATGCACACCGATACACACTTGATTAAACTGCAGGGACAGGTGAGCACACGGTCAAACCCAAGCCAAAAGCTGGATTCAACTCAGGTGCAATACAAAA
Organism: Allium cepa; assembly: GCA_030765085.1. Taxonomy (NCBI): domain Eukaryota; kingdom Viridiplantae; phylum Streptophyta; class Magnoliopsida; order Asparagales; family Amaryllidaceae; genus Allium; species Allium cepa. Next base: position 507,546,016 of record CM060932.1, on the reverse strand, counting down.
AAAAGTCACAAAGTTTCAAATGCACAAGAGCTTGCATGTGCACTGCCTTAGCATCTCGAATTTCAGCCAAGAGACATCAACGCACAAGAACATGAATAAAACCAGATTCCATATTAAACCAGACCAAAGGAATGAGTTCGATTGTAACTTAAGACCAGTTAGCAAATCAATCCAGACATCAAGTACATATGACCCCAAGCATGGAACATGTTCACACTAAATCAGTTTCAAAACAAACAAAGGCAGCTCAAATGCAAACTCAGGCATGAACAAAAGCAAGGTCCAGAGCAAACTCCAAAATGTAATGGCAACAAATTGAACCATACAAGTGTATACAATAAGTGTTAAAATGTACACATGAATTCAAATGAAGCCAAGACCGAACTAGAGAAAGGTGCGCGAGGGACTCAAACACAACAGCAAGTTCATAACAGAGTAGTTCAAATGCATGAACACAAGCATGGATCGTCGAGCTATAGAAACATCAAAATGGAAGGCAACAACAAAGAAATAGATCAACTTAAATACATCAACATACAACAACTATAACAAGTGCACAAGTGTAGCCTCAACAGTTTAGTACACATGAAGAACTACTCCATACCAAATGTACATAATCAGGCATGGTGACAAGAAGACTTTAAGTGCATATGGTGGTCAAGGAAAACAAAAAAAACCCAACAAACCATCACAAATCCAGATTACATGAAGTGCATGATGCGATGCAATAGAATAGTGGACTAATTGGCCAAAGCTATAAATTTAGATGTATGCATACAATCTCAATAACGAATTGATCAGGAGCAACAAAGGCAACCAGACTAGACTTCAACTCAGGGATCACATATAACATCAAACTGAATGAAAGAAAATATTTCAACTCGAAGCAATACTCAGGAACCAGATATAAACATGAAACAGAGAAAATAGAAATGACTCGAAACAAATGCAAAACTAACCAAGGTCAATCCAAAAGAAGGAACCTCACAGCCAGGACAAAGCATAACATTAACACATAAAAGTGCCAACAATTCAAAGATTACAAGTCCACATGAACAAGTTTATCATCAGATTGTACACACACACACACACACACACACACACACACACACATATATATATATATGTGTATGATATATATACACGAATACACAACAAAAACAATGGAGCAACATCGTAATTATTAGTTATAGTTTTAACAAAGTCAAGGTCGAGATAAAATTCAATGAGAGGTCATATGGAACAAAGAATGAAATATTAAACAAGTCGTTGGAAGTAAAGAACGAAGGAATTCAAAATTGTTTAAGCAAATCCAAATATATCGGAAACATATTCAACCAGTGATAAACTGAACAAGTTAGAAAAAATATCATAATCGTTCAAGTAAGAATCGAATGACCAAGCAATACAAGTGACGAGTTTTAAGTCAAATATACGAACAAAAACTTAGGGACTTTAATCCCTATTTAAACCCAAAAATCATTATCAGTAAAATTCAATATTTTCGAGTTCGAGAATAAAATCATTGAGCATACTCAGAATCAATCACGAATAAATTCATAACTCGATCAAAGTCGAGAACTAAAAAGGGAAAAATCACATAACAATCAATCAACATCCAACTCGACTTATTGAAGCAGCCAAATGCCAATCAAAGCTAGGAGACGATTGACGGAGCAAAGAAAAGCAATTTAATCACTTCAATCGCTCGAAAATCAAGCGGTAGCTTCAATCACGAAGCCTTAAATTTTAAAAGACGAACGAACAGTCGAAGGACTGAACAAAAGCAAAAGGGACCGGCAGATAAAAATAAAATGAAAAAATGGGACATCTTCATTTATTATCAATTGGCCGGTCTCCATATATTTTATTTTGTGCTTAGATTTATAATAGGGTTTTGTTTATTTTGTTTGTTTATTTATTTTCCTTTTAAAATTTTGGTCAATTCTAGTCGTGTGACTAAGGATGAACTACGATGGTGTAGTTCGAGAATTCGCAACTCTGTTACTGAGTTGTGGTAGAGTTTCGAGCGTAGAGTTAGGTTAGTCGATAGCGGGTTTTGTAAGTTTACGTGTGTAAGCGTCTGACTACTTAATTTCTAGTAGAAACCTTAGGGGCAGCACATAGGCAGGGTTTTGCCAAAGCTGGGTAAATTTGTATTGTTCTGTTTCTGCTTTTATTATTCTGGTATTACTATGCTGCAATTAATTTATATATTTTCGCATTAATTTTGTTATTATTAGTATCACCCTATTCTCCTCCCTCAAGGGGAAATCGATCCTACAAGTGGTATCAGAGCTAGGAACAAAAACCAATTTTTGTTTTAAAATTTGATTTTTTTCAAAAACCAATTTTTTTTTAAATTTGATTTTTTTTTGAAATGGATTCTTTTAATAATGCTTTTGTTGAGGGTCAGTCCATAATTAGACCACCTATGTTGAATGGTGAATATGCTTATTAGAGAAATAGAATGAAATTTTTTCTGAAAGCCATTGATGCTTGGAATATTGTTGAAACAGGATATAGGTCATCTACTATAGTGGTAGATAATCAAGAAATTAAAAAACGATGGATCAATGGACAGATCTTGAAAATAAACTGTAGAATGCTGGTGCAAAAGCTATGAATTCTATTATATGTTCATTGGATCAAATTGAATTTATTCGTGTCTTGCATTGTCTAACTGCACAGAAAATTTGGCACACACTTGAAGTGACTCACGAAGGAACGTCATAAGTCAAAGAATCTCACCTTGCCATGCTTAGCAGCGAATACGAAAACTTCATAATGGCCAAGGATGAGAATGTCAAAGAGATGTATGGACGGCTTTCTAATCTCGTATACAAATCAAAAGCTCTTGGAAAACCATACACAAAATTGAAAATAGTCCGAAAAATCCTCAGAGTCCTTCCACAAAATTTTAAAGCGAAGGTTACTACCATTCAAGAATCAAAAGATCTGAAACAAATCAAAGTTGAAGAACTCATTGAAAATTTTCCACCACTTATGAGCTAGAAATGAAATTCAAGGAAGAATGCGAAGGAGGTGATACGCGAAAGAAATCAATAGCTCTCAAAGGAACAACCAAAAGTGAAGATGATGATGGTGCAGTAGAACTGGTGCTGATAATAAAGAAATTCAAAAGGTGAAATCACAAGTATGGAAATCCAGCTCTAAATCAACAACTGAAAAGCAGAATAGTCAAAGTTCTAGACAACCCAGAAGAGCAGAAGATCATATGTAACAAGTGCAATAAACCCGGTCATATCAAGCCCAATTGTCCTCAGAATCGACTCAGCTAAGGAAAGAAACCGAAAAGGAGAAGTTTTGCAGCTACTTGGGATGAAATTGATGAACCCGATAAAAGCACTGGCAGTGAGAGTGAAAAAGAGAATTTGTGTCTTCAAAGAGAAACAACTGACATTGATGATGATGAGCCAAGCGAGGTATCAAAACTTACTCATTCGGAATTACTTATACTTTCATGAAGTAAATGACTGTTTTGAAAGACTTAGGGAGAAGTACATTAAAATTGAGTCACAAAGAGTAGTTTGATAGAACTAAATAAGTAGCTTGACCAATTAGTTAAAAACTATCGAAATAAAAGCCCTAAGTGTGACAAGTGTCCATTATTTGAAGAAGAAATTAAAAAATCAGAAATTAAAATTAAGTCACTTGAAAATGAAATTTTGATTTTGAAAGAAAGTGAAAATACTAGAAGAGAAAATTCTATTAAAAGTGCACTTTATTATTGAATGAAAATGAATCTCTCAAAACACAAGTCCAACAATAGTCTACAACCTTAGGAAAATTTTCAAAAGGAGAACGATCGCTAAATATATTATTAGGAAAACCAACTATTAATACTGTTAGACAAGGACTTGGGTATAATCAATCTGAATGTGCTAGAAGTGAAATTAATCAAGTCAATTCCAAGTGCACAATTTATGGAAAAACTGGACACAGTCACAATAATTATTGGTATAGACCCAAACACGTGAAAACCATACCAATTTGAGTTCCAAAAGGCACGAATATAAAATCCCTTAAAGTCAATCAAATCTAGATGCCAAAAGGAACAAATATAAATTATTTTTGGTCTACACAAACTTATTTTCCAAAATCATTTGTCATAATAATCATGGACCTATAAAATAGGTCACAAAAATCTTTCCTCGTATAGGTATGGTGGCAGACTAAGGAACAACAACATTGTTACCCGGATTCTGGCTGTTTCAGGCGCAGGACGAGCGACAAATCAAAGTTCCTTAGCCTAGTACAAAGGTGGAAGAACCACAATAGGCAACAAATGAAAAATTATCGATAAAGGTAAAATAGGTAGCGGTATATTTATCTTGAATGATATATTATATGTTGAGAATCTGCACTATAATCTGAATTAAATCAGCCAGTTATGTGATAAAGAAATGAATGTTGATTTTATTTCTGATTTATGCAAAACTGATGGGCAATTATCTTTTTATAAGTACCTCAAGAGTCCTTGAACTATTTCATATAGATTTGTTTGGACTAACGATATTGCAAGTTTAAATAATAAGAGATGTTATATTAATTGATGATTACTCAAGATACTCGTGGATATATTTGTTCTAGATCTAACACTATGTTCACTAGTTGTTTATGTACACATTTTCAATCAAATCCTTAAGGAACCACATTTTAAAAGCTATAAATGATTATAAAGTATTTGTTGCACACTTCACATTTTGGTCTGTGATATCTATCTAATGATAACTTTGAGTCAAAGGGGAATTCAGATGCAGATTACACTAGTAGCCTAGTTGATAGAAAAAGTACTAGTGGAACGTGTTGATACATTCATTAGTCGCATATTTTCAAAGAAAATATCTGCATATTTTTCATTTCAATTGATTTCAATTAGCAGACATTTTTAAAAATAAAAACTCTTGAAGAAAAAAGTTTTTTTGACTTCATTTTAGATTAGTCGTTTTAGAAAATTTGATCTTATAATTACTTTTGGATTTGATCTTAAATGACTATATTAACTAATCTGACCCCATACTGATTATCGAAAAGATAAATAGTGATTGTAAAAGTGATGAGTGTTGATATTAATCATATATTACTACTCGAGACAGTATATTTAGTAAATTTCTTTAAAAATTTAAACAAGATCTATAATAACTTTTGTTGGTAAAAATTTCCATGACCATCTCTAATTCTATCATATTTCTGACGACTGTCACTCATCAAAATCCAATATAGTATGTCAAAATATGGTATTTTAAAAGGGAAATTATTTATTTATTTATTTGTTTTTTTGTAATAAAAACATCCAAAGTATTCACTCTCATTTAAAAGACCTCACGGTTATACATGGGTGAATTACTTTGAATATTTGTTTATGTGCTTTCATGCTCATTTAAAAGTCCTCAAGGTTATGCATGTAGGGAACATGTATCAAAATTGATTATGAAATAAACAAGTTGATTCTAATCCTATTTAAAAGTCCTCACAGTTATGCATGGTTATAAGATGCTTGAAATTCATTTTTTTTATAAAAATCGGGAATACTACTAGTTTCATTTAATCCTAACTACCATGCATGGTTAGTAGAAATTTAAAATCTTGATATAGATATACCACAAATAGACATAACTAAATGGTTTTATATGTCGGCATCATCCCTATCACTCTAAAGTGGAATATGCGCCTAACAAAATTATTTATGATTTTTGTTTGATTTTTTTTATTGAAATTTAATATTTATACTCGATTGGGTATTGATGTTGTATTAATGTCTATCGCTTTATCTCTATTCTTCTAACACTATTACTCTTTTGCTGATAACAAAAGGGGAAGAGAAAAGTTAAGATTTTGGCAAATAAAGTTCAAATATTTTATTTTTTATTTTCATATTCTCATCTAGGTTCATTTGCATATTTTTAATCGTTTTCTTGCATATATGAAGGGGGAGCTTTGTTGTAGAGAGGGATCACTCAAATAGGGAGGAGGAAATAGGTTTTATCAATGACCAAATACATTTAGTAAATTCAAAATCTTAATATTTGTTTGTTATCATCTAAAGGAGGAGATTGTTAAATATGCTAGTATATGATTTTTGTTTGATGATAATAAACATATATATATATATATATATATATTCTTTTAAATGAATTTGCTATTGTACTATTTTATTTTTCACATGATTTAATAAATATTTGTTGAATAAAATAAATAATACAGAATTCAAATTCAAACAAATACTTTATTACAATTTCGAATAGTACAAATTTGAGGTCTCACTATATATACACAATTTCAATTACATTACAATTTCTATTACATCACAAATTTCAATTTACAATGTTAACCTCACTACATATCACTCATTCACTCGTATTTATCTTCAACTCTATTCCACTTTGTATCCAACATCTGAATTATCTGCAAAATAAACACCGATGCAGTAAAATAGAAAAAGAAATATTTTACAGCGTAAAATAAAAGTGTGTGTTTGAAAATATTATTTGCCTCGGTTATTTGGGTTTTTCGTCATTTATTTCTTTAAATTCATCTTACACGAACAGCTTATAACATGCACAGTGTATCACTATACATGCCACAAGGTCGTGCACACTGGTATACACTTGATAAAACTACAGGGACAGGTGAGCACAAGAAGCCAAAGGTTGTATTCTACTCAGGTGAAATACAAAACAAGTCACAAAGTTTCAAATGCCCAAGAGCCTGCATGTGCACTACCTTAGCATCTTGAATTTCAGCCATGGGACATCAGTACACATGAATATGAATAAAACCAGATTCAATATTAAACCGGACCAAAGGAATGAGTTCATTTGTAACTTAAGACCACTGAGCATATCAATCCAGGCATCAAGTACATAAGACTCCAAGCATGGAACAAGACACTAAATCAGTTGCAAGAAAAACCAAGGCAGCTCAAATGAAAACTCAAGCATGAATAAAAGCAAGGTCTAGAGTAGACTCCAAAATGCAATGGCAACAATTTGAACTACACCAGTGTATACAACAAGTGCTCAAATGTAAACATGACTTCGAATGTAGCCAAGACCGAATCAGAGAAAGGTGCACCGGGGACTCAAACACAACGGCAAGTTCATATGTAACCATGTACAAGTCAACAGAATTCAAGTCTCTAAATTAACACAGAGTAGTTCAAATGCATAAACACAAGCATGGATGGTCGAGCTACATAAACATCAAATTGGAAGGCAACAACAAAGAAATAGATCAATTTGAATACATCGACATACAATAACTATAGCAACCGCACAAGTATAGCCTCAACAGTTCCGTATGCATGAAAGAAACGCTGCAGACAAAATGTACACAATCAGGCATGGTGACAAGAAGACTTCAAGTATATATAGTGGTCAAGGAAAACAAAGAACAGACCCAACAGACCATCACAAATACAGATAACATGAAGTGCATGATGTAATGTGATAGAACAGTGGACTAATTGGCCAAAGCTACAAACTTAGATATATGCATACAGTCCCAACAATGAATTGATAAGGAACAACAAAGGCAACCAGACTAGACTTAAACTCAGGGATCACATATAACATCAAACTAAATGAAACAAAACAGTTCAACTCGAAGCAATACTCAGGAACCAGATATAAACATGAAACAGAGAAAATAGAAATGACTCGAAACAAATGCAAAACTAACCAAGGTCTGTCCAGAAGCAGGTACCTCACAGCAAGGACAAAGCATAACATTCACACAGAAAAGTGCCAACAGTTCAGAGATTACAAGTGCACATGAAAATTTTTAGCATTAGATTGTACACGTATATACATACATATATGTATGTATATACATGAATACACAACAAAAACAATGGAGCAGCATCGTAACTATTAGTTACAGTTTTAACAAAGTCAAGGTCAAGATAAAATTCAATCAGAGGTCATATGGAACAGCGAATGAAATATTAAACAAGTCGTTGGCAGTGAAGAATGAAGGGATTCAAATGTGTTTAAGCAAATCCACATATATTGAAAACATATTCAACCGGTGATATACTGAACAAGTCAGAAAAAATATCATAATCGTTCAAGCAAGAATCGAATGACTATGCAATACAAGTGACGAGTTTCAAGTCAAATATATGAATGAAAAATTAGGGACTTTAATCCCTATTTAAACCCAAAAATCATCATCGGCAAAATTCAACAGATTCGAGTTTGAGACTAAAATTAGTGAGCATACTCAGAATAAATCACAAAAAAATTTATAACTCGAATCAAAGTCGAGAACTAAAAAGGGAAAAAACACGTACCAATCAATCAACATCCAACTCAACTTATTGAAGCAGCCAATAGCCAACCAAAGCTAGGAGATGATTGACGGAGCAAAGCAATTTAACCACTTTAATCGCTAGAAAATCAAGCGACGGCTTCAATCATGAAGCCTTAAATTTTGAAAGAGGGACGAACGGCTGAAGGACTGAAAAAAAGCAAAAGTGATCGACAGATAAAAAGAAAAAGAAAAAAGGGACATCTTATTTTATTTTCAATTGGGTCGGTCTCCTTATATTTTATTTTGGGCTTAGATTTATAATAGGGTTTCGTTTGTACTGTTTGTTTATTATATTTTTTCTTTTAAAATTTATGTCAATTCTAGTCGTGTGACTAAGGACGAACTACGGTGGTGTGGCTCGAGAATTCGCAATACTCAGTGGCTGGGTTGTGACAAGTTTTTGAGTGTAGAGTTAGGTTAGTTGATAGCGGGTGTCGTAAGTTTACGTGTGTAAACGTCTGACTACTTAATTTCTAGTAGAAACCTTGGAGGCAGCACGTAGGCAGGGTTTTGCCGAAGCTGGATAAATCTATATTGTTCAATATCTGCTTTTATTATTCTGCTATTATCCATGTTGCAATTATTTTATATATTTCCGCATTAATTTTTTATATTATTGGTATCACCCAATTCATCCCCCTTAGGGTGAAATTGATCCTACATCACGGCCATTCCAAAAGGCGGGATAACATTTGCCCTCTAAAGTACGTCCAGTGTGAACATGACGTGCTTTGAAAAACTATATTCTTTATTCTGAAGAAGTTCTATCTGATTCGTATACATGCACATATGTTAACCAGACTCATGTTCATGGTTGCACGTTCACGGGTTGTTGTCAAGTTCTTTTGATTGAGTTTCATATCGACCTCTCCTGAATCGATGTGAAATTCGAGTTGCAACAACGATTGATGGTTTTTTTCATTCACTCCTTTATATTGATCCTCTCTTGGATTGATTTGAGATGTTGGTATGATCCCGGTGTACTTGCTTCGTATCGATGGATACGAAGTAAAGGGATGCCTATCGATGGTTTCGAAATATTAAACTCTGGATCGCTCTGGGATGACAGATACGAATCAGTGTCTTTGTATCGATATAAGTGATCATTCCAGGTTTATTTGCATAATGTCTTTCGTATCAATAAAATTTTGAATGCTTCAATCGGTTTTGGCTATGGGATACGAAGCGTTTTCTTCCTTGGTTACGAAGTCGTATATATACCATTTTCACTCAGCCAAAATTTTCTGTCTGCCCTTGTTTTTTACCTTTGCTTCGTATCGATTGAAAAATCGAGAAAAAAGAATTGCAAAGCCTTTCTTCTCCAAAACAGATAACCTGTTAATACTTCAAACCGACTATGTAAACTAGATAATCAACTAAATGAATCCATCATAAAATAACGTGACTTGAGGCTCGATGCCAATTCATCCAAAGTCATGGCCGATTCCAACGTCATTGAAGCCAGAATTTGGTTGGAGTATGGTCAAGGAAGCAGTAATGGAGTTTTGGCAGCTTGGGGAAGAAAAGGAGCAGTTGATTGGGACGATGGAGTTACTCGTATCGATGGTAGATGGAGGAAGCATCTTTGTATCAATTTGGAAGTTGGAAGTTTGTATCGATCTGGGAATGATGTATAGAGAGAGTAACTTCGTATCAATTTGGAATTATGGGAGTTCGTATCGATCCAGAGCGATCGATATGAAGCCATGGCCATGTGATCGATACGAAGCCATGGTTGGTGATCTATATGAAGCCTTGGCGGGTGATCGATACAAAGCCGGGCTCTTGTGAAACGATCCAAGTTTGAACTTCAATGGATACGAACATTTGCATATTCGAACACTTGACTCCGGCGAGCTTTAGCCTTGCATATCTGGACTTGACCATTAAACCGCATATCTGACTATCCTTCGAAGCTCGTCGATGGAACTGTAATTTGACAAACTTAATGAACTTTAACATGGATCATTCTTCGAAGTCGAGATGGCATAGTTGGGACAGTTAGCGATGACGGTCACTCCATTTGAATATCGAAGTCTTGTCATTTTACCGTCTTTCAAACTTGTAGAAATTTAAAGTATTATGTAGCACTGCACTACACAACACGATCATTCACTTCACAATGGGATGAACACGGGTTTATTGATTTCTAATGATGATTTTTGTTGAGTTCAATAGCTATGGATCTCGAAAGCTTATGGCAGGAAGAAGTTCAGAGTTCTCCACTTCCTATTATAGAAATACCAAAAATTGCGGCTGATGTAGCAAACCCTGCTCCGGACGAACTGCCGAGTGCAGTTTTAGTTCTAAACTCGAAGGATTCTATTCGTTCTAAAATATCCAAAGACATGCTAGGCAGGATCTTCCTTAGGCACGGATTATCTCTAAATGATGTTTTATTATTAGGGCCTTAAGATAAAGCCCACAGTCCCCCAAAAGGGCATGCCTCCTGCAATAGGTTCATGTGCGCAGCCGGGACGTTGCCCACGGTTCAACTGATTTATCTGAGAAGTATTATTCTCTTTGAAGATTGAGCCTTCTCAATTGCATCCGAACGGATATACTCTGCTCAATAGCTTGTATATTATCTTCATGGTGCATCTTTTTTGGCCCCTAACCGTTGAAGAAATCGGTTATCTATTCAGCATCAAGAGCCATGGGGATAACCCTTCGTTCACCTTTTTAGAAGCAGTCAGAAACTGCCAAGTAGTGGCTGGCACTTGGAGAAAATTAAGCTACTTTAAAACCGAGTGGTTCTTCGTTTGATGTCCACCAGGATTCGCCAGACGGTGGCTAGTTAGACGTAAGTGCCCTAACTTCTTTATCGATTAACTGGATAATATAAGTTGATGCTAATACTAAATCTCTTTTGCAGCTTCAATTACGCAGCCTGAAGGAGCGCAATTTAAGGAGATAGTAAGGATTCTCCAATTGGTGTAGGCTGAGCTCATAGAAATTGATGAAGTCTTTACCGATGAAAACATAATCGCCGTGGGGCTGATAGAGGGAGATCAAAGGATTGGGCTAGTAGGAGTTCCCAAGGTGGCTCCGGTGAGGCAAGAAGGAAAGCTCCCATTTTCCCCCTAGTTGAAGGAGTTCAAAGTGCTCCTGGGGTCATATTCATTGAACAAGGCGATGAGGAGAGCATGCCAGCCATGGATGATCCTGCTGTTGTGCCTTTGTATAGTCTTCGATTATCTGAGTCAAAAAGAAAAGGCAAGACTCGCGCCCATAAATCCAGAGGTGTAAAACTATTGTGGTGTCTCTACCTACTGCAACTGCTACAAGTCGGGATACTTCACCTCCGCAAATGGAGAGTTCTTTGAAAGGATAGGCAGATATCCCTATTCCAGAAGACTTGGTTTCATTTCAAGATTTTGGATTAGAGGGATTTCACTCCCTATTACAAACCGATGTAGGCTTAAGTGCTTTAGATGTAGAGGAGCCAACTCGTGCGAGCAAGGCCACCATAATCGGTTGGTTGGGGGTTTTGCACATGCATACACACATTTCACGCCATCACACAACTTCCAATCACATGTTTTCTAGTTTCAGGAGATAACTAATTCTGCTTCTCTTTTCATTTTACAAACACAATGGTGACGCAGGAGTCGATGCTTAACAGCCTTCATTCTAAATGCCATACATCCAGCTCTTACTCCGAACCTTATAGGCGTGAATTTGAAAGAGATTACGACTGTGGCCATCGCTCCGGCTAGGAGCATGAGCGTTATGAAAGGGAGAGGGAGAGGCCACATCAATATAGGCGTCGCTCCCAATCGCGATCGCCTCCACCTAAAGGTTTATCAAAACCCACCGGCTCCGACAGACAACCCTCTGAGACTGCCCACCAAATAGTTCCTTCTCATACTTCAAAGTCTAGCAAACAACGCTCTAGGACTGAGGTGGAAGCTCCTATCATTAAAAAACGGACCGCTATAGAACCCACTGGAGAGGGAGCCATTCAGATCACTAAGTTAAAGCAAGACTTCCCAAGTATCTGCTTTGATGGCTTCCACTTCCCTCCGAACTTGAAATAGATTCCTAATGACATAGAAAAACTAGTACAGGACTACGTGCATGATGTCTACAATCAGTACCAGGAGTGGGTGAAAACTGCATAAAATGCTTCGGTGCTAGCTTTCGAGCGGGCCAAAATAATTGAAAAAATGAAGGCCGACCTCGCTTATAAAGGAAAGATAATAGAAGTGCTCAATAAAGAAACCGAATCTTCAAGGAAATCAGAGATGGTGGCTGATAAGAGAGCCGATTAGTCAAAACCTCTTATGGAAAGAATGCGACAGGCACATATGGCATTGGTGGAAGAGATGGGCCACTAGAATACTACTGTCACGGCAGAGAGAGACGCTGCGCTGAAACAGCTTAACGAACTAAAGGTGAAATTTTCTGAGGCCATCAAGGAGGTGGATGTGGCCAACAAATCTTCCTGGAAGGCATGCGAACAGGCAGTGATACTCAAGGATGAAAGGGATGTAGCGAACTTAAAGGCTCAGGAAGCCGAGGCCATAATTGAGAATGAAATTAAAGTGGTGAAGGCCGGGAAGGAGAATGAATTTGATGATCTCATGGTCACATACAACGTCAACGTTTTAAGAAACCACAATCTAGCCTCGCTCGATGAAGATTATCCTTTTCAATTATACAAGGCTTAGAGCCGTTCGGTAGAGGTGAGAAGGTGACTCGTAACAGCTACAGCCATCGACGAATTCGAACTGGAAAATAAAATTCTTGTCGAAGATGAGTCGAAAGTCTTCCATGACACTATCGTTGCTCTCGAAAAGGAAAAGCTTGCTACTAAGTATTCAACACTGGAGAAGGATCTAGAGTTGAACAACATGAAGCAGGCTCCGAAGCGCTCCAAGTCTCTCAATCTGAGGCTACTTCTATTGATCTTCCAGCTGTTCCAAGATACGACCCTAATATGCCGCACCTATCTTCGATAAATGAACGCGGGTCTGAAGGCATATCAACCCAACACATGAGTCAACCAGAGGAAGGTATTCTGAACGCTTCTCTTATTTATCCAAATGCAGAAGCACCGCCAGAATATGTCACTAATATTTTCTCCTATCTTTATTCATCTCTAGATTCTGCATAAGTCAATCCTCCTACATCCCAAGAAATGCATCATGAGAAGGAGGCTATAATGACGGAGGCCACAACTACAACGGTCGCTACATCGGCTATGGAGTTGCATGAAAGCAGCTGCGTGCTCGATGAACAAATGCTGAAAGCACTCCTAGTTATAAAAGTGACCCGAATATAGAAATACTTTCCTCATAGATGTAGACGTGATCATTACGGGCTCCTCGGGCCCCACTAGTAGCATTTCGATGAGTGTTCGCACGGACTGGGCCAAGCAAATAATGGAAGAGATCAAAACCGAGATGAAGCAAGCCGAGCAGGCTCGCAGGGTTTGTGGCATGGCGGGTCCTGGCCCGGTTCCATACTTGTCATTTCTCCTGGTGGTATAGTCATTGATACAGGCACTCCTCCATCTTCTGACATCGAGAGTGCCACCATTCCTCCAGCCCCGCATACAGAGGACATTTCGGTCCATGTGAGTTACGAGGAGGATACCGTTGTAATTCCCCGGCCAAAGACAAACCAGCTGGTGCGGGCCAGGGAGGTAAAGGCTCGAAGAGAGGACCTGGTGGCAGTGCAAGCGGGTCTACGCAAAGAAGAGAAAGGAGGAAAAAAATCAAAGGTGTATATTTGCACTTTTGCTTCTTCTTTTTGTAGATAGATGGAATAGGATTCTCTTTTGCTTTTTGTAGGCCGTGTATAGATGTGGGTTCGGCCCTTGCTTATAGGAATTATTCGAATAAGTTTTTGTACTCATCTTTTTCGAAGAATAGTGGAAATAAAACTTCATTTTGTTTTTTCCAGCACAACTCTGTGTTTATTTGTTTAAGTATTTCAACACTAGCTTTTCCATTCAATGTACTTGTGAGGATTTAGTATTTGAGTCAAGCTTGTATCCGGTCGTTAAGTCTCGAAGTCATGGCTTCGGGTCATAACCAGGCGTCGAGTCGAGTCCCAACGTTGTGCTGTCTCGGTTAGCGGCCAATACTCGAGTTATGCTCCCAGTCTTGGGGATAAATTGAAGTAGTTCGTCGGCAGTTGTCTTCCACCTTTACTAATTTTAATTTAACTAAGTCGGAATAAAGTTAAAGTAAAACGAGTTTGAGTGGTCGGACACACTTGTTCGGTATTCGGAATTATGTCTACACTCTAGGGACGTAAGTTATTTTACAGGCGGTTAGTAACACCCGTTTAACGCTTGGGATCATATCCGCACTCCGGGGACATGAGTTAATTTATAGGCGGTCAATCACACTCATTTGGTGTTCATACCCCAGTCCACGCTCTCGGGGATAAAGTTAGTCGATGGATGGTCTGTCACGCCCATTCAATGTTTTGGATTACGTCTGCACTCTGGAGATATAAGTTGTTTTACGGGTGGTCAATCACACCCGTTTAATATTTATGTTCCAACACACGCTCTCAGGACCAGGATTAGTTGATAGGTGGTCAGTCACACCCATTTGGTGGTTATACTCCCGTCTGCTCTCTCGGGACCGGAGTTAGTCGGTGGGTGGTCAGTCACACCCGTTTATTGTTTATACTCCAGTTCGCACTCTGGGAATCTAGAGTTAGTTGATGGGTTGTCAGTCACACCCATTTGGTGTTTATACTCCAGTCCGCGCTCTCGGGACCAGAGTTAGTTGACAGATGGTCAATCACACCTGTTTAGGCATTGGGATCTTATTCGCACTTTGGGAAAAAGGAGTTGATCAAGGTTGAGGACAGTCTAAACACATCCACCTTAATTTGGCAATCGAAGTCGTGGATGGACGGATCCATATAGATGTTTGCCACCAAGCTTGGGGTTTCACTTAGTGAGTGACCGGTCGGATCACGATCACTCCCTATTTGAATGAGTCCACCGTGGGATGGGACTTAGCTCTTTGTACACTGTGACGGTCGCATAATGTATGTCAAGGATCGTCACTCTAGCTTGATGAGTATGCATTTTATTGTTGGAATAAGAAAGTACGACAAAGTTAGTTGCCTTATTACAAGTTCAAATTCAAAAAATGCATAAACAAATTTCAAAGAAAAAACAGACTAAAATGAATAAAAGCCAGTTTTATGTTATAGCCATGGAGACTCTCGCTGTTTCATGCCCTTGGTAAAGTGAGATCGTCAACAGTTGGTAGTTTGAATGTGTTGTCTCCAAGTCTCCGTTTAATGACATTTGGTCCTTCCCATGTCGGTTTCATGTGTGAAGGGACCGCAAAAATTCTCTTAAGTACAAGATCGCCAACTTCGAAGGTTCTGGGTCAGACCTTAGCATTGTATAGTTGGGTGACTCAACTGCGGTGTGCGGTTGCCCTCAATTCAGCCTCTTCATGCTTCTCATCTAGTAAATCCAACGATTCTATCAGTAGGATGGTATTTTTCTACTAATCGTAGTAAGTCACACTGTGAGAAGGTACTTCTAGTTCAACAAGAATAACGTCTTCAGAGCCGTATGAAAGTGCAAATGGAGTGTGGCCAATCGCGGACTAGTGGGTACTTTGATATGCCCATAGGGCCTTAAGAAGCTCATCGACCCACTTGCCTCCAGCCTTCTCTTGTCTTTTCTTTGGAATGGATTTGATAACTTTGTTAATAGCTTCGACTTGGCCATTTTCTTGAGGGTGAGCTACTGCTGAGAACTTATTTTGGATGCGGTAGCGTTGAAAGAGATCTTTGAACTCGCTACTATTGAATTGGGTCCGGTTATCAGTTACAATTGTGTGTGGGAGGCCAAAACATCATATGATGTTGCACACAATAAAGTTGATTACTTTCTTCATCATGATAGTAGTAAGGGGCTTGGCCTCCGCCTATTTGGTAAAGTTATCGACTGCAACAATGGCATACTTCACACCTTCCTTGGCTAAAGTTAAAGACCCTGTTATATCAATGCCCCATATGGCAAACTACCATGGACTAACCATTTGCGTAATTTTGGTAGGCAGGGCTCTTGGATTCGTGGCATGCTTCTGGCATCTATGGAATCTCTCGGCATAAAACAATGCATCTCGATTCACGGTTGGCCAGTAATATCATTATCTGAGTATCTTTTTTGCAAGGGCATGCCCCCTAGTGTGGTCGCTACACTCTCCCTCATGCATGTCGTGTAACACTCATTTGATTTCATCATGGGCGATACACCTGAGTAAAGGAACAATATACCTTCTCCTATACAAGACTCCATTCTGGATAATAAATCGTGAAGCTTTTTGGAGAATCTATCTTTTCTCGCTTTTGTGCTCGGGTAAAGCTCCATGCTCAAGATATTTTTTTTGAATAGAGTCATCCATGACTCCTTCTTGGGTGTTGCCTTGTGCACCTAGTCTGTCTCTAACTGATTAATACTCAAAGCGGTAAGTGTCTAAATGGGGACGAGTCCCATTAGTTGTGCTTCACCAGTGCTGGCCAGTTTTTCCAAAGAATCGGCTTTCTGATTTTTCTCTCGGGATATACAATGGATAACATAGTAGTCGAATTGGTTCAACACTTCTCGGACCCAAGTAAGGTAAGTGGCCAATCTTCGATCTCAGGCTTGATACTCTCCTCGAACCTAGCATGCGACCAATTGTGAATCACATTGAATCTCCACAGCAATAATTCCCAAGTCTTTGGTAAGTCTAAGTCCAGCGAGTAGAGCTGCGTACTCAGCTTCATTGTTAGTTGCGTGGAAGTCAAACTTTAGAGCGTACCATATGGACTGACCTTATGGGGTTTCGAGTACCACTCCAATGTCGGAGCAATGATAGTTTGATGCACCGTAAGTGTATAGCTTCCATATGTATTTTGGAGATTCATCGGTTTTGGGCAAGTCCTTTGGTATGGTGAATTCAGCTATGAAGTCTACCAGAACTTGTCCCTAAATGGCTTGCCTTGGTGTATAAGCAATGTGAAACTGACTCAACTCGATTTCCACTTGAGAGATTTATCAGATGTCTCTGGTCGTGTAAGGATCCGTCGTAACAGCTGGTCGGTGTAGACTATGATCGAGTGAGCTTGGAAATATGGACAAAGCTTTCTCGAGGCTATGACGAGACAATAAGCCATCTTTTCCAACTTCGATCAGTTTTTTCTGCTCCCGTCAACCTTTTGCTGATATAATAGACTGGTCGTTGGATCCGATCCTTTTTTTGAATTAGCACAGCACTGATCACGTTTGCTGAAATCGCCTGATAAATGTATAGTCTCTCATTATCAATCGGCTTCGACAAAATGGGAGGTGTCGCCAAATGTTGAACTAGCTTGGAATGCGCCTTCACACCTCTGTCCATTCGAAGTTCCGCTTTCCTTTTCTGATCAGATCAAAGAAAGGGATGCACTTATCTATGGATCAAGAAATAAATATGCTTAAGGCTACCACATTCCCATTGAGGCTTTGTACTTGCTTTATGGTTCTGGGAGTTTCGAGATTCCGAATTGCCTAGATTTTCTTAGGGTTGGTTTCAATTCCTCGAGCGTTGACAATGAACCCAAGAAACTTTCCCGATGCAACTCCAATGTGACAGTTTAGCAGACTGAGCTTCATTCTGTATTGTCGGAGCATGTTGAACATCATTTCCAAATCCCCAACATGGTTGATAGAAAGTCACAACTTCACGAGCATATCGGCCACGTACACCTCCATGGTCTTCCCGATCCGGTTAGCAATCATTCAATTCATGAGCCTTTGATAATTGCCCCAGCATTCTTAAGTCTAAATGACATTACTTTGTAACAATAAAGTCCCAAATCAATGATGAAGCTAGTATGCTCCTGGTCGAGAAGGTGCATTAGGATTTGATTATAGCTAGAATACGCGTCCATGAATGATAAGAGCTCGTGTCTGGTTGTTGAATTCACTAGTTGATCAATTCTGGAAAGTGGAAAATTGTCTTTAGGGCATGCTTTGTTTAAATCTAAGTAGTCCACATATGTTCTCCATTTTCCATTCAATTTCCTAACAAGCACTGGATTTGATTCCAACTCCGGGCATAATGCATCGCGAACCCATTTGACTTGAGTTTATTTACATCTTATTTAAGGGCAAAAAATCTCTCTGGATCCATACCGTGCCTTTTTTGTTTGACCAGGACACGCCGCGGGTCAATATTTAATGCATGGCTTGCAATATCGGGGTGAGATCCCACACAGGTCTGAATGAGTCCATGCAAACACATCAAGGTTTTCCTAGAGAAAATCAATCAATTCCTGTCTCATGTGGTGGCTGATTGAGATCCGACCTTTACCATTCTGGAATGATCATTGTCTTGAATTGAAAAATGATCGTCAACTCTACCAGGGAAGCCTGATTGTCTTTGACCTCCTCTTCATCACTATTATCTCAGGTATCAAGATCTTTATACAACTAGTTGTGGCGCCCGGGCTTAGAACTAGGCGTTACCTGTCAATTCTTTGAAAAACGAATGTAGAGAGATTCCTCTATGCCCTTTCCTTTTTCTTTACACTGCGCATCTCGCAGTTCAGCAACATAACAGGCACATCCAGCCGCCTGATCACCATGTACTACTCCAACCCCCGTTATCAGTGGGGAACTTCAGAGTCAAACACCATGGGGCAATTGCTGCCCTGAATTTTGTGAGGGTCGGTTGGCCTAAGAAAGCATTGTAGGGGGAATGAATTCTAACACAACAAACTGCAACGTCTGGACTCTCCGATAGTCTCCAAAATTCAATTGGTAACTCCACCATCCTAGTGGTATAGCTGCGCTTTCATTAAAACCATGTATACGTATCTGATACATTTTTAGATCTTTTGCCTCCATTCTCATTTAGTCGTAAGCTCGCTTAAAAAGAATGTTCACAAAACTTCTACTGTCGACTACGATACTTTTCATCCAAGCAGGAACTACATGAGCCGAAATAACCAATGGATTAACAGTAAGGGACTTAACTCTATCATCTTGGTTCCTAAAACGATGTCATTTATCATCGTCCTCTGTTGTTTTGCTATGGCCCCGTCATTAACATTACTACAGCATTCAAAGTCCACATGCTTAATCGAACTATCATATGACTCCATTTCCTTACAGCCCTGATCAGTCGGATGA
Source organism: Allium cepa (assembly GCA_030765085.1). Classification (NCBI taxonomy): domain Eukaryota; kingdom Viridiplantae; phylum Streptophyta; class Magnoliopsida; order Asparagales; family Amaryllidaceae; genus Allium; species Allium cepa. The sequence goes on along the minus strand of CM060932.1, from coordinate 507,526,530 downwards.
GGACCACCACTCATAGTGTTTATTACCAACCTCTCGCAAGTATGCACAAGTTCTTCGGGCCTAGCTTAGCCTTGACCTTGATTCGGGTTAGATGGGCCCACACCTCCATTCTGCGGAGCCCACATAAACTGTTCCAACTTTCTCTCTCTAATCAACTTCCTAATAATGTCTTGTAAATGATGGCACTCATTCATGTCATGGCCGTAAAAATCATGGAATATGTAGAATTTTTTAGTCTGAATTTGCTTCTCATATGATGGTTTCGGAGCTGGCTTCTTATACTGCCCGGTATTACAAATGTGAAGTTAAACATTTCCCAGCGATGTGTTTAAAGGGGTATATGGGTCAAACATGGGAGTTCTAGGTCTCGGTTCGTGATTTGGTCTCTTTTTTTTCCCTGACCTCCATTAACCTTCGGTTGACCTTATTTTTTATGAATATTTAATTATACCTTAGCAGAACACTCGTCGTTCTGTTTTACAGCAACATTACTCTGATTGCCTTCAACACTGGGCCCCACATCGTCCTGCTTCCTAAATCGTCTAGTGTCTTCTCTTTTTAAAAACTAGACTGCCTTAGCATAGAAATGATCCAATGAAGTAGGGGGTTTCCTAGCCAATCAATTGCCAAACTCAGAATCGGGATCGATCCCTTTAGTCAATGCCATCAACATAGAATTATCATTAGGGTTGCTGACCTCAGCATAGGCAGCATGAATCCTTTCCAGATAACACCTAAGAGTCTCTTTCGGAGCTTGAGTGACACTGGACAAGGTGTTGACATCCTTGTTCTTGTAACATGCATATGGAATTGTTCAATGAACTTTGTAGTCAACTGATCGAAATTTGAAATGGATTTGGATGGTAGACGAGTGAACCACATTGTTGCAATCCCTTCCAAAGAGATAGGGAAACTCCTACACTTGACCGCATCATCAGCCCGAGCGGTGTTCATGAGCCATTCATACTTTAATATTTGATGTTTAGGATCCGAACTTCCTTCGTACATGGGCAAAGTATGCATCCTGAATCGACAAGGTGGTTCAGCATAAAGGATGTCGTTGGTGAATGAAGTATGACTTTGGAAGATTCCTCTATTGTCATTGGTAAGACCTTGACTTTCTCTGATCATTTGACTGATCACAGTTGGAATTTTAGGCATCTGGATGTTTGGAGCCCAGGCATAGTCAATTTCCATGTTGCGGGGATGGTCCGGGAGCTGTCGACGGTCCATTCCTTACCTCCTCGGCTCCTGGTCTTGGAGAATGTAGGGTTCATGAGCATGGATGTGTTGACGAAGGGTTGGATCTGGCTGGTTCTAGATCTCACCTTCTAGATCTATAGCAGCAGCAGCTGCATGGTCTTGGATGGTGTGATAAGGAAGTGCCCCTCCTCAAGAGGAGGGTCCAGCTTGGTGCCCTATAGAAGGACCAACCTCGGCTTGTCCGAGATTCATAGCACACTGATGCCCGGAGGCTTCTGCGTAATTTCCATCCAACCGACGGTGTGTAGATCTATGGTTGAAGTCAAAAGAAGCGGAGCTTTCAGTTGAGGAATGTGAGACATGATCCCTCCTAGATCTCCTTTGCCTTTCCATGTTTAGCTGGTTCACGAGCTCCGTTTTAGCACGGATATGCTGGGTGAGCTCTTGACGGTTCCCAATGAGCTCTTGCATGAGGATTTAGAACTCCTCTCTAGTCACAGGACCTTATGGATTTGAAGCTTCGAATGATGTCTGTCCTGTGCTAGTTAGCTACATGGGATTTTTCCTATCCCTTCCTTCTAGATCTGCAGCATTTAAAGCAGTTCTGGTAGTACACACCATGGTTGATGTAGCTCTTTCCTTGATCTTGAGTAATCTAAGTAGAATGAAAGGAACCACAAGAAGACAGATCTAGATCTCCTCTTTAGGCTTTAGCAATCCAACAACGGTAGTAGATCCAATGAATTAATGAAAAACGGAGTTCTCTTGGTGAAAGCACCAAAGTGTTTGTACCAAAATTGGGCACAACACTCTTTAGATGTGATTGAAGTGATTAAAATGAAGAAATTAAATGGAAAAGGAGGTTAATCTAACATCCACACCAATAAAAGTATGCAGAAATAGAAAAAGACAAGAAATTATAGTGGTTTGGCGTTGTAGCCTACGTCCACTTTGAATTTTTTGCTATTTATCGATGATTGACAACCGATTACAACAGTACAATACTCTAACACTCAAGTTATAATAGAGTTGTGGCAGAGTAACGGTGTAGTAGAGTCAAAAAGTCTTATCTATAGGCATAGGGGTGCTATTTATTGGTGTAGTTTGAAATATCTGCCCCTGAACTTGGAATACTCCTTTCCACACGTGGGTGGGCCCACCAGATCGATCTGGAGTCATTTGGGATCGATCCGGATCAATCTCAACCATTTTCTGTCGATCAAGATTTCGTCCATTTGGGCTGCGATCGATTAGAGACATTCTTGAGGTAGTAATCAAGCTCATGTGAAAATTTCATAGCATTTGGACTTATAGATTTTGAGTTATGATCGATCCAAGGTTGGTTTTGTAGTTGGCTGAAGCATGTGTATCGATCCCTGTTCGTATCGGTACTCCTTCATATTGATGGGCTATGCATCGATGACGTGGAGCGGCGTTCATGCGAAGATCTGCTTTATGCTAGTGGACCACTTCTTTTGTTGACCATGCCTTCTTCGTATCGATATAGTGCGACTCCTTTTGTATCACTACTTGCATGCTACTTCATATCGATGCTCGTATGCTGCTTCGTATCAATGCTTGATGTTGGTTTCGTATCGACCTGTTGGCTGATCAATACGAAATGGATGGAAGGGGTTGATTGATACGAATTAAACGTATGGATTATGATCGATGTTATTAGTCGATGGATACGAACCCAATGGATATGAAGCAAAGTGATGGATGTGAACCAAATGTATACAAAGCTGATGGATACAAAACAAACGTGCTTCCCATGAAACTTGAGCGGTCCATAAATTGAGCGGTCCACAACTTGAGCATACGAACTTCGGGATGGATTGTCTTTGGTTTTTAGTCAAGTACTTAGTGTCATGGCCTTGCTAAAAGCTGGGATAACAGTAGGCAAGGATGTTATGCATACCCAGCCTTCTTTTAGGAATTTCAAGCATATCAAAAGAGCAAGGTAGCAGTTTTCTACAATGAATAGAACCACTCCAAAAGAATCTCATCATAGCACTTCTCACCATTCTTAGAACCTTCCTCGGTAGAATGAACATTCTAGCCCAGTAAACAATCATAGAGAAGCCAACTGCTTTAACTAATACTATTCTACCAGCTTGTGTCGACCACCTATTGGCCTAGAAATTCATCACAGTAGTGATTTTGTTGTACAAAGGAAGACAGTTAGCCATGGTAATTCTTCCAGTAAGCAGTGGCAATCCCAAGTAGTTCATATCTTGGTCCATCCTAGGGAGGCCAGTTATTCGGTGGAAATCTTCAGAAAGTGCAGGGGGAATCCCAATTGTTATTAGGCTCGATTTATGCAAGTTGAGCTTTAACCCAATCATCAAGTAGAAATTGTCGATGGTCTTGATAATGTAGGAAATAGATGAAAGCTCTGGTTTGGAGAATAACATGATATCGTCAGCAAAAAGGAGAGACGTGACTGAAGTTTGCTTACATTTCGGGTGATATTTGATTAATTTATCAGCATAGGCTTGTGTTAACAAAGTCGTGAACACCCCCATCATAGGTATAAAAAGATAGGAAGATATTGTGTCCCCTTGCCTGATTCCTTGGCTAGTTTTAAAGTACCCAATTGCCTTTCCATTGTAGTTTGGTGTGAAGATGGGAGTAGATATGCAAGAATATATCCAGGCAACAAAAGGCTTAGGAAATCTTATGGTATCCATGATTCTCATAATACCAGTCCAGTGTATAGAATCATAAGCCTTTTTTATGTCAAGTTTCATCGTAGCTGCCTTGGATGTGTTAGCTATACCATATCCTCTCAAGAGCTCATGGAGCAGTAAAACATTGTGAATGATGTTCCTACCTGGCAGGAATGCAGCCTGATTAGGGGAAACAATGCCAGCCATGAATCCTACAAGTCTTGTTGCTAAAATCTTAGAGATGCACTTGTACACCACATTGCAACAAGCAATTGGCCTGAAGGATGATTTTGTGTTTGCTGGAGAGGATTTGGGGAGTAACATTAGATTAGTATCATTCACAGCACCAAATATCACACATTTGTTAAAAAATAGTGAATAGCTCTACAGAAATCATGGCCAATTATATCCCAGCCAGTGGTAAAGAAATGGACATTGAATCCATCAGGCCACTACAAGGTTTTTTATTCATGGAGAATAGAGTGCTTTTGATTTCAGCATCAGTAACTTTAGCAATAAGTGAGGTAGCATGGGTAGAAGTTATGCAAGGCAACTTCAAATTGGATATCAAGTCCAAACTAGGTAAAAAAATTGGAGGTATTCCTAAGAGGTCTAGTGTAGTAGTTCAGAGGAGTAGTATCAATATTATCTAGAGTTATGTGTAATAATACATTCTCATCAGTTAAGGAAAATATTCGATTCTTGGCATGTTTCAACTTGGTAGAAGCATGGAAATATGAAGTGTTTCTGTCACCCTCCTCAACCCATTTATTTTATAGCCACTACCTCTTCATGCTACATTCAAGCTCAAGTACTTTGTTTAGAGCACTGAACGGCTTACCTTCCTCTTCAGCAGCTTGTTGATCATCAGGGTTTTGCATCATGTTATGCTGGGCAATATGTAGGGCCTCCTTTATTTGAGTAGACTACAAGTTGCCAACGCCATATTTTTTATTTGCCCAAGCTCTTAGAATTGTTCTTATGTTCTTTAATTTCCTGCATAATCTATACACGGGGTTAAGAAAACAATTAATAGTCCAAGCAGAAAAAATAATGTCAGTATACTAAAGGTCTGGAACCGATGCATTATAGAATTTGAAACTTCTTTTTTCAATTCTAGAAGATGTACCAAAAGAGTAGATTTGTGGTGAGAGGTCAGATAGTATTGGGTGTGGCAAGTTAACAGATTGATTGGGCCAATGAGTTAAAGCATGCATATTGCAAAATGCATGATCAATAGTGGTGAAGGTACGACTGCCTCTATGACTTTTATTGTTCGACACATATTTAGCACCAGTTTTCAAGATAGGAAAAGGATTGGAGTTTTGCAAAGCATTGTTTAGAGGAAGCAAGTCCTTAGGCATCGGGGGGATACCACCATATTTATGGAGCAGGTCACATGAGCAGTTAAAATCCCCTAACATAAGCCAAGGATGGGATTCCTGCCTTAAGTGAGGGATTAAGTCAGGAAAAATCTGTCTAGAAACTTGAGAATTATCAGCATAGATGATTGAGAGATAGTAGGAAAAAGATGAAGTGGGAGATGTGACATGGTAGTGCATCAATTGCCTAGTTTCAAGTATGAGTGTCAAGGTACGTAAGGAATTCCTTTCTCACTTCAAAATATTGTATACAAAGGTTGACTTAAATATTAGTGATCTAATTTGTGTTGACCCATTCTTTAAAACAAAAATAAAAAAGGAATTCTAATGTATTAATATGGAACAAGTGTAGATATTCCATGTTTGTACAAATCTATTTTATTTGGCTATGGTAATAGCAGTTATTGTTGGATTTATAGATTTGTATGAGATTGATATTTCAAAATACGTATAGGCAAATTATTATCAAATTATTGTAATGTAATAATTAGAACTTACATTCCACGTGTATATATATGTATGTGTGTATATGTATATATGTATGTATATGTGTGTGTATACATATAACGTATTGATTATAGTGTATTGAATGTGATAATTAGTAATAGTTAAGTAATATTAATATGTGGGAAGGGAGTTAGAGTAAATTAAGGAATTAATCCTTAATTAGAGGCGTTATGAGGGGATACCTTATATGGCCTCAGTTATTATTCGAGTAGGGTGATGTATGTACATAGTGGATATACATATAAGCTATGATTAAGTTATAGGGATGAGAGGTTAGTCCAAAGCTACATGGAAGTTTGCTAAGTTAAATCTGGATACTAGCAGTATGACTTTACGGATTAATATGGGACATCGCCTACGATAAATAACTCCTGTGGATGCGATGTTAGTCCCAATTCTATTAGGTAAACCTGTCTAGTTAATCTAGCTACTAGTATCTTCGAATAATCGGACTAATGTGAGACATCACAAGTGGGCTATGGGCCATAAATTATGTTTTCTGGATAAAGTAGGTGAAATCCCTAAGAGGAGTTCGCTTCGGTTTTGAGCTATTAAGTGACCATGGTAGGGTCCTACTTTTTCTTAGGTAAATTATTAAGTGATCTATTAGGATTTCTTACAGTGTTAGTGAGGAGGAACCATGTAGGGACCCACCATTCGGATAGATATTAAATAATGGGGATCGGCCTATTTTGTAGGTCTTAAATGATCAGGGTCTTGCTAAACCCCATTAAAAAGGTAGTAAGTGTTTTGGATATTTCCTCTTACGTTGTGTACGTTAGTTATATAGAGTTGTGTGGTCGGACTGGAAAAGCCTTTGGGCTTACAGTTGACTTTTGTGCAGTCGAGCTGGGTGGGCCTTCAGGCCTACAGTTGACTTTATATGAGTGTTATATAGTTGGACCAGAAGAGCCTTCGGGTTTACAGTTGACTTTATATGTATGTTGTGATTTTATATGTAAGTCATATTTCTTATTTAAATGTATTGCATAAGTACATTTATGGTAAAGCTAGAGATTTTCATTTCACCATACATTTGTTGTTCTGACCTACCTCTCATTACAACACAAGTTAGAGAGAGTAATACTGATTTAATAGATGAAGGTGGAGATGAAGACTTGTAGCAGTTATCTATCTATTTATGGTTTGTAAGTATTTTATTGTACCCAATTCAAATAGTTATGTTACCATACTTTGGAGGCTTTATGCAAACATGTTGTAATATTTAACATGTTATGTTTCTAGAATGTTTTCTTTATGAATTAGGTACTTGTTTCAACTATTATATTTTATTCATTCCTCTGTGAGATTTCGAAAGTATAGATAGATAGCTCTGTGTATTGTGTAATGTTTTAATTTTATCAACTTAACTACTCACCTTGAGATGGGCCTAAGTTTCGGCGAGCTTTTATTGGATCAAAACTAGATTCATTTTGGGGCGGATTGTTACATATGGTATCAGAGCTTAGGTTACTCAATCAATGAGGATAGGTATACGTATGAGTGGCATACTTATTATTTTTGAAAGTATTTTTCAAAAATCTACTATATATAAATATACACATAATATTTAATTTGAATGTACTCTATAGTTTCCGACCATAGAAGTAGTTGCGACCATATTTTAAAAGGATGGGCAAGGTGACTTTGGGTTGGAAAAAATGAATAGAGTAGGAAATGGACGAAGAAGGTCGTATTGTAAGGAACGTAAATGGACAAAATAGTAACTCTAAATTTATAGGGCAATAAATGTGAAATAAATAAAGGGTTATAATAATTTAATTAGGATATAAATGGACTAATTAAAGAGGTCATTAAGGTATATGGGATTAAAAAAGTGGAAAGGTTGCAACTCCAAAAATTTAATAAACAACGAACATGTAATAAGTGAGGAGATACAAGGAATTAAATTGATTAATATGACCATTAAGGTAAAAGCTGAACAAGTAAATAAATGTCTTTAGAAACATCCATTAAGGTAATAACCATTTATACGTACCAAGTGACATTTATAGGAATGATAAATAATTTTTTTTAGTATTGATTAAATATTATAAGACATGATATTTGGAAACATCCGGAAGTAAGGGATGAAAGAAGAAGAAAATGCAATAGAGAAGACAATTAATAAGAAGTTTCTTTGAAAAAGGTTTTCTAAACTTTAACTCCACGTGAAGGATTTGATAAAAAGATTTTCTTTGAAAACTTCCTTGAAATGTTTTTCAAATGATTTATTGATAGCTGTTATTTTGAAAAGAAAATGGACTTTGGAAATTCATAAATCAAAAACAATTTTAATGCAAATATTTGTGAACAAAAAGAAGTTGTGGAGTTAAAAGATTTGATTAAAAGATTTTTGATAAAAAGGGTTTTCTATTTCTGAAGCTCTTAGTTTGAAATTTTGTTAGTTTAAAAAGTTTCCAATTTAATGATTTTTCGATAAAGTGATTTTTTTCCTTTTCGAAATAAACATAAAATAGAGCATAGTTTGGAATTGATGATTTTCTAGTTCATAAATTTTAAAGTTCCTTAAAATTTTCTTATAAAATTGAAATGAAACTTGATTAAAAATGATGAAGAAGCCATTTAAGCAGGAAAAATATAAACAAAAACATTTGTGAGAGATTTGGATAGGAATAGTGCTAAGAACTTATGAAATAGGACCAGTAATCTAGTTAGAGATAATGCAGGAGAGAAATAATGAGAATGTGATAGGAAAATGTTGGGATAGGAGTTTACCATGTTTACTCCACTTTTTATTATTTAACGTTATAGAATATGCTTTTGAATATTTGAACTAAAATGCTAATTTTTAAAGGAATAAATATTTAATGAAGAACTTTTTAAAAAAGGAAAATTACGTTGCTTCCCTTTGAAATTAAACAATCCTTTTTGAAATTTTGATAGCTTGGTTTAATAATTAAGTTTTTGAATGTTTTGTGTTAGAAACCCTACATTTAAAGAAGTAAATCTTTGAGGTAAATGAACTTGCGAAGGGAAAATTATTTTACTAAGCAATTTTAGAACCTTTAAATTGGGGTTAAGAATAAAGCGGTAAATGTTTTGAAAAAGTGAAAAGTTAGGTCCAAATATTTTTGGAAAGGTTTACCCAAATGTTTAAAAAAAATGGAATAAGATAAAATGTGAGGTTTGGATGTTTTGGGAATTTAATCCCTCAAACCATCTTTACAAGTTGGAAATTGTTTTGAAAATTATTGTAACAGCCCGACAAATCCGTACCCCTTGAGTTATCACTATTCTACCTAAAGCAACTCAAGTCGTACAGAAATACGAACCATTTGGGTTAAAGAAGAAGAGGTAGAAGAAGAAAATAGAAATCAACACCAGAACCTAACCAAGCAACGGAATAAAGTATAATAGATAATAACGATCTTTACTCAAAATCAAATATATCTATTATATATTACATCATCAGAGTACATCAATCATAACTCAACAATATCATACAAATGGATACACAACAACTCAACACAGCGGAATATATATATATAAACAAGTACGAAATACGCATCGTCATCCAGCTCGGATCCTGAGCTCCACAACATCAAATCCTGTATCCTATAATACTCGGTCTGATCCGAGCATTACAGTTAAATAACACCCGAGTCAGTCTGGAATACCAGAGTGAGCAGACCACACTCAATTGATTATTAAAGTTTCAAAAATCCTTTGAAAACAAAAGCATCTCGTAAGACCACGCCACAAATAAACATGACGGGTTTTTACCTTACGATAGCTAAAACAATTTTTATAGAAATCCTCTGATATTATAATAGGGTCTATATACAAATACTTATAAAATAGCCGAAATTGTTACATTCATTAAATTCCAGCTACTAGCCACAGAGTGGGTAATACAAACAAAACTCATACAAGGCTCGTAGGGAGAATGGATTTCCATCTAATGACTAGGCACTGGGGTACCACCTGTCACATTACGGGGCCTAGATCACCGTACCGAGGAGTATGCCCGCTCCCCTGCAACACAAGGCCGGGACTACCCCTTACTGGATACTCCCGAGTGAGATCACCCCGCGGTTGGGATCAGCAACCGCCCACTAAGCCGAAATAAAAAGGGACATCTAGACAGGAATGACATCACCCAGCTTGGGTGCTACCCACCTAGCCTTGCTGCATAACCCCTGATTTTCAGCCATTCCCATTTGATGAGGCTTGAGGCTAAGCGTTACCTTTTTAGAACATATATCTTAGAATGCCCATCGTCCACCTGACGATGTTTCGCAAGCATTCATCCATACAAGTCCATCCCGGGTTCGAACGGAACCGAAGGCACTATTCCTACTACATCCATTTTGGAAATGTCCTCAGGATTAGTAGCGACTAGCCCTTGCACTTCACTGCTCCATCTTCGAATCCAAAATCATTTTCACGAAACGTACAAACCGGATCGAAGTGGTTTTCGAGAAATTAATCTCGATCCCGGTCTCTTCGATACGATCAACGTATTTGTCCAATATTGATAGTCGGTGATTTAACTATCAATTAATGTTCACAACATCCATCACACAATAAATAATTTCTCAAATTATTTACTTATCTCAAAAATATCTTCACAAGATACATTTCTATTCGCAAACCTTTTGGAAACAGTTTTCAAAACTATCCTCCCTTCTCAGAATAAATTCCAAGTATTTTTATTTCCTCTGGAATCACCAAGCACGAAACTTTAGATTTTAAAATAATTTAAAAAAAAAACTTTACTGTAAAATATATTTAACATTTAATATAGAAAAATTACTTTAGTACTTAATTTAAAATAATACTTTAGAAATAACTACAATAAGGTCACCTTATAACTATACATTAGATCTCTTCCTTAAACAAATACCAAATCATTCTTTAAATAATTATTACGATAATAGATTACAAATTACTTACTTTAGAATTTACTTTAAAATATTTAAATTAAAACTACTTCAATAATTGATTGAAAATATATGTTATATGAATATTTGAAAATAAGTTTACTTTATAAATATAAACTAGGTTTTCACTTTTAAAACAAATTACTAAGTCACCCTTTATAAATTATTACTACGGTAATAGATTGAATAAATATTTACTTTAGAATTTTAGGCATTTAGAAATAATAAATTTCCAAGAACATACTTGTAAACAACATTAAAACCCTTATTTTATTTTGAAAACTTACTTTGGAAATGTACTTGCTATCCGGAGAAATATACTTCTCTTCACAACCTTTAAAAATAAATCACTATTTATATTTAAACAATTTTCCTCATTCCTTTAATAAATTCCCACCTTGAATTTATTCTTCCAATTATCAAATTTCAAATACTTAAATCAATTTCCAAATTGATTTCCAATTTACTTCATTTATTCAAAAATCCTTTAATTTCATATTTTATTCCTTAATCATGATTTAAAATACTTTTAATTGAAACACCAATTTAAATTTCTCAATTTACTTCTTATTCCTTTAAATAAATTTAAAACTTTAAGTTTAAAATAATTTCTTTATCCATTTAAATTAATATCACATAATTCTACAATTCATTAATTACTGTTTATTCAACCCCTTTTTTATTCGAAGTTATTTATTAGTATTTAACATACTTTCATTTCTTTCTCAATTCATTCTTAATTTATTAAATTTTCTAAGATTATTTCGTTTACAAAATTTACTTCCTTTATTTTCTTTCCCAAATTCAATTTATATATTTTTGGTAATTCATTATACCCAAATATATCCAATCAAATCATAACATTCAATATTTCCAATATATTCATCATAGAATATCAAGTAATCACAACAGAGAATTATTAATAATAAATGTTGAGGGGTCCAGTTAGATCCCTCCAACCTGTTTTCCCTGCATCCACAGATGTTATATATAATACAAATTTCAAAATATATATACTATACTATACAGCACATCAATCAATTTACCAATTCAAACATTTATTCAAATTTAATCATTTAAATTTAAATTTAAATTAAATGAGTGAGATTAACTCACCTTGAGTTTAATTGCATTCCAATCCAAACCGGCTTGTTTCTTCATGATTATTGACCTTTCCATTTGATATTGAAAATAAATTTCAGCTTCAAATAAATTCTAACTTGATCCCATATCGTAGACGACATCGATATGAATTCTCAACAAATCGTTCCGCTCGAAATGGACCTCGTACGTAACAATTACGAATTTATTAACATTCAATAATAATTAAAATTTATTTAATAACATAATTAACATAATTAGATAACCATTACCTTAACTATATGTTCTCTCCTCTACACGCACGTACCCTGATAAACCTACGAACGCGACACCTTTCTAATCACTCAGTTTGCTTTCCTTTTCTTTTTTTTTTATAATCGTGCCTATAACAAATGAGCCACCGCCTCGCCCTCTACATACAGTCGAAGTCGCAAATAACGACCTCCTCATAACACCCGCTTAACCTATTCTAGTTGCATCTTCTCTCGATCCGCCGTTGACAATATCGTTGACAAAAACCTCAACTACTTGACGTCTCGACTTGGCCTCAGCCGCACTGTCGCAAGATTTTCGATCTAGTGACTTGAATTGAAGAAGAAGTGATGATAGGCGTAGAGATTTTGAGAGCTTAGCTAATGAAGATCCCCTCCCTTCCGATAGTTTATCGATTGCATTTGCCCTTTTTTTTATAAAACTGAAATCGATCATGTTTTAAAAGAAGAAGGGGAAAAGCTAGGTATTTTATTATCTCCAGTCGAAATTAGTTTGTTCTGCCTCGTGTATATTAAAAGAGAAGAAAGAGGAAAGAGACAAGATGTTGAAGAGAAGGTAGCGTGTACGAATGACGTAGCAGAGATTTGAAAAGAAAGCAAAGGATCTGATGTTGATATAATTTCAACTGCAATTTGACAAGTTTAAATATATAATTAAATTCAAATTCGGATGCAACTTAAAATTTTAAAACTGAACAAACCATTGTTAATTTCAATTTTATAACTTCTATTATCTTCAGTGTTACCAATATAAATTCTACAAGCCCTTTAAATTATTATTTTAACAGGCTTAAAATTCCAGATTTCACATTTTACCCAATTTTCAATAATTAAATTCAACAATTAATTATCCAATAAATATTAATGTTTGAAATTCAAGTTAAAAATTAAACTTTTTAATATTCCAAATCAATTAAATATTCCAATTTAAATTGCTTAAAAATTCCAGGTCGTCACAATTATGCTTAGAAGTTTTATTTTGAGATATGGAAATTCTTTTGTAAATTTGAATCTCAAGTGTCGCATAACGTAATATGGATTTTTAAGTGTATATTTTATAGAGTAGATAGGGACAACTATCTAAGTAAGAAGGGTTAAAGCTTTCAACATATGAATGAAATAAGAATAGTATGTACAACCTGATTTGAAAATTTAAAATCAGTCCCAAGAACTTATTTGTAAAATGTTGATAAAGTTGTTAAGGTATTCCAGATCTAAAATTGGGTTGTAAGTTAGGCTTCCCTTGGTATGTGAATTTCGATATTATTATTTATTGGGGGTAGGTTCCTGTGACGACCCGGAATTTTCGAGCATTTAAAATCGGAATATTTAATTGATTTTAAATATTCAATAGAGTAATTTTAACTTGAATTACGAATATTACTATTTATTTGATAATTAAATTATTGAATTAAATAATTTAAAGTTGGGTAAATTGTTGAATCTAGAATTTTAACCCCGTTGAAAATAATTTGGAGGCTTGAAAATTTTATATTCATAGTACTAAGGATAATAGAAGTTGTAAAGTTGAAATTAATAGTGGTTTGTTCAATTTTAAAATTTTATAGTTTAAATTGAATTTAACAATAGCATCCCGAGGCACAGTCTCGGAATTAGACGAAACCAGTTTCATTGGATCCATAATATTGTATTATTAACGGATTTCAAATTTCGTAATGTTTGGAGTTGTTATATGAGCATACGATATATAAACGCGCTAGAATTTATATCGAAAATTCAATTTAATAACTAGTCCAAAAAGCTATCTTCTCCATACGATCGAATTAGGACTCGAAACCTTTTCCATTGCGTTCGGGGTAGGAATATAACATTAGGAACGCCTAGCGGCACATCTCAATAGGAGGTCGAGATTTTAAGTTGCAAATTTCGGGACGATTTAAATTTAAATAAAATATATTCACATATACCAATTATCCTTCAGCCGAATTCTATTCATCATCACTGCATTTCCCCTCAAATCTTGCCCCCTTTCTCAGCTTTAGGTACGATAGTGCCTATTCTTGTTCCCTCATTCCTTCTTCATTACGCCAGATATTTTTCCTTTTGCTTCCTTCGTTTAAATCTCTCAGTCAAGCAAAGCAACGAAGAAACAAAACAATCTTAAAAAAATAATATAGCCGAAGCCATCATCTTCAAATCAGTAAATCGAAAAAGGGGAAACTTGAGATTCTCGTTATATTTATAAAAAAAGAAGAGAATCGAATTGAGTTCGAATTCATGGCGAACGATAACCGAAGCCCTATTCCTCTTCTAAAATCAAATCGATCGGCGCGTGAAAGGAAGGGACGACTTTGGAATCGAATATGATTTCTTATTTAAATCGACTTGTTGTCGAAAGGAATAGAGCGCGCATAGGTGATTCGCGACCAGGCGAGTTCATCATGGTGGTCACGGAGGCAGGTTGAGGTGTGTTTCGAGCTTGGTGTTGTCATGGCAGTAGGTTCGATCGTGATGGCCGCGTTCGTTGTGCAATGGATTAGGATTTCGAACCCGAGTCGTGTTCGGTGAGATTTGAGGCGCCGCGACTTCGACGTTGTGGTCCGGAGACAAGGGTTCAGCGATGTCATGCGGCCGAAGCCTGGGTTGACCTTCTACAGTAAGATATTTACCTGGTTTATTTAAATCTTGCACGTATATATATGTATAGGGAAATTAGGAAGATATTTATGTTACAGCAAGACATCAAGGATATTCTGTTTTAATTATATAAAGGTGAGAAGAAGCATGAACAATAAAAGGGAAAAAAATTTATTCAGGAAAACAGAAATGAATAGACATGTATATATATATTAGATTTAGAAATATAAATTTTAAAAGGTATATGGATTATTTTATAAATATGCATATGGTTTCAAATTGAAGAAAATAAATTTAACTATTTTAATTAACTTATTTAAGTTATTGGATTACTAAAGATAATGTGTTAAAGAAAATTATTAGTTTAAAGATGTTTAATTAAATTATAGTTTAGAATAAATAAGTAAATGTTAATTAATTTTTGGATCAATTCAAGTGTTAATAAACTATAAAATGTTTATACAAGGTCATAGATAAAGGATAAAAGCCGGATTGGATCGGGTTGCAAAAGTAAAAGCAAAGGTGAGTTAATCTCACTCAGTTAATTTAAATTTAAATGATTAAATTTAAATAATTGTTTGGATGGTTGAATTGATTGATGTGCTATAGTATGGTATATTTTGGGATTGGTATTTATGTTGTGCTGACGTCCGTGGATGCAGGGAAACAGGTTGGAGGGATCCAACTGGACCCGTCAACTTTTATTTAAATTATTTAATATTCTCTGTTGTGGTTATTTGATATTCTATGATGAGTTATATAGGAATATTGAATGTTATGGTTTGATTGGATATACTGGAGTAAGTGAATTACCAAAAATATATAAATTGGATTTTTGAAAGAAAATAAAGGAAGTAAATTGTAAGCGAGGTAATTATAGAAAATTGGATAAATTAAGAATGAATTGAAAAAGGGATGGAAGTGATGCTAAATACTAATAAATAACTTCGAGTATGAAAGAAAAGAATTTGAATAAACAGTAATTAATGAATTGTAAAATCAAGTGATATTATTTTAAAAGGAATAGAGAATTGTTTTAAATTTCAAAGTTTAAATTTATTTAAAATAATTAAGAAGTAATTTGAGAAATCAAAAATTGTATCCTCGGTTAAAATATTTTAAATCATAATTAAGAAATAAAATCTGAAATTCATGGATTTTGAAATAAAGGGAAGTGAATTGGAAATCAATTTGGAAATTGATTCAAGTGTTTGAAATTTGAAATTTCAAGAAGAATGTGAAGAGAAGTATATTTTTTCTGAATAGCCAAGTACGTTTTCCAAGTAAGTTTTTAAAATAAAATAAAGGTTTTAATGTTGTTTTACAAAGTATGTTTTAGAATTTTATTATTTCTAAATATCAAAATTCTAAAGTAAATATTTATTCAAATCTATTATCGTAGTAATTATGTATAAAAAGTGACTTAGTAATTCTGTTTTAAAGATGAAAACCTAGTTTTATATTTTATTAAGTAACCCTATATTCAATTATTCATATAGTATATATTTTTAGCCAATTATTGAAGTAGTCTTAACTTAATATTTTAAAGTAAATTCTAAAGTAAGTATTTTATTTTAATCTATTATCGTAATAATTTTTTAAAGAATGATTTGGTAATTTAAAGAAGAAGATCTAATGTATAGTTATAAGGTAACCTTATTTTAGTTATTCCTAGAGTATTATTTTAAATTAAGTATTAAAGTAATTATTCTAAATTAAATGTTAAATATATTTTACAATAAAGTGTTTTTAAATTATTTTAAAAATCTAAAGTTTTGTGCTTGGTGATTCCAGTGAACATGGAAATACTTGGAATTTATTCTGAGAAAGGGAGATAGTTTGAAAATTGTTTTTCAAAAGGGGTTTGAAAATGAAAATATACCTTGTGAAGATATTTGAGGTTAATAAATAATTTGGGAAATTATTTATTGTGTGATGGATGTTTGTGAATATAAATTGATAGTTAGATCACCGACTATCAATATTGGACGAATACGTTGATCGTTTCGAAGAGACCAGGATCGAGATTTATTTCTCGAAAACCACTTCGATCCGGTTTGTACGTTTTGTGGAAATGAGTTTGGATTTGAAGATGGAGTAGTGAAGTGTAAGGGCTAGTCGCTACTAATCCCGAGGATATTTCCAAAATGGATGTAGTAGAAATAGTGTCTTCGGTTCCGTTCGAACCCGGGACGGACTTGTATGAATGAATGCTTTCGGAACATCGTCAGGTGGACGATGGGCATTCTACGGGATATGTTCTAAAAGGGTAACGCTTAGCCTCAAGCCTCATCAAATGGAAATGACTGAAAATCAGGGGTTATGCAGCAAGGCTAGGTGGGTAGCACCCAAGCAGGGTGAAGTCATCCCTGTTTAGATGTCCCTTTTATTTCGGCTTAGTGGGCGGTTCCTGATCCCAACCACGGGGTGATCTCACTCGGGATTATCCGGTAAGGGGTAGTCCCGGTCTTGTGTTGCAGGGGAGCGGGCGTGCTCCTCGGTACTGTGATCTAGGCTACGTACTGTGACAGGTTGTACCCCAATTCCTAGTCATTAGTTGGAAATCCATTCTCCCTACGAGCCTTGTACGAGTTTTGTTTGTATTACCGACTCTGTGGCTAGTAGCTGGAATTTAATAATATAACAATTTCGGCTATTTTATAAGTATTTGTATATAGGCCCTATTATAATATCGGAGGATTTCTATAAAAATTGTTTTAGCTATCGTAAGGTAAAAACCCGACATGTTTATTTGTGGCGTGGTCTTACGAGATGCTTTTGTTTTAAAGGATTTTTGAAACTTTAATAATCAATTGAGTGTGATTTTCTCATGCTGGTATTCCAGACTGACTCGGGTGTTATTTAATTGCAATGCTCGGGTCAGACAGAGTATTATAGGATACATGATATGATGCTGTGGAGCTCAGGAGACGAGCAGGATGACGATAAGTACTCCCGTACTTGTTTATATATATATATATTTCGCTGTGTTGAGTTGTTGTGTATCCAGTTGTATGTTATTGGTGTTGAGTTGTGATTGATGTACTCTGATGATGTAATATATAAACAGATATATTTGATTTTTGAGTAAAGATCATTTATTATCTATTATATTTTATTCTGCTGCGATGGTTAGATTCTGTTGTTGTTTTCTATTTTCTTCTTCTACCTCTTCTTTTTTAACCCAAATGTTTCTTATTTCTATACAACTTGAGTTGATTTAGGTAGAATAGTGCTGACTCAAGGGGTACGGATTTGCGAGTCGTTTACACTTGGTATCAGAGCATAGGTTGGAGATAACCTTGGCTCTGGTGGGAACTACTCATTTCAAGTAGAGTCCGTAGTACTCTAGAATGAGTTTGAGTGTATTAATAAATATGAGCGCGTATTTGTTAGTGAATATAAATTGTTTTAATTTGTGTTGATTGATTTATTGAGTGGCATATGAACCTTCGTCGGCACAGTCTGTACAACTGTATCGAAGGGGTTTCTAACATCTGACGACACGGTATTGTTTTTAATGTGAGTAAATGAAATAATTTTACCCAAAATATATTTTGATATAAAGAAAAGTTTTTGTAAACTATTTTAAGCTAATATATGGTTGCTTGGATGTTAGGAAAAAAAGTAATATTAAATTGAGTGGAAATTTAACTAGAAATTGTGAATATAACCAAAGATTAAGGAGATAAATTCAATTATGAAATGAAATTTATAAATATGAATTATAAATGAAAATTATAAATTGAAATATAATCAAATGAGAATTTGTATGAGCATGAATCATACAAATGAATTATAGTTAAAATTTGATTTAAGCAGGATTTGGAAATTTAAATCCAGGAGATTTGGAAGTATTTTGAAGATAAATAATAGCATTAGTGCTTTGGAGGTATTTTGGAAAGAAAATTTGTTTTAAATGAATTTTGAGAGAGATACAGCATTGAAATCACTTGGATTATTGGAAAATAATTATGATGGTGACGGTCGCATCATTGGTATTCATTTTCGAATTTCTAAGTGATGGATTGCTGCCAAAAACAGTTTTGTTCAGAAAAGCAAGTTATTTTTGAAATCTCAAAGGAAATTTGTTGGGGATCAAAAACCAGGATTGGTTTAAAATTTTTGAGAAGTGTGATTTGTGATTTTGGAAATTTCAAAATAATTTGAAACCAAAAGCCAGGTGTTTTTAAATTTCTGATTAGATAGGTTGTGAGCTTATAAATTGAGATGATTTTTAAATCAGGAAAGGAATATAAGCTTTGAATGTTGGGATTTAAATTTAAAGTGAAAAGTTGAAAATGAAATTAACTTGGATGGAGAATAAAATTTAACGGGATTGAAATTAATTGAATACTTTGAAAATAATATGCAGTTGTATTCGAATTAAGTTGATATTGAATTGAATTAAATAAATCTGAGTTAAAATAAAATGAAATTGGAATAAAATTTCAGTTGAGTATTGAATGGAATTAGATTCTTACCTGAATAAATGGTAAATAAATTGGATAATAAAACGAATGAAGATCCAAACTTGAATTATAAAATAAATTGAACTAAGAAAATTAAATGAAGTGATATTTGGAACTAAAATTAGTATTGGATTATAAATAGGGGAAGAACTAATTAGATAATAAATTAGTTAATGAAATATGTAATGGAAACCTAATGTAGTTAAATAGAAGATGTATTGTGTGTTTATGATAAAGTTTAGAAATAAAACTCAAGTTATAAATTAAATTCGACTTAAATTCTTGTTGAAGTAAATGTAATTGAATTGTGAGTTTATGAAATTGGGTAGTAACTTGAAAATGGATAGTGGATTCAGAACTTGAGTTATAAATTAAAATTTAACTTGAAGTGTTAACAAATTTAATATAACTGGAAATGTGTCGAAAAAAAATTTGGATTAAAATAGTAATGGCATGAATTGCAAATAAAATCCAAATAAGTAGAAATACATTAGAAATGGCCTTGTTACTAATAAAAATAATTTCGGATGAATTAAGTATGGAAATTAAAAATTCATAATGGATGGAGTGGATGAACTAATTATATTGAATAAATAAATGGATGGAATAAATAAGAATCAAATGAAAGATGGAAGTAGAAATTATTATAAAAAGAAATGGAAATGAACTTAAGTTATTGACTTAAGTAAGTGTTGATAAAAGCCGAACTCAAAATGAAGTGTGGTTTAAATGAATTGAGAAAAAGTTATTGAATGAAATAGCCTGGATTGTTTTCGAGCTAAAGAAAATAGGTTGGAATAAACAATTTTGGAATAAATCACAAATGAATGGATTGTAAATAAAATTGAAATGGAATGTGTCGAGCTAAATAATGGTTGTGAATGAATTAAAATAAAAAGGAAATTTAATTGGTAATTAAGATGAACCTAAGTCGTTAATGGTTTTGAATGAACTAGTTTGGTTAGTAAAATGATATGCAAGTGAATGGATTCGAATTTAAAATGAAATGAAGATGGGAATATATGGAATGTGAATGAATTTAAAAATGAAATAGAAAGAATTAAACAATAAATTAAGTTAGAATCAATTTAAAAGGGTTATCGGCTTAAGTGGTAATTTACTTGCATAAATATTACCAATTTGCATGAGAAAAATTTGTCGTTGAATGAAAATAGAAGAAAATAAAATTTTATGAATCATTGCAAGTAAATAAAATTGATTTTAAAATCAATTGGAATAATATGGGTTTGTTGAAAATTAAAAATGAATTGAATGTAAGCGATTGAGTTTTAAACCATTCAAATTGACGAAGTTGTTTAGGAATGGATTGTAAACCATTCAAATATAATGAAAATGGTTATAAATTAACTGAAAACAGTTGAATTAGTATGGAAACTGTATAAATTGCTTACGAAAAATGTTTGGTGTGAATTTCTTTTAGAATTCATGTGTTTAACTATTGCAAATAAGTGAAATGTTGTTAAACTTCATTTATAGGGCACTTACATGTTTAAATTGAGTAAGTACAAGTACCTGGAAGCCGTGTGGCTGGATTGGGTGGCGCTAATTGCTAAAATTATAAGCCGCTTGCTTAAAAATGCTAAATAAGATACGCCTAAGCAATAAAAATAAGAATATGAACTGTTTTTGGTTTTCCAACCGTGTGGGTCGATGTATATATATTTATACCTTTTGTCAAATTGCAAAAGCTCCTTCGTACAAAGGAGACTCTACCAAAAAAATTCAGAAATTTTGGGAGTTAGAAATTTTTTTGAATTTTTTTGGAAAATTTAGTTAATGACAAAACGAATTCAAATTGGAAACTACAATAAATTAGTAAATGAAACCAATTTAAAATAATGATATGAATTAGTTATAAATGAAAAATAAAGTTTGAAATATTCAAAGTTGAAGATAAATTAAATTCATATGGAAATGAAAGAATCAATTTGAACAGAAATAGATAAACTAGAATAGTGAAGTGAAAATAAATATACGAAACATATAAAATGCTTATAGGAAACTTAAGAAAGGAATGGTGAATTCTTCATTGAGAATTGATATTTCAAATATAATCTAAAATAATATTTGAATGAATAGATATTGATATTTGTAAGAAAGTCGATAAAATGTTTTTGAATGTTGTGATTGGACATATTGCTATGTAAGATATGCAGGTATTATAAAGGGAAAAGAGAATTGATTTTGATTTCGGAAGATAAATTTGAAATGCTCGATAAAAAGGTATGCGTTTAAATTTCTGTGAAATTTGATTGGGTTTTTGGATCGAGCCACTTGGCCTTTTTTTTCTTTTGAGATTTGGGAGCCTGTAGAGGCCTTTTGTAGTTGTACCGAGCTATCCGCGCAAAGGAGACGCAGGCAAAAAAATTTCGGAAATTTAGAGAGTTAGAAAATTTGTGAGAAAATTTTGATAATTCAAAATTGGTTTTAAAATTAAAACTATAATGATTGGGCAAATAGAATTGTTTGCAAACTATGGAAGGTTTTGGGAAATTAGTAAGAATGATAGTGGGTCTATAATAATAGATATGTATGGCAAGTTAATTAAACTGTTTGTTTTTGGAAAATAATAACGGGTATTGGACCATTCTTCCTAATTAGTAATTTCGGGGATGAAATTCTTTTAAGGGGGAAGGAATTTGACGACCTAGAATTTTCGAGCATTTAAAATTGGAATATTTAATTGATTTTAAATATTCAATAGAGTAATTGTAACAAGAATTACGAATATCACTATTTATTTGATAATTAAATTATTGAATTAAATAATTTGAAGTTGGGTAAATTGTTTGAATCAAGAATTTTAAGCCCGTTGAAAATAATTTGGAGGCTTGAAAAATTTATATTAATAGTACTAAGGATAATAGAAGTTGTAAAGTTGAAATTAACAGTGGTTTGTTCAGTTTTAAAATTTTAATGTTTAAATTGAATTTAACAATAGCATCCCGAGGCACAGTCTCGGAATTAGACGAAACCAGTTCCACTGGATCCGTAATATTGTATTATTAACGGATTTCAAATTTCGTAATGTTTGGAGTTGTTGTGTGAGCATACGATATATAAACGCGCTTGAATTTATATCGAAAATTCAATTTAATAACTAGTCCAAAAAGCTATCTTCTCCATACGATCGAATTAGGACTCGAAACCTTTTCCATTGCGTTCGGAATAGGGACATAACATTAGGAACGCCTAGCGGCACATCTCAATAGGAGGTCGAGATTTTGAGTTGCAAATTTCGGGACGATTTAAATTTAAATAAAATATATTCACAAGTACCAACTATCCTTCAGCCGAATTCTATTCACCATCACTGCATTTCCCCTCAAATCTTGTTCACTTTCTCAGCTTTAGGTACGATAGTGTCTATTCTTGTTCCCTCATTCCTTTTTCATTACGCCAGATATTTTTCCTTTTGCTTCCTTTGTTTAAATGATTAAATTTAAATAATTGTTTGGATGGTTGAATTGATTGATGTGCTATAGTATGGTATATTTTGGGATTGGTATTTATGTTGTGCTAACGTCTGTGGATGTAGGGAAACATGTTGGAGGGATCCAACTGGACCCCTCAACTTTTATTTAAATTATTTAATATTCTCTGTTGTGGTTATTTGATATTCTATGATGAGTTATATGGGAATATTGAATGTTATGGTTTGATTGGATATATTGGAGTAAATGAATCACCAAAAATATATAAATTGGATTTTTGAAAGAAAATAAAGGAAGTAAATTGTAAGCGAGATAATTATAGAAAATTGAATAAATTAAGAATGAATTGAAAAAGGGATGGAAGTGATGCTAAATACTAATAAATAACTTCGAATATGAAAGAAAAGAATTTGAATAAACAGTAATTAATAAATTGTAAAATCAAGTGATATTATTTTAAAAGGAATAGAGAATTATTTTAAATTTCAAAGTTTAAATTTATTTAAAAGAATTAAGAAGTAATTTGAGAAATAAAAAATTGTATCCTCAGTTAAAATATTTTAAATCATAATTAAGAAATAAAATCTGAAATTAATGGTTTTTGAAATAAAGGGAAGTAAATTGGAAATCTATTTGGAAATTGATTCAAGTGTTTGAAATTGGAAATTTCAAGAAGAATGTGAAGAGAAGTATATTTTTTCTGGATAGCCAAGTACGTTTTCAAAGTAAGTTTTTAAAATAAAATAAAGGTTTTAATGTTGTTTTACAAAGTATGCTTTAGAAATTTATTATTTCTAAATATCAAAATTCTAAAGTAAATATTTATTCAAATTTATTATCATAGTAATTATGTATAAAAAGTGACTTAGTAATTCTGTTTTAAAGGTGAAAACCTAGTTTTATATTTTATTAAGTAACCCTATTTTCAATTATTCATATAGTATATATTTTTAGCCAATTATTGAAGTAGTCTTAACTTAATATTTTAAAGTAAATTCTAAAGTAAGTATTTTATTTTAATCTATTATCGTAATAATTTTTTAAAGAATGATTTGGTAATTTAAAGAAGAAAATCTAATGTATAGTTATAAGGTAACCTTATTTTATTTATTCCTAGAGTATTATTTTAAATTAAGTATTAAAGTAATTTTTCTAAATTAAATGTTAAATATATTTTACAATAAAGTGTTTTTAAATTATTTTAAAAATCTAAAGTTTTGTGCTTGGTGATTCCAGTGAAAATGGAAATACTTGGAATTTATTCTGAGAAAGGAAGATAGTTTGAAAATTGTTTTTCAAAAGGGGTTTGAAAATGAAAATATACCTTGTGAAGATATTTGAGGTTAATAAATAATTTGGGAAATTATTTATTGTGTGATGGATGTTTGTGAATATAAATTGATAGTTAAATCACCGACTATCAATATTGTTCAAATATTGCTGGGCAGTTGCTGATCCCAACCGCGAGGTGATCTCACTCGGGATTATCCAGTAAGGGTAGTCCCGGTCTTGTGTTGCAGGGGAGCGGGCGTACTCCTCGGTACTGTGATCTAGGCCACGTACTGTGACAGGTGGTGCCCCAGTGCCTAGTCATTAGTTGGAAATCCATTCTCCCTACGAGCCTTGTACGAGTTTTGTTTATATTACAAACTCTGTGGCTAGTAGCTGGAATTTAATAATGTAACAATTTCGGCTATTTTATAAGTATTTGTATATAGGCCCTATTATAATATCAGAGGATTTCTATAAAAATTATTTTAGCTATCGTAAGGTAAAAACCCGACATGTTTATTTGTGGCGTGGTCTTACGAGATGCTTTTGTTTTAAAGGATTTTTGAAACTTTAATAATCAATTGAGTGTAATTTTCTCACGTTGGTATTCCAGACTGACTCGGGTGTTATTTAACTATAATGCTCGGGTCGGACCGAGTATTATAGGATACAGGATATGATGCTGTGGAGCTCAAGAGACGAGCAGGATGAGGATACGTACTCCCGTACTTGTTTATATATATATATATATATATATATATATTCCGCTGTGTTGAGTTGTTGTGTATCCAGTTTTATGTTATTGATGTTGAGTTGTGATTGATGTACTCTGATGATGTAATATATAAACAGATATACTTGATTTTTGAGTAAAGATCATTTATTATCTATTATATTTTATTCCGTTGCGATGGTTAGATTCTGTTGTTGTTTTCTATTTTCTTCTTCTACCTCTTCTTCTTTAACCCAAATGGTTCGTATTTCTGTACAACTTGAGTTGATTTAGGTAGAATAGTGTTGACTTAAGGGGTACAGATTTGCGAGTCGTTACACTTGGTATCAGAGCATAGGTTGGTGATAACCTTGGCTCTGGTGGGAACTACTCAGTTCAAGTAGAGTCCGTAGTACTCTAATGAGTTTGAGCGTATTAATAAATATGAGCGCGTATTTGTTAGTGAATATAAATTGTTTTAATATTGTGTTCATTGATTTATTGAGTGGCATATAAACCTTCGTCGGCACAGTCTGTACAACTGTATCGAAGGGGTTTTTAAACATTTGAATAGAACAATCGACACAGTATTGTTTTTTATGTGGGTAAATGAAATAATTTATCCAAAATATATTTTGATATAAAAAAAGTTTTTGTAAACTATTTTAAGCTAATATATGGTTGCTTGGATGTTAGGAAAAAAAGTAATATTAAATTATTATCATTATTGAGTGGAAATTTAACTAGAAATTGTGAATATAACCAAAGATTAAGGAGATAAATTCAATTATGAAATGAAATTTATAAATATGAATTATAAATGAAAATTATAAATTGAAATATAATCAAATGAAAATTTCTATGAGCATAAGCCATACAAATGAATTATAGTTAAAATTTGATTTAAGCAGGATTTGGAAATTTAAATCCTGGAGATTTGGAAGTATTTTGAAGATAAATAATAACATTAGTGCTTTGGAGGTATTTTGGAAAGAAATTTTTTTTAAATGAATTTTGAGAGAGATACAGCATTGAAATCACTTGGATTATTGGAAAATAATTATGATGATGACGGCCGCATCATCAGTATTCATTTTCGAATTTCTAAGTGACGGATTGCTGCCAAAAACTGATTTGTTCAGAAAAGCTAGTTATTTTTGAAAATCTCAAAGGAAATTTGTTGGGGATCAAAAACCAGGATTGGTTTAAAATTTTTGAGAAGTGTGATTTGTGATGTTGGAAATTTCAAAATAATTTGAAACCAAAAGCCAGGTGTTTTTAAATTTCTGATTAGATAGGTTGTAAGCTTATAAATTGACATGATTTTTAAATCAGGAAAGGAATATAAGATTTTAATGTTGGGATTTAAATTTAAAGTGAAAAATGAAATTATCTTGGATTGGAGAAAAAAATTTAACGGGATTGAAATTAATTGAATACTTTGAAAATAATATCCAGTTGTATTCGAATAAAGTTGATATTGAATTGAATTAAATAAATCTGAGTTAAAGTAAAATGAAATTGGAATAAAATTTCAGTTGAGTATTGAATGGAATTAGATTCTTACCTGAATAAATCGTAAATAAATTGGATAATAAAACGAATGAAGATCTAAACTTGAATTATAAAATAAATTGAACTAAGAAAATTAAATGAAGTGATATTTGGAACTAAAATCAGTATTGGATTATAAATAGGGGAAGAACTAATTAGATAATAAATTAGTTAATGAAATATGTAATGGAAACCTAATGTAGTTAAATAGAAGATGTATTGTGAGTTTATGATGAAGTTTAGAAATAAAACTCAAGTTATAAATTAAATTCGACTTAAATTGTTGGTGAAGTAAATGTAATTGAATTGTGAGTTCATGAAATTGGGTAGTAACTTGAAAATGGATAGTGGATTCAGAACTTGAGTTATAAATTAAAATTTAACTTGAAGTGTTAACAAATTTAATATAATTGGAAATGTGTCGAAAAAAAAGTTGGATTAAAATAGTAATGGCATGAATTGCAAATAAAATCCAAATAAGTAGGAATACATTAGAAATGGCCTTGTTACTAATAAAAATAATTTCGGATGAATTAAGTATGGAAATTAAAAATTCATAATGGATGGAGTGGATAAACTAATTATATTGAATAAATAAATGGATGGAATAAATAAGAATCAAATGAAAGATGGAAGTAGAACTTATTATAAAAAGAAATGGAAATGACTTAAGTTATTGACTTAAGTCAGTGTTGAATAAAAGCCGAACTCAAAATGAAGTGTGGTTTAAATGAGTTTGAGAAAAAGTTATTGAATGAAATAGCCTGGATTGTTTTCGAGCTAAATAAAATAGGTTGGAATAATTTTTTTTGGATTAAATCACAAATGAATGGATTGTGAATAAAATTGAAATGGAATGTGTCGAGCTAAATAATGGTTGTGAATGAATTAAAATAAAAAGGAAATTTAATTGGTAATGAAGATGAACCTAAGTCGTTAATGGTTTTGAATGAACTAGTTCAGTTAGTAAAATGATATGCAAGTGAATGGATTCGAATTTAAAATGAAACAAAGATGGGAATATATGGAATGTGAATAAATTTAAAAATGAATAGAAAGAATTAAATAATAAATTAAGTTAGAATCAATTTAAAAGGGTCATCGGCTTAAGTGGTAATTTAATTGCATAAATATTACCAATTTGCATGAGAAAAATTGGTCGTTGAACGAAAATAGAAGAAAATAAAATTCTATGAATCATTGCAAGTAAATAAAATTGATTTTAAAATCAATTGGAATAATATGGGTTTGTTGAAAATTAAAAATGAATTGAATGTAAGCGATTGAGTTTTAAACCATTCAAATTGACGAAGTTGTTTAGGAATGGATTGTAAACCATTCAAATATAATGAAAATGGTTATAAATTAACTGAAAACAGTTGAATTAGTATGGAAACTGTATAAATTGCTTACGAAAAATGTTTGGTGTGAATTTCTTTTAGAATTCATGTGTTTAACTATTGCAAATAAGTGAAATGTTGTTAAACTTCATTTATAGGGAACTTACATATTTAAATTGAGTAAGTACAGGTACCTGGAAGCCGTGTGGCTGGATTGGGTGGCGCTAATTGCCAAAATTATAAGCCGCTTGCTTAAAAATGCTAAATAAGGTACGCCTACGCAATAAAAATAAGAAATATGAACTGATTTTGGTTTTCCGACCGTGTGGGTCGATGTATATATATTTATACCTTTTGTCAAATTGCAAAAGCTCCTTCGTACAAAGGAGACTCTGCCAAAAAATTTCAGAAATTTTGGGAGTTAGAAATTTTTTTGATTTTTTTTGGAAAATTTAGTTAATGACAAAACGAATTCAAATTGGAAACTAAAATAAATTAGTAAATGAAACCAATTTAAAATAATGATATGAATTAGTTATAAATGAAAAATAAAATTTCAAATATTCAAAGTTGAAGATAACTTAAATTCATATGCAAATGAAAGAATCAATTTGAATAGAAATAGATAAACTAGAATGGGGAAGTGAAAATAAATATAAGAAACATATAAAATGCTTATACGAAACTTAAGAAAGGAATGGTGAATTCTTAATTGAGAATTGATATTTCAAATATAATCTAAAATAATATTTGAATGAATAAATATTGATATTTGTAAGAAAGTCGATAAAATGTTTTTGAATGTTGTGATTGGACATACTTCTATGTAAGATATGCATGTATTATAAAGGGAAAAGAGAATTGATTTTGATTTCGGAAGATAAATTTGAAATGCTCGACAAAAAGGTATGTGTTTAAATTTCTGTGAAATTTGATTGGGTTTTTGGATCGAGCCACTTGGCGTTTTGTTTTCTTTTGAGATTTGGGAGCCTGTAGAGGCCTTTTGTAGTTGTACCGAGCTAGCCGCGCAAAGGAGACGCTGGCAAATTCTTTTCGGAAATTTAGAGAGTTAGAAAATTTTGATAATTCAAAATTGGTTTTAAAATTAAAACTAGAATGATTGGGCAAATAGGATTGTTTGCAAACTATGGAAGGTTTTGGGAAATTAGTAAGAATGATAATGGGTCTATAATAAAAGATATGTATGGCAAGTTAATTAAACTGTTTGTTTTTGGAAAATAGTAACAGGTATTGGACCATTCTTCCTAATTAGTAATTTCGGGGACGAAATTCTTTTAAGGGGGAAGGAATGTGACGACCCGGAATTTTCGAGCATTTAAAATCGGAATATTTAATACTCAATAGAGTATTTTAACTTGAATTACAAATATCACTATTTATTTGATAATTAAATTACTGAATTAAATAATTTGAAGTTGGGTAAATTGTTGAATCTAGAATTTTAAGCCCGTTGAAAATAATTTGGAGGCTTGAAAATTTTATATTAATAGTACTAAGGATAATAGAAGTTGTAAAGTTCAAATTAACAGTGGTTTGTTCAGTTTTAAAATTTTATAGTTTAAATTGAATTTAACAATAGCATCCCGAGGCACGTCTCGGAATTAGACGGAACCAGTTCCATTGGATCCGTAATATTGTATTATTAATGGATTTCAAATTTCGTAATGTTTGGAGTTGTTGTGTGAGCATACGATATATAAACGCGCTAGAATTTATATCGAAAATTCAATTTAATAACTAGTCCAAAAAGCTATCTTCTCCATATGATCGAATTAGGACTCGAAACCTTTTCCATTGCGTTCGAAGTATGGATATAACATTAGGAACGCCTAGCGGCACATCTCAATAGGAGGTCGAGATTTTGAGTTGCAAATTTCAGGACGATTTAAATTTAAATAAAATATATTCACGTGTACCAATTATCCTTCAGCCGAATTCTATTCACCATCACTGCATTTCCCCTCAAATCTTGTCCCCTTTCTCAGCTTTAGGTACGATAGTGTCTATTCTTGTTCCCTCATTCCTTCTTCATTTAGCCATATATTTTTCCTTTTGCTTCCTTCGTTTAAATCTCTCAGTCAAGCAAAGCAACGAAGAAACAAAACGATCTTAAAAAAATATGGCCGAAGCCATCACCTTCAAATCAGTAATTCGAAAAAGGGGAAACTTGAGATCCTCGTTATCTTTATAAAAAAAAGAAGAGAATCGAATTGAGTTCGAATTCTATTCATCATCACTGCATTTCCCCTCAAATCTTGCCCCCTTTCTCAGCTTTAGGTACGATAGTGTCTATTCTTGTTCCCTCATTCCTTCTTCATCACGCCAGATATTTTTCCTTTTGCTTCCTTCGTTTAAATCTCTAAGTCAAGCAAAGCAACGAAGAAACAAAACAATCTTAAAAAAATAATAGCGCCGAAGCCATCATCTTCAAATCAGTAAATCGAAAAAGGGGAAACTTGAGATTCTCGTTATATTTATAAAAAAAGAAGAGAATCGAATTGAGTTCGAATTCATGGAGAACGATAACCGAAGCCCTATTCCCTCTTCTAAAATCAAATCGATCGGCGCGTGAAAGGAAGGGACGACTTTGGAATCGAATATGATTTCTTATTCAAATCGACTTCTTGTCGAAGGGAATCGAGCGCGCATAGGTGATTCGCGACCAGGCGAGTTCATCATGGTGGTCATGGAGGCAGGTTGAGGTGTGTTTCGAGCTTGGTGTCGTCATGGCAGTGGGTTCGATCGTGACGACTGCGTTTGTTGTGCAGTGGATTAGGGTTTCGAACTCGAGTCGTGTTCGGTGAGATTTGAGGCGCCGCGACTTCGACGTTGTGGTCCAAAGACAAGGGTTTAGCGATGTCATGCGGGCGAAGCCTGGGTTGACCTTTTGCAGTAAGATATTTACCTGTTTTGTTTAAATCTTGCACGTATATATATGTATAGGGAAATTAGGAAGATATTTATGTTACAGCAAGACATCAAGGCTATTCTGTTTTAATTATATAAAGGTGAGAAGAAGCATGAACAGTAAAAGGAAAAAAAATTATTCAGGAAAACAGAAATGAATAGACATGTATATATATATATATTAGATTTAGAAATATAAATTTTAAAAGGTATATGGATTATTTTATAAATATGCATATGGTTTCAAATTGAAGAAAATAAATTTAACTATTTTAATTAACTTATTTAAGTTATTGGATTACTAAAGATAATGTGTTAAAGAAAATTATTAGTTTAAAGATGTTTAATTAAATTATAGTTTAGAATAAATAAGTAAATGTTAATTAATTTTTGGATCAATTCAAGTGTTAATAAACTATAAAATGTTTATACAAGGTCATAGATAATGGATACAAGCCGGATTGGATCGGGTGGCAAAAGTAAAAGCAAAGGTGAGTTAATCTCACTTAGTTAAATTTAAATTTAAATGATCAAATTTAAATAATTGTTTGGATGGTTGAATTGATTGATGTGCTATAGTATGGTATATTTTGGGATTGGTATTTATTTTGTGCTAATGTCCATGGATGTAGGGAAACAGGTTGGAGGGATCCAACTGGACCCGTCAACTTTTATTTAAATTATTTAATATTCTCTGTTGTGGTTATTTGATATTCTATGATGAGTTATATAGGAATACTGAATGCTATGGTTTGATTGGATATGTTGGAGTAATTGAATTACCAAAAAAATATAAATTGGATCTTTGAAAGAAAATAAAGGAAGTAAATTGTAAGCGAGATAATTATAGAAAATTGAATAAATTAAGAATGAATTGAAAAAGGAATGGAAGTGATGCTAAATAGCAATAAATAACTTTGAGTATGAAAGAAAAGAATTTGAATAAACAGTAATTAATGAAATGCAAAATCAAGTGATATTATTTTAAAAGGAATAGAGAATTATTTTAAATTTCAAAGTTTAAATTTATTTAAAATAATTAAGAAGTAATTTGAGAAATCAAAAATTGTATCCTCAGTTAAAATATTTTAAATCATAATTAAGAAATAAAATCTGAAATTAATGGATTTTGAAATAAAGGGAAGTAAATTGGAAATCAATTTGGAAATTGATTCAAGTGTTTGAAATTGGAAATTTCAAGAAGAATGTGAAGAGAAGTATATTTTTTCTGGATAGCCAAGTACGTTTTCAAAGTAAGTTTTTAAAATAAAATAAAGGTTTTAATGTTGTTTTACGAAGTATGTTTTAGAAATTTATTATTTCTAAATATCAAAATTCTAAAGTAAATATTTATTCAAATCTATTATCGTAGTAATTATGTATAAAAAGTGACTTAGTAATTCTGTTTTAAAGGTGAAAACCTAGTTTTATATTTTATTAAGTAACCCTATTTTCAATTATTCATATAGTATATATTTTTAGCCAATTATTGAAGCAGTCTTAACTTAAATGTTTTAAAGTAAATTCCAAAGTAAGTATTTTATTTTAATCTATTATCGTAATAATTATTTAAAGAATGATTTAGTAATTTAAAGAAGAAAATCTAATGTATAGTTATAAGGTAAACTTATTTTAGTTATTTCTAGATTATTATTTTAAATTAAGTATTAAAGTAATTTTTCTAAATTAAATGTTAAATATATTTTAGAATAAAGTGTTTTTAAATTATTTTAAAAATCTAAAGTTTTGTGCTTGGTGATTCCAATGAAAATGGAAATACTTGGAATTTATTCTGAGAAAGGAAGATAGTTTGAAAACTGTTTTTCAAAAGTGGTTTGAAAATGAAAATATATCTTGTGAAGATATTTGAGGTTAATAAATAATTTGGGAAATTATTTATTGTGTGATGGATGTTTGTGAATATAAATTGATAGTTAAATCACCGACTATCAATATTGGACAAATACGTTGATCATTTCGAAGAGACCGCGATCGAGATTTATTTCTCGAAAACCACTTCGATCCGGTTTGTTAGTTTCATGGAAACGAGTTTGGTTTCGAAGATGGAGCAGTGAAGTGCAAGGGCTAGTCGCTACTAATCTCGAGGATATTTCCAAAATGGATGTAGTAGGAATAGTGCCTTCGGTTCCGTTCGAACCTGGAACGGACTTGTGTGGATGAAAGCTTTCGGAACATCGTCAGGTGGACGATGGGCATTCTAAGGGATATGTTCTACAAAGGCAACTCTTAGCCTCAAGCCTCATCAAATGGGAATGACTGAAAATAAGGGGTTATGCAACAAGGCTAGGTGGGTAGCACCCAAGCAGGGTGAGGTCGTCCCTGTCTAGATATCCCTTTTATTTCGGCTTAGTGGGCTGTTGCTGATCCTAACCGCGGGATGATCTCACTCGGGATTATCCAATAAGGGGTAGTCCCGGTCTTGAGTTGCAGGGGAGCGGGCGTACCCCTCGGTACCGTGATCTTGGCCACGTACTGTGACAGGTGGTACCCCAGTGCCTAGTCATTAGTTGGAAATCCATTCTCCCTACGAGCCTTGTACGAGTTTTGTTTGTATTACCACTCTGTGGCTAGTAGCTGGAATTTAATAATGTAACAATTTCGGCTATTTTATAAGTATTTGTATATAGGCCCTATTATAATATTAGAGGATTTCTATAAAAATTGTTTTAGCTATCGTAAGGTAAAAACTCGACATGTTTGTTTGTGGCGTGGTCTTACGAGATGCTTTTGTTTTAAAGGATTTTTGAAAGTTTAATAATCAATTAAGTGTGATTTTCTCACGCTGGTATTCCAGACTGACTCGGGTGTTATTTAACTATAATGCTCGGGTCAGACCGAGTATTATAGGATACAGGATATGATGCTGTTGAGCTCAGGAGACGAGCATGATGACGATGCGTACTCCCGTACTTGTTTATATATATATATTCCGTTGTGTTGAGTTGCTGTGTATCCAGTTGTATGTTATTGATGTTGAGTTGTGATTGATGTACTCTGATGATGTAATATATAAACAGATATATTTGATTTTTGAGTAAAGATCATTTATTATCTGTTATATTTTATTCCGCTGCGATGGTTAGATTCTGTTGTTGTTTTCTATTTTCTTCTTCTACCTCTTCTTCTTTAACCCAAATGGTTCGTATTTCTGTACAACTTGAGTTGATTTAGGTAGAATAGTGTTGACTTAAGGGGTAAGGATTTGCGGGTCGTTACAGTTCCATGTAATTTCCATAAATTATCTAATTCTTTAAATGTATAAAAGAGTGGCGTTTGAATTTACAAGGGATATGCCAAAAGGGAAAAGAGGTATGTAAAATATGGATATTCTTACCCATGGTTTACACTATTTGTTTCAATAAAAGAAAAGAATTAATCCCTTCTAATTTCAAACAAAGCAAAAATATATCTTGTGTTTAATTTATGAAAGATTATAATGGTAGTCTTTATCGAAAGGATAGCTCTAATAAAACAAAATATGAAAAGGAATGTCATAGTTTAGAAATTAATAATTAGAAATAAGAAACATATAAATAACACAGTTTGTGACGGTGTTCATATTAATTGTAAATAGCATAGTAATTATATGATTAGGATTGATGGACATTAATTAAAGATTTAATAGGCAATAAATTTGTGATTAATAAGGATAAAAAGGAATTAAATGAGGGACTGATTAAGAAATCCAATATGATATTTATGTAAGGATTGAATACTCGTAATAAGTCGGTTTTGAAACTAGTAAATGAATTTAATGATATTAAATAAGGATTGATTAGAGATTGTCAATTTTGGCATTAAGGACAGGTTATTATGGTTAGTGGATAACTATTAGAACAAGGAAGGAAAATTAAGGAAGATGGGTAATGGTGGAATGACATTCTAGGAATGTACATCTTAAATTAGTAAGAAGCATTAGGACCCTGGCATCATTAACACCAGTTAATGATTAACAGCAGCTTCCAGCAAAAGTTTTCTTTTAGAGTTTTTGGGTTGAAATTGTTAGTTGTCTTCTTTAGGGAAAAATATTTGATATGGTAGATGGCATGTTCTTGTTTTATCACCGTGTTGATTTTGGAGATGGGATTAGACCACTAAATAAATAAATCGTAAAAAAGAAATTTTTGTAAGGACACTCAACTAGCAATAAACCGAAAATAAGATTAAAGTTAATAAGGAAATTAGATTAGAGTGCTTCAAACCCAAAGCTTGTGGAGTGTCACCATTCACCGCGAATGTGACAAGTTATATAGGGATATAAAGAGAATTTCCTAATTGTCTAAGGATGAAGAGAGAGTTGTCGAATAAGTTTCCAGATGTTTGACGTGCCATAGGATTGAAGCTAAGACTAAGTAAGCCCAGAGGATTCACATTGCTATTAGAGATTCGAACATGGAAATGAGAGCATATATCTATGGACTTTGCAGATGGACTTCCAAGAGGCAATGATGCTATTTAGGTTATAGTAGATTGGCTCATTTTACTCCATCAGCGGTAATAGGATTGTAGCATCTCTAGCATAGATTTGTGATTATGGAGTGGTGGAACTACATGGAGTTCAAGTTAGCATTATCAGTGATAGAGACCCTTTGTTCACTAGGGAATTTTTGATGAGTTTTCCATCTTCTTTGGGAATGACTTTGGATCTTAGCACCACTTTCCAGCCACAAACTAATGGTTAGACGGAAAGGGTGAACAAGAATTTAAAGGATTTATGTAAGGTTTGCATCATGGATTTTGGAAGGCCTTTGAGAATGTAGAAATCTTATGGCGGTAGTTGAGTGCCGCACAGAACCGTTAGGAGTGCTAGGCTAATAGATAAAGATAGGAATTGGAGATTTTAGTTAGGGATATGGATTCGTTAAGGTTTCCTTTCTTAGAAAGGTTATAAGGTCTTGTACTTTTAGGAAGTTGACGCTTAGGTTCGTTCGGCCTTTTCCTATTTTAGAGTAAGTAAGGGAAACTTGCTTGGTAGGTGGAGCTTACAGACTAACTAGCGAAAGTCCATGACATCTTTCATGTCTCACAATTGAGGAAATGTATGCACGACATTGCCTCTGTAGTAAAGCCCAATCAAATAATTGATTTTGGATGTCCTCATGCTCCCGTCCACATTGTGGAGCACGGTATAGAGAGTTTTCATAATGATAAAATTAGGTTGATTTGAGTAGATAGGATGATAACCCAGCGGAAAGCGTGGGAAACCAAAGTAAATGTGATGGTTTCTCGTCATGAGCTTTTCTCTGACAAACTTTTCTCTCCAAAAATATAGGTTTATGGTTGCATCGTGGTTGCTATATTGGATGGTAGAAGATGGTTGCCACACTTCCTACTGCTATTTTTGCACCCATATACAATTTTATGTATATTTAGGATGTTTGCATACATGCCTATATATCACGACCTTGCATTCACCCTTGGATTGAGCTTACCTATAGTATGTTTCCAGACATAATCACATTGCATTTTTGGTTGTGGATATGGTTGTGCATATTATTAGAAATTAATTGGTTCGCAAAACATGGGTGTACAGCGCGAGTTACACTATCTTCCCTTGGTGATTTCGGGGGCAAAAAAAAGTGTAACGGCCTACCTTTTTAGACGTTTTAAGCAGACACACATGTCAGACTCAAACCATTCAAAGGGTAGATTGTTATGGGGTAGATAAGAAAAGGAGAAAGATATAAAACAAATATAAAATCTCGTAGCGGAATGAAAAAATATAATAATCAAATTACAGTTCATGAAGCTATTTTATAAATACATTTGATAATCCTTTTACAACACAAAATCAGAGTTATAGAAAACAGGAATAAATAAATAAATGGAATGGAATAACATGATGCAGTGGAATACATGTAATAAGTAAAAATAATACAAATCTTCGTCTTCGTCCTCAAGAAATAAGGTCTTCAATCCTGAAATGCTCAGGCAGACCTGAGCGAATTGAAAAGACAAAACATTCAGGTCAGAACTAAAAATCTTATGTAAGTTAAATCAATGGCAAATAAATATGAGTGGAACGGCGTCAATGATGTTTACGGAGCCTGACATCTCCTATCCAGTGTCTAACATGAGTGTAATTACTTAAGCGATGTTCGGGATTACCATCTCCTAAGGATCCGCCAAACTATCTACTATATAGTATAATACGCTATTATAATAGTGTCTACAGTAAAGTAAAGTATTAAAATAGCATTAAGGCGTTATCCATATCCCACTTAACACAATTTTATATGTTCCCATAATATATACAGTACCGTAATTCCTCCGTAAACAAGAGAGCTGTCAAAGGGCACTCCATAGGTATGATACAAACCAAACTCGTAGAAGGTGCTTTAAGATATGCGAACACAACACTCGAGGCAATGTCAGGGTAGATTTACCAATTGTAGAACCGGGCTGGTGATAACGCATACCTGCTACTACCACCCACCTGGGAACACACCCCCAAATCAAAATCAAGGGGTGGCCACCAAATCATCACAAAGTCATGATATGGTACCGAAGAAGCATGTTCGATCGGAGGATTGGCCTCACTTGGCCCAGGTATAGCTCCTGTTTTAGTCATATCTAAGTTGACTTACGAGAGCCAGGGTCACGTCAATACCTCATACAGAAATCATTCGCCAAACCATCATACTTCATTTCTGGAATCTCCACCTCGTACACAATTGTTAAGTGGTTTCCGATAGCAGAGAATATGAAAATATCCAATTCCAGTCTCTTTAACAACCAAACGCTTATTTCACACCAGATGGTTCTTTTACATTTTCAAAACTAATTCATAATTGATATCAAAATATCATATCCAATTTCAAAATCATATCTCTTTCGAATAATATTCACTTTAAGCTATATTCACTTTCAAAATCATATTCACTTTTGAAATCACATTCACTTTGAAATTATCGATAAGTTATGTTAATTAATTCTTCATTTCAAAATCATCTTATTCACTCAAATATGTCCTTCCACAAAAAGGTATCAATTTCAAGTTCCATCTTAGGTTGTATCATCATTAAGGATTTAGATATAAATACTTCAACTTTACACAATCTGAAATTTTAGAAAATAGTTTAGGTAATTATAAATAGTTTATATAGTTTTAAAATATTTTAAATAGATTTAAAATAGTTTAAATAGTAAAAATAGTTTAAATAGATTTAAAATAGTTTAATAGATATAAATTTGTTTTAATTAGTTTAAAATGAGTTAAATAGGTTAAACATAGATTTTGTTAACCCGCCTTTGGCAAGGCCGTGACACCAAGAAATGGACTGAGAACCAAAGACAGTTCATCTCGAAAAATGGTATACACAGGTTCGCTATGGATATGGTTAATTTTTCCCAAGTCTAGATCTAGCTGCAATTAGCATGAAATGCCAAGAAAAGCCATGAAAGCCAACATTCCAAATTTCAAGTCAATCTAAGTTCGTATACTCAGCATATGATCGATGCAACTCAAGTGATCGCCTTGTTCGTATCCATGAAGCAATCAGAAAGACGCCTCCTTTGCATCGATCCTATTCGCATCCACCAACTGCTCACGGCTTCGTATCGATCAGTAACAAGTATGTCCACTTTGTATCCATCCGAGCAGCTCACTTGGTACCCATCAAAAACCACCTCTCTTTGTATCCATAAAGCTCATTCCCTTTCGTATCGATTAATGTTCATTGTTTCGTATCGATTCCATTTCCACACACTTTGTGTCGATCCTCCCATCCACATTTCGTATCGATCGACCAATAATCGATACGAAGAGCGCACGACAGATCGTTATGAATGATGTCACCTTCCATCACTATGAAGCAGCCTACGATTGTCGATACGAAGCCAACGACAAATACCGATACGAACCAGCCTCTGAAGCATCGATATGAAAAGAGATGTCCAGGTCGATACGAACTAAGCACAATTAAAATGATAAAAACAGTCACTCGGCGTGAAAAGTGGATTGATCTAAGAAGTTAGCGCTACATCAACCAGCAAGCATGTGCTAGGAAGCGATAAGAACAGAGCGACGTGAAGTGGATCGATGCGAATTCAGCAGCCTTTTGCAAAATCAAACTTGCATCAATCATAACTCAAAATCAACAAGTTCAAATGCCACCCAATTTTCACAAGAGCTTGCGTACACCCTCAAGAACGTTTATGATCGACCTCGACTCGATTGGAAAAAATATTGACCGATACGAAATTTGTTCGTATCGATCATGGATCGAATGCAAACGGCATGGGATCGATCATGTAGGCGCACCCATATGAGAGAAGAGGACTTCCAAGATCTAAGCGAGATATTTGCAACCTATGTCTATAAATAGCAGCCCAGGACCTACAGAAAAGAGATTTTTGGCTCTTCTATGTCCAGACTTTGCTGAAATCACTATTGTACTCGAAATTTACTGTTGTAATTCGTTGTAATCAGCAAGCAAAACTTAATAAAAGTCAATCATTTCATATTGGACGTAGGCCTTACGCTGAACCACTCTAAATCAGTGCATTCCTACGCGCTTTCTTGCTTATTATTGGTGCGTTTGTTAGATTTGCCTCATTTTACATCTATTTTCTTCATTTTATCTCTTCAAACACACCGAAGAGTGTTGTGCCTAATTTTGGTACAAACACTTTGGTGCTTTCACTAAGAAAATCCAGTTTTTCTCCTGCTCGTTGGATCTACTATCGATATCGGATTGCGTTAATCTGAGTAGAAGATCCAGATTTCTAGTTCTTCCATCCTATTCGGATTTGCATCAAGTCTAGGAAAGAGCTTCGCTATCCATCATGGTTAACACTAGGACTACTTCAATAGCGACCGATCCAGAAGGACGAGACAGAAAGAACCCCATACAACTACCTCCTACCAATCAGAATGCTGCCGGACCATCTGATCTGCGAGGCCTTGTCACCAGGGAAGAGTTCCAACTGCTAATGCAAGAACTAATGTAGAGTCGACAACAACTTACTCAGTAACTGCATGCCAACGTAGAATTGACCAATCAACTGAATCACCAAAGACGAAGGAGATCCAGAAGGGATCAGGCTTCTTATTCATTGACCGAGAGTTCAGCCCTTCTAAATACCACCATAGATCCATGCTCCAACAGTTGGACGGAAGCTATACACTAGCTACTGAATAGTAGCACCTTGAGCCTTGGGCAACCAAGGGTTGGCCCGTCAACTAGCCGTTAGAATGGACCCTACTCCTGGCAAGGTACTGTTCCTTATCATGTTACGGACAACCGCACTGCCGCCACTGCTACTGAATTGGGAGTCGATGCCCGAAACTGGACAGATCTGAGCCATCGCCAATGTGAATACACTCCTAAACCGTACGTCCCCGAGAACTTAGAGCCAAGGAGGCGAGATATGGACCGTTGATCGTGACTGGCCAATCCTCGCATTGTGGAACCCGACCACACCTTGGCTCAGTAGGCTCAAAATGTCCAGATGCTGGACATCCCGACGATGATCTGTCAGAAATCCGTGAAAGTCAAGGTCTCACCAATGACGACCGAGGAATCTCTCGCAGTCATACTCCTTTTACTGATGATATACTCTACGCTGAACCGCCTCGGCGATTCAGGATGCCAACTCTACCCATTTATAAAGGGAGTTCTGATCCTAATCAGCATATCTTAAAGTACGAATGGTTGATGAATGCTGCATGAGCCAATGATGCGGTCAAGTGCCGAAGCTTCCCGATTTCTCTAAAGGGAATAACAAATATGTGGTTTACCTTTTTACTACCTTGATCCATCTCGTGTGTTGATCAGTTGGCAATAAAGTTTGTTGAACAATTCCACATGCATGCCACAAGGCCGAAGGATGTTAATACCTTGTCTATTGTCGCTTAAGCTCCTGGAGAGACACTTAGATGCTATCTGGAGAGGTTTCACGCTGCATGCTCCAAGATTAGTAATCCCAATGATAATTCAATTCTGATGGCACTAACTAAGGGGATCGATCTTGATTCCGAATTCGGCAACAGGTTAGCCGGAAAACCTCCTGCGTCGTTGGACCGTTTCTATTCCAAGATAACCCAATTCTTGAGAAGGATGGTTGCGAAACAGTCTAGGAAAAAGGATGACGCAGGGCCCATTGTGGATGGAATCCAGAGCAATGTCGCTGTTAAACAAATCAGGGAAAGTTTCGAAAAAGTGCAATTAAACATACAGAATAAACAAAATCAACGGAAAGATAATGGAAATCAAAATAAGAAACGAGATCAGAATCGTGGGCCATAATGTAGGGTCCTATGTTTGAAAATTATACTCCTTTGAATATGTCGCTAGAAAATGTGTATATACTATTCAATATAAGAAACATGCTCCAAAGCAATCATCGGAGAAATAGATTCAGACAGGGAAGTATTGTAGATTCCATGAAAGCTATGGCCATACCACGAACGAGTGCCATCATTTATAGGATATTATCAAGAAGTTGATAAGTGAGAGAAAGTTGGAGCAATTTGTGCAGGCACCGCGGTCAGGAGGTGCGGGCCCATCGAATCAGAACCATATACCAAATCAGGCAAGACAGGAGGCACCCGCTCGTAATGGCGGGAGGTTGGTGATAAATACTGTTAGTGGTGGTTCTCATTCAGCAGACTGAAGCTAGAAGGAAATGGAGTCGTATGCCAGTTCCATTAGGCTTGTGGGCTTTGAATGTTGTAGTAGTTTGGAAGATTGGGCTTCGGCCAAGTAATAGAAAATGACGACATATGACATCGTATTCCGAGATAGAGATGCCGACAGGGTCGAATCCCTAACCATTGAGCCAATTGTCATATCAGGTCAAGTAAGTCCTGATTAGATGAAGAGAATCTTGGTACACAGTTGTAGTTCTGTAAAGATACTGTTCAAGCGAGCCTATGATTAGATGAAAATGGAAACAAAAGACTTAAAGCCTTGTCAGTCTCGTATTCGTGGCTTCAATGGAAGCGCAATAATACCCACTGGAGTACTGGAACTGCCAGTGGAATTAGGGATTGGAGAACGTCAGAGAGTTCGGATATCACAGTTTGTTGTGTTAGATAAAGACTCACCATACATTGCTTTCTTGGGCCGACCGGCCCTAGCTAAGTTCAGGGATGACATTTCCCCTTGGTGTTTGACTTTAAAATCCCCTACCGACAATGGAGTTGGAGTCGTTTAGGGAGACTAGGCTGCTAGACGAGCTTGTTATGTTGCTGAGCTACGAGAGGCATAGCGAAAAGAAAAAGGAAAGGGCATCGAGGATTCTCTCTGCGTCCACTTTGTTAAGAATTGACAGCTAACGCCTGGGCCTAGGCCTGAGTAACTCAACTGATTCCCAAGGGATCTTGACCCAAGATATACTGAAAGTGAAGAAGAAAGTAAAGACAGTCAAGCTTTCCTGGCTGAGCTGACGATCGATGTTCCAATCGACGATGATGACGATTCTAAAATGATAAAGATTGGATCTACTAAGCCAACAAATGCAAGAGGAATTGGTTGAATTTCTCTGGGCAAACCGTGACGTGTTTGGCTGGACACATTCTGATTTGTGTGGAATCTCCCTGGTCATCGCGAGCCATATATTGAATATTGACCCGCGGCATGTCCCGGTCAAGCAAATGAGGCGCGGTATGGATCTAGAGAGATCTGCCGCCCTTAAAGAAGGGGTAGATAAGCTTAAATCGAACGGGTTCATTCAAGATGCATTATACCCGGAATTGGTGTCAAATCTTGTACTCGTCCGAAAGCCAAATGGGAAATGGAAAATGTGTGTTGACTACTCATATTTGAATCATTCTTGCCCTAAAGATAGTTTTCCGCTTCCCCGAATTGATCAGCTCGTAGACTCAACGGCTAGGTATGAACTATTATCTTTCATGGATGCGTCTTCTGGCTACAATC
Organism: Allium cepa; assembly: GCA_030765085.1. Classification (NCBI taxonomy): domain Eukaryota; kingdom Viridiplantae; phylum Streptophyta; class Magnoliopsida; order Asparagales; family Amaryllidaceae; genus Allium; species Allium cepa. Next base: position 507,484,252 of record CM060932.1, on the reverse strand, counting down.
AGATACCCATGCACTTACCTGACCAGGAGCATACCAGCTTCATAACTGATCTAGGACTTTACTGCTACAAAGTTATGCCTTTCGGACTCAAGAACGCCAGGGTCACTTACCAACGGTTAGTTAATCAAATGTTCGCTAACCAGATCGAAAAAACCATGGAGGTATACGTGGACGACATGCTAATGAAGTTGTGATTCTCCATTGATGATATCAAAGTCCAAGAATCAATGTTTAGCATCCTTCGAGAATATAAATGAAGCTCGACCCATTGAAATGCCATTTTGGGGTCACATCTGGAAAATTCCTTGGGTTTATCGTCAATGCTTGAGGGATCGAAGCTAATCTTGAAAAAATCCGGGAATCTTAAATCTTGAGACTCCAAGAACTATAAATCAAGTCCAAATCCTCAATGGGAAAGTGGCAGCATTAAGCAGGTTCATCTCAAAATCCTTTGACAAATGCATTCCTTTCTTCGACCTGACCAGAAAAGGGAAATGATACTTTGAATGGACTACGGAATGCGAGGGTGCATTCTGAGCACTAATTCAACATCTCTCTACACCACCTATTTTGTCAATTCCCATTGATCATGAGAGATTATACATTTACTTGGTGGTGTCAGAAAAACGCAATCAGCCCTGTCCTAATTCGGGAGGAAGATCGGATACAACGGCCGGTCTATTATATTAATAAATGACTAATAGGAGCGGAGAGAAATTATCCGAAGTTGGAGAAGTTGGCTTATTGTCTGGTCATCGCCTTAAGGAAGCTTCATCCGTATTTCCAGGCTCATCCTATCACCGTTTACACCGACCAGCCATTACGATAGGTCCTTATGCGGCTTGAGACGTCTGGTAGGTTACTCAAGTGGAATATCAAGCTCAGTCAGTTTGACATTACTTACACTCCAAGGCGAGCCATTCAAGGACAAGTCCTAGTAGATTTCATAGCTGAATTTACTATCCTAGAGGACTTGCCCGAAACCAGTAAATCTCCTAAGTATATCTGGAAGCTGCATGATGATGGTGCATCAAATGACCATTGCTCAGGTGCCGGGGTTGTACTTGAAACTCCAAAAGGTCGATCTATATGCTATGCTTTAAAGTTCGATTTTCGTGCGACCAACAACGAAGCCGAATATGAAGCCCTACTTGCTGGATTGAGACTTCCCAAAGATTTCAAAATCATTGCTGTAGAGATTTACTATGATTCGATGTTGGTTTTGTGTCAAGTTCGGAGAGAGTACCAGGCCAAAGATCGAAGGCTGGCTGCGTACCTAGCTCAGGTCCCAGAGATATTGAATCAGTTCGATTAGTATGCCATCTATTGCATCCCTCGAGAGCGTAATCAAAAAGCCGATTCGTTAGCAAAGTTGGCCAGTGCAGGTGAGGCACAACAAATGAAAATGTTTCCATGGAAACATTATCTTCCCCGAGCATCAATCAGGTGGAAACAGATTGGGCATTTAAGGTCATTCCTGATAAGGAGTCGTGGATGAATCTGTTCAGAAATTATCTCGAGCATGGGACCCTGCCAGAGTGCAGGAGTGAAAAGAGACAAGTTCTTCGAAAAGCTTCGTAGTTTACTATTCAGAATGGAGTCATGTATATGAACGGGTACTCTATTCCTTTACTCCGGTGTATCGCTCACGATGAAATCAAACGAGTAGTGCATGATGTACATGAAGGAGAATGTGGCGATCACACTGGGGGTAAGCTTTCGCTAAGAAAGTGCTTCGATACGGATACTATTGGCCGACTGTAAATCGCAATGCATTTGACTGTGCCAGAAAATGTGACAGATGTCAAAACACACTCGGATTCCTAGAGCCCCACCTATTGAAACACCTCAGATGGCCAGTCCATGGCCATTTGCAGTAACGGGCATTGACATTATTGGTTCTCTACCTCTAGCCAAAGGTGGTACAAAGTACGCCATCATCGCAGTTGATTACTTACCAAATAGGCGGAGGCTGAAACCCTCGCTACAATCATGATAAAGAATTTGATCAACTTTGTAGTGTGCAACATTATCTGCTGATGTGGTCTCCCACATACCATTGTCAAAGACAATGGATCCCAATTCGACATTATTAAATTTAAGAATTTCTGTCAATGGTTCCACATCTAGAAGAAGTTCTCTACAGTTGCACACCCTCAAGCGAATGGACAGGTTGAAGCTGTTAATAAAGTTATAAAGTCTATTTTGAAGAAATGACTGGAAAAGGCCGGGGTTAAATGGGTCGATGAACTTCCTATGTCTTTATGGGCTTATCAGACGACAAATAAATCTGCGACCGGCCACACTCCATTCTCTCTTTCTTACGGTTCTGGAGCCATTATTCCAGTCGAGATGGAAATACCTTCTCATCATGTGACTTATTATGATCCGAAAACGAAGGCTATATTACTTGCCGAATCTTTGGATTTATTGGATGAGAAGCATGAAGAGGCTGATTTGAGGGCAGCCGCATATCGAAGTCGAGTCGCCCGAATATACAATGCGGAGGTCCAACCCCGAACCTTCGAACTCGGTATCTTGTCCTCAAAAGAATTTACCCGGCTCCTTCACATATGAAACCAACGTGGCAAGGACTGTATGTCATTGAACGAAAGTTCGGAGATGGTACATCCAAATTATCGACCGTTCACGGTCTCGTTCTGCCAAGAGCCTGGAACAACAAAAGTCTACGTCGCTATTACACATGACAGGCTCTGTTTAATTTATTCAGTCTATGTTTCATTTTCACTTTGTTTATGCATTTCGAAATTTGAATTTGTAACAAGGCAACTGACTTTTTCATATTTCTTATTTCAGCAATAAAATGCAATCTCTTCGAACTAGAGCTGTGATTTTATGAAATGCGTTATATGATCATCACTATGCACGGAGACCTAAGTTCTACCATATGGTGGGATTTATTCAAACAGGGAGTGACAGTGATACGACTGGTCACTCACTAAGTGAAACACAAGCTCGGGGACAAGTCATCACAGTGAAGCCTAAAAAGAATTGATATACGACAATCCTCTGACTAACTCCAGGTTCCCAGAGTGCGAACTGGAGTATAAACCCATAAATGCGGTCCCGAAGAGAGTGGATCCGTCCACCTAACGAATTCTCCCGTATCATAAGCAAGTTTGAGGAGGATGAATCCATCTATGTAACGACCTCGCTTGTTAACTTAGGGTGAATGTGAACCTGTCATCCATGATCCTGATAAATTCGTCGTCCTCGGAGTGCGAACGAAAATCCTAAAGCCTAAACAGATGTGACTGACCATCTATCGGCCAACTCTAGATTCCCATAGTGCAAGCTAAAGTACAAACATAAATACTGAGTGGGGGTGGTTCGACCATCCATCAACTAACTCCGGATTCCTACGGTGCGAACCGGAATATAAACATCTACTCACTTTAAGTCCTCAGAGCGGACTGGAGTACAAACACTAGCTAACTCTAACTCCCCAGAGTGCAGATTGGAATTTAAACATAAATCGGATACGAATCGACCATCCGTAAGACAACTCTGAGTCCCTGGAGTGCGGTCAGAGCATAAACGTAAATTGGGTGCGACTGACTACCCACGAATCAATCTAAGTCCCAAGAGTGTGGGGCCAGTTCTAAATATTGAGCGGGTGTGACTGACCGCCTATGAAAATAACTCACGTCCCTAGAGCGTAGACATATCACAAAAACTTAAGTGGGCACAATCGACTGCCGACGAACAAGTGCAATCCCCAAAGTGTGAATGCGAGCCCAATTGATGAGAAAGTTTGGTTCGACTACTCGAATTCGCCATGTTTCAACTTTGTTTCATAAAGATTGCGGTCGATGTGTTTAAGGCCAATGGCGATCGCTGATCAATCTTTCCAAAGTATCCCCTAATCTAGGGGCAAAACTTAAGTACCAATCACCGATTAAGATAGCGCAGCATCGAAATTCGACTTAACACTCGACCGCGACCCGAAGCTGTGGCACCAGAACTTAGTAACTAAACTTGGACTTGATTCGGAGACCAAAATTTCATAAGTACAATGAATTGAAGTTCAAATGCCGGAACACTTAAATAGATGAACACAAGTTGTACAGAAGACAAATGAGATTTTATGTCAACTATTCTTTCGAAGAAAAAGATAAGTACAAAATTATACCAAAAGTCCTACTAGTAGGGGCCGGACCCACATCTATATATGGCCTACAAAAAGAAAGCAAAAGTAAATTCCTATCTATCTACCAAAAATGAGACGAGAAGGCATATCTATTCTTTCTTTTTTCTCGGCTTCTTCTTCGGCGTTGACCCGTTGGATTCGCCGCTTAGCTTTCTCTTCGATCCTATGCCTTTTGGCTTCTGATCTCCAGCTAAGGGCATATGTTAACTTCCTCCTTCGAACTCAACTGGATAGGAAGGCTTCCTGAAGGCGGAGTCGGAGGGATAGGATTAATGTTAGCAGGCAGAGGAGGCACACTTGTATCAACGAATGTTCTCCTGGGGAGATCATCCGTAAAAGGGCTGACCAGGGCCTGCCATTCCACCTCCAAAGCTACTAGCCCACACGGCTGCCCCATCTCAGCATTGATTTCAGCTATTATCTCCTCTTCATGAATTGCCTGAGCCTCGTTGGGGACATTAACGGTTGGGCCTGAGGAGCTAGTCACAGTTGCGCTTCCGCTCATGACAAACGGCAGACCAGCAAAGGTGTAACTATGATGACCGAGAAGTTCCTCTATCATCTATTTAACGAAAATAAGTGTGCTCGCTTGTACCCCGTAGATGCAGTAGACGTTGTCGTGGTCACTTTCGTAATGATAGCCTCCTGTTTGTGGTGCAACTCTTGGGTTGCAGGAGGCGTAGCAGACGAAGATCCTATAACTGAATAGAGACAAATAAAAAGAGTTAGTAATTACTCTGATCAATGTTCCAAACTTTGGATGAGCGCGAGAAATTCTTAGTATACCTTCCTCGGTTTTGCTCGCGGGTGGCGGAGCAGCTTTAGAGACGTGCCCACGAATTGGAGTTAACCATGGTTGATCAGGGTTATAAGCAGGAGTGGACTGAGGATTAATCATGGATATAGATTCAGGCTAAGTTGGCATAAGAGTTTCAGAACTTATATCATGGTGCTCAATACTAGAACCTTCCCCAGCTTCCGAGTGCCAAGTGACTAGTTTCTCCTTTTCATATGTGATCCTGATATCATGGAGAACTTTCCTTTCATTTTTCCTCAACACCCGGTTCTTGAGTTCAAATTCCTCAATCAATTCAGCTTGGTGTTCGGCCTTTTCGTCTTCTACCAATCGACTCCAAGCATTATATAGGTGTGTTGGATAATTACCAAGCCAGGTTATGTTTCCATGCCTCAAGACATTAGCATTGTATATAATCAGAAGGTCTTCAATTTATCCTCTAACCTGGCTTTCGTCATTTTAACTTCATCCTCAACCTCGGCCTCCCGAATTTTGAGTGTTGCCGCATCCCTTTCACCTTGGAGTACCACAGCTTGTTCGCATGCCTTCTGAGCTACTTTGTTTTCATCCTTTTCTTTGACGATTTCGAAGAGTTTGGATTTATGCTCATTGAGTTCCTTTAGGGCAGCATCCCTCTCGGCGGTGACGATGGTGTTTCGGTGGCCCATCTCCTCGACCAAAGCAAAATGCGTCTGTCGCATCCTTTCCATGGATTGATTTGCCTCATCGGCTTCTAGGTGGCCTCTATTTCGAATTTTCGAGAAGATTCAGCTTCATTATTTAGCACTTGAATTATACGGTCTTTTTGGGTGAGATCGGTTTCTAACTTTTCAATTGTTCTTGCTCGCTCAAAAGCCACCGTCGATGCTTTATCCGCGGCTTTCATCCACTCCTTGTATTTGGTATAGATATCATGGATGTAATCATGCATCATTTGTTCCACTTCAGCTGGAACTTTCTTTAGGTGTAGAGGGAAGATAAGGCCGTTGAAACAAATGTTTGGAAAATATTTTCTCAACTGGGCGATTTTGGTCGCTCCTTCCCCAGTAGGCTCAGTGATCGCTTGTTCAGTAATAGTGGGAGCTTCAGCCTTAGACCCGTGACGCTGTGAATCAGACTTGGGAACTTGAGAAGACGGTTTTGATGTGGAGGCTCTAAGGGTTGTCTATCATGGCCAAAGGGTTTGGTTGGAGGTCGAGGAGGTGGAAAGCGTGATCGGGAGCGATATATATATTCTCTATCTCTATCCCACTCCCTCTCATAACATTCTTGACTAGAATAACCACGATCGCGGTCTCTGTCAGCTTCCCTCCTACGGGACTCATAGTATGAATTGGACGACTTGCAGAGCGGAGGCTTCCCATCATAGATTCTTTCCTAGTCATCGTGTCTGTAGAATAGGAAGAAAAGCAGAATCAGTAACCACTAGAAATGAATAACTTATGATTGGAAATCGTATAGTGCTATGAAGCGTGGTTATGCATCTGTTAAACCCCCCGACCAACCGGATATGTCGACTACACTTGTAGGAAGTGACTCGCTTAAATCTAAGGCACTTTGAAGCCCTTCCAATCCAGTGTCGTGTTGGAGCGACACATAGTCTGGAATTGGAATGTCGGCAAGCCCTTCAAAAGGATTCTCTATTTGCGAGGGAGGAGCCTTCGAAAATCTAACACAGGAGACTGGCAAAGACAAAATCACGGATTTCCATCTTAAAGGCTTATGACGCTTATGTGCTGCTGCCTTGCCTTTTCTCCTTCCCTCTAAATCCTGAAAACTATCAGGAGTCCCTGCTACGGATAAATTATCAGTAGGCAAGTTCTCTTCATCTCCCTCCTCAACAATTACGATTCCGGGTGCTCTTTGTTTAGCCCGTCTCACCGGGGATGCCCTAAGTGATCCCTCTAGCCTTATGCTTTGATTTTGGTCGATTAGCCCGATAATCCTCAAGTTTCTATCTGTGAGCACCGAGTCCATGTCTCTCATCTCGCCCAACACTTCCTGAAGAATCCGTACTATTTCTTTGAAATAGGAACCTTTAGGTCATGGAATTACGACTGTAAAGGAAAGAAAATATTAGTTTCAATGTCAGTTATGACCATCTCGTTAGCTTATGGAAAAGTTACAGCACTTACGTCTGACTAACCATTGGCTGGCGAACCCTTGAGGGCATCGAACGTAAAACCACTCCATCTTAGAATAACTAATCCTAGCCTAAGATCCTGTCACCACTTGGTAATTCCTAACTGCATCTAGAAATGTGAAGGAAGGATTGTCTCCCTAACTCTTGACATTAAAAAAGTATCCGACTTCTTCCGGAGTCGATGGTTGGAAGAGATATTCCATGAAAACAATGAATAGACCGTTCAACTGTGCATATCCATTTGGATGTAATTGCGATGGACCGATTCTGAAGAAATCTAAAACTTCTCAAATATACTGGTTGAATGAAGTAAGTGTTCCAGCTATGCACGGATGTCGATTAAAGGCCGTAATCCTTTTGGGGGAGCGTGTGGCCTATCATTTGGTCTGAGTAGCAAAATATCATCTAATATTAGACCGTGCCTTAAGCATATTCGCCCCAATATATCTTCGGAGACATTGGACAACATAGAATCTTAAGGGTTCGCGATAAAAGTTGCTCCTGGCAGCTCGTCCAGAGCTGGACCTACTACTTTGGCTGCAATGGCGGACATGTCTATTATCGAAGAAGACCAACTTTGAGGCTCCTGCTGCTATGAGCTTGTAGATTCCATAACTAATAAACTCATCAAAAGCCACCATTGGATGATAATAAGCCCGTGTTTCCTTCGTGTGACGTGCATGAATGTGTTGGGTGGTGCAGTGCTGCATAATGCTTAAAAGATTCTACAGAATTAAGGAAATGTTCAAACGACGAGAATTCAAAATTAAATTGGAGTGACCGTCATCGCTGACCATCACAACCATGCCATCCAAACATTAGAGACCGATCCAAGTTAAAATTTGTTGAAATTTTATCAAGTTACAGTTCTATTGACGAGCTTCGAAGGGCAGCCAAATATGCAGTTTAACAGTAAAGTCCAGATATGCGAGACTGAAGCTCGTCGGAGTCAAGTTTGAGTATGCACAAGATTTCATATCCATCAAGATTTTGACTTAGATCATTCAACAAAAGTTCAATTTCATATCGGTCAGGTATGACTGGGATTAGTATCGATCTGAAACCTTCGTCTTTGCACCGTTCATCGATATAGACTTCGTATCGATCACCGGGGGTATGACTTCGCATCGATCACCGGTCTAGACTTTGTATCGATCATGGAAGGCAGGACTTTGCATCGATCGTCAGTCTAGTCTTCGTATCGATCACCGGAGTCAGAACTTCATATCGATCACGTGGGCTAGGTCTTTATATCGATCGCTCCAAATCGATATGAACTCCTACCATCCTCGATCGATACGAATCTCACCCTTCCATTCAGCGCTTCCAGGATCGACACGAACTCGTAGTGTTCTCAGATCGATACGAATTACTTCCCAATGTTACAACACTCCACCCCATATCCATCAGTTGACCTTCTTCCCCAAGCTATTTGAACGCCATTGCTCCTTCCTCAATCTTGCTCCGACCTAACTCCGATAACAACATCGTCGGAATCAGCCACGACCTTGAATGAATTGGCATGGAAATTCGAGTCTCATCAATTTAGAATGGAATGGATTGGTTAATTACCTAAGTTGAGCAATCAGTTTGAAGGAATGAAGAGTTAGACGATTTGGGACGAAGACAGTTTTCTTTTCCTAATGCTCCATCATACGAAAGCAGAAAGTAAAAAGTGAGCAAGTGAAAAAATTCTAAGTACAAAACGTATTTATACGGGTGCATAGCTAGGAAGAAACGATTCGTTTTCCCAATGCCAGTGACCGATAGAAGAAGTTTGCACATCACCGATACAAAACCTCATGTTCATATCCACTTCTTGTCAACCTAAAGCCACATCTATTCATACCCATCACTGATCCATCAATACGAAGAGGCCTTCTTCGTATTCTTCCATCATTCGTCTAATGGAATAGCTGTTCGTATCCATTGGTATCCATTAATATGATATAAGCACTCCAAGATCCTACCATCACGTATCGATGACCATCGATACGAAAGTCACTATAAGATCATGTTAAAGCCACTCACTCCATCGATACGAAATGACAATTTCATATGCCCTATTCAAAGACTCAAGGATCTCATACCCATGGATACGAATTACATTAAAACAATAACTAAATTCGTGTCGATCAACATCGATACGAAACAATTTTTCGACCTTTTACATTGATCCAGGAGAGAATCAATATGAAGAGACATTATAAAACAACTACTAAGCATTGGTACAACTCGAATTTCACATCGATTTAGGAGAGGATCGATACATAATTTAATAAGAAAAAACTAACAACGACTCATGAGCGTGCGAACGATAACGAAAGTCAGGTTAACATACGTACATGTATGATTGAGTAACATCCAAAATTTTAAAGTGTTAATAGGAATTGAATGACATCTAATGACCATTACAACAACAAACAAAAATTTTCCACCATTCAACACTCGATTACAACATTGCATAGTAAAAAATTGGCAGAAACAATTCATTATTTATATTACTAAAGATCAATCAAAAGTTACACCTTTCGACGAGAAGACAACTATCGTTCAGACAAATCATATAAAACTATTTAGAATGAAGATTGCAACTTTTCAAAGCACATCATGTTCTCACAAGACATAGTTTGGAGGGAAAATGTTATCCCATCTTTTGGCAAGGCCGTGATACTAAGAAATTGGCTGAGAACCAAAGACAGTTCATCCCAGAAAACGGTATACACAGGTTCGCTATGGAGACTGGTAAATTTTTCCCAAGTCTGGATCGAGCTACAATTAACATGACACGACAAGAAAAGCCATAAAAGCCAATATTCCAAATTTTAAGTCAATCGAAGTTTGTACGCTCAAGATATGATCAATGCAACTCAAGTGATCACCTTGTTCGTGTCATGAAGCAGTCAGAGAGAGACCTCCTTCGCATTGATCATGTTCGCATCATCAACTACTCACGATTTCGTATCGATCAGTAACAAGTATGTCCACTTCATATCCATCTGGGTAGATCTCTTGGTACCCATCAAAAACCACCTCTCTTCGTATCCATCAAGCTCGTTCCCTTTCGTATCGATCAATGTTCATCGTTTCGTATCATTCCATTTCCACACACTTCGTGTCCATCCTCCCATCCACACATTTCATATTGATCAACCAATAATTGATACGAAGAGTGAATGATAGATCGATACGAATGACATCACCTTCCATCGATACGAAACAGCCTACAATTGTCCATACGAAGCCAACGGCAAATACAGATACGAAGCAGCCTCTGAAGCATCGATACGAAAAGAGCTATCTAGGTCGATATGAACAAAACATGATTCAAATGACGAAAGCATTCACTCGAGATGAAAAGTGGATCGATCCAAGAAGTTAGCGCCACGTCAACCAACAAGCATGTGCTTGGAAGCGATACGAACAGAGCGATGTGAACTAGATCGATGCCAATTCAGCAGCCTTTTGCAAAATCAAGCTTGCATCGATCATAACTCAAAATTTACATGTTCAAATGCCACCATATTTTCACAGGAGCTTGCATACATCCTCAAGAACGTTCATGATCGATCTCGACTCGATTGGACAAAATATTGATCGATACAAATTTCGTTCGTATCGATCACGGATCGAATGCAAATAGCATGGGATCGATCATGTGGTACCATCCACGTAAGAGAAGAGGTCTTCCGAGATCTGAGCGAGATATTTGCAACGTATGCCTATAAATAGCAGCTTATGACCTACATAAATTGGAATTTTGGTTCTTCTACGTCTAGGCTCTGCCGAAATCACTGTCGTACATGAGTTTTACAGTTGTAATTCGTTGTAATCAGCAAGCAAAAGTTAATAAAAGTGAATCATTTCATAGTGGACGTAGGTCATACGCCGAACCACTCTAAATCCATGTGTTTCTATGCGTTTTTCTTGCTTATTATCGGTGTGTTTGTTAGATCTGCCTCATTTTACATTTACTTTCTTCATTTTGTCTCTTCAAACACATCAAAAGAGTGTTGTGTCCAATTTTGGTACAAACAGATTTAATAGATTTAAATTATATTTAGTAGATTTATAATAGATTAAATAAATTTTAAAATAGATTAAATAGACTTAAATTATATTAAATGGATTTACAAAAGATTAAATAAGTTTAATTAGTTTAAAGTAGGTAAAATAGATTGAACTGTACTAAATAGGTTATAATAGATTAAAATAGATTAAAATAGTTTAAATTGATAAAATAGTTTAAATTAGTTTAAATAGATTTCAAAGTTATATCCAAACATTTCCAATAACTCAATTCCGATAAATTCATTTATATTCGACACTTCAACCTTGAAATTCCAATTTAAATTCTTTGAACAATTCAATATATCAATTCCCCTTTTAGCATTAGCACTTTGATTATCGAAAATACTTCAGTTTATACAAATCAATTTCTTTTTTAAAATACCAGTTAACTGAATTTAAAATTTCAAAGATTCCAAAATCATTTAGTTTAACTAATCTGGTGTCCGTATATAATTTTCTACCATAGGGTCAAGTAGTATGGATATTTATCATTTCAATCCACAATTTACAATTTTACGGTTATATATCATTTCAAACCGCAATCCATAATTAAATAAAAATCCATAAAATCGCTCGAGTATATTATTTCAACCTATAATAATTTTTCCTTAATCTATAGATCGTTCAGGTATATATCATTTAAACCCATAGGGAACTTGCTCTGTTATAACACTATAAAATATAACATCCAGTCAACCAACATCAACAATCAAACATCCATCACAATCATTATCCAAATCAATCGATAAACATCAATATATAAATGATAATAAATAACAGGTAGTAAATGGACAATTTAAATTCTATATTAAATCAAACAATGATTAAATGCAATAAAAGTCAAATTTAACTAAAAGACAATTTAAACATACCAAACATCGATCAATTAATTTCTAATCACATCATAAATTATATTTAACTTACAAAGGATAGTTTAGCAATTGTGAGTGGGTTAAAACACCCACCTTTGAATTTCAAATCGATTTGAAATCCAAAATCATCTTCAAATTTGAACAGTCTCAAAATTCGTCCAAACTAGTGACAAAATGTCCAGAATTTCAATACGATCGTAACGAAACAAACCGCACATAAATTAGACCTCGTACTTAATAGTTATGTATATTAGAATGAATGAATTTTTATTGAAAATAAAATAGAAAAACAAGGGCATTATGGTAATTATATTACCTCTGCCAAAACCCTATCCCCTCTACAAATCGCGATCGATCAATACTCGAACCAGCTGCCACCTCAAACCCTCCATACGACGCCTCGACAACCGCCATTCGCCTAATCTACGACCACAGGCCACCTTGTCTACCCACGCCGTGCCTTCCCAAGGTGGTGCGATTGCCACCTTTGGCCGAAAATGCCACAGCCGCCACGCCAATAACGAACCCTAATCAAAATTCCAAGCCAATCGGACCATCATCCCATCGAACAACCCCTGTCGATGAACTACGCTCGTCGCTCTCTACAACCCAGTACCAAGGGTTGACGATTTGTTGAAATCGATCGCGATGAAATGAATGGCCATGATTGTTTCGGGAAATTCTGGCCAAACCATGTTCCTCGAAAAAAAATCACGGATTTGGGTTGCACTCGTCGAGAGTTTCGAAATGATATATAATTTTTTAGGGGTTTGAGGAGTTTGATTTTGAAATTGAATTTTCAATTTGGGAATTAGGGTTTTGTAATTGGATTTGGTTCCGCCATTGAGAAGGAGAAGTAGACAGATGAAATGTACGTACTAAAAAATGGAATAAGAATATAGCTAGGGTTTATAACAGGCTATATATAGGCAGATTAGAAACAGAAATGAATGGACTACACTGATTTGAAAGTCGAACGATAAACGACCCGAAAGCCCGTTTCGTTCTCGAAACGAAAATGGGTCATCCCATATATCAAAATATATGTTTTCGATATTTTTAAATTCAATGGAATAGGTTTCAAGTTCAAATTCTATCGTATGAAGAAGTTAGCATAAAATCATCTTATTTCAAATTGATTTCAATTGAATTTACTTCCATGCATTTTGAGTCCATACGATCAAACGACAGGTCTGATCAATACGAAACTTGAAACCTTATAATAATTCACTGTTACCGATCTGATGAAATTAGTTTCCTCCAAATCCGAGGCAATAGACAAAATGGCTATTTTCAAGTTAATTACATGAATAAATATTAAATTAATTAAATCACCCTTTTCAATTCAAATTTAATAATTTACAATTTCTATCACTTTATATTACTACGAAATTCATAATCCTTTAAAACAAATTTCTATATCAATTCATATGTTGAATATTGCATACTTTACGGTGTTTAATTTCAATTTCAATAAATTCAGTAATCATAAATTAAATTTTCAATAATTCCATTTGTGAAACGATCCGTAAATTTTAACCGTTTTAATAAGGTAATTAAACCGAATTCTTGTGAAATTTTAAATATTTGAATTTGGAAATAAAAAATTGATATTTGGAATACGTCTACTTAAACATAGCAAACGAAAAAATTTCATCTGATAATATGGAAGTTTATTTTATTGTGTAATTTTATTTATATTAAATCGGTTAATATTTGATGATAACAAAATGTTTTCTAAACCCGAATATTTTTATGCAATAAATTTGTAAATCATCTTCTGTGTGAGACATCATATTTCGTTTCGTCAAATTTGGACTGCTATTGCTCCGTTTATCTTATTTTTGGCATTTTAGTAGCATTTTGGGTACCAATTATCGACTTTTGATCGAATGATCATACCATTGATATTCGTATACTATTTTGATCATTTCTTTATGCCGATCTCTACGGTTATTCAATTGTATGTTTTTAAGTCTACTACAAAGCGGAATTTATGAAATTGTGATCCGTATTGGTACTGTTTGAGCTTTCTGAATTCTTGTGTCTATTCGTATATCCACCTGGTGGATTTAAATATCCATTTGTTATTAATATTGTATTAATTTAATTTTTGACTTTAACTATTTCCTATACTTCAATATATTCGTTCAACACATTTTTTCATTTGCTACCCGTCCGTTCCATTTCTTATTCTCCAGATGCTCTTCACATTCCTCCATTTTCATTTTCATTAGAGTATTCGTATATATATTGTTTTCAGAAACCTACTTTTTACCTCCTTCATGGCAGAAACTGGCCACTTCGTCCTCTATGAAAAAAATAAAAAGTTAACCAATGTTATATATGCTCTGTTACTTTTTGGCCATATGCATGCATTCATCTCTAGATACCCACTTTGCTTGCCTCCTTCACCTTGCACCCTCCCACACGTGCAACACATTCAAGCAACTGATCTCAAACTGTGGAGCACCCAGATCCGCATCTTTTCCGCTTCCATCCCTCTTCTGTTTCATCGAACCACCTCACCCTGAGCAACACCGCCTAGCAACGCCAACCACACCTCGGTACTCCGCTTATTCCATCCCGAATCAATTCTCGGCCCTGCTGTTCACACACACACACACACACACATATATATATATACAAGTAAGTATGTTTATATATGTTGCATTTATTTTTTTATGAATATAGATTTCAAATTTTATTTGCATAGTGTCTATATATATTGATTTATGAACATACCTATTTGTCTATATATAGGATCTGTTGTTTTATAAAAGAAGTTGTATGTATTTTTTTTATAGATTATATATATATAGCCTATGTCTGAATGTAAAGGTTTTATAAAATATGCTTTCTATGTTATAAACTATAGTATCCGTTGGGCTTTCAAATATATATGAAGTTATGGAATATAAGGTATGCTAGTATTATATATATTTCAGTAAGTTGAGGTATATATTTATATTTTTACAAACCATATTATATGTTGATTTTATAAGTTTTGTGATCCTGTTACATATTTATATATATATGTTATGTTGGTTTACAATATGATGTTATATATTAGTTTATATATGTATATAAGTTATATAAGTTATTTTATAACTGCTGTAGTATGATTTTACATGTATTATATATATGTTTATTTATAAATAGTTGATATTGATGTATACAGTACGTGATTTCAAAATTTTGCATTTGGGCAACTAATATATGTCTATATATGTGTAACATATGTACGTTACCTATATAAACTATTTATATACAATATATAGGTGTTTGTATGTACATTAATGTTTAATATATATATAGCTTACATATATGTCGGTTTCTAATATATAAATGTTTTCATTTCACTTTTATATGACTTCTGATTCTATATATATGTATAGAAGCTGCTGCGGTTTTCTATATATAAGTAAGTGTTAATTATAAGTTGTATATTTTAATTTGGAAGCATCTCTGGTTTTGGATTGATATGTGTATTTGTTTCTATATATATGTCTATACCATAATTGTTTATATAATGTAAGTATATATATATATGATCTGTCCATTTTGGTGTATATATATAAATTATATTATATTGCATAAGTCTGCATACTTATACTATAATTATATATTTTGATTCATTTTGTCTGTATATGTATATATTATGATTTGCTGGCTTCTTCATGAATGTATGGGTAAGTAATATGTTGAATGGTATATATAACTTATATATTAGTAATATATATATATATACATATATTGTTGATTTCTATATAAGTTGTTATTCTCAAAATATGTGATGTATATATGTTGATTTTAATATGTGTGTTTAATTAAAACAATGATATTTAATTATATATATTATTTTAATATTTGTTTTAAATTAAATATTGATTTCATGGTAATAATAATAATATATATATAATTTCTGTTTTATCAAGCCGATTCAATTTATTTCATCGATTCCTGTTATCAGCTTTGATCGTTGAATTCGTGCCATTCCTGCCTTGCTTTGAAATTCGTGCTTGGATTCGTAACTCATTTCAGTGTCAAATCTTTATAGCCTCGAAAGATGAGCAATCACTCACGATTAAAATTCTTATATTTATTAGATTTGATATCAATTGAAACGACAATTGAAATATGCTGATGTTAGTTATTTACATTGCTATATATATGCTATTATCTATATCTGTTCACCTATGACATCTGACACAATTATCTGTTATTTATATTGATGATATATGCATGTTATATTATTATCATATCTGTTATCACTTTGCAAATTCCCTATTAGCATAGAATTCCCTATTGGTTGAAATGATACATACCCGAATGATCTTGTAGAATAAGAGAAAATCGTTATGGGTTAAAATGATAAACCCAAGCGATTTTCATTGAATTGAATTTGGGATTACGGGTTGAGATGGTATATACCCTTATATATTTAAATTACGGATTGAAATGATAAATATCCGTATCACTTGACCATAGGATATAAAATTTTATACAGACACTGTTGGTCTATACATATTTTGAAATGATTCCTAAGATTTAAAAGGATATATATATATATATATATATATATATATATATATATATATGGTTTTATATAAATATTGATTTTTAAATATTATATATATATATATTTGTTATTTTATAGTTAAATTTTTTATCTTTAAAATTATATGTTTTGAAAATTTAAAGACTATAAGTTAGTTTGGAAATAATAAATTTTAAGAATTTACTTAAAATTTTAGTAAATTAGTTTTAATATAAAATAAGTTTAATGATAAGATGTAATTTAATAAAGTTTGATTTAATTAATATATAATATGTTTAAGTATTTATTTAACTTTATATTTTAAAGTACATTTTTATAATGATTTTATAAGTTAAGGTTGGGAAGATAAATTTGAATTTATTTGAAACCGTATTTAATTAAGAACTTTATTTTATCAAATCGATTTGAAACTTATCGAATTCGAGATTTTTAAAGGATATGGTTTTTAATTTGATTTTATTTAAGGTGATTAAATGAATGTTTCAAGTTTAAATAAATTGAAGGAAATATTTAATTTATTTGTAATTTGGAGTTTATTTAAATGATATTGTATTGATTGAGTGAATATTTCAAAACTAAATAATAATGAAGTTAAATTTAGATATATATGAAATTGTCAAACTTAGTTTTGAAAATATGGAATATTCAAAGCTTTGAAATATATTGAAATTAAAATGGTTTATTTTGTGGTTCAAGTTTGTATTTGAAATCGATATAATTTGAAAGGGTTTATTGAGAAACTGAATTGAATTGAAATTGAAGAATTAGATTGAATCAAATTTGAATTTGAATTCGAGTTGATTTGAATCGATTTTTGAAATTTGCGAAAGCTATTTTATTATATAAAGTATTTTTAAATTATATTTAAAACTATTTGTACATTTTTACTTTATAAATTTTAATAGAATTATTTTAATATACTAATTATTTTAATTTAAACTATTTTAATATACTAATTATTTTATTATAAACTATTTTAACTTATAACTATTTTTATATAAATTATTTTTATTTTATAAACTATTTTATTTTATATATTATTATTATTATCTAAATTGTTCAAGTGGGAAGTTACGATTCAAAGTTATTAATTTCAAAGTATTATTTTATCAATTGTTATGATTTCCAAAGTGTATAATTCCTAAGCTTTATAATTTTGAAAGTGTTATAACTTTCAAAGTGCTATGATTTTGGAAATGGATATATATATATATCTGAAGTGAAAAATGATATAGTATTGATATGGTTTTGAAATGGAAATGATATTTGGTTTTGAAGTATGATATTTTGAAATGACCATGGTGTTATAATAACGATTGGTTGTTAAAGAGATCAGGATCGGTTGTTGTCACTCTGCCAATGTCGAAAACTACTTTAACAACCATGTACGCGGTGGAGATTCCAGAATGAAGTAGGATGGTGACGACGTTCTATGTGAGGTATATACATGGAACTGACTCCCGTGAGTTGGCATAAGGTGGCTAAAACAAGAGCAATTGACGGGCCAAGTGATGTAGCTCCTCTGATCAGACACACACCATTGTATGTCATTCTATTACTTTGTGATTGATTTGGTGCGCACCTTTGATTTGGGAGCGTGGCTCGAGGCGGGCGATTGCTGCGGCTCTGCGTTACCACCAGCCCGAAAGTGTAATTGGTATATCTACTCTTCCATTGCCTAGTTGTGTCGTGTCACCTACCCTATCGAGACCATTACGAGTTTGTTATGTGTCTTACCTATGGAGTGCCCTCTGATAGCCAGTTTACGGAGTATCATGGTATTGTATAGACTATGGCATTACAAAATGTGTTAAGGGGAATATGGGTAAAGCCTTGACGCTATTTTAATAGTTTACTTTACCATAGACATTATTATAATAGTGTATATTATTACATAGTAGATAGTTCCACGGATCCT
Organism: Allium cepa; assembly: GCA_030765085.1. Classification (NCBI taxonomy): domain Eukaryota; kingdom Viridiplantae; phylum Streptophyta; class Magnoliopsida; order Asparagales; family Amaryllidaceae; genus Allium; species Allium cepa. The sequence continues at coordinate 507,465,720 of CM060932.1, read as the reverse complement.
TAGAGGATGGTTATCCCAAACATTCTTTAAGTTACTTGTATTTCAGTTAATGTTTCACTTGAGTTGGATTTATTGATATAAGAATGTTAATCCTGACTCGAGTGTTTTGTGTTTTTCTTTACGCTGGGGTCAGACCAAGTGTCACAACATTTGAGACTCACCTTTGGAGTTGGAGCTTCGCTTGGAGATCCATCTATCTATTCAGATTACAGTTATTCAGTCGACTCCTGTGATATATTCTTATCTTGTATTTGACTATTGTATTGAGACTTCTATGTATTCGAGTCTTCTGTTGTATCTTGTTTAACTCTGTAATATGTATATAGTAGTTTCATAAACTACTATTCATTTGTTTCCGCTGCTTGTTATTGTAATACTCCGTGTCTGTGATTATTTTATTTACTATATATGCAAGGTTTTGCCAAATACAAATTAACTATCTGATACTTTGAGCAAATCAAGTCCAACATGTGTGGATGCGAATGGTTGAAAATATCGGGATGTTACAATTTGTTTGACTTTTTATCCTATTCTTCAATCCCTTGTTACTCTATAGATATAATCACATTGGTTCAAATACTTATTACATTAATATTCTACAATTTCATCCTTTTAATTGTATTAGTTACTATATTTCCATTATATTGAATTTTTTTCGGTTTTACACATTAATTATAATTTAAAATTCCCATTTATTTATTTATCTTGATTTCACTCTTTTATTAAATTAATTATAACCTTGTGAATAAAATTAACATTTCTATTCATTTTATTACATTCAAATTTTCAGTTATTGCCTTCACTCACATAAATGTAACATTTAATTACATTTAATTGCAACTGATTAAATATATTGGTAACAAACAACAATTGTCACCATTACTACATTTCATAACATTTGTAAGTTCATTATTTACAAACAATTGTTATAACTACTACTACCCCACTACTATTATCAGTTATAATTAATTACACCTTATTTCATTAATTAATCAACATTTGAATTATCAATTGCTCTTTTAATCCAATTATCCATTTATACATACATCATCATAACATATTTACAACCTATATCAATTATAACTCTTAATCATTTTAATTAGTTGGAATTACATTTAAAGCAGTTATAAATTACCTTAAATTACTACCTTTTCACTTTATTTCAGTTATATTCTTATTATTACACCAATTTTTTTTATTTCTTCCAACATTAAATCACCAAACTTTATTAAATTAACAAAATTTTAATTATCGAAAAATACGGGTCGTTACACTCTCCCCCATTCAAAACTTTTCATCCTCGAAAAGGAAAAGAAGGGAAAAGAAGGAATTACGTAATCAATATATCTTACTCAAAATATTAAATTAATAAACAACAATTTACAAAACTAAATAATTTAAATAAAATATATCAATTAAAATAATTGAATCCTTTATATTCTAGTTAACAAAAGCTTGTAAACACTTTATAAAATTTTCTAAGCCCAAAATTTACGGAAAATTTGGGCAAAGTCTCATTTGTACGGAGAGGTATGGGAGAAATAATAATATCAATAATAACAATATATATATATATCATATTTTTCAAAATAATACATCCCACACCACGGAAAAATAATATAATATCGCTAGAAAACCGTAATCCGAGAACGTACCTATTTGTCGGGCAAATAATGCTTATTTTATGAAATCAAAAGCAGCAACTATTGCTTCCATACCTGTATTTCACTTGTATAATCCAACGAAGTTAATAATTATATAATAGAGAAATATTTAAGTTTTTTCAACAAATAACAAAACAAATCCATACAACATAACAACAATCACTTGCAAACAAAAAGTACAAACATTATTTCAACAAAGAAAACAATCGTCCATCCATTTCACCCAAAATAAATGGTTTGTTCGGGTTCAGAACTTCAAATCGTGTAAAATGATAAATAAACTATGAAGTAACCCATACACTCTACAGTCGTAGATAAAACTTATAGATTATTCATACATCTCTATACGAAATAGAAGTATCCTTCCCTAACCAATCCGTAAGCCAAACAAACAAAGAATTCAACACATTTTCAAATAATATTTATGTTTTATTCTCGTTACTATTTTTTTCCTACATTCTGTTCATTTTTATTTGGGCATACAGTGCTTGTTTAGTTACTTTTCATTTACCACATACAACATTCATTTATACAATACCACTTTTCTTTTCATTACTTAAATTCATTGCTTAAATAAGTTGGTTTTATTTCAATTATTGGATTATACATTATTTTGCAATTTAATTCAGCATTAATAGATTATTTCTTTTTCACATTCATTCTTCCATATATAGTATTATTGAATATTAACACTATTTTTAAGTCATTCAATGGTTTTAGAAGTTATAATCATTCGATTTATATAGAATTAACTTAATTATAAAAGGCTTCACTATTAATTTAAGCTTATAATTATTTACTGTAATGACCCGCCGTTTATACCACAGAAAGATGTATCATTGTTAAGAAAGAAAGGGATAGAAAAGAGAAAAGATAGAAAAGAAAGAACTAAACAATATCAAAATCTCACAGCGGAAGGAATAAAATATATTAATCACATAGTTATTACATAATATACAAAATTTATCAGAGATACACAGCTAAATGCATCACAAATGAGGCTGAAGCCTCCCGCTCCATATCTTCTTCAGAAACTCGTCAAAGCTAACCTAAATCCCCTGGCTACTCGTAAAAATTTGAGTACCCAAGAGTTTAAGAAAACAGAAAATAAACTTCGGGTCAGACATGGGTCAGGTGTGAGTAAACAAGCTAAAGTTGCTTAACTTTGGAAAAACCTTTGAAAACAAAAGGTATCTCGTAAGACTTCCTGCACATAAACACGGAAAAGTTTTCATCTTACGATAACCAAAACATTTGATAGGAAATCCAGTGATATTATAATAGTGTCTAGGGTTTTCAAGTAAAATACAGAAATAGTTGGAATGCTTACATCTCATGTTCCAACATAGTTGGGCACAATATGAACGTACGACACTTATTAGAGATTGGATTCCATACAATGGTAGGGCTACTGGGATACCGCCCGTCACAGTACATGTCCTAGATCACCGTACCGAGGATCACTCCCGATCCCCTACAACACAAAGCCGAATCCATCCCTTACTGGATAATCCCCTACAACATTAAGCCAGAACCATCCCTTACTGGATAATCCCAAACAAGATAACCTCGCAGTTGTTTGCAACCAACTGCCCACACAGCCGAATAAAAGGGACCTCTAGACGGGGGAAAATCTCGTCCTACTTGGGTGCTACCCACTTAGCCTTGCTGAACCTCTCCTGTTTTAGCCATTCCCGGTTGATGAGGCTTGAGGCTATGATTACCTTTTCAGAACACATAACTTAGAATGCTCATCGTCCTCCAATGACGATGTTCTGAAAGCATTCAATTCACACAAGTTCGTTCCGGGTTCAAACGAAACCAAAGGCACTATCTCGTTACACTCATTTTGAAATCACCCTCAGAGTTAACGACAATAGCCCTTGCACTCTGAATCTTCTTCTCGATCATCACTTGAGATTCGCGACCTATCGTTTAATTTGGATCGATGTGGTTTTCGAATATCCAAATTTGGAAATCCGATCCTGGTCTCACCGAAATCCAAAATGCCATCTTTTAAGGCCAAGTTGTTTTAAGTTAAAACAATTTAATTTATTATCTATATTCACACAGATAGATAATTCACATTATCACAAATAGATAGTCCACATTATCACAATTGAACCAAAGCATCTCATATCACCAAGCAACACATATCACATATCAGAGATATCAAAATCCATGGCATTCAACACCATTTAATCATCCATAAACAAGATTAATTAGTCATGTCATTTCTAATTAATTTAAAATGAATGAAATTAATTACTTCCATCACTATAAATCCTGCTTATTTAACCATTAATTAATTACAAACCAATTAATTAATCATCCTTTAATCATCCATCTTAAACAATCATTCTTGATTAATTATTCTTTAATTACATTAAGTAATTAGCCTTTAATTAATTACACAAATTAATTATCCTTAACCATTTGCAATAATTAACCTTTAACTACTCTCATTAATTACATTAATTAATGATCCTCTAATTACTTTCATTAATTAATTATTTATAATTAATTACCTTTAATAATTAATTTTTAATTAATCACATTAATTAATCAACCTTAATTAATCACTTCCAGTAATTAACTATTCTTTAATTACTTACATTAATTAATTACTCCTCATTTAATTATCTTTAATTCATCCTTTAATTAATTACACGGAGTAATTAAGACTTAAAATTACTTCCACTAAGTAATTATCCTCATCAATTACATCCAGTAATTACCCATTAATTACTACACTAAGTAATTACACTTTATTTATAACATTAAGTATTTATACTTAATCAATCATCAAGTTATTATTTTTAATAAATTAAACTAATTAATTAACTTAAATTAGTCACATTAATTTAATTAATTCATTTAGTAATTAATTCCTTTAATCACTTTCATTCATTTATTACTCTTTAATTAATTACCTTTAATTACTCAAAATAATTAACCCTTAATTAATCAAGTAATTAACTATCCCACTTAATTAAACCAATTATCTCAATTTAATTACATAAATTTATTATCTCGTAATCACTAGTTAATGAACCTTACATTAATTATTAATAATTCTTTAATTACTTTCCTTAAGTAATTATACTTTAATTAACCATTATTAGTTACAAATTAATTAAATCCTTAATTACCAGTTAATTAATCTCTAATTGTCAATTAATTAATCTCTAATTACTTAATTAATTAATGCTTAATTACAACTTAATTACTCTTAATTACTTAATTAATTAATCTCTAATTACAAGTTAATTACTTAATTAATTAATTTCTAATCATTAATTAATAATCTTTAATTATCTAATTAATGATCCTTAATTACAAATTAATTAACCTCTAGTTAATTAACTTATAACCTTTAATTATTAATTTTACCTTTAAAACATAACAATTTAACATTTAATTTTAACATTTAAAATCTTTGGAAATCCTTTCAACTTGTTTGATAAATTTAAATAAATAGCTATTATTGAAAACTTAATTATCATATCTCTTTAAAACTTATTTTCTTAAATATATTTTAAAACTTGGTTAAGCATTTTCTTTTGAAAACTAATTATTTTAATAACTTTAAAACTTGTTTTAAATACTTCGTTTTGGAAATTTATAAAATGTTTTAACTTGGAAAACTTGTTTTTAAACTTTGAAAACCTTGAGTTCTTCCTTTTATAACCTGGTACACTTCTTAGTAAATAAAACCCTGGCAACTTGAATTACCCAAGCCAACTACGATTCTCCCCCGTGAAAACCCCGAGTAAAACAACAATTCACTCACGAACTAACTACACGTCCCTTGCTTCGAGACAAAAGCTAGAACGCTTCGAGATTTCCCTAAGCCAGATCCTCTTCCCTAACCCAAACGATCAATCGCTTGACACAAAGGCGCACGTGCACGTTCGCTCCGACCACCGTAGATCGATGCCGCGATCCTCAACACGCCAACGACATCCATGCCTACTCTCACGTTCACCCAAATCGGTGATAACGTCGGCAAAAAAAAAACGAGCCCATCGACTCAATCTGGAGCTCAACCCAAACCCACAGAACACCTCGCCGACGTCGAACTCCATCACCAAAGACTCAGCCTCTACGTCCAAAGCTACGTCTCGAAATCCAGCACCATTTCCCCTTCATGCGATAAGGTCCGATACCCTCTCATCCCCGCAATCGTCTCAAATACCTTGATGACAAAACCACCGTCAAATCCTAGATTGTCGTACCCTGGCCACTACGACCATTGAAAAGAAACTTCTCCATTTTTCCCAAGAACATCCACCTTCAACCTTCACTCGACAATAACCCCGTCGACGAATTCCATGCCGATTCCCAGAATTTGGCAAAAATAATAATTCTGGTCAACTTCATATATCTCAACAAATACTTCCCTGAAAATCATGATTTTAATCTCTAAATTCATCATTTTACAAATCATTTCAGTTTATAAATCGAAAATTGAAATTTGCATTGTCGATTTTAACCCATATTTGAATTTCATTATTATCTATATATTTTTGAGATAAATACTTGATATAAATTCTCATTTTTTTTTAAAAATGATGTTGCACAATTTCAATCATCTTTCAATCTAGCATTGATTGTGTGGTGAGATATTTGATTTTATATAATGACCAAAGCCTGTAAACATTCAACAGAGCATATCTATGTATATACATATTCAGACAACACACAAGCATATCATACTTATATGCATACATGCACATCCAGACATTCCTATAAACATTATATCCTTTAATTCATCACATGCACCAGGGTTTCATTACTGATTTTATAACCGTTTTAAAACAAAAAAAGTTTACTCGCCAAGAATGAAACAGAGACCAAGTTTTCAGGTTTAAATCTGGAACTGTTATAAAAGCTTGCTATTGACTTACTTGATCTTGAATTCCTTGATGTTGAAACTGAAATTGCTCTGGTTGAAGTTGAATTTGAACTAGATCTTGAAGCTTTTTTGAAGATTTGAAATAGGCAGAAGATGTAGTTTGATTTTTCTTTTGATTTTTATTTTTGGTTTCCAGGTTTTATTTGGAAGAAGAAAGAAAAAAATTTAAAAGAAAAGATTTTTGAACTGAAAAAATGAAAAAAAAACAGATTAATACCATATAATTTATTAAATTTTTGAAAAAATAAGTGTTTGTTACTTGTTATATTGCATGACACATGTTGTATTCATATATTTAAAGCTTTACAAATGTTGAAACAATGCATTAAATATTTACAAGTGTTTAAATTTTATTAAATATATTTTCTTTCTTAATTACTTATTTTTTTAGTGTTAATATATGTTTCATCTTAATTGTTTCCTTATGTTTTATATTAATATGTTTATATCTTTTTAATTTATGTTCATTTATATATATATTCAAATCACATTAATTAATGTAAAAATAAAAAAGAAAGTATATTAAAAACAAAAGAAATAAACCTTTAGTTAAATCTTATTTTAAACTTAAAATATATTTAAATAAATATAGATATCATCTTTGTTGTTAAAATTTTAGATTTTAAATAGCATTTGAAAAGCATTATATTAAATTCAATCCTAATTTCCAAATTACAATATATATTAAATTTGAAAACATGTTTTTATTTGTTAAATTCAAACCAAAGCTTTTCTATTTACAATATATACAAACACACACACACACACACACACACATTATAAATGGAAAACATTTTATTAGCTTTAAAAGATAAAATTCACCAATTAGATATTTATAAAAGAAGATTATTAAACCAATTTAAATGCTTATCAACAAAGATTATTAAATAAATATTGCCCAAAATTCCGGGACATCACATTCCTCTCCCCTTAAAAGAATTTCGTCCCTGAAATTTAAAAGCAAAGATAATTTAATAATCCAATAAAGGTTTTATTTCCAAACATCAAGGTATTCATATCAGCCAAATACTTAACAGCCACAGCAACCAATTTAGTCAAACAAACAAATCTAACTATCCAAACAAATTCTAGATAGGACTTCCTAGTACTATCTAGAGTTTCCCAGGTACAAACACTGGAATATTCGCTCTACTGAATCCAAACTAGCTACACCACTAAGCTTCTGAGCTCCTTCTCATCCAGATCTACCATTTGAACAAGATATCCGACCTTATTCAAGTCCTTCTTAACTTCCAAAATCTCCTGAACTGTTGATTCCACGGCCAGTGATGGATCATACACGTACTCCCTTAGAGATACGTGAAATACGTTATGAATCCCAGCCTTCCAAACCGGCAATTCAACCCTGTAGGCCAAAATACTTATCCCTATAAGAACATAGAAAGATCCAATATACCTTGGAGCTAGCCTCCCATTCTTACCAAATTTGATTGCTCCTTTAACCGGAGAAACCTTAACAACAACGAAGTCTCCAACTTCAAATTCCAAATTCCTTTGTCTCTTATCCACAAAATTCTTTTGACGATCCTGGGCTGCCTTCATCCTTCCCGATCAGCTCAACCATCGCTGAAGCTTCTTGAAACAACTGGACCAAAAACAACCTAACAAAATGTTCCTCTCAAGATCTACCGAAATCAAGAACACAAATTCTACTTCACAATCATCATTAGACTTCAAACTTACTTCTCCTATCCAAAAAAGATAAAACAGGTGCATTCGTAATCTCGACTTCAGATCCTGAAAAACTTTTTATAGAAGTCCGCGGCCGCTTCCACTCTAGAACAGTTGCTACCTCGCTTCCGCTACGCAACTCTGATCTGGGGGTAGATGAGAATTCTAATGATAAACATGAGCACAGACTTGTCCAACACATCCTGGAAGACACGGTTCATCAGATCCATAGAGAAAATACAAATGTTCCATGGAATCCTGAGCTGCTTCACCAAATCCTCTCTCTACGAGCCATCCTTCTACTTAGTGAACTACCGGTATCACTCCTGGAACCAAGTCGATACGAAAACTCAATCTCCAGATGTTATGGAAAACCTTAGACTTCTTCGAACATATCTGGAAAAATCTCTAATAACCCAAGAGAATACTCAAACTATCGCAAGTCACTTTTGCGATCCTATCCAATTCAGCTCCCAAAGAAAATGTTCTATCTTCACATATCAGAATAGCTTATGCTTGTCTAACCAATCCATCAAAGAAATGGTTCCACTCTACTGCTTCTGAACTCCATCTCTAGGACATTGTTTAGCCAGATGACCTTCATGCTGGCATACAGAACACTCCGAGCTACAACGCTGCCACTGATGCCAAAGACTTCCTTATCCATAAGCTCTTCGATCCTCAAAGCCATATCATCCAATCCCACACCGAGCCTTGAGATGGGAAGACATCCCCTCAAGAAAATCGGGCCTCAAACCAAACACAAACACCCTGCTGAACTTAGTCTCATCATCGATGCAGACACATTTCCTTAAACTTGCTCCAAGGGAAGCATCTTCGAAAACATCCATAGTTATTGCATTTCACCACGCAGCTTCTTCTTCCTGAAGTTATCAAGATATCATCACTCGCTTCTGCTTAATCGATAGATCCAAACTCTTACTCATCCAAACTTGCACTTCAATGATGGACTCTGAACCTTTAAAAAGTTTCCTTCAGAGATTGGTGAAATCCTAACACAATGATGCAAAACTCTCCCTTGAGGCGGTGTTGGGTCTACAGCCTCGGCAGATACACTTCGCACCTCACACTCGGACTTCTACCATTGGTAGTCGTGCTACTCACACCACTACCCTTCCTACCTCTAGAACTTATATTGGAAAACCTGAACAGGTAACCCAACAAATAGGTATATATATATATATATATATGTATGTATCAAAATTACAAGTACGCTCTCTCAAGAAAGAAATCTCTCCAAAGCATAGGTATTTGCTCAACCTAGCGCTCTGATACCACTGTAATGACCCGCCGTGCATACCATAGAAAGACGTATCATTGTTAAGAAAGAAAGGGATGGAAAAGAGAAAAGATAGAAAAGAAAGAACTAAACAATATCAGAATCTCACAGAAGAACGAATAAAATATATTAATCACATAGTTATTACATAATATACAACATCTATCAGAGTTACACAGCTAAATGCATCACAAATGAGACAGTTATAAAGATCTGTCAATTTTACAACTCAAATACATACAAGACATCAATAGAAAGATCAACACGGCGGAACCACTATATATCTACAACGCTAAAGCCTCCTGCTCCATATCTCCTCCGAAAACTCGTCAAAGCTAACCCGAATCTTTTGGCTACTCATAAAAATTTGAGTACCCAAGAGTTTAAGAAAACAGAAAATAAACTCCGGGTCAGACATGGGTCTGGTGTGAGTAAACAGGTTAACGTTGCTTAATTTTGGAAACACCTTTGAAAAAAAGGTATCTCGTAAGACTTCCCGCACATAAACACGGAAAAGTTTTTACCTTACGATAACCAAAACATGTGATAGGAATCCAGTGATATTATAATAGTGTCTAGGGTTTTCAAGTAAAATACAGAAATAGCTGGAATGCTTACATCTCACGTTCCAACATAGTTGGGCACAATCAAAACGTACGGCACTTATTAGGGACTGGATTTCATACAATGGCAGGGCTACTGGGGTACTGCCCGTCACAGTACGTGGCCTAGATCACCGTACCGAGGATCCCTACCGATCCCCTGTAACACAAAGCCAGAACCATCCCTTACTGGATAATCTCGAACAAGACAGCCCCGTAGTTGTTTGCAACCAACTGCCCACACAGCCAAATAAAAGGGACCTCTAGACAAGGAAAAATCTCTTCCTAATTGGGTGCTACCCACTTAGCCTTGCTGCACCTCCCCTGTTTTAGCCATTCCCAGTTGATGAGGCCTGAGGCTATGATTACTTTTTTATAACACATAACTTAGAATGCTCATCATTCTCCAATGAAGATGTTCTGAAAGCGTTCAATCCATACAAGTTCGTTTCGGGTTCGAACGAAACCGAAGGCACTATCTCGTTACACTCATTTTGGTATCACCCTTAGAGTTAACGACCATAGCCCTTGCATTCTTAATCTTCAACTCGATCATCACTTGAGATTCATGACCTATCGTTTAATTTGGATCGATGTGCTTTTTGGATATCCAAATTTTGAAATCCGATCCCGGTCTCTTCGAAATCCAAAACGCCGTCTTTTAAGGCCAAGTTGTTTTAAGTTAAAATAATTTAATTTATTATCTATATTCACACAGATAGATAATTCACATTATCACAAATAAATAATCCACATTATCACAATTCAACCAAAGCATTTCGTATCACCAAGCAACACATATCACATATCAGAGATATCAAAAATCCAAGGCATTCAACACCATTCAATCATCCATAAGCAAGATTAATTAGTCACCCCATTTCTAATTAATTTAAAATAAATTAAATTAGTTACTTCCATCACTATAAATCCTGCTTACTTAACCATTAATTAATTACAAACATCCTTTAATTATCCATCTTAATTAACCATCCTTGATTAATTATTCTTTAATTACATCAAGTAATTAGCCTTTAATTTATTAAACAAATTAATTATCCTTAACCATTTACAATAATAAACCTTTAAATACTCTCATTAATTACATTAATTAATGATCCTCTAGTTACTTTCATTAATTAATTATTCTTCTAATTAATTACCTTTAATAATTAATCTTTAATTAATCACATTCATTAATCAACCTTAATTACTCACTTCTAGTAATTAACTATTCTTTAATTACTTTTATTAATTAATTACTCCTTATTTAATTATCTTTATTTAATCCTTTAATTAATTACATTGAGTAATTAACCCTTAATTACTTCCACTAAGTAATTATTCTTACATCTAGTAATTACCCATTAATTACTTACACTAAGTAATTACACTTTATTTATCACGTTAAGTATTTATACTTAATCAATCATCAAGTGATTATTTTTAATTAATTAAAACAATTAATTAACTTAAATTAGTCACATTAATTTAATTAATTCGTTTACTAATTAATTCCTTTAATTACTTCCATTCATTTATTACTCGTTAATTAATTACCTTTAATTACTTAGATTAATTGACCCTTAATTAATCAAGTAATTAATTGTCCTTACTTAATCAAACTAATTATCTCAATTTAATTACATAAATTTATTATCTCTTAATCACTAGTTAATGACCCTTGCATTAATTATTAACAATTCTTTAATTACTTTCCTTAAGTAATTGTACTTTAATTAACCATTGTTGAATACAAATTAATTAAATCCCTAATTACCGGATAATTAATCTCTAATTATCAATTAATTAATCTCTAATAACTTAATTAATTAATGCTTAATTACAACTTAATCACTCTTAATGACTTAATTAATTAATCTCTAATTACAACTTAATTAATTAATTAATATCTAATCATTAATTAATAATATTTAATTATCTAATTAATGATCCTTAATTACAAATTAATTAACCTCTAATTAATTAACTTATAACCCTTAACTATTAATTTATTAATCGTTAATCAGTAACTAATGATCCTAAATTAATCACATTTATTAACTATCCATTAGTTAATTTTTACTAAGTAATTATCCTGTGAACATTAATTAACTAACCTCTACTAATTTCATTAAGTGATTATCTTTTAATTAATTTCACTAATTAATTTCTTTAGTTAATCACAATCATTAATTAAAGATAAATTCTTTATCTTCATTAATTATCTAATTATATCATTAGAAAACATTTAGAGATCAATTACATGATTAAAAATATATATAATTGACCTTTAAAACATAACAATTTAACATTTAATTGTAACATTTAAAATCTTTGGAAACCCTTTCAACTTGTTTAATAAATTTAAATAAATAGTTATTCTTGAAAACTTAATTACCATATCTCTTTTAAAACTTATTTTCTTAAATATATTTTAAAACTTGGTCAAGCATTTTCTTTTGAAAACTAATTATTTTAATAACTTTAAAACTTGTTTTAAATACTTTGTTTTGGAAATTTATAAAAAAAATTAACTTGGAAAACTTGTTCTTAAACTTTGAAAACCTTGAGTTCTTCCTTTTATAACCTGGTACACTTCTTAGTAAATAAAACCCTAGCAACTTAAATTACCTGAGCCAACTACGACTCCCCCATGAAAACCCTGAGTAAAACCATGATTCACTCACGAACTAACTACCCGGCCTTTGTTTCGAGACAAAATCTAGAACGCTTCGAGACTTCCTAAAGACAGATCCTCTTCCATAACACAAACGATCAATCGCATGACACAAACGTGCACGTGCACGTACACTTCGACCACCGTAGATCGACGCTGCGATCCTCGACACGTCAACGACATCCACGCCTACCCTCACGTATACCCAGATCGGCGATAACGCCGGCAAAACAAAAACGAGCCTATCGACTAAATATGGAGCTCAACCCAAACCCACAGAACACCTCATCGACGTCGAACTCCATCACTAGAAACTCAGCCTCTACGTCCAAAGCTACGTCTTGAACTCCAGCACCATTTCCCCTTTACGCGATAAGGTCCGATACCCTCTCGTCCCCGCAATCACCTCAAATACCTTGACGACATAACTGTCGTCAAACCCTAGATTGTCGTCCCCTGGATACTACGGCCACTGAAAAAACTTCTCCATTTTTCTCGAGAACATTCACCTTCAACCTTCCCTCGACAACAACCCTATCGAAGAATTCCATGTCGATCGCCTGAATTTGGCAAAAATACAAATTCTGGCAACTTCATATATCTCAACAAATACTTCCCTAAAAATCATGATTTTAATCTCTAAATTCATCATTTTACAGATCATTCAGTTTATAAAATCAAAAATTGAAATTTGCATTATCGATTTTAACCCATATTTGAATTTCACTGTTATCCATATATTTTTGAGATAAATAGATATAAATTATTAATTTTTTTTAAAATGATATTGCATAATTTCAATCATCTTTCACTTACAAATCAAAACCTAACATTGATTGTGTGGTGAGTTATTAGATTTTATTTAATGACCAAAGCCTGTAGACATTCAACAGAGCATACTATGTATATACATATTCAGACAACACACAAGCATATCATACTTATATACATACATGCACATCCAGACATTCCTGTAAACATTATATCTTTTAATTCATCACATGCATCAGGGTTTCATTACTGATTTTATAACTGCTTTCAAACCAAAAAAAGTTTACTCACCAAGAATGAAATAGAGACCAGGTTTTCAGGTTTAAATCTGGAACTTTTATAAAAGCTTGCTGTTGATTTACTTGATCTTGAATTCCTTGATGTTGAAACTGAAATTGCTCTGGTTGAAGTTGAATTTGAACTAGATCTTGAAGCTTATTTGAAGATTTGAAACAGGCAGAATATGTAGTTTGATTTTTCTTTTGATTTTTATTTTTGGCTTCTAGGTTTCATATATGTAAAGCTTTACAAATGTTGAAACAATGCATTAAATATTTACAAGTGTTTAAATTTTATTAAATATAATTTATTTCTTAATACTTATTTTTTCAGTATTAATATATGTTTTGTCTTAATTATTTCCTTATGTTTTATATTAATATGTTTATATCTTTTTAATTTATGTTTATTTATATATATTCAAATCACATTAATTAATGTAAAATAAAAAAGCAAGTACATTAAAAACAAAAGAAATAAACCTTTAGTTAAATCTTATTTTAAGCTTAAAATAGTTTTAAATAAATATAGATATTATCTTTGTTGTTAAAAGTTTAGATTTTAAATAGCCTTTAAAAAGCATATATTAAATTCAATCCTAATTTCCAGATTATAATATATATTAAATTTGAAAACAAGTTTTATTTGTTAAATTCAAACCAAAGCTTTTCTATTTACAATATAAACAAATATATATGTACATTATAAATAGAAAACATTTTATTAGCTTTAAAAGATAAAATTCACTAGTTAAATATTTATAAAAGAAGATTATTAAACCAATTTAAATGCTTATTAACATATATTATTAAATAATATTGCCCAAAATTCTGGGACATCACATTTTGCTTACAGTATTCACCTTTACCGTTAAATCTGATTATAAATAGCTTAAAATGTTATCTAATTTTATATTCATTTTCTTACATTATTCTCTTTTATTTCATTTGATTAGCAACATTTCAAACTACTAATTTCAGTTATGACAATTTATAATATTAGAATCCTTATTTATAGAAGATATTCCATTGAATACTTTCAAATTTTCTCAAGTTTTACTTGTATAATAATCTATTACATATTGTTTTTAACATTTCAACTTTTAATAATTTGGTATATATATATATATATATATGTCTTTTAGAATGCAATAGAAAGTTACACAAGTTTTTACATTTATTTTAAATCAACAAAATGTTAATAGTTACATTTTCTTATTTTCATTTCCCTATTATTTACAGTTTACAAAATTTCAATTTCTTACCTATTTCATTTATCATTTAGCATCTAGTTCTAATTACACATATTAAAATTTCCAATTATTAAAATAATCAAGATTTCATTCGTGACAATAATTTCAATTTCTAATTGATAGAAACTTATGAACTAAACAACCGGGTTTCATTTCAATTATTTTAAAATAATATATATAATCATATCTTTTATATACATCAAATCATACTTGGAATCTAAAATCAAGATTAATTTATCAAAACAATTATGTAGTAAATGATGTGTGCACTCACCATCGAAATTATTTTCCAGTGACTAAGAGGTGAGTACAAACTTATTTCCTTCCAAAATTCCTTTAAAACATTTCTTTCAAATCATATTGAAATATATATATATCAGAAAATATTCTAAATAATATTAATATTATGTTCCAAATCTTTCGGAAGAAATTTTTTAAAATCCCGAAATTTAAGTTTTCAAATTCCAATTTATATCCATTTTATTTGCAAATTTTTTCTTTCAATATTTATAAAATTTTACTACCGAACAAACAAATATATAACAACCAACTATATCATTTATAAAATTTATTATTTATATACAAAATATATAACAGGAAAAATTATTTCATTTACCTATATTTCAAAACAAATATTGTATCGGTCTACCCTATTAAGTGTTTAGAAATCCCTGTCGATGCCATAACGTCCTATGCACCGACCAGGATTTATAAATACCAAACATAATGAATAACACAATACAAAAACTTTTTTATAATACTAACAAGTATGCTCTCTCATACATATACACTCAGTGAACTATTCTAGGGTATTACTACCCTATTTCTAAGGAGTCAGACCCCACAAAGCTAGGGCTATCGCTAAACCAAAGCTCTGATACCAACTGTAACGACCTTCCTTTTGGATGTTTTAAGCAGACACATATGCCAGACTCAAACCATTCAAAGAGCAGATTGTTATAAGGTAAATAAGAAAAAGAGAAAGAAAAAAATAAATATAGAATCTCGCAGTGGATTGACAAAATATAATAATCAAATAACAGTTCATGAAGCTGTTTTATAAATACATTTGATTATCCTTTTACAACAAAAATCAGAGTTACAGAAAACAGGAATAAATAAATAAATGCAGCGGAACAACATGATGTAGTGGAATACATATAGTAAGTAATAATAGTACAAATCTTCGTCTTCATCCTCCAAAAATAAGGTCTTCAACCCTGAAATGCTCAAACTGACTCGAGCGAATGGAAAAGGCAAAACACTCAAGTCGGAACTAAAAGATCTTATGTAAGTTAAATCAACCGTAGATAAATATGAGTGGAATGGTGTTAGAGATATTCACGGGGTTTGACATATCCTATCCAGTGTCTAACGTGAGTGTAATAACTTAAGAGATGTTCAGGATTGCCATGTTCTAAGGATCCGTTAGACTATCTACTATGTAGTACAATACGCTATTATAATAGTGACCAATGTAAAGTATTAAAATAGCGTTAAGGCGTTACCTATATCCCTTTTAACACATTTTTATATATTCCCATAGTCTATACAGTACAGTAATTCCTTCGTAAACTAGAGGGCTATAAGAGAATACTCCATAGGTATGGTACAGACCAAACTTGTAGAAGATGCTCTTGGGCATGTGAACACGGCACTCAAGGCAATGCCAAGGTAGATTTACCAATTACAGAACTGGACTGGTGGTAATGCATAGCAGCTACTACCGCCCACCTTGGAACACACTCCCGAATCAAAATCAAGGGGTGGCCACCAAATCATCACAAAGTCATAATACGGTATCGAAAAAGCATGTCCGATCGGAGGAATGATGTCACTTGGCCCAGGTATAGCTTCTGTTTTAGTCACATCTAAGCTGACTCACGGGAGTCAGGGTCATGTCAATACCTCATAGAGAAATCATTCGCCAAACCATCCTACTTCATTTCTGGAATCTCCACCATGCACACAGTTGCTAAAGTGGTTTTCGGCATTGGCAGAGAATATTACAATATCCGATCCCGGTCTCTTTAACAACCAAATGCTTATTTCACACTGGATGGTTCTTTTACATTTTCAAAACAAATTCATAATTAATATCAAAATATCATTCAATTTCAAATCATATCCCTTTAAAATCATATTCATTTCAAACTATATTCACTTCCAAAACCATATTCACTTTTAAAATCACATGCACCTTGAAATTATCGATAAGTTCTGTTAATTAATTCTTCATTCAAAATCATCTTATTCACTCACATATGTCATTCACCAAAAGGTATCAATTTTGAATTCCAACTTAGGTTGTATCATCATCAAGGATATAGATATAAATACTTCAACTTTACACAGTCTGAAATTTTAGAAAATAGTTTAGGTAATTATAAATAGTTTATATAGTTTTAAAATAGTTTAAGTAGATTTAAAATAGTTTAAATAGTAAAAATAGTTTAAATAGATTTAAATTTGATTTAATTAGTTTAAAATGGTTTAAATATATTAAATATAGATTTAATAAATTTAAATTATATTGAGTAGATTTTAAAGTAGATTAAATAAAATTTAAAATAGATTAAATAGATTTAAATTATATTAAATGGATTTAAAATAGATTAAATAAGTTTAATTAGTTTAAAATAGATTAAATTGTATCAAATTGGTTATAAAAATTTAAAATAAATTAAAATAGTTTAAATTGATAAAATAGTTTAAATTAATTTAAATAGATTTCGAAGTTATATCCAAACATTTCCAATAACTCAATTCCAATAAATTCATTTATATTCTTCACTTCAACCTTGAAATTCCAATTTAAATTCTTTGAACAATTCATTAAATCGGTTCTCCTTTCAGCATTATCACATGGATTATCGAAAATACTTCAGTTTATACAAATCAATTTCTTTTTCAAAATACTAGTTAATTGAATTCAAATTTTTTAAGATTCAAAAATCATTTAATTTAACCAATCCATTATCCGTATATAATTTTACACCCTAGTATCAAATAATACAGATATTTATCATTTCAATCTGCAACTTATAATTTTACGGTTATATATCATTTCAAATCGCAATTTCAAATTAATAAGAATCCATAAAATCGACCGAGTCTACCATTTCAACCCATACGATTTTTCCCTAATCTATAAATTGTTTGGATATGTATCATTTAAACCCATAGGGAACTTGCAGTGTTATAACACTATAAAATACAACATCCAGTCATCCAACATCAATAATCAAACATCCATCACAATCATTATCCAAATCAATCAATAAACATCAATAGATAACTGATAATCAATAACAGGTATTAAATGACAATTTAAATTTCATATTAAATTAATCGATGATTAAATGCAATAAAAGTAAAACTTAACTAGACAGTTTGAACATACAAAACATCAATCAAGTAATTTCTAGTCACATTATAAATTTAATTTAACTAATATAAGATAGTTTAGTAATTGTGAGTGGGTTAAAACACTCACCTTCGAATTTCAAATCGATTTGAAATCCACTATAAGCCTCAAATTTGAACAATCTTAGAATTTGTCAAAACCAGTGAGAAATGTTTGGAATTTCAATACGATCCCAATAAAACAAACTGCGCATCAGTCGGACCTCGTACGTAACAGTTATGTATATTAGAACGAATGAATTTTTATTGAAAATAAAATAGAAAAAATGGCATTATGGTAATTATATTACCTCTGCCAAAACTCTAACCCCTCTACAAATCGCAATCAAGAAATAATCGAGCTAGCCGCTACCTCAAGCCCTCCAAACGCTGTCTCGACTACCGCCAATCGCCTGATCTACGACCATCGCCCACCTCGTCTCCCCACGCCATGCCTTCCCAAGGTGGTGCGATCGCCACCTTCAACCCAAAATGCCACAGCCGCCACGCCAATACCGAACCCTAATCGAAATTCTAGGCCAATCGGACCGTCATCCCATCGAATAACCCCCTTTGATGAACTACGCTCGCTGCTCTCTACGACCCAGTACCAATGGGTGACAATCCGTTGAAGTCGATCGCGATGAAATGAACGACCATTACTGTTTTGGGCAATTCTAGCCAAACCATGATCCAAATAAAAAAAATCATAGATTTGGATTGCGCTCGTCGAGAGCTTCGAAATGATATATAATTTGTTAGGGTTTTGAGGAGTTTGATTTCAGAATTGAATTTTAAATTGAATTTGCAATTTGGGAATTAGGGTTTTGTAGTTGAATTTGGTTCTGCCATTGAGAAGGAGAAGTAGATAGATGAAATGTACGTATTGAAAAATGGAATAAGAATATTGCTAGGGTTTATAACAGGCTATATATAGGCAGATCAGAAATAGAAATGAATGGACTACATCGATTTGAAAGTTGAACGATAAACAACTCGAAAAGCTCGTTTCATTCCCGAAACGCAAGTGGGTCATCCTATATACCAAAATAGATGTTTTCGATATTTTTAAATTCAATGGAAAAAGTTTCAAGTTCAAATTCTTTAGCATTAAATTAGCTTTTTTCAAATTGATTTCAATCGAATTTACTTCTACGCGTTTTGAGTCCTACGATCAAACGACAGGTCCGTTCGATACGAAACTTGAAACCTTACAATAATTCACTGTTACGGATCTGACGAAACTGATTTCGTCGAAATCTAAGGCAATGGCCAAAATGCCTATTTTTAGGTTAGTTAAATAAATAAATATTAAATTAATTAAATCACTCTTTTCAATTCAAATTTAATAATTTACAATTTCTATCACTTTAGATTACTAAGAAATTTATAACCCTTTAAAACAAATTTATATATCAATTTAAGTGTTGAATATTGCATACTTTATGGCGTTTAATTTCAATTTTGATAAATTTAATAATTATAAATTAAATTTCCAATAATTCCATTTGTTTGACTTTTATCCTATTATTCAATCCCTTATTACTCTATAGATATAATCGCATTGGTTCACTACTTATTACATTAATATTCGCCAATTTCATCCTTTTATTTGTATTAGTTACTATATTTCCATTAAATTGAATTTTTGTCAATTTTACACATTAATTATAATTTAAAATACCTACTTATTTATTTATCTTGATTTCACTCTTTTATTAAATCAATTATTACCTTATGAATAAAATCAGCATTTATTCATTTTTATTACATTCGAATTTTCAGTTATTGTCTTCACTCACATAAATGTAACATTTAATTACATTTAATTGCAATTGATTAAATATACTGGTAACAAACAACATCTTTCACCATTACTACATTTAATAACATTTGTAATTTCATTATTTAGAAATAATTGTTATAGCTACTACTACCCCACTACTATTATCAATTACAATTAATTACACCTTATTTCATTAATTAATCAACATTTGAATTATCATTTGCTCTTTTAATCCAATTATCCATTTATACATACATTACCATAACTTATTTACAACCTGTATCAATTATAACTCTTAATCATTTTAATTAGTTGGAATACATTTAAAGCAGTTATAAATTACCTTAAATTGATACTATTTCACTTTATTTCAATTATATTCTTATTATTACATCATAAATTTTTATTTCTTTCAACATTAAATCACCAAACTTTATTAGATCAACAAATTTTTAATTATAGAAAATTACGGGTCGTTACAAAATAGAATTTTTGTAAATATCGAAATTTGGTCATGAAAGTTGCACAATTATGTCCATGGCGATTTTGTGATGAACTTTCATATACAATATGCTCAAAATGAAGTACGCATGGTAAAGTTACGAACGTTCAAAGTTTCCAATTTTAAAATAATTTAAAATGAATTTGAAATTTAAATTTTAGGAGAATTTCAAAAGTTTGATATTTGAATTGGAACATTTACTTAATCTAGAACTAACAATAAGGAGAATTAAAGTTAATGTTGAATTATTTGGAATAAAAGAGGGTAATAAATCAACGAAACGAACAAACATTGAGAAGTCGCTTTTTGAAACGAGGCCCTATAGTAGCGGTTGACCGCCCTTATAGTAGCGGTTAATTGGTCATGCCGTTTTAGGGCATATTTGCCATGTTCGAACAGCCCGGATTCATTTCGATCTAACTGTCCTTATTTTTTCCTACCTCATAAATAGGCCCCTAGACTCCTACTTTTTCTTCATAAATTTTAGAAATTCTAGCGAAGCTCTATCAAAATCTTTCCCTTTAGGGTTTGTGAAACAGTAACATTTTCTGTTATGTAATTCTGGTTTCTAATCTATAACTTAAATTAATCCTTCTCCTCTCTATCTTATGATTTCTGAAATCTAATTTATAAATACAATCTATTTGTTGTATATTCAAAACATGGAAGATCTAACAGAGTGTTAGGAGTAGTATAAATCAAATCATTTCTTCTTCTTCTTTGGGTTTTAGAATTAGTTAGGATTTTTAGGTAAGAGGGTCAGATATTTAATTCTTTTGATTTCTAATCCAATTCCTTCATAGTTTCCGATGCTAAATCTAATTTCTGTATATAATTCACTTTTGTCGTATATTCCAAAAGAGGAAGATCTGAATGAGAATTAGGCCTGGTGGAATCATATCTCTATGAGTGGAAATTTCAAAAATTTTAGTTTTTTGAAATTGAATAGTATTTATTTGGATTTGATGTATGCTTTAGTTAATTTTGAAAATGAAATCATTAAATCTAAAATTCCCAAAATTTCCTAAGTAAATATCAATCTTTGTACATGTTGAAGTTATAGTTGTTTTTGGTATTGGTATGTTAGAAACTTATTAATTATCAGAATTGGATAATCTATGGTCAATTTAACTTCTTTTCTCTCTTTTGAATTAAAGTGTTAAAGGGTTCAAAAAGAAAATAAATAAGAAATTTTGAATTGAATTGTTTATAATTCACGGCGCCTATTTCTACCACTTAAATAAACAAGGAATTCCATTCTCGCTTAAAAATATTGTAACAATGGTTAAATTGAATATAGGAAATCTAATTTGTGTTGATCTGTACTTTAAAAAAGGATTCTAATTTACTAATAAGAAACAAGTGTAGATATTCGATATTTTTACAAATCTATTTTATTTGGCTATGGTAGTAGCAGTTATTATTGGATTTATAGATTTGTATGAGTTTGATATTCCAAAATACCTTATTAGAAAATTATTATCGAATTATTATAACATAACGATTAGAACTTAAATTTCACACGTAAATATATACATACATACATACATACATACATACATACATACATATATATATGTATGTATGTATATAAAATATAACGTATTTATTATAGCTTATTGAACGTGATTGTAACAACCCGTAATTTTATCACTTTTAAATGGAATATTTAATTAATCTTAATATTCAAATATAAGTTTATTTCAAAACAATAATCATGTTTTGTATAATAAATAAGAATGATGAACTTATTTTAGAACTTATTTACAAAACAGAGAGTTTGGATTTTCGTCGAAAAGTGACAAAAGCCAGTTTTCGATAAAACTGGATAAACGTTCAATTTTTATTTTTAATGATAAATGATTTTTTTTAAATTTTTATAAAATGATAATGATCGATTGATAAAAGTTTTATAAATATACAGCTACTTGTTTTACAACGATTGACAAATTTCGTCGCATATTAACAAATCGACATCGTATTTTAGCAATTGAATTTTAATAATATTAAATTTCGTTTTATAAGTCAAATACATTTGTTATAATTATTTAAGGAGGATAACAAATCAATTTTCAAGTTTTGTTTACATAAACAAATAGCGTAACAAAAATGTCAAAATAGGACCGTAAAATGTTTTGTCGAAAATCAACATTTTGTTCAATATAAGTTGTCGCAACATTGTTGCACATATTTTAACATGTTTTAACACACACACACACATATGTACGTTTGACAACTAATCAAGTTTACTTTCACTAAGTATCATTAGAAAATTCTGGAATGTCATTAGTAAAAGTAAGTAAGGTAATTAAAAAAGTCAAAAAGCAAACATCAAATCAAATCTCAAAGGAAAATCTTCACTTTAATCCACTTTTCCATCCAAATACATTCCTTAAGTTATAAGTAAAAATGACATAATGTAATGAAGTGATGGATGACGGTAAGTATTGAAAAAAATAAGTTTACTTTAAAGTAAAAGTAGGGTATTTTGGTAATTTGGTAATTTGGTAAGGGGTTAATTTGACAACTTACCACTTCTTTCTTTCCTATAAACACACAAGTTTTCTTCTCATTTTATCACACACGTTCTCTTCTTTTTCTTCATTTTCTTCTTTTAAGATATTTTAATAGTTTCTTCTTCTCTTCTTCTGCTTTTTTTTTATTAACTTTCTTAAAAACATATCAAACAAACTCTAATCTCCTCCAAAATTTGTCAAATACCTTTGAATATCATTATAAAACCAAATAGCAATGTATGGTGGAAGGTTTGGGGCATCCATGTCCATGAAGGCTCAAGTCCGAGAGCAATGGTGGATGTGAAGGGGCTTGGATGTGAGAAAAGTGGAGGAGGGAGGATGGCCGTGAGCTAAAAGATGGCGATGGAGGATAGTAGTATGGTTTAGAAGAGAGGAGCATGGTTCTAGGTGATGTTTAAATGAAGAAGGAATCGATTTGGTGGAGTTTGGTTAGGTTTAGTGATGATAGTGTAGTATTGTTGTATAAGAATGTTGGTAGGAAGAATTAGTTAGAGACAAAGGTGAGTACTCGTGTTATCTTTAAATTAGTCAACTCCCTAAAATATTGTTAAGTGTGTTTAGTTAATGAATTTATATGCTTGGTTGAGAACCGATTGAGAATTGGATGATTATATGGATGTTAAGATAGTTGATAAATTGGTTGTGAAATTTCATAAACAGTTGATGTGAAAATAATATTCAAGTTAGGTAATGGTTGGTAAACTAACCATAGATAGTTAATAAATTCAAATGAAAAGTGTATGAAGTTGTTTAACCTCTTTAATGATTAAAATTATTAAATATTATTATAAATAAGTTAACATAATTTTAATATGGTTTCAAAACATATTTTAAGTGTTTCAAACAAGTTTTGGAACAATTCACCAAATGGTCAAAAATCGAGCTCGTCGCGTAGCGGTAGTTCGCAATATTCGACCCGTAAGTTTAAATCGATGTGTAGGATGAAAACTAAGTCAAAAATCTTTGAAATAAGAAATTTATGGATTCTTATATCCATAGTTTTTAAATGAAGAAAGAAAATCAAGATTTCATCTTATAAATTTTTAAATAAGTCCAAAACAAGTTTTCAGAAAAATTGTGGTTTTGCAGTTTAAAATCGAATTTCAGATTAATTTAAATGAATATCTATAAATGTTTAAAAATATTAAATAAATTTTATAAATGTTTTAAAAGTGTTTTGAGTTGGAAAAATGAACATACGTGAAGTAAAAATGTTGTTTTAATCGAATAAGCTTTGAAAACACTGTTTACAACACTTTTTCGTAGCACTTTTCGCAGCAGTTTTATAACTTGTGAAATATGATTTTAAACTAAACCATTCGTTTTCATACTTTTATAAATGTTTTTTGAAAAGAATAATTAAGTTTTTTAAATAATTATTTGGAAGTTTTATAAATCATTTCTAAAAATGAAAGGAGTATGCGAAAACGACTAGTATATGTGTTTCGTCCGTGATATCCAAGGAGACCTGGGGGAGGGACGGAACATGTCGAAGGGAAAGCCCGAATGCTCTAAAACAATATTTTCTAATATAAAATTTATATAAATGATTCAGAATTATTTTAATTCCAATACATGAAATTGATTATTTTCGGTTTGTAGTATACTGTGTCTTAAATAACACCGTTTTTGACCCATCTAAAAGTTATGTTTTGAAAAATATGAAATCTTTGATTAAGATTTAATAAATGATTTGGAATTTTTTGTCCTAAGTAGAAGGCCGAAATGATTTAGAATTATTACAAAGTCTAAAAATGGTTTTTAATTAACCTAAGTATTTGATAGAATAAGGCCTAATGATTCCATATACTATGAAAATGATAAAGAAATAATTTAATGAATCTATCTCTAAGAGATATTTATGAATGAGTAAAAAGTTGAATTAAATTGAATGGTGATTGATTAGTCACGTATGAATTTAACATCTTTTTAATCGATGATTGGTTCAAAGAAGCCGGGATCAGATTTGGGTAACTCCTATCCAAAAACCACTTCGAACCAATGTATACGTTCGAAAATGAAGACATCTTGATGATGAAGACATATTGAAGATGATGATTATTGAAGACCGAAGATCTTCATAGCAGAAGGACTGCTTGTTGACATTTTCTAGGTCGCTCCCAACATAGAGATATTTATTACAGTAGTGGTCCTGTCATGTTTTGGAATCTTCTTATTGCAAGGACCACCCGCTGCTGATCCTAAGGGTGATTCCCAAAAGGATGTGGTAGGAGGAGTGCCTTTTGTTTTGTGCAGTCCTAGAATGAACTTGTATGGAAGATTGTCTGACATTGCATTTTTGAGATCACAACGGTGACTTTTACAAACATACATCTGCTTGGTGGTAGAAAAGGCAACTTCTCATAGTTTAACACTCTTCTCTAAGACATACAAGCTCAAAGGTTGTATGTTAGTGGAAGTCAATAGTAATCGAAAGAATTGAAATGTGGCATTCTAAGTGGAATGTGCTTTATGTAAGAATAAAGCACGACTTTGTGAAAAACAAAGTATGGCTTTATGAAAAGAAGAGCATAGCCTTTCTATCCTCACAACCTGGTAATGATACGGGATATTGTGTAGTCTACAAGACACAATTACAGGCTATCAAATGAAATGCGAAAAAAGCTACAGCCTTCCATGGGTAGAATAAGTGGCATTTGAGTCCTTGGATGAGTAGTCATTGATATTGATTCCCATCGGTTGTTTACGGCATCTAGTGGCGTCTGAGTCCTTGGATGTGTAGCGATTGGATATATGTTTGTCGCAACCAAAAAATTGCATCAAGCCACTAGTTCCTTGTTATGTTGGAAATCCAATCTCAATACGAGCTTTACGGTTTTGATTGTAGTCACAAAATAGCTGTAATGCTTTGCAAACATTTCAGCTACCGCTTTGGTATCATATATTCTGCCTAGGTATATTTTGTATGACCTAGTCCGGATATATTAGCACTGACTTAGTTCGGGTATTGATACTTTCTTTTGATATATTACTTGAAAAGTGTTTCAAAGAAATCTCATTAATAATAATATCAAAGTGATTTTCCATATAAAGTACTTTGGTTATCAGAAGATAGAAACCCGTCCGTATTAATAAGTGGGCATGATCTTATGAGATACCCTTCTTTTCAAATGTTTTTTATTGACATTAGTAGTAAAAATTTCAAGTATCTCACGTTGTTTTATCAAGCCTTATCCAAGTATTTTTAATACTCGGATCAGATCTGAGTAGTTTCATGTTTAATTGAAGACGCTTGGAGTTTTGAGAGGAGAGCTAGAGATCTTCATCTACATATGGATGTATTCTATTATCCGCTACATCTATTGCATTTTTTATTTTTCAACATTGTAAGGACAGAGAATTTATAACTGTCCAGGCTAAATCCAGATTAGACTCTGATATTGTATTCAAAATTTTCCGCTGTAAAGATTATATATTGAAATAATATATGTTATTCCATTCATATGAGATTTTATTTTTTGTTTTGTTCTATCTTATTTTCTTTTTCACCCCTAACTATCCGCCCTTCCGTTCGGTTTAAGTTGGACATTCATGGATTATTGTCAACTTGAACTATACAAAAAAGTGGGTCGTTACAGTGATAATTAGTATTATTAGAATAGTTAAGTAATATTAATATGTAGAAAGGGAGTTAGAGTAAATTAGGGAATTAATCCTTGATTAGGGGCGTAGTAAGGGGATACCTTATATGGCCTCAATTATTATTCGTGTAGGGTTATGTATGTATATAGTGGATATATATATAAGTTTTGACTAAGTTATAGGTATGCGAGGTTAGTGCAAAGCTACATAGAAGTCTGCCCAATCGAATCTGGCTGCTAGCGGTGTGGCTTTGTGGGCTAATATAGGATACCACCTATAAAATAACTCCAATGGATGCGAGGTTAGTGCCAATTCTGTAGGGTAAACTTGCCTAGTTAATTTGACTACTAATATCTACGAATAGTCGGACTAACGTGAGATGTCACAAGTGGGTTATGGGTTATAAATTGCATTTTGGATATAGTAGGTGAAATTCCTAGAAGGGATATGTTTCGGGTTTGAGGTATTAAGTGGCCATGGTAGGGTCCACCTCTTTCTTAGTGAAGTATTAAGTGACCTGTTAGGATTTCTTACGGTTTTAGTAAGGAGGAACCATGTAGGGATTCGCCTTTGGGTTAGATCTTAAATGACTGGGATCTACCTATTTTGTTGGTCTTAAATGATCGAAGTCTGCCTATGCCCCAATAAAAAGGTTGTAAGTAATTTGGGAATTTCCTCTTACATCATATACGCTAGTTACGTAGAGTTGTATAGTCAGACTGAAAGAGGCTTCGGGCTTACAGTTGACTTTTGTGTAGTTAGGCTAGAAGGGCGTTCGGGCCAATAGCTGACTTTATACGAATGTTATATAGTTGGACTGAAAGATCCTTTGGGCTTACAGTTGGCTTTGTACATATGCGTAGTTTTATACGTAAGACATAATTCTTATTTAATCCCCAAGCACAATTTTGGTAAAGCTTGAGATTTTCGTTTCACCAGACATTTGTTGTTCTAGCCCACTTCTCATTACAACACAGGTTAGAGAGAGTAATGCTAATTTAGGAGATGAAGACTTGTGGCTGTTTTCTATCTATTTATGCTTTTAAGTATTTTATTATATCCAATTCAGACAATTATGTTATCGTACTTTGGAGGCTTTATGTAAATATGTTTTAATGTTTAACATGTTATGTTTTTGAAATGGTTTTCTTTATGAAATAAGTACTTGCTTTAGATATTATATTTTATCCATTCCACTATAAAATTCTGAAAGTATAGATAGATAGCTCTGTGTACCATGTAATGTTTTAATTTTGAACAACTTGCCTTGAAATGAGCCTAAGATTTGACGGGCTTTTGTTGGGTCGAAACTAAATTCGT
Source organism: Allium cepa (assembly GCA_030765085.1). Taxonomy (NCBI): domain Eukaryota; kingdom Viridiplantae; phylum Streptophyta; class Magnoliopsida; order Asparagales; family Amaryllidaceae; genus Allium; species Allium cepa. The sequence goes on along the minus strand of CM060932.1, from coordinate 507,437,409 downwards.
TTTGGGGCGGGTCGTTATATTTACCCTACATGCCTAACAATGATATACATGCATAGGCAATCATCAAATATCAAATGTGTATACACAACATCAAACATTAAGAAGTAACATCTATGCTTATTCTAGCATACATGATATTATATTAAACTATGTTTTATGATATCATAATTGAAAGTAAAAGCGATAAGCAGGAAGTCTTACTAAGTAAAGAACTCTAACTAAACCGTCCTCATACTCTCCTCGATCTTCCATGTACAATCTCCCTTTCTTTCACCCTGGTGAACCTTCACTAACTCCATCATCTTCTTTCTAAGCTATTTGATACTACACCAATGATACGAATAAGCCTATGAGGTCTCAAAGCTTCTAGTTCGATCTCGATATCATCTAGTTGATTCGATGCGATAGTCATGCTTGAGTGCATAAACTACTGCATGTAAGAAACATGGAACACATCACGAACGCCCATTATCTTTTGGGGTAAGTCAACCCTATATGCAAGGTTTCAAATCCTATCTATTATCGAAAAAGGAACTATGAACCCCGGTGCCAGCTTTCCTTTAGTACTAAACTTAATTACATTCTTCAATGGAGAGATTCTGACAGACACCATATCGTGATGGGAACTCTAAATCTTTACGTCACTTATAAACGTAGCTTTTCTTTCTATCTTGAGTGTCTTTCACCCATTATAGAATGATCTTGATCTTTAAAACGTCTCTCTGGTCATATCTGGAGCAAGTATTTGTTTTTCACCCACTTCCTACCAATATGAAGGATCATTGCATGGTTGGCCATACAATGCCTCAAATGGTGCCATGCCAATGCTAGACTAATAACTGTTATTGTATGTGAACTCAACAAATTGTAGGCGATCATCCTACGAGCCTCCAAAATTGACTATGTATGCCTGCTAGATATCCTCTAAGATATGATTTGATCTATTAGTTTAGGTGTCGGTTTGATAGTGATAAGTTGTACCCAGATGCATCGTTATCCACAATGCCACATGTAAGTTCTTTCGAAACTCGCTAGTTAACAATGGATCTCGGTTACTCCAAATGATCTTTAAGACACCATGGAATCACACTATCCACTTCACATATAGCTCGGCCAATTAGGCTGTCGTTCCATTAGACTTCACGAGTATAAATCTGGAGCTCTTGGTTAATCGATCGATTATGACCCAAATGATATCATAACCCCCTCTAGTCCATCGGAGTCCATCAATGAAGTTCATTGATATCCATTTCCACTTCCACTTGGGAACTTCTAGTGGTTAGATCAAATCACTAGGTTTCTTCTTTTCTGTCTTCATCACTGGTAGTTCATACACTTTAAGATGAATGTCCCGACATCCTTATTCATCCCTTCTAATAATAGGTGTGGTTTATGTCATGGTACATCTTGTTACCACCAAGATGTATAGTCAATCTCAAATGATGGCACTCTCGTATCCCCTTATCCCTCAACCCATCAATGTCAGGTACAAACAATCTTCTATCCTTATAGCGCGAACCATCTCGATCGAGTATGTACTACCTCATCTCTATAAACTTCACCCCATTCTTTATTTTAGCAATAATCTTGGTTACTCTGGCATCACATCTATGATTAGTACCAATCCTCTCAATCAGAGTAGGCCAGATGGTCAAGCTTGCTAATAACTATGGCTCTAGCTCATATCTCAGTCGGATATCATAACCATCAATATACTCTGACTGCGTCCACCCTAGGAACATAGCTCCCAAGATGGGATATCTCTTACTCAATGCATTAGGACTGCATTTCCTTTTCTCGAGGTATATGCAATATCAAAATCTTAGGAGGCTAGGAACTCTAGCTATCGTTGTTGGCGAAGATTAAGATCCTTCTGCAAAAAGAGTTACTTTAATGATTTACAGTCCATGAACAGCTTGAACCTCTCGCCTAAAATATAATTCCACTAAAATTTCATTGCAAACACGATCATTGCTAACTCCAAATCATGGGTTGGGTATTTCCTCTTTGTGACTTTGGTTGTTGACCAGCATACTCGACATCCTTACCCTTTCTACATCAACACCACACGAAATCTGGTAACATAAGCATCGGTGTATACTGCCTTCTCTTTATTCTCAATTGGAATGGTAAATGCAAGTGCACTTATCAATTTCTCTTTCATAATCATGAATGTATGCTCGCACCTCGCATCCTAAGTAAAAGTCTGGTTCTTTTTCAATGGATGAGTCGATGGTGTGGCTACTATGGAAAAGTCTTAGATGAATTACTTATTTTAATCCGCTAATCCTAAGAAACTTCTCACATTTGTAGCATTTTTGAGTCTATTCCGATCTTGGACAACTGCAACTTTTGCAAGATCTACGGCAATGCAATGCTTAGGAACAACGTAGCCCCAAAATCGCACTTCCCTCCTTTAGAAGCGAAAATTAAAAAATTTCACCTTCAATAGGTGTTTTTTCAACACCTCAAGTACAATCCTCAAGTGTGTGTTGTGTTCCACTTCCATCCATGAATAGACGAAAATATCATCAATAAACATAAATTATTTTGTTGGTCCCTAAAAACACGATTCACAAGATCCATAAAGCATATCAACGCATTGGTCAGCCCGAACGGCATAAATAATTACTTATAAAAAATGGGCGGTATACGAAACATTGTAATCAGCATACTCTCCTTCGCTACTCTCAATTGGTAAAATCCTATCGCAAGATCTAACTGAGAAAACACTCTAGCACTATGGAGCTGATTGAACAACTCATCGATACGTGGGAGTGGATACTTGTTCATCTCCATTACTTTATATAGATCACAGTAATCGACACACAGTCTAAGAGAACCATTTGCCTTCGTGGAGAATACTATGGGCACTCCTCACTCAAAAATACTCCTACGAATGAACCCTTTCCTCAATAGGTCATTCCCTTGCACCTCGAGTTCTCTTTGCTCTTCAGGCGCCATCCTACTCAAAGGCAACAACTACTGGTCCGACATCTTTTAATAAATCAACACGGAGCTCTATCTCTCTATTTGGCAAAAGTCCAATCATCTCCTCAAATATGTTCGAATACTCCATAGTAACAGGCACTGATGACAACTCATCATGTGGCATATCGAGCGAATATAGAAAGTTAACCATCACCTTGTCATCCCATAGGCACCATAACACTACCTTCCGCCAATCATCTACCCTTATCATCACCAACGGCCTCTCACAATCCACCATAGTCCATACCTATGAAGCCAGTACATAACCAGAATAATACCAAACCCTACAAAACCCAAAACAAAGAAATTATGAGAAAAATAGCATCCATGACTTGATAAGACCAAACCACAACAAATCATACATAGGCCAGTGGAGCCTCCAACAGGGTTCATCACAATCTAGGTCAGTACAGTTTTGGATTTCAATCCTAACTTATCTACCAAGTACTCCAATATCAAACAAAATGCATATAGGAACATCATGAAAAGAACACATACCTTGCATAATGACGCCCTTTCCCTTCTCTTTTGCCGAAGGAGTGTTAGTACGTTAAGCATTTGTTTTGATGAAAACGGCCATACAACATCATATAAAATATAGATATTATTGTTTTTATCAAGTTATATATAATATATAGTGTAGGATATTAGAATTGTGTCGATTAAGAAGACTGTAACATATCAAGAACGAATTCAAGAGGATGATATAGAAATTCAAGAGTTAGAGATTGAAGACTCATGAGATTTGAGATATCCAAATAAGTTATAGAGCCATAGATTATTGTTAAAACCCTGATATCACTTCTTTGATCTCTCTCTTCATTTTTCAATAAGGTTTTAAAATCCATTCTTCGATTTTAAATTATTTTTAAATATACTAAATTTGAAAAATAATTTGAAAGAATCCTTGTTTTCAAAACGATCTTTCAAAGTGGCCTTCAAAAGATTTCTAATTTTTAATTTTATTTACAAGATTATTATATTTTGAGTATTTAAATTTTTAAGTATTTTATATTTTAAATATACTTTTAAATCTATTATACTATGTTATAGTTTTAGTTTTATGCTTTCTAACTATTTATAAGTATATTATAACGTTTATTCTGACTTTGATTTTAAATATATTCACTTATACTTTATTTATACTATTTTCAAAAAGAAATTCATATTTAAATCCTTTATATATTTTAAAATATTTCAAAATAATTTTATAAAGTTTTCTTAAGTTTTGATATGATTAAAATATATATAAACTATATTTAGATGATTGTACAGTAATACATCCAAAACTATTTTTGTAAAGTTTTTTTTCAAAAATACAAAGGTTATGCTGACATACAACTATGGCTTATGTCGACATACAAGCCGAGAATTTCAAAATTCAATTTTGAATGGAAGTGTCTTTTCGTCGTATCTCTTTACGAGTGGACTTGACCGTTGTTTCTCTATAAATGGGAGATTTTACCAACGAATTTTTTAACTAATTTCTCATTCTTTCTCTCCTCTTTCACTCTCTTGATTTCTAAAAGAAAATCTACTTAGAATATTCTCAAATTTAACTAGATTCACATTCAACTCTATTGATTTGATTCTCTATTGATTACTCTCTGATCTCTTTGATCTTTATCACTCAAAACAAGATCAAAGTGCTACTTAAGAGGCTGTAGAATCATTTATACTCAAGACCAAGAAACTGAGTCAGTAAACTCTATCGAATTATACTCTTGGGTATGTTTGGTGTCCCTAAAATCCAAGTGAGTGTCCTTATGTCTCGTCTGAATCAAGTGAGTGTGTTGGTGTCCTGTTTGAATCCTTGTGGGTGTGTTGGTGTCCCGTCCAAATCCATTGAGTGTACCCAGAGCTTGGAAAATCTGGTGGGTGTGCCTTGTAGCCTTGAAATCGAGATTGTATTAACTTTGATATTTTATTCATTAGATAGGAATGAATCCAATATAGTGTCTATTTGTGAGTGTGCATATAAAATATGGAGTACACTACAAGTTACACATGAGAGCACTAGTAAAGTCAAACGGAACAAAATTTATATGTTAACTAATCAGTTCCAATTATTTAAAATGAGTCCAAATGGGTCCACTTTTGATATGTATAGTAGATTCCAAGACATGGTACATTCACTAATTGCATTGGATAAAAAAAATTATGAAGAGGATTCAGTTATAAAAATCCTCATTTACTTACTCTGAATGGGACCAAAAGACTCTTGCGATTGAAGAGGCTAATGACATTAGCACTTTGAAAATCGAAGAGTTAATTGGCAGTTTAATGTCATTTAAAGCACAAATGTAGGGTAGGAGAGAAAGTAAGGAAAAAGAGAAGAAATCCGTCACTTTCAATACCACAATAGATGATCTAAATTATGATAACAATGATGATGAAATTGCCTTCATGACCAGAAATTTCAGAAAATTTCTTAAAACATAAAGATGAATAATCTTTGGAGAAATGATAGAAAAAATCCAGGAGGTGGAAACGTTGTTAGATGTTGTAACTACAATGAACTTGGCCATATGCAAAGAGACTGTTCACATCCAAAGAAATCGAAAAACTTATCAAATACTAATTTGTCAAGAAAACGAAGAAGGGGTTATACTGCAACACTAGATGATTTAGACACTTCCTCAAGTGATATTAAAACAGATACGAAAAATACCAATATGTGCTTCACAACAGTAATAAATTCAGGAAAGTCTGAAGAAATGGATCAACAATAGGTACGATTTAAAATTTAAAACTTTTAATGGAATTTTTTATTGGTTTTAATTATTAAGAATTACCTATAGACTAATAATACTATTGGATGAATGCGTTGTGTGTATGTTGACATTAAATATTTTATATTTTTATAAGAATATATATTGAATGAAATAATATAAAATATATATTTAAAATAATTTTTAAATTATTTATTGAATATACAGATTAGTAATAATTTTAAGATAATTATATACATATAAACAAATAGTAATGATTTAGTCATTTCCATTTTTGAAAATCATGGGCTATATGTCGATATATTCCCCAGCCATATGTCGATATACCCACTTAAATTCAGAAATTTGAATTTCCCCTTCAAATTCCAGATTCAAAATTTCCTCCACTTTTCACAACCCCAATGTCCTAAAAAGATATCTGTTGACCAATGAACATGTCCATTGATTCTCTATTTAATTATAATATGTTCATTCATTCAATTCACTCTCATTTTCAAATTCAAAAATCCATTATTTCTCTTATCTCTTCAAACTATTCTTCAATGGCTTCTTGAGCTAACACTCCATCAATCTCAAGGCTTTCTAAGAAACAAAAGGATATCTTTTGTATGACGAAGAAGCCATACAAGCCTATTTTGAATGTTTGTCTTTCAAAAAAGTCTCTCCCAAAAGATTCTCCATTTTTGGCGACTTTCCTACTTATGATCTTATGGTCTTTGTATGCAAAATGGAATTCTTGGTTTAGTTGATGCTTCTCAAAATGATTTCGTATGTTTTTCAAATTTAGTAAAAATGTTTTATGCAAATTTGAAAGGAAAGTCTTATGAAGGGAATGAAGATGGAGTTTGGAGAAGTGTTATAGGCACTCAAATTGTTTTAAATTGTGAAATGTTAGGTAACATTCTCGGTTGCAAACATAATGGAATGGTCCTTTCAAATTTTGAAATTAATATTCAAAATCATGAAATTTCTTCACAATATTTTTGAATGTGGTGATGATTTTAATTTCAAAAATAAAATTTTGCATCCTAAAGCAAGAATTTTAAGTCTTCTTTTGCAACAAAGCATAAATCCGAGGATGGGAAATTATAATAACCCGACTTGAAAAGTTTTCAAAGCACTTTTTTCCATTTATGGTCATTACAATATAAAATGGTCATAAGTTATTTTGGGTAAATTCTTTCCTAGAAATCTCTCTAGGCATGAGAACACAATCTTTCATGGTGTGTATCTTAATAGAGTATTCATGTATTTTGATGTTCACCTAAAAGCAGAGGAAACCATTCCTCAAAAACTTTTCGACAAGGCCAACATTTCTCTCATTAAAATTTTACCCATATTCGAGCCTTGTGAAACACTTGTGGAAAAGGAAGAAAGATAGGCTTGGGAGGAGGAGTGTGATATTAGAGAAGAGGAGGAGGAAGAGGAAAGAGAAGAAATGAAAGTGGAGGAAGAAGAACAAGAAGAGGAGGAAGATACTTCATTGGAAAGTATCGAAATGCCATCTCATACATCCAACAAAGATCTTCTCAAAAATCAAGAGAAGATTGTTTACAATCAAATGAAGCTTAAGAGGTCATTTTCTAAGAAATTCACTTCTCTTTCCAACAATGTAGATAAGTATTTTGGAAAGATCATTGAAAGATTAGTAGAAAAGCTTCAACTTCATCTACTTCTTCCTAGTTGTATTTCTGTGCTTTTCTAGTTTTTAGTTTGGATTGTTCTAGTTTTTAATCTATGTATAGTTTATGTTTGAATTGCATGCACTCTTCCTTTATTATCAATGAAATGTTATTCCCTGTTGTTGTGCATTGTTATTAGTATCTGGAATGCAATAGTATAAGCCAATTACAATAGTATAGCAAAATAATATGTTTTTGAAAATTATGACATGGATGTCAACATATGTCTACCTTGTATGTCGGCGTACAAAGAGAAGATTTCATTTTAAAAAAAAAATTAAAATAATATAACTACCAAACACTGATTCATTTCAAATGACTTCTCATCCCTGTATAAACTCATTCACTACAGAAAAGCATCATTTCTGTTATCTTTCGTCTCTCTTTTCACTTTTAAAAGTTATCTTTTCAAAAATGGCTTCTCCACATCAAAAATTGTGTGAAAATCTTGAACAAACTCTACAGTCATTCAAGAATATCCTTACTTTTATTCATAGAAATCAAAAACACTTATAACGAGTCAAATGCAGATGATAAAAGAATAATAAATGCATTTTTGATGCCACTGGATGAATGATTTCTTCCTTTATCAAAGATGAGAACACTAACAATCCTAATTTTGGTTCTAATGGTTGGGTAGAAGTACCTAAAGAAGTCTAAGATTGATTGGTTAGTCTTAATATATATAGGATTAGTATAAATTTTTACATTAAATATATTACAGATATGGATTGGTGTGTATAAACTTAATGGATTGGATTTATTTGTTTGGATCGATTGATTCATACTGAATTTGGTTTGGATTAACGATATGTACGTAATGGAATTGTGTGATTAATAAAATTGGATTATGTTATTACTTCCTATTTACATGTCACTCTTGTATATATCACATAGTATCTTAGTTAGGTGGAGTTTAGATTATATTTTTGTTGATAACAAAAGGGGAGAAATATATAAAATATTCAAACATATATTAAAGGGGAGTTTTGTAACTCAGGGGGAGTTATATCATATTTTACAAACATGGTTGTCATCATAAAAAAAAGGGGAGATTGTTGTACCTTAGGCATTAGTTTTGATGACAAATATCGTATGACATCATATAAAAGGTAGGCACTAATGTTTTTATCAAGTTATACATAATATATAGCACAGGATATTAGATATGTGTTGATTAAGAAGACTATACATTATCAAAAGCAGATTCAAGAGGCTGATATAGAGATTTTAGAGTTAGAGATTGAAGATTCATGAGTATTGAAGATTCAAGATATGCAGGTAAGTTATAGTCATAGATTATTTCTGAAACCATGATAGCACTTCTTTGATCTCCGTCTCTTCATTTTTCAAAAAGGTTTTAAAATCTATTCTCAAATTTTAAATGGCTTTCAAATATTTTGAATTTCAAAAATAATTTTAAGGAATCCCTGTTTTCAAAATGGTTTATCAAATTGACCTTCAAATGATTTCTAACTTTTAATTTTATTTCCAAGATTATTATATTTCGAGTAATTGAGTTTTACGTATTTTATATTTTAAATATACTTTTAAATCTATTATACTTTATTATGGTTTTAGTGTTATGCTTTGTAAAATTTTATAAGTATGTTATAACGTTTATTATTTCTTTAATTTTAAATATATATATATATATATATATATTCACTTACACTTTATATATATTATTTTCGAAAGAAATTCATATTTAAATCCTTTGTACATTTAGAACTATTTCAAAATAATTTTATAAAGCTTTCTTAAGTTTTGATATGATTAAAATACGGATAAACTATCTTTAGATGATTGTGAAGAGTTTTAAAATATTTTACAAAGCTTAATATTTTCAATTTTTTTTACAAAGTGTTTTTAAAAATAACAAAGGGTGTGTCCACATACTGCTATAAATATGTCGACATATAAGTCGAGAATTCTAAAATTCAAATTTGAATGGAAGTGTCTTTTCGTTGTATCTCTTTGCGGATACACATAACCGTTGTTTCTATATAAATAGGAGGTTTCCTGACGAATTTTTTAAACTAATTTCTTATTCCTTCTCTCCTCTTTTACTCACTTTATTTCTAAAAGAAATTCTACATAAAATGTTTTTAAATTCAATCAAAATCAGAATCAAAATCAAACTCTATTGGTTTGATTCTTTATCATTTACCCTCTGATCTCTCACATCTATATCACTCAAATTAAGATCAAAGTGCCATTCAAGAGGTTATATGATCATTTGTACTCAAGATCAAGAAACTGAGTCTATAAACTCTATCAAATCATACTCTTATACTCTTGGGTGTGCTTGGTGTTCCTGAATCCCAGTGGGTGTTCTTGTGTCCCGTCTGAATCAAGTGGATGTGCTTGGTGTCCCGTTTGAATTTAGGTGGGTGTGCTAGTATCCCGTCCGAATCCTGTTAGTGTACCCAGAGCTCGAAAAATCTAGAGGGTGTGTCTCATAGCCTTGAAATCGAGATTGTATTGACTTTGATGTTTGAGAAGAAATCCATAAAAGAAATTGTATAAGATTGGATGTAGGGTAACTTCAAACTAGTACAATAATTCCTGGTGTGATCTCTCCAACTCTTTACTTTTTTCTTTTACTGCATTTATATCTATCTGTGTTTGCATCTATGATTGTTGATTCTGCATTGTTTAATTATAATCTTAAAAGAATTTAGAAAGATTCAAAAAAATCAGTAAACATTATTCACTCCCTTCTATTATTAAATTAGCCTTAATATCCATCTTCCGCAAACTAACATGGAGTATTCGACAATGTCAGAATGGTGTTGAGAGCATATGCTTTTTCTATCTGTTTCTGCTTTAATGGATCTGGACATTCCTTCTGAATATGCCCATGCTTATTGTAGTGATAACACTTCTTCCCTTCAACTTTACAGTCTCTACTAAAGCGACACCTCTCCCTACCGTAATAGAAAGCCGATCCATATTTAATCCTTCTTTTCCATCTTAGTTTTGAAACTGCTTCCTCTTATTGTTATTATTATTATTCCACTTCCTTTTGCCTCCCCCACTCGATTGCGGCTTTGGCTCTTCTTTAGGAGTAGTAGTCTTTGGCTTTGGATAAAGTCTCTCATGCCTCAAAGTTTTCTGTACTATCATCTAAAAGGTCTAATGAATATGTCCCATGAGTCACTCCCCCAAGTAGTCGTTATAGGTGATCATAAATTTCTCATTCTTCATTAATGCAGTATCGATAAAGGACATCCCATATTTCAACAAAGCATCGAATTCATTAACATACTCAAAGACATACATGTCTCCTTGCTTCAGATGAACAAACTTACGGAACACTACTAACTTTTGAGCTGTTGGAATGCACTTTTCCTCAATTCTGGTTCAGAACTGGTTCCGCATGAACTGATCCTCGGGAGTCGCAGCTCTAAGAGTATGCCACCAACTCATCGCTCACGCTTGGAGTTGCATAAAGACCAACCTCCTCCTCATAGCATCATCCAACTCTAAATCATCAAATATTCTTTTGCAAGTATCCGGCTAATCCTGCACTTCCAATGCCGACTCCATCCCAAGCAGCGGTATGTCATCCAAACTAGTGAAGTCTTTATTCAGCTTAGTGAAGTCGACTCTGGGCATCTACAATGGATGACCACTATCAACATAAAAATTAGTAGCGGCTTCTTGAGAATTTCCCAGCATGTTCTTCATCATAGTATTGAACATCGTTTGCAAGTCGGGATTGGCATCTCCCGAGCCAGCTCCCTCCTCTACTCCTTAAATGGAGTTTCTAGCAGCATTACTCATGTGATGAGTCATCCTTCAACTGTAATAAGCATGATTAGTCTCTCTGTAAGGAATTCTAAATAAGTAGTACTCGTATGTGTAGTGCGAATTTATACTACATGTAAATAGTTTTGAAAATCAAAATATACAAGTATGTTCTCTAATATACTTTTTATCTAGTCTAAGGGATAACTCCTCCTTATTTCTACTATACCACTGTATCAACTTAGGTCATCTACGCAACCTAAGTTCTGATACCAAGTCTAATGACTGACCTACACCTTTGATACCCAATCATACCTGTATAGTGCACTGTAAATGTTCCCGACCATTATAGGACAATTGACAGGATGGTAAAGTAACTAAACATCACAGAACCTATCATATATCATGCAGCGCATCGAACAAAATATAATAGTCATCATAGGTATATAATAGCCGAGACAGTAATAACTGAATGAACCATAGAAATTAGAGTGCATGGATCCATATAGTTATGCAACATAAGTAATAGAGTTTATACAACTAATAACCTCAATAGATAAACTATCTTAAGCACTATCTAAGCTCTACAGTGTCACACAACGGAATAAGCAATAATGAGTTCAAATATAAGTACGTGAAAGCATTGTCTCCTACTCGTCCATCTGTACAACTCCACATGTCGCCTACACTTGCTAAATAGTCTACTCATTTAAAAGTACTCAAAATAACTAGGAGCAAAGCATAATATCTTGAGTCAGACAACAGTCTGGTGTGAGAAGTAGAAAATTTCAAATACAATAAATTCAATATACTAGGACATACAGTATGCAGAACCATACATGACCTATCCCAGCATCCAAAGAGTTAGCATATAACATAAGATATACGCTACTCTACGTCAAAATCATCATGGATGCACTATACATCAAGGTACAAATAAGTGTTCAGATATCTACCTCAATGATACCTACGTCATGCGCCATCCCTAGTTGAACAAAGAGAACATGGAATCCATCATCCATCCGCACATCACTCACTTAATGCAATGGATATATGATAACTCATACGACCATATCCTATGTTAGAGGATACTCAATGTCTGGTTTCTGGGTACTCGAATCCATTTCACTCGGTAGGCTAGGTATTAAACTACATGTCCTATCAGTCCAGGGTAAGACAGATCCAAACATCAAGAGGTCCGTGGGATATCCTAACTTAGTGAACGCCTTCGCATACTACTGCTTTGCTAGTACACATTGAAACTTCCAAGTATTAATATTCCTTTGTAGACACATCCATAGTAAAGTGTATTCCAGGCCCGTCCTTTAGATTACCGCTCTACTCCCATCATAGAGTTACCCCGTAAAATTAACAGTAATTAATTAAATAGAATTAATAAATAATTTATAAGGTTCAACAATGGAATTTGATAAAACTTCAGAATTCAGCCACAAAACTTATACCATTGTGTTTGTTGCAATTTGCTGAGCGAATTTCATATATAAAGCTTTGCAATTGAAGTTCAACCGAAGAAATTATCGACGTTTAAAGATTTCAAACCGAAATGAATTCGAATAGAATTTAAATAATAATTATAAATAACGCTATCTAAACATTAAAAATGTAAAGAAGCTAGGGACCAAACATTGGTCGATAGATAAATGGAGCCGGCATGCCCTGAACTATGGCCAGCCCAATTTTAATAAAATTTAATTAGGCGAATAAAATTGAGTTGAGCGCTTATAAATGCAGATCCAACCTTTCATATTTCTTCTTATATTTTATGAACTGAGCAGCGGAACTCTGCTATTTCTCCTTCCCCACTACTTCTAGAAATTTTAAAAATACATTATTTATATCTTATATATAAAGCAGATAGTTTTGAAATTAAAGCTTTTTCTACTTTCAAAACCACCCTGCATTCACATGTGAAAATAATAATTTGCTTCATGAATATGGATAGATCCATCTTTTAAGTTACTCCACGTTTACCCTATTTCTATTCTACGTTTCTTCTCATTTCTCTCCAGCCCGTTTCTTCTGTGCATCTACTCTGTGTCTCCTTTTTTCCTCATCTCGCTTCCTAGCCCTAAAAAATGAAAAATCCAAAATCGAATCTGATTTGAAATACATATGGATTCAAAATTAATACATCCTTTGTGATTGTTCCTGGCATAGAACCGTTTCAACGTTTGGGTTAAGCTACGATAGAAAAGGGTATGGCTAAGGTCCCTTTTTCTCATGCCTTAATTATTTTTTAGTCTATTCTTTTCATTTGAACTAAAAGTTCATGATTTTTTGCTTATGGTTTCTAACATATCTGCAAGACAATTATGAAGATTAAGTTTACGCATATTTCATTTATCTTCCAGTTTTCACTATTATTTTTTTGGTATTAGTTGCTTTGAGAATTTAATTTTTTTTTCCTTGCAATCTTACTCTTAGCAATTTAATGAAAATAAAGTTGATGAGTTGAATTTTCGGTATAAAAATCATTATATTAGGGATATAGTAACATTTTCCTTGCATTTTCATATTCCAATAACATGGCGTTTTACTTAATATTAAGATTTTTTTAGAAGGGAATGGTAGAGAATACATACTTATTATATGATTAATTAGTATAATTAGTTAGTTTTCTCCAACATATTCATTTTTTGTTCGATTGAACAAATACGTTTAAACGTCTACTCTAAAAATATTTCAGGTAATGAACTTTAGAAGCAAAGTGATGCAGTGGCATATGTTGAATACAGTCTTAAGACACAACAGGTATGCATTAATACATGAAAGTTTGTAGTATAAAAATGAATATTGTTTAATTTGTACATTATTTATGTCGCTATGTTGATTTATTTTTAAAACAACTCATGCATTGAATAGTAACTCTTTTCTATATATATAGGAAATGCATGGATGGAGAACGAGAACATAAGGATTCAGTGAAGAAAAAATAGCTGATATGAATTGGCAAAACATGGACAATGGAAGATATTTTTTTTCTTTTCATCCATGCCCTTTCGTTCTTTAAATTCTATAACTAATAGATTGTGAGAGCTGATAATAAACGATTATTGATTTATTTCTTTAGTTTGATTCAAGGTTGAAGCATTATAAACCATGCATAAGGGTAGAATAAATAATAGGGAAATATTTGTTCTGACCAAATCCAATATTTAGATGCTTGGATTATCAGAAGGGATGATTGCTCAATGTTATGCTCTTTTAATAGTACATTAAATAATGGTTTTACTTATATGGTAATTCCGTTGATCTTTAAAATTGTTATATGATACGCTATCGCTACTTGCCCCATTTGAATTTTTAACGACTAATGCATGTATAACATTTGGGAATGTTTCCCAATTATCAAATCTGATACATTTTATTTCAAATTGCACTTATTAGCTCTTACTTTTTCAATTAGATTTACTACCATTATTCAAGAAATATCATTTTTGTCAAGATTTAACATGTAAATACCTTTTGTGTTTATTGAATAAATTTCCTTTTGCATTTCCCTTTTTTAAGATAAAGATATAAATATCTTTTGCTATTTGAAAGTTTATGCTTGGTACTTAATATGATATTTTTGTTATGCATATTTTCTGATGTTGGAAATCTTTTGTAAAGGCAGTACTTTTCTGACAAATCAGATTGTACCTTTATTATATAAACAATCTTAAATCAAGTTCCCAAGTATTCAATTATTATAATATTTTTAAAACAATTTACATAATAGATTCAGGCATGTCTATCTTACGCAAAAATGACCAATCATACTTTATTTCCATTGTTAGTTCATTATTCTTGGGTAATAAATTATACAAAGAGATTGCTCATTTTGATCAAAATACACTATAAAATGAAATAATAATTAGGGTGCCTTTTTTAAGATAAAGGCACTATTTCATTTATTATAGCCTTAAATATTAGTATTAATTATTTTGCATAAGCATATTTCATTTCAAATATATTTCAGCACTGCATATAAATGTCTAACGGTACATTATTAGTAAAAAACATAATCCGCATTAAATTTCTTTTTTTGAATGTCCAAAAATGCCCATCGTTTCCTACGGAAAAAAGGTTTCTTCTTCACATTATATGTGTTTGTCTTTTCATGATCTAACATGTTTCACTGTCCCTGCTCCATTTATTTCATGAGTCGGTTATCAACCCCATTTATCTCTGTCTCACATCCCTTATACAACCTTAATCTCTAGACCAATGAAAATTAAGCTAACCAACATATCGATGTACCAAACTAGCAATTCAAAATGCTAATTCTATTGACTTTTATTCTAAAATGAATTTCTTGGTACTCTATGAAGAAATTCAAAATCTTAGATTTCGAGAAAGAAAGTGAGAAGGTATAAAACAACTACATTTGAAAATATTCAATTTGGTAAAAATCTTATTTTTGATGGTCGTTATGCTTTGATATATTTTCTTACCTTTTTTGTAACTATCAGGTTGATTTGTTGTAGTAAATGCAATTGGAGGGATTCTTTTGTGAATTAACAAGAATTAGTGATGATAACTTAGTTGGTTATATTATTGTGTTGTAAAGTGATTCACCTACTATCATGGTATAATATTACATCCCACCTCTTATTTTTCTGCAATAGATATATTTACATCTTGTTCAAATTATATGAATTTTTGAATTAGTTTGCTAGACTTAAATGCATCACTAAAATTCATCTATTATGTTATTTTATTACTAGTTGTAATGATCAAAATAGTTTGAGAGATATAATATCATATAAGAGATTAATGTATGAGAATGATAAAATATATTTGGATTACATTAAAAAACCATTTAACATATTAATTTTGATATCTTTGCTAAGTTAAAGAATCGGGAAAAATTAATTGTATATTAGCTCCGTTCATGTATAGAGCTTTTGATAATTTGAACCCAGTGCTTTTGATTCTAACTGAATGCAAGAAACTCATAAAGCCTAAATATGTAGTATATCTATTCCGTTCCTTGTAGAATTCATTTCTTTCTTGATTTGCATTTGGTTATGTGTTGTTGTGCTTAGCTTATTATAAAGGATGG
Organism: Allium cepa; assembly: GCA_030765085.1. Taxonomy (NCBI): domain Eukaryota; kingdom Viridiplantae; phylum Streptophyta; class Magnoliopsida; order Asparagales; family Amaryllidaceae; genus Allium; species Allium cepa. Next base: position 507,421,183 of record CM060932.1, on the reverse strand, counting down.
AGTAACAAAACTCCCTCCAAATGTTAATTTTACCATTTTTGATGATTTTATCAATTTGTAGGCAATAGGCCCTCTATGTAAATCAGTGTTTTAAAAACAGCGGAGTTTGAAAATAGGTAGCTGATATGCATAAAATGGACTAAAATTGATGTATTTATGGTTAATTTCTTATATTCTAGTTGTATGGATCTTTATTCCTTGCAATATTTTTGTAAATTAATTGTTGATATCCTCATTTTAAATTGTTTATTTGCTTAAATAATCTTCCATTTCCAAATATAAGTGTTAGAGTAGTTTAAAAAAATTAATGTTACACATATTACCTTTCAATAACATATTACTTAACCACTATTAAAACCATTTTCTTCATATAGTCTTCTATTTTTTTAATACATTATTCTTTAGCCTGGGATGATAACATTAGTTCAAACAATTGTTAAACTACTGTGAAATGAGTTAAATAATGTTTATGCAAGCTATTATGGATATGGTTTCATGTGTTGGTCATACATGTATCATATAATAGTCTTTTCCAATACGCGCAACTACTTTCAATGTAAATCTATGCGAATGTATGATAGTGTTTTATATGATTACTTAGCCCGTAAGTAGCATATTTTTTTCATTGCAAATACCTTCCAGTTTCCTGTATTATTCAATTTTTATTCAAATTTCAATCGGTTTAACGGACCACTATCATAGTCTCTTTTGATCTTTGTACATTCTCCCTCTCTCTATCCTCTTGCTTGGTATTCTTTGGGTTGGTTGGAATTTATATATCATGATCACCACGGAATAAATTAAACAAAGAGAAGATTCGTGCTCCTGAAAGAACTTCAGATGAAATTTTCTTGCACTCGAAACCAACCAATGACAATTCCAACCGTTAGAAACGTAAAACTTGGAAAAAGCTTTGTTTTGATAAATTTTGGCTCATGTAATTCCTAACGATTCAAAAGTAATGGCTGTTTGAAGAAACATAAGCGAGTGATGGACCGCATGGTGATCCGATTCGATGGAATTGCCAAGCGTGTTATATACATGAGCATCCAATTAAAGGTGTTATGAACTATTTGTGCAGGATAATGCATACCCTAGCTAACAAATTAGGCTCCTAATAAAAAGAAGAAGATTTACTTAATTTGAAACAAAAAATTAGTATTTTTCAATGAAAAGAGACGAAATGAAAACTATAATTGACAAACTATTTTATTAAAATGGTAAACTGTCCAACTTCACAGTTATATATGAAAAGTGGATCATTTGAAATAAAACTAAATATTAGTGTTTGCATTATCAATTTCAATAGAAATAGAAAGAGATAATTTTTTATAATTACAAACATATCACAACCATACTTTTTGGTACATTATGGAAAGTTGCAATGACAACATTTTCTTCTTGGAAAAGATATAGTTCCAATGCATTAAATGTAGAAATGAAACTTGCAACACCCCGGAAATTTAACAAAAATTTGATAAGAAAATTAAATTAAAATAAAATAAGGACTTAAAAGAAAATTTTCACAGATATCCGAATTTGGCTACGAAACTTATGCCAATGAGTTTGTAGCGATTTTCCAATTGATTTTCTTATATCATACTTCAAAATCCAGGTTAATATGGAGAAGTAACAAACGTTAGGGTGAATTACAAATTTAAAAACTTAAATTTTAAAATTTATAAAGTTACAGGTTGATCCGTAAGGGTTCAAAGTCGACTGGTAGTGATCAACCGTAGTAGGGGCCGCCCCGCCCAACATGTAAAAAATAAAATGTTATCAGTTTTTTGATGATGAGATAAACAAAGTAGATTGTTTGCTTGCAACCGAAGACTATGATGAGAGGACTAGATTCTCTAAAAGTATTTCTCGAGCTAATCCAATGACCAAAATTAGACCCTACCCCTATAATACTATACTAATAAAACTCTAATTCTCAATTTTCCATAAACCTAAACCTTAAAATTTTCTAAAAATCAAATCAATTCAACTTTGAAGACTAAAAGCACTAAGTCAAGGTGGATCAAGGCCGAGCTATCGGTTTGGGAGGATGATTCTCAAGCATGAGTATTCGAAAGAGCTTGGGCTTGAGGTTAGTTGGCACAATTTTGATAAGTTCATTATTGTAGTTAGTTTAAACTGTTTTAACTTATTAATATGTTAGAAAACCCTAAATTGGATATGCTAAATCCAAAATTAATATGATAAACCCTAGATTTGGATCTAAAGCCCTAGCTTTAAATTATCAATAAACTAATAATTAGAGATTTATGTATATGCTCCTTTTATCTTGAAATTGAAAACCCTAAACTTAATTTGCAATTGATGCTAGCGGTTGACCCAAAATTTTAATTAAAATTTTATAGAACGTGAATTTTTGATTTAAAGGCAATTGGATACATGGTACGACTTGTAGGAAAGCTAGTTTCCTAGGAGCGAATGCTAGGTCGTGGCGGTGTTGGGTAAATATTATTTTCCCAATTTAGAATAGTAATCGGTTAAAGACGATGTATTTTCGTAAATGACACTCATGAGAGGTTCCAACAGTGGCATGCAGATGCCGTGATGCCTGATGGAGTGTGTCCGACACAATGGGAGGGCCTAGCATGCATGATTCCTGATGGATGTGATATAGTTAGAAAGGACCTAGAGCATGCAATGAGAGGCTAACACTATGATCAAGAGGTGGAAGCGAATTTAATCGATGAGACATTCCAATGGGTCGGCATTTCGGTTTCTTCCTCTCCAAGTGTAGTGAGGGGGAATCATTCCCAATAGCTTAATGGCAGTGATAGTAGTGGGAATTTATTTCCACAGCAGCCTAGGAGCTATGTCTTCCAATTTTAATAACCAAGAGGCGGTGTCTTACATAGTGAGTAGCTCTAAAAGTGGTAGCCGATTGTTAGATATGAAATTAGATCCTTAGTTTGATCCATTAAATTAGCCTACATAAATTTTAGTATAGGAATGTACTAAACTAGATCCATTAGGTAACAGAACGTAGGAATTTATGAGCACTTGTCTCACACCCTATATCATCTAGAGTAGTAGCATTGAAGTAACCGCATATGATCATTATATTAAACTTGTACTTATTCACCAAACTTTTGTTCGACCCACTCCCTCCTTTTCATTTTTTTCTGGCAACAGGATGACAAAGGGGAATAGTACATAGAGAAAGGAGCTCAACGACGGAGTTCTTATATTATACATTATTTCTCTTGCAGTCACTTATTGTATTAGAAGTTTATAAAACTTAGGTTAACCATAAAGTTCACTCAAGAATGTAGGTATGAAAGAAGGCTTCTGAAGGCATCAAAAGAAGGGTTTCGCAGGTGTTAAAAGAAGGCTTGTGAAAGCATTATAGAGGCTTCGCAAAAGTTGAAAAAAGGGATCCACCATGGTACAAAAGAGGGGGTTTCAAAGGCATTAAATTGGCTTCCAAAGAGATTGGATTTGTGCTGTAAGCATTGGATGCTTCCTTAGAAGATGAAAATAAGGAACTCTTCCAACATTATCCCTTCCACATAAATCAAATCTCTCGAAACGGTTGGTTCTGCCACTATCTACCATTCATAGGAGAAGACTATGCTTACACTTCCCATTCGTAATCATGGCTTCGCAAAGACTTGCCTTTCGAATCTGTTGAACCCTTCCATAAGAAGTAGGAAGGTTTTGCATATGTTAAAATTGCCCCTGCAAGCATCAGAAGATTGGCTTTCACATTAATCAAGCGGACTAACTTCGGAAGGCACCTTCTGCAACCATCATCTGACCATCAAGAAGCCTCTTGCATTATAAGTGAATTTTTGCAACGATCCTTCCGCTACCATTAGAACCTTTTAAACCAATCCATACACACTTTAGCAAGCGCCCAAATAACCTACCCTAACTCCGATTCTATGTTTCAAAGGCGATGAAGGGGTCAGAAATGCTTCCGCTTATACTCAAACAACACAATGAAATACCATGATTCGTTTGCCACTAAAAGAAGCACTCCTTTCGATAGCATCGAAAGGCTCCCGAAGTATTTGAAAGTGGTATTGATGAATATCATATTAGTATCCATCAATAACATGCTTTCGATAGAGACGAAAGGGCTAATTTAAGCATACCAGAAGACCCGAAACCTATCTGCAACTTCGAAATCATGAAAGCGGAAGGTGGAAGGATGGATGCGAAAGTCTGGTGAAGAGACCTTTCCACAGATTCCGAAGGATAGATGTGGAAGGGTCCAACCCGCATCTATAAATATGACCCTAGAGGTCTAACATCGGGATGGATTTTTCATTCCTACATTTCTTTATCAAATCAAATTTTTGTAACCCAAAATAAATTAGGGACAGACTCTATTACTTTTAAACTATATGTGACAAATAAAAAGAGAAGATGCATGGGCTCTATAATGATCCTAATTTATAATTTATAGTAACATTATTTAGGATATTTAATTAGTTAAATTAAATTAAATAATGTGATGATTAGGGGATTGAGATTTATGTTAATAGAAGGGAAAACAAGAGAAGATAAGAAGAGGAAGCTTAATCAACTTAAATCAAGATCAAATCTCAACTCCATAATCACAAAGTTAAGTTAATAACGACTACATCTCATGTTTTTTATTGATTTCAGTTTTAGATTAAATCCGAGCTAATTTGCAAATGTTTTGTCATGTTTTGAATGTTAAAATGGAGAAATATGCTTGTTGATGATTTATACTATTTCATATAGATTTTATGATAAGATTTAGTGTGAAATCCCTATTAAATGACATCTAAATGCCATGCGATTTTAATATGTGATCAGAAATGATATTTTAGAGATGAATTTCAATTTTCATAATTTTTTGAATTAATGTGGATTTAATATTAATTTCTAGTGAAGAAAATGGTTGTTTGAGTTTACAATTAATTACGGATAATATATGTATTTTTTGGTCTGAAATTAATATATGTTAGAAAACATATTAAAAATGATGTATGGGAATTTTTATAGATTTTTCCTAAGTGGTTCAATTGATATATAAAATTATTTAACGTATGAGACTTAAATGTTTTATATATTTATAAAAGGGGAAGGGGTATTTTGTAAACAATCTAATTTATGTATTTCTAAAATTTTGGGTAGTACTTTTAGAAAAGAAATTAACAATAAATCGTGTTTTGACAAACAAGGAAGGTTAGTTGAAAAGAATTGCTTTAAAAAGCTAAAAATAAGTTTAAACAAGCTTTTTACATGCTTCGCCACTTTCGACACCTATGTTTCGACCCAGTACTCCCGCCTCCATCACCATCTAAACCAATATGCATGGTATAAAGACTTGGTACGCATCGAATTAGACATAGGCGAATGGTATGTAATCGAAACAAGTGGTTCTGAAAGGGTCGCAGCTTTACTTTGTTTTTTAATGAAAATGTGCTTGCTTAACTTTTTCATTCGACTTAGCTTCCGACTGGGTCAAATTGTTTTAAAGAAATGGTTTCAAAAGAGGTTACGCCTTTTGTATTAAGTAAATGCTTTCAAAGGGGCTGAAACCCCTTGCTGTCGCATCCTACCTTTCGAAGCAACGCCTTTGAAAGGGTTTCCTTGTTTTCAAACCCAAGCCGCTTCCCCAATACTTACGAATGGTTGGTTTCGACACCATTACTTCTTTACTTAGGAAATTGATTTCGAAAGAGTGCTTTCGACTTAGTTGTTTTATAATCGTTTTGTTCTATTGAAAGATAAACCCAAAGGTTTCGAAAGGTACTGTTTTAAATGGTTTCGAAAGGGTATTCCACATGTTTTACTTGAACCCAAATGCTTTCGAAAGGTTTGATTTTATAAAAAGGATTTTAAGATTTCGAAAGGTTTAAGAGAAAGGTTTCGAAGGGGTGGTTCCCCATGTTTTCGAATGGTTATAAACGAAAGGTTTCCAAAGGTTTCAAAAGGCATATTTAAAGTTTTTTTGAAAAGAGGATGTTTAAGTTTTTAAAAGGCTTTCAAAAGAGAGATTTTGAATGTTTTCGAAAGGTTTATTAAGAATAGTTTCGAAAGGTATGTTTTGGCCTTTCGGCCTAAGGTTTTACTTGTATCAAAAGGGGTACTTTCAAAGGTTAATGTTTTCATCAACAAAGTTTTGTGTAAAGTATATATAACATGAAAAGGTGATTCGAGTAAAGGATAGAGTATATTTTCCTTTCTAAAAGCATGATTTAAAGGTTTAAATCAAATTTAGAGAAAAGGTTTTCAAGGAAAATTTATGGGTAGTTGACCCTAAGTAAAATGACTCAGATATTAGAATATCAGATGGGACTGGTACCGTTTGGTATAGGGTCGCACCCTAGCTTATTTAGTCAAAATTACAATGTGTAGGGCTTTGTCACTAGTAGGACTAAAATGATGTTATACAAAGAAAGGAATACACAGAGTGAGAATGGGTTATTGGTGAGCCCACAAAACTATTAGGATCAGTTGACCTTGGAGAAGTTAGGATTGATCGTCCAAAAGAGAAGTATCTAACAGAAGTTTAATTATTTCTATTTTTGTGTGGTAGGCCCGAGTCAGCCAAAGTTTAGTAGTTAACCAAACAAAACTACAGTGTTCGGACAGATAGTCCATTTGTTACTTGATTCATATGCTTTCATGATATTGATATTATTGTTTTAACCAGCTTTGGTTGCAGGGTTAAGATTTGCTAAAGATATTTTTTAAAAGGAGGTTAGTGAGGGGAAACACGTTCCGCTAAGCGGCGTGGTCTCACTTAATATCGTATAATCAAGATGTATAGTATTATTCTCACCAAGTTTTATGTCTGACTCAAAGTTTATATTTTTCCTCTTAAACTCACTGGTGCTCAAAATTGATTTGAGTAAGCTGAGGGTTGAGGATTTATAGGTTTTAGTAGGTTGACGAATAAAGCTTCTGAAGACGAGCAGGAAGTTGACGGCTAGCTATTTAAGAGTTGTTTTATTTGTTTTATTCCGTTGTGTTGTATTAAGTCTATTATGATTATTTATTACTATGGTTACCAAGGAGGCATCTTCATATATTGGTCTTGGCGTATTTATATAATAATTATATTTGATCTGAACCTGGGAAACATTTGGGATTATGTAACTTGGAAATGAAATGATTTTTTAAAATGAAATCAGAAATTTGTTTTAATCTATGATGATTTTATTTCATATTCAAGTGCTTTTGATATTATGGATACCATTAACATTACCGTATTTGGTCATCGGAAGTTAATATTATGGATGACTACAGCATCTGTAGAGCTTAGCATTGGGCCTCCAGACAGGGGATGTTACAACATGGTATCAGAGCAGAGGTTTATGAATAACTTTAAACTAAAATGATTTTTGAAGACATAATCCTAAGGAATTAGATATAAGATTATGGTATGGGATAACACTATAGTAACGTACTTATATTTATATATAAGTATATGCTATATCTCTAGTTCCTATCTCTCTTAGGCTATTCTTATGTATCCTACGAGGTTTGAATACAGATACGGATGCTAGAAGTGGAAGAGTTAACCTTAGAGGGGGAAGTGCCACAACAAATGGAAATGTCAAACCAAATACGAGAAGGGACCAGGGTTGGGAATAAGCTGGAAATGTCGGTGTTGGAGTCTCGCAAGTTGACATGGGAGCAATGTATCAGTTTTTTGTCAACATGATGCAGGCAGGTATTGCTGTAAAAGTAGTTGGAGGAGGAGTTCAGGAAGCACCGGTGGTGAATAACTATGCTACTCCGAGTAGAGATTATGGTCGATTGGGAGGAAAGCAATTCATCGGAACAGAAGACGCAATTGAAGTGGAGAATTGGTTACTTCACTGCGAGATGATATTCGATGATCTAGGGCTCAATGATGAGCAAAAGAGAAGGCTTGCTTCTAGAAAGCTTCAGGGAGCAGCGCTTTATTGGTGGAACAGCGTTATAGTTGGAGTTAACGAGGAGACGATGGCATGGGTTGAGTTCAAAAAGGAGATTTGAGGAAAGGTTTATGCCCGAGATTGCGAAGTCCACTCTACTCAGGAAGTTTGCTGAGTTGGAGCAGGGGGATATGACTGTACTTAAGTATGAGAGGAGGTTTGAGGAGCTAGCAAGATATGGCTATTCTACGGTTGGTACTAATATTAAAAGAAATGAGAAGTTCATCAAAGGGTTGAAGCCTAAGCTTATTAGGGCTATGTTAGCATACATTAGGGATCCATGTGATATTGTTGTTGAGATGGAATTGAGACAAGAAGAGATGCATGCTTTTCTAGAGAGAAACAAGGCAAAGGAAGTCTAGGTGGGGCAGAGTCAGAAAAGAAAGTTCTTCCATGAAGGAGCTCAGAAGGATGGAGTTGCAAAGAAAGGGTAAAAGGTTGTCTGCTTTAAGTGCAATAAGAAAGGGCATTTTGTTAATGACTGTCGGTTAGGAGATGAAAAGAAGGTGACCGGGAAGAAGAATACTAGGTGCTTCAACTGCGATCAAATTGGACATTATAAGAACCAGTGCAAGGAGCCTGCTAAGGATGGGAAGGGCAAAGTATATGCATTGGAGCCAGCTACCTTGAGGCCAACGGTAGAGGTAAAAGGAGAATCTATATAGGGAGGTACGCTTCTGATTCATGGTATGCAAGTTAGCTTTCTGTTTGATGCTGGTGCATCGCATTTTTTGTATCTCTTTATTTGGTAGATAAGCTAAACCTAGAACCATCATATTCAGTTACTTCCTTATGGGTTGCAATTTTGATAGGAGGGTATGCGACACTTGTGATGAAGTGTGACCACCTAGAGTTTGATTTGTAAGGTCATACCTTTATTTGCAATTTGCACGTGTTTGACATCGTGGGGTTCGAAATTATTTTGGGTATGGATTGGTTAAATAAATACAATGTTAGGATATTTTTCCATGATAGGAAAATATCACTTAGACACCTTGACTGTAGTGATCAGACTGTATATACCATAGAAAACTCTAGTTGTGAGGTGAATGCTTTGTTGGGTATTATGGAGGTAGAAGATGAGTTAAATCGAGTTTTTATGGTTAGAGAATTCACGGATATTTATAAACCTTTAGTAGGATTACCATCGGAACGAGCCATTGAGTTTCAGACAGATTTAGTACCTGGAGCAGAACCAGTGAGTAAACTGCCAAGCAGGATGACACCTACCGAGTTAAGGGAGTTAAAGGTGCAGTTAGTGGATTTGGAATGTATTAGGCCAAGTAGTTCGCCTTAGGGAGCAGCTGTAGTGTTTGCTAAAATGTCGAACGGATCGTTATGGTTATGTATCGATTATCGTAAGTCGAATGAGAATATGATAAAGAATCGATATACGTTGCCTAGAATTGATGATTTGTTCGATCAATTGAGTGGAGCCAAGGTATTTTCTCAGTTGGATTTAGCAACAAGTTTCTATCATCTTAGAGTAGCATAGGATAGTACTCCTTTGACTGTGCTTAGAACTAGATATGGGTCGTATGAATGGTTAGTAATGCCGTTCGGACTAACTAATGCGCTAGCATTCTTTGTAGATTTGATGAACTGAGTTTCCCGAGAGAGCTTGGATTGATTCGTGTTGGTATTTATATATGATATTTTAATATACTCTAAGGATGAAAGAGAGCATGAAGTTTATCTTAGAATGGTGCTTGAGACGCTGAGGCAGTATCAACTGAAGGCGAAGTTTTCGAAGTGTCATTTCTGGAAGAAGGAAGTGAAGTTTCTTGGTCATGTAGTCATAGAGAAATGGTTATCAGTAGATCTGACTAAGATTGAAGGGGTGAATAATTGGAAGAGACTCGAGACAGCGACTGAGATAAAGAGTTTTCTTGTATTAGCTGGGTATTATCAAAGATTTATTAAGGATTTTTCACGAACAGCATCACCGATGACCAAGCTAACGCGAAAGGATGTAAAGTTTATACGGACTGATAAGTGTGAGGAAGCATTCCAGAAGCTGAAACACTTATTTACTAATGTACTTGTGTTAGTTGTTACGGAAGGGAATCAAGATTTGGTAGTATATACAGATGCATGTGGAACAAGGTTAGGAGCTGTGTTAATGCAGAAATGTAAAGTGATTGCCTATGCATCTCGACAGCTTAGATCGCATGAGGTGATGTACCTAACTCACGATTTGGAATTAGTCACGGTGATTTTTGCACTGAAGGTGTGGAGACATTACCTTTTGGGAGAGTGATTCGAGTTGTATATGGATCATAAGTCGTTGAAGTATTTATTCTCTTAAAATGAGTTGAATATGAGACAACAGAGATGGTTGGAATTTATAGACGCTTATGATTTTAGTATTGAGTACACACCAAGAAAAACAATAAGGTTGCAGATGCACTTAGCAGAAAACATCAGAATGCAGTATTGGTGATGATAGCTGAGTGGAAAGATTTGGAAATGCTAACGACATGTAGAATACGGTGAATTTTTGAAGCTAGATCTAGTAAGGAGACCGCTCTCAACTCATGTTTAGAAGTTTGACCAGTAATGATTGAAAAAATTGCATCTAAACAGATGGAGGATCAAGTATTAATTAAAAGGATTAGGAAGTCAAAGGATGGAACCAAGAACGATGACTTGAAGAATTTTAGTCTTGACTAGAATGGGTAGTTGAGAAAGAAATGAAGATTGTGTGTTCTGAATGTGGGAAACATTAGGAAGGAAACTTTAAAGGAATGCCATCGTTTGAAATTCACTATTTATCTAGGAGGAACTAAGATGTATCAGGACATGAAGATGGGTTTCTTCTGGGAAGGAACGAAGAAGGATGTAGGCTTATAGGTGAAGCATTGTTTGAACTGTCAATAGGTAAAGGCTTAACATTAGAAGCTAAGTGGGTTGCTTCAACCATTAGATATTCCAATATGGAATGTGATTCTATTTCTATGGATTTTATAGACAGGTTTCCAAAATCATAGAAAATGAAAGTATGTAGGTCGTATTGGATAGGTTAACCAAGAGTGCCCATTTCATTCCAGTTAAGTTAACTAAGACAACACCTATTTTGGCTAAGTTATATATGAAAAATATAGTTAGACTTCATGGAATTCCTAGTAGTATAATAAGTGATAAAGATTCATTATTCACTAGTGAGTTCTGGAAGAGTCTATAGGAAATTTTAGGAACCAAGCTCAAGATGAGTATCGCTTACCATCCACGGACTGATGGGCAAACGAAAAGGGTTAACAAAGTCTTGGAAAATTTGTTACGAGCTTGTGTGTTAGATTTTGGGGGACCATGGGAAGACTATCTACACTTAGTAGATTTTTCGTATAACGATAGTTATCAGGCTAGTATAGGGGTGGAAGCATTTGAAGCTTTGTACGGAAGGCCATGTAAATCTTCAGTTTGTTGGTTAGAGACCGGGGATAGGTTGGTGCTAGTTCTGGATTTAGTTAGAGAATCCACATAGAAGATTGAGTTGATTTGGGCTAGGATGAACGAAGTTCAGTTTAGGCAGAAGAGTTATGTTGATAGAAGATGGAAAGACTTAGAGTTCTCTATTAGAGATCATGATTTCATTAAGGTGTTAATGATGAAAGGTGCAGATTTGGAAGGTCAGGGAAATTGGCACCGAGATTTGTTGGATCATTTTCGATTGTGGAAAGGATCGAGAAGCTCACATATAGAATAGAGTTATCGAATAGTTTGGCAGAAGTCCACAATGTTTTTTTATATATCTCATATAAGAAAGTGTATTAGAGACCTAGAGACTATATAGCACCGACTGTGTTAGAAGACCTAGTAGTAGAACCGACTATAGTTAGAAAGTCGGTTCCTATAGTTTTGAGAGATGATAAGAAGCTAAGGAACAAGACAGTCAGATTAGTTAAAGTCCAAACGAGCGATGATAAAGTACTTGGGAGACTTAGAGCAGGATTAGAGATGCTTATCCTGATTTGTTTGATGGTATGTTTTACCTTATGATTGATTTATATGTGTACCTTAGCGTAATTTCGATGACGAAATTCTTTAAGGAGAGGAATCTGTAATGACCCTAATTTTTAACATTGTTTAGAATATTTAATTAGTTAAATAAAATAAAATAATGTGATGATTAGGGGATTGAGATTTGTCTTAATAGAAAGGTGGTCATGTCTTGTTAACAAATGAATTAAAATGTAATAGAAAGGGAAGTTAGGTAAGGGACAAAATAGGAAAATCTACATTCTCATACCCTAAACCCTTCATATCATAACATTCTCATGTTCATTTTACAAGTCCATAACTTAGAATATAAGAAAGAAAGGCTGGTCACCATTAAGGTAAAATAAGAGAAGTTAAGAAGTGGAAGCTTAATCAACTTAAATCAAGATCAAATCTCAACTCCTTAATCACAAAGCTAAGGAAAATGATGACTACATCTCATGTCTTTCATTGATTTCAGTTTTAGATAAAATCCAAGCTAATTTTCAAATTTTTGCCATGTTTTGAATGTTAAAATGGAGATATATGCTTGTTGATGATTAAACTATTTCATATAGATTTTATGATAAGATTTAGTGTGAAAACCCTACTATATGCCTTGCGATTTGAGTATATGATCAAAAATGATATTTAGAGATGGGTTTCAATTTTCATAATTTTCTGGATTAATGTAGATTTAACATTGATTTTCTAGTGAAGGAAATGGTTTTTTGGGTTTAAAATTAATTACAGATAATATATTTATGTTTTGGATCTGAAATTAACATATGTTAGAAAACTCATTAAAAATAATTTATGCGAATTTTTGTAGATTTTTCCTAAGTATTTTAATAGATATATAAAATTATTTAAGGTATGAGATGTTTTATATATTTATAAAAGGAGATGGAGTATTTTGTAAATAATCTATTTTGTTTATTTCTAAACTTTTGGGTAGTAGTTTTAGAAAAGAAATTAGCAACCAATCATGTTTTGACAAACAAGGCAGGTTGATTGAAAAGAATTGCTTTAAAAAGCTAAAAATCCATTTAAACATGTCTTTTACATGTTTCGCCACTTTCGGCACCTATATTTCGACCCAATACTCCCGCCTCCATCACCATCGAAACCAATGTGCATGGTATTAAAGATTTGGTACACAACAAATTGGACATAGGCGAAAGGTATGAGTCAAAACAAGTGGTTCCAAATGGGTCGAAGCTTTACGTTGTTTTTAAATGAAAATGCGTCTGCTTTGCTTTTGCTTTCAACTTAGTTAGCTTCTGACTAGGTCAAATAGTTTTAAAGAAATGATTTCGAAAAAGGTTTCTCCTTTTGTTTTAAGTAAATGCTTTTGAAGGGGCGGCTTCGAAAGGGTTTCCCTTTTTTAAAACCAAAGCCGCTTCTCCAATACTTTCGAAGGGTTGGTTTCAACACCATCACTTCTTTACTTATGAAATTATTTTCGAAAGAGTGCTTTCGACTTAATTGTTTTATAACTCTTTTGGTCTATTGAAAGATAAACCCAAAGGTTTCGAAAGGTACAATTTTGAATGGTTTTTGAAAGGGTATTCCACATGTTTTACTTGAACCAAATGCTTTTGAAAGGTTTGAATTTATCAAAAGGATTTAAGGCTTTCGAAAGGTTTAAGAGAAAGGTTTCGAAGGGGTGGTTCACCAATATTTTCGAAAGGTTATAAAAGGAAGGTTTCCAAAGGTTTCGAAAGGCATATTAAAGTGTTTTGAAAAGAGGATGTTTAAGGTTTTAAATGGCTTTCGAAAGAGAGGTTTTAAATGTTTTTGAAAGGTTTATTAAGAATTGTTTCGAAAGGTTTATTAAGAATGGTTTTGAAATGTATGTTTTGGCCTTTTGGCGTATGGTTTTACTTGTATCAAAAGGGGTACTTTCAATGGTTAAATATTTTCATCAACAAAGTTTTGTGTAAAGTATATATAACATGGCAAGGTGATTTGAGTAAAGCATAGGGTATATTTTCCTTGTTTAAAGTATGATTTAATGGTTTAGATCAATTTGAGAGAAAAGGTTTTCAAGAAAAATTTATGGATAGTTGACCCTAAGTAAAATGACTCAGATATTAGAATACCATATGGGACTGGAGTAGGGTCACGCCCTATACATTAGCTATTAGCCCCTAACTAATTTAGTCCAAAATTCCAGTTTGTAGGGCTTTGTCACAGATAAAACAAGGATAAGTTGTTGTTGAGCCCACAAAACCATTAGAATCAATTCACCCTGGAGAAGTTAGTTAGGGACATACCATCCAAAAGAGGAGTATCTGATAGAATTTAGATTTTTTTTGTTTGGTAGGCCTAAGTCATCCAAAGTTTAGTAGTTAGCCAAACAAAACTATAGTGTTCAGATAGATAGTCCATTTGTTACCTGATTCATATGCTTTCATGATATTTAAATTGTTGTTTTAACCAGTTTTGGTTGCAGGATTAAGATTTGCTAAAGATATGTTTTAAACGGATGTTAGTAAGGGGAAACACATTCCACTAAGCGGCGTGGTCTCACTTAATATCGTATAACAGAGAAGTATAGTATTATTCACACCAAGATTTATATCTGACTCGAAGTTTATGTTTTTTCCCTTAAACTCTCAGATGCTTAAATTTGATTTGTGTAGGCTGAGGGTTGAGGATTTATAGGTTTTAGTAGGTTGACGAATAAAGCTTCCGAAGACGAGCAGGAGGCTGATGGCTAGCTATTTAGGAGTTGTTTTGTTTGTTTTATTCCACTGTGTTGTATTAAGTTTGTTATGATAATTGAATACTATGGTCAACCAAGGGGATACGTTTGGGCATATGTAACTTGGATATGAAATTTTGTTTTGAAATATAATTAGAAAAATGTTTTAAGCTGTGATGATTTTATTTCATATTCAAGTGCTTCTGATATTATGGATACTATTGACATTACCATATTTGGTCACCAGAAGTTAATACTATGGATGGCTGCAGCATCTGTAGCGTTTATCTTCGGACCTCCATATAGGGAATGTTGCAGGCTTGATATTGATTTCGAACATAAGAATGATCATCTCGGCAATTAGCTTTTCTAATGACCAATTGCCCATGATACACACTTATCTTCTTAACCCTTTATTAGCATATGCCACACTGTAGAACCTATTTAGATATCATGTCTTTAAACCGTATCATCATTATGTCCAAAGCCTATGTGAATGCATTACAGAGGCTTCAAAAGAGTTGAAAAAATGGTTCCGCCATGGTTCAAAACGGGAGTTTCGAAGGCATTGTAGTAGCTTCCAAATAGATTGGATTTGTGTTGTAAGCGTTGGATGCTTCCACGAAAGATGAAAATAAGGAACTCTTCTAACATTATCCCTTCCATATAAATCAAATCTCTCAAAATGGTTGGTTCCGCCACTATCTACCTTCCACGGAAGAAGACTCTGCTTACACTTCCCATTTGAAAGCATGACTTTGCAAAGACTAGCCTTTCGAATCAGTTGAACCCTTCCATAGGGATTACGAAGGCTTCACATATGTTAAAATTTCTTCCGCAGGCATCATAAGATGGGCTTCTGCATTTGTCAAGGGGATTGCCTTAGAAAGCCACCTTCCACAACCATTATCTGACTATCAAGAAGCCTCCTCCATTATAAGTGACCTTTCACAATGATCCTTCTGCCACCATTAGAACCTTTGAACCAATCCAAAGACCCATCCGTGCACGTCCAAGTAACCCACCCTATCTTTGATTCTAGGTTTCATAGGTGATGAAGGGGACATAAATTCTTGCATTTTACTCAAACAGCACAATGAAATTCCATGATTCGTTTGCCACCAAAAGAACCACATGACGGTGTCGAAAGGTTCTAGAAGTATTCGAAAGCGGTATTGATGAATATCAGATCTATATCCATCAATAGCATGCTTTTGATAGAGATGAAATGGCTAATTTAAGCATTCCAGAAGACCAGATACCTACCTACAACTTTGAAACCGTGAGAGAAGGTCAAAGGTGGAAGGATGGATGCGGAAGGTTAGTGAAGAGACCTTTTGACAGCTTCGGAAGGAAAGACGTAGAAGGGTCTAACCCGCATCTGAAAATGCGACCCTAGGGGTCTAAGTTCGGATGGAACTTTCATTCCTACATTTCTTTGTCAAATCGAATTCTTATAATCCTAAATCAAATTAGGGACAAATTCTATTACTTGTAACCCATTTGTGAGAAATAAAAAGAGAGGATGCATGGGCTTTATATTGATTTCAAACGCGAGACTGATCATCTCGACCATTAGCTTGTCTAATGACCAATTGCACATAATACACACTTATCTTCTTAATCCTTTATTAGCATATGCTATGCTATTCAACCTATTTGGATATCTTGTCTTTAAAGCATATCATCATTACGTTCAAAGCCCTTACGGCACTAAAGTAACACGATGATGATAATTCAACAATATTTAGTCCATTGGAGTTATGATATTTATGCAAAATAAGTCTTTATGGCACATTGAATCCACTTATTACTCAAATTTACATATATCGAGTTTTGAATCCTTTCAGAGGGTATCAGATTTTCGAAGGGTTTCTCTTTGTAACCATTGAATCGAATCATTTGGGAGGACTTCTTTGAAAGGCATTTGAATAATTTCAAATATATCTTGGTCTTTCGAAGGAGGTCATTCCATAGCTGTTGTATTGACACTTTCGAAGGGGTCCGTTCGAATAGGTTCTTGACCTCATTTTGATCCGTTCGAAAGGGGCGGTAAATAGGACTACAACATAGAATCTTCGTTCTAACAATAAAAACCCTTTCGAAGTCCTTCGAAAGGGATCTTCTTCTGATTCACTTTCAATCCAATGCACCTTTGAATGTTGATGATTATATCATTAACATTTTTGGCATGAGAAGGAGGAGTTGAACCTACGACCTTGTTATTTCCTTATGGACAATTATGGAAAGTTTGATTTGTTGTAGGAAAATGAAATAAAAAGACTCAGCCGATTAGATGAAGAAGCAATGCACACAACAGTTCTGGAGGAAAATATTACGCTAACTTTCAACTTAGAAGGTGCTATGCCAGGACAACCATCAACTCCAGTACAACCTGATGACAATGCGAATAGGATAAAACATTTAGAGCAACGACTACTGGAAATGGAAGAACTTCTAGAAGCATCCCTTACTTAGAAATTATCTAAACCTGCTAAGCCAACAACATGAGACAAAGTGGTCTCCCCAAGTAGGAATACGAAGGCTTTCACGTTCGAAGGCAAGTGCAAGATTGACTTAACATCATCAAAGAAAAAAGAACGTTATGCAGCAAAGCTGATCACCCAGGTAAAATGCAAGACAAATCCTTGGAGCAATCTGGAAGCTCAACCTCAAAGGAATATAATCCAAATCGGAAAAGCTATCATGATACTGAAGCATACTAAAAGGACGTGGCAGAGAAAGCTATTAAAGACATGTTGAATGCTAAGGGAAAAGAACTTTAGATGAGCAAGTAAATGATAATGATTGAGTAGCTCCATTCATTGACGAAGTCATGTCAACAACAATTTCATCTCATGTTAAGGTTCCTTCTATGAAATATCATGGCACTGCTGATCCTTATGACCACCTAATGGCTTTTGATAGCCAATGGACCTTTTTAATGACTTAGGGGCAGTGCGATGCTGATTATTTCCTATAATATTTCAAGGGGTTGCTGTAAAATGGTACTACTAATATCGAGAGAAAACTATCTATTCATGGAAATAATTCTCCTATGAATTCTCTATTTGATTTTGCATATGCAAAGATCCAACAATTGACTACACCGTCTTGGAAAACATTAAGCAAAGGCAAGGGGAATCGCTGGGTGATTATCTCAAAAGGTTCAATGTAGAGGCATTAAAGTCCAAAGACATGAACGATAGAGATAAGCTAATCGCAGTGCACTCGAGATTGATAGAAAACATGCCGTCTTGGAAAGAGCTCTTCATCCATGGATGTAAAAATTTACAAAATTTTCACTTTTAAACCGATAAATTCATCCAATGAATGAATTATACTATGCTAAATGGAAAATTAACCCCAAGAAGGAAATTGGAAGATTTGGATTCGATCGAGGACACAAAAGGTCAAGGTGGGAAGACTCTACCACCAATTCGGTTGCTTTGAATAAACCTTTGTCTTATATCTATCCCACGACCAAAAAAGGTTAATTTCCTAACTTTATTTAAGGCTAAGAACTTCCCAAGGTAGAGAAAAGGGGGTGATTATTGCGCTTATCATAAGGCAAATGGCCATAAGATAGATAAGTGCCGAGTGATAGCCGGGATTATTCAAAAGCTGATCCGTGAAGGACATCCGAAAGAGTTTGTCTTAGACAAACAGAAAGAACCACGAACTGACAATGAACCCCAAAAATTCTCTAGTAATGTCATGAATGTTTTAGAAGATGACGATCCATTGAATTTAAGTCCACCTTTGAACATGATTTATATGATTCATGAGGGACCGCATCTAGCGGGAAATAGTAAGGGAGCTAGGAATAAATATATCAAGGAAACTAGGGAAGGAGTGTTATCTGTATAGGAAGAGCCCCTTTTCAATAACCCGCGACTTAATATACAAATGCCAAATCGTGTCATCACTCCACAATAGTTAAAGAAAAGAATCCATCATACCCTTAATGACCCCTTTATGATCACAGCTCAAATCGGGATTTCCATGGTATCCAAGATTCTGGTAGATACCAAAAGCACGATTAACGTCATCTTCAAGCATGCTTTCGATCAGATGGGCATTCCGGAGGAAAATTGGAGCCTATTCTTGAGCCTATCGTTGGGTTCAATAATAAGAGGTTGACACTGGTAGGGCAAGTAAAGCTACTAGTATAGATAGGCCTGCCACCATGCTGCAGAACTTTTGAAACTCACTTTGTGATTATCAATCAGCCTTCATACTATAATGCATTCTTTGGCCATCCTACATTGGATGAGGTGGATGCTTTTGTTTAACTAAATTACTTGATGGTAAACTTCTTGACTAAAAAGGGTTGGGGTAGTATTCGGGGAGAATAATTTAGCTCCCGCGAAATGTATTTTGCAACTCTCGATCAATACAAATGCGAGTGCTCTTCTTACTACGATTCTTCTACTATTTTTCAGCCTTTGAATGATGGATTTTACATCCAACATTCAAAGAAAAAATAAGATATAATAAAATGAATAAACGTGTGTTTGAAAGGTACATCTCACCTCGAGGGAAGAGGAAGCGGACCGATGCTAACTCTATAGAAGAAGGCGAGATCATCACAGAATTGGATTCCCCAAGAGAAATGGAGAGGATAAATCCTACATAGGATCTTAAAGAAATATGTATAGATCCAACTGATTCATGTCAAAGTGGGTAAAAAGTTAGAGAACAACTTGAAAGTAGACTAGATTCAATTCCTTAAAGCTAGCAAGGACGTATTTGCATGGACCCGTTCAGATATAGTCGGGAATGACCTATCAGTTATGTGCCATGCACTAAATATTAAACCAAATGTGACTCATGTTCGGCAAAAGAAAAGGTAGTTTGACAAAGTTCGATTTGATGCATGGGCTTGATATTGATTTTGAACATGAGAATGATCATCTCGGCCATTAGCTTATCTAATGACCAATTGCACATGATACACACTTATCTTCTTAACCCTTTATTAGCATATGCTACTCTATAGAACCTATTTGGATATTTTGCCTTCAAACCATATCATCATTAAGTCCAAATCCCTTGCAGTACTAAAGTCACGTAATGATGATAATTCAACATTATTGAGTCCATTGGACTTATGACATTTATCCAAAATAAGGTTATATAGCACATTGAATCCACTCGTTACTCAAATTCACATATATCGAGTTTCGAATCCTTTCGGAGGGTAACTGACCTTTGAAGGGGTTCTCTTTGTAACCGTTGAATCAAACCCTTTGGGAGGACTTCTTTGAAAGGCATTTGAATTTATGGCCTTCGGCTAATTTCTAAAAAATGATTTCTGGACTTTACTTATTAAAACCAGAACCTCGGTTTCGGATCTTTTACTATTAGTTTCTGGACTTTACTTATTAATACCCGAATTTGGGTTCCGGGTCTACTACTATTAGTTTCTGGACTTCACTCATTAATACCTGAATCTAGGTTTCAGGACTTCTGTTATTGATTTCAAGACCTCTATTATGGACTTCTGGCCTTCTACTAATTTCCAAATGGTAATTTCTGGAACTCTCTTACTAAAACCCGAATCTGGGTTTCAGGTCTTCTACTATTTCTAGATAAGGATTTCTAGACTCCTATTATTTGTTCCTAAACGAGGATTCCTAGTCTCTATGACTTATTTCCAGATTATGATCTTTAGAGTTTTATTATTCAATGATTGTTCTTGGTCTTCTATCAGTTATTCCCATAAGAAGATTTCTAAACTTCTATTAGTAATGACATATTTGGATTTCTGTCCTTCTATTATTAATTCTATAATTAGATTTCTGGTCTTCTATTAATATAACCAAAATCGGATTTATGGTCTTCACTCATCATTTCCAAAGTTGGATCTCTGGACTTCCATTATTGAAAGACAAGAATTATTAGTCTTTAATGGTTCCCAACTATGGATTTCTCATCACTTATTATCTTTGGATGAGGATCTATTAATTTCCATTATTTCTAGATTTAAATTTCTAGAATTCTATTATCATGAATTTTGATACTATCTTCAATAATATAGACAAACTACCGAACATATTCTTACATAAATTTCAAATTAATAATAATAAATGTTGTCTGCTTTGTACTTTACAAGAAAAATAAGATTGATAAGGAAGACCATTGAGGATGAAACAATGCAAAAGAGAATTCTTAGATTTTTGTCCTAAGAACAAAAGCATCTTTCATACAAAGGGGGCTAAATGTTAACTATAAAATTCACTCAAGAATGTAGGCATGAAAGAAGGCTTCCAAAAGCATCAAAAGAAGGGTTCTGCAGGTGTTAAATGAAGACTTGCGAAAGCATTATAAAGGCTTCGCAAGAGTTGCAAAAAGGGTTCCACCATGGTTCAAAATGGGGGTTTCGAAGGCATTAAAGTAGCTTCTGAAGAGATTGGATTGGCGTTGTAAGTGTTAGATGTTTCCATAGAAGATGAAGATAATGAACTCTTCCAACATTATCCCTTCCATATACATCAAATCTCTTGAAATGGTTGGTTCCGCCACTATCTATCTTCCACAGAAGGAGACTCTAGTTACACTTCCCATTTGAAAGCATGGCTTTGCAAAGACTAGCCTTTCGAATAAGTTGAACCCTTTCGCAAGAATTAGGAAGGCTTCACATATGTCAAAATTTCTTTCGCAACATCTGAAGATGGTCTTCTACATTAATCAATGGGATTACCTTCGAAAGCCACCTTCCGAAATCATCATCTGACCATCAAAATTCCTCCTTTATTATAATTGAACTTTCACAATGACCCTTATGCCACCATTAGAACCTTTCGAACCAATCCAAACACCCTTTCGCACACGTCCATGTAACTCATCCTAAATCTGATTCTAGGTTTCAAAGGTGACAAAGGGGATAGAAATGCTTCCACTTATACTCAAACAGCACAATGAAATACCATGATTCATTTGCCATCAAAAGAAGCACACCTTTCGATGGTGCCGAAAGGCTCCAGAAGCGGCATTGATGAATATCAGATCAATATCCATCAATAGCACGCTTTCGATACAGATGAAAGGGCTAATTGAAGCATGCCAAAAGATCTGATACCTACCTACAACTTTATACCATGAGAGCGGAAAGGTCGAAGGTGGAAGGATAGATGTAAAAAGGATTGATGCAAAATTCGATGAAGAGACCTTTCGACAGCTTTGGAAGGATAGATGGGGAAGTGTCCAACCCGCATCTATAAATACGATCCTAGGGTTCCAAGTTCGGGACGGAATTTTCATTCCTACATTTCTTTGTCAAACCGAATTCTTGTAACCCAAAATTAAATTAGGGACAAATTCTGTTACTTATAATCTATTTGTGAGAAATAAAAAGAGAGGATGCATGGGCTTGATATTGATTTCAAACATGAGAATGACTGTGTCAGCCATTAGCTTGTCTAGTGACCAATTGCATATGATACACACTTATCTTCTTAACCCTTTATTAGCATATGCTATGCTATAGAACCTATTTGGATATCTTATCTTTAAAGCATATCATCATTACGTCCAAAGCCTTTGCGGCACTAAAGTAACATGATGACGATAATTCAACATTATTAAGTCCATTGGACTTATGACATTTATCCAAAATAAGGCTCAATGTCATATTGAATCTACTTATTACTCAAATTTACATATATCGAATTTTAAATCCTTTTAGAGGATACTAGACCATGGAATAGGGCTGCCAATGGATATCCCAAAAATCTGAAATCAGTCCGCATCCGCATTCGAAAAGCGGATAAGCATCTGATATCCAAGAAAAAATGATACGGGTGCGGATACAAAGACATCCGCATTTGAAAATAATCCATCCAGATTGTTTCAAGATTACAGTTCAAATACGCATATTTAATGTAGTAAATGATTATTATTTTATTAAGTTGGTAGTTTATATTATATGCACTTAATGCTTATTAACTGCTCGTAACTATTTATTGTCATCGTATTTGTTAATTTTTAACATTTTTATAATCAATAAGATTGAAAAATATTTATGTTAAACTAAAATATTCTTTTTTCAATTCCTGATTTATCGGTCGTTAGCGGATAGGATAATTATCTGATATCCATCTATATTTGCCGATGCAGATGCGGATATGGCACTATCCACATCCGAAAGCATCCGTTAACAGGCCTACATTCGATAGGGTTCTCTTTGTAATTATTGAATCAAACCCTTTGGGAGGACTTCTTTGAAAGACACTTTCAAATATATCTTGGCTTTTTGAAGGAGATCATCCCATAGCTGTTGTATCGACACCTTCGAAAGGGTCCATTCAGATAGATTCTTGACCCCATTTTGATCCCATCGAAAGGGGCGGTAAATAGGACTGCAATATTGAATCTTAGTTTTGACAATACAAACACTTTCAAAGTCCTTCGAAAGGGATCTTCTTCTAATTCACTCTCAATCCAATGCACCTTTCAATGTTGACAATTATGTCGTTAATAACTTATATTGTAACTTGGAAACAGTGTATATGTAAACCAAGCATTTTAAGAGATTGATTTTCTAAAACGTCTATTTTGTATATTTATATTTTAATTTCTTTTGCTGTGAAATCTAAAAGTATAGAATGTCTTAGAACTCTATCCTTAAAAATATACTCTGTAATGTTTTAAAAACCTAATAGCTCATATTTCTTGGCATGGTTCAAGTTCGAAAGTCACTTTACGCTTCGGATCCGTGTGTCGAAAGGTGCGTTCTGTTACAAATCTTTTTGTGGAATTTACGCATGAGTGCCTATTTAGAAATTATAAATGTAGAAACTAAAAGTTTCAACAAAAAATATAAATAACCCATTGCAATAACATTAATCAAATATATATAGGAAAGTCTAAGTTCAATAAAATAAATAAATAAATATGAGTTATAATTTTAATTATGTATAAAATATTAAAATAAGAAAAACATAATAATTAAGGGTATATTGTATCACCATGTTAATATGCATTAGTTACACATTTAATAGGAAGTTACAATAAGTAAAGATGGATGTTACTTTGTTTAATGGATCTAATTGCAAAATCAAAATGGCTATTATGAAGGAAATTAAGTAGGCATGACAAATTAATTCCAAAACAGATAAATAAATGTAATTAATAATTTTTCAGTTTGAATATAAAAGATCATTATGAGGGACAT
The DNA here is from genome assembly GCA_030765085.1 of Allium cepa. Lineage (NCBI taxonomy): Eukaryota > Viridiplantae > Streptophyta > Magnoliopsida > Asparagales > Amaryllidaceae > Allium > Allium cepa. The sequence goes on along the minus strand of CM060932.1, from coordinate 507,397,395 downwards.
TCATTGGAGGTAAAATAGGTAGGAAATGACATTTACTAACATTAATGAGGATAGAGGTTAAAAATAATAGACATATAAAATAAAAAGAAGTTCGTAGAAAGTAAATAAATAAATGCCGAAAAATAAAAAAAATTATAGTTAAAATTATATGACCTTAATAATGCGTCTGTGATGGGCATGAATTAGTGGGCCTAGCCAATTATTTAGATTAATTATGAATGACTTGGTTTAGTATGTGTTGAGATGTGAGGTTAGTAGAGTTAAACAATGGAAGTCTGCCCTTTGTAAGGGTCTACTAGTAGTTACGTATATGTATGTAGTACATCTCCAACTATAGGACCCGTGGAGGATATACGTTCATGTATAGGTTTGAGGGAAAATATACCGTGTTTGTCTCGTAGTTGTTGTATTAAACTACTAAGTACCACTAGAGTAGTCAAGGGGTTTACTTCGGGATTGAGGTATTAAATGGCCATTTGGTCTGCTTCTTCCCTATTTAAAAAGTCTTAAATAACCTATGACGGTTCCTAATTAGGAAAGTGAGTCTACTGTAATTCTAAACTAGAGGTATTTAGTAACAAGGAGAGTGGGCATTTTCCTTGACTTCTACTAGGAAAGTCTAAACAAGATTTGGTTCAGAGGTCAACACTATGTCAGCATTGTTGGTAACCTATATTTGTGGGTAGCTTGTTTGTTTGGCTGAAGGTGGGCTAGTTAACCCTTAGATAATTCTTTGAGATGCATAAGTAGTACGACTCATTAAATTGTAAAGTTGTATCTAGGAGTCATCAGCCTTCGTAGTTAGGGTCGATTGACCATTGATTACGTTATGAAAGGGACCACTTTGGGATTGAGGTATTAAATGGTTGTTGGGTCTGACTTTTCCCTATTTAAGAAGTTTTAAGTGGTTGGGGTTTCTTTTTACGAAGTACAGCGATGCTTATGTATATGTATACACGTATATACTTATACCTTGGAGTAGGTTGGATACATCGTATCCTCATATCCAATTAAATAATCCATGAATAGTAGACATAACACTTAAATAGAAATCAATCGGTATAAACTAGCGTTATGGGTAAAATATGTAATTTACAAGGCACAGGAACATTGTTCTGACCCTTCTCATTATAACCCACACAATAGATTAAGAGGGACGTGATACCGATACAAGACGAGAATAGTTGGTGGATAGGATTTCTCATTCATTATCTACACTGACAAAGCGACTTGATATCCAAGGTAGTAGCCTTAGTCGGTATATATGTTTTATCATATTTTACTATTCTGCTATAAGTTTGTATAGATAGCTCTCTGATATATCTAGGTTTATTACAAGTTTCCAACACCAATGATCCATACCATTATGGATTTAGGTTTTTGATTTAGTCAAAATTCGGACTCATTAAGGTGTGGGTTATTACATTTCGTATGAGAAATTAGGTTATTTAATCATAAGAATTCGAATTTCTTAAGTGAATGTATTTGTATTTTTTACCTATAACTATATGTATGTATGTATGTATGTATGCTGTGTGCCAATATCTACAACTTCCAACTATAGAAGTGTGACCATATTCTAAAAGATGGATAAGGCAACTATGATATGGAACAATAAATTGAGTTAAATTTATACACCAACCCCGATTACCCCAATGGATGTAGTCATACCGTAAAACGTTGGCATAAGAAGAGCATGAACCGACATAAATAAGAGCTCCTAAAGATGGATGCTACTTGAGTCCTTTGTTGAGCCTACACTGCCCTATGGTTGTAGATTTCGCAGGATTACCGATTGAAGACATATATTTCATCTATATAGATGGGAAGTAAGAAACTATGTGTTGCAAGCATTCGAAAGTAAGGTACAAAATAGATTGAGAAAGTTCCTGCAAGAATGTGTCTCATAATCACCTCAGAAAGATAGCCAGATTCTTAATATATGCTTAAGATAAGTCAAGAATGAGTGGAAAAGAAGAAAAGTACAAAAGAAAGACAATTAAAATCCATTTTTGAGTCCGCCTCCATGTGAAATAATTTAATAGATTTAAAATCATCTAGAAATATTTTAAGTAGTTTTTAAAGAATATATATTTAAAAATTAAAAGGACCCTATCACTAAAAAGTAGTTATTTTTGGAAAGTAAATACTAATTTTTTCACCATATGAAATATCTTTTAAAGAAAATATTTTAAAAAAAATAGAAATTTTAGGAATTTTTTAATTAACCGAGCTATTTAAGAATTTCTAGGTGAAATCAAAACCGGTAGACTAAAAATTCCAATTAACCGGTTTTTGATAAAGGAGCCTTTCCTTTTTTAAAAATAAATGGAAAATAGAGCGTATATTTGGCTCGATGGTTTTTCTATTTATGTAAACTTTAAAGTTTTAAAATTCATTTTAAGAGGTGGATAAATGGAAATGATACATGATTTGAATACGGTATAGAGAATGTAAGGTGAAGAACGCCCGATAGTAAGAATAGGAAGAATACCCCTGTATATAGAAAATACGGAGAAAAACAACTGAAATATATTTATACACAAAAAGAAAATAGTTTCATGTTAATTGATAAAAGGAGCTATATAAGGAGGATTCTTTTTAATTAAGAGCAATTTAGGTAGAAGAAATTTAAATAGTCGCAATGTTAGAAAATTTAAATAAAACTGCTATAGGAATTTATATTGAAATAATGTCAATAGTCTATTTAGAAATAATAGAAAAAAACAAAGGAATATGGCGTATGTACAGCAATTGCACATATCTCTTAAAAGTCTCTTTATATGCTATTAGAGTCTCTGCTACGGTTAAAGTGGAAATAACATGGTTAATAGGAAAATAATAGAATGAAAGTTGTCATTTCCAATTCTAGATGTTAATGTTTAAAGTTATAAAAGATGTTGTAGAAACATTGTAACGGTGCCTCTTTGAAAATGGCTTGAGTTAAAATTCTACCTTTTAAGAAGTAAATCTCTGTTATAAAATGGCCTTTAAGAAAGAATTGATTTGATGACTGTTCCTGCAATAAAAACTTGACTTGAAAAGATGTGAACAATATTGTTTAGAGGAAATGATCTTTTTACATTAAATTGTTAACATTGACTTTTGAACTTAATAAATGAACTTACTTCATAAATCCTAAATTATACTTTTTTAAATTTACAACATATATAGTTAAAGTTGGTTAAAATGGGAAGTTTTTCATGGTCCCCTTTTGGAAACCAAACAATTTTTGAATTTAATAAAAAGGTTTCTAAGTTTATATTTTTAAAGATAAAAATTTAGGTAAGTATTTCATGACTGTGGAGTTTAATAATTTTATAAAGAGTGATGAAAACCAAACTAACTTTGATAAGGTGTAGATAGGAAGGTGGGACAGGGAAAAAGTTAAGGCTATGAATAAAATAACTACAAATGCTCGTAGAGTAGCAACAAGGAATCCCCATTAAATATAAGGAATATTGGTATGAACCTAAGATGTTTTGTTAGATATGTGCGAAAGCCATAATAACTCATAAGGGAATAGGGAATGACATCAAAGTACACTTTTGGGAAAATTAGCGTATACTCGCATAAAAGATCAAAGATAACGAAAATAAATACCAAATTTTGAGAATACTATTAAGAGAATTTGATTAAAAGAAGATAATAATATAATTGGGGAAAAGGGTAATGAGAGAGCAAACACACATATAGAGCATGGGTTAACTTAGGATTAAAGAATGAAAATAGGTGTTTGGAAAGTTATTCCGCCAAGCCAATTTTTCGATGAGTTATTCTAAATGTGCATAGTTTATATTTCTTTATCACTGTAGTGTGGAAATGCATAGTTTATCCTATAATTGATTGTGATAATTAAATTAAAGGATGGACCTTATTTATTAGAAATCAAAAGGATAAGTTAAGAGTTGTAGATTACAGTAGAATGACATACTAAAAATGTCTATTTTATTTAAGTAAGAAGTGATAGGGTCACAACATCATTAATACGAGTTAATGTTAGAGGACAGCTTCTAGCAATTGTTTCTTAGGTTATTTAGATTGCAATGCTAGTTGTGTCTTTTCAAATATTGAAAATATGCATGATGTGATATGATATATGTTCCTATTTTATTACTATGTTAATTTTCTAGATGAGCTTTGACCACTATATATATTGAAAAATAGTGTAAATATAAAAAATAAATTAGGAAATTAATCAAATTAACAACTAAAAATACAGAATTCTTAAATCCCAAAAACTTTAGAATTTTGGAGAAATAAATTTTAGCAAGCGAAGGACATAGAAGGGTTATTGCAAAACTCACGAGTCAACATCTATGTGCCCTAAAATCTAATATTTACAAATATGCTTGCGTTTTGTTTGTTTTTCTAAAATAAAAGCAAATGTTCTCAAATTCTAATGTTAACTATGTAATGCTAGGGTCAAATTATATGCACTAACTCATTGACTAAATCCCGATTACATTAAGATGTAGCTTGATTTGTTTTAAGATGTAAAGGCAAAATTCTTTTGAAAAATTGTGTTAAAAAAAGAAAAACAAAAGTGTTTAAAAATTTCAAAACTATTTTGCAAATTTAATTGAAAGTGTAAAAGATTTTGAACAGAAAATGAGAAAATTTTCTGATTTTCAAATACCACATGCTTAGAGATGGGAGTGCGGATGTAGTAGTGAATATGAATTTTACGATCCAGTAAGGGTGACAGCATACAAAAGAAAGATAATAACCAGGGAGAAAGCTTTTCAGGCTTTCAAATTCCTATTTTCATACCCTCTTATTGTAAACAAAACTAGTTTTTTAAAAATAATTTCGTTTTAAAATTTAAAAATAAGCCTCCTTATGCGAATTGCACTTGGAAATGTTGGAAAAATGTTTAGGGGCAAAAAGTTCTAAAGTACAACGAAATTAGTATACAAAAGAATGGTGGAAATATAAAATTCTTCATCTAAAGTTTTTTTCCCACATAAGAGTGTAGATTTAGAAAAATTAGATTTTTAAAATTTTGGATGTTTGAAATTGCATATTAGATATTGGATGGTAGAGATTGGATGCAAAATTTATTGAACCATACTCCTACTCATAGTAGTATGGAATTTGTTGTGTGAAAACAAGAATTTGATTTTTGAAAAGCTTGATACGTATAGAACTACCAACATGTATAGATTATTTGTGTCGTATTTTCAAAATTTGTTTTAAAAAATGCATTCATATATGAGGAGTTGATTTAGTATTATTTAGCATACATATCATATGTGTTGTGATACACCATGCACTTGTACATGATTTAATGCAAAATTGGTTGTACACTAGTTAGTTGGTTAGTTTAGAATGGTTGAGAACCAGGTCACATGATTCAACCCTTGAGGAATTTTAGGGGCAAAATCCTTTTAAGGGGGAAAGAATGTAACACCCTGTAATATTAACAACAATTAACTAAAAAGAATTAATAAATAATTCATAAGGCTCAAGAATGGAATTTGAGCGTGTAACGACTCAGAATTTCTAGTCGTTAATTTTGAACATTTAATTCATTATAAAAGTTAAATGTGAATTTTGAATTTGATTTTGAAGTAAAAAAAATTAGGTTAATTTAATAGAATTAGTTAAATTTCAAATACGGGAATTTAATTGAAATTTGAATAATAATTATTTAATATTGGAATTGGGATAATTGGTGATTCTGGATGTAAATAGATATAAAATTAGATTCTAAAATCCATTTTAAGTCCATTTGGGTTTGAATTATAATATTGGGCCATTGGATGGAATTAAAAGTCGATAAATTGAATTTGGAATTTTATATTAATTTAATAATATAATAATGTGAATAATCAGATTTTGATTTAAAATGAATTAGAATGATTTCCAATGTGAATATAAATTCTATACGATTTATAATAGAGTTGATAAAATTTTAAAAGCAAAATTTTAGATGATTTCGACAATTTCAGAAATTGCTCGAAATAATCGACGAGTTAAAATAGCCTTTTGGGGCACAGTCTCGGAATTCGACGAAACTAGTTCTATTGGATCCGTAATAGTTAGTTATTATCGGATTTCAATTTTCGTAGCAATCAGAGTTGTCGTTTGACCCTGGCAGCTTAAAACGCATAGAAACTACGTTAACCAATTTAAATTAAAATTGATCGTTTATTTCGTAACTCGCGCATACGACCAAATTAGCCTCCGAAACACATTCTATTGTGTTCGAAACGTGGGTAAAACTTTAGAAACGCCGGTCGGCACGCATTGTTTGGAGTTCGTTTGTATAAGCTGTTATAATTTGAGAATATTAATAAAATAATAATTATAGGATGCTTATATAAGTGTTTAGGGTCGAAACCCTCATTCTTTCCTAAGCCGCCACCTCTATATCGTTTAATGGACGAAATCAACCCATATTGTTCCTCAGTTATCTCTAGACCCAAACATTATTTTTGAAAACTTCCAACTGGAATATGGAAGAGCTCGTTGAGCTTTACAGCTTGAATGGTTATGATCTTATTTTATTGAGTGTATTGGTGGAAATGCTTGCTCGAATGCCGGCGTTCGTTCATGAAATTCGAGGTGAGGGAGGCGCTGTGTTCGACCGGATTTTTGGCGTTGGGGAAGTTCGAGATGCTCCTCAAGGTGGTGGGTTTTGATCGCTAGATATGGTGATGTGGGGGTCACGTAACGGGAGGAAGTAGGGCGGCTGATGGGTTCTGAACTCTGGGTTTGAATGCGGTGAGGAAGAAGGTTTTCACAGCCTTAATTTTGTTTCCAAGATCTAGCGGCCTCAATTTTGGTTTGTAAAAATAATTATGTAAACATAAAAATATTATATTTTAAATCGAATAATCTTTAAAACTGCTTATCTCTTACATACGTTATCAAAAATCAACGAAACGAGAAACGTCGGAATCGCAGCGACGAGTACTACGCAGTGGAGCAATTCTGGGATTATTCGAAGCAAGTAAAAATTTAGGTTAAATCGAACGCCGTTCGATTTAGTTTAAATTTGGACGCTCGTCGAAAACCCAAGGTGAGTTAATCTCACTCACATCTGGATACCAGTAATTTAAATAGTTAATATTTAAATGATTGCTTGATTGGTTGATTAGCTGAATATGATAATTATTATCAAATTGAATCGATATTTATTGGTTGTACTAATATCTGTGGATGCAGGGAAACAGGTTGGAGGGATCCAACTGGATTCCTCACAAAAAGAAATTTAATTATATTCTGTGATATGTCTCATTTATATCCTGTGACAAATTGATTTAGATCTTGTTATACCGTGGTAGAATTGAAAATTAAATTGTGTTGTGCTATGATTGAGTGAATACAACCAAGGAATTTAAATGTAAATAAATAAATTGGGTTTAAAGGAAATAAAAGAAATTCTTAAGGAAAGGATTTAAAAGGAATTAAATTCATGAAATTGATTGGTAATTGAAGTGTTTGAAATTGTGATTCTAAAGGGAAATGTGAGTTGTTTAAATAATAGCAGTATTTAATTATTTTTAAGGATGGGAAGTATGCTTTCTCCTATAAACTTTAGTACGTTTTAAAGAAAAGCTTTCAAAGTATAAATTTGCAGTTTAAATATGTTCAGAATATTTTAGAAGGAAATATTATTTCAATTTGTTTAATGTGTAAGTAAATATTTATTTAAGTAATTATGGTATTTAATTATTTTTAAAGTAAAGTAGTATTAAGTGTTCAAAGAGGAAATTATAATACAAATATTTAATTTAATAACTTTATTTCAAAGGTTAATTTGACTTAAAGTACTTAGAAAACCTCCATATATTTCCTTAAATATTATTTTCAATTAAATAATTTCTAGAAGCTTTATTATAAATATTTTGAACACATATTTTGAAAATGATATCTAGGAAATAGCAATGTGTTTAAAAATAAAGGAGTTTATTTTTTTTAAGTATGGAAAGGGATTTACGGGATGAACGTAAAATTGAGTTGGGGTAAATCATTGGATTGATAAAAAGAACTCTTTGGGTTATCCTAAAATGGAAGTGTATTTCCCTGAAAGCCAAGTACGTTTTTAAAGAGATTTTTGAATGGTTAGAAGTTTTGAAGTTGTGTTAAAAGATGTTTTCAAGAAAATCATTTAAGCGGTAAGAATTTTAAAGGTGAACATTTATCAAATTAGTTATAGAAGTAATTACTTTAAAGGGGTAATTAGTATTATGTTTTAAAGGATATTATTAGTATTTATACTTTATAAAATTGTTTTAATTTAAAGATAATCAATTAAATTATTATTTGAAACTTGTATAGGATTTCATAACTTTATTTTAAAATTTAGTACGACTTAACTTTATTTTGGAGAAAATAGTTTATATTTTATAAAGCAGTTTTATTCGAAATATTTTTAAAGGGTATATATATTTTAAATCAAGTATGCAAGAAGTTTTAATATAAATGTTTTAATTTCAAGAATAAAGAATTCAAATTATTTTAAATATTAAGTATGGGTACTTGGTTATTTTTAGAGGAAGTAAAGAGTTGAGAATTTACTCCATGAAAAGAGTTGGGTTTGAAAACTGTTTTCAAAAGGACTTGAAAATGGAAACATATCTTGCAAAGATATTTATTTTTGAGGAAAATAAATAACGTGGGAAATTATTTATTGTTTGATGGATGTTTGTGAATGTTAATTGATAGTTAAATCACCAACTATCAATATTGGACAAATGCGTTGATCGTTTCAAAGAGACCGGAATCGAGATTTATTTCTCGAAAACCACTTCGATCCGGTTTGTACGTTTTTGTGGAAAAAACAAGTTCGGGGTCGAAAATGGAGCAGTGAAGTGCAAGGGCTAGTCGCTACTAATCCTGAGGATATTTCCAAAATGGGTGTAGTAGGATTAGTGCCTGTGGTTCAGTTCGAACCCGGGACGGACTTGTATGGACGAATGTTTTCGGAACATCGTCAGGTGGACGATGGGCATTCTAAGTGAAACGTGCTAAAAGGTAACGCTTAGCCTCAAGCCTCATCAATCGGGAATGACTGAAAATCAGGGGTTATGCAGCAAGGCTAGGTGGGTACCACCCATTCGGGGTGAGGTCATCCCTGTCTAGATGTCCCTTTTTGTTCGGCTTAGTGGTGCAGTTGCTGATCCCAACCGTGGGGTGATCTTACTCGGGATTATCCAGTAAGGGGTAGTCCCGGCATTGTGTTGCATGGGATCGGGAGTGGTCCTCGGTACACTGATCTAGACCAGGTACTGTGACAGGTGGTACCCCAGTACCTAGTCATTAGTTGGAAATCCTTTCTACTACGCGCCTTTTACGAGTTTTGTTTGTATTACCCACTTTGTGGCTAGTAGCTAGAATTTAATCATGTAACAATTTCGGCTATTTTATAAGTATTTGTATGTAGATCCTATTATAATATCAAAGGATTTTTATAAGAAGTGATTTAGCTATCGTAAGGTAAAAACCCGACATGTTTATTTGTGGCGTGGCCTTACGAGATGCTTTTGTTTTCCAAAGGATTTTTGAAACTTTAATAATCAATTTGGGTGTATTTTTATCAGGTGGTATTCCAGACTGACTCAGGTGTTATTTCATTATAATGCTTGGGTCAGACCGAGTATTATATGTCCAGGATAGTATGCTATGGAGCAGGAGAGGAGCTGGAGTCCGAGACGTATAATCCGTACTTGTTTATATCCGATGTTGTGATTGTTTGAGATTGTCAGACTAGCAAATATTGTTTGTTGTGATACTCTGATGATGTAATATTGTATAAAACAGATATAGTTTTCCATTTTGTGTAAAGAGCCGATATTATATATTATATTTTGTTCCACTGCGATTGTGAGATTCAGATATTATTTAGTTCCTTCTTTCTTCTACCTTCTTTCTTTTTCTCAACAATCTGTCTTTTTCGGCACTTGATCGTCGGCATACTGTGGAGTATTTTGTGTTGATTCTCGAGGTCAAGAAGGGCGGGTCATCATAGAGCAAATTTCGGAATTTGGGCATGAAACTTGCACCTTTGTGGTCATGGCGATTTTATGAGCAACTTTCATATATAAAACTTCGTTATCAAAGTTCAAATGAAATTTTTTTTCGATGTTTGAAGATTTCGTATCGTACTATTTCGAAACTAATTTAAATTATAATTATAAATAATGCCATTTAAAGGTTAACAGTATAATTAATTAGTGTACCCAACATTGATCGATAGCTAAATAGAGCTGGTCGACCGGTATCGATCGACTGCTCATGTCAACGATTGGTTTAGGCTGATATTCCATGAACCTTGGCCAAACGGTCCGGATTTAATAAATTTTAGTTAGACAAACAGAATTGATTCGAGTACTTACAAATACTAGCCTTGCTCCTAACCTTTTTTCTCATATTTTATGAACTGAGCAACAAAATTCTGCCATTTATCCTTCTCCACTACTTCTAGAAATTTCAAAAATACTATATATACATATATATTGGAGAAGGGGAAAAAAAAATAAAAGATAAGAAGAGAATGAGTGAAACAATTCTGCGAAAGAGGTAAGTTTAGAAATTATAAATTGATTTCCATTTAAACTCAAATCTCCTCTCAGATCTTAAATTATAATGGGTATGTATACACTTTTCAAAACATATTCTTAAATTCTAAGGGTTATGTATACACTCTTAAATACATATTTTTAGATGAAAAGAAAGGAGTCAAGTGAGAAGAATAGGTTTGAATCTGGAGATTTAAAAGCCAAAAAGTAAGTGGAAAATTACTAATTTGCATAAAACTAAATTTATATCATTGGAATTCTATTGTGTTATTATGCCTATGTAAAATCCACTGAATTAAAGGCTTAATTGAACAATCTGAATCGAAACGCTTGCCCACTTATTCAAAAAGAAACATTTAACTTTGAAGAAATGACATATACACCCAAGATCAAGAATTTAAGTGGAATAGTCCCTCAAATTTGTGAAATATGATATTTATAGAATTGTGTAGTTATTTTTAGATTTTTTTTATTTGGGTTATAAACCGTTAAACTTGCTAATTATTCAATTAGAATGTTTTAATTTAATTTGGGGTTTAAATTTTCTATTTTTTTTTAATTCAGTAGAGTTGTATAATGCAAATCTAGTTGTATTGACCTCCATGTGAATTTTCATAAACTATCCAACTTCATAGTTATATATGAAAAGTGCATCGTTTAAAATAATAAGGAATATTCATGTCTGCACTATCTATTTTAATAAAAATAGAAAGAGATAATTTCTTGTAATTACTAATGTATTGCAACTCCACTTTTTGGTAGTTTATGGAAAGTTGCAACGGTAACATTTCCTTTTGAAAAGATAAAGTTCCAATGCATTAAAACATAGAAATTAATATTTGTATGGAATTTACGCATAACTGTATATTCAAAATTTCCTAAATGTAGAAACTAAAAAGTTACAATAAAAAACTATAAATAAGTCGTTACAATAGGATTAATAAAATTATATAGTAAAATACAAGTTTAAGAAAGAAATAAATAAATACCAGTTATCATATTAATTACGTATAAAATGTTAAATTATGAATAATGTAATAATCAAGGAGTTATGGGGCCGCTATGTTAATTGGCATTAACTACATGGTTAATGGGAGGTTGTAGTAAGAAAATATGGATGTAAATTCATTTAATAGATTAATTGCACAATTAAATATGACATTTACGAAGGAAATTAAATCGACATGATAAATTAATTCTAAAATGGATAAATAAATGTCATTAATAATTGTCCAATTTGTATATAAAGATCATTTATGAGAACATTCATTGGGGGTAAAGTAAGTAGTAAATGAAATTAATGAGGATAGAGGTTAAAGATAGCAAACATATGAATAGCATGTAAATGAATGAATGCTAATAATGAACTTAGGAGGGGTAATAATTTCTATAGTTGAAATTATATGGCATCAATAATATATTTGCAACGGGTGTGAATTAGTGGACCTAGCCCGATATCTAGGCTAATAATAAATAATGTGGCTTAGTATGGGTTGGGATGAGAGGTCAGTTGAGTTACACAACGGAGGTCAACCCTCCGCAAGGGGTTGCCAGCATTTATGTATATGAACTCCTGATGTGGAACATTTCCAATTATATGACATAGTGTGGGGTAGACTTTTGCATATAGGTTTGGGGAAAAATATAACAGAGGTTCGTCTCAGAGTTAATATGTTAAATGGCTAAGTACATTTAAGGTGGTCAAGGGGTTTACTTCAAGGTTGAGGTATGAAATAGCCGATATTTTTCCTTTTCTCTATTTAAGAAGCCTTAAATAACCTATGACAATGCCTAATTGGAAAGTGGATCTGCTTTAATTCTAAACTAGAGGTATTAAGTAATCAGGATAGTGGGCATTTTCCTTGACCTGTATTAGACAAGTCTAAATGGGATTTGTTTCGGAGGTCAATGCTATGTTAGCGTCGTTGGTAAACTGGTATTTGTGGAGTATGGCAGGGCATAAGTTTGACCAGCAGCGGTCGTTAATAAAGATTTGGGTTATGCCTTGATGAATTACACTACCTTCTAGTCTAGAATCCATATGGGATATGCATATACCTAAAATTTTGGTTGCTTGTTCATTTGGTTGGAGGTAAGTTTGTTAACCCTTAGATAAGTCTTTGAGATGCATTAGTAATATGGCTCAATAAATTGTAAAGTCATATCTAGGAGTCATCGGACTTCGTAATTAGGGACGACCGACCTTTGATTACGTTACGAAAGGTCCTATTTTTGGTTTAGGTATTAGATTGTTGTTTGGTCTACCTCTTACCTATTTAAGAAGTATTAATTGACCGGGGTTTCTTTTTGGGGAGTACAATAAGGTTTTTATATATATGTGTACATGTGTATGCATATATATTTATACCTAGGAGTAGGTTGGATACATCGTATGCACATATGAACTTAGATGAATAATCCATGAATAGTAGACCTAACACTTAATGACCTGACTTTTCGACCCTCCAATGTCGATACTAAATACTTTCATGGTATTCATGTGTCGAGCACCTAAGTGCCAAGAAAGACAGAAAGTTAGGGTAAAATAAAAAATAGAATAAAACAAGAAAGAGAGAACACAACATCAGAATCTCATAATGGAATGAATATATAATATCAAAGGAACATAACAAAGGGTTACTCTAAATACAAAAATATCAGAGTTACTAAAACCTAAGTACTTTTATCAACCTGGACAACTATAACCGCTTGTTCTTACAATACTGATATATACAATACATTAATGCGGCAGAAAATAAGAATACTATAGTAGGTAAACACTAGCTCCTTTCCATAAGCTCCCAAGCGTCCAAAGCTAAATCTGGACATATAAATTGGCTGACCTGGGCATTATAAGAAAATAACACCCGGATCAGTCTGGTAAACCAGTGTGAGAAACTCAAGAAATTTGAGTGACATGTAATAGTAACTATTGAGGCCATACAAATTATCGTAACGGTTTTTCCCTCAAAGTTACCAATGAATCATTAAGTTTAATATAGCGATATAATACATAATGTCTAGGGTGTAGAATATAAATCATATCAAATAGCTGTGATGCTTACATCGGTCACACCACAGCATATTTAGGGTATGATCAAAAAAGATAAGGGGCAATCCCATAATGGATTTTTTTCATAGAGATCTCTCCAGTGGTGCTGGATCCAATCCCCCACACAACGGTCAGAAAGTACTTTCTGAGCATCTCTAAATAAAATATACCATTAATGTAAACATAAGAGGCCCATCGTTCGAACGTAAACATAAACAACGTGAACCAAATATCAGCAACTTCCATTGACCAACAATCGATAAATATCTATAGAAATGGAGTTGATAATATCCCGACGAGGGTCGTTAAACCCCAGGTTGTGCATCCTACTCTGTTTTATGTCATTTTCGATGTCGAGATTACGTTCGACATCTTTCACATGAGTCTTTATCACTTAAACAAAATATGAATCCCCAAATGGATTCCATTATCTCGAAAATATCACGAATCGCTACATGGATTCGAGCATCTTTAATAGATCTCAAATCTCTATATAGATTCCCACATAAGTCCTCCGACGAATGCTAACGTTGTTCTCTCCCTTGAAATACTCTTCAAGATAGACAGTCCCACACATAACATCGTTTGAAATGTTAACACTGACCTCTCCCTTGGACAACCTTAAGTTTTAGAGTTCAACTTTATAACATTTTACTTCACAACCGCTCCCAAGATATAGAATCGATATACTAGTTTTTAAGTGGTATTCGATAAGGAAATGTAACATCCATCATTTTGAGGCTCGAAACTAAGTGCTACGGATCCTGCAATCATCTATAGTATTAATTTTCTATGACAAAATACAGCTATATATGTTAATCATATCAATAATTAGGAGCATATTAACATGAAATTTTTAAACAGAATTTAATAACAAGTTTTCATATTTCATTTCAAAAATAATATTTCATATTCAGTACACAATTCCATTCGATCCCATATTGAAAGAAAATATAATTATTATGAAATACTCCAAGAGAGACATATAAAGATGCCCTCTTGGTTAATCAGTGTCTATTACTACTTGACAGTTATAATTTATGTCATTGCATCCATTCAAACAAAATAAACTATATAGCATATTAAGTAGATCTTCTAATATAGCTAGCTTGCCTCTTACACGTCTTTGGAAGCTTATTTGTCTAACTGAAAACCTAAAATATTTTACTCCTGACCTACTCAAATGAGTACTCAAGAGTTTAAGAGGGAAAAAAACTTCGGGTCTGACAAATAGTCTGGTGGGAATAATAGTACCATCTCGAGCCAAATAGATATCTAGTGAGACCACACCGCTAAGTAGAATGGGTTTTCCCTTCACCGGTATCTTAACCAAAATAAATCAACTATATACTATGTTCCTGCATCCGTAATGGTTAAAAATAATAACGTAATCATATGCAGGTATACAATGGGGTATGTCTGACTCATCTATCAATTTAGAGTTATATATACCCTAAGTTCACCCATTCTCACAAAACTGACCATCTTTCTCAACTCATAATTTTCCTAGGGTTACTATGAACTTATTAGTTTTCATGGGCGACTAATAACCTGGTAAAATTCTTAGGGACTATCTGTCCTAAATCATAGTTTTCATGGGATCACTAAGAACCTATTGGCTTCCACCAATAACACTTTCCAATCAAATTTTTCATGGGACCACTATGAACCTATTGGGATCTCCCATAACATCTCTCAAATCATAGTTTTCATGGGATGGCAATGAACCCATTGGACTCTTCCAATACTATACATTCAAATTATAGTTTTCATGAGATCACTAGGAACCTATTGGATATCTCCAATAACATTACTCAACCAAGTTTTCATAGGATTACTGCGAACCTATTGGACTCTTCCAACATCATATCTCGAATTATAATCTTCTGATCAGTCTGGGCATCCTACCTTTGATCTACTTGATCTCCTAGATGTTATTCTACTCGCTCAGGAGTTAAATCTGATTATACTACTAATAGGTCAGCCTATTTGTTATTATGCCCTTAAATATCCCAAAATGCAGTAATGGGTCATGATGATGTGAGTATGAAGACAATAGTAATGCAAAATAACTAATCAAATAATAGTTAGAACATATAGCACCATCATTCAAATATGTTCAATCAATTGGCATCTAAAACAAGGAAAATGTGGTCTATTACTTTACCAATTTCTCATGCCAAATTTATAATCCATTTTAATATTGCCATGGATAATTTTAGTATTATGTGGATGTCGCCGCTCTTTATTATAGAGCATAACACCATAAAATAGAATATGTTCATCATTGACAACTTGCGGCATCAATATAGCCGACATGGGACATCGCATCCCTTCATATCAAGGCTTTTAAAAATCTAGATTTTATAAAATTATAAGGCTATAATGCCAAAATCAATGTTGCCATAACATAGAAATTTATGAGTCACCGAACCAATCAAATATAGCCTTTTATACATAAAAGCCGATAGTGAAGACATGCGGCATCAATATCATAAACCATTTATATCGAGCTTTTAAAACAATAAGGGCAACATTGATGACTTCCACATTAATGTCGTAAAACAGCTGATATGTAAGTAGAGGAAAGAGAAGGTCAGGTTTCAAAACCGGTTATTTATGTCCCTATGCACGATGTTGCACTAACTGTCTTACACTTTTCTTCAGATCCACCTGCTAAGAGCCAACCTATGGAAACATCTCCTCCTTCAGCTCATATTCAATCTTCCGGTGATCCCCTTAGGTCCCCTAAGCGAGGTTGGATTTTTCTTTACAGTCCATAAATTTCCACTCAGTGCATCAGAGATCGTTTGAGAAAATCCATGTCTGACAGTCCTCCTTACTTCCCTATAGGTAATATGCTTATGGCGGATCCCGCTAGTGTCATGCCTTCGGGCTCCACTAATCCCCTGGTTGATGAGGCTTACAATAGGATGATCGCTGCTCTATAGGAGGATGTTGACGTTGAGATCATGGGTGCTTCTGATCCTATGGAAGAATTTGAATGTGATGAGGCTTTAAAGCAATAAGCGTTAGCGAGATTTCCAACGGAGTTGGCAAGGGTGAAAATAGAAGCTCATGAGGACTTAAAATGCATGCGGAAGCGATAAGAAAAAATTGATGTGGTGGTCGCTGCCAAACAAGAGGGGGGGAAGAAAGGAGACAAACAAAAAGAATCAAGGCACCACAGCAAGAAGACTATCTCCAAACCTAAGTCCAAGCGAAAACTACGCTCCCAACCAGTCCATGTTTTCTTTATTTCAGGATAGTCTATTGTATATATATTCTCTCTTTATTTATACTAAAGTTGCTATTTGTGTTCGACCAATTTTGATGTATTCGTGAGGCCGAGCATACGTTACTCCTTTATAATTGTGATTTTTGGCCTATAAACATTTGGATTTCTGACAATTATGATTTGCTTGTATGATTCGTATGTTCATTATATCCTTGCTTTCTCATTTTTTTTCCTTTTTTTGGGTTTTTACTTACTACGTAAATTCTATGTGCCTTAGAAAAGTTTGAACTGATAATCGCTGCCTACCATCATCGAGCTTTTTTGTTTACCATTGGGTGAGTCCTGATGTGATAGACGGCGGAGAACTAATCTGGCAATTTTCATGTCTTGATTGTCGATAAATCGGGTTCTTTACGACCTCAACCAAGCTCTTAAAGTTGTCGATAATAGAAAACTTTCAGGTAGGACTACCTTGGTTCACTGTAACTGATGAGAAATTGTGTGTTGATCGTCAATGATGGACACTCAATGATAACTCTGGCCTATCACTGCCAATAAGGAGTTTAGGCCAATCGTCATTGGTGGACAATCGATAAAGGGATCACTCTAGTTCACCACTGCCGGCAAGGAGTTTGGACCAGTCATCGGTGATGGATACCCGATTAAGGGATCACACTGGTCCATCACTACCGACAAGGAGTTTTGACTGATCATCAATGATGGACACCCAATTAAGGGATCACTCTAGTCCATCACTACCGAGAAGGAATTTGAGACAATCGTAAGTGATGGACACCCAATTAAGGGATCACTCTGGTCCATCACTATTGACAAGGAATTTGGGATAATCGTCAGTGATGGACACCCGATTAAGCGATCACTGCAGTCCATCACTGCTGATAAGGAGTTTAGATCAATCGTTAGTGATGGGCACTCGATTAAGGGATCATTTTGGTCCATGACTATTGACAAGGAGTATGGGTCGATCATTAATGATGAACGCCCGATTAAAGGATCATTTGAGTCCATCACTACCGGCAAGAAGCGTAGACCAATCATTAATGATGGGCACCCGATTAAGGGATTACTTTGGTCCATCACTTTCAGCAAGGAGCAATCCTTTACCCTTGAGTAAAGAAGTTGGCTCTCCGGGCTTAGGCGATGTTTCCTCCTAGCGTCAATGTTAGTCCAACATGTTCAAATGATAATGCAAAATTATGTTTACTAACCATTACCTGTCTTGATTTGATTTTAAGGAAATCACACTTTATTAGAATCCATTTTATAATTGTTTCAATTATAAAATTACAAGATAATTAGCGAAATAGTAGAAATTAAGTAAAATAATAGCAGAGATGGTGTGCATTCCATGCTCTTCTTAATATAGCTCCATTGCCCAAGTCCTTGTGGATACGCATGGTCCTTTCCAGGTTGGGTCGAGTGCCCTTGGTTTGGAGAATATCTATTTCAGCACTAGGTGCCCTTCCTTAAGCGGACGATGTTTGACTTTAGAGTTATATTGTGCAGCTACACTTTGCTTGAGTGCTTCAGCCTTCAAGGTGACTTCCTCGTGCCTCTTATCAAGTGACATGTTCGACAACTCTTTATTCTCACTCAATTCATGGTAAATCCTTCTGTGCGATGGTACTGCTCTCTCTATTGGCAACATTTCCCCCGACCCATAAGCCAATGAGAAAGGAGTATGTCCTGTTGCTGTCTTGAAGGAAATGTGATTGGCCTATAATGCCAGAGGAAGTTTGTATGCCCATGCTCCTTTCGCTTTTAAATTTGCTTCTTTAATAGTGTTTTTAGAACTTTATTGACTGCTTTACCTATCAGTTAACTTATGGATATGCCACTACGGGGAAGCCTTTCTTTATTCCATGCTGCTAGGAAAAATTAGTGAACTCCGCACTGTCAAACTGCAGTCCATTGTCCATGATAATATGAAGAGGAACTCCGTACTTTCACATCACATTCATGGCTAAATTTTTATGACCTTGGCGGTTGATACTTTAGTAAGGGGATCAGCTTCAACCCACTTAGTAAAGTAGTCAATCGCCATTATAGCATACTTAGCTCCGCCCTATACCGTTGGAAGTTCTTCGATTAAGTCTATCCCCCAAACTGCGAAAGGCCAGGGGCTAACCATATGAGTCAATTTGGTCGGAGGAAACCTAGGAATCTTCGCGAGTCGCTAGCACTTATCAAAAATACTTGCATATTCCATCGCATCATGGTTCGATGTTGGTTAGAAGTATCCATACCATAATATTTCCTTTGCTACAGTTTGCCTTACAATGTGATCTTTACCTCTCCTTTAGTGAACATTTTCTAGAATCTCCTCATCTTCCTTTCCAGCAACGCACCTCAGCAGTGGGTAAGAAAATCCTCTTCGATACAACATACCATCCTGAATGATGAAGCGTGGTGCCTTTCGTAGGACTTTCCTAGCTTCGTTCCTGTTACCTGGTAATACTACCTGGCTTAGATACCTTATCTATGGTGTTATCTAGGTTTCCCCACCATCGATAATTGTGATAGAATTCATCTTCACGAAGCTGGGACTATGCAGGGTCATAATGGGTACCGACCTCAACAAAGGCCCGACTCCTGAACTTGCTAACTTTGCCAGTTCATCTGCATCTTGGTTCTCCTCTCAAGGAATGTGCTTGATCACATAACTTTCCATTTCATTAAATAAGACCTTTACCTTCCCCAAATTGGATTTCTATCACTCTCCTTTAGCCTTGAATTCTCTAAGCACTTGGGTTCACTATCAATTATGAGTCAGTGTGCACACAAAATGACCTAATTCTCAACTCCATTGCCATATCTAACCTTGCTTTAAAGCTTTATACTCCATTTCATTATTTGTTTCCTTGAATCCAAGCTGTATTAATTAGTTTAGTTTCTTTCCTTCAGGCATTAATGATACCACTCCTACGTCAAAGTCATGATCATTCGATGCTATGTCTACCTACACTCGCCATTTAAGTGCTTCTTCTCCTTAGGCATTACTTCATCATCTCGAATGGTAAATTCAACGATAAATTCAGCCAGCGCCTGTCCTTTGATCATTGTTCTCGAGTGATAGGTATCTCGTACTGGCTCAATTCAATAATCCATGTAGTAGGTCTCCTCGAAGCATCAAGCTTGTGTAAAACTTGCCTCAAGGGCTGATCTATGAGCATTGGGATGGGGTGTGATTAGAAGTAGTGCACCAACTTCTGAGATGCGATTAGCAGGTAGTATGCCAACTTCTCCAGCTTCGGATATCTTGACTCTGGCCTAATGAAACGCTTACCCATGTAGTACAATTGGACGTTGCACCCGATCTTTTCTCACCATAGTCGCGTTCAGGGTGTGGAGTGAAACCACAGAGCATAGGTGAAGGTCTTATCCATCGACCAGTGTAGAAAAAACTAACGACTTCTGCATATGTTCCTACAAGTTTAAGAAAGCATCTAAGCACTTTTCCATTCATGTGAAACTTCCTATTTCCTTCTTAAGTGCTTCAAAGAAAGGACCATATATATTCATCGCCCTGGATATGAACTTGCATAATGCTGCTACTTTCCCATTTAGACTCTGCATCTCCTTTCGAGTTTTAGGAATTTTAGTATCCTTCAAAGCCTGGACCTACTCCAGGTTAGCTTTATCCCTTACCATGTTGGATAAATCCTAATAATTTTCCAGATGACACCCAAAGGAACATTTTAACGGATTCAACTTCATCCCAAACTCCCATAGAATTATAAACATTTCTCTAGTTCCTCGGGCCTTTTTGACTTAACAAGCATGTTGTCGACGTATACATCCATAGTCTTCCCAATCTGACCGACAAACTTTTTATTAACCAAGTGCTAATAGATCACTCTTGCATTTTAAAGCCCAAACGGCATGACCTTGTAGCAGTAAAGCCCAAAGTCAGAAACAAATCTAGCGTGTTCCTAATTGGGGACATGCATTGCGATTTGGTTGTATTTGGAGTATGCATCCATAAAAGATAGGAGCTCGTGCCCCGTAGTCCCATCCACTAGCTAGTCAATCCTCGAGAGTGGAAAGCAATCCTTGTGATAAGCATCATTCAAGTTGAAGAAGTCAATGCATGTTTGCCACTTTACATTCAACTTCCTGACCAAAACTGGGGTTTGTAATCCATTCTAGGTATAGACTCTTTGATGAAGTCATTTGCTAATAAGGTTTTTACTTCCTCATTTTAGTGTAGCTGACCGCTCTGAACCTGTACTCCCCTTCTTCTGCTTCACTAAGGATTTTCGGGGGTCAACATTTAAAGCATGGCATGTAATTATGGGGGAGGTTCCTCATATATCTACATAAGACCAAGCAAACACGTCTTGGTTTTCCCGTAAGAATCCTATTAGTTGTATCTTAAGATTTAGCTCCAATCTGGATTCCATTTTCAAGAGTCTCATTAAATCATTGCTGCCTACCTTAACGAATTCCAGCGCCTCCAGGCATAGTTATGGCCCCCTTTCCTCCATATCTTGGGTCAGTTCATTATAAGGATTACTAATGAACTAGAATGGGGGGCTTTCTTTAATTGTTATATGATAGAATTCTTAGTGTATAATGCGACTTCATCACCTTTCCTTTTCTCACGTTATTTGTTCACCCTGAGTTCTGCTACATAGCACTTCATAGCGGCATCCTAATTTCCTTCTACCACTCCTACCCCATTCATTATATGGAACTTCATGGTTAAGCACCACATTCCTACCACTGCACGAAAGTCAGATAGAGATGGACGCCCCAAGAAGGCATTGTAAGCTAAGAATCCATCCACCAAGACGAAAGTTTGCTTATGTATGCTGATCGGGGATGGGCTCCTATCTCAACAAACAAATCCAACCTTCATAAGGGCATGGTGCCTCCTCTCATGAAACCACGTGACTGCTGGTTACAGGGTGTGATATCTACCATGGACAACACTATAACAACTCGCCTTATGTAATACCCTAAAGCTATGTAGTTAATATTAGATAATATCACTGATATATCACTGATATATCACTGATATATATCATATCGCTCATAAGCTAATATTTTTTCAAAATATCACTTAAAATATCATTATTGATATATTGCTCGATATTTGTTGATATATCGCTCTGATATTTAGTGTAAAATACCTGATATTTTTTAAGAATATCATTCATTATTGTATGTATTGGAGAAAATATCTTTAGAAAAAATATCTTCACATTCTCAATAATTTTTATATATGGTGAGTGACGATTTCTGGGCCATATTAGAAATCATTATGCACCAATTTTTTTGGTTAACCATACAGTTATAAGCTTCTTCTAACCATACAGTTTTAGCCTTCTTCGTTACTCCTTCGATAAAGAAAACTAAAGACAAGATCATGAAAGAGCTACTTCTTTTTTTAGTTATTTTTTATTCACCATTTCTAATTGTAAATAAGCTTATAAAATTCATTTTGTTAATTATTGTCAAGCATCCAGAACTAAAAATTGAAGAGAGGTAAAGTTGTATATTCGATATATCGATAAGGAATAAGCTAAAATTGTAATTAGTATCAAATCAACGTTATTCGATAAATTAAGTGAAACTGAAAGCAATAAAACTATAAATATAGAAAATTTGGAAAGTAATGTAGATGGTTAGATGACAGAAGTAATAATGAATATAGGAAAGAAATGAAGAAAATAATAAAGATGTATATTATACAAATTTCTTGGCTTTTATAAGCATTGTTGGCGTCAAAATTGACCACCAACACCCAATTGCAATTGAAAGCATCAATATCTAGTTACAAATCATAGATAGAGTATAGTAGAGGATATAGTATGAAGAATAATAAAAATTAAAATTAAAGCAGTAAAAGAAAGATTTATGGTGGTTTGGCTAACTCCGACCTACGTCCACTCTATAAAAATCCTTTTATTTACACTGAAATTTGATTACAGTTACAATCCAGAATATCTGAAACAAAAATGGCAGAGTAGCTTTTTAGTAGAAGATAAAGAAAAGCAAAATGAGAGTTCCTTTTTCTGAAGCCATGTCTGTCGTATTTATAGACGAATCCCCGGCTACAAGGCCTCCTCACCTACATAGGACCACCATGATGTTCGCCGAGCCCAACTTGTCCATCCTATGCTAACTCAAAGTAATTCGTGTACTGACCCGAGTGCTGACCTAATGTAATCTTGGTTCTGACCCAAAGTAAAATGAATGCCGACCCCAAGGAACATGTTCTTTAGCCTAGGCCTACCCCATCCAATCTCCTTTAAATGCCGACTGAAAGCTGGAGTGATGACGACCCGAAGACCACCTCATAGTCGACTCGGAGCAAATACAAATGTCGATCCTCAAAGCACGCCGACCCCTCGAAGTATGCCGACCCGAAGCGCCTAGTATGCCGACCTGAAGACCACCTCATAGCCAACCCGTAGCAGGTACGAATGTTGATCCCTTGAAGCATGTCCACCACCCGAAGCACCTAGTATGTTGACCCGAAAAGCACCTCGTAGCCGACTCGGAGTAGGCACAAATGCTGATCCCTTGAAGCACCGACCCCTCGAAGTATGCCGACCCGAAAACCACCTTATAGCCGACTCGGAGCAGGTACAAATGCCGGTCCATTGAAGCACATCAAGCCATTGAAGTATGCTGACACATAGCGCCTAGTATGCCGACTCGAAAACCACCTCGTAGCCAATGTAGTGCAGGTACAAATGCCGATCCCTTAAAGTGATGCAATATGTCGACCCATCACCTGATGCCGACCCGAAGCCTCATCGTTGCCAACCCAAAGTTAATGCCGACCTAAAAAAAAGCAAATCAAGAGCAATGTCGATCCCTCAAAGTAATACCACCTTCAATCAAGTGCATGCCGACCCTAAAGTAATCACTATAGCCGACCCAAAGCCAGACCATTGTCGACCTGAAGCAAACGTTGACCCCAAGCAAACAGGCTGACCCCAAGTGGGCCAACTACCGACCTGAAGTAACCCCTTCAACGACTCAAAGTAGACGCTAAGCAACCTATCTCTTGCCAAAATCCATATTCCGTGTACCCTGCATTGTTTGACCATCAACCTTACTTAATCCCTACTTCATATTCATAGTTATTATCCATAATCGATTGCATCCATTCATCTTAACCAAGTCCATGACATTTCAGCCTCGACAATCGTGAAGTCTATTAGGGTTAAATCTGCACGTATGCTGCCTTGCCAAAAGGTGGGTTAACAAGCATATATTATGATTTGTATTAAATAAAATATCTTAATAAATGGATTATAATCTATAAACTATATGAGTCGATCTTTGATAGTAATTTGGAATTATTATCCAAATATTTGAATAATCAAATTAATATAATAGTATAACATAGTACAATATCATTTATTATCTAATATTATCACAATATTTTAAAATATCTCATATTGGTACTTGACCGATACATTCCCGATACCAACAATAACTATTGAGCCCTGAAATCAGCATCGAATGACAACGTCTAACTTCAGAAAACCACAAAAGATAGATTGGCAGGAAAGAAAATTAACAGAAACTTTATACTAAGGCATATCGGCAAACTATCATAGCAGAATAATAACATATAATATACTTCGTATACATAATTAATATTGTAGTAGTATATGATAGATATGTATTTATATACGAGATTTAATGTATTTTGACTTTCTATATTGGTACTCACTTATCAATTATTTCCGCTAGTGTAGTCTCCCATATCTATTATTTATCCTATTATGTTCATGTATATTCAGTATATTATATGTTATCATTTTGCGTGAGATTTTGTTCGATATGGCTTAATATAATGTTTGTTTTAATTCTTTCCCGATAATCTATCTTTTATGGTATTCTAAAGTTAGAGGTTGCCATTCGATACTGACTTCAAGGTATTATGAAGCAGGTTGTTACAAACCTCATCTTGTAAAACGCATCCTTGAGCAGAATATTCAATGAACTTCCATTATCTACCAGAATCCGATGCACCTCTGCTGGGTAAACATAGCTGGAATTACCATAGGATCGGTGATCTGGTATTATTTACAATAGCGTCGTTGAAGGTAAACTCATAATGTTCTCGATGATTTGTACCTTAGTCTTCTATTCCTTGCTTACGTCGTATATGTATGTATCTCCATTCTTCAACGACTTTGCATATCTCTCTATTTCTGTCCAACTTTTGTCAGCTACATGCGATCATCCTAGTATGGTATTAATCACCAACCTCTTATCTTTTCCATGGTTGGAACTGGATCCTTTGCCTCCATTTCCCGGCGTAAGCTGCCTCGGTTGCTGCTTCTAGAGTGCAATGGGAGCATTTAGGCTTCTAACATACCACTCTAGCTTCTTTCTCTTGATGTGTTTTAAATAATGTCTTCTAAATGATGATATTCATTGTGCTTATGGGATTTGTGGAACCAACAAAATTTTCGTGCATTTATTTCTTCTTCGGTGCAGGCCAGCTATATTTGAGTTCTGCTTGCATGGTGAGATAGATGTTTCAATTGTATCATTCAAGTCTGTTTAAGTCTCAAACTTCATGCCAAGCTTGAATCTCCTTCGTTCTGCTTTCCTCTTGCTAGAGTTGCTAGGGTTATTGTTCTTCATCTTCATACCACCTCCTTTATGCGTTCACACTATTCGAGACTTTCAATGGTTTGACAGTGGTCCCAGTTTGTCGTCCCATTGCAGCTTCCTCCAATCACATGTACTTTGGTGCTTCATTGAAGAAATCATGAAGAATAGTCGGTTCTCCTTAGTTTTAGGGTGTAAATCGGTTGTAATAGCTCGCTTTTACGTACCCTTTGAATCAACAATAAACCACACATGTCCAATTCAAATTGCACGAATAAGCGGATCATTAAGGGCATAAAGAAAATAAAGACAGAACAGAATCTCACATGAATGGAATAACATATATTATTTCAATAATAATCTTTATGGCCGAAAATTTTAAATAGAATATCAGAATCTAACCTAGATTCAGCTTGGACAGTTATAACACCTACCCTTACAAATGCTGACAAACAACAAAACAAATACAATAGATGCGGCGGATAATAGAATACGTACATACAATGATGAAGATCTCCAGCTCTCCTATGGAAACTCCAACAGTCTTCAACTCAACATAAAACTACTCGGATCTGACCCGAGTATTTAAAATACCCAGATCAGGCTTGATAAACCAACGGGAGATACTCCAAATTTAAAATGTATAGATTATGACGATGTTATCAAAACCTTTGAAAAGAAGGGTATCTCATAAGACCATGTCATACATAAACACGGATGGGTTTTTACCTTATGATAACCAAAACACTTCATACCAAATACACTTAATATTATTTTTAATGACATTCTTTTTAAAATATTTTTCAAATAAACTTATTCAAATAAGATATCATATCTGGACTAAGTCTAAGGTAATATATCCGAAATAGATCAACGTAATATACCGAACGGAATCTATGATACCAGAAGGGGTAGTTGAAATGTTTGCAAGTCATTATAGCTACTTTGAGAATATAACCAAAACCATAAATCTCGTATTAGGATTGGATTTCCAACATGATAGGGAACTTGTGACCTTTTCTACGATCCACGAATAACAAACATAGTTTCCACTGTGTCTTGATCGCTTTTCTCAAACTAATCACTTGGAACTATGCTTGCTGCAGTACTATTGATAATTGGCAGTTCCCTGCTTTTCTCAAGCTAACCACTTTATCCAAATGGGGCAATAAATGCCTTGAGGGACGTATCCCCCAAAGGGCCCAACGTATTGGACACCACCATACACGCTCACTTATTTCGAATTTGCTTCTGCCAGACCACATAGTATCCCATAATAACCGGGGTGTGAGGCTCGTGAGGCTATACTCAATTTTGTCAAAGCCATGCTTTTCATACAAAATCACGCTTTGATCATAACAGGTTCCACTTTGAATGCCACACTGTCATTCCTTTGATCACTATTTGACTCCCACAAGCATACAACCTCTAAGCTCGTATGTCTCAGAGAAGTGTGTTAAGCTAAGAGAAGTTTCCTTCTCCACCACCAAGCAGATGTACATTTGTAAAAGTCAAACGTTGTGTCTTAGAAATGCAATGTCAGACATTCGTCCATACAAGTTCATTCTGGGATTGAACGAAACCGTCGGCACTCTCCTACTGCCACTAGTAGCGAGTAGTCCTTGCAATCCGAAGAATCTCCACAACGAGGAGACCGCTGCTATAAATAAATCTATAGTGGTAGCGACACAGAGCATGTTCAAAAAGCGGTCCTCACGCTATGAAGATCCCGCGGTCTTCAATAATCATCATCTTCAACATGTCTTCACTTTCGAACGTATACATTAGTTCGAAGTGATTTTCGGATAGGAATCACCCAAATCCGACTCTGGTCCCTTCGAAACCAATTATCGATAAAAAATGTTAAGTCCATACGTGGATATCAATCATCAATCAATTACTTCATCTTTTATTTAAATCAAATATCTTTCTTAGATGTACTCTTTTCAATTCATTCCATTTTTATCAAGAGTATATGGAATCATTAAGCCTCATTTATCAAATTATTTGGTTTATTTAAACTTTTCTTAAATCCTGAAATAATTTCAAATCATTTTCTCTTTTACTTATGAAAACCTTTCCAAATCATTCTTTTACTCTTAATCAATAATTTCTTATATTCAAATTATAACTTTTAACTTAGAGAAAATATTCCTAAATCATTCATTAAGTCTTATTCAAAGGTTCCTTATATTCAATTTATACTTTTGAGTTAGGGAAATATTCCCAAATCAATCATTAAATTTTTATCAAAGATTTCTTTCTTAACTTCAAATCTTATTCTTTCAAATCGAAGATGTTCATAACAGATCACTACTGCCACTTTAAATATGGTAAATTTCACCTCGATGGACTAATGGCAAGTAATCCTACATCATGAAGATCTTTGTCTTCAATATGTTTCATTTCGAAAATTAGTTTAAAGGGGTTTTCGGATAGGAATCACCCAGATTCGATCCCAGTTTTTCAGATAGGAATCATCCAAATCCGATCCTAGTTCCTTCATTCTAATCATCGATAAAAAGATGTTAATTTCATATGGGGTTTCAAAAATTAGTTTGAAGTGATTTTAGGATAGGAATCACTCAAATCTGATCCCGATTCTTCGGATAGGAATAACCTAAATCTGGTCTCGGTTCCTTCGTACCAATCATAGAATAAAAGATGTTAAGTGGTTAATTAACATTCAAAAAATTTGTTTCTTTTCTTTTATCTTGGAAAAAACTTAAATATGATCTTTTAGAGCATTCGGGAT
Source organism: Allium cepa (assembly GCA_030765085.1). NCBI lineage: Eukaryota > Viridiplantae > Streptophyta > Magnoliopsida > Asparagales > Amaryllidaceae > Allium > Allium cepa. The sequence continues at coordinate 507,369,214 of CM060932.1, read as the reverse complement.
TTTCTTTCGATCTGTTCCACCCCTCGCCTAAAAAGAGAAAACATAGGCCAGGTAAGTTCAAGGCACTAATTGCTCCATCCCTAACCTTAGTTAAACACTTGGTTTTATCTTTTCAGATCTCACAGGCGGGACAAATGTATAGTCATTTTCGCATAATCAGTTTTTGTTATTACATTCAATATTCTTCACTTTTTGTTTAAGTGGTATAAGCAATTCATCTTAACCATTTATTCAAACTCTTACTAAAACTTCCAAAGCATCTTTAATTACTTAATTATTCCTTTAAAAACATTTATAAATGATTCTAGAAAGAATCGTTAAGCTTAAAACTCATATTCAAAAGGTTATTGAATTCGCAGCATAAAAGTGCTATGGAAAGTGTTATATAAGCTTATTTAATTTAAACAACTTTTTAATATTTGAAAATTCATATTTTTCATTCGAAATATATTTTAAAACATTTTAATAGACTTATAAAATTTATTTCATATTTTTAGTCATTTAAAAATATCATTTATAAAGAAATCTTATTTTTGGATTCTGAACTGCAAAATCGCGATATTTTTAGAAAATTGTTTTGGACATATTTCAAAATCTACTTAATGAATTCTTGATTTTCTTCTTCATTGGAAAACTATTAACATTGTGGACCATAAATTTTTATTTTGCAGAAATTCGACTTGTAAATCATTCTCTACGTTAATTTGAAGTTACGGGTCGAAATTTATGAACTATCGCCACCAATTTTGTGAATTGCTTCGGAACTTGTCCAAAACACTTCAAATTTGTTTTAAACCGTATTTAAACTATTTTAACTTACTAAAAACAATATTTTCATCATTTCAAACTCATTTTTCATTTTCATATTATAATATTATATTACTATAATATCACTTTCAATTTTTTTAGATATTTTGAAGTCATTAGGAGGCTAAATAATTTCCATACACACATTTGTATGGGTTTAATTTCCATTGAATTAACTATGGATAATTTCTAATCGTTTCTCTTATCATTTATCAAACAAGTTATCAACTACATAAACAATCATATAATAAACTAATTTTGCAACCAGCTATCAAACATTTAATCATTCAACATACTTAAAATTTTCAAATCATTATACTTGAAATAATTTATTGATTGATTAGTAAATATGAATACTCATCTTTAACCAAATTGTTTAATTTCCTACCAACATTCATATGTAACAATTCACTACATCTTCTTAACTACACCAAATCTTTTCTTGTAGACTTTCCTTTTGATTCCGACGGCATTTCCTTTCCTTTTTCTCGCTTAGGAGCTTCACGAACTTGCTCCTCCCTCTTGATAGGCTCGACCACACCTTGATCCTTCCCTTCCTCCATCATTTCTTCAATTCTTAGATGCTAAACCATGTTTTAATGGTATTTTAAGGTGTTTAGCAAAGTTTGGTGGTGTTTTGACTTTGTTTGATATGGTTTTGAAAAAGTTAGTAAGTAAAAGAAAAAAGAAGAAGCCATTAAAGAGAGCTTCAAGGAGGAAGAAGAAGAAGGTAGATGTAGTGTGAAAAAAAGTGATAAAGTGGTTGGTATTTATAGAAAAAATAACGTGGTAAGTTACTAAAATATCTCTTTACCAAATTACCAAAATAACATTACTTACCTCTTAAGTAACCTTATTTTTTTCAATACTTAACGTCACATTTCAAATCATTACTTTATGTCATTTTCATTAGATATTAAGTAAAGAAAGTAATAGTTATGTTTCTTTGATCTAATGTTTTATTTTTTGACTTTCGTACTTTTTCTGTCTTTTTATGCTTACTTATTGTTAATTATATTCTAGAATTTTCTAATTATGTTTAGTAAAAGTAAACTTGATTAATGAATTAATTAATACTTGTACTATTTGAATATATGTTTCTATTTAAGAAAATAAAGGTGCGACGACGTTGTGACAAATTTTAATCAACAAAATGTTGATTTTCGATAAAATGTTTTACGGTCACATTATGACATTTTAGTTGAACTATTTATTTATGTAAACCAAATTTAAAAATGAATATACATTAAAACATGTCTCTTTATATTTTAAAATCATATTAAATAATATCAAAATCTCCAATTTTGGACTGTATCTAAAAGTGACAAAATGCGACAAAACTTGGTTATTTTTGTAAAATGATTATTGACATACTTTTAAATATTTTAATATACTTTTATTATAATTATTAAATTTTTTCAATAAGATTTATCTTTTTAAATAAATATTTAAACCTATCTATTCAAGCATTTATTTATTTTTAACGAAACTTAACTTTTGCTGATTTGTTCTAAAATCCAAATTTATACTTTTTAAATTATTAACTATAAGAACAAATAATTTCTCTATTATTATCTATTATATATAACTTGTTTATTTAAGTTTTAAACCTTTTTAAATTTAAAACAAACGAAATCGCTCATTTTCGAAGTAGCGAAATTACGGGTCGTTACATCGGTCAGACCGGACCAGATGGAGGTGTGTTCAGTTTCTGTCCAAAATAAAATCGGACCGGACATGGACCACATGAGATTTATATTCATACAAATTTCGTTATCCTAGATCATGTCCTAAATGAAATTGGATGGACATATACATATGTTGTTCGGACACGGACACAGATGAACATTGCTATTTACATCAAATTTATGCAGTTTAATAGAATTTTCGGCTATATTATTTTTATCAATGTGTATTGAAGTATAAGCATTTTATGAATCATTACTCAATTAGCCAACCAAATAGTTGTCATATATGTTTTGAGAAACATAGATGGCATACTGAATTATAAGAAATTCGGGCGAATTCGAACGAACACGGACCGGACAAGATTTTTGCTCGTAAAATTTTTGTTGTCCTAGTTCGTGTCCTAATTGAAAATCAAACGAACTCGGATAGACATTGTAAAAATTACGATTTTCGACTCACGAAACTCGACATTAATATGTCCACTTTATCAACTACTGAGCAATCGAATGCCGAAAAACCGAACCCTTAGGTTTTAAGAAGAAGAAAAGGATAGAAGAAGAAAGAGAGAAAGAAAAGCAACGGAACAATATCAGAATCTCACAATCGCAGCGGAGCAACATATAATAGATAAATGAATAATCTTTGAACAGAATCACTATATCAGTTATTACATTACATCACATTTCATTACATTATCAGAGTGTACAACAACAAACAGCGCAAAAGAAATACTATATATTAGTGATACGCTTTGGAATCCAGCTTGCTCCTGAACTCCCCAGCATCTCTTGAATTCAAAAATGACCTGATAACCTGACTCTAGACTGCCCGTGTAGAAATTGGTGGGCACCCAAAGTTTAGGAAGGAAATAATAAACTCCAGGTCAGTCATGAGACTGGTGTGAGAACTTAAAACAGTTTATCTTTAAAACCAAACAAAGAAATATTTTAAAAATAGATCCGCAATGCTTTTAGAAAATGTAACTACCATAAGGCCTCCCGCCACACACACAACGCAAATGCAGAACTGGAGGAGATTTCTCCTTATGATAGTCAAACATTCTTGATACGCAAATTTCTTTGATATTATTACTATAAGTGCAAAATGTAGGAAAACATTTCGAAAGTATAATATAAATCTTAGCCACTATAGGTACCATTATATTATGCAAGCTACAGCTACCTCATGAGAAGGCAGGTTATACAATTTGAAATCGTAAAGGGTTCGTATTGTTGCTTTGGATTTCCAATAAATGGTCAGGCCAAGGAACTTCCATTTGCCACATGGGTATGCCTCTGGAAAGACGCCCTGATAACCCAACCGGATTTCTGCCAACACAAGGCCGGGTTACCACTAGCCGGGTAACAACTGACACGAGTATGCCATCCCCCGGTCGTAACCGACCTAAATCCCGGGATTCACCAACAACCACAAAATAATAAGTTTGCAGCAACAACATAGGTTAAGTATCTGGGCTCCATACCATGATACCACCACTATCTAGAAGGAATGGCATACACTAAGGGGGCGTTATCCCCTAATAACCGTGCTGCATCTTTTCCGTTTTGACCATTTTCGAGGTGTGAGGTCCGACGAAGTCTCGTCCACAAAGATACGCTTTTCACAAAAGCCATGCTTTGATCAATAAATGATCAGCAGCACTTCGTATGCCACGTTACCAAATTGGGAATATATCACTAGTAACCATCAACTACATAACCTCTGAGCTCGTACGTCTCAGAGAAGGGTGTTAAGCTAAAATAATAAATTCTCCGCCACCAACAGAAATGTATTTGATAGGAACCAGCTTTACACCTCAAACTGTAACGTCAGACACACATCCATACAAGCCCGTTTCAGGATCGAACGGAACCGACGGCACTTCCAAAGAAGCCCTTGCAAATTCGGATATTCACTAATCACGTCCGGAATTCCCATCACAAAGGGTGATAAAACCTCTATATCTGAGATCGGCCGATGCAGAGTCATTCGACGGTAATCCTTCCGTTTTTGAAAATATTCGGTCTTCAACACCGGTCTTCAAATGCTATCCATTACGACATATCGCTATTTAGAATGGGATTTATGACCCAAAGGTCCTCTCCCGGCTAAACCGAATAACAAGCGCTTATTTTAAAAAAAGTGTAGCATTCAAATTCAAGCAAATCACAACAAATACCCATTAAAAGGTAAATATTGATAGTCGGTTATTTAACTATCAAATAAATATGCACAACATTACCAGATTCAAAATAATTTCACGAATTATTTATTTTCCAAAAATATATTTACAAGATAAATTTTTCCACACTTCAACCATTTGAAAACAATTTCAAATCATTTTTCACCTTTACAACTTAAGAAAACAAATTTTCAAATCATTAGCCTTACGCGGAAGCACTTCCAAATATTTATTCATTTTCAATTTATCTTTAAAAGATATAATCTCAAAACATTTTACTTCATATTGGAAAACATTTCCATACTTATTTAATAATAAGTAATTCATAAATCTATTTATTTTCAATAGTTGGAAAATATTCAATATACTTAAATTACAATTAAGTATATATTTCATTCTTTAAGGAAAACATACTCTTAAACACATTTATTTGAGTCAAAATGAATGTTGCGTAAAATATCGTTACGACAACCCAAAATCACTAGTATAGGGATTCGAAATTAAGATAGATATATAAATCCCAATACTATATAAAACATTTCCTTTCGAAAATCATTTACTATAACAACAGTGTTATAGTCCACCATTTCCTTATTTCTCGAAAACGTCTATTTCAACAATGAATGTTGAAATCTATGGTTTCAATAGTTAATGCATTTTAAAACACCTTTAAATTGTTTTAATTCTATTTAAAATATCACTTTCCCAAAACATTTCTTTAATATATTATTCACTATCCAAAATCGTGAATATACTTCGTTAACCAAATTCAACCTATTTACACATTTTATTTAAAGGATTATCCACTGTCCAAAATCGTGGATATATCTCCTTTAATAAGCTATAATAATTAACTTATCAAAATAAGTCGTTTTTGGATTTATAAAACAATGTTTATAAATTCCATTGATATTTTATAACAACTTCAACTTATAAAATCACTTTATTAACAAATCCTATCCATATCTCATTTACACGCCAAAATCCAAATTATAAGAAAATTACTTATAATTCTTTATTTACAAATTCATTCATTTTATAACTTCACAAATCGTAGATTCTATTCTTTTGTAAAATCCATCTATAACATTATTTTAAAACATTTTCAAAACTCCTTTACAATTTCATCACTTGATTTATAAAAATAAATCCAATTTTATAAATTATATACATATATATAAAGCTTTTATAATAAATTCAAAAATCTCTATTTAAACTATTTTATAAAATCATTAACTCCATATTTCAAAAATCAATTTTTAACTATATTTCTCAAAAATCAAAATTTTTATAACATTAAAATTATAACGTTTATTTATTTAAAATGAATCAATTCCAAAATTTAATAAAACGTATACTTTCAAAAATCACTTGAAAAATCCTTTTAAATTCAAAATCGTTATTTTAACATTTTTAAAACTCCAAAAATAGGCCCAATGCTGCAAAAGCACCAATAAATCAACCATGGCATCCAAACATCATGCATCAATACGATAACAGAATATGTCGCAAATATCTGTAAATAAATCAATGTTGTTGAGGAATCCAGTTGGATCCCTCCAACCTGTTTCCCCTGCATCCACAGATGTTAGCACAATACCAATCCCGTTTCAAGACGGAATATCACGGTACGTGGGTTTATATAAAATATTATCCGCCATTATGCGGCGCAATAGGGTCTCATCCGCTATATAATGCGGGAAAATCAACTCCAAGTACATATATAATACCAATTCCACTTTAGTGAAATGTCGCGGTATATGTGTTTAATAAATAACATCCGCTTAATATACAGCCTATAGGGTCTATTTTCAAAACAATAGATAATAATTTATCATCCAAACATACAATCAACACAATCAGCAATTTTAAATCTAACTATTTCAAATTTAAATCGAAACAATTTCGATTGAGTGAGAAGTTCTCACATTATTTCCAATAATAGTTTCAGCGTTTTATTTCGAATAAAATTTAACGCGCGTTTAATTTTACCCAAAAATTTCACTAGCTCTAATCAACTCCAACCCAGCTCCATCGCGTAGTGTTTGTCCATACAAACCAAAGCAATTCGTTTCGTCAGCTTTCGACCTCGTATGAACAAGTTATGGCTTTTTAAAGTTTGAACGATTAAATATAAATCAATTTACAATTTAATTAATTATTTTAACCTAGAATCAATCCATTCCGTTTGTTTCAACATGCAGATCTCAGCCATGCCTTTTACCTTCTTCCCCATCGCGTTAATACGCGTTCAACAAACCCATCTCGGCCGCCCTCATCTCGCAATTATCGAGCCCACTCCGTTCATCTACGCGATCATCAACGACATCCACTACGTGCGCCAACCCTAGCTCTACCATCCGCTGAAACAGCTTGAAGCTCAGCTATAATTTAGCCTCGAAAAACGTGAATGAAGGCCGTCCAAATGCGAGCAATTTTCTCCTTCATCGTTGCGTCGTTTTAGATCGTAGCCGTATGGATTCGAAGCTCTCATGAAGCTCTACGTTTTTGTAGTTGATAACTTTCTCTAATTGTTGATGGATTTGAAGATATTAGAGGAAGAAGACGGAGAATTGTTGGCCATTAATCATAAACGGTGGCTAGGGTTTTTGCCATCAGGGTTTTGTTGCAAAATGAAGATAATGGGTCCTTTTATAGAAAATTTTCCAAACACTATTCATCCAGAAATTTTCCGAACTCGAAACGAAGCATGCCGCCTAGCGTTTATAATGTTTTACCCCTATTCCGAACGCAATGGAATATGTATCGGAGGCCAATTCGAAAGTATTTGAAAGATACGATTTCAAATCGATTAATTTAAATTTAAAATTCACTTAAACCGATTTCAGTGCGTTTTAGCTTGCCCCGGACAAACCATAAATCCGATTGATACGAAATTTGAAATCTTACAATAATATAACATTACGGATCTGATGAAACTAGTTTCGTTGAAATCCAAGACTGTTTGAAAAATGGCTATTTTAACTCGTCAATTAAATATTAAAATATTCAATTTTCACAAATTAAACTTTTAATTCAATTTTATAAGTTCTATAACATCATTCGAACTCCAATATGATTTAATACATCTTTACAAATCAATTTTAATCACATTAAACTCAATTTTAAATTATTTCTGTATTTTCAAATATTAAATTATCGATTTAATTATTCAAGAATTATTAAAGGAGATATTCGAAATAAAATTTATTCAACTTACAAATTTTACTTGTTAGTATTTGAAATCAACTAAATATACGAATTTCAAATGACAGAAATTATGGGTCGTTACAAACTTTCTCCCTTAAAAGAATTTCTTCCTCGAAATTACCAAGTAAGAAAAAGTTTTGAAATCCATTAACCTTTCAAACATCCATTCAAATTAGATTTCAAATTCACTAAAGTGTAACTTTTCCAGAATTCATAGTTAAACTTCTTACAATAACTTTACTAAGTTTTCAAATCATACTTAGTTGTCTTCACAAAATTTTTCAATTTTCTCAAAAATATTCTAAATCCTTAAATTTTCAGAAAATTTCGCCATGGTCTCCTTTGCGCGGTTCGATCCGAAGAAAAAAAAATGGCAATATATATCACAAATATACATCTCATCAAAGTAATGTGGCATCCCGCAGGAAAAAAAGTGTAAAAGTACGATATGTAATCCGAGATATGTGCCTTATATATTTTTAGCGAGCATATACGGCTAATATAGCGTGAAAACGAGCTCCAAATGCGAAGCAAGCGCAATCCACACCTACTAAACACTCAACAACAATAAAACATGGATATAGAAAACAATATCAATATACAACATATACCACTACAACAACTACATATGCCAATATAGCAAATGCAACAGAAGGCAACAAATCCAACCATTAAATCAATATACATTCACTTCTCATTAATATTCAATGAATTGGTTTTTCATTTAATCACATTTGATTCATTAATATTGGACTTTACTAACATTCATTTATCCATTTTCAATTAGTTTATATTCACTAATTCATATTCAAGTTAGTTCACTTCCAAATCAAATTCAATTCTATTTAAGATTCACTTAACTTCTAATTTGATTTCGATTACTTTAGCTTTCAATTTCATTGACTCAATTTCATTTGGATTTCTATACAATCGACTAACCATCATCTAACAAACAATGTATATCCAACATTACCAAATTTCTTTACTTTGCTTACATTCATTAAATTTGGTTCATCACTTTTAATTAGCTTTAATGAATTAACACTTACATCCATTATTTCATATCAATTTATTTACATTCAATTGATTTACATTCAATTCATTCATTAATTCAATTGCTAATTCATTTAACCACAAAAGTTGAATTTCATTACATAACTCAAGTTCATATCTATTTAATTCACTTTATTAATTTACTTCGATACCAAAATCAACTTCATTCAACATTACTTAAGTTATATTCCATTTCAAAAATCATTTGTTTAACTTAACTTAAATTTTCCCCTTATAAATCCAATTTAGATTCCAATTCTAATTAACTTTACCAAAGCTAAAATCTATTATCTCATATTATAAGTTCAAAACTCGTTTCACTTATATTCAACAATTACAACTTGGATTTTAATTTCAAATTTGTTTATCACAACAAAACTTCAATTTTTCAATTTACTATGGTAGCAAATCCATCACACAGAAACTCGAAAATGATACTGATGATGCTGCAGTCATCACCCTTATTATTTTCAGTAACAGTAATGAATTCAGTGCTTAATATTCTTTCAAAAAAATTTCTTTTACTTATAACTCACATTTATAAGTCTTTTTCTTATAGAATTTCACTATTTAACTTTTAGTTTTGGAAAATAATTTCCAAAATAAACATGATTCAACATTTTCAATTCATAGTTCAAATTCATTTTTATTTACAACTCATATTCATAAATATATTCATATAGTTTCACTTCTTATATATATGGTTATTTCACAATTGTAAATCACATTAATTATAATTCCATACCTAATAATTCATTTTCTTATACAATTATTCTTTTAATTAACTTATATATTTATTCTTACATTTTCAACAACCAAACAATCAATTTATATACTCTTTAATAATTCTGAAAAATTATTCCTTTATATGTAAAATATAATCGAGGTAAAATGATTTCATTTACCCAATTTAAAATGATACTATGTCGACTTGCCTTGTTTAAGAGTTTAGAAATCCCTATCGATAATATGGCGTCCCACATACCGACCAGAATTCACAAATAGCTCAACGGATAAGCAAACACAATATAAAACACTTTTATATTCACTAACAAATACGCGCTCATAACTATTATTACACTCCCACTCATTCTAGAGTACTACTGACTCTATCTCTAATGAGTAATTCCCAACAGAGCCAACGTTGTCACTTAACCAAATGCTTTGATACCAACTGTAAAAATTACGGAACAGCGGCGACCGGTAGGCTTTGCAACCATCCCAGACCCACCGTGGCTTACACTGGTACCCGAAACTTGCTTTTACGGCCAGCCTTTCGACTGTCACGGGTTACGCCTAACCAACCTCGTAAAGAGGACGTGTAGGGGTAAGAGTCTCCCGTTCGCCACCTAACTGCAAAGCGAGAACCCCCCATCACATTTCACTAAGACAAGCAAGTCTCGTCCACAAAGCTATACTTTTCACAAAAGCCACGCTTTGATCAACAAATGATCAGCAGCACTTCGTATGCCACGTTACCAAATTGGGAATATATCACTAGTAACCATCAACTACATAACCTCTGAGCTCGTACGTCTCAGAGAAGGGTCTTAAGCTAAAAGAATAAATTCTCCGCCACCAACAGAAATGTATTTGATAGGAACCAGCTTTACACCTCAAACTGTAACGTCAGACATACAAGTCCGTTCTGGGATCGAACGGAATCGAAGACACTTCCAAAGAAGCCCTTGCAAATCCAGATATTCACCGATCACGTCCGGAATTCCCATCACAAAGGTTGATAAAACCTCTATATCGGAGATCAGCCGATGCAGAGTCATTCGACGGTAATCCTTCCGTTTTTGAAAATATGCGGTCTTCAACACCGGTCTTCAAATGCTATCCATTACGACATATCGCTATTTGGAATGGGATTTATGACCCAAAGGTCCTCTCCCGGCTAAACTGAATAACGAGCGCTTATTTTAAAATAAGTGTAGCACTCAAATTCAAGCAGATCACAACAAATACCCATTAAAAGGTAAATATTGATAGTTGGTTATTTAACTATCAAATAAATATGCACAACATCACCAGATTCTAAATAATTTCCCAAATTATTTATTTTCCAAAAATATCTTTACAAGATAAATTTTTCCACACTTCAACCATTTGAAAACAATTTCAAATCATTTTTCACCTTTACAACTTGTGAAAACAAATTTTCAAATCATTTTTTTTACGTGGAAGCACTTCCAAATATTTATTCATTTTCAATTTATCTTAAAAAGATATAATCTCAAAACATTTCACTTCATATTGGAAAACATTTCCATACTTATTTAATAATAAGTAATTCATAAATCTATTTATTTTCAATACTTAGAAAATATTCAGTATACTTAAATCACAATTAAGTATATATTTCATTCTTTAAGGAAAACATACTCTTAAACACACTTATTTGAGTCAAAAAGAATGTTGCGTAAAACATCGTTACGACAACCCAAAATCACTAGTATAGGGATTTGAAATTAAGATAGATATATAAATTCCAATACTATATAAAACATTTCCTTTCGAAAATCATTTACTATAACAACAATGTTATAGTCCACCATTTCCTTGTTTCTTGAAAACGTCTATTTGAACAATGAATGTTGAAAACAATGGTTTCGATAGTTAATGCATTTTAAAACACCTTTAAATCGTTTTAATTCTATTTAAAATAAAACTTCCCCAAAACATTTCTTTAATATATTATTCACTATCCAAAATCGTGAATATACTTCGTTAACCAAATTCAACCTTTTTACACATTTTATTTAAAGGATTATCCACTGTCCAAAATCGTGGATATATCTCCTTTAATAAGCTATAATAATTAACTTATCAAAATAAGTCATTTTCGGATTTATAAAACAATGTTTATAAATTCTATTGATATTTTATAACAACTTCAACTTATAAAATCACTTTATTAACAAATTCTATCCATATCCCATTTACATGCCAAAATCCAAATTATAAGCATATTACTTATAATTCTTTATTTACAAATTCATTCATTTTATAACTTCACAATCGTAGATTCTATTCTTTTGTAAAATCCATCTATAACATTATTTTAAAACATTTTCAAAACTCCTTTATAATTTCATCACTTGATTTATAAAAATAAATACAATTTTACAAATTATATATATATAAAGCTTTTATAATAAATTCAAAAATCTCTATTTAAACTATTTTATAAAATCATTGACTCCATATTTCAAAAATCAATCTTCAACTATATTTCTCCAAAATCAAAATTTTTATAACATTAAAATTATAACGTTTATTTATTTAAAATGAATCAATTCCAAAATTTAATAAAACGTATACTTTCAAAAATCACTTGAAAAATCCTTTTAAATTCAAAATCGTTATTTTAACATTTTTAAAACTCCAAAAATAGGCCCAATGCTGCAAAAGCACCAATAAATCAACCATGGCATCCAAACATCATGCATCAATACGATAACAGAATATATCGCAAATATCTGTAAATAAATCAATACTGTTGAGAAATCCAGTTGGATCCCTTCAACCTGTTTCCCCTGCATCCACAGATGTTAGCACAATACCAATCCCGTTTCAAGACGGAATATCGCGGTACGTGGGTTTATATAAAATATTATCCTCTATTATGCGGCGCAATAGGGTCTCATCGGCTATATAATTCGGAAAAATCAACTCCAATTACATATATAATACTAGTTCCACTTCAAGGTGGAATATCGCGGTATATGTGTTTAATAAATAACATCCGCTTAATATACGGCATATAGGGTCTATTTTCAAAACAATAGATAATAATTTATCATCCAAACATATAATCAACACAATCAGCAATTTTAAATCTAACTATTTAAAATTTAAAACGAAATAATTTCGATTGAGTGAGAATTTCTCACTTTGTTTCCAATAATAGTTTCAGCGTTTTATTTCGAATAAAATTTAACGCGCGTTTAATTTTACTAAAAATTTCACTAGCTCCAATCAACTCCAATCTACCTCCATCGCGTAGTGTTCATCCATACGAATCCAACGCAATTCGTTTCGTCGGTTTTCGACCTCGTATGGACAAGTTATGGCTTTTTAAATTTTGAACGATTAAATATAAATCAATTTACAATTTAATTAACTATTTTTAAACCTAGAATCAATCCAGGCCGTTCATTTCAACTAGATGCAGATCTCGGTCGTGCCTTTTACCTTCTTCTCCATCGCGTTAATACGCGTTCAACAAACCCATCTCGGCCGCCCTCATCTCGCAATTATCGAGCCCACTCCGTTCATCTACGCGATCATCAACGACCTCCACTACGTGCACCAACGCTAGCTCTACCATCGGCTGAAACAGCTTGAAGCTCGGCTACAATTTAGCCTCGAAAAATGTGAACGAAGGCCGGCCAAACGCGAGCAATTTTCTCCTTCATTGTTTCGTCGTTTTAGATCGTAGCCGTATGGATTCGAAGCTCTCATGAAGCTCTACGTTTTTGTAGTTGATAACTTTCTCTAATTGTTGATAGATTTGAAGATATTAGAGGAAGAAGATGGAGAGTTGCTGGCCATTAATCATAAACGGCGGCTAGGGTTTCTGCCATTAGGGTTTTTTTGCAAAATGAAGATAATGAGTCCTTTTATAGAAAATTTTCCAAACACTATTCATCCCGAAATTTTCCGAACTCGAAATGAAGCGTGCTGCCTGGCGTTTATAATATTTTACCTCTATTCCGAACGCAATGGAATATATATCGGAGGCCAATTCGAAATTATTTGGAAGATACGATTTCAAATCGATTAAATTAAATTTAAAATTCACTTAAACCGATTTCAGTGCGTTTTAGCTTGCCCCGGACAAATCATAAATCCGATTGACACGAAATTTGAAATCTTACAATAATATAACATTACGGATCCGATGAAACTGGTTTCGTCGAAATCCGAGACTGTTTGAAAAATGGCTATTTAACTCGTCAATTAAATATTAAAATATTCAATTTTCACAAATTAAACTTTTAATTCAATTTTAAAAGTTCTATAACATCATTCTAACTCCAATATGATTTAATACATCTTTACAAATCAATTTTTATCACATTAAACCCGATTTCCAATTATTTCTGTATTTTCAAATATTAAATTATCGATTTAGTTATCCAAGAATTATTAAGGGAGATATTCGAAATAAAATTTATTCGACTTACAAATTTACTTGTTAATATTTAAAATCAATTAAATATACGAATTTCAAATGACAGAAATTCTAGGTCGTTATAGACATATTTCAACCACGGATACGAACGGACATCGGACACTCGTACAAAATTAACAGCCCTACCTTAGTCAGTTTCCAAGCCATCTTTGTGTCGAGGTGAACATCACCGCATAATGCCATAAGGTTAATCGTTCATTAGCGTTCTGATCGTGTAGAGACGAGTTACGTATTGCTGTATAGTCTAATCCTCTCGATTTTTTACATCGGAAAAAGAGTAAGGGTCCTTAGATTGCTCTATATGAACCCAAAATTGGTTGATGAATTTTTCTTCAACATTTCCCATGAGTGGATCATGCCGAAAGTAAGACAATAGAACCACATGGCCACCAAATCCGATAGGAAAAGGGGAAAGCACTTGCATAAAATTCCTCCATTGCTTCACTCATTAGCATATGTTGCGTATATCATTGTAGATGTACTATGGGATCAGTCAAGCCTTGGAAGGATCCATAATGGGCATCTAAAAACTCCTTGGGTTCTGATCAGTCTCTATCTCCATAGAAAACGGGCTGCTAACTCTTGTGTCGATTCCATACTCTACTTGCTTGGGACAAACACGTTCCCTTATAAATTATGCCATGTGGTCTCTGGCTTGAGGGATGAGCAGAGTTAGCTCGACCGCTCCTGTCGAGGCTTCTTTCTATAATGACTTGACCTATGATCTCAGCTTCGTTCCCTGCTTTAGGATCGTTCACAGTGATGAGATTTCCTTTCATCAGTTGCTACTTCTGCCAAGACTTGGGAGTGTTTCCTAGGTCAAAGAGGTTTAGCCATGTCCAGCCCTAGTTTATTACCTCCCTTATTCCATTTGTTTGACCTGTTTCCTCAATGTTTGCTCGTCCAACTCCTCAATTCTTTTGATTGTGAATACCCTAGGTATTGATTTTGATGGAAACAACCATATAAATACTGTTACTAACGTATCTGCGAGTTGAGCAATTATTTCAAATATATTATTGAGACATTTACAGAGATAAATTAGAATTTAGTGTAAGAAAATGGATTACATATAAAGGTTAATCAATGCAATGGAAGAACAAAACTTAGTGAAGAAGAATGCTGAAAGAACATATGTGTTTGGAGTGGTTAGCATTTAGTTGAGTCTTAGAATTTCTTGTTAAAGAGCCCATGGTAATTATACTTGAAGACCATCAACCACTGACCTCAACAGTGACGACCCGATATTTTCATCCATTCGCATCCAAACATGGAGGAATTAATTTCTCAAAATATCAAGTTGTGAATTTATATTTGGCAAAACCCAGCATATACAGTAAATAAGTAAATCACAGAATCACCGACATAGAGTATATACAATATGCAGCGGAAACAAAATGAATAGTAGTTCATGAAGCTACTATATATATCCGAGTTAAATAAGATACAATAGAGTTTCAAATACCATAGTCAAGTACAAGATCAAAACACATCACTGGGATCAACTGAATAACTGAAAGCTAGGTATATAGCTGGATCTCCAAGTGAAGCTCCAACTCCAAAGGTGAGTTTAAAAGCTGTATCACTCAGTCTGACCCGAGCGTAAAGCAAAACACAAAACACTTGAGTCGGGATTAACATTCTTATATCAATAAATCCAACTCAAGTGAAATAACAACTGAAATACAAGTAATTCAAAGGATGTTTAGGATGGCCATCCTCTAAGGATCCGTTAAACTATCTACTATGTAATATTATACACTATTATAATAATGTCTAAAGTAAAGTAAACTTACTGAAAAATAGCGTTAAGGCCTTTTATTTTCCACTTTAACACATATATAGTGCCAATAGTCTATACAGTACCGTAATACCTCCTGATCGGGAGGCTACTAGAGGATACTCTATAGGTACGACACAAATCAAACTCATACAAGACGCGCTGCGGTACGTGACACGGCACAACGAGGCAATGCCAGGGTAGATACACCAACTATGCATCCAGACTAGTGGTAATGCGTAGCAGCCACTACCGTCCATCTCGAGCCATACTCCCAAATCAAAGGTACACACCAATCAATCACAAATTAATAGAATGGCATACGAAGAAGTGTGTCCGATAAAAGAAGCTATCTCGTTGGCCCGGAATCGCTATTGTTTTAGCCATCTTATGCCAATTCATGGGAGTCGGGTCCACGTATATACCTCAATAGAACGTCGTCACCATCATACTTCATTCTGGAATCTCCACCATATACACCATTGTTAAAGTGGTTTTCAGAGTTGGCAGAGAGTATGACAACTTTCAATCCCGGTCTCTTTAGCAACTTCACAAATTGATTCAAATCAACTTGAATACAAAATTCAATTTAAATCAAATCTCAATTCATAAATTTCAACTCAATTCAGTTTTCAATAATCCATTTCAATTTATATCAATTCCAAATACAGATTTAAACCTCAAATAAACCATTTCAAATTCCATATATTTCAAAGCTTTAAATATTCCATAATTTCAAAACTAAATTTGATAATTCCATATATATCAAATCCAATTACTATTATTTTGAATTGAAATGTTTACTAATGAATCTAATATCTTTTAAGTAAAACTTTTAAACTTCAAATTACTGAATATTCTTTCAATTTATTTAAACTTGATATATTCATTTAAATCATTTTCCAAAATCAAGTTATAAAATCAAATCCTTTTAAAATTCCAAATTCCATAAGTGTAAATCTATTTAATTAAATAAATTTTTAATTAAATATCATTTCAAATCAAATTCGAACCTATCTTCCCAACCTTATTTTATTAAAATTATTATAAACTCTATATTAAAATATAATTTAAATAAATACTTAACCATATTATATTTTAATAAAAATCAAACTTTATTACTAAACATAATCTATAATAAAAAAAATTATATATAGCTAAAAATCAAGAATTTAACTATATAAAATAAAATTTATATAATATCTAAGATCGGTATTTTATAAAACCATATATTTCATTCCAAAATCCATAGAAATCATTTCCAAAATATTTATATATAGACCAATGGTGTCAGTATATAATTTTCTATCCTATGGTCAAGTGATAATGATATTTATCATTTCAATTCGCAATTTAAATAGATACGAGTATATATCATTTCAACCCACAATTTCAAATTCAATTTAAATGAAAATCGCTTGGGTTTATCATTTCAACCCATGACGATTTTCTCCTATTCTAAAGTCTGTTCGGGTATGTATCATTTCAACCCATAGTGAATTCTATATTGACAGGGAACTTGTAGAGTGGTAACGGATATGATAATAATATAATAGGCATATATCATCAATATAAATAACAGACAATGGTGTCAGGTGTCACAAATGAGCAGATAGCATATATATATAACAATGTAAATAACTAACAGCAGCATATTTCAATTATCGTTTCAATTGAAATCAAATTTAATAAATATAAAAACATTAATCGTGAGTGATTGTTCACCTTCCAAAGTTAGAGAGATTAATGGACAATGAAGTTGAGTTACGAATTCAAGCACGAACTTCGATGTAGAGAACGATGGAGACAAGATTGATAAATTGAAACTGATAAGCTAAATTCAGAATCAGTTTGATATGAACAACGAATCTACATAAATATACACACACATATATTATTGTTTCCATGAAATCAATATTAAATTTGAACACATATTATTTTGAATAAAATAAAACACATATAAAACGACGTATCTGCATGGTATAAATTAAAATAATAAATATTTATATTTATAAACAATTTCGTAAACTGCCTATATAACTGTTATATGAAATCAATATATAACCAAACCCAAAATTATATAACTAGTAACACACATATAAGATAACGCTTAATACACACACGCGTATATTTCCTGATTATATATATAGGCTTAAATTGCAACTGATATTTACATATATATAAGTTCACCAGATCATTTAAAAGCTTATATACAATTTAACATGTTAGAATTAATATATATTATTCCTTTTCAAAATTTTCAAATAAATGTTAAACGTATTTATACACTTAAGAGTTATATAAAAAAAAAGAACGCTACAGATTGCAACTAGTATTCAAAACATATAATATATACACGTGCCTTTTTAAAATATGTGACAGTAGACAACAAAACACAGCACGACACTTATCCAAAATCAAACTATATATGCACGAACATATATCTGTGAAATTCTTCTTCTTTTATGCCAATACTAAGACCATACTACTGAACAGGGCAACGAAGTAAACCATACACACACACACATACACACACTGTAAAACATACTTGTTATATTAAAATCAATATTTATCAGAGAATCAATATGAGCTTGTATATGCATATCAGTATACCCATGAGCTTATACCAAGAATTCAGAGATATATATACACAAGTTAAATATATATATATACACACACATCTATTAAGGTTATTACAGAATCAATATATATACTACAGCTGAAACCACTTTAAATATAACTACAACCAGACTGAAGTATAATTTTAAAACAAAACATATATAAATTATAATACAACTTACAGGTTTGATATGAAATAAATTATATGGTTAACATTTCAACAAAAGTGGGATGGTTGATATAGAACATACATATTATAATACCCTTCTTTATAAAATATATGGACTAATGAAACAGATCTTATATAAAAATGAACTGACATTTATAATCTAGTAACAGCTATATATATAAGCTTGAACAGTAACAGATATATAACATACGTATTATATCAAAATACGTGTAAGTAATGTATATATAACGGTAGTATGACAAGATGCATATAATTTATCAACGCACCAAACTTACAAATAATCAATGTAATATAACCATATAATACTAACAGATGTATATACAGAACATTATATATATATATATATATATATATATATATATATATACATTTTAATATATAACTAAACTGTTAGTAAAAGAAAAATATATAAACAAGCAAGCTTTAATGTAACAGCTTTCGAAAGCCACAAATAAGTTTATACGTTTTCAACAATATATTATACTATCTAACTTATACAATTTATACAATCCAAAAAAATATACAATCTATAAATTCATATAAAGCAAGAGCTGTTGAAAGAAGAATGTATAAAATACCACACTTATTTGTATAACTATTATAACTCAGTTAATACACTCACAGTTAATATTATAACATATAAAATATATGTATAAATACTTAAACACTAACATACCACAATATTGTAAAGGCTGGAAGCTTGGACTAGAAGAAAGGAGGGGCGAACGGAAATACTCGGCCATGGTGGGTTTCGGCCATGTTGTGCGAATTGGCTTCGGGTATGGATGAAGTTGGGTTCTAAGAAATGATGGCTGCATAGTAAAAAGCGGCTGTCTTGCTTGGAGGAGGCGGATGCGCTTGGATATGGAGGGAAGCTTGTAGGGCCGAGCATGTAAGATGGGAGAGAGCTACTAGCTTGACTTCGGTTGGAGGAAGCACACGTTGATCGATAGTGGTTGCTCGGTTGGTGGTGAGAGGAAGCGCATGATTTAAAGGGAGATGGGAAAGTGGAGAGCATGGGTTTTATTGGAAAAACTCAAGGGAAAATAAGGCACAGAAGTTAGAACAAAATATATGTCCATATGTTTTTTCTTAGCAACAGACAAGAAAAAAAATTATAGATTGAAAGGATCACATGTATATTGAACAGTAGAAGAGCTCAAAAGTCAGTCCGTGAAATCCAAGGAAAAGAAAATTAAAAGCCACCGACTATTGGTTTCTCCAAGGATGAACAACTAAAAGGTCACAAAGAACAAACAGACAGTTACTGTTAACCATTTCACATGTTCCGCTGTGCATTGGGCTTCAAAACACAGAATTTAATATACCGTAGAGATCACCACTTCAAGACGATTAAAATAGTACACAGATATCTGTGGTACGATCATCTGATCAAAAGTCGATAATCGGTACCGAAAATGCTGCTAATCTGCCAGAAATAAGATAAACGAGACAATAACAGTTCAAATTTGGAGAAATGAAATATGACGTCTCACTCAAAAGAGGATTTACAAATTTATTGTATAACAATATACAAGTTTGGAAAATATTTTATTACCATCAATTATTAACTGATGTAAATTGAAATGAAATTACACAGAAATAAACTTCCATATTATCAGCTGAAAATTTACCATTTGCTATGTTTAACTAGACGTATTCCAAATATTCAATTTTTATTTCAAAATTCAATTATTTAAAAGTTCATAAAATTTCAACTAAATATATCAACAAAACAAATAAAAATTATTAAAAATTATGGGTCGTTACATCAACGAATCACAAAAAATTCACAAAAATCTAAAAATTTGTAACGCTAATTGATGCTGCTGTTCTCTTTGAAAAATGCCTATATGTTGACATATGGGTGTCTATTATGTCGACATATGTCCTGTTGGTCAGTTTTTTAAATTCAAATCACGGATTTTCCTGCCACCTCTTCACCAATCTTCAACCACCATTTAAAGCCTTTGGAAAATGAATTTTCCAATCAATTCTCCCATCTTTTTCATATCTTTCCCTTGCATACTTTTTTAAGATAATTCCATTGCATGCTCTTCCATTCTTCCTGCAAATTGATACTATTTCACCATCTTTGTATATAATCTTTCTTGGCATCTATGGATTATATGCTTTCAACGTCTGCCGTCTGGTATCCATTGTTTGGTACTTGAAAAATATGAAATACATGCACTGGTACCCTATTTTATTTTTGGCTCCATGGGGTTAAGTTTTGGGAAGCCAAACCCATGAAAAGTTTGAACGCCATTTCAAAATATAATCATCGGATAAATGAATATTATTAATCAAAATTATCAATATAATTTTCTTTCTCATTATTGTATAACCTTCTAGGAACCCATAAATAAATGAAATTATTTGTGGATTTGAACTTTAATTTCCTATGTTTTTGTTTGAAACTATGCAGCCAGGTGTTATTTACTTTCCCACATTTTACTTTATTACTTACTTATTTCTGTTTGAATTTAAATAGATATAGTGTTAAATTCATAAGTTAGTTTTACAGATTTGAAATACACACTTCATCCCCTCTACTATTTAAATAGCCTTAAGATCCATTTCGAATTGTGTTACAGACAACCCTCATTTTCAACACTGATCTGATTCATAGCTAGAGTATGACCACCTTCATCCCCTGGGCCCCAAGAACTGGGTCCTTCCTTTGGTTTCAGTGTTATGCACGATTGGCTACGTGCCCCATGCATGTTATGATTTGATCCACAATGGCTTACCGTTGGTCAGCAAAGCGGGTATTGAGATTTGCCACAACCCTGCAAATCACCCTTAGTGATGGTATCTAGTCCCGGTGTACTAGATGATTGGTTATCTTGATTTTTAACAACTGGATTGACGCTCCTACTGGCACCCCCAATCTTGCTCTTATACTTAGGAAGCATGTTAAGAAATTGCTTTTAGGAAAAGACCGAAAAAATGTTTGAGCGGAAAATGGACAAACAATTCTAATCGAATTAATAATTGCAGATTCAATAGTAAATAAATGCGAAAGTAAAAGACACATAAATTTATAGTGGTTCAACCTTAATGGGCCTAAATCTACTGTTCATATTCATTCCTTTTCTTATAATTCAGGTTTATAAGAGTTTTGAGAAGAAATACAATGAATTATCACTGAAAATAAAGATCTGAAACCGGTTCGGTTTTTCCTATAGCATAGGGATTCAAAGCTTCAAAAATTATCCCCATTCCAAATACTTGGATATTTTTAGAGGTGAAGAGATAGTGTGTGCTAATCCAAAAAATTAGGAAATTCCCAAGTATATCTTGCCCAGATGGAATATTCCCGGGTATCATGAATGTGATTGATAATTTCCACATATATGCATATTTCATTCCATATATGCACTGTTTGGTTCGGTTAAGAGCTCTGTTCGGGGTCTTGCGCACGTGGACATGTTGTTGGCCAGGTTCTTGCCCTATCTCCTAGTCTCGGCATCTTCTTCCTTGAACAGGTTCAGTCTCCTACTACTTTACTTCTGCCTGGTCTTCCCATGACCAAGCTCTTAGTCCGACACCCCCACATACCGAACATAACCTCCTTTTCAGTACCTTGGGTACTGAATACGAGAAAAGGGGATTTGTCTTCCTCTCTTCTCATTTACTCTTCCCAACAAGTTGTATTCCTTCCAAGTCTTGTTTGGCTATTCTCAAGCCTTAATCTCAGGGGTGAAACTTCCCATAACACATATTAATTTATAGATAGACATACGCGCGCGTGTGTGTATATATATATATATATATATATATATATATATATATATATATATTAAAATCATTTTAAATTAAATTTAAACTATAATACTTTCGATAGTAAAAATAATTGTAACATATATTATTTTACTTATAAATATAACTTTCTATATTATTTTAAAATATATATATATAAATATTTTTGGTTTATTTAAAGGAATATTTTGGACAAAAGGCGTTTTATTATGTATATATTTATTGCATGTAATTACCAAATAATCCAACGCATAATAAATAAATATATTTACATATATTTAAATAATAAAAAATTATTTTCATAAATTATACATTATAAAATTATTATAGTAATCTTATCTTGAATTTTGATATCTATTATATATTTATTTTTTATTTTAACTTATAGGTCTCAATATTGTTTTAAATTATTTGCTAAGTAAACAATTGGATATTTTGAAAAATTCTAAATTAAAAAATTATTGACTTGGTTAAAATCTTTTATTTTTATTTAATTTGTTTTGAAATTATTATGCGTGTATATATAATTTAAATAATATTTTGGATAACTAATGTGTATATAAAGGATGGATGTATCCATTACAATGTGAATCCTAGCACCAATACACGCACATATTAACAATGTACACTATATATTATGTTGCATGTGCATAATACACATATAAGTATATTTGGATATACTTAGATTAAATGAAAATTTGAATTTAAAATAAATCCATAATTTAATCAAATTAATAAATCAAACAAAATATTATTTTATTTAAATAATGTTTTAGATTGGATCTAAAATCAATCATCCTTCGTAGGCCCAACAAATATCCAATATTGTTAACAAATTAAAATTCGTCCATTTAACCCATTGCGACCCAACTCAGTTTCTTTAATGGTAATAGAGCCCCATAGCCTACATGGCCTAAATTAGTAATATTATGGTTAACTTATTAAAACCTAATTATTTAGTAGAGTGTCTAGAAAGATAATATCTAAAGTTAGGTTTGGATAAACAAGTACTATACCAAACATGGCTGCTTGAGTAGCCTAAAGGATGAAGTAAGCCCAAAGGTTATACTAAATATAAATGCTCGAATTCATTTTAGGTCTTGGGCTAATTTTCGAAATCTTTTTTGAAAATTTAAATAATGCTTTAGATTTAAAGGCCGAGTTTAAAAAATAAATGAAAATTTATAAATGTTATAAAATATTTTCAATCTTTTTTAATATTAAATAAATTTATTTTGAAATTTTATTTTATTATTTAATTAATTAGATTAATTAAAAAATTAATTAAACGTTGGTTAACTAAATAAAAACTATGTATATTATCATAAAATGTTTAAGGCAACCAATAATTAAATTTTCAAAAGTAATACATTTTAATTTAAATTATAATTTTCTTAATTAATTAGATTAAGTTAAAGATAATAAATAAATAAATAATATGCATGTATAATGATATTTGTATATATAATTACTAGAAAGTTATAGTTAATATTCATTTTTAAATGTTTAAAATGAGTAAAATTAAATAAATTAAATTAAGTGTTAACTAAATAATAAATTAAATATGATTTAATTTATCAAATTGAAATTAAATATGATTTTATTAAATAGATGGAACTTTAAGAAACCAAATTAGGTTTAAGGAATAAATACAAACGTGTAGTACGTATAACATGATTTTAGATGTGTATGATACTTTAATCACTAACAAGGGTATTCCATAACATATGCATTATTCCATAAATCGATATCACTCAAATAAATATATCAACGACTGTGAATCTCTAATATAAACGTTGTCATCTACCATTTATATATTGACAAATTACTTGCATACCATATAGTTTTTGAGAAAATTCAAGTTAGAGATGTTATGTATAATATTATTAATACATTGACTAGACGAGGTAAGATAACTATATGTGTTTATTGAGTAAAATTAGTATACATACATTATACCTATGTCGTCATGAAATGGTAAGTATAAGTGAATAATCTCTTTCGATTTGTTAAGCAAATTTAAGGTCGAAATGAGGTTAGCACAAAGACCATGGGTTCAAGTTGTATATGATACAACCGATAATGTATTATCCATTGCTTGTAGGCTTATGATTTATTGAACAAAATTCCAAGGCAAGCTAGTCCTAGCACTCACAAGAGAAGTCAAAAGTCTTTTATATTTTTTTGGGTTTTAAGAAATATAAAAATCTAGTGGGAGCTTATTTGTAAAGTGAAATACATATATTTAATCTTGCTAATAATATAAGAACATTTTCTATGCATAAAGTGTCCTAATCTGTTTAAATTAAATTTATCGAAAATTCCACACGAAAGTTATTTTTAGAAAATGACAAGCTTACTAGACGAAATTACATTGACTGGCTAAAAGCGACCAAAATAGCACTAAATTATGAACCGAGAAAATAGACATAGGGAAGAAGTTGCAAAAAAATTTAGCTTCAGGGACAACAAGTTTTTGTTTCAGTCTGAAAGACGCTTTTTAGTGTGAACAAAAAATGATAGTTACAACTATCATTTTGTGATTTACACTAGAAAGTGTCCTTCAGCCTAAAAAACAAACTTCTTGTCCCTAAAATAAAAAATTTCTTCAACTTTTTCCTTGAGCCTAAAATCCCCATTATGAATGCTTATGGTCATCTATACATAAACCTCCAAAATAAAAACCCACTGAAGATGCGGCTCCTGAATTAGTAATTGTTTATAACAAGTGAGTAGTAGATCTTAAAGTAGTCCAAGTATATGTGTTGTTTACTTTAGAAAAATCATTGCAAAGACAGCATGAAAGCAGGAAAATCCATAAACCTTTGATAACTTTTAAGCATTGTTTAGGGAGAAATCTCATTCCATAAGGTAAGAGATTGCCCAGAAACTATTCAATACGAAGATGACGAAGAGCACACCTGTAGAGGAATATGTCTTTTTGATGAAAGACTATACTGATATACTTTTACAGCTAGATGTCAATAAAAGCATTGAGCTACAAGTGGATGATCTTAGGGTCTCCTTACTCTATGATTTGAGCCATTCATATTGAAATACAATATGAACCGATTGAATATGATCCTCAAGGAGCTACTTAATATGTTGAGATCAGTTGAGTCCTCATCCAAAGATCAAGGTGCGGTGTTCGCTATAAAGGGAAAGGCATCGTCTTTGAATGGTTCGAAGAAGAAAAGGCATGTTAACAAGAAGAGTAAAAAGATTGCTCCTAACGACAAAGGTGAATGTCACCACTGCCACAAGAATAAGCATTGAAGAGAAATTATCAAGACTACTTAGGACTTTGTCAAAAAAAAGAAAAAGAATAGTTCTACCACTACTACTGGTATGTTTATGATTTAAAATTGTCTTGCAGTCAATAAGTTACTTGGGTTTTACATATAGGATATGGGACTCATATCTATAATTTGTTAGAGGGACTTAAGAGTAGATAGCATGTAGCGAAAGGTGAGATGATGCTTTAGGTTTTTGACGATATATTGTAGATGCAGCTGTAGTTGAAGACTACCATTTACTTTTGCATAATGGTTTTGATTTAGTTTTGAGTTATTGACATTATGTATCCAACTTTATTTGCAGTATTTTATTTTGTTTCTAGATTGCTTGAAACTGGCTTTGATTTTCATTATAATAACAATATTATGAATACTGTGTTTGGTGGAAATAATATATATGATGGTGTGTCAGATAATGACATTTATATATCCGATCTTAAATTTCAGATTGTGGACACATGTAAATTCAATCCAAGTAAAAAAAATCTGTTAGATTTCATACAAATCCAAAATTATCATTCCTTTAATAATTGAATTTTTTCCAATAAAAATAATAGGAAGCTTAAAATTAAGATGCTTTAGAGTGGAAATGATTTATTATGCAACAACAAATGCTAGTTGTAATATGGGTTTGAACGAAACTGATTTATTCAGTAGAAAGCCGAAGTCAATGGAGTTCTTGTGCTATTAATAATTCTTCTAATGTTAGCATTAGAAATAATTATCTATAGGATTGTTGAATAAGTCATGTTAAAGACAAATGACTGCATAAATTGAAACTGGAGGTTTTTTTACCATTATTTGATTTTAAATCATTTGAAATATTCGATTCGTGTCTAAAATGGAAAAAGGCCAAGCACCCTTTTAAATGGAGCACTGAAGGAGTTGACTAACTTATGGGTCTTGTACATACATAAGCCTAATGCTTATAGTTACCAAAGATAATTCTTTTTACTTTATAAAATCTACTGATGATTTCTCAAGTCTGTGCTATGTATATCTTACTAATAATAAATCCGATGTCTGTGAGAAATTTAAAGAGTATAGGTATGAGGTTGAAAATCAAATGAACCATAAGATTAAAATACTTCAATCTAATTAAGGAGGTATGCTGGACAAGAGTTCCCACGGTACTTTAAAGATATTGGGGTTAGCTCTCATGTTACTTCTTACCCCACAACACAATGGTGTTTTGGAAAGAAGGAATTGAACCTTGTTAGATATGGCTTGCTCTATGTTGAGTAAAGTTGAGTTACCTCCTTTGTATTAGGGATATGAGTTGAAAAGCATAGCATATATTCTATAGTCTATGTCTACAAAATCTATTCATAAGACCCCACTTAAGAAATGGTGTGGGAAGAAACCCTAACTCAAATATTTAAGGGTATGTGCTTGTCTAGCCAGTGTTGAGAATGATGGCCCTATAAACTTGAGCCTAGATCAACATTGTGTAAATATATAGAATATCCCAAGAATTCAATAGGATATACTCGCTATAATATCGAGGAAAAAAAGGTTATTGGTTCTCAAAATATTGTCTTTTTGAAAAAGGAAATTCTATCAAAAGAAGTTAACAATGAAGTTATAGACTTGGACGAGATCTGCGAAATTAACACAACGATTGAGCCAGTGAGAGAATCAAATTCACCAGTGTATGATACGATATCATGCAACCTATTAGAAGGTCCAATAGGAATCTCATGCACTAGAGAGATACCATGGTTTTCTTATGGATAGCGAGAAAGACGATTCCATCTTAGAAGGCAACACACCCTTAGCATTCTAACATGTAACATAGAGTAAAGACTCTGCACTTTGGCTTGAAGCTATGAAATCCAAAATGGATTCCATGCATGATAACAAAGTTTGGAGTTTGGCTGACATACCCAAAGGGATAAAATCCATCGATTGCAAATGGATTTTTAAGCAAAAAGTAAATATAGATGGACATGTAAGACCTATAAGGCAAGGCTAGTCATAAAAGGATTTCATCAAATTCAAGGTGTTGATTACAACAAAACATTTTCTTCTATGGCCATGCTTAAGTCCATTCGAATAATGCTTACCATTGTTGTGTTATATGACTATGAAATATGACAAAAAGACGTGAAAATAACATTTCTAAATAGTGATTTAGAAGATACCATTATATATCGCAGCCCGAGGGTTTTGAGGCCATTGGGAGAAGTGCAAGGCTATAAAATTATTAAGATCATTTTATGGTTATAAATAAGCTTTAAGACGTTAAAATGAGTTTTTGATAAAGTAATCAAACAGTTTTGTTTTTACTAGAACACAAAGGAAGCATGTGCATATTGGAAGGAACATGCAAGTTTTATAGTATTCATAGTCCTATAAATCGATGACCCACTTCCGGTTGGCAATGACATTCCATTGTTGCAACAAGTGAAAGCATGGTTATCCAAGAACTTTTTCATGAAGGATTTGAGAGAAGCTACCTACACATTGGATATTAGAATCTATAGAGATAAATCTAAGAGGTCGTTAGGATTGCCTCAATCCTTCTACATAGATACCATACTGAAAATATTTAGTATATGGAGAATTCCGTGTGCGGAAATATTCTAATGCAACTGAAATCATTATTTCTAAGAAGCACAGTCCTCATACTAATGAGGAGAATGAGCGCATGAAGAGGATACCATATGCATCTGCAATCGATTCCATAATATGATATAAGCCGATACCATTCAAATCCCGGTGAGAAGCATTAGACAATATAAAATGTATTCTTAAGTATATGAGAAATACAAAGAACCTATTCCTTATGTATGGGAGCAAAAACCTCTTTATGAAAGGGGTATGCATATTTCAACTTTCATAGTGATACCAACGACAGTATGTTTATACTTGGTTATGTCTTTACATTAACGATGGGGATGCTAGTTGGAAAGTTCGAAATAGGAAATAATAGTTGATTCAATAACAGAGGCTAAATATATCGTCCTTGATGAAGCAGCTAAACTGGTCTGGATGTGCAAATTTATGGCAGAGCTAGAAGTGATTCCAATAATTAAAAATCCAATGACATTATTCTTTGACAATAATGTTTTGATGTATATGGAAATGGAACTAAGAGCTCACAAGAAGTCAAAGAGCATTCTTTGTAAATTACACCTTATTAGAAAGTTTGTCGCTAATAAATAAGTTATGACTGATAGAGTTGATACCAAGGAGAATATAGTAGATTCACTAGTGAAGGAACTAGCTCGATCGGTTCTTAGAAAACCAATCAAATGGATGGATGGGATTAAGATTCCATGATTGGTCCCAAGTACAAGTGAGAGATTGATAGAGTTCAGAATATGACCTAAGGGCAACTATGTAATTTATGGTAAATTATTAACTCTGTAATAAAACATCGTTTGAAATAAAATGTGTTTTTTCTTTCTATTAAATAATTGTCACGTTAGAATGATTTAATTAGTAATTTAATTTAAGTATATTAGATGGAAAATCTTTAAATGATATGTTATATGATAGTAGTTATAATATGTTATAAGCATGAGAAATTTATCACATTAAAATAACATATTATTTTAAATATTCCTATTTAAGATTTTTCTAGACATAATATCGATACATTCTTTGAGACTGGAATATGTAACGCTCCCTAAATATTGGGCAGTGTATTATTCATGGTTGTTGGGAGCACCAAGAGATTACGAACTAATAGTTATTGGATAACCATGAAATAGCTCACTCGAGAGTTTTATATTGGTTAATATAACCAATATTAAACAAAGAATCTTAAAGTGATGATATTACATAGTCCTCTCGACTTGAGAATTCTATTGAACGTTAATGTGGGCACTATGCTATAATTATAGTTAATCATGGCATAGCGTCCGTCGAACAAATATACTTGTGTTTGAGTTGAAGCATTAGGTGTGAAACACTATTCCATAGAGAATTCATGTTCTCAGTTATATGAGGTTAGTATCACGATCAATTACAGTTAACTCAAAGTCAAAGTCTCTGACCAGAGTAGTACGGTTAATAATAATTGTTATTATTTAACCAATTACATCCGAAGAGTGCTGTGCCCAATTTTGGTACAAACACTTTTTATATTTCTTTCGATAAATCACTTTTAATCGAATCTATTTCATTCCTAAAATCTCTTTTGTTTGAAATCCAAATCCAAATTACTTTCCAACTTCCAATCTTATTTATAAATCCTTTTATAAATATCCAAAATCATTTATAAAACTTCTTTATAAACCTTTCCTGTTTAAACAAGTTTTTAATAACCTTACATCAATTTTTCTTCCTTTAATAAGTAAATCCATTTTATAAGCCTCCTTTATTTATGAAATCGTCTTTGCTTAAAAAATCAAATCCGTTAACCTAAAACACTTTATAAATTTCCAAATTTATTTATAAAACTCTTTGTAAAAACTTCTTTTTATAACATGGAAACCCCATTTTCCATTAGTTAAATATCTTTAGTAAAACCATTTTCCAACTCATCCTTTAAATATCATGTTCAAAATGCAATAACCTTGAAACCATTTTAAAAAGAAAATGAAATATTTATCTTTACAAAACCAAACGGAGGCTTAGTGATCAGAATTTTGCTTTTAATTTGATTTTACTTATCTAGTTTAACATGGCATCACATACAAACAGATATATAAGGGATCAACACATAACAACTAATCAACTTAAGTAAATGTCCAAATTAATTGTAACAGCAAACTAATGTTTGTTCTGCTAATAGATGTTATCTAGTTTTCATAATTATATGAGGTTACTTGAGGGTAAGTGACATAGAAATCTCTTTTATTTGAAAAAGAAACAGTTTAAAGCAAAACTTGTTATCTAAACTCAAATAATTTAAAATAAATCAGAACCCCTGTTAATTAGAAGCAAACCTTTATTAAATTGTAATTAAACTTTTACTTAAGTAATTAAACCTTAAATAAGCTTTATTAAACATAACTTATTTTCAATCAAAGATTAATTAATAAAACCCTTTTTTAAAATAATAATTAATTACTAATTATCTTAAGTAAATAAATAATTAATAATTAATTTATCCTTAATTAATAATTAAATAACAATTAACTTTAATTAAGTAACTAATTGTGTTTAATTTAATTGATTAACACTTAAGTATAAACATCCTTTGTTAATTAGTGATTAAGTGCTAATTACCTTAATTAGTAAATTAATTAATTAAATAATCTTTAACTAACTAATTAATCAAATAACTAATTAATTATCTCCTAATCACTTAATTAAAGATAGAAAGCCACCTCTAAAAATATTTTAAGTTAAATCAAGTGTAGTTGAAATACAGTTAACATTTTGGGCTCAGTCATGGATGTTTTAGGGTAGATGGGCTTGCAACTTGGAGGAGAAGAGATTTGAAAGTGAATGGAAGGTGTTTAGTTATGTTCTTACACTACTTTCTCTATCTTTCTCTTAGGAATTTTAATTTGGTAGCTATTGAAGTGGGCATGAACAAGAAGCAAGGAAGTGAAGAAATGAAGTAGGATTTGTAAAATGAAAATTATGAATGGGAGATGATATATATAAGCTTAGGAAAGTAATAAAATATATAAAGCGATTAGAATCAAATATATACATGCATGCACTCCATACCTCCCCTTTCCCCCACTTGTACACGTTAACCCCTCCCCCTGTCCCTAGGCCATGTTGTAGGGTACTTAAGGTATGTCATAGGATTTGTGTGTGTGTGTGTATGTGTGCGTGTGTGTATATAAGTGTGTCTATATGTATATATACCTTTTATAACCTAATCTCTCACATCCAAGCTTAGGTATAAATATATGCAAGTTTATATACATAAGTATGCTTAATTAATACTAATCCTAACATATATATAAATGTGTGCATGTTGCACCAAGTGTACACAACATTCCCGACGACTTTCGAGTGTCGGAAGGTCGAAATTTAGAAAAATGTTTCTCGGTCACATTTTCTATTTTTATTTGAACATCTACGTTGGTAAAAAAAAATTTGAAAACTATTTTATCATCGTTATTAAATAATTAAAATAGGTTCAATTGTTAATAAAAGTTTATTTGTTGATTATTATAAAATATATCTAAATAGCCTATTTCAAAGTGACAAAATCTTGGGCTGTTACAAATCTATTTTGCCATAATTATTATTTAAAAGAGTTATATTTTAATTATAAAACCTATTATTTGAATATTTAAAATTTATTAAATATTCGCAAATCTAGATGATAAAATTTTGCGTCGTTACAACAGTGATCTGCTTATGAAGTTCAAACCCCATAACGATATAGGGTGTATTAGGTGGGAACAACTTTTAGCTTTGGAACTTTATTCTGTAACAATTCATTGTAGCAATAAAATTGCTTCCATTTATAATGTTGTGTCTTCTACTGTGTGTGGGATGGTACTGACTTTCATACAGGTGCTGCATGGCTGTCGTCAGCTCATGTCGTGAGATGTTTGGTCAAGTCCTATAACGAGCGATACCCTCGTTTTGTGTTGCTGAGACATGCGCCTAAGAAGAAATGCGAAGTGAGCCGGGGAGCCGAGTGACGCGCTACTGCTTGACTTGAGTGCCAGCCAAGAATTTCAGGGGCTGAAAAGAGAAGGAAAGCTGGAATGCCAACATGCGTCTGTCTATTCTCTAAATCACTCGACCCGATAGCACCCATTTTAGGAACGTCCAGTGCCAAAGTCACTGAATGGGTAAGTCGTCAATCCCTAAAATGTACTGTGTAACGTACTTTATATGCTGGGCTACGGGTACTGGTGGGTATTTTAATTCATAGTTGTTCTGGCACCTTGACTCCCGGAGGATTTAGCCAGGACTTTCAACCGATACGGACTTAGACGGCTTGCATCAGTCGCAGTTGCGGAACCTAATCTCTTTGAAAAAAGGTTTCCCTTATTATCTCACTGATGGCTCGGGCCCCCCCGAAAGGAGGCCTTCTTCGCCTTCCACCAAAGTTGCGCAGGAAAGGCCCAAAGCCAATTCCAAGGAACAGTGAAGCTTCATAGGGTCTTTCTGTTCAGGTGCAGGTAGTCCGCATCTTCACAGACATGTCTATTTCACCGAGCATCTCTCCGAGACAGTGCCCAGATTGTTACGCCTTTCGTTCCCAGTGGCATAACGCCAACCGGTCCACCCGCTGGTGTATATCCCGGAGTACCGAGAAGTACCTATCCCTTACGGGAATCGAACCCGTGTCTTCGACATGAAAAGACGATGTCCTAACCACTGGACGAAAGGGACCAAAAAGAAATTCCAGCTACGCTACCCAATTAATATACTGGCGTTGGAGAATAAGCAACCTTTTGGTTGGTTAATTGGTCACATTTTATTCATGAAATGGGTTGGATCATTATTATTTTGGATACGGAAAAATCATTTGATTCGATCTAATAAGTACCTTGTGTCAGAACTGAGAAATTCTATGGCTAGAATCTTTAGCATTCTCTTATTTATCACCCGTGTCTACTATTTAGGCAGAATGTCATCGCCTATTGGTACTAAGAAACTGAAAGAAACCTTTGAACTCCAAAAAAACATAAGCATGTGGATGAGCGAGAGGATGTCCTAGTTTATCCACTGACCTATGAAAAGTCGTACATATAGGTAAAATTCTAAATAAGAAACTTTGCTCTGAATTAATTAGTTTTCTTAAGAAGTCTGCTGATTTATTTTGCTTACGCTCATTCGGATATAGCAGGAATTGATCCATCAATAATACGTTATGTGCTAAATATCGACCTAGATGCACATCCAGCACGATAAAAGAGGCACCCACTTGATCAAGAAAGTTCCAATGCTTAAAATGAGGAGGAGGCTAGAACAAATGACCATTGCTATATATTTCTGCTTTATATGTGAAAACGGTAAAACAACAAGATAAATAAAGAAGCCAAGTAAAAATTAAATTAACATCTAACGAGTTATATATATTTATTTCTTGTTTCTAACTGTGAAGTGAAATTTGTTATTGCTTACAAACAGAAAACCACATGTAAGCAATGAAAAATGTAAGAATTCTCATTCGTCGGTTCAAAAAGTCATTTGCACAGTATTAAGAGTGTTGCTAAATCTATATCAATAAACACAAAATAAACACACACAAAAATTTCCCTTTATAATATACTCCAGAGGGCGAACAACATTTTGTGGCTAAAGGTGAAGTATCGTTGATACACACACATGTAAGTAATAAAAAATATATATAAGAATTCTCATTTATCGGTTCAAAAATGTCATCTGCGCAGTTTTAAGAGTGTTGTTAAGTTGATATTAATAAACACAAACTTTTTTCCTTTATAATATACTTTAATGTGTGAAGAACATTTTGTGGCTAAAGGGTGGGTGTGTGTAAATGTTTCATTAAGTCAAAGTTTTTCAAAAAACACTTACAAACAAAACGGGCAACGCTATTTTAATCCAAACTAGAGTAAAACGATACGGATCTAAAAATGGACGAAGGCAATGACTCGGTATAATTTGATAGTACCGACATTTACTGTTGCTTCCCTTAGACATCGTTGGTTGAACGAGCCAAGCTGCCGTTCAGAACGTGTCCGACACGGCTACGCTCCACTTTCCCCAATGCCCAGTTGGGCTGAATAGAGGAGGGGGGTGATTGCTGCGTTTGCGGCACATCATCAAGAGGGTCCGACACGTGCCGCACCCAATGGCATTTCCTTGCTCTTCTTTCCTTCTTCCATGTATTTCCTTCTTCATCAATAATCTGTTCAAATATTCCACTCAAATATATTTTTTGTATCATCAAACACATTCCCGTTTCAACCAACTTCTCCGTTTAAATACTCTGTTCAAATGTGTGCACGCGCGCGCGTACACCCATATGTATATAAGTATGTATATGTGTGTG
Source organism: Allium cepa (assembly GCA_030765085.1). Classification (NCBI taxonomy): domain Eukaryota; kingdom Viridiplantae; phylum Streptophyta; class Magnoliopsida; order Asparagales; family Amaryllidaceae; genus Allium; species Allium cepa. The sequence continues at coordinate 507,334,527 of CM060932.1, read as the reverse complement.
TATGTGTGTACATTATATGCATGCTTCATTAAATCAAAGGTTTTCAAAAAGTACCTATTAACAAAATGAAAAATGAACGATGCTATTTCAATCCAAACAGGAGTAAAAACTAAAAAGATGTTGTATGGTACCCATATTTACCGTTGCTTCTCTTGGATGAATTGGAATTGACGTAATACTGATGTACATTTGATCAAAAAGAAACTTTTACTGACATGGCCCAAAAATGGCCCAATAAGCTTGTATGAAAGGAATATGGTTCTAGAAAGAGCTAGAACGCGGGAGAATCTTCATCTCCGTTTTTCAATCTTCTTCAAACAGAACAATCCAGATTGCCTAACTCCGTTCTTATATAGGACATCCTTACTCTTTTCCAACTCGCTTAAGAAAAAAATAATCCAAAGCGCTCTGAAAAACCGTCAATTTTCCAACTTCACAGAAGTGATCGTTGATCCCCTTTATAATTTGAAGTCGATGGCGAAAGGCGAGGGTCCAGCAATTGGAATCGATCTAGGCACCACCTACTCTTGCGTTGGTGTTTGGCAGCATGATCGAGTCGAGATCATTGCGAACGACCAGGGGAACAGGACGACGCCGTCCTATGTGGCATTTACGGATACCGAGAGGCTGATTGGTGACGCAGCTAAGAATCAGGTGGCAATGAATCCGGTGAACACTGTATTTGGTAAGTCATAGAAATTCATGACTCGTTTTTCTAGCTATATGTTTATCATATTGATGGATCTTCTGTGTATGGAGGTAGAATTAATGTAAACGGGGATATATCAAGTTGAATTAGGTTTAGTGTTTTTCATAAATATTTGGTTCCGAGTAATTAAGTAAAGTTGCTTAAATTGATCATGACAATTCCTTTATAGACGAATTTGTGTGTGGATCATGATTTGGTATAAGTTTGTCTGTAGTAGTAGTAGTTCGTGGGTTGAAATATTGGATCCCAGTAATATAATTGTTATGAATTAAGGAACATCGTGAATGGGAACAAAAAATAATCCAAAAACAGCCATTTGTATCATCCGTGCCACTACAACAAGTTCGGTTGTTGAATTAGCATGTAATGTTTAATTTGGAATCACCATTGTGCAGATGCGAAAAGGCTTATTGGAAGGCGATTCAGCGACCCATCAGTTCAAAGCGACATGAAACTGTGGCCATTCAAAGTAATTGCAGGTCCAGGGGACAAACCCATGATTGTTGTTCAGTACAAAGGGGAAGAGAAACAGTTTGCCGCCGAAGAGATTTCATCAATGGTTCTGACCAAAATGAAAGAAATTGCAGAGGCCTACCTAGGCACCACAGTAAAAAATGCGGTGGTAACGGTTCCTGCCTACTTCAACGACTCACAGCGTCAGGCCACGAAGGATGCTGGCGTTATCTCAGGCCTCAACGTTATGAGAATCATCAACGAGCCAACTGCTGCAGCCATCGCTTACGGTCTGGATAAGAAGGCAAGCAGCACCGGTGAGAAGAACGTGTTGATCTTCGATCTCGGAGGCGGTACCTTCGATGTGTCCCTGCTCACCATCGAAGAAGGAATATTCGAAGTGAAGGCGACTGCTGGTGATACTCACCTTGGTGGTGAGGATTTCGACAACCGATTGGTGAATCATTTCGTTCAGGAGTTCAAAAGGAAGCACAAGAAGGACATAAGCGGAAACCCAAGAGCTCTGAGAAGGTTGAGGACTGCTTGCGAGAGGGCAAAAAGGACCTTGTCTTCTACAGCTCAAACCACGATAGAGATCGATTCCTTGTTTGAAGGCGTTGATTTCTACTCCACGATAACAAGAGCCAGATTCGAAGAGCTGAACATGGATCTGTTCAGGAAGTGCATGGAGCCGGTTGAGAAGTGTTTGAGGGATGCAAAGATGGATAAGAGCACGGTACATGATGTGGTGCTTGTTGGTGGGTCGACCAGAATTCCAAAAGTGCAGCAGCTGCTTCAGGACTTCTTCAATGGGAAGGAACTGTGCAAGAGCATCAACCCCGATGAGGCAGTCGCTTATGGTGCAGCGGTGCAGGCTGCAATATTGAGCGGTGAAGGGAACGAGAAGGTGCAGGACTTGCTTCTTCTTGATGTCACTCCTTTGTCTCTTGGTTTGGAGACTGCGGGCGGTGTCATGACCGTGCTGATTCCAAGGAACACTACGATTCCTACGAAGAAGGAGCAAGTGTTCTCTACATATGCCGATAACCAGCCTGGAGTTCTAATTCAAGTGTACGAAGGAGAGAGGACAAGAACCAAGGACAACAACTTGCTAGGGAAGTTTGAGCTTTCAGGGATTCCTCCTGCTCCCAGAGGTGTTCCTCAAATCAATGTGTGCTTTGACATCGATGCTAATGGCATTCTAAACGTGACCGCCGAAGACAAAACGACTGGGCAGAAGAACAAAATCACCATTACAAATGATAAAGGAAGGCTGAGCAAAGAGGAGATAGAGAAGATGGTGCAGGACGCAGAGAGGTACAAAGCAGAAGATGAGGAGCTGAGGAAGAAAGTGGAAGCCAAGAATGCGCTAGAGAATTATGCGTACAACATGAGGAACACGATAAAGGATGAGAAGATAGGGGGGAAGTTGAGTGCAGATGACAAGAAGAAGATAGAGGATGCCATAGATGAGGCGATCAAGTGGTTAGATGCGAATCAGCTTGGTGAAGTGGACGAGTTTGAAGACAAGATGAAGGAACTGGAGTCGATTTGCAATCCGATCATAGCAAAGATGTATCAAGGAGATGGAGCTGCAGGTATGGCTGGCATGGATCAGGATGCTCCTCCTGCTGCTGCCTCTGGCCCTAAAATCGAAGAAGTTGATTAAACCCTTCTTTCACTCTTCACTCTCATCTCCTGTCTTTTAGTTGATTTTCAATGCTGTCGAAGTGCTGTGAGGTTCTGGTTTTTGCTATTGTGTCTGTTATGTACTTCCGTTGTCAATTGCATGGAGTCTTGGGTTCGGGCATTCCAAAGGAACCACTTAGCTTTTTAATTGATTTCCGTCTTCGTATCTAATTTAGCTATTAAATTGCACTTTTTATTGGTTGTCATAATTTTGCTTGTGCTACCAAAAGTTTTGAGGCGTAACTGATCGTTTGCTATTATGAACTCAATTTGCATATGCAACTGAAGTTTCTGTATTAGACCGTCTCTTTAGTTTTTAGCTCTGCTGACATCATTTTTATTCTTTGAAACAGCTGGTAGTTGAACAATCGTAGACTTGCATATGTAGAAATTGTAACGTGAACAGGACTGTATAGCCACTTGAATTTTAAGCCATCTACACTTGGTATGTAAGCATTTACTGAAGTATAGACACTACTTTATAATTTTATCTCTTTATTTATTAATTAAAAATGTGTACATATAAAAATTGTTGTTTTTGGGATATTATATGAAAATGGAATCCCTTACAATAAACATTCATCCTACAATGACAGATGTTAAAATTTCAAGTTATACCTGAGTTGATGTGATTGAGTTGCAATCGAGTTGCAATCGCTAATGAAGCTTTCGGAGGTTCACAAACAATATTTAGGGACTCATCTCTTTAATTTGAATTGAGATGAAGTTTATAATTACATTACATTTGATGTGCTATAGTGTGAATAAAAAACTAATTTGTCCACTGTTTTACTTTTGTTGTCATCTATATGAATATGAACTATATTGAAATAGATATGCAAAATTCTTTATGGAGTTGTGGCAAGTAGAGCACGACATCTTTTTTTTATCTTATTTACTGTACTTAAGTTTCGACATCGGTCGTCTAAATTTAAAATTCAATTGATATATCCTTAACGATCTGTTTTCTTAATTTGAATAAGAATTTCACTAAATTCTTTATGCTATCTATATAATGATCAGACAAACAAAATTAAGTTAAAATCTAAAAACTAATATGCCTTAATTAATTTCTTATTTGTTGTAAAATCTTCAAATAATTTTTGAGGCTTTGGGTTATTATTTGGAAGAGATGAAGGAAAGTAAAAAGAAAAGATAGTTTCACATGCTGAAAAATCAAGTACTATATTTATATAAATATAGTTTTCTCATGTGCATGTTGGGGTCTTGAAGCTTCCACAAGTTTGCCTTGTTGTGAGGAGAGAAGTTATGCAACACCACATGCGCGTCAAATTTCAGCCTGTTAGGGATCAAAAATCAAAATTCTTAAATTTGAATAAATGGCGGGAAATTTATAACGTTTTCTTAATTACAAAAATGAATAGTCGCAACGTTTAAATATTGAATAGATAGTCGTTTGTAACAGTTGTGAATGATTGCAAACAGTTGTGACGCTTAGCGAATAGGTACCTTTCTACCACTATAAGTAGTGACGCTCAGAAAACGTTGAAGATAATCCTAAATCTTCTTCTTCTTCACAAAACAGTTTTTGCGACGCCAGAAAGTGTTGCAAAACACTGCGTCACCATTGCTCTGTTTTATGACGCCTCTAAGGTGTTGCAAACTCAGAAAACGTCGCAGAATTGCTCTCTTCTTCCTCTTCATCATATTCTATACAAATTGCATCATCAGAAACCATTACTAAAGTGTTCTTAGTCGGATCAAATACGTATAAATTTTGAATCTGATTACACTGTTATAGGGCTTTATTGAATCCTGAAAGTCAATAGTTTGATAACCTGTTTGTACCTGGTGGGTTGAACTATTATCTGAAAGAATCTATTTCATAGATCCTTGAAGTTAGAAGTACAGCATTTTCTTCTTCGCAATCGCCATCAATTTTTTTTCGAACCGCAAAATCCCTAACAAATTTTCAGACAATATTCTTCAACCATGGAAGGTTCTAGCGCTCTACAAGATATGAATCGGCATCTAACTCGATTAGAGCGTTTTGATGGCGACAATTTCACCCGTTGGCAAGAGACGATGATATTTTTCTTGGTCACCGTTAAGTTCTAAACTATGAAAGATGACTTGGAAAAAAATTCCGGAGGAAACTGATAAGGATGATGCTGCTCTAAAGGCTAAACGAGCAAAGCGTAAAGAGGATGATTTTCTATGCAGAGGCTATATTTTGAATGCGCTATCTGCCCCAGTCTATAATGCTAATAGGGTCTTGGAAACAACAAAGACACTCTGGACTGCAATGGAGAATAAGTACTGCATATCCGAGGTAAGTAAGAAAAAGTTTCTTATTTCTAATTTTGTGAATTTCAAAATGGTCACCGATAAATCCATAATTGGACAAGTAAGCGAAATATTACTGTTGGTGAATCAACTTAAAGATGTTGGAATTGATCTTCCTGAATCTTTTGTTGTTGGAGTTATAATTTCTAAACTTCCGCATAGTTGGAATGATTATAAGAAAAAGATGAAGCATGCGGAAACAGATTATAATTTAGACGGTTTACAGCGTCATCTTCGTATTGAAGAAGATTCTCGCAAACGCGATGTAGATGCCGCAAACTGAGTCCCATTCTAAGGCAAATGATGTTGAAATTACTAAAAGTTAAAGCCAAAAAACGAGACACGGTTTAAGAAGAAAAATCATTTCAAAACTAACAACAAAAAGAAAGGTGCTTGTTATTTTTGTAACAAGCCCGGGCATTATGCCGAGACTGCCGTCTGCGGAAGAAACAACAAAAAGTGAATGTGGTCGAAGACTCGCTTGTGGCTGTAGTGCAAGAGCGAACTCCGTTAGCGGCAATGATAATGATTGGTGGTTCGATACTGCAGCAACCATTCACATTTGCAAAGACCGTAATCTGTTTAAAAGTTACGAAGAAAATAAAGGAGAAGCCGACGAAGTTACTGGAGCAAATAAGGTTCCAAGCAAAGTTCTGGGAAAAGGCACTATAGAACTTTCTTTCATATCTGGAAAAGTTCTTACATTATTCAATGTATTTTGTGTACCTGATATGTGTAAGAATTTGGTCTTTGGATACCTTAATGAGGATTCAAGATGTTGTATGAATCTGATAAGCTGGTGTTGTCTAAGAATGGTAGATTCATTGGACGGGGATACTCTTGTAACGACATGATTAAGTTAAATCTAATAAAGGAATCTTCTGTTCATATCGTTGATTCTATTAATTTACGGCATGGTAGATTATGACATTTAATTATAATTCCATTAGAATACGCATGAATTAGGATTAATTTCTGATTGTGATTTCGATACCATCTCTAAATGTGAAATACGTTCAAGCAAAAATACACCGAAAATCTTTTAAATCCATAGAAAGGAAAATTGGTTTGCTTGATTTGGTATATAGTGATGTGGGTGGCTTAAAAAGTCATATCACCTATGGTGGTAATCAATACTATATAACATTCATTGATGATTATACTGGATATGCATATGTATATCTAATAAAAACTAGAGATGAGGTCTTTGATAAATTCAAAATTTACAAAATAGAGGTCGAAATACAATTAGAAGTTAAAATTAAAATATTACATTCAGATCGTGGTGGTAAATATTTCTCAAATGAATTCACCTTTTTTTGTAAACAACAAGGTATAGTTCACCAATGCACTGCCCCATATATACTACAGCAAAATGATATTGCTGAAATGAAGAATAGAACATTAGTAGAAATGGCTAATACAATTCTCATAAATTCTAAATTACCTTATAACCTATGGGTGAACCTATGTTATCTGCATGTTATATTTTAAATAGAGTACCACTTAAAAAGAATAATATTTCCCCTATGAATTACGGTTTAATAGAAAACCTAACCTAACTTGACTTAAAGTTTGGGGTTGCTTAGAATATGTTAGAAAACGAGACCCTGAACAACCAAAGTTAGGAAATAGAGCATTTAAATGTGTTTTCATAGGATATTCAATTAATAGTATAACTTATAGATTCCTTGTTCTTGACACCCTAGAAGTTATAGAATCTGTAGATGTAGAATTTTTTGAAAATCAAAATGTTGAGATCCCATTGAGATCCTCTAGTCCAGAATCTAGTATGGCTAATGATATCAATGACAATGATTTTGCTCCTGCTCAAAACGGTAAGGAAATATCAGTACCAGATAATAGTACTGGCCAACGGAAAAGTAAAAGAGCGAGAATAGAGAAGGACTATGGTCCCGACTTCATTACATATCTTGTAGAACGCAGTAAGGACGAAGTCCTTAATGTGACTAAATATGTAATGAACGTCATGACAATCCCAAAACTTATTCTGAGGCAATGAGTTCCAGAAATTCTAATTTCTGGAAAGAAGCTATCAAAGATGAAATGAATTCCATACTGTTAAACCAAACTTGGATTCTAACTGATTTACCTCCTGGTGCTAAACCTACAGGATGTAAATGGATATTCAAGAAAAAGTTGAATACAAATGGATCCATTGATAAGTTTAAAGCCAGATTAGTTGCTAAGGGATATAAGCAAAGACATGGAGTAGATTACTTTGATACATATGCTCCAGTTGCTTGCATATCTTCTATACGCTGTTTAATTGCACTTGCATCAATTCATAAACTAGTCATACATCAAATGGATGTAAAGACCGTTTTTCTAAATGGAGATTTAGAAGAAAAGATATATATGGAAAAACATGAAGGTTTCAAAACCTCAGGCCAAGAAAAGAAAGTTTGCAAATTAGTGAAATCTCTTTATGGCCTGAAGCAAGCTCCCATGCAATGGCATGAGAAATTTGATAAAGTCGCACTGTCATATGGATTCATTGTTAATGATGCTGATAAATGTATTTATAGCAAATCGAATAACAATGGTAGTGTTATAATATGTTTTATATGTTGATGACATGCTAATATTTGGTTCCAATATATCATGTGTGAATGAAACTAAAAAGTTTCTATCTTCTAATTCGATATGAAAGATCTAAGAGACGTTGATGTAGTTTTGTGAATTAAAATTGTTAGGAAATAGGGGGAGTTATTACTAACTCAATCTCATTACATAGAGAAATTCATACAAAATTATGATTATTACGATGACAAAACAGCACCAACTTCTTTAGATCCTAGTATTAAACTAGAAAAGAACATTGGACGTACTATTTCTCAACTAGAGTATTCCAGTGTTATTGGGAGTCTTATGTATGCTATGCATTGCACTAGATCAGACATCGTACATGCTATGTGTATTATGTCGATTTACGAGTAATACAGGTTTCGAACATTGAAAAGTTATTTCCAGTGTTTTAGTTTATTTGAAAGGAACCATTGAATATGGTTTATCTTATAAAGGATATCCAATGTAATAGAAGGATATAGTGATGCAACCTGGATTAATGTAGAATCCAAATCCAAGTCTACTACTGGATGGATCTTTACATTAGAAGGCGTTGCTGTGTCTTGGGCTTCCAAGAAGCAGACCTGTATTTCTGACTCAACAATGTTGTCAGAATTGACAGAAGATGCATGTAAAGAAGCGGAATGATTTAGAAATTTATTAATGGAAATTCCTTTATGGAAGAAGCCATCTCCAGCAGTCTTGATTAACTGCGATAATCAAGCAACGATATACAATGTGTGTAATAAGACATATAATGGAAAGTCTAGACATGTGAATCTAAGACATCAAATGGTGAGACAGTTACTCAAAAGAGGAGTTATAACCGTTGTCTACATAAAAAAGAAGAAAAACTTGGCTGACCCACTTATAAAGAGTCTTTCAAAGGCAATGGTTTCTATAAAGTCACAAGAAATGAGACTAAGGTCTGTGAATGAAGGTTGATCATACTTAACAGAAACCCAACTTATATCTTGAGAAGGATAGACAAAGTTCAATGGGTACCAACAAGTCAAGAGAATGATTATGGAACACTAAATCGATAATCCCCTAATATTTAGTGTTGGATTCTAAAAGAATAAAGGATGGATATATATCCTTAATAAGTCTAGAAATCTTAAAAGCTGAATCGCAGAAACACCGTAAGAGACTTACCTATATGAGTATGGAAATCAGGCCGTTTCCTAGAAAAGTAAGACCGCTTTCTAAATAGACTCATGAACCAGGATTAAGCACATGGCCATTAACGTGCCAAGAATACAGAACACTTTACCTAAGAAAATCAACATATGTGATTTTTTCGGTTTTATCATTAGAGATACTTGGTTCAAGATCGTTCACCATAGAATCTCGATAAGACTTTGAATGATTTACACTAAGTAAAGGTTCAAATCCAGAAGATACCTTTTATTTATGTGTTGGTTTTCACGATGATGCAAAACTTTATTTTAGAACTACATAGGCTTGATCCCACTCGGGTATGTAGGAAGTCACTCTAGTGATGCAGCCATTATATTTATTAATTTTTCTTATTTTGAAAATTGAGGGAGATTGTCGTAAAATTTTCAAATAAGTTTTGAGGTTTTGGGATATTATTTGAAAGAAAAGAAGGAAAGAATAAAGAAAAGATAGTCCCACATGCTAGAAAATCAAGGACTATATTTGTATAAATATAGCTTTCTTATGTGGATGTTCACGCATTGAGACCCCCACATGTTTTCCTTGTTGTGAGGACAGAAGTCATGCAACACCACACGCACGCCGCCTCGTCCATTCGTCCGACCGAACCGGGCCGGGTCGGGTCACAGATCAAAAAATATTTTTGAATCATACGTGAACAGTAATGGGCCAGATTTCAGTCCTTCAAGGACTCAAAACCGAAATTCCTGAATTTGAATAAATGACGAGTAATTTGTAACTTTTTCTTGACGTTACAAAATATGAATAGATGCGACGTTTAAATATTGAATAGATAAAACCGTTTTTAACAGTTGTGAACCGTTGCAAATGGTTGTCATGCTTAGCGAATAGGCATCTCTTTACCACTAGAAATAGTGACGTCCAGAAAACGTTGGAGATAATTCTGAATCTTCTTATTCTTCACAGAGCAGTTTTTGCGACACCAGAAAGTGTTGCAAAACACTGCGCCACCATTGCTCTATTTTGTAACACCTCCAAGGTGTTGCAAACTTAGAAAACGTTGCAGAATTGCTCTCTTCTTACTCTTCGTTCTATTCGATACAAATTGCATCATCAGAAGCCATTAATAAAGTGTTCTTGGTCGGATCAAAGACGTACAAACTTTGAATCCGATTACGCTGTCACAGGGCTTTATTGAATCTTGAAAGTCGATAGTTTGATAACTCGTTTGTACCTGGTGGGTTGAAATATTGTTTGAAGAATCAATTACATAGATCCTTGAACTCATAAGTACAACATTATCTTCTTCGCAATCACCATTAAATTTGTCTCGAACCGCAAAATCTCCAACATTATTAAGTAAACTTGAAAATATCATAGATTATTTATAGTTTTGATATAACTCAAAGGTGCCTCATCACTATTAGGTTTACCCATCGTTTTTCTTACAACACCTTTAGTTGCCATATCTTCTTCATATTTTTTCCCATAATTAACGAAAACATTGCCATAACTTGTCACAATATCATAAATGCAACAAAGACAAAATATGCTCACTTCCTTCTTTGCACACGTACAATGGATGTGCCACTATACTCGTGAATATATACACACACACACACACACACACACACATATATAAAATACATCTTTTTATTTCAATTCATCGGTATAATAATTCTCAGGTTACATGTAATAAGTTCCTACTATAACTCATAAGCATGAAGGAACATGATGCACACCCATTTTCAAATCATTCTATGGTATGAACACAAATTACATGTATAAATATAAAATTACATGACCTTGGTTTTGCCTCTCCATTTATCAAGGGCTCCAGAAGAGAACAAAAAATAGGTCACGTTTTTCTGAGATTGTCTAACTTTGCCTGAAGATCATCGTCAATCCCCTACCATCATTTCCACTTGATTTAGCTTGAGCTACTTTACCGCTTATAGCTGGAGCAACCACTGCCGATGAAGGTGCCTTGACAAGCTGCAATTATGGTCAATGGCAAGACTCGGTCAATTCACTATGTTTACGCAGTTTAAATATATCTTACATGGTCACATCCTTTTTGAAATGCCGATAAACCAAATAACATTTCAATTTTTTTTGTAGCTGTATTGTAACGTCAATTGGTTAGAATTTTGAACTGGCAATCGAAAATTCAAGTTTAATGCTAAAAATAATAAAGAGAACTTTTATAAAACACAATTTTTAAGTTTCAAAAAACACGGTAGTCATTCCTCAAAAACAAAATTCAAAAAACATCTTGGTTTTTAGTTTCAGTCAAAAAATACAACTATTTACAGTATAAAAAACAAATATTTATGATAGTAAAAACTGTATATATTTGTTATTTTCAAATAAAAAATAAAAATATAAAAAAAAGGTCATAAAAATACGGAATTAAGTCCAGATTAGTTTTCAAAAAAAAAAGCGGAAAAACTTTATTAGAAGTAAAATTTGGAATGTAATTGAAAACATGTTTTTTGAGGAGCGTTTTTTGTAATCAAACATGAAAGCAAGGGGTGAATCACAAAAGAAGAAACAATGCACAAGTAAAAAAAATGCACTACCTTGTTCTTTTTATACAAATAAAATCAAAAAATTAATTTAGAGGCATAAAGGCAAAAAAAAATTAAAAGTCGTTTTGATCCTATATAAAGGCATTTTCTGGTTTTTTTTTTTTGACTTTATAAGTTGATTTTCATCTTGTTAACTTTTTTCTTTTCATTTTTGCTATTGTTATAAAATTGATAAATAGCAGATATAAATATTTAAAAAGAAAACAACCGTTATTAACATTATCTTTCTAAATATTTTTGTTCACATAATTCATGAGAGTTCTAGTGCTATTGGTTCTTCACCTCAATGTTTTCATTAAATGTTACTATAATACCTAGATAGAAAGGTACCTAGATAAATTTACTTTTTATTTAGTAAAAAATTAATGGACGGACGTGTGTCATAAATGCAAAAAGTTTGGTTGTTGCACCATCGTTATTTCAATCAGTTTTGTTATAGTGCCAGATGCAATTTGATAGTGAAATTCCATGAATAGATGGTTGAAAAATGGATGGTGATGAAAGTTGCAAACCGTTGGCAAGATTACATTGATGAATGATAGGGTAATTTTGAAATTTTAGAAAGACACGACGGTAATCACATTTATTGAATTATGTTTATTAGTAGTAGGGATAAAAAATTGAAGTCAAACATAAAATCATTTTTTTCAATAATAGCAGAAATTTTGATAACAGTGTTAGAAAATGAATTGCTGGATGCATGAGATAAGTTGTCACAGGTTCCTATTTTGACGTTTTAATAGCTACACAATGGTCAACACAGTTCCATTAATATTACAAAATTGTTACCGCCCTTTTTCTCTCTCTATTACAAAAACATTATTAGCTCATTGTCGAATTTAAACAACAAGAAAGTGCTGATGACCTATCTACACTTTGTAGAATTTTCTTTGCAGTCTTACCGATAAATTCATGTATTTTTCGAAAATATGGAATATATGGTTCTCAACTATATTCAAACTTTATGCAAATAATTTGCATACACAGATAATTTTTATTTTATTTGTCAAAAATAAAGAAAGATTGCACTTTAAAAAGAGGACAAAAGGTATTTATATGCACATTTGCATGTCATAATGTAAGCGTTTTACATTTTGCACTTAATTTTGCACGCTCCATATTTACATGCACATTTGAAAAGTGCAAAATTTATGCACTTAATGATTATTATTTTTCATACTGTATTCTTAGGGCATAAAGTATGCAGTTTTTGTTATACTTCACGTCGTTAGAGAGAACATATATATATATATATATATATATATATATGATTTGTCATATATTACCTATTTATATTTTAGTATTTAGAAATATAAACAATTATGTATTTTTTTCCCCGTATACACATGTATGTATGTAAGATTTATATTCTAATTTATCTTAACTAATTTGCACTGTTCATTTTTTTTTAAAGATGTATAAAGTTGCACTTTTCAAAGATGTGTGATATTTGTCTATTTTGAACATTTTTATGTAGAAGTGTGTGATATTTGCATTCTAAATCATTCCAACAATCTGCACTTCTGTTTTATAGTATACATGTGCTTTCTGAAGGAAAAAACATAATATTGCACTTTCTTAAAATATGTTTTTCTTTATACATTAAATATTTTTTAAATAGATGATGCAATTTTTAGTTATATTTTAAGTATTTGAAGATAATTTGCAGTTTTCCATATTTTTCTTTTACATTTTTGAAGCGCAAAGCATATGCACTAGCTAAAATATTGTTGTTTTTTACATACTATGTTTTTATTATAAAGAGTACACGATTTTATGCAATGGCCTAATTTTTTGTAGACAATTTGCATTTACAAATTTTTTACATTTTCAAAATGTTTGTTTATTTACATTTCATATTTTTAGTATATGGAATGTGCAGTTTCAAGTTATAGTCCAACATTTTGTTAGACTGTTTGCATTTTTTATATTTTTGAAAAAATATAGAATATACGCCCATTTCATATTCCAAAGATGCATCATATATGGTGGTATTTGTAATTATATGCTTGTTGATTAATTCTAATTTTTTGTACTTATTTTCATTTTAAAGTACGAATTTTCGATCAAATAAAAGAAAGATGTTGTTTTGTATCATTTCTTCGTATCAAATATTGTACAGACTCGTATTGTATTTATACATGTAAAATGCTAAGATGGGCTTGCGGGTAGGCCCAAACTCACTTACTTACAACCGCAACTTATTTACAGCTGCTTATACACGAGTAATACAAATTTGTTTGTTTTATTCTCTATTACGCCCCATCAAACCCAACACCTAGGGTTAGAGTTTGCTAATGAAACTCTCAAAATCTAGAGCCGCTAGTGAGAATTGGCACCTGTTGGGCGAATTCTCACCCAGAAGATCTCGAGACCGAGAAGTCACAGTTTCACCCGGGCTCGCAACCTCCACCTCGTTCGACAAACACAAGGCTCGATATAAGCATAAAAGTCCATCTGGCATTCTCAATATACAAGTCCATTCGGCATCTCCAATTCATGCCGAACCAAAGGCCATTCGGTCAGCCCCCCATCCGGTCCTCCTTCCACCGAACCAACTATCCACCGAACCAACTCCCCTACCGGTCCAGTCACTACCGGCCCACCAACCTTCACACCCCTATGCCGGACCAAAGGGCCTACCGGACCATCTCCACAACCGGTCCAAACAAGCACCGAACCACCTCACTGCCGGTCTACTTCCACACTCACTGCCACCGGTCCATACCTACCACCGGTCCAAACTCAATGCCGGATGAAGCTCCGCCGAACCAGATGACTACCAGGCCAGATTGCTTCAGCCCGGGCCCACCAGCAGCTATATACATCCAAGACCCCTGCCCCCTACCTCACTCTATAAATAGAGGGGCAGGGGCACAACAATGGCAGACAAGTTTGAGAGCTCAAGCACGGAAGGAACTTTCAAACTACTTTCATATACTTGCACACAAAGCATTGTACTTGTAATCTGAAACAAAGAAGATAATAACATATAAAGTGGACGTAGGCACGTTCTAGGCGAACCACTATAAATCTATGTGTCTCTTACATTTCAGCCCCTGCTTTTTTCATATTTATATAACTCATCTGAATCATTAAGAATCACATAAAATCAACTAAATCACACGACTTGGAGGTGTTTGCCCATTTTTTGCGCAAACATTTTTGGTGCTTTCACTGAGAACTTCGAACTCGAAGCTTCAGCTTCCCTCATTCAACCTTCTTTCCCAATAGCACCCTTCATTGCCTAGGAAACATGACTTCCAGGCCAAGAAAAGACGCCAACAAGGGAAAGAACGCTGCAACTAGCAGCGCTCCAAATCCAGTGGATCCAGATCAAGAGAACCATCCCACTACAGCAGCAGTGCCACATGTAGATCGGGCAATTCCAACAGCCCCTGCCGCGGAACAACCGGCAGTAATCACTAGAGCAGACCTAGACAGAGTTGTGGTGGAAGTGACTAACCGCTTCGCATCCCAACAAGAAGCTTTGGTGAACCAACTCATGTCACGCTTGAGGGATGTCGAAGAATCCAACCGCAACACTGAATCATGGGATGAATCTCAATCTGGAGGATCTCGGAGACAGCAAAGGTCTTCCCTCTTCGAGGAAGCCATCAACAGGAACAACAATGATAGGGGCCGCGCCCGGACTCAGCCCGAACTCCGACTCGAGGAAGCGCTTGGAACCGAACCCAGTGGGGGAGGCGCCAGGCGAGGGTCGGATGTAGCTGAGCCAGTCATGCCACCTAATCATAGAAACCCCGCTGAACGGAGCCGAGCTAGAACCCAGCCCGAAGTTGACCCCATGGAAATGCCCGAAACAGAACCCCACAGGGGAAGATCAAGGCAGGGGGCAACTGTAGCTGGTCCTAGCATGCATCCGAGCAGCCAGAGGCAACCACTGGATAACGTCAGAAGTGATAGACTATACCATCCCTACAGGTCATCTGGACGAGATCGATCCCGCAGGGAAGAACCAAGTTCATTTCTATCCGCTCCAAATTCTGATGAAAGAATGGCACGATTATTCAGAGAATGCGTCCAACGGGAGCAAAGAGACCGAGGAATAGGCGCTAGGGTCACCAGCCCCTTCACCCGCAATATCGAAACTGCCATCACCCCCCGGGAATGGAAAATGCCAACCATGGAACCTTACAAGGGAACTTCCGACCCCATCGTACACTTACAAAGATACACCCAACATATGCTCATGAGCGGAGCAACAGAAGGGGTGCTGTGTAAATGCTTTCCGCTATTCCTAGCAGATCTAGCTACCTCCTGGTTCTGCCATCTACCCCAAGGATCTATCAGCTCATGGGAGATGTTGAAAGAAAGGTTCATTAGCCAGTTCCGCATCCATGTAGAACAACCCAAGGATGCTTATTCTCTATCCAATGTCAAACAGAAATCCGGAGAGACACTGCAACAATATCTAACCCGGTTCAACGCCGCAGCGGCCGTAGTCCAAGATGCCGATGAGAAGCTCACCCTAATGGCCCTCTGTAGTGGTGTACACCCAGATACCAAGTTCGCTAGAAGACTAACTAAGGAAAAACCAGCTACTTTACCTGATTTCTTCCATGAAGCTGGAAAGTATATGAGACTTGAAGACGCCACCACTAAGAGGCAGTCAGGGCAACAAGGTAAGACAACTTCGGACAAGGTTCCCGCTGCAGCCAAGGACACTCGAAGAAATGAATCTAGAGACAATGCTGGGGGCAGGAAGGTTGAAAAACGCCAATATCGACCAGGACCAAGATTTGACTCCTACACTCCTTTGAATGAAACAATCGAAAACATCTTTCTAGCCACTCAGGGCGAACTCGGATACAAGCGCCCCCCGCACAAGAAAGAATCTGATAACGCACTCAAGTCTGAAAAGTTCTGCCGCTTCCACGAATCCCACGGACATGACACCAATGAATGCCACCATCTCCGGGACTTGATCGAAGAACACATCAGAAGAAGAAGGCTGGAACGCTATGTGAAAGGTCAGAACATGACTCCAACTCCTGCCAATGAGAACTCAAAGCGACCCGTCCCAGAAGTAGGCGGAGGGAATCGCAACACCAGTGGCTCTAGTTAAGAGAAGATAGTGGTCCATACCATCTCGGGAGGACCACACATCGCCGACAGAAGCTGGGCAGAGATGGAAAGATACGGCAAGTCACTTAGGAATGCTGAAGGCTATGTTAACTCCATTATGGAAGAACACCACCCGAAACGGAAAGAGAGTGACGACATCGTATTCAGTAGGCGTGATTTAGAAGGAAGACAGTATCCGCATATGGATCCCATGGTCATCTCTGCCTGGTTCGGTCCAGCCAAAGTTTTCCGAATTCTAATAGACACAGGAAGCTCCGTAAATATCCTATTCAAGCATGCTTTCGACAAAATGAAGCTGTCAATGAAGGATGTGTCTCCCTGCAACAAACCCCTGCACGGTTTCGCTGGAGATGCGAAAATGCCACTCGGGCAACTTGACCTCTTCGTCGAAATAGGAAGTCATCCCCGCTCCGTTGTGCGAAAACAAAAGTTCGTACTAATAGAAAACCACTCGGCCTACAACGCCTTCTTGGGAAGACCAGCCTTGTCTGACTTTCAAATTGTCCTAGCCCCGTGGTGCCTAAAGATGAAATTCCCAACAGATAATGGAATAGGAGAAGTTGAAGGAGATCAAGACGCCGCTCGAGATTGCTATGTAACTGAACTTCGCAATAACCGTAGAAAGAATAAAGGGAAAGATGCAGAGACTACTCTCTGCATGAAAAGCTTGGAAGCATAGCAACTAAAGAAAGCCCCTCCTCTTCGATACACCAGCGATCCTTTCAATGAACTAGACCCCAGGGATAAGGAGGAGGAGGCTACCGCTGAGCCTGCGGAGGCCATGGAATTCGTATCTGTAGACAAACATGATTCAAGTAGACTATTAAAAATAGGATCTCAGCTAAAAACAGAATTGAAGGATCAACTCATTGACTTTCTCCGCCACAACTTAGATGTATTTGCGTGGACACATGCCGATATGACAGGAATCTTCCCAGACATAGCATGCCACATGCTGAACGTCGATCCCACCAAGGTACCGATAAAGCAGAAAAAGAGAAGCATGGGAGCAGAACGATCAGCAGCCCTCGATGAGGAAGTAAAGAACCTACTTGCTAATGACTTCATACGAGAAGCCATCTACCCAGAATGGATCGCTAACCCAGTACTAGTAAAGAAAGCTAATGGGAAGTGGCGAACATGCATTGATTTCTCCAACTTAAATGACGCTTGCCCGAAAGACTGCTTCCCGCTCCCCCGAATCGATCATCTTGTGGACAGCACTGCCGGGCACGAACTTTTATCTTTTATGGATGCATACTCCGGATACAACCAGATTCCCATGCACGCTCCCGATCAAGACCACACTAGCTTCATCACTGACCGGGGATTATATTGTTACAAAGTCATGCCTTTTGGACTCAAAAATGCCGGAGCTACCTATCAGCGCCTCGTCAACAAGATGTTCGTGGAATTAATAGGACAAACTATGGAAGTATATGTGGATGACATGTTGGTAAAGTCCAGGAGAGCCGACGATCATGTAAGCCACCTGAGCGAGATGTTTCAGGTACTTCGCCGATATGGAATGAAGCTGAATCCTCTAAAGTGCTCCTTCGGAGTGTCATCGGGAAAATTCTTAGGATTTATTGTCCATGCCAGAGGAATTGAAGCAAACCCTGAACAAATCCGGGCTCTAAAAGAAACAAGGATACCTTCCACTCGAAAAGAAATGCAGAGCCTAAACGGAAAGGTGGCCGCCCTAAGCAGATTCATTTCCAAAGCAACTGACAAGTGCGTCCCTTTCTTCGAAGCTCTCAAGAAAGACAAAGGAAAGTTCGAGTGGACCGATGAATGCTTAAAAGCCTTCCTTAACCTGATCGAACACCTTCAGAAACCACCAGTACTCTCAACTCCAAACGAAGGCGAAGAGCTATATCTATACCTCGCTGTATCATCTCATGCTCTAAGCGCTGCCTTGGTAAGAGAAGAAGACCGCACACAACGCCCGGTGTACTTTATAAGTAAGAGATTTACAGGGGCAGAAGCCAGATATCCTAAACTTGAGAAATTGGCATATTGTTTATTGATCGCGTCACGAAAACTGCGACACTACTTCCAATCTCACTCCATCAGAGTTCTAACCGATCAACCACTAAGACAGGTGCTCCATCGTCCCGACACTTCTGGACGACTCCTCAAATGGTGCATTGAACTAAGTCAGTATGACGTCACCTACCATCCTCGCACCGCTATCAAGGGGCAAGCCATGGCCGATTTCATTGTCGAATTCACTACCAACGAAGGCAAGGATCAGTTTGAAATAGAAAAAAAATCAAGTGGAACCTCCTTGTAGATGGAGCATCGAACGAACAAGGCTCGGGGGCAGGTATTGTGATAATCACCCCCAGGGGAAGAAAGATGTACTATGCATTAAGGTTAGAATTCGCGGCCACTAACAACGATGCGGAGTATGAGGCAGTAATAGCGGGATTGGAGCTTGCCTTAGAAATTGGAGTCAATTCTTTATGTCTTCATAGTGATTCTCAACTTATCGTAAACCAAGTACTAGGAGAGTTCCAGACACGAGGAGAACGACTCACAGCATATCTAAAGAAAACCAAACTGCTGCTCGATCAATTGGACCATTACCTAATCAAATACATTCCTCGAGAAGATAACCAAGAGGCCGATGAACTAGCAAAGCAAGCTAGTATGAAGAATAGCACCATTTTCGGAGCACTAGCCATCTCAAGGCAGCTAGCCCCAAGTTTCGAACAAGTGAATCTGATAACTGCAATCGAAGAACTTGGATGACTCCTATCCGGAAATATTTGCAGGACGGCACACTACCAGACAAACGTGATGAAGTCAGGATAATTTTGAGGAAAGCTCCCCACTACACAATACAAGAAGGCATCCTCTATCGGCGTGGCTTCTCTAGCCCCCTATTCAGATGCGTCGCTGGAAGGGAAGCCAAGGAAATCTTATTCAACATCCATCAAGGAAGTTGCGGAGATCACACTGGAGGGCAGAATCTGGCGAAAAAGATACTCCGATATGGATATTACTGGCCCACACTAAACAAAGACGCCTTAAACTTCATTAAGAGATGCGACAGATGTCAGAAATTTGCCAAGATTTCTCGACTACCCACAAATGAGATTACTCAAATGACCAGCCCTTGGCCCTTTGCTGTATGGGGAATTGATTTAATTAGCGAACTGCCAACGGGAAGAGGCGGAGCCAAATATGCTATAGTGGCAGTCGATTATTTCACCAAATGGGTGGAAGCGGAACCCCTAAATAAAATATCTTCAGCAAAAGTTATCAACTTCTTGATCAAAAATATTCTGTGCAGGTACGGAGTACCACTCAAGATCATATCGGACAACAGACTCCAATTTGACAGCGAAGAATTCGCCGACTGGTGCCAAGAGCATGGAATTCATAAAAGCTTCTCATCAGTAGCTTATCCTCAGGCAAACGGACAAGTCGAAGCTGTCAACAAAATTCTCAAAACCCTAATCAAGAAGAAACTTGAAAAGTCAAAAGGCGCTTGGGTGGACGAACTTCCTACGGCACTTTGGGCCTACCGCACATCTTTCAGAACATCAATGGGACATACTCATTTCTCTTTGGCATACGGATCGGAGGCAATGCTCCCTATTGAGACTATTGTTCCTTCCCACCGTAGGATCCACTACAATCCAGAAGAAAACGAAGAACTCCTCCTCATGTCTTTGGATCTGATTGAGGAAAGGAGAAACGATGCAGCACTCAAAGTAGCAGCTCACAAACAAAAAGTGGCAGCAATATACAACTCCAAAGTCAAGCATCGCATCTTGCAAGAAGGAGATCTTGTCCTCAGGCGAATCTTTTCGCGCCCCGGGGCACTGGACCCCATCTGGGACGAACCATATGTAATTCATAAAAATCTCCACAACGGAGCTTATATTTTGTCAACAGTGGACGGAGAGGTGTTCCAGAGGGCATGGAGCATCCGACACCTCCGTCGATACTTTTCTTAACTTGTACTGCCCATATGAAGTGAATTAACAAAGAGAATCAGTGGACGTAGGCATCTTCATGCCGAACCACTTTAAAAAATCTTGTCTCTTTTTAACTTGTTCCTTTATATCTTGGCTGCTTGTTAAGCTTTATCCTTTTCTGTTGAACAAAATCCTATGGCATCTCCACTCAAGACGCACCACGGCCTCATCTGGACAAGGCCTAACAGGTACGCTACGATTCTATGCACTCGCCAATGAGACTCTTTTGCTCCAGCATCCCTCTGCTGCGGGTTAACTCATTGCTCGCGCCTGCCCTCAAAGCCAACTGTAATGAGCCGATTATAAGTCATCATAAAGGCCGACTATAGCCGATGGCAGCTCATTACGGCGTTCGGCTCGCCGGCAACTGTGAACCTACTTTAAGCCCCAACATAAGGTGTGGCCAGGCAGGGGTAGTTCACGGCCAACGGCACCCACGCTAGCCGGCCACGGTAAATCGAATAATACCCACGATTACGGACCATAATGGTTCGGGTAGTTACCGTGCGCGATCTCGGCTCCGATGTGTCTTAAGTGCGGCTGTGGTAAAAAAGAAAACTCCCCGTGGAGGCGTAAGATGGGTGACAAATGTCTCCAAGACCCACAGCAAGGGAAAGTGACTACAAAACCCGTTTTTCACGAGCTTAAGCACATCGACGGCCTTCCGTGACTGGAAGTTTTACTTTTTCTATATTTCCATTTCATTTAAATACTTTTCTCCTATCCTGTATAACAAACTCTAAAGTACAGGAAACCAAATAGGGAGCATTCACTCATGAGAATCTAAGCCTGCGTACTGGGTGGCAAGGTACTCAGATATATCCATGATCAGTTACACAAGAAGCTCAAAGCTACCGCCTGCAAATAAAACATGAAGGGCGGTACTCTCTTCTCTTGTACATAAATACATAACTATAGCTTATTCATATGTCACACTAACATTGCAAAACATGAAATTATATTTCAAGCAAAGGCTTAACATCAAACACAACTAAAATCACAGGCATATACATAGTTATACTTCTCACGCAGCACATCAAAATGACAACAACGTTTAAACATAACAAAATCAGCTTATATTATAAAATCACACCAAGTTATTCTCTGCAAATAATATTATTACAGTCACATCAATGTTTTGGACTAACGTAAACAACAGTAAAAAGAAATAAAAAGCGGCCGAATCCGGAGAAGTAACCAGCTGCGTCCACACTCCATCACCAACTTCCCAAGCCTACTTGGCCGCAGGGCCGGAACCCCCAGCATGTTGATCGGAAGTTCCACCTGTCCAATTCAGAAAAGGAATCCATTAACCAAACGATAAACGATCAAGTTATGGAAACCCAGAAAGAAAAGGAAAAGAGAAGAATAACTCGCCAGCGTCCGCCGCTTGATCCTCATCCTCCAGTTGCACACCTTCCTCCGCAGCAAGCAACCGCATCCCCTCCTTCACCGCCGCTTGCTCCTCTTTCGAGAACTGAGCAGTGACCACATCCAGACTAAAAGCCACTCCACCTTCCTTACCCGCATTGACCCTGGCCTTCTCTAAAACCCGAAGATATATCTTGGCCATGACCCGGGGATAGTCATCCATCCAAGACAAGCTGCCCTCCTTCCAAGTGCGGAAGTACATGTCCTGCAGCATCTCGTCCATCATCCCCTCATTCTCCTCGAACTCCATCACCCGGGCCTCGGAAGCCTGCAACTTGGCGACAACGACATCCCTCTCTGATCGGTATCTCAAGCAGTCATCCTGGAGAGACCTCCTCATCTCCTCCATCTCCTCCTTTAGCTTGACTTGAGCCATCTCCGCGGCCTCAAGCCTTCCAGACAACTCCTCTACCTGCTCGAGATCCGCATTCCGAACCTCATCCACTGTCGCAATGGCCATGTCGATCCGCTCCTTACAGGCGGCCTCCATCTTCCGTAATTCCGCCCTACTAGTCTTTTCCATGGTCTCTTTCAGCCGCCTGAAGGCTTCCTCGTGCTGAGAAATCTGAACGGCTTGACCGGCAAGCTGTTCGGCCTGATCAGCAACCTTCAGCCGCAACCGAATATTAGCACTCCCAATCTCCTCCCCGGCCTTGACCAATTGAGCATGATACTTCATTAACTTCTTGGTCTCTTCAGCCACCCGATCGATATTAGCTTTGGCCTCGTCTCCCATGGTAACTACCCGAGTGGTAAGCAGATCAAGATCTAGGGACTTAGCCTCGTCTAACACTCGTACCATGGGGTTGCGGGGAAGGAGGTGTTCACCCGTGGCCTCATCAAATGAAATATCCCGAGAGCTTGGATCTAAATCAGGATGACCGGCAAAGGGGTCACGAGGCACGTCAGGACGCCTTATACGGATAACAGTGGGATTCTTAGAAGGAGGTGGAGGGGGGATAAACTCCGTACTCTCCCCCGTGGTATCACGAGGAGGCTGAACAGGAAGCTGCGGACCAGGGGAAGGCTCAAATAAAGAACGACTCCTCTTCTTTTCTGAATGCTCTCTTCAATGACCCCAAGAAGAGGACGGTATTTGACCGTCCCCAGTACGACCAATGGGAAGCTTCGCAGAAGCTCTTATCAACTTGAATTGTTCGAGGCGGTGTCGAACGTCTGACGTTTTAACCACCTGGCCTGCCCCTGGAATAAAGAACAAGTGTTACAAACATACAATGGTCCACAATTCAAGAAACATGTTAAGTAAAAAAAAAAAAGGGTGAGAAGGCACATCTATTATACAAACCCTGCGGAGGAGTGGGATACTGCAATAAGTCTTGAATCTCATTCCAGGACGGAAGTGAACCATAAAATATTTCTAAGTCCTTATCAAAAATGGAATCGACAGAGGACAAAAGTTCACCTTGCACCGCCGAAGTCACCCTGGCGGAGGAACCCCTAGGGGATAGATCGGCACCAGCCCCGACCTTGCCAGTCTCCTTCGCCTTCTCCGCTTCCGATTCCCCCTCCGATTCCCCGAAGGCCTGGCGGAGGGCCTCATCCAGTTCAGAGTCTTGCCCAGAAGTTAAGGCACCAGCACCACTACCACCCTGACCATCTCCATCTCCTCCGCCCTCCGACTCTCCTTCCATATCGCCTTCTTCGCCCTCTTCCACACCTTCCTCCTCCGGGATGATCGGGCAAGTACTAGGAGAGGGGTCCTCAGACTCCTTAAGCTTCTTGCCTCCCGCGACGGGATGTTGTGCAAAGGGTTTCCTCTTGCCACTCTTCACTGTGGCCCCCTCCTTAGCTTTAGCAGCCTTCTCCTCAGCCGTGTCCCTCTGCTTAACCACGGACTGGTGCGGCTGGATCAAATTGTACTCCAGGAGGGTAGCGTTCCTGATCAGGAACGAAGCCGACCTGTCCCGTGCGGGAATGACCTTTATTCCAGCAGCCATCCGCGCCAAAGAATCATCTTCCACGACTGCAATGCCACCTGTCGCTAGCAAGAAATAGAAGCGTGTCAGAAGAAGCACTACAGTCAGAACATGGAAAATATAAATGAAATTCATCTCACAGCCGGAAGTGAAAAGGCGGAAAGAAACAGAATCGTCCTTGATAAAAAACCATTCCTTCTTGAACATGGTAAACTTTGAATATAAGTCCAAGACCGGTTGGAAGGGCATGGCCGCTTCCAGACTAATATACGGAGACCCCTTCTTGTAGCCTCTCAGGTTATACAAATATCGAATTTCTCGGTTAAAAGGAGGGCGCCCGTACCTCCTCTGGAAGATGACGAAAAGGCTTACCAGAATGGCATAAGAGTTAGGCTGAAGCTGGAATGGAGCCACCTTCAAATATGTGGTAAAGCTAACTATCCAGGCACTGATAGGAGGGATAGCACCACACATGCAATGATATCTGCTGTAAGCAAAGTAGCCTTCGGGGGGATTATACGGCATCACTCCATCTCCCGGCAACAACATGCGATCCCTGTCTATCCCGAAGGAACGGGATATAACATCAAGTTGCTCCTCCTTTAGGGAGCTAGGAAAGCAATCGGGAGGGGAGACCAGAAGTTTCTGAGGGCCGTACCCGTCCACTAACGACCTCGGAACAGGCCCATGTTGCACCGGCCCTGGTTGGGCTGGGGGCACGGAAGAAGACACTCCTCCATCCTTGGGTTTCCGTCTGTCTGATCGTGTTTCCGCCTTGCGAGACATTTATCTGCATACACAAAAGCAAAAAGACAGGTTGTTAGAACAAGGAATACAGAGATGTAAGCGAAAAAGAATGCATAAGTTCGGAATTCCACTAAAATATCAAGTTCATTCGGCAGCCAAGTATTATATCCATTCGGCAGTAAGATGATAATCTCATTCGGCAGTGAAATGATATGTTCATTCGGCATTGAAAGTGTATGGCCATTCGGCACTAAAATTTGATTCGGTATACATATCATTCGGCCCTAAGGCCTAAGTCTCATTCGGTAAAGCAAAGCCCTTCATATGTATTCGGCAAATCAGGTACATCCGGTAATAAAGTTCATTCGGCAAAGGAGTGTATACCTGGTTCGGAACTGACTTGATTCGGCAAAGTGTTTGATTCGGTATAGTGTCGGTTCGGCTTTCGTTGATTCGGTAGGAAAAAACCAAGGGGGTGTATCCCCTATATATAGATGAGCGCAACACTACCGGACCAACCCATTCGGCAGACCGGACCAACTAAGAACCGAACGGAGCTATCTCTACCGAATGAAGCTATCTCTATCAACTAAAAACCGAATGAAACTGTCTCTACCAGCAGAAACCAGAAACAGGGGGCACGCGGAGCCCCCGCACTCAGATAAGTACCGGACTTTAGAACCTACTAATAAAATAGAAATTATGATAACAATGAATAAGTAGTAAATCTTTCACTGGCATGGGTTAATCATTTACACATGTACACGACCACGAACGGTCCACAGGCATGCTCTGAATGACCATTAACCCTATCGTCGTGAGAATTTACACTTTGACATCATTTTTTAAGCTCATCGGTTAAATGGATAATTGATTCTGATAATTATGAAATGGCTAAGCTACTTACACATGTATGGGGTCGCGAACGATCCCTAGGCATGCTCTGAGCTGGCGATAAAGCACCTTGACAAACGATCCAGGGACCCACTCTGACGTGTACCTGGCATCGATAATGCTAAGCCCCCTCGGGGCACACCTCTCGCCCCGAACGGCGCGATTCACTTCGTCTCAAATGCTTCGATCTTGAACGGTCGTTATCTGAAGTCACACTAAAACTGTAAATTCCTTTGCAGGACATCAACAGGATATGAACATCCAGCCCATGGCATTACAAAACAAGCCTTCCTACCACATGGAAACAAAGCGCGACACATGCAAGCACGTTCCCCACTTTGGGGGACAAATGTTGGGCGAATTCTCACCCAGAAGATCTCGAGACCGAGAAGTCACAGTTTCACCCGGGCTCGCAACCTCCACCTCGTTCGACAAACACAAGGCTCGATATAAGCATAGAAGTCCATCTGGCATTCTCAATATACAAGTCCATTCGGCATCTCCAATTCATGCCGAACCAAAGGCCATTCGGTCAGCCCCCCATCCGGTCCTCCTTCCACCGAACCAACTATCCACCGAACCAACTCCCCTACCGGTCCAGTCACTACCGGTCCACCAACCTTCACACCCCTATGCCGGACCAAAGGGCCTACCGGACCATCTCCACAACCGGTCCAAACAAGCACCGAACCACCTCACTGCCGGTCTACTTCCACACTCACTGCCACCGGTCCATACCTACCACCGGTCCAAACTCAATGCCGGATGAAGCTCCGCCGAACCAGATGACTACCAGGCCAGATTGCTTCAGCCCGGGCCCACCAGCAGCTATATACATCCAAGACCCATGCCCCCTACCTCACTCTATAAATAGAGGGGCAGGGGTACAACAATGGCAGACAAGTTTGAGAGCTCAAGCACGGAAGAAACTTTCAAACTACTTTCATATACTTGCACACAAAGCATTGTACTTGTAATCTGAAACAAAGAAGATAATAACATATAAAGTGGACGTAGGCACGTTCTAGCCGAACCACTATAAATCTGTGTGTCTCTTACATTTCAGCCCCTGCTTTTTTCATATTTATATAACTCATCTGAATCATTAAGAATCACATAAAATCAACTAAATCACACGACTTGGAGGTGTTTGCCCATTTTTTGCGCAAACAGCACCTTCAGTTTCTTCGATGCAATTTCCTTTCTTTATTAAACTTTTGTTGAGCCGAGGAACTTGATCAGTATAAAGGATGATTTGTAATTTGCGAGACAAGTTCGCTTTTGGTTGAGCGGTAAGATGAGGCTTCAATGATTCCTCTTTGCATCTTCAAAGCCTTCTGGTAAGTTGAAGGTATGTATCTGACTTCTATGTTTTTGCTTATTGCTTGCTCTCTCACAAAGTATAAATCGAGTTCAATGTGCTTTGTGCTAGAGTGGAGTATTGGATTCGCTGAGACTGAGATTGAACTTTGATTATCGCAACAAATAATTGGTTTGCTGTATAATTTGATCTGTAGTTTATTTAGTAGTGATGTTAACCACATGATTTCTGCAGTAGCACTAGCAATACTTCTATCCGCCTCTGTGCTGGATCTAGATACAGTTGACTGCTTTTTTGCACATCATGATATAGATTTTTTGCCTAGATAGACACAGTACCCTGTAGTGGATCTTCTACCATCCTGATCAATGACCCAATCAGAGTTAGTAAAGCATTAATACATAAAGCAGTAATTGCTTGCAGAATTAATCCTTGATTGATTGTGCCCTTCAAATATCTTAAAATTCTTTTCACTGCTTTCTAATGTTCATTAAGAGGCTTTTGCATAAAACGGCTCACTTTGTTTACATTGAATGAAATGTCTGGTCTGGTTATAGTATCATACTGTAGTGCTCCTACGATGCTTCTGTATTGCTTAACATTTAGAATTGGTTTACCTCTATTTTTTGAGAGATGACTGATGCTTATCGTTGGAGTGGGCAAGGGATTTGCTTTGTCCATTTTGGCTTTAGCTAGTATTTCACTGATGAACTTTATTTAGTCTAAGTGGATTTCTGATATTGATGTTCTTTTAACTTCTATGCCAAGAAAGTAGTTCAGCTCCCCCAGATCTTTGATTGAAAATTCTTCTTTTAGGCGTTGTGTGATATTCATGATTTCTGATTTGTTATTTCCTGTAATAACAAAGTCAACAACATAAATCAATATATAGATTATTGTGTTATTAAAGAATTTAGTGAATAGGAGCTGTCAGATTTAGTAGAGTTGTAGCCATGTTTTGCTAAAGTTGTCTTTAGTTTGTCAAACCAAACTCTTGGTGCTTGTTTGATCTCATAGAGTGCTTTGTTGAGTTTGCACACTAGTTGATTTCGTTCCCTTTTGTGAACCCATGTGGCTACTCCATATATACTTCCTCATATAGT
Organism: Allium cepa; assembly: GCA_030765085.1. NCBI lineage: Eukaryota > Viridiplantae > Streptophyta > Magnoliopsida > Asparagales > Amaryllidaceae > Allium > Allium cepa. The sequence goes on along the minus strand of CM060932.1, from coordinate 507,306,515 downwards.
TCACCATTAAGAAAAACATTATTAACATCTAATTGTTTGATGGGTCAATTCTTATGCAAAGCAATTATTAATATGACTCTGATGGTAGTGGGTTTCACACCAGGAGAAAAAGTTTCATTAAAGTTAAATCCATTTTGTTGTAAATACTATTTTGCTATCAATCTTGCCTTGTATTTAAGAATTGAGCCATCTGGATTTTTCTTAAATCTATATGTCCATTTGCATCCAACTATATTTTTATTCACTGGTAGAGGTACAAGATCCCATGTCTTGTTTTTTATCAGGGCATTATATTTCTCTTCCATAGCATTTTTTTCAATTATCATCCAAGATTGCTTGGTGATATGTGATTGGCTACCGTATGTCTTTGGTTTGAATATCCCACACTTTTCTCTTGTCATCATATGGTGTCCACTATTTGTAGGTGTAGGTGAATGTCTGTCTTCATCAGCAACTTTTGGTTGAGTATTGTATGACAGGCTATCATGCAGTACTTGACAGGGGTTTGTGTGATGACTTGTATCTTGTGTCACACCATCAGATCTTGCTGGTGCATCAGCATATTCTTGACCTAGTTCATTTGTGGACGTTGTGTGTCGATGACTGATGTCACCTCTTTCATGATGACCAATGCTATTAATTGGTATGACAATTTCTGGTGAAGGTAGCACTTGAGGTATTGAAGGTTTTGAATTGCATATTTTTTGAGTTGTTTTGATTGCTGCATTACTAAATTCATGCTCATTAAATATAACATGTCTGGATATATATAATTCGCCATTGCTATCAAGGCATTTATATCCTTTTTGACTAGCAGCATATTCTAAGAAGGTACATGGTTTGGATCTGTAATCAAGTTTGTGTGTGCTGTATGGTCTTAGATAAGGAAAGCATAGGCATCCAAAAGTCTTCAAACTTTGGTAGTCTGTTTTGACACTGAATAGCACTTCTATTGGACTTTTAAACTTTATAACTTTTGTAGGCAGTCTATTAATTAGATAAACTGCAGTAGAGAAGGCATCTGGCCAGAATTTCAATGGTAGAGATGCCTGTGCTAGCAGTGTTAGACTAGTTTCAACTATATGCCTATGTTTCCTCTCAATAAGACCATTTTGTTCTGAAGTGTATGGACACATAACTCTCTGTGTAATTCCCTTCATTTGAAAATAACCTTTCTGGGGAAAAATTTCTTTACCACCATTAGTTTGTATGACTTTTAATTGACAGATTGTCTGCTTTTCTGCATTAGAAATAAACTTAACACGTCATCTTTAGTTTCAGATTTGGATTTTAGAAAGTAAATCAATACATATATAGAATAGGCATTAACAAATGAGATATAATACTTATAGCCATGATCAGTGTGTATATGGGCTGGCCTCCATAAGTCTGTAGCAACAAGTTCAAGAGGTTTGTTATAGGCAGTCTTTGAATATGGAAATACAAGCTTGTGACTCTTGCCCATTTGACAAAATGTGCAAGTGTATGAATCAGGAATTTTACTAATATAAGTATTGTCACAACTGCTCAAGACATGTTTAATTACATTCAAACTGGGATGTCCCAACTTACAATGCCATACATCAAAGTTTTCAACAATTTTAATTTCAGAAACATGACACCATTTTTCATTATGTTAAACATTTCTTGAATTTGGAACATCAAATTTGTATAACCCTTTATGTTCTTTACCATGCAAAAGAACTTTATTAGTTAGATTATCTTTAACTAGGCAATATGTGAGTGAAACTCAAAGTATACATTATTGTCTTTGGCACATTGTGACACACTCATTAGATTTTTTCTGATTAATGGAACCATCAACAGATTATTAAGGTATAAATGTCTGGTTCCATTAATGCTTGCATTTCCAATATGAGAGATCTTTATAGATTTACCATTTCCCATATATAATGACCGTGTACCTTTGTATTCTCTATTGCCAAGATTTAAGTTGCCCATATTATATGTCACATGATTGGTTGCTTCAGAGTCTGGATACAAGCTGTCATCATGTATGTCTTCGACTTTTGCTATGTTTGTGTTAGTATTGTCTGATGTTGACTCCTGTTGCACACTGACCATGTTGACATTGTGATTTTGAGATCTTGAGCTATTGTTGCCTTGCTGTGTTGGTGTAAAGTTGACATCAAATCTGAAATAGAACTTGTTGGCAGTGTGACCATATTTCTTACATTTTTGGCATCTTGGTTTGTTGTTGATATTGAAATTCCATCTGCCACATCTTCCCCTGAATCTGCCTGACTGGCCACCTCAAGAATTATTTGGCTGGTTTCTATTGCCTTGATTTTTTTTTCTTGATTCTTACTTTTGTTTACTGATACATAGTTAGTATTGTATTCCCAATTTGCTGGTTTTTTTGCTCTAGTCTTCCCTCATGTGCAATGAGAATAGATTGAACACTTTGCAGCGATGGTAGATTTTCATTAGATGATATTATAGCAACTACTGCTTCATAGTCTTCATCCATCCACTTAGGATGCACAATATTTGCTATGCATCAGTTACCTTATGTCCAGCTGAGGCTAACTGATCACATGTTGTTTTGGCCTTAGAAAGATATTCTCTCATGCTGACATTATCTTTTCTCAAGTTTTGCAACTGCCTTTTATATTGCATTATTCTGGCTGCAGATTGAGAACTGAATATTTGTTGAATGGTGTGCCATATTTCATGTGTGGTTTTGCATCTAACTAACTGTAGTAGTAAACTGGCACTAATAAATGATAAAAATCAAGAACTGATTAGACTATCTTGTCTTTCATGAATTGTGTATTCAAGATTACTTACTAATTTTCCTTCATGATCTGTAATGAATCTTGAAGGAGTGATTAGAGTGCCAAGAATATATTCTTGCAGCCCATATCCTCTGATAGCAGTCTCAATCTGGAATTTCCAAAGCAAATAGTTGGATTCATCAAGTTGAATGATAATAATCTGACTTTGTGGCTTGATTATAGATTTGATGAGTTCTTGGGTGGTATTGGATTGGTTGCAGTGGTTCTTGATTCTTGATGGGGTGTATTGGTGTTATCACCCTCTCCTTCTCACACGGTGATGAAAACTTGTCCAGAAGATGATGAAAAAAGTTGAATGACGGTAATGCAAATAGATGAGAAGTGAAGTGCAGCCAGATTCAATTTGAATGATGATTCAGATCTGATAAGTGACTCTAGGCACGACACTTCAGGTAAGTCGATCGAATCTTGATGAACTGATGGAGTAGTGGCAGCTAGAGGAATGAAATATGATGAGTTTGTCTGTGATATCTCCTTTTTGACAAGGCAAATGCTTTCAAACGATGGTAAATATTGGTTTAGAAAACCGTCTAACGAATTTAAATCTAAAAATTACCGCAAGCGCACGGTGTACGAATGTAGCACGCGGCGAATACGGTCGATCCGTAGGGAATTGATGATTTTAAAATTCTATTCAATCAAATTATATCAAAGTCGAAGAGGATTTGTTAAGTAGAAATTATGAGGCTAACACTAGAAAATGTGATTCAAAAATTATTAGACTAAAGAACAATTTAGAGGCAAATCCACTCTCAAATTTTTGTAAATCAACAAACACATAATTTATGATCTCTAACTTTGATATTAAGTGAAATAATCATTGCATTTATCATAAGTATGGTTTGTTTATGTTATTAGTTAACATAACTCAAACCATCAAACTATAATACAACAATTATACCACTTACAATTCTCATGAAAAGAAGCCAAAACAAAAACTATTTTAAGTATGATCTATTTACTATTGTAACTAGTAACATAGATCATCAAATTTCATTTTTACTTTCATTTCATAATCAAAAATTAATTAGCAAATGTTGATGTAAATTGTGTTTATGTTGAGTAAGAATAGCTCATTTGCATAAGCAATATAAGCTATCAAACCCACTTGTATAAACTTACATCAAAATTCACATTCATGAAGCATAAACAAAGAGATCATACATCATAAAAATGTTGAAACTACATTCATGAATTATTTCCCTCTTCTTTCCTTTGTATTCATTTGTGCACGCATATATCTTCATATAAGTCTCTGCATCCAAATTCCTATAAAAGTTATCAAAAAATGTCCAAGTAAAAATTCTTATATTGACACATGCACAAAATGACCGTTTTGCCCCTGAATGAAGATGAAAATACGATGGTTAGAAATAATTGAATTTTGGTTTTAAACATGTTAAAATGCCCAAATATGATGATTATTTAAATAAAAAGAGATAAAATATGCATGTAAATATATGCACAATTACGTGCATATCAGTAAACTTCAAGATTTGTTGCACAGTTGCTAAACTGTGTGACTGAAATCTCAAATGATGAGATTGTTCTGATGAGATTCAAGCTTCTTTCCTTTTTTTGTGAAGATTTTGATCAATTTGCTGTTAAGCAATTCAAATTGGCTCTGATACTATATAAAAGAATGATGTTGTTTTGTATTATTTTTTAGTATCAAATATTGTAGAGTTGTATTGTATTTATACACGTAAAAGGCTAAGTTGGGCTTGTGGGTAGGAACAAACTCACTTACTTACAACCTCAACCAATTTACAGACGTTTATACACGAGTAATACAAACTTGTTTGATTCATTCTCTATTAGATCAATATACTGTAAAAATAAAGAGAACATAAGTCAGTTTCAAAAAAACGATCACGCGTCATGAATACGGTATTAAGAAACTCTGAAACGGAGAGCTGCCACAAATGCATTCCAGGATTCTCATCTACTTTTGAAATGTGTTCCAATCAAGTTTTCAACCAGAAAAGTCAAACCGCAATCTTACTTTAAACTGTCAGCCTTCTACAAGGTTCCGACTTTTAAGGTAAATAAAGCTATTGTAAATTACATTTCTCCCATGAAGCAAAATGCTAATTGTACATTTCTTATTGCATGCCTTTGTTCGTTTTGTTGCATTTTTAAATTTAGCAATTACATGATACATATTACATTAATAAAATGTTAATAAAATGTAGAGCTATAAATTATAGTGACTTGTCATTTATCATATGTGTCCATACTTATCATGTGTTGGCAAATCCTTTTTACTCTAATGAAGAAGAAAAATATACTCATAATTTCACCTAAAATAAAATTATTAATAGTACTCAAATGCATTACAAAACCCAACAGTCCCTCCCTAGGACATTATGTTCAACCCCGAAGGCATGAAAAATAAAATTTAATTTTACCTCCGAATTGATGTCAATGCCAATCTCGTCTAAAACCTGGCTCACTAGTTCTTCAGTTTCTTCTTCCTCCTCATCTCCTTCCAATGCATCATCGATAGCATCTGCCATTACCTCACTAACCATTTCCATCTTCTCATTTTGCATCTCAAACTCTTGCATTATTTTCTGTAATGCAGGCAAGTTCATCTGTCTATTCATTTGCCCCATTGCCTTCGTCACACCTTTCATTGCCTCGCCCATTGCTTGTGTAGATTTCAATGTCTGCAAGAACCATAATTTTCATTGACTGTTCATAAATACAATGATAAAATCCTGATCTTGATTTTGGTTAGCAACAATTTCAACCAGACTTTTTTAAGCTATTTATAAAGTTTTCGGCCCACCAATGAACATATTCACATATTTTAAATGATACACAGCAACTCAAATATTCAGTAGCTTCATAATATATACTATATTATCATTACATTCAAGAAGCAAAAAACTAGTGCAATTGTACTTTCCGACGTTTACATTAGTATACTAGTTACAACAACAAAAAGAATGAGCACTCATACGGAAAATGTGCACACAAAGTATCGTAAAGTTTGAAATAGTATTTAGTATATTTACACGTGAAGGAAAAAGAAATATTGTCACCATGCTCAAAAAATCAGGTCAGTAGCAGGAGCTACTATTTCAGATGTTTATCGGAGAGCAATTTACATTTTATTCTCAAATGATGATATATTTTGTACCGAATATTGAGGTGGTAGGCAGTCATGAGCCCAAGCAACTCATAGATATCCATCCCAAAAAGAATGTAAAAGATAACAAAACTAAACAACCATAAAATGATAGAAATAAAAGTGGGAAAAAGTTTGATTGAAAAAATAAGGTAAAGTTTTATCTGCAATATAACAAGTAATACTGTGCACAAAAATTCAAAAGGATCTGCTAAAAACATGTAAAAACTGGTCTTGAAGTGGAATCATATCTATTGATCAGGTAGATGCAAGAGACATGCTGAGATTATGAACTCTACCTGTATTCTTAGAGAAACACCTTGGAGCTGAGATTTGAGAGCATAGAACTTGGTGATCTGATGTCGTGTTCGGATAAGGCCCTTTGCCATGACTTTCACAGCAGCCTGCATAATGTAAAAAAGATATAGTAAAAAGTTCATTGAGATAGCAGTTCACTTGGGAAGGTAAGTAACAATGAAACACCCTATAAACACAGGACAACCTGTGCAGCACAGTAAACTGAAACTAAAGACTGGACCAGGATTGCAATAGTTTAATGCAACTCAAATTGTGTAGTCTAGTTTGATATAACTGAATGCTATATATAGTCTGAACATAATTTTTTTGGTTGACCACATATATCAGATCAATGACATGATTTGAATATTCAAGAAAATGCATTTGCAACAAAGTAAATGCATCCAAAACATGTATGATGTAAGGAATTATAACAATGGACACCATCTCATAGCTGTTACTGCGCTTTCTGGATACCTTTCCGTGTTTTGAGTCTTTAGCGAGCCAGCTACACACCCTGCTCTCATAACAAAGTAGTATGGGTTGAAGTGAAGGATGCTAGTAAGCAATAATACACAATTTCAGTTCGATACTGGTAAGAGCTCATCAAAAGGCCACTCAACACGCTACTATTGAATACATAACGAAGCATGTATGGAAAAGTTAACACAAGCCTATGTGTGTGTGATTTATGTGCCAAATAAGTATAATCACACAAGCGTGCACACACACACGTGCGCGCGAACCAATTTAGGACTGTTATTTTTCCTACTTATATGGATTTTCACCAGTTATATAAGTTTTTGCATCTTAGACAGCATTAGATTATTTTATCTTTGGAATGGATACAGGCAAATTCTACAGGGTCATAAAAATTACATAAAAAATGACTCCGGAATTAAGAATGAAAATTTTAATTAATTATTTTGTTATTACTGTTAAGAATCTTACCAATCAATAAGTTAAAAGAAAACAGCATGAATAGTAGAGGCTTTACAGTTAAAATATATAAATAGCAAATTTTGCTTTAAATAAGTTATTTGATATTGGTTCGTCTATTTCTGTAAAGCAGGACAGTGAGTGATTTAGCTATGTACGATCAGATCCTAATTTTAATTTCATTAAAATTGGTATGCTTTATATACCTAGAAATGACGGTAAGTTGATATTAAAGTGGAATGGTATGAAACATGGGCATGCGTTAAGACCGTTAGAACAGGTAATCAAACTTCTGTCACAAATGAAAACAAAGTATGAGATGGTTTATATTTTAATACCAATCTTGAGCAAAAAGGTTGATTGGCAACAGAACTATAACTAATGAACCAAAAATAAGACAATTAATAATTGATTAATCAAACTCAAAGATAGTTTTTGCAGCAGTTGTTACGAAAAATCCTCTTGAATGATTTTGTGCTTCAACCAAATACTATTATTTCATACATGCTATAATGTAAATAAATTTTTACATGATTTGAATCTTTGTCGCACGTTAGGAACATGTAGCATGCTCACAAAGCAGCAGCATAAAGCTTCATTGTAACAAAATGGAAGTGTCGATGATTATGTGAAAAGTAAATATGAACTAGGTTAAAGTACTTATAAAGCACTGCATTAAAAGTTAATCAGAGTCTAGTCAAGGGACAAGATAAAGTGGGTCTCCTGCTACTGCTATCTTCTTGTGAATTTATCACTTTGTCATGAGCATTAATATATGATCCTCATAATGCGATTCATCCAGGATGCGCTTCTTAGCCCATATATCTGATGGTGTCTAAAGTTGTAAAATTTTCCGCATCGGTATTTTACTTAGTAACTAGCTTATTTACATCAATAGCCTCTGATTCTTCTACAATATGGTTTCACTTACCTAAAACTAATATGGAATAAGAAGCTGCAAAAAAAATAAAAAAAAATAAACAAATCATTCCTTGTTATGGGAGAGCAGATAAAGTATCATTATACATTTCCTTCTAAAATTAACACAAAAGCCGCATTACAAAACACACGGTAACAATCAGTATTAGAGCTTCTTTCACTCTTCACTCTCATCTCGTGTGTTTTAGTTAATTTTTAATGCTGTCGAAGCGCTGTGAGGTTCTGATTTTTGCTTTGGTGTCCGGTATGTACTTCTGCTGCCGAAGTACATGAAGTCTTGGGTTTGGGCATTCCAAACTCAACAAACCATTTTAACTTTTTAATTGATTTTTGTCTTCGTGTCCACTTTAGTTATCAAATTCTACTTTTTATTGGTTGCCATAATTTTGCTTATGCTATCAAAAGTTTTTAGACGCAACTGATCATTTGCTATTATCAACTCAATTTGCATATGCCTCTGAAGTTTCTGTATTAAACTGTCTCTTTAGTTTTTAACTCTGGTGACATCATTTTTGTTCTATGGAACAGCTGATAGTGGAACAATCGTATACTTATGTATGTAGAAATTCTAACGTAAACAGGACTGTATAGCCACTTGAATTTGAAGCCATCTACACTTGGTATGTAAACATTTACTAAAGTATAGGCGCTACTTTATAATTTACCGAAGTTGGTACAAGCTGAATTATTTTACATTGTGAAATAATCGGTACCACAAGCACAATGACATGAGATTATGAACATATCAAAATTCACCGTTTGTTTTATGATCATAGACGGCATAGACTTGTTATTATATTTATGAAATACTTTTCTGCTAAATTTTAAACTATACACACTTTCTATGTAAACATTTACTAAAGTGTAGGCACTATTTTATAATTTACTGAAGTCGGCACAACCTGAATTATTTCATTTATGCAAAGATGTAGTCATGCAGTATCCTTTTGACGTGCTGAAAAGATCTGTACTCTTTTGAGTTGTTATAATATGGCCTTTTTTGTTGAAAATGGCTGTGTATACGAAGGATCAAAACGTTTTGCATACATCGTATAAGCATATCATCTGTATAAAATTTTGAATCACTCCCACATGTTTAAACCCCATCAATTTGAGTGGTTGAAAACATTTATTTCAAGTATCTATTTGAATGTAATTTTGAAAGAATAATGAACCGTTTTTTATAGCTGCATTGTAACTGACATTTTTCCGACATTCTCTTATCTGTGAACTATCTTTTTGAAGCTTTACTAACTCCTTTATTAATCCTCATAAGTTCTGTTGCTGTTTCGATGTCAAAGCTTTTGATGATTAGCTGGTTAGCTCGATTGACATCGAAGATCCCCTTTGCCAGCTTTCTCCATTGGAAGAACTGCTCCACAGCCTCATTGGTTCCAGAGACATCTTCATTTACATAACTTCTTAGAAGGTCCTAGACGTTACAATCAAATTTAACCTCTCTAGGCAAAAGTCAAGAAAAGCGACCTGCATCTTTATGGTAGGCACTAGAGATGAGCCTTGAGGCTGAGGAGGTGGAGTAGTCTGACTTGTGGATGTCTCTTTGCCCAGTTTGTGTAATATATGAGAAGTGGAATGGCTGTTAGTTTTGGATTGATGGGGATAAGTGGTGGGAGCCTTAGGTTGCTCAATGATGGCGACGGTTGGGGTTGAGAAGATGGAGGAATGTCAAGCCAAGAAGATTGGTGGATTTGAGAGGACCAAGAGGGTGAATCATATTTATGTTGGAAATCAGAGTCGTGCTTGGAACAGTCGCATGGTTCCATGTGCTCATCAAGATGGAGACATCTATCCTCGTTCTCACACACTTTCCTTTCTTTCCTCTGTGTCCTCTCATTATTAGACTCCTACTGTCCACCTTGGTAAGGGTACGAGCTCCCCCAAGGATGTGAGGGATGGTAACCAATACCTTGGTAGGCTCTATCGAGACGGCTTAATTTTCTCGTAGCACCTGAAATGAAGAAAGATTGGACTAGAATCATTGAATTGGATTGAGAAAAGGTATAAAGTGACCATGCTTGTGATTCCAAGAGTGGGTGAAATGTTACGTGTCCTAGATAATCTACAATTGTGCTCGTGGGGTTGTAGACATGGAGTTTCTTCCCCTTTAGCGTCTAAAGGCGGATCATCCGAAGAAATTCGAAGCCGGAAAGATTTGTGGCAAGAATGTCATCAAAATTAAGATCAATCAGAGTCAACTATGGAAAGGCCTTAATGTCGCTCAAAGAGCCGAAGATAGCATCAACGGTTCCCAAGGGGACTAACTCTCCTTCGGGATCTTGGTGTGGCTCGGATGCCGGGATCAAGGACTTAATGATGAGTCGGCGGGGTGTAGGAGTGAATGTAACTTGAGTGCCATTAAATGACTCCTCCCCAAACGACCCGTCCTCGTCTATATCATCGTTTTTTCATCTTCCTCCTCATCTTCTTCCTTCCACTTCTTACTTTTGAACATTCTTCTCTTTCCTCTCATCGCTCTTCCTCGTCATAGCTTGGAAGCTCTTCGACTTCCATGAAAATTCCTTGAGAAGCTAGAAATCATAGGCAGTTTTGGCGACTCCAAGAAGGATCAGATTAGGCTTGACTTTCCTACCATTGTCGAGAAGCCTATATTGGTGCGTTTGACCGTTGATGAGGAGGTAAGAGGTATGCCTTAGTGCCAGATAATCCTTTTTAGAGGGTGTAGTGTGTCCTTGAGAGCAGGAGTCACGGTCCAATAAAAATATCCGTCGGATGTGTAGAAAAGGAGTTATCACTTAAGCGAAGACAGCTTGAGTGTGATGAAGCTATTAGAGAGGAAAACTTATGTCCAGAGTGCTAGAAACGATTGAAGCCTTCGGGCACCAGACGAAGAAGTATTCGCCCTTCTAGTGTCTCCTTTTAACATGCAGTCTTTCGATGACCTTGCAGCATTTGTAGGACTAGATGATCAATAACGAGAGAGGGTCAATTGTCCTCTTGAAATAATATAGGAAGACGAGATCCTCGAAGGCTGACCTCTTCAGATGCATCCTAAAGATGAGAAAGACAAAATGCAATGTGATGTAGCCGTTTGGGCGTATTTGGGACGGAGCTAGGCCCAACATCTGAAGAATGTATTTCAAAAAGTTGTTGAAAGTAGGCACGACTCCATAGAGGTATATGTACTGGTTATAAGTGGTATAACTAGTTGGAGGATCATGAGCTCTTCGATTGAGCGGAGAAGAAGAAATTTGTCCTCGAGGATCCTATGTTTTTCACAGACTCTTTTCAACTCGATGATGGTCATTTTGTAAGCCATAACATCAACATAGTCGTCTAAGATCATAAGGACAAGTTGGTCTCCTTCCGGATTGATGGGACCTTATGCTTGGGGCACGATTTAGAGTTGTAACTACGTGATTGAACGTCTAAATCTTGTTGGAGGAGAAGAAAGCGTTGGAGTAGAAGAAGAATCGCTTTCGATGAGGAAAACTGCGAAGTAGATAGGGCGATCCCGACAGAAAGGCAAGAGTATCGTTTACCGTTAGCATTGTAAACTAAAAACTTGAAAACAAATATGGTCGGGTATGGTTTATTTCAGTGTCTTACTTTAATTACAACACGTGTAGCTGATGTAAAAATTCAATGGATATTGACGTGCGTTGACAAGTCGTGTTCTATACATTAACCAGGATAGCTCAATGTGCCAACCTATGCAGTCTATGTCATGCATCCCTAGCACGTTGTACGAGTTCACTCTACGTAGATAGATTGCTCATGCTGGAAAATGAACTCCGTCCAACGATGGATTTATGTGTCAGATTTTACCGATTATCGTAGAGACTATGATAATGAAATCATTGTCCAAAGCGATGTGGGACCTTTCTTTGTAGGACTGTAAGGTTGTGAGCGTGATTTCAAGTGTAATTGGGATAAAAACCTTAGGGTTTTCACACTTTCAGGGCAATACATCAAAACTCAAGCCCTCGATCGGTACTTAATAATGATCCAAGGAAATTAAACGAATCATTCCCTTTCACCATGTTCGCTCAATTAGTGAGGCAAACCCGAGGATAGCTTTAAGGTACCCGAGGTCTTCCTCGGGATTTGTAGTGGTAATTCAGGGCGGTGAAAGAGGAGTTGGGGGAAGGTTTGAAGACCAATCAGTGGCAAGATAGTGATGATGGTCCATGGAAAGCCATAAGGTGAGATTGATGATTACGGCAAGGTGAAGACAAGACGATGATGGTGCCAAGCCAAGAAGGACCGACTACCTTAAATCTAAGATCAAGAGACGATGGCAGAAAGAGATAGTCGAAATTAAGCCATGCTCATGCTCAGGTGCTCGACGATATGAGGTTGCGATGGTACAAGGGATGATAACACTAGGATGTAGAGGCGACGTCAAAGTTATCGACGTAGTCATGGTCGGAAATTCACAAGGCAGAAAACACAAAGATAGTGCAAATGAAAGCATGGAGCAGGAATTTTTCTAAGTGTCGATTATATATCACACTCGGAAAAATGCCACATACCGACCAACAATGGTTGGTACTAAGAGGTTCGATTTATATTTAAAAAAAGAGAAGAAATGGCTGACTAAAGAATGGAGCAGCTTTCATAAAATTCAAGCAGTAATTGAAGATGTTTGCAGAAAAAATGGGCAAACACCTCAAAGTCGTATAATTTAGTCGATTTTACGTTGTTCTTATTGATTTGGGTGATTTATGCAAATATGTAAAAAGCAGGGACTAAACTGTAAAAAACACACAGATTTATAGTGGTTCGGCCAGAATGTGCCTACGTCCACTTTATATGTTATTCTCCTTTACTGCTCAGATTACAAGTACAAAGCTTTGATTACAAGTATATGAAAGTTGTTTGAAAGTTCTATCCGTGCTTAAGCTCTCAAACTTGTCTGCCATTGTTGCACCCTTACCCCTCTATTTATAGAGTGAGGCTGGGGTAGGGGTCTTGGATGCACATAGCTGCTGGTGGGCCTGGGCTGATGTAATCTGGCCTGGCAATGTTGGTTCGGCAAAGCCTTGGTACGGAGATGGTTGGGGTGGCTTTCGGTCCGGTAGTGGTTGATTCGGTAGTGGTTGATCCGGTGGAGAGTGGTGAGTGAGAATTGGTTCGGTAGTGGTTGATTCGGTAGATGTTGGGTCCGGTGGTAGGTGAGTTGGTGTTGGGTCCGGTGGTAGGTGAGTTGGTGTTTGGTCCGGCAGTAGGTGGGTTCGGTGAGGCCTTGGATCGGTGGTGAGAATTCGCCCAACATTTGCCCCCCAAAGTGGGGCATATGCCTGCATATGTCGTGCTTTTTTTTAGGCCATTCAACTTGGACACTCTCATTCGGTCCCAAGTGCCGAACCAGTTGGTTCGGTCGTCTGTGTTGGTCTATAAGTAGGGGCTTCGTGCCTCTGTTATTCCGTACTAGCCGGACCAAACTCTTGTCTTTGCCGAATCAAACGTATCACCAGACCTCAACTGCCGGACCAGGTGAGGCCCTCTTCTACCGAATGAGCTTTCGCTTTGTTTTACCGAATGAACTCAGGGATTCCGAGTGCCAAATGAATCTTTAACCTTGACTTACCGAATGAGCTCGGGGTTTTCGAGTGCCGAATGAATCTTTATCTTTGACTTACTGAATGAGGTCGGAGAGTTTGAATGCCGAATGAACTTTATGTTGGAAATACCGAATGATATCGGGGAGTTTGAATGCCGAATGAACTTTGAGCCTTTTATGTTTTGAATTACAAATGAAATTCCAGACTGTACGCACTTGTTTGTTTATATCTCTACTTTCCTTGTTCTAACAATATGTTTTCTCGTGTTGTAGATAATGTCTCATAAAGTAGAAACCCGTTCTGATAGGAAGAAATCTAAGGACAAGGAAGAGTCCTCCGTAGTGCTCCTAGTCCGGTCAGAGCCAGAACGACGTGGACCATCCCCGAGATCATTAGTAGATGGGTACGGCCCTCAGGCGCTATTGAACTCATCGCTGACTGCTTTCCCAGCTCCCTCAAAGACGAGCAGCTGGACATTATATCTAGATCCTTTGAGATTGACATAGCGCATATGATGTTGCCGGGGGAAGGAGTGATGCCGTATAACCCCCCTGAAGGATATTTTGCTTATAGTAGGTATCATTGCATGTGTGGATCTATTCCTCCGATCAACGCTTGGATAGTCAGCTTCATCACATACTTGAAGATGGCCCCTTTCCATCTTCAACCCAACTCCTGTGCCATCTTGGTGAGTTTGTTCATCATTTTCCAGCGAAAATACGGGCGCCCCCCTCCAACTGGGAGATCCGGTATCTGTACAACTTGAGAGGCTACAAGAAGGGGCCTCCATATATTAGCTTAGAATCGGCCGTGTCTTTCAAGCCAGTCCTAGACTTATATTCAAAGTTCAGCATGTTCAAGAAGGAATGATTTTTTGTCAAGGATGACTCTGTTTCTTTCCACCGCTTCACCTCTGGCTGTAAGTTGAATCTTATTCATAATTTCTGTTATAACTACAATGCTCCTCCTTATGTGCTTTATTTCTTGCTAGCGACAGGTGGTTTTTCGGTTGTAGAGAGCGATCGCCTGGTTCAGATGGCTGCGGAGATAGAAGCCATTCCGGAAAGGGAGAGGGCAGCCTCTTATTTGATCAGGAATGCTACTCTTCTGAAGCTCAACTTGATTCTGCCACGCCAGTATGTGGTCAAGCAAAGCGACACAGCTGAGGAGAAGGCTGCCAAAGCTAAAGGAGGGGCTACGGCGAAGAGCAGCAAAAGGAAACCCTTCTCGAAACATCCAGTCGCCGGGAGGAAGAAACTTAAGAAGTCTGATGGACCCTCCCCCAGCACATGTCCAGATGTTCCGGAGGAGGAAGATGTGGAGGAGGAAAGAGGCAAGGATGAATGAGGTGAGGCGGAGAGTGGAAGTGGTGGAGAAGGCGATGGTGATGGTCGCGGTGATAATGGCGGCGAAGGACAGAGCGGTGATGGCACTGGGGCTTTGTCTTCTGGGCAGGTAGGTGAGATCTAGGAGTGGACAGATGATGCTTTCCGCCTAGCTTTTGAGTGGTTAGAGGAAGGATCGTCCTTGGTGGAGAAGCCAAAGAAAGCTGACAAGGCCGGGACTGGTGCCGATTCATCTTCTAAGAGTATTTCAGCTAAGGCAACTCCTGTGAATCAAGGTGAATTTTTGACTCCTGCAGACTTTATTTATGATAAGGATTTAGGAATATTTTATGATCGGCTTCCGTCCTGGAGTGAGATCTAGGACTTATTGCAGTATCCTACTCCTCCCCAGGGTTTGTATAAAAAAGCACTTCTTTACTCTTCTTAACTTGATATATTTTTTGAATTATAGTTCAAATTATGCTTGTAACACTTGGTTTCACATCGCAGAAGCAGGTAAGATGGCCAAGACATCATACGTTCGGCACCGTCTCGAACAATACAAACTTCTCAAGGCTTCTACTAAACCAAAGCCTCCGATTAACCTCCCCGGAGACGTAGTCGGCTACCGTCCTCTTCTTGGAGTTATCAAAGAGGATATCCAAAGGAAGAAGAGGAGTCGCTCTTTACTTGAATCTTCACCTGGTCCTCAACTTCCAACTCAGCCTCCCCAGGATACCACGGAGGAGAGTACTGGGTTTATACCTTCTCTACATCCGTCTGAAAATCCTACAATTACCCAGATAGATCGTCCCGGTTCAGTCCGTAATCCGTTTGTGGGTCATCCGGATCTGGATCCAGGTTTTCGTGATGTTACCTTTGATGAGGCTACCGGCGAGCACTTTCTCCCTCGTAATCCTATGGTAAGGGTACTCGATGAAGCTAAGTCCCTGGACCTTGATTTGCTTACCACTCGGGTCGTAACTTTGAGGGACGAAGCTAAGGAAAATATCGACCGGGTTGCTGAGGAGACCAGGAAGCTGATGGGGCATCATGCCCGACTGGTCGAGGCTGGGGAAGAAATCGGGAGCGCCAACATTCGCCCGCGGTTAATAATTTCCGACCAGTCTAAACAACTCGCTGATCAGGCCATCCAGATCTCTCAATATGAGGCTGCCTCTAGGAAATTAAAGAGAACCATGAAAGAGGCCAGCAGGGCAGAGTTGCGGAAAATGGAGGCCGTTTGTAAGGAACGGATTGATATGGCCATTGCAACGGTGGATGAGCTTCGGAAAGCGGATCTTGAGCGGGTACAGGAGTTATCTAGGAAGCTTGAAGCCACAGAGCTTGCTCAAACCAAGCTGAAGGAGGAGATGGAGGCGATGAGGAAATCCTTTCAGGCTGACTGCTCGCGATACCGATCAGAGAGGGATACTGCCGTTACAAAGCTGTTGGCTTCTGGGGACCGGATAAGGGAGTTTGAGGAGAACAAGGGGATAATGGATGAGATGCTTCAGGATATGTACTTTCGCACTTGAAAACAGGATAGCTTATCCTGGATGGATGATTATCCCCGAGTCATGGCCAGGATTTACTTTAGGGCCCTGGAGGAGGCTAAGGCCGATGCGGATAAGGAGGGTGGCGTGGCCTTCAGAATGGACGTGGTCACGGCCCAGTTCACCAAGGAGGAGAAAGTAGCGGTGAATGAGGGTATGCGAATGCTTACCGCTGAGGAGGTAGGGGTGCAGTTGGAGGAGGATGATGATCAAGGAGAAGATGCCGGTAAGTCTTCCCTTTTAGTCTTTTCGTAACTTGATTGCTTATTGTTCGCGACTATTAATGGATTCTTTCCCGAATTGGACAGCCGGGACCCCTGGAGCACCAACTACATCTGATCAGCATGTTGAGAGTTCTGATCCCGCAGTTAAGTAGATCTCGGGGGGCCAGTAGGATAGAGGTGAAGCTCTGATGCAGCCGACTCCCTGACTTGACCTGAACGTCTTCTGTTTTACCTGACATTGTTGTCTATGCTAGTCCCAAAACGTTAATGTAACTTTTAGGCTGTAATTATGTTATTTGTAACGAACAACTTCATTTTTGGTATGTAATTTTTTAACATAAGTTGGTTCTGTTATATTTAAATGCTTTCGTTATTTTGGTGTGTTGCATAAGAAATGCAGCTATGCATATGCCTGTGATTCAGTTGTGTTTGATGTCAAGTTCTTGCTTAAAATATAATTTCATATCTTGCAATGTTATTGTGATGTGTGAATAAATTATAGCTACGCATTTATAGACAAAAGGAAGAGAGTACCGCCCTTCATGTTTTAGTTGTAGATGGTAGCTTTGAATATCTTGTGTGACTGAGTATGGAATGCAGCTGAGTGTCCTGTCATCCAGTTGTGAATTCCTATCCCCATTTGCGGGTGTCTCCTATTTTGTGCTCTGTACTTTAGGGATCGTTATATAGGATAGGAGGAAAGTTTTTAAATAAAATAGGAATATAAGAAATAGCAAAACTTCCAATCACAGAAGGCCTTCGATGTGCTTAAGTTCGTGGCAAACGGGTTTTGTAGTCACTTTCCCTAGCTGTGGGTCTTGGAGACATTTGTCACCCATCTTACGCCTCCGCAGGGAGTTTTCTTTTTTACCACAGCCGTACTTAAGACACATCGGAGTCGAGATCGCGCACAGTAACTACCCGGGTCATTATGGCCCGTCATCGTGGGTATTATTCGATTTACCGTGGCCGGCTAGCGTGGGTGTTGATCGTCAACCGTGAACTACCTCTGGCTGGCCACACCTTATGTTGGGGCTTAAAGTAGGTTCACAGTCGCCGGAGAGCAGAACGCCGTAATGAGCTGCCTCGGCTATAGTCGGCCTTCTCGGTGGCTTATAATCGGCTCATTACAGTTGGCTTTAAGGGCCTATCACGAGCAATGAGTTAACCCGCAGCAGAGGGATGCTGGAGTAAAAGTGTCTCATTGGCGAGGGCATAGATTTGTATAGTACCTGTTAGGTCTTGTCCAGGAGAGGTTGCGCCGTGATGCGTCTTGAATGGAAATGCCATTACATAAAATTTTGTTCAACATAAAAGGATAAAGCTCAACAAGCAGCCAAAATATAAAGGAACGAGTTTAAAAAGAGACAAGGTTTTTAAAGTGGTTCGGCACGAAAATGCCTACGTCCACTGATTCTCTTTGTTAATTCATTTCATATGGGCTGTACAAGTTAAGAAAAGTATCGACGAAGGTGTTGGATGTTCCATGCCCTCTTGAACAACTCTCCGTCCACTGTTGACAAAATATAAGCTCCGTTGTGGAGGTCTTCATGAATTACATATGGTCCGTCCCAGATTGGATCTAGCGCTCCGGGGCGCGGGAAGATTCGCCTGAGGACAGGATCTCCTTCTTGTAAGCTGCGATGCTTGACTTTGGAGTTGTATAATGCTGCCACCTTTTGCCTGTGAGCTGCTACTTTGAGTGCTGCATCGTTTCTTCTCTCTTCAGTTAGATCCAAAGACATGTGGAGGAGTTCTTCATTCTCTTCTGGGTCGTAGTGGATCCTAGGTGGGAAGGCACTATAGTTTCGACCGGGAGCATGGCCTCCGATCCGTATGCCAAAGAAAAAGGAGTATGCCCCGTTGATGTTTTGAAAGATGTGCGGTAGGCCCAAAGTGCCGTAGGAAGTTCATCCACCCAAGCGCCTTTTGATTTTTCAAGTTTCTTCTTGATTAGAGTTTTGAGAATTTTGTTGACAGCTTCAACTTGTCCGTTTGCCTGTGGGTAAGCCACAGATGAGAAGCTTTTGCAAATTCCGTGCTTTTGGCACCAGTCAGCAAACTCTTCGCTGTCAAATTGAAGTCCATTGTCCGATATGATTTTGAGTGGAACCCCGTACCTGCATAGAACATTTTTGATCAAGAAGTTAATAACTTTTGTCGAAGATATTTTATTTAGAGGTTCGGCTTCCACCCATTTGGTGAAATAGTCAACTGCCACTATAGCATATTTGGCTCCGCCTCGACCCACTGGCAGTTCGCCAATCAGGTCAATTCCTCATACCGCAAAGGGCCAAGGGCTGGTCATTTGAGTAATCTCATTTGTTGGTAGTCGAGGAATCTCGGCAAATTTCTGACATCTGTCACATCTTTTGACGAAGTCCAAGGCGTCTTTGTTTAAGGTGGGCCAGAAATATCCATATCGGAGTATCTTTTTTGCCAGAGTCTGCCCTCCAGTGTGATCTCTGCAGCTCCTTTGATGGATGTTGGATAAGATTTCCTTGGCTTCCCTTCCAGCGACGCACCTTAATAAGGGGTTAGAGAAGCCGCGCCGATAGAGGATGCCTGCTTGTACTGTGTAGCGGGAGGCTTTCCTCAAAACTTTCTTGATTTCGTTACGCTTGCTGAGCAGTGTGCCATTTTGTAAGAATTTTCGGATGGGAGTCATCCAAGTTTCTTCTTCGATTGCAGCTATCAATTCGTTTGCTCGAAACTCGGGGTTAGTTGCTTTGAGATGGCTACTGTTCTGGAAATGGTGTCGTCTTTCATGCTAGCTTGCTTTGCCAATTCGTCGGCCTCTTGGTTCTCTTCTCGGGGAATGTGTTTGATTAAATAGTAATCCAATTGATCGAGTAGCAACTTGGTCTTCTTTAGATATGCTGTGAGTCGTTCTCCTCGAGTCTGAAATTCTTCTAGTATTTGATTTACAATAAGTTGCAAATCACTATGAAGACATAAAGAACTGACTCCAATCTCTAAGGCAAGTTCTAATCCAGCTATTACTGCTTCATATTCTGCATCGTTGTTGGTGGCAGCGAATTCCAACCTCAGAGCATAGTGTAGCTTCCTTCCCTTGGGAGTGATTATTACAATACCTGCCCCCGAGCCTTGTTCGTTTGATGCTCCATCCAAAAAGAGATTCCACTTGATGTCTCTTGCTATTTCAGATTGCTCCTCACCTTCGTTGGTAGTGAATTCGGCAATGAAATCGGCCATGGCTTGTCCCTTGATGGCGGTGCGAGGATGGTAGGTGATATCATATTGACTCAGTTCAATGCACCATTTAAGTAGTCGTCCAGAAGTGTCGGGACGATGGAGTACCTGCCTTAGCGGTTGATCGGTTAAAACCCTGATGGAATGAGATTGGAAATAGTGTCGCAGTTTCCGTGACGTGATTAGTAAACAGTATGCTAGCTTCTCAAGTTTGGGATATCCGGCCTCTGCCCCCTAAACCTCTTGCTTACAAAGTATACTGGCCGCTGCGCGCGGTTGTCTTCTCTTACCAAAGCGGCACTTAGAGCATGAGACGATACAGCAAGGTATAGGTATAGATCTTCGCCCTCATTTGGAGTTGAGAGTACTGGTGGTCTTTGGAGGTGTTCGATTAGGTTAAGGAAGGTTGTTAAGCATTCGTCAGTCCATTTGAACTTTCCTTTGTCTTTCTTTAGAGCTTCGAAGAAAGGGATGCACTTGTCAGTTGCTTTAGAGATGAATCTACTTAGGGCGGCCACTTTCCCATTTAGGCTCTGCATTTCTTTTCGAGTGGAAGGTATCCTGATATCTTTCAAAGCTTGGACTTGTTCGGGGTTTGCTTCAATTCCTCTGGCATGGACGATGAATCACAAGAACTTTCCTGATGATACTCCGAAGGAGCACTTTAGAGGATTCAGCTTCATCCCATATTGGCGAAGTACTTGAAACATCTCGTCCAGGTGGCTTACGTGATCGTCGGCTTTTCTTGACTTTCCTAGCATGTCATCCACATAAACTTTCATAGTTCGCCCTATTAGTTCCGCAAACATCTTGTTGACGAGGCACTGATAAGTAGCTCCGGCGTTTTTAAGTCCAAAAGGCATTACTTTGTAGCTGTACAATCCCCGGTCAGTGATGAAACTAGTGTGGTCTTGATCGGGAGCGTGCATAGGAATTTGATTATATCCTGAGTATGCGTCCATAAAAGATAAGAGTTCGTGCCCGGCTGTGCTGTCCATAAGTTAGTCGATTCGGGGGAGTGGGAAGCAATCCTTCGGGCAAGCGTCATTTAAGTTAGAGAAGTCAATGCATTTTCTCCACTTCCCATTGGCCTTCTTTACTAGTACCGGGTTAGCGATCCACTCTGGGTAGATGGCTTCTCGTATGAAGTCATTGGCAAGTAGGTTCTTTACTTCTTCATCGAGGGCTGCTGATCGTTCTGCCCCCATACTTCTCTTTTTTTGCTTTACTGACACCTTGGTAGGATCAATGTTTAGCATATGGCATGCCACGTCTGGGGAGATTCCATTCATGTCAGCGTGCATCCATGCAAATACATCCGGGTTGTGGCGAAGAAAATCAATGAGTTGATCCCTCAATTCTGCTCTTAGTTGAGATCCGATTTTCAACAGTTTACTTGAGTCGGGTTTGTCTACAGATACAAACTCCATGCCTCTGCGGGCTCGGACGTGGCATCCTCCTCTTTGTCCCTGGGGTCTAATTCATTGAAAGGATTACTGGTATATCGAAGAGGAGGGGCTTTCTTTAGTTGCTATGCTTCCAAGTTTTTCATGCAGAGAGGAGTCTCTGCATTTTTTCCTCTATCCTTCCTGCGATTATTCCGAAGTTCAGTTACATAGCAATCTCGAGCGGCGTCTTAATCTCCCTCTACTTCCCCTATTCCATTGTCTGTTGGAAATTTCATCTTCAGGCACCACGGGACCAAGACAATTTGGAAGTCAGACAAGGCTGGTCTTCCTAAAAAGGCTTTGTAGGATGAGTGGTTATCTATTAGCATAAATGTTTGTTTCCGTACAATGGAGCGGGGGTGACTTCCTATTTTAACAAAGAGGTCCAGTCGTCCGAGGGGCATCTTCGCATCTCCAGTGAATCCGTGTAGTGGTTTGTGGAAGGGAGACACATCCTTCATTGACAGCTTCATTCTGTCGAAAGCATGCTTGAATATGATATTTACCGAGCTTCCAGTGTCTACTAGAATTCGAAAAACTTCGGCGGGACCGAACCAGGCAGAGATGATCATAGGATCCATGTGAGGGTACTGTCTTCCCTCTAGATCATGCCTGTTGAATGTAATGTCATCATTCTCTTTTCGCTTCGGGTGGCGTTCTTTCATAACCGAATTAACGTAGCCTTCATTGTTTCTAAGTGACTTTCTGTATCTTTCCATCTCTGTCCAGTTCCTGTCGGCGATGTGTGGTCCTCCCGATATGGTATGGACCGCTATATTCTCTTGACTGGAGCCGCTAGTGTTACGATTTCCCCCTCCTGTCTCTGGGAGGGTAGCCTTGGGTTCTCACTGGCAGGAGCTGGGGTCCTGTTCTGACTTTTTACATAGCGTTCCAGTCTCTTCCTTCTGATGTGTTCTTCAATTAAGTCCCGGAGATGATGGCATCCATTGGTATCATGCACATGAGATTCGTGGAAGCGGGAGAACTTTCCAGACTTAATTGCGTTATCTGATTCCTTCTTGTACAAGGGGCGTTTGTATTTAACTTCGTCTTGGATGGTCAGGAAGATGTTTTCGATTATTTCATTCAAAAGAGTGTAAGTGTCAAATCTCGGTCCTGGCCGATATAGACGTTTTTCTCCCTTCTTTCCCCCAGCATTGTCTCTAGAGTCGCTTCTTTGAACGTCCTTTGCTACAGCGGGCGTGTCACCATGAGCTGCCTCGGTTTGTTGCCCTGTCTGTCTTTCAGTGGCAGCATCTTCAAGTCTCATATATCTTCCGGCTTCATGGAAGAAATCGAGTAAGGTAACCGGTTTTTCTTTCGTTAATCTTCTAGCAAACTTAGTATCCGGATGCACACCACTACAGAGGGCCAGTAAGATAAGCTTCTCATCGGCATCTTGGACTGCGGCCGCTGCAGCATTGAATCGGGTTAGATATTATTGCACTGTCTCTCCAGGCTTCTGTTTGATATTAGATAGGGAATAAGCACCTTGGGTTGTTCCACTGGATGCGGAACTGGCTGATGAACTTTTCTTTCAACATTTCCCATGAGCTGATGGATCCTTGGGGTAGATGGCAGAACCAGGTGGTAGCTAGATCTGCCAAGAATAGTGGAAAGCATTTGCACAATACTCCTTCTGTGCCTCCGCTCATGAGCATAAGCTGTGTGTATCTCTGCAAGTGCACAACGGGGTCAGAGATTCCCTTGTAAGGTTCCATTGTTGGCATTTTTCATTCTCGGGGGGTGATGGCAATTTCAATATTGCGGGTGAAAGGGCTGGTCACCCTAGCGCCTATCCCTCGTTCTCTTTGATCCCGTTGGACGCACTCTCTGAACAATCGCGCCATCCTTTCATCAGAATTTGGAGCAGATAGAAACGAGTTTGGTTCTTCTCTGCGGGATTGATTCCGTCCAGATGATCTGTAGGGGTGCTATCGTTCTCTGTTGTGTGCTGGAAGCATACTAGGGTCAGCTACAGTTGGCCCTTGCCTTGATCTTCCCCTGTTGGGTTCTGTTCTGAGCACTTACTCGGGTCCAACCTCAGGCTGGACTCTAGCTCGGCCCCATTCATTGGTGTTTCCATGGTTAGGCAGCATGACTGGCTCAGCTACAACCGACCCTCGCCTGGTACTTCCCCCATTGGGTTCGGTTCCAAGTGTTTCCTCGGGTCTGAGTTCGGGATCAGCTCCTACCATTGCTGTTTCTATTGCTAGCTTCTACGAAGAAGAAAGATCTTTGTCGCCTCCCAGATCCTCTAGAGTGGGACTCATCCCATGATTCAGTGTTGCGATTGGATTCTTCAGCATCCCTTAAGCGTGACATGAGTCGGTCCACCAAGGCTTCTTGCTGGGATGTGAAGCGGTTAGTCACTTCAGCCACAACCCTGTCTAGATCTGCCCTAGTAATTGCTGTTGGTTGTTCCATGGCAGGGGCTGTTGGATTTTCCTGATTTCCATTTTGTACTGCTGTTGAAACGGGACGGTTCTCTTGATATGTGATCACTGGATCTGGAACGTTGCTAGTTGCGTTGTTCTTTCCTTTGCTAACGTCTTTCTTCTGCCCGGGAGGCATGTCTTCCAAGCAATGAGCGATGCTGTTGGGAAGAAGGTTAAGTGGAAGAAGCTGAAGCTTCTAGCTCGAGTTCTCAGTGGAAGCACCAAAAATGTTTGCACAAAAAATGGGCAAACACCTCCAAGTCGTATAATTTAGTCGATTTTACGTTGTTCTTATTGATTTGGGTGATTTATGCAAATATGTAAAAAGCAGGGACTAAACTGTAAAAGACACACAGATTTATAGTGATTCGGCCAGAATGTGCCTACGTCCACTTTATATGTTATTCTCCTTTACTGCTCAGATTACAAGTACAAAGCTTTGATTACAAGTATATGAAAGTTGTTTGAAAGTTCTATCCGTGCTTAAGCTCTCAAACTTGTCTGCCATTGTTGCACCCCTACCCCTCTATTTATAGAGTGAGGCCGGGGGTAGGGGTCGTGGATGTACATAGCTGCTGGTGGGCCTGGGCTGATGTAATCTGGTCTGTCAATGTTAGTTCGGCAAAGCCTTGGTCCGGAGATGGTTGGGGTGGCTTTCGGTCCGGTGGTGGTTGATTCGGTAATGGTTGATCCGGTGGAGAGTGGTGAGTGAGAATTGGTTCGGTAATGGTTGATTCGGTAGTTGTTGGTTCGGTGGTAGGTGAGTTGGTGTTTGGTCCGGTGGTAGGTGAGTTGGTGTTTGGTCCGGTGGTAGGTGGGTTCGGTGAGGCCTTGGATCGGTGGTGAGAATTCGCCCAACAGAAGACTTCGGGTGAAAGGCTTTAACTTTTATATATCTGTAAGAAGGATGTGATTCAATGACTATATGAAGTGACAAACTGATATTCTCAAAGTAGATGTAACGCTTCAAGATAGCAACTCAGAGAAGAAAGATATCTTTGCGGATAGAATCATATTGCTTGTCTCTATCCAAAGTTTCCTTTGTTGCCACAAAATCATACTTTGGGAAACAAGTGTTATTCGACATTTGAACCAACGACATACCGATAGATTTGGACTTCAATACAATAAAGGAATGAATCAACCAGCTTAGGAGATGTCAAGATTGATGAACGGATAGTACATGAATTTTGACTAAGTTGCATGCTAGTCAAAAATAGTTGGTAGACAGAGGTCCAAAGATGGAAAGGACCCACTTTGTTCCATGGATGATCATGCTAGCAAATTTAAAGGAAGACAAGTTTTTAATGGGAAAAATCGGTCGGTACCTACCACTATTGACGGACAATTTTTTCAACAAGGATCTAAAGCATAAAGTCTAAAGTAAGTAAGAAGGAAAATCAAAGAAGCAAGTTGTTGGAACTGGACTAGCCAATAGCGTAAGAAATGTGTGAATTTAAAAAAAAAAAAAATCCATTTTGGACCTTTAGTGGGCCTATGAAGCCTAATTCATTAGAACTTCTATAAATTTCTTTTTAAACAAAATTATTATTTGATTTAATTTTATAAATAAAGCTTTGCTTAATATTATTTTGTATTATGTTTGAATATGTGTACCATATACACATATGTGTATATGTGCACGTGCACATGCAACATAATAAAATATGCATGCTTTGACATGTCCGTGTATAGGTGCTGCTTTTTATACTATAATGAACATGTTAGCCTCTCTAGTATTCTATGTGTTGTCTAAATGAATATATATGTGTATGTGTGTGCACACACGTGCATCAAACGTTATATATATATATAATTATACATATGTAAAATACAATCATATATATATATATATATATATATATATATATATATATCTGTGTGTGTGGAAATAATAATTGTAATAATTTATATAAACATTTAAGGTGTATTTATTCAAATGTTCATTTATATTAAATGACAAAATAATTAACATAAAATAACTTTTTTTATTGCTTCTATAAATCCGAGAACAAAATTATTATTTTTATTTGATTATAAATATATTGACACATATGCACATACATAAATGCATACATGCATGCATGCATGCATACATACATACACACACACACACACACATATATATATATACATATACATATATATATATATATATATATATATTATAAAATTGATGCAAACTGACTTTAAGCTTACACATAATTTTTTTTCTTTGAATTTTTGAAATAATTTTTAATTAAACAATTATTAAATAATTTTAAAACATTCAAAATTAACTATAAAAAATCATTTTTAAAATCTAAATATTATGTAATGTTATTCTATAAAATTTTATACTTAATTTAAAATTTCTTTATATATATATATATTTATAATTATATATAATCAATTTTTAGCTAAATAAATAGTTATATTAATATTTAAATACATACTAAATATAAATATATATGAAAATAAAGTAGTCTTTTTTGATGAATAATTATTATACAAAATCAAAATTTGATAGATTTTTAAAAGTTTATTATATGATTTTAATCTTTAGGATATAATTTATAAATTAATAAAATCATATACAATATTATTTAATTACAAAAATATTTTTAGGCCATTATATTTATACCAGCGAGCATAAAAAATATTTTTTACATGTATATATATATTTATATGAATGCACCAACATATTCAATTATTTAACATGTAACGGAACATTGATATATCATATTCGTAATATAATTTAACAGCCTACAATATAATACACTAATTGATTATAATATTAAATAAATCAATAGAGAAGATGAATATCTTTAACCAAAGCCTAAGATTCACACGTTGAGGTGTTGAAATGATCTTTTTAAATCTAATCACAATCCAAAAGGTGCTAGATTCAAATTGCTGACTATTGATCATTGTATAACTTTGGTTTTATTTGATTTGATGCCTGGAATTTCAAAAGGATAGGTATGGTTTCGGCCAGCAAAAGGTAAGAATGGAGGCTTTAAAACTAATTTTAAAATGAGAGTTATAATCTTTATATAGATGAGAGTTTAGATAGAAAATGTAGAATCTAGATCTTGTTTTTCTCATACCTATTATCTATCTTTTAAAAGACCAAAACCCTACTCATAATACCATATGCGCCCGGCCATACCATGATCTAATCATGGCTGGATATCTCCAGCCCCTTATGGGCTTTAAATCCAATTCAAGTTCGAACAATATTTACGTTATTTAAATCCAGTTTAAATGCATACTAATATCATATATCGATTAATATATTTATAACTATTATAAATATAATTTTTAATATTGTTTAACATATTAAATAAAAAATTTATAATTAATATTTCATAAATATTATTAGTTTATAATAGTTATAAATTAATTAAATCATGTAGTCAAAGAGGTATTCAACATTTCGGTTATGTGACTCTTAGATGTCAATTTGGTCAGCATTAATATCAAACAATTTGAATGTTAAAGTTCACATGTCACTTACCAAGTAGTGTGAAATTTCGGCCAAATTTATTGCTTACTTTTTAGTAAAATCTAATTGTACTTTGCTAAGCTGACAGCTATATAGTTAAAACGCTTAGCAGTTCCATAGCTTGGAGGTGCAAAACCATATAGCGAGGACATATCGAGGATATGGCGGAAAATAGTGAAGGTGCAAAAAGCTTCATTAGATATAAACTGAATATTTAAATTTAGTTTATTCTTACTCTCACATCATTTATGTAGGAAACATAAATATTATTTAACCTTATATAACAATCAAAGAATATCATGATATATGCGGTCCATATTTAGTAACTATAATAGATTTTTAACTTATACTAAGCACTTATGTCTTAAAATTAATTCTTTACCATATTTTGTTGATTTGGTTTAAAGGAGAACTAGCCAAACAACCTTTTTATATTAATGTTTCTAAAGAGGGCGCTAAACAGTCTTGATTTAGCAAATGTAGTAAAAAATAGCGGGATCTGGCAGTCTAATATTTAATAGCACTATTTATAAAAGTGTAGTGGTTGAAGGGCATTATGTGCTATAGTGGGGATTTTGTGGGATTTTAGCGAGATTTTAACTACACGTCCCTGGTAGTAACGATAATTTACACCAATTCTCTTCGTTCAAACTATATCTCTCTTAACCTATGAATTTTGGTAATTGTAGAGATTCCGGTGTTGCTCCTATTCAACTCTATGGTCTAAACAAAATTTGTCCTTAGATTAATAATAATAATTGTTACTAACCGAGCTACTCTTGCCACAAAATTTGACTTTGGGTTGAATTTGGTTGACCTTGATACTAACCCAATATAACCGAGGAGACGAATTCTCTCTCTAAAAGTGTTTCACTTCTAATACTTCTTCTCGACCCAACTACACTCGATGGACATCCATGATTTGAAACTAATCAAAGTCAAGCATTCATATCGAAGATGGATAGTATTCTCAAGTCAAGAAAACTGTGTAAATCAGTCACATAGATATTTTATGTTTGACCTTAGTTATATTAACAAATAGAAAATTATTGACTGGGTCATTTCATAATTATCAATAACTATCAATATGTAACCTCTTGGTGCCCCCAATGGATATGAGTGATAGAATGTCTAATATTCAAAGTGCGTTACGTACTCTAGTCTCAATGGATGCGTTAATATCCAATCTCGATGTATCTTGACTAGGAACATTCAAAACGATGTGCTTATTATAAATTATGAGACAATATTCCTGATTACAACTATTTGTAATTCCTATCACAAGTACACCATTTATGGATTTTCTGTTCAATATATTTTAATTAAACATTTAATTATTTATAACATATTATAAAAAATATATAACAAAAAGAAAACACCTTTATTACGAATGAAAATTGATTGTAGAGTTAATTAATTTATAATATATTATAGAATTATCCCTAGATTGTACCCCTACCTCTATCAATCTTCCACTTGCACTTATGGCTAAATATGAAATCTCAATCACATCCGTTGAATTATCTTCTCAAAAGTTGAATGAGCCGGTCCCTTAATGAATGGATCTACTATGTTGTCCTAGATATCAACCCTTTGATCACGACCTCTTTTTTCTCGATGAATTCATAGGATTCTCGGTATCGGAAATCACTCCGAGCTCACTCAAAAACTTACGCATCCAGACCGCCTCTTTAGCCGCTTCATTTAAGACGATGTACTCGGTCTCCATCGTCGAACCAAACACCAACTTACTATCATTAATATCACTATGAAAGCTCAAATTCATATACCTCTTCATAAGGAGGACTTCGCTCTTGTAAATGAGGAATAAATCTTGAGTATTTCTTAAATACTTCAGTATATATTTTGTGGCCATCCAATGCTTTTCTTCACGATTAGACTGGTATCGACTAACACATAAAAATATGTATGCCGTATATGGTCTAGTACATTGCATAGCATACAGTATGGATCCTATGGCTGAAGCATAGGGAACCTTCTTCATATGCTCTTTCTCATTTCTCATCATCAGTATAAGGAGTGTCCTTCTTAGAACGGACGATTCAAGACTGCGTTGGAATGTTTCCACGTTTAGAATTCTCCATAACGAACCTCTTTAGTGTGATATCCATGTACAGGGATTTGGGCAATACTGATAATCTCTTACATTTATCTCTATAGATCTTTATATATAGTATATAGACCGCTTCTCCCAGATCCTTCATGGAGAAGTTCTTAGAAATCCAGGCTTTTACTTATTGAAACAATGATATGTCATTGCTAATCAATAGAAGATCATCAACATATAGCACTAAGAATACGACAGTGTTGCACTATTTCTTTCTGTATGTAAGGTTTACGATTTGATCGGGATCCGAAGGTCGGCATTCTTACGTCCACTGTATCAAATGCCGCATAATCAAATGCCGAAAAACCGAATCGATAGGGTTAAAGAAGAAGAGGTAGAAGAAAAGGATAGAAGAAGAAAGAAAAGCAACAGAAACAATACCAGAATCTCACATATCGCAGCGGAAAAACATATAATAGATAAATGAATAATCTTTAGAACAAAGAACTGTACATTTTATACATTACATCGCATTACATTACATTATCAGAGTTTACAACAACAAACAGCGGAAAAGAAATACTACATATACTATTTAATATGCCATGCCATCCAGCTTGCTTCCAAATCTCTATAGCAACTTCCGAATCCAGAATAACCTGATAACCTAACTCTAGACTGCTCGTGTGGAAATTGGTGGGCACCCAGAGTTTAGAAAGGGAATAATAAACTCCATGTAGGATCGATTTCACCATAGAGGGGGGGGGGGTGAATAGGGTGATAGTGTTAATTATAAAAATTAATTGCAGAAGCTTATAAACTAATATTAACACAGATCACAGAATATTACCAACACAGAAATAAATAACAGAATAATAAAATGCAGAACAGAACAACACAGAATTTACCCAGCTTCGGCAAAACCCTGCCTATGTGCTGCCCCCAAGGTTTCTACTAGAAATTAGAAAGTCCCTCGCTTACACACGTAAACTCGCTATACCCGCTATTGACTATCCTAACTCTACGCTCAAAACTCTGGCCACAACTCAACCACCGAGTTGCGAATTCCCAAACTACACACCGTAGTTTGTCCCCTAGTCACACGACTAGAAAATTAAAACGGTTAAAAGAGAATTTTTAAACACAAATAAAAATAAAAATAAAACTAAACTAAAAAACCCTAGTTTAAAAACTTTCAAGTCCAAAAGAAAAATAAACCGGCCCAAACTTCTTTTATTTTTTTCACTATGCCGGCCCTTTTCTTTTATCTCGTATGTGATAATGGTTGTTCCTCTTCGTCCAAAAACTAGGGCTTTCGAAGCTGCGCTATTTGCTCGATCGATAGGAATTTGCGTGTTGCCTTGCTCGATCAATTCTTCGTTGCTCACTGCTGCTTCGACGAGTTCGATTTTTGCTTTGGTAAGAATTTATGCTTTTGTGCTTTTCGATTTTCGTATTCGAACTCATGTCTTCATGCCGACGATGATTGGGGCATTTTATAGGGTTCGTTACCCTGATTTTTCGTTCGTCTGATTGCTTCAAAATTTGTTGCTTTGCCCTTCGATTACACTTTGATGCTGATGATTTATTTGACTTTGTCAATCTCATTTCTCTGCCACTTAATGATGCTTGAATGTTTGAGATTGTTTCTGACTTCTTCAAATCGTATATTGATGGTCACGGCTTTGATCATATGACTTGTTCGATTCCTTGATTCATACGGCAGATACTTTCTACTTTACTTTTCTTTGACTATTTCAAAGAATACGCGTACGCACTTGATTTCTTTTTTCATTCGTGAATTTTGACTTCTCTGGCACTTGAATTTTATAATTTGACTTCTGGTTTCTCTGTTTCGTATGTATGCTGTGCATTTGTAGTTGGTTTGAAAACTTTTGTGTTGTAGCTGTCTTGTATAACTTGAACTTGATCTGTGCCTTGTCCATTCTCGTGTGTTCATCCTTGTAATATATGCTACCGATACATTTGGAGTTGGTTCATGTTGCATTGACTTGTTTTGTACTGGTGCACTTCTGTGTGCTGTCATGTTGCTGGAATAACTTCGACATTGTTTTGATGCATTTGCATGTTGTAAATGTAAGTGTTCATTCATTTTTTGATTATGACTTCATTATAGTTCCAGTCGATCATTAGCTAGTTGTCACTGTATTGCATTGAGCTCGACATTGTTGTTTACTTCACTTGTGTATTGCCTTCACTGTCCACTTGAACTTGGAATCTGCCTTGATCATCTTGTAACCTGGTCTGGTCTGGTGCACCTTGTTTGCTGTGACATTATTCATGTCTGTTTATGTGCAGTTTACATTCATGTTGTCTCTGTGTTTGTTGTATCTTTGAGCACTTGATCATTTAAGCCTTTGTGCTTTGGTGCTGTGTTGAATTTGTGCAGTGTTGTACTTGTTGCCTTGTATCACTGGTTCATTCCACTGTTTCATGCATGCTCGACATTGTGACTTGTTTTGTTTGCATTTGGCCCTGTTGCTGTTGGTCTGGAGTTGTTTAATGAAGAGGTTGAACCTGTTAGTCGAGCTTGCATACTTCATGTAGCCTTGTGTTGAACCCAGTTTTACAGCTCGGGTTTGACCTTGTGCTCATGTCGTGATTTTAAATATATTGCACGTGAGTTGAACCCGACTTTGCATTTGGGTTTGACCTGTGCTCACCTGTCCCTGTAGCATTATCAAATGTATATCGGTATGCACGGCCTTGTGGCATATACAGTGATATACTGTGTATGTCACAAGCTGTTCGTGTATGATGAATTCAAATTTAAATGATGACGAACAACCCAAATAACCGAGGCAAATATTATTTTCAATCTTCATATTTTATTTTATATTACAAAAATATTTCCTTTTCAATTTTACTGCGTTAGTGTATATTTTTGCAGATTGCTCAGATGCTGGATTCAAACTGGAATAAAGTTGAAGATAAATACGAGTGTGAGTGATATGTATGTATATGTATAGTGAGAGCTTGAAATTGTACTATTCAAAATTGTAATAAATATTTGTTTGAATAAAATTTCTGTTTGAATTCAAATTCTGTGTATTTAATTTTATTCAGCAAATATTTATTTAATCTGTGAAAAATAAAATAGTATATTATCAAATACATTTAAATGAATGTATATATGTTTATTATCATCAAACAAAAATCATATAAGCGCATATTCAACAATCTCCCCCTTTTGATGATAACAAACATATATTTAAGATTTTGAATATGTTAAATGTATTTGATCGTTCAATTTGCTCCCCCTATTTGAATGCTCCCTCTCTACACAATACTCCCCCTATATATATGCATACAAATAAATAATATGCAAATGATACTAGATGCAAATAGAAAATATTTGACCTTTGCTTGATTTTATTTGACAAAATCTTAACTTTTCTCTCCCCCTTTTATTATCAGCAAAAGAATAATAGTGTTAGAGAAAATAGAGATAAAGTAATCGATATCAATCCAACATTAAAACTCAATTGAATATAAATATTAAATTTCGATAAAAAGTCAAACAAAAATCATAAATGTTTTGTTAGGCGCATATTCCACTTTTAGAATGATGGAAATGATGTCATCATATAAAACCATACAGTTGTGTCTATTTGTGGTATATTTATATCAGGAATTTGAATAACTACTAACCATGCATAACCGTTAGGACTTTTAAATGAGATTAGTAGTATTCCAATTTTATTTTATTTAAAAAATGAATTCAAGTATCTTCTAACCACGTATAACCGTGAGGACTTTTAAATGGGATTAGAATCAACTTGTTTATTTTAAAAAATCAACTTTTGATATGCGTTCCATACATGCATAACCGCAAGGACTTTTAAATGAGCATGGAAGCACATAACAAATTCCAAGTAATTCACCCATGCATAACCGTGAGGACTTTTAAATGAGAGTGAATACTTTGGTATTTATTTATTTATTTATTTTTGTTTTTTTTTAAAATGTGAAAATGAAAAACGAACGATTCATGTTTAAAGTACCACATATCGACAAACTATATAGAATTTTGATGAGTGATGGTTGTTAGAAATATGATAGATATAGAGATGGTCATGGAATTTTTACCAACAAAAAGTTTTATAACTCTTGTTTAAATTTCTAAAGAAAAATATTAATTATACCGTCTCAAGTCATAATATTTGATCAATATTAATACTCATCACTTTTTCAATCACTATTTTTCTTTTCGATAATCATTTGGGAGTCAGATTAGTCAAAATAGTCATTTAAAATCAAATTCAAAAATAATTATGAAATTAATTTTTCAAAATGACTAATCTGAAAATATGGTCAAAAATGATTTTCTCGAGGGGGATTTAAAAGAAAATTTTCTGCTATTTGTTATTTGAAATGAAGAAAATGCATATATTTTCTTTGAAAAACGATGCAGTTACTAAATGTCTTAACAAAAATCACGTTTCACTAGTAATTTTTCTATCAACTAGATTACCAGTGTAATCTGCATCTGAATTTCTCTTTCACTCAAAAATTATCATCAATTGAATTTGATTGACCAAAACATGAAGTGTGCACCAAAAATTTCAAATTCAATTTTAACAACAATTTAAATGACATTCTTTTGAATCTGAATTGAAGCCGTGTAAATAATCGAAAACCGTGAATAAAGAGTTAGCCAAATGTATTGTCAACAATCAATGAATTTTCTAATACCAAAACACCATCATTTTTCCAATTTAATCTGTATGAAGTATTTCAAGAATTTGTAGTGTTTTTGGCATATAAAATATAATTGGCCAACTATGTTGAATAAGTCAAAGTCAAAATCACCATCTTTTCATCATCTCATTATTGGCTGATTAATTCATAATATGGTGCAGATTATCACATTTAATATATCGTTTAAAACATACCATTACCTGTTTTAGCTTTACGATATTTTTCGTTGTTGTCCGTTGTGATTCTGTCACCTTTATACTAGGCTAAGGAACTTTGCTTCGTCATCCGTTGTGTTTCTGGAACAGCCAAAAATCCAGAGTACACTATTGTTGTTACTTAGCCCGCCACCACACCTACACGGGAAAAGATTTATGTGACCTATTTGTTTTTATAGGTCCATGGTTGTTAGTGGCAGAAAATTTTGAAAAATAATTTTGTGTAGACCCAAAACTATTTATAATTGTTTCCTTCGGCACCCAAATTTGTTTAACTTTGAGAGATTTTATATTTGTGCCTTTTGGAACCCAAATCGGTATAGTTTTCACATGTTTGGGTCTATACCAACAATTATTGTGATCGTGTCCAAATTTTCTACAAATTGTGCACATAGAATTAACTTGATTAATATTGCTTTCAATAATTTTCGAATTATTATATCCAAGTCCTTGTCTAACCGTATTCACAGTTTGCTTTCCTAATAGCATATTCAACGATTTTTCACTTTTTGAAAATTTATCTAAAGTCGTTGACAATTGTTGGACTTGTGTTTTGAGAGATTCATTTTCGTTTAACAACTGTGTGCACTTTTTAATAGAATTCTCTCTCCTAGTATTTTCATTCTCCTTTAAAATAAGAATTTCATTTTCAAGTGATTTTATATTGATTTGTGATTTTTTAATTTCTTCTTCGAATGTTGGACACTTATCACACTTAGGGATCCTACGTTGATAGTTCTTAACTAATTGATCAAGTTGTTCATTGCATTCTATCAAAGTATCCTTTTGAGATTCAAGTTTGGCGTATTTTTCCCTAAGTCGTTCAAAACAGCCGTTTACTTCATGAAAATATATAAGCAACTCAGAATGGGTAAGTTTTGATACCTCACTTGGCTCGTCATCGTCACTGTCAGTTGTATCACCTCGAAGACACAATTCTGCCTTTTCGCTTTCACTGCCAGTGCTTTGATCATTCTCGTCTATTTCATCCCAAGTGGCTACAAAACTTTTCTTTTTCTGTTTCTTTCCATGGCTAGATTTAATTTTTGGACAATCGGGCTTGATACAATTATAACAAATGATCTTCTGTTCTTCTGAGTGGTCAAATGCTTTGCCTATTCTGCTTTTCAATTCCTGATTTCGAGCTAGATTTCCGTGTTTGCAATTCCATTTTTTGAATTTCCTTATTAACAACTCTAGCTCTTCTGCTCCATCATCATCATCGTTATCATCATCATTTTCGGTTGTTCCTTTGAGCGCTATTGATTTCTTTCGAGTATCTCCTCCTTCACGCTCTTCCTTAAATTTCATTTCTAGCTCATAAGTGGTGAGATTTCCGATGAGTTCTTCGATTTTGAGTTTTTTTAAATCTTTCGATTCTTGAATGGCAGTTACTTTCGCTTCAAAGCTTCGTGGAAGGACTCTGAGGATTTTCCGGACTATTTCCAATTCGGTGTATGTTTTTCCGAGAGCTTTTGATTTGTATATGATATTGGAAAGTCGTCCGTACATCTCTTTGACATTTTCTTCCTTCGCCATTGTAAAGTTCTCGTATTCGCTGCTTAGCACGGCAAGGCGAGATTCTTTGACTTGAGATGTTCCTTCGTGAGTCACTTCTAGTATGTGCCATATTTCCTGCGCAGTTAGACAATGTGAGACACGATTAAATTCAAATTGATCTAATGAACAGATAATAGAATTCATAGCTTTGGCATTAGTATTCTGTAATTTATTTTCTAGTTCTGTCCATTGATCCTTTGGTTTCTCTATTTCCTGATTATCTACAGTTATAGTTGGAGTTCTGTAACCTGTCTCAACAATATCCCAAGCGCCAATGGTTTTCAGAAAAATTTTCATCCTATTTTTCCAAAAAGTATATTCTCCATTGAACATTGGTGGTCTAACTATCGACTGACCCTCTGCAAAAGCATTATTAAAAGAAGCCATTTTAAAAATTCAAATTTTTAAAACAAAAATTGATTTTTTCAAAAAATCGAATTTTTAAAACAAATGTTGACTTCTATTCCTAGCTCTGATACCACTTGTAGGATCGATTTCACCCTAGAGGGGGGGTGAATAGGGTGATAGTGTTAATTATAAAATTAATTGCAGAAGCTTATAAACTAATATTAACACAGATCACAGAATATTACCAGCACAGAAATAAATAGCAGAATAATAAAATGCAGAACAGAACAACACAAAATTTACCCAGCTTCGGCAAAACCCTGCCTACGTGCAGCCCCCAAGGCTTCTACTAGAAATTAGAAAGTCCCTCGCTTACACACGTAAACTCTCTATACCCGCTATTGACTATCCTAACTCTACGCTCAAAACCCGGGCCACATCTCGACCACCGAGTTGCGAATTCCCAAACCACACACCGTAGTTTGTCCCCTAGTCACACGACTAGAAAATTAAAACGGTTAAAAGAGAATTTTTAAACACAAATTTAAAAATAAAACTAAACTAAAAAAACCCTAGTTTAAAAACTTTTAAGTCCAAAAGAAAAATAAACCGGCCCAAACTTCTTTTATTTTTTTCACTATGCCGGCCCTTTTCTTTTATCTCATATGTGATAATGGATGTTCCTCTTCGTCCAAAAACTAGGGCTTTCGAAGCTGCGCTATTTGCTCGATCGATAGGAATTTGCGTGTTGCCTTGCTCGATCAATTCTTCGTTGCTCACTGCTGCTTCAAAGAGTTCTATTTTTGCTTTGGTAAGAATTTATGCTTTTGTGCTTTTCGATTTTCGTATTCGAACTCATGTCTTCATGCCGATGATGATTGGGGCATTTTATAGGGTTCGTTACCCTGATTTTTCGTTCGTTTGATTGCTTCAAAATTTGTTGCTTTGCCGTTCGATTACACTCTGATGCTGATGATTTATTTGACTTTGTCAATCTCATTTCTCTGCCACTTGATGATGCTTGAATGTTTGAGATTGTTTCCGACTTCTTCAAATCGTATATTGATGGTCACGGCTTTGATCATATGACTTGTTCGATTCCTTGATTCATACGGCAGAGACTTTCTGCTTTTACTTTTCTTTGACTATTTCAAAGAATACGTGTACGCACTTGATTTCTTTTTTCATTCGTGTATTTTGACTTCTCTGGCACTTGAATTTTATAACTTGACTTCTGGTTTCTCTGTTTCGTATGTATGCTGTGAATTTGTAGTTGGTTTGAAAACTTTTGTGTTGTAGCTGTCTTGTATAACTTGAACTTGATCTGTGCCTTGTCCATTCTCGTGTGTTCATCCCTGTAATATATGCTACTGATACATTTGGAGTTGGTTCATGTTGCATTGACTTGTTTTGTACTGGTGCACTTCTGTTTGCTGTCATGTTGCTGGAATAACTTCGACATTGTTTTGATGCATTTGCATGTTGTAAGTGTAAGTGTTCATTCATGTTTTGATTATGACTTCATTATAGTTCCAGTTGATCATTAGGTAGTTGTCACTGTATTGCATTGAGCTCGACATTGTTGTTTACTTCACTTGTGTATTGCCTTCACTGTCCACTTGAACTTGGAGTCTGCCTTGATCATCTTGTAACCTGGTCTGGTCTGGTGCACCTTGTTTGCTGTGACATTGTTCATGTCTGTTTATGTGCAGTTTACATTCATGTTGCCTCTGTGTTTGTTGTATCTTTGAGCACTTGATTATTTAAGCCTTAGTGCTTTGGTGCTGTGTTGAATTTGTGAAGTGTTGTACTTGTTGCCTTGTATCACTGGTTCATTCCACTGTTTCATGCATGCTCAACATTGTGACTTGTTTTGTTTGCATTTGGCCCTGTTGCTGTTGGTCTGGAGTTGTTTAATGAAGAGGTTGAACCTGTTAGTCGAGCTTGCATACTTCATGTAGCCTTGTGTTGAACCCAGTTTTACAGCTCGGGTTTGACCTTGTGCTCGTGTCGTGATTTTAAATATATTGCACGTGAGTTGAACCCGGCTTTGCATTTGGGTTTGACCTGTGCTCACCTGTCCCTGTAGCATTATCAAGTGTATATCGGTGTGCACGGCCTTGTGGCATATACAGTGATACACTGTGTATGTCACAAGCTGTTCGTGTATGATGAATTCAAATTTAAATGATGACGAACAACGCAAATAGCTAAGGCAAATATTATTTTCAATATTCATATTTTATTTTATATTGCAAAAATATTTCCTTTTCAATTTTACTGCGTTAGTGTATATTTTTGCAGATTGCTCAGATGCTGGATTCAAACTGGAATAAAGTTGAAGATAAATACGAGTGTGAGTGATATGTATGTATATGTATAGTGAGAGCTTGAAATTGTACTATTCAAAATTGTAATAAATATTTGTTTGAATAAAATTTCTGTTTGAATTCAAATTCTGTGTATTTAATTTTATTCAGCAAATATTTATTTAATCTGTGAAAAATAAAATAGTATATTATCAAATACATTTAAATGAATGTATATATGTTTATTATCATCAAACAAAAATCATATAAGCGCATATCCAACACTCCCGGTCAGTCATGAGACTGGTGTGAGAACTAAAGCAGTTTATCTTTTAAAACAACAACAACAAAGATAATTTTAAAGTCAATTCGCAATGCTTTTGGAAAATGAGACTACCATAAGACCTCCCGCCACACACACAATGCAAACGCAGAATTGGAGGAGATTTCTTCTTATGATAGTCAAAGATGCTTGATACGCATTAAAAGAAACATTTGATATTATTACTAGTGCATAGTGTAGAAAAAATTTCGAAAGTAAAGATATAAATCTTAGCCAGCATAGGCATTCCGCACTTATGCCTACTATAGCTACCTTCCAAACAGTGGGGCGCCACCATAAGTGAATGATAGGTTCTACAACTAAAACCGTACAAGGTGCGTATTGTTTTATTTGGATTTCCAACAAAAGGTCAGGCTAAGGAACTTCCTACTGCCACATGGGATCGCCTCTGGCGGGACGTCCCGAGAACTTAACTAGCTCTCTGCCAACACAAGGCCGGGTTACCTTTGTCACTAGGTAACTACTACACGACTTTGCCATCCCCCGGTCCCTTTGGACCTTTATCCGAGCGCTCGATAACCAACATCACACAGTAATAAATATAGTGTGTCAACATGAGTAAGCATCTGGGCTCCAAACCATGACACCACCCTTTCCAGAAGGAAATGACATACCCTAAAGGGCGCGACCCTCATAACCTTGCCGCATATTCCTGTTTTGACCATTTCCGGGGAGTGAGGTCTGACGAAGTCTCGTCCACAAAGCTAGGCACAAAGCCACGCTTTGATCAACAAATGATCAATAAATAATCATCACACAGCAACACTCAGCATGCCACATTACCAAATTGGGAATATATCGCTGATAACCTTCAACTACATAACTTCTGAGCGCGTACGTCTCAGAGAAAGGTGTTGAGCTAAAAGAATAAATTCTCCGCCACCAACAGAAATGTATTTGAAAGAAATCTGCTTTATATCTCAAAATGTAATGTCAGACACGTAACCATACAAGTCTGTTCCGGGTTCGAACAGAACCGAAGGTACTTCCAAAGAAGCCCTTGCAATCCGAGTATTCACAATCCCGATAAAACTTTCCATCACAAAGGAAATCTCCATACCGTAGCTAACGGTGCAGAGACAATCGATAGGTCATCCTATCGTTTTCATAAATACCCGGTCTTTACCACCGGTGTTCAATACTATGCATTACGTCGTATCACTATTCGGAATGGGTAATCCGAATAACGAGCGCAATAATTCAAAAATAAGTGTAGCATTTCAATTTCAACCAATTCACAACAAATACCTATTTAAAGGTCAATATTGATAGTCGGTTATTTAACTATCAATCAATATTCACAACATCACCCGATTATAAATAATTTTCCCAAATTATTTATTTTTCAAAATATCTTTACAAGATATAATTTCCACACTTCAAAATAAATCAATGTTTATTTTTTTAAACCAATTCCGTTTCCTTTATAAATTCATAGCGAATTTACATTTCCAAAATATCTATGAATATACGATTTTCAAATCGATTTCTAATATTTATTTTCAATTTATCTTTAAAAGATAAAATCTCAAAACATTCACTTCATATTGGAAAAACATTTCCATACTTATCTATTTATTTTCAACATTTGGAAATTATTCAATATACTTAAATCACCGTTAAGTACAAATTCCATTCTTTTAAGGAAAATATCCTTTCAAACACATTTATTTGGGTCAAAACGAATGTTGCGTAAAACATCGTTACGACAACTCAAAATCACTAGTATAGGGATTCAAAATTAAGATAGATATATAAATCCCAATACCATATAAAACATTTCCTTTCGGAAATCATTTACTATAACAACGGTGTTATAGTCCACCATTTAATTCTATTTCTCGAAAACGTCTATTTCAACAATGAATGTTGAAATCTATGGTTTCGATAGTTAACACATTCTAAAACGTTTTTGAATCGTTTAAATTCTATTTAAAATATCACTTTCCCAAAACATTTCTTTAATATATTAATCATTGTCCAAAAGCGTGAATATACTTCGTTAACCAAATTCAACATTTCTACACATTTTTATTTAAAGGATTATCCACTGTCCAAAATCGTGAATATACTTCCTTTAATAAGCTATAATAATTAACTTATCAAATAAGTCATTTTCGGATTTTATAAACAATGTTTATAAATTCCACTTATATTTATTTTATAAAAACTTCCACTTATAAAATCCCTTAATGGACAAATTCTATTTATATCTCATTTAAATGCCAAAATCCAATTTATAGGTGAATTACTTATAAATCTTTTATTTTACAAAATCTATTCATTTTATAACTTCACAATTTATAAATCTATAAACTTCATTCACTTATAAAATCCATTTATATTCCATTTTAACACTTATAAAAACTTGTTTTATAATTCCAATATTTTTAACTTATAAATATCAATTTTATAAATATTTTACATAAATCATTTATAAAAATTCAAAAATGCCAATTTAAATCATTTTATAAATTTATCAACCATTTATCTAAAAAATCACATTTTAGTTATATTTCTCAAAAATCATAATTTTTATAACATATAAATTACAACGTTTGTTCATTTAAAATAAATCAATTTCAAAATCAAATTTTATTATGAATTCTCAACAAATTTTCAAAAATCAAATTTTATTTATTTTCGGCATCTAACGATACCAAAATATATTCGGCTAAAATT
Organism: Allium cepa; assembly: GCA_030765085.1. NCBI lineage: Eukaryota > Viridiplantae > Streptophyta > Magnoliopsida > Asparagales > Amaryllidaceae > Allium > Allium cepa. The sequence goes on along the minus strand of CM060932.1, from coordinate 507,264,901 downwards.
TAGCCTTTAACAATCTCAATCACAAAGATAATCACGCAGATTATAAACAGATCAATAAATAGATCAACACACAACATTGAAACCAATTCAAATGTTTGAGGAATCCAGTTGGATCCTTCCAGCCTGTTTTCCTGCATCCAAAGATGTTAGCACAATACCAATTTCGGTTCAAGACGAAATATCGCGGTATATGGGATTTATAAAATACTATCTGCTTAATAGACGGCGCAATAGGGTCTCATCCGCTATATAATGCGGGAAATCAACTCTAAGTACATAAATAATACCAATTTCACTATATGGTGAAATATTCGCGGTATATGTTTTTAATAAATAACCTCCGCTTACTAACGCTGCATAATTTCTATTCTAACAATCAATAGATAACAAATTATCATTCAAACATACAATCAAGCAATTTTAAATCTAACTATTTAAAATTAAAATCGAAACTAATTCGATTGAGTGAGTAGTTCTCACCATGATTTCAATTCCGTTTCAGCGTTTTATTTCGAATAAAATTAAACTAGCGTTTAATTTTATCCGAAATTCAAACTAGCTCCAAACAACTCCAATCCAGTTCCATCGCGTAGTATTCGTCCATACGAACCCAAGGCAACTTGTTTCGTGCGTTTTGACCTCGTATGAAAAGGATATGAATTTTTAAAGTTTACACGATTTATAATTATGAATACTTTACAACATTTTTTTTAATACCCTAGCCAATCCTAGCTGCATGTTTTCACTACCCAGATCCTTGCCGCACTCGATTCCTTCTTCCCCACTATCTTTCACGCGTGCACGACCTATCGTTCCCCCTTATTTCCACGACGACGCACCCCTTGCGCTCCACCGGACGATGATCAGAAACCATCAAACAGAAGCCCAACGTGATTTCTCTCCACGGACAGAGGACCAGGCAGCTCGGTCAACTCATCTCTTCGAAAATCGAGCCCTATCGTGTGACGTTTACACGAGCTTTGCCGTTGAATCTCTGCACCAATTACGCTCATACCCGTTGGATTTATAGAACTCAGAGTGCTCTACATCTTTCTAGTTGACAACTTCTCGAATTGATGAGTGGATTTGGAGATTTTGAGGGAGAAGATGGAGAGTTTTTCGGCCATTGATTGTTATCACTGGTGGCTCTGAAGATGGAAATTAGGATTTGGGAATTTATGAAGAGTATGGTGCTTTTATAGAAAATATTCAAAACACTATTCATTCCGGGTTTTCTGAACTCCGATTTACGCGCGGTGACCGGTGTTCTTAAGGTTTACCCCGCGTTCCGTACACAATGGAATAGGTTTCGGAAGCTAATTCGATCATCTGTGCGAGTTATGGCAATAAACGATCAATTTAAATTAAATCGATTTAAACTAATTTCTAGGCGTTTTGGCTTGCCCCGGACAAACGGTAAATCCGATTGACATGAAATTTGAAACCATACAATAATATCACATTACGGATCCGATGAAACTGGTTTTGTCGAAATCCGAGACTGTTTGAAAAATGGCTATTTTAACTCGCCAAATTAATATTAAAACAATTTTGATGCGTTTCGAGCTGCCATGGTCAAACGAAAACTCCGATTGCTACGAAAATTGAAATCCGATAATAACAAACTATTACGGATCCAATGGAACTAGTTTCGTCCAATTCTGAGACTGTTCGAAAATTGGCTATTTTTCAGTCGATAATTAAATATTAAAATATTCAATTTTCACAAATAAACTTTTAATTCAATTTTAAAGTTCTATAACATCTCTATGACTTCAATATGATTAAATAAAATTTTACAAATCATTTTCAATCATATTTAATCCAATTTCCAATTATTTCAGGAATTTAACATATTAAATTATTGATTTAATTATCAAATTAAATCCAGATATTCGAAAAATAAATTATTCGACTTATAAATCTTACTTATTAATATTTAAAATTAATTAAATATACGAATTTTAATTAATAGAACTTCTTGGTCGTTACAAACTTCCCTCCTTAAAAGAATTTCGTCCTCGAAATTACCAAGTAAGAAAAAGTTACAGAATCCATTAACTTTCCAAAACAAACCATTCAATTTGATTTACAAATCTCTTGAGTTTTTAACTTTTCCAAAATTCATAGTTAAACTTCATACAATAACTTTACTAAGTTTTCAAATCATACTTGGTTATAGTTTTCAAAATTTTCCAATTTTCTCAAAAATATTCTAACGCCTTAAATTTTTGAAAAATTTCACCAGCGTCTCCTTTGCGCGGTTCGATCGGTACAACTACAAAATGGCACCATGGCCCCCCAGATTCCAAAAAGAAAAGAGAAAGCCAAGTGGCTAGAGAAGAGAATCATCAAATTTCATACTGAAATTCATATATGTACCTTTTTGTCGAGCAATTCAATTTTTATCTTCGAAATCAAAATTCCGATTCTATTTCCTTTAATACACCTGTATATCCTGCTAGCCATAATATCCAATTACAATATTCAAAAATAATTTTTGCACAATTCAAATTGGTTTCCCATTTATGCATGTTTGATTTGTTAAAAAAAAATTCTAGCATTCATCCTTTCGATTTTAGTTAGTTTACATTCACTAATTTACATTCACATTAGTTCACTTTCAATTCAAATCAAATCCAGTTCATATTCATTTATTTCCAATTTGGATTCAATTACTTTAGCTTTAAATTTCACTAATTTAATTTCATTAACACTTAATGAATTTATATACAATCAACTAACAAACAAATAACAACTAATGTATATTCAACATAACCAAATTCATTCAATTTACTTTCAACATTCAATTTGGTTCAACACTTTTAATTAACTTTAATGAATTAACACTTACATCCATTATTCCATATTAATTTATTTACATTCAATTGATAATTCATTTTGCATTTCAAGTTGAATTTCAGTTATAACTCAAGTTCACATTCTTAATGACTTTATTTTATTAATACACTTATTAATTTACTTCGATACCAAAATCAACTTTATTCAATTTTACTTAAGTTATATTTCCTTTAAACATCATTTGTTTAACTTACTTAAATTTCCACATCCAATTCAGATTTCAATTCTAAAGTAAATTCTATTTAACTTTTACCAAAATAAAATTTATTTCAACTTTACCAAGATAAAATCTTTATTATTTCATATTATAAGTTCAAAATTCATTTCACTTATATTCATCAATTTCAACTTGGATTTTTATTTCAAATTTGTTTATCCAACAAAAATCCAATTTTCAATTTACTATGGTAGCAAATCCCTCACATAGAAACTTGAAAATGATACTGATGATGCTGCAGTCATCACCCTTATTATTTCCCAGCAACAATAGTGAATTCAGTGCTTTTAAATTCTTTCAAAAATATTCCTTTTATTTTATAAATCACATTTATAAATCTTTCCTTATAAATTTCATTATTTTCCTTCACTTATACAAGATTGTTTCACAATTGTAAATCATTTTAATTATAGTTCCATACTTATAATTCATTTGCTTATACAATTCATTCTTTTACAACTGTTATTTTTATTTAACTTATTCAACAACCAAACAATCAATTTTATATACACTTTAATAATTCTGAAAAATTATTCCTTTATATATAAAATATACTCAAGCTAAAATTATTTCATTTACCCAATTTTAAAACAATATCGTGTCGAATTGTTTTGAACAAGTGTTTAGAGATCCCTATCGATAGAGTTGTACGGACTATACCGACCAGAATCCATATACCACTCAACAAACCAATCATCACAATATAAAATAAGTTTATATTCACTAACAAATACGCGCTCATATCTATTATTACACTCAAACTCATTCTAGAGTACTACTGACTCTATCTCTAATGAGTAACACCTGACAGAGCCATGGTTGTCACTTAACCAAATGCTCTGATACCAGCTGTAAGGTTTACGATTTTATCGGGATCCGAAGGTCGGCATTCTTACGTCCACTGTATCAAATGCCGTATAATCGAATGTCGGAAAACCGAATTGTTAGGGTTAAAGAAGAAGAGGTAGAAGAAAAAGATAAAAGAAGAAAGAAAAGCAACAGAAACAATATCAGAATCTCACATATCGCAGCGGAACAACATATAATAGATAAATGAATAATCTTTAGAACAAAGAACTGTATATTTTATACATTACATCACATTACATTACATTATCAGAGTTTACAACAACAAACAGCGAAAAAGAAATACTACATATACTAGTTAATACGCCATGCCATCCAGCTTACTTCCAAATCTCTATAGCAACTCCCGAATCTAGAATAACTGATAACCTAACTCTAGACTGCCCGTGTGGAAATTGGTGGACACGCAGAGTTTAGGAAGGGAACAATAAACTCCAGATCAGTCATGGGACTGGTGTGAGAACTAAAAAAGTTTATCTTTTAAAACAACAACAAAGATAATTTTAAAGTCAATTCACAATGCTTTTGAAAAATGAGACTACCATAAGACCTCCCGCCACACACACAATGCAAACGCAGAATTGGAGGAGATTTCTTCTTATGATAGTCAAAGATGCTTGATATGCATTAAAAGAAACATTTGATATTATTACTAGTGCATAGTGTAGAAAAAATTTCGAAAGTGAAGATATAAATCTTAGCCAGCATAGGCATTCCGTACTTATGCCTACTATAGCTAACATCCAAACAGTGGGACGCCACCATAAGTGAATGATAGGTTCTACAACTAAAACCATACAAGGTGCGTATTCTTTTATTTGGATTTTCAACAAATGTTCAGGCTAAGGACTTCCTACTGTCACATGGGATCGCCTCTGGCGGGACGTCCCGAGAACTTAACCAGCTCTCTGCCAACACAAGGCCGGGTTACCTTTGTCACTTGGTAACTACTACACGACTATGCCATCCCCCAGTCCCTTTGGACCTTTATCCGAGCGCTCGATAACCAACATCACACAGTAATAAATATAGTGTGTCAACATGAGTAAGCATCTGGGCTCCATACCATGAGACCACCCTTTCCAGAAGGAAATGACATACCCTAAAGGGCGCAACCCTCATAACCTTGCCGCATATTCCTGCTTTGACCATTTCCGGGGAGTGAGGTCTGACGAAGTCTCGTCCACAAAGCTAGGCACAAAGCCACGCTTTGATCAAAAAATGATCAATAAATAATCATCACACAGCAACACTCAGCATGCCACATTACCAAATTGGGAATATATCGCTGATAACCTTCAACTACATAACCTCTGAGCGCGTACGTCTCAGAGAAGGGTGTTAAGACAAGAGAATAAATTCTCCGCCACCAATAGAAATGTATTTGAAAGAAATCTGCTTTATATTTCAAAATGTAATGTCAGACACGTAACCATACAAGTCTGTTCCGGGTTCGAACAGAACCGAAGGCACTTCCAAAGAAGCCCTTGCAATCCGGGTATTCACAATCCCGATAAAACTTCCCATCACAAAGGAAATCTCCATACCGTAGCTAACGGTGTAGAGACAATCGATAGGTCATCCTATCGTTTCCACAAATACCCGGTCTTCACCACCGGTCTTCAATGCTATCCATTACGTCGTATCACTATTCGGAATGGGCAATCCGAATAACGAGCGCAATAATTTAAAAATAAGTGTAGCATTTCAATTTCAACCAATTCACAACAAATACCTATTTAAAGGTCAATATTGATAGTCGGTTATTTAACTATCAATCAATATTCACAACATCACCCGAATATAAATAAATTTCCCAAATTATTTATTTTTCAAAATATCTTTACAAGATATAATTTCCACACTTCAAAATAAATCAATGTTTATTTTTTTAAACCAATTCCCTTTCCTTTATAAATTCATAGCGAATTTACATTTCCAAAATATCTATGAATATATGATTTTCAAATCGATTTCTAATATTCATTTTCAATTTATCTTTAAAAGATAAAATCTCAAAACATTCACTTCATATTGGAAAAACATTTCCATACTTATTTAAAAATAAGTAATTCACGAATCTATTTATTTTCAACATTTGGAAATATTCAATATACTTAAATCACCATTAAGTATAGATTCCATTCTTTTAAGGAAAATATCCTTTCAAACACATTTATTTGGGTCAAAACGAATGTTGCGTAAAACATCGTTTCGACAACCCAAAATCACTAGTATAGGGATTCAAAATTAAGATAGATATATAAATCCCAATACTATATAAAACATTTCCTTTCGGAAATCATTTACTATAACAACAGTGTTATAGTCCACCATTTCCTTCTATTTCTCGAAAACGTCTATTTCAACATTTGTTGAAATCTATGGTTTCGATAGTTAACACATTTTAAAACATTTTTGAATCGTTTAAATTCTATTTAAAATATCACTTTCCCAAACATTTCTTTAATATATTATTCACCGTCCAAAAGCGTGAATATACTTCGTTAACCAAATTCAACATTTCTACACATTTTTATTTAAAGGATTATCCACTGTCCAAAATCGTGAATATACTTCCTTTAGTAAGCTATAATAATTAACTTATCAAATAAGTCATTTTCGGATTTTATAAACAATGTTTATAAATTCCACTTATATTTATTTTATAAAAACTTCCACTTATAAAATCCCTTAATGGACAAATTCTATTTATATCTCATTTAAATGCCAAAATCCAATTTATAGGTGAATTACTTATAAATCTTTTATTTTACAAAATCTATTCATTTTGTAACTTTACAATTTATAAATCTATAGACTTCATTCACTTATAAAATCCATTTATATTCCATTTTAACACTTATAAAAACTTGTTTTATAATTCCAATATTTTTGACTTATAAATATCAATTTTATAAATATTTCACATAAATCATTTATAAAAATTCAAAAATCCCAATTTAAACCATTTTATAAATTTATCAACCATTTATCTAAAAAATCACATTTTAGTTATATTTCTCAAAAATCATAAATTTTATAACATATAAATTACAACGTTTATTCATTTAAAATGAATCAATTTCAAAATCAAATTTTATTATGAATTCTCAACTTAAATTTTCAAAAATCAAATTTCATTTATTTTCGGCATCTAACGATACCAAAATATATTTGGCCAAAATTTAGCCTTTAACAATCACAATCACAAAGATAATCACGCAGATTATAAATAAATCAATAAATAGATCAACACACAACATTGAAACCAATTCAAATGTTTGAGGAATCCAGTTGGATCCCTCCAACCTGTTTTCCTGCATCCAAAGGTGTTAGCACAATACCAATTTCGCTTCAAGATGAAATATCGCGGTATATGGGATTTATAAAATACTATCCGCTTAATAGACGGCACAATAGGGTCTCGTCCGCTATATAATGCGGGAAATCAACTCCAAGTACATAAATAATACCAATTTAACTATATGGTGAAATATTCGCGGTATATGTTTTTAATAAATAACCTCCGCTTACTAATGGCGCATAATGTCTATTTTAACAATCAATAGATAACAAATTATCATTCAAACATATAATCAAGAAATTTTAAATCTAAATATTTAAAATTAAAATCGAAACTAATTTGATTGAGTGAGAAGTTCTCACCATGATTTCAATTCCGTTTCAGCGTTTTATTCCGAATAAAATTAAACGAGCGTTTAATTTTACCCGAAATTCAAACTAGCTTCAAACGACTCCAATCCAGTTCCATCGCGTAGTATTCGTCCATACGAACCCAACGCAACTTGTTTCGTGCGTTTTCGACCTCGTATGAAAAAGATATGAATTTCTAAAGTTTACACGATTTATAATTATAAATACTTTACAACATTTTTTTTAATGCCCTAGCCAATCCTAGCCGCATGTTTTCACTACCCAGATCCTTGCCGCATGCGATTCTTTCTTCCCCAGTATCTTTCACGCATGCACGAACCCATCGTTCCCCCTTATTTCAACGACGACGCACCCCTTACGCTCCACCGGACGATGATCAGAAACCATCAAACAGAATCCCAACGTGATTGCTCTCCACGGCCATAGGACCAGGCAGCTCGGTCAACCCATCTCTTCAAAAATCAAGCCCGATCGTGTGACGTTTACACGAGCTTTGCCGTTGAATCTCTGCACCAATTACGGTCATACCCGTTAGATTTATAGAACTCAGAGTGCTCTACATCTTTCTAGTTGACAACTTCTCAAATTGACGAGTGGATTTGGAGATTTTGAGGGAGAAGATGGAGAGTTTTTCGGCCATTGATTGTTATCACTGGCGGCTCTGAAGATGAAAATTAGGGTTTGGGAATTTATGAAGAGTATGGTGCTTTTATTGAAAATATTCAAAACACTATTCATTCCGGGTTTTCTGAACTCCAATTTACGCGCGGTGACCGACATTCCTAGAGTTTACCCCGCGTTCCGGACACAATGGAATAGGTTTCGGAAGCTAATTCGATCATCTGTGCGAGTTATGGCAATAAATGATCAATTTAAATTAAATCGATTTAAACTAATTTCTAGGCGTTTTGGCTTGCCCCGGACAAACGGTAAATCCGATTGACATAAAATTTGAAACCATACAATAATATCACATTACGATCCGATGAAACTAGTTTCGTCGAAATCCGAGACTGTTTGAAAAATGGCTATTTTAACTCGCCAAATTAATATTAAAACAATTTCGATGCGTTTCGAGCTGCCACGGTCAAACGAAAACTTCGATTGCTACAAAAATTGAAATCCGATAATAACAAACTATTACGGATCCAATGGAACTAGTTTCGTCCAATTCTGAGACTGTTCGAAAATTGGCTATTTTTCAGTCGATAATTAAATATTAAAATATTCAATTTTCACAAATAAACTTTTAATTCAATTTTAAAAGTTCTATAACTTCAATATGATTAAATAAAATTTTACAAACATTTTCAATCATATTTAACCCAATTTTCAATTATTTTAGAAATTTAACATATTAAATTATTGATTTAATTATCAAATTAAATCCAGATATTCGAAAAATAAATTATTCGACTTATAAATCTTACTTATTAATATTTAAAATTAATTAAATATACGAATTTTAATTAATAGAAATTCTGGGTCGTTACACTGTATATGTATGAATCCTCTATGTTTTGATAAAAATCAAACTATTTGATTACCTTATGAAAATACTTATTCTAACTTTTCAAAGTTTGTTTAAGTCCATAAATGGACATTAACAACTTGCAAGCCTTGCCCTCACACTAACTAACCATAAAACCCTCTAACTATGACATATAGACGGCTTCTTCTAAATTACCATTTAGAAATATTGTCTTTACATTCATTTTCCATATTTCATAGTCATAGAATGCAACATTGGCTAACGTAATCAGAAAGGACTTAAATAGGGCGATGGATGAAAAAGTCTTATCATAATCCACACCTTGAATTTGATAAAATCCTTTCGCAACTGGCTTGCCTTATAAGTCTCCACTTCCTCATCTACATTTAATTTTTTCTTAAAAATCAATTTGCAGCCGATACTTTATCTTCGTATATGCAATCCATCTCAGATTTCATTGCTCCAATCCAAAGTGTAGAATCTTTACTCCACAGTGCTTATTGGAACAATGGAGGAGTGTCATCATCTAAGACATAGTCCTCCTTCTCGCCATTAACAAGAAAACCGTAGTTTCTCTCTGATGTACGAAACTCCCTATTAGACCTTCTGATAAGTTGTATGTTTTCATATATAAGTGAACTTGGTTCTCCCACTGGTCTGGCCTTGGTGTTAACTTCTTAGACCTCATCTAAGTGTACAACTTCGCTGTTAATTTCCTTTGTGATAAATTCTTTTTCTAAAAAGAAAGCGTGTTGAGGAACAATAATTTTTGTTCCTTGGTATTGTAGAAAATATATCCCATTAAGTTTTTAGGATATCCTATAAATTTATATAGTGTCGATCTTGCCTTTAGTTTATTCGGACCAACGTTCTTAACGTAGGCCGGACGACCCCACACCATCAAATGCTTGAGTTAGGATTTCCTACCATACCCCATCTTATATGGTGTCTTAGGCATATATTTAGTGGGCAACAAGTTCAACATATGCGTTGAAGTTTCTAGTGCATATCCCCAATATGACAAAGGTGACTCAACTTTACTCGTCATAGAACGAACCATACCTAGTAGGGTTTGGATCCTTCACTCCGACACATCATTATGTTGCAGAGTATAGGGTGAAGTAATCTGAGAGATAATCCCATTATCTTTTAAATATTTTTGGAATTCCTATCCAATGTACTCACCTCCTTAATTAGATCGAAGAATCTTAATCTTACAGTCCGTTTGGTTTTCTACTACATTTCTGTGCTTAAAAATTTCTCATAGCCATTGGATTTCTTCTTCATAAGATACACATATTCTAGTCTTGATAAATCATCAGTGAAGGTAACAAAGTAAGAATTATTATCCTTGGTAATTATAGGCATCAGACCACATACATCACTATATACCAACCCTAAGGGTTGATCAACCCTTTCGTTACTCCTACTGAATGAGTGCTTGGTCATTTTACCTTTGCTACATGATTGACGCGTGTCAAATGATTCAGAATCAATAATGGAAGAAAACTTTCAGTTTCCAATTTGTATAGCCGTTTCTCGCTTATATGACATATCCTACAATGCCAAAAATAACTATCGTTTATATTGTTTGATGAATTATTCATAGAACAACATAATTAGTACTGATCACAAAAATGCCATTTTCAAGAACACAGTCACGTACTTTATTTCTATTCAAACCAATGCTCATAACATTATTCACACAATGACACACACACACACACACACACACACACATATATAATCTTAGATAATCTAGAAATGAAAATAACTCCACAAATAAAGCCTTTACAAAATAGCAATCATTTAATATCAACACTACTTCACTAGGCAAGCATAAATGATGATCTCCTACTGTCATTGTATCTATGGTATATCCATCAGCAATTTGGAGCCTTATCGCTCCTTTTGCCATGCGATGCCAGTTCCTAAGCCCTTGTAACGAATTACATATATGAGTTCTGGATTCGACATCAAAAACCCAATATATTTTATTTATTTAAAATAATTTTGAATCATAAATGTGCCTGATAGAGCTGTAGAGTTGTTATGCTTTCTTTCTACAACATTTTTAAATAATTAGGACAGTTCCTTTTCTAGTAACCTTTCTTGTGGCTCTTATCATCCGTCTTCTTACTTTTCTTATTCTTCTTACCTTCTTATCTCTGCTTTTTCGAAACTTTCTTTAAGAACCCAAAATTTAACCTATAATAATTAATTTTTTAATTAATTAAATAATAAAATAACTTTCTAAAATTATCATAATCAATCCATGGAAGTTGCATTATTGTGTCCATGGTAATTTTCCGGTCAATTTTCATATATAGAACTTCAGAATCTGAGTTAATTTGAGCAAAGAACGAAATAATCAAAGAAACAATATATATATATATATATATATATATATATATATATATACAGGTTGACCTGGGTACCAAAGGGGTCGACCGTCCAGTCAACCCGCCTTTACTAATTTCGAATGAACGGACTTACGTTCGTTCGAACGTTCCAGAGCCCTAAGCTGACGTGTTTTGTATCGTTTAAACCGATTTGGTCCCTCCATCTCTACATCCAATGGCCCCTATTCAGCCTATGATGTGGTTGCATCCTATTCAATCTTCAAATCCAACGGTCCGAGATCCACTTCCTCACCTATAAACAGACCCCAGACCTAACATGTTTTCTCATTCTAGGTTTTCTCCAATTGGGTTCACCTTTCTAGTAAGGACACTAAACGAAATAATTTTTCCAAAGAAGAAAATCGTTATAATTAAATTGTTTTATAACTCCAAGTGGATCTGGGAAGACCAAAGGAAAAGCTTAGGACCGAGGTTGAGTGATTGTAATTATTTTAAGATTTCTTTAAGTAATTTAAAATAATAAGGTTTTCAATAGTTGTATTTTTACTACGGTTTTTGGAATAGTCTTTTCAGTAGTTTATTTACAGTTTTTAGAATTATTTTTAGTCTATTTCCTTTCAGCTATTCTTTTCAATAATTTTGATTTTTTTCTGTTAAGCATTGTTTTTTTATTGATTTACAGTTTATAATATTTAAGTTTATTTACTGTTATTTACATCTTTTTCGACGTTTTAGATTTTATGCAAGCATCTATTATCTTCATCCCCCTTTTCTTCGCGTATGAGTTAGAATAAATTAAATGCGAATATGGATTATATAAGTAAGAATATTAAATGAAGAAAATAAGATGTAAATTATAAAGATTGCAATAAATAATGGAATTAGACTGTAATAAATAATGGAATTGGACTGAAATTACGTCTAATTATAATTAAAATTGGACTAATTAAAGATAATTGGCACAATTATAACTTAGAATTATAACTAAATAGAGTAAAAGATGAAAGAAGCTTATTTTCATACTTAGACCTTGGGTTAAGTAACAAGCATGATTCTAACATAGGTTATAATAAGAAATGGAACAGCTGGAGGCTTATTTTTAGACTTAGGATAAATTAAAAAGAAAAGATAGTAGGGATAAATTGTAATGGCTTATTTAAAATAATTTATTTAGCTTAATAAGTAAAGATAAAAGTAGGACATGTACCAAATAGCATTTCCTATTAGACAAAAAGATGAGCCTATGGTACGCTTATGCTAAGAATGGTAGTAATTGGTCAAATAGAAGTTCAAATCACAGGAGATTTGGATAAGGGGCGCAATTAGATATTGCTTGGATGAAGGGCCAGCACCAACAACATTTTACCTATAGATTCTATGGACGCACAGTAATCTCGCGTTAGCCTAAAGAGGGATGAGGATCACGCTTATGCTTGAGTTTGAGGTAATAAGAAGACCCAATAAGTGGAGCAAAAGGTAGCATGGGCATGGTGGCAGTTACGCGTGCGACTTCCATTCGGGTGCTCAACAGCTATGAGTTATAAGCGCTTAGTATGGGTGTCTTTCGTAGACACCATTGCCTTCTATGTAGGGAGCTATATATGTCATCTGGTCCAAAGTAACATTCTGTGTAGGGAGTTATATATAGTATCTGGTCTACAGTAAATAAATGCATTCTGTGTAGGGAGCTATATATGTCGTCTGGTCCACAGTAACATTCTGTGTAGGGAGTTATATAGCAGCTGGTCTATAAAAAGGTACAATAGAGTAGCATGACGATCAAAAAGGGTAGGATTAGGTTTACATCCTAATTACAGAATTATGAATTCAGCCTAATCAAAGCAGAAATCAAGGACAAGTGCAAACAATCAAAATTAACATATCTTATAAATTGAGCAATATTTAATCGTACTTATTTCCAATTTGTCTCTTTCCTATTTCCTTTATTATCCTTATTTATGCTAGAACTGTTGTAGAGTCTATCACTTTATCTTGCTTAAAGACTCTAGTAATTACTATCATTCACTAGACTTTTAGTCTGACCCAATCCTCTATTTTCCCCTTTCCCCCTCAGGCAAGCAAGGGAGAAGTCAGTAGATTACTACAACTTGGAGTTTCCTTGGAGGAGATTTCATTTATGTATTTCTTTTATTTCATCTTTTGTTCTTTCTATGTATTATCTTATTTTGTGGGATATTATGTACTCTTATTTTGAGACTATGAGTTTTTGTTTCATGAGGCATATTGGATTTTTAGACATTTATGTGGTATTTTGTATTTGACTTATTTACGAAGCTTTGTTTTAATTAAGTTATTACTTCAAATTTTCGTTGATTTTATCTATCTTTGTCTTGTGAATCTTAGTCTCTGTTAGTTTCAGTTATACCTATAACGCACCACGCCATTTAATGTGTCCTTTTGGGTATATCAAGGGGTGTGGGGTGTTTCACTTGGTATTGGAGCTCAAGATTACATGATTCTAAAAAAATTTTAAATTAAAATATTTTCTTTAAAATAACTTATTTTAAAGGTATTTTTTAGAAAAGAACTTTTAGGAATGATTTTTAAGTATAAAAGAATTTCATAAAAATCCTCTCATAAGTCCAGTTCAATTTCCCTTTGACTCTTTCCTAAACTACCTTTTTGCTTTCGTAGAATGGCTGATGCCCCGAACCTTCCCAAGGGCATTCCAGTCCCAGCCTGGTTTCGTAGGTACTTACAAGCCACGACTCCAGAGGTGCATGGGCCTGCGTCCAATCCTGCTCCAACGGCTGGGAATCCCATCAACCCATCTACTACTATCAATTTCTTTAAGCATTGTGAAGGTTTTGCGAGTTTGGGCAGGACGACTTTTTTCGACAAGGAGACTTTTGCGGAGGCGAGAGCATGGCTTAGGGACACAGAGAGGATTTTTGATCTTTTGGGATTGGATGGACAGAAGCGAGTTCATCTAGCCACTTGGTAGCTGAAGGAGGAGGCATCTTATTGGTGGAAGGTGATCGAGTTGGAGGGAAGGAATATTACTTAGGATGGATTCGGGGATCGATTCGATAAGGAGTTTCTATCTCAAGCAGAAGAGAGTGTTCAGTTAGAGAGGTTTATCAATTTGAAGCAAGGGAGTTTGTCTGTTAAGGAATACATCAATCAATTCAATGAGTTGTTGTGGTTTGGTATGGATATGGTGAACACATAGCATAAGAAAGGTACGAAGTTTATGAAGGGATTGAATCAACCTCTTCAGGGATTATTGCCAACTCACGTACCGATGGGAGCTACTTATGAGTCTTTGGTCGAGATGGCGCTTATGTCGCATACGGTCAAGGAGGGAGAGTCTAAAGAGGAGGTTAAGTCAGAAGGTCTAAAGAAGAAGTGGCACAAAAAGAATAAGTAGAAGAAGAAAGGTGATGGTCCTCAGAAGCAAATTAAGAAAGGAATAAAGTGCCATGGTTGTGGGAAGGTTGGACATATGGACAAGGAGTGTTGGAAGGAGAAGATGAAGGGTAAGTGCTATACTTGCAGGAAGGTCGATTATATGAGTAAGAGTTGTCCCCAGAAAGTGAGTGTACCTACTTCGCAGATTCATGCATTAGACATAGCACCTTCCGGTAGCATTTCAGATAGAGGTAGGAAAGTCACAGTTGAAGGTTTGATTTCTATATCTGATTTTACCTGACTTTATTTTATTTTGTAGCATCACACTTTTTTATCCTCTAGCTCTCTAGTAGATTGTTTGCACTTGGACATATCATTGATGGTAGACCCTATTATTGTTTCAAAACCCATAGGAGGATCAATACACTTATATATGGTTTGTAGGGATTTGAAAATCTTTATCCTAAGCGTAGAGTTTGACTACCAACCCTATGTTTTGGGATTCTTGGGGTATGGAATGATCTTATGGATGGATTGGCTATCCACATACGGAGCTATCTTAGACGGCGAGAGGAGAGTCGTTAGACTTGAGACTTGTAGTGGTAGGACTCTAGAGGTATCTTCTGACCTGCAAGGGTTAACCATGTTGAGTTTTCTCTATTCCCTCAATTCATAGTCATCAGGGTTGCATTCAGTTCCAATCATCAGAGATTTTGCAGATGTCTTTAAGGAGGTTAGGGAACTATCCCCTAAGAGAGAGATTGACTTTGGGGTTTATTTGGCCGAGAATGCTAAGCCAGTAGCATTACTTATGGGGCACATGGCTCCTAGGGAGAGGAAAAAATTGAGCAAGCAGATTCGTGAGCTTTTGGAGAACGGATTCATAAGAAGGAGCATATTAGAGTGAGGAGCACCAGTCGACTTACTAAGTTCATTCAGGCCAGGCTAGCAGGTAGGTAAGGTAGAGCACTTGATTACTCAAACTCAATCCTTCGACATTACCTTTCTAGACACTCTACTATTTCAGCCGTGAGCTTAATTTGTTAACCCTAACATGACTAATTTAAACAGCATTATTGGGCTCTAATACCATTGTTGGCCTAACCTAGACTTCTTTAGGGTCACCTAACTAGGAACCTCATGAGCGAGTTCAATTTGCAGTTCTTCGACTAGCACGCCCATCACAAGACATGTGGGGTAAGAGGCAATGTTTCATCACATATCACAATGTGAGAACCTTCTATCTTGCTAGCTGTAGGGATCAAACCTGGGAAATCCATTGTACCGGGTGAATGCCTCAACCAACCTCACTATAATACCATTTTTGGAACTAGGCTAGCTTACAGCAAAAGAAATGGATGAATTTCATAAAAAATATTCAATTTTGGATCTTTATTGGGCCTATGAAGTCTAATTCATTTTGAATCATTCTTAATTTCTTTTAAATAAAATCATTATTTAATTTAATTTTATAAATAAAGTTTTACTTTATATTATTTTGTATTATTTTTAATATGTGCATTATATACACATATATGTGTGCGTGCATGTGTAACATCATAAAGTATGCATGGTTTGACATACCCATGTATACGTGTTGAGATTTACAGTGCAACGAATATGTTTTCGCCTCTAGTATTATATCTATTGTCAAAATATATACAAATATGTGCATCAAATATTATATAACTAAATATATATATATTATACATTTGTATAATATAATCATATAAATATAAATATGTGAAACTAATTGTTATACCGCCTTTTGGCATGGCCGTGACATAAGGACTCGACTAAAAACCAAAGACAAATCGACTCGAGGATCGGTTATACACTGGTTCGCTATGGATACTAGAAAATTTGGTCGGAGTCCAAGTCGAGCTACAATTGATATGATATGACAAGCAAAGCTATGAAAATCAACGTTTCAAATTTCAGATCAATCGAAGTCCGTATGCTCAAGTTATGGGTTGATCAAGTTTACGCGAAACACTTTTACTTCGTATCCATCAAATAGCATTGGTTCATATCCATCCATTAAGTAAATCCATTTCATATCCATCCATCTAGTTGTGCTAGTTCGTATCCATCAAGGTCTGCTTCTATTCGTATCCATCCAGCCTCTCCTCTTCATATCGATCAAGCAACGTCGATCTATTGGTTCAGTTTTTATCGATCAACCCTTTCTTTTGTTTCGTATCGATCTTCCATGGATCGATATGAAGTAAGCAATCAACAATCATCGATACGAAGCAGCTACCAAATGATCAATACGAAGAGACCCACCAATCATCGATACGAAGAAGGCATGATCGAGTGAAGGAAACGGTCATGCGGCAAAAAAAGTGGACCTCCCCTAAGTCATCGCTCCACGTCACCACTGAGCACCTTATCGATACACAGAGTATCTATATGAAAGGCTATCGATATGAATTTATCGATACGCACACTCCAGCCACATACAATATCAAACCTGGATTGATCATAACTCAAGATCTAAAGTCCAAATGCTACCAAATTTTTATAGGAGCTTTCTTACCATCTCAAGAATGTCTCTGATCGATCTTTGCCCAAAAGAAGCAAATCTTGGTTGATACGAAATGTACATGGATCGACCAGGAATCGGTCCCAAATGACTTGGATCGATCTGGTGGGCCCACCCACGCGTGAGAAGAGCTATTCCGAGATCTGAGCCAGATATTTCTAGACTGCACCTATAAATAGCAGCCCCATACCTCCAAAAAAGGGACTTTTGACTCCATTATGCCGTTATTTCATCAGAGATCCATTGTAACTCGAGGGTTTGAGTTATTCTCTGTTGTAACCAGTTAGTAATCATCAATAAAATAGCAAATCATTCAAAGTGGACCTAGGCTACAACACCGAACCACTATAAATCTCTGTCTTTTTCAATTCCTGTTTGCTTGAATTGGCATGTTTGTTAGATTATCCTTTTTTTACATTAAAATTCTTCATTTTAATCTCTTCAAATACGTCCGAATAGTGTTGTGTACAATTTTGGTACAAACACTTTGGTGCTTTCACTGAGAAGACCCAGTTTTTCACCTGCTCATTGATCTACTGCCATTGTTGGATTGCTCAAATCTAAGGAAGAGACCCAGATCTATCATCCAATAGTTCCTTCCATTTTATTCAAATTCTACCACATCTAGGAAAGAGCTACACCACTTACCAAGGTTACTACCAAGATTGCTTCAACTACTGCAGATCCAGAAGGAAGGGATAGACAGAATTGCATGAAGTTGAACACAACGGGTCAAGCATCTTCCGGACTACACATCCACAAGGCCCTATGACTAGGGAGGAATTCCATATTTTGGTGAAGAGCTAACCTAGAGCCATCAGCTGTTCACCCAGTAGATCCATCCCAATACAGAGCTCGCGAACCAACTAAATGAGGAAAGGCAAAGGAGATCCAAAGGGGATCGTGCTTCCTATTCATCCACAGAAATCTTGGTTTCCTTTGATTACAATCATAGGCCTACACGCCAACGGCTGGACGGAGACTATGCGCAAGCCGCCAGGCATCAGCATGCTCTGAACCTCGAACAAGCCAGGGCCGGTCCTTCTACGGGACACCAAGCTAGACCCTCCTCTTGGAGGGGCACTTCCTTATCACACCATCGATAGCTACGCAGCTACTGCTGCTCAACACTTGGAACCTGAGATACAGAATGGAGCAGATCCGAACCTTCGTCAACATGTTCATGCTCCAAAGCTCTATATTCCTAAAGACTCGAAGCCAAGGAGGCGAGGAATGGAACGTCGACCGTGCCCGGACTGTCTCCGCAGCGTGGAACCAGACCATGCCTTGGCCCTGAATGTTCAAATGATTGATATTCCAACCATGATCTGCCAAATGATCTGTGAAAGTCAATGCCTTCCTAATGATGACTGAGGAATCTTTCGAAGTCATACACCATTTACTGATGACATTCTTTATGCCAAGCCACCTCGTCGATTCAGGATGCCCACTTCGCCCGTGTACGAAGGAAGTTCGAATCCTAATCAGCATATATTATAGTATAAATGTCTCATGAATTCCGCTCGAGTAGATGATGCGGTTAAGTGTAGGAATTTCCCTACTTCCTTGGGAGGTATTGCAACAATGTGGTTTACTCGTTTACTACCCAAATTTATTTCCAGTTTCGATCAGTTAGCAATGAAGTTTTTCAAACAATTCTGTATGTATGTTACAAGGCCAAAGGATGTCAACATCTTGTCCAGCATTACCTAAGCTTTAGGAGATACACTTAGACGTTATTTGGAAAGGTTTCATGATGCCTGTGCCGAGGTCAGTAACCCAAATGACAATTCTATCTTAATAGCACAGACTAAAGGAATCAATCTTGATTTCCAATTTGGCAATTGGTGGGATGGGAAACCCCCCACGTTGTTGGATCATTTCTTTGCTAAGGCGGCCTAGTTTTTTAGGAGAGAAGATGCTTGGTGATCTAAGAATCAGGACGATACGAGGCCCATTGGTGAAGGCGTTAAAAGTAATGTTACTGTGAAACAGATCAGTGAGAACTCCGGCAACGTGCAATTTAATATACAAAACGAGTAGAGCCAGAAAAAGGCAATGTAGGGTAGGGTAAGAAGCGAGATCAAAATTGTGGACCGAGACCCAAAGCTCCCATGTTTGACCGATATACCCCATTGAATACATCCCTTTAGAATTATTATTTGCAAACCTATAATACCAGATAGTATAAGAAGCCTACTCTGAAATAGTCATCTGGGAAGCAGATACAAACTGAAAAGTTCTATAGATTTCACGATTGCTATTGCCATAATACTAACGAGTGTCATCATTTACAAGACATTGTTGAGAAGTTAATCAGAGAAAGGAAGTTGGAACAATTTGTGCAGGCATTGCAGAATGGAGGTGCGGGCTCATCGAACCCAAATTAAGGTGAAAACCAGGCTAGTCCAGAGGAACTCGCACGTACTGGTGGGAGGTTGGTAATAAATACAGTTAGTGGTGGTCCTCATCCAATTGATTGGAGCTGGAAGAAATTGAGCCGTATGCTAGTTCGATTAGGCATGCGGACTTTGAGTGTTGCAGTAACATTAATGATGGGTCTCTGGCAAAACAACAGAAAACAATGACAGACGACATTGTTTTTCAAAACAGAAATGTTGATCGAGTTGAAGCCCCCAAACAACAGAAAACAATGACAGACGACATTGTTTTTCAAAACAGAAATGTTGATCGAGTTGAATCCCCCACTACCGATCCACTAGTCATATCAGCTCAAATTGGTACTACTTGGATGAAGAGGATCTTAGTAGATAGTGGAAGCTCCATGAATATTCTTTTTAAACGGTCTTATGACGAGATGAGGATGGAGGCAAAGGTTCTAAAGTCATGTCAATCTTGCATACATGACTTTGATGGAAGTGCAACGATACCCGCTGGAATGGTAGAGTTGCCAGTCGAGTTGGGAATCATAGATCGCCGGAGAGTCCAGATGCTACAGTTTGTTGTGTTAGGCATTAATTCTTTATATAATGCTTTCTTGGGCCGACCATCCCTCGTTGAATTCAGGGCAGCTATTACCCATGGTATTTGACTCTTAAGTTCTCTACAGATAATGGAGTTGGAGTTGTTCCAGGAGATGATGGCTGGACACGCTTGTTATGTTGCTGAGCTGTGGGAGGCACAACATAAAGAGAAGGGCAAGGATGTAGAGGAATCTCTCTACGTCCATTTTTCTGAGAATTGAGAGTTAACGCCTGTGCCAAGGCCTGGGCACCAAAACCAGTTCCTAATAGATCTTGATCCACGAGATAATGATAATGAAGAAGAAGTCAAAGGTAGTCAAGCTTCCCCGGTAGAGTTGATGATCGATGTTTCAGTTGATGATAATGATGACTCCAGAATGATAAAGGTCGGATCTCAACATAGCCACCGGATGGGAGAGGAATTGGTTACATTTCTCTAGAAAAACCTCTCCGTGTTTGCCTGGGCTCATACAGATATGTATGGGATCTCGTCGGACATCGCGAACCATGTGTTGAATATTGACCCATGTCATGTCCCGGTCAAGCAGAAAAGGCGTGATATGGATCTAGAGAGATCTACCTCCCTGAAGGAAGATGTAAATAAACTCAAGTCAAATGGGTATATTTGAGATGCATTCTACCTTTAGCGGGTGTCTAACCCAATGCATGTTAGGAAATCCAATGGGAACTGGAGAACTTGTGTGCACTACTCAGATCTGAATAAAGCCTACCCTAAAGATAGTTTTCCACTTTCCAGAATTGATCAACTTGTAGATTCAACGGTCGGACATGAACTCTTATCTTTCATGGATGCATATTCTAGCTACAATCAAATACCGATGCACCAACATGATTAAGAGCATACTAGCTTTATCACCGATCTAGAACTCTACTGTTATAAAGTGATGTCATTCGGACTTAAGCACATTGGGGAAACTTACCAAAGGCTTGTGAACCGAATGTTCGCTAACCAGATCGGGAATACCATGGAGGTGTACGTGGATGATATGCTTGTAAAGTCACGACTGTTCATCAATCATGTCAAAGATTTGGAAAAAATGTTCAGTATCCTCCAATAGTATCGAATGAAGTTCAACCCGTTGAAGTATAACTTTGGAGTTGCATCGAGAAATTTCCTTGGATTCATTGTCAATGCTCGAGGAATCGAAGCCAATCCTGTGAAAATATGAGCGATTCAGAATCTCGAGACTCCTAGAACCATAAAGCAAGTACAAAGCCTCAACGGGAAAGTGGCATCCTTAAGCAGATTCATCTTCAAATCTATAGACAAGTGCATTCCCTTCTTTGATCTGATCAGAAAAGGAAAGTGGAATTTCAAATGGGCGGAGGAGTGTGAAGGCGCATTACAAACACCGGTTCTACATCCGATGACACCACCTATTCTGTCAAAGCAAATTGATCATGAAAGATTGTGCATCTATCTGGCAGTTTCAATGAATGCGATCGGCAGTGCATTGATTCGGGTAGAAGATCGGATCCAATGACCTGTCTATTACATCGGCAAGCAATTGACTCGGGTGGAGAGAAACTACTCAAAGCCGGAAAAGCTAGCTTATTGCCTCATCGTTGCCTCGAGAAAGCTCCATCTTTATTTCCAGGCTCATCCGATCACTGTCTACACTGACTAGCCATTACGACAGGTCGTTACGCAACTGGAGACGTCTGGCAGGTTGCTTAAGTGGAACATCAAGTTGAGTCAATTTATCAACCAAGGCGAACCATTTAAGGATAAGTTCTGGCAGACTTTATAGCCAAATTCACTATACTGGAGGACTTGTCTGAAACCTGTGAATCTCCAAAACGCATATGGAAGCTTTATACCGATGGCGCATCAAACGACGGCTGCTCAGCCGCTGGAGTAATACTAGAAACTCCCGAAGGTTGATCCATATGTTATGCTTTGATGTTTGATTTCCATGCAACTAACAACGAGGCCGAATATGAAACTTTACTCGCCGGACTTAGACTTGCTAGAGACTTAGGAATTATTGCAGTGGAGGTTCATTGTGACTCGTAATTGGTTGTATGCTAGGTTCAGGGAGAATACCAAGCTAGATACCGGAGGTTAGCTACTTATCTTGCTAGGGTTCAGGAAATGTTGAATCAGTTCGACTACTATGCCATCCTCTGTATACCCCGAGATCACTATCAGAAGGCCGATTCTTTGGCAAAACTGGCCAGCATCGATGAAGCATAGAAAATGGGGCTTATCCCCATTGAGACACTTACCACTTTGATTATCGATCGGATGGAGATGAGCTGGGTGCATGAGACAATGCCCGAGAAGGAGCCATGGATAATCCCGTTCAGGAATTATCTTGAACACGGAGCTTTTCCTGAGCACCAAAGTGAGAGAAGACAAGTTCTTTGAAAAGCTTTGTGACTCATCTACAGGAGAGGATACTCTGTTCCTTTACTCTGGTGTATTGCCCATGACGAAATGCACGAGGGAGATTGTGGCGATCGCATTGGAGGGCAAGCTCTTGCTAAGAAGATACTCCGATATGGATATTATCGGCCGATTATGAATCGAGATGCATCGTAATATGCCAAAGAATGTGATAGATGACAGAAGCATCCCTAAATTCCAAGAGCCTCGTCTACCGAAATCACTCAAATGGTCAGCCCATGGCTGTTCTCCATATGGGACATCGATATAATAAGATCTTTACCTCTGGCTAAAGGTGGTGTGAAGTATGCCATCGTTACAGTTGATTACTTTACAAAATGGGCAGAAGCCGAGCCCCTTGCTACCATCATGATGAAGAAAGTGATCAACATTGTTGTATGCAACATCACATGTCGTGTTGGCCTCCCATAAACAATTATCAGCGACAACGAAGCCCAATTGGATAGTGTCTAGTTCAAGAATTTTTGTCAACGTTTCCACATCCAAATGAAATTCTCGACTGTTGCTCACCCTCAAGCAAATGGATAGGTTGAAGATGTTAACAAAGTTATTAAGTCCATCTTGAAGAAACGACCATAGAAGACTGGAGGCATATGGGTCAATGAACGTCCCATGGCCTTATGGGCTTATCGAACTATCCACAAGTCACCGAACGACCACCCTCCATTTTCACTTTACTACGACTCTGAAGCCGTTATTCCAGTTGAGTTGGAAGTACATTTTCATCATGCGACATATTATAATCCAAAGACGAACGCCATCTTACATATGAATCTTCGGATTTATTGGATGAGAAGTACGAAGATGCCGATTTTAGGGAAGCCTCACAACGAAGTCGAGTTGCCCGATTATACAATGCTAAGGTCCGACCCAAAACCTTTGAACTTAGCGATCTCGTACTCAAGAGAATCTATCCGGTCCCTTCACATATGAAACCGACATGGGAAGGACCGTATGATATCGAGAAGATACTTGGAGACAACACTGTTGATGGTCTCATTTTACCAAGAGCATGGAACAGTGAGGGTCTTTATCGCTATTACATATAAAAAGCTTTATTTATTCATTTAGTTTGCTTTTCCTTTGAAATTTGTTTATGCATTTCGAAATTTGAACTTGTAATAAGGTAATGACTTTGCCATACTTTCTTATTTCAACTATAAAATGCAAACTCGTCAAGCCAAAGTGGCAATTCTTGAAATGCGTTATGCGACCATCATGATGCACATAGAGATGAGTTCCATCTTCCAGTGGGACTATTCAAATAGGGAGAGACTGTGATCCGACCAGCCACTCACTTAGTAAAACCCAAGGTTCGGGGCAAGCAACCATGCTAAAGCCAAAAGGATTGACACACGACAATCCTCTACGAACTCTAAAACGTAGGCTCGAGGAAGATGGATCCGGCCATCCACGACCTCGGATTCATTTTTTACAAGCTCGAGGAGGATGGATCCGTCCATCTACGACTTCGCTTGCTTATTCAGGGGAATGTGATCTGACCGTCCACAACCCTGATCCACTCCTCGTTCCCACAGTGTGAACGAAATCCTAATACTTAAACAGATGTGACTGACCACCTGTCAACCAACTCTAGATTCTTGGAGTGCGAACTGGAGTATAAACATTAAATGGGTGTGATCGACCACCCATCAAGTAACTCTAGTCCTGAGAGTGCAGGCCGGATTATAGGCACCAAATGAGTGTGACCGATCACCCATTTACCGACTCTTAAGTCCCAAAGCGCAAAATGGAGTATAAACATAAAACTGGTGTGGGTGACCACCCACTGGTTAACTTATGTCCCCAGAGTGTGGATATAATTCTAAGTGTTAAGCGGGTATGACTGACCGTCCGTAAATAACTTAAGTCCCCTGAGTGTGGATATGACTTCAAACATTAAGCAAGCTTGATCGACCGCCGGCGTACCACAGTGTGGATGCGAATAACAAGAAATGAGCGAGTGTGATCCGACCACTCAAACTCATTTCACTTCAACAACGTTCCGACTAAGTTAAGCTATAACTATTGAAGGCGGAGAACGACTACCGACCAACTACTTCAATTCTCCCTAGAACTGGAGGTAAAGCTTAACTACTAGCCGCTAATCGAGATAGTGCAACGTTTGAACTTGACTTAACATTTAGTTATGACTCGAATCCATGACTTCAGGGCGTAACAACCAAACTCAAGTCCGATTCGGAGACTAAAGCCTCACAAGTACATTTAATGGAAATTCGAGCACCAATACACTTAAGAAAATAAACACAGAGTTTGCTGAAGAGAAAAGGAAATTTTATTTTTACTATTCCTTCGAAAAAAGACAAGTACAAAAACTTATTCGAAGAACTCTTATAAGCGGGGGCCGAACACGCATCTATACACGACCTGCAAAAAGAAAAATAAAATCCTATCCTATCTATCTTCCTAAAGAAGGAATAGAAGGACATGTCTACTCCTTCGACTTCATCTTCTTCTTCCTCAGTGTTGACCCATTATAACTGCAGCTCGAATGCCTCTTCGAGCCTTTGCCTTCCCCACCTCCTTTTCCTGATTGGTCTTCGGTCGGGGGAATTACAGTGGTCTCTTCCTTCGAACTTACAGGGATTGGGATACTTTCTAAATGCAGAGCCAGAAGAATTGTGACAATTTCAGTGTAGGAAGAAGAAAGAGGCACACCGATATCGATGATTGTACCACCAGGAGAAATCATAAGCATAGGGATCGGGCCGTAACCTGCCATACTACCTCCAACACTACTGGCTTGCTGAACTTGCTCTATTTCAGCTATGATTTCTACCATTATCTCATCAGCCCTTTGTGCGCTAACACCTGCTGGAATGCTGCTAGTCAGGCCCAAGAAGCTAGCTATAAACACATATTCACTTATGTTGAAAGGCAGATCAGTGATTGGGTCATTCTGATGGCCGAGGAGTGCTTCCATCATTTGTTTATTAAGAGCGAAACTACTCACTCACACCTTCCTGATTGATGTAGCGGCTGTTGTGGTCGTTGCCTCCATCATAATAGCCTCCTGTTCATGGTGCAATTCTTGGGTTGCAAGAGGATCCGTTGATGCAACATCTATAACTGAATAAAGATATGAAAAGATAATAGTGTCTTCTTCTGACAATGCTCCTGCACTTAGGAAAACAGAAAAAGTGTTCAGAATTCCTTCCTCAAATTGGCTCACATGCGGGTGAAGCGCCTTCAGAGACATGTTCTATACTAGAGAAAGGCGTGGTTAGTCAAGGTCGGAAGCCGGAACATCAAGAGGATTAATTGTAGATGTAAGCTCAGGTTGGGTAGCTATAATCATCTCAGAGTTTACTTCATGATGCTTATTCCAGACCCTCCTCCAACGTCTGGATACATGGCAACAAGTTTTTCCTTTTCGAAAGTGACGATGGAGTCATGAAGAACCTTTGGCTTATCTGCAACTAATATTCAGTTTTCAAGGTTGAAATCATTGATAGTTAAATTGTTGTGGTCCACCCTCTCGTCCTCTACCTGGCGGCGCCATGCATTTTATAGATGGAATGGGTAGTCTTCAAGCCAGCTCAGATTGCAGTATTTTAAAACTTTGACGTTATAGGTGACCAAGAGATCTTCAATATCACATTCCAACCTGGCCTCCACCGCTTTAACCTCAATTTCAATTCTGGCCTCGATTTCTTGGACCTTTGACTTTGCCGTGTCCCGCTCATCCCTGAGTACCACAACCTGCTCACATGCCTCCTGGGGGGCTTTGTTAGTGTCGTCTTTTTCCTTAGCGACTTTAGCAAATTTAGCATTTAGCTTTTCAAGCTCTTTGGACGCTGCATCTCTTTCTGCCATGACCGTAGTGGTCCGGTGTCCCATTTCCTCAACCAAGGCTAAATGTGTTTGTCTCATCTTTTCCATCTTATGGGTTGCCTTGTCGGCCCTCTAATTAGCTTTCGTTTCCAAATTTCTCAAAGATTCATTCTCATTATTGAGCATCTAAATTATGTAGTCCTTCTGAGCGAGATCAGTTTCTCGATTGTCTTCTCCCACTCAAAGGCCACCGTTGAAACTTTCTCTATATTCTTCATCCATTCTCGATATTTACTATAAACATCATGCACATAGTCATGTATCATCTGTTTTGCCTCATTGCCAATTCACTTTAAGTGCGGAGGAAATAAGAAGTCGTTGAAGCAAACAGTTGGGAAATCCTTTTTCAACTCAGCGATTCTAACTGCACCTTCCAAGTGAATTCTATAGCGACTTGTTCAGTAGCAACGGGGGTCTCAGTCTCAATCCTCCGACGTTGCTCGTTGGGCCTTGAAGTCTAAGAAGGCGGTACTTAGCGAGGAGGTTCTAAAGGCTGTCTACCAGAACCAGAAGGTTTAGAAGGAATTCTAGGTGGTGGAGAGCGAGATCGTGAGTGGCGCCTATAATCCCTTTCCCTCTCCCTTTCTCGGCACTCACATTCCTGACTAGAATGGCGACAACCATAGTCTCTTTCAGACTCACGCCTGTGAGACTCAGAATAAGAACTTGAAGAATGGAGCACAATATGAAGGTTACCAAGCATAAATCGCCGCTTCATTACTGTATCTGTAAAAATGAAAAGAGAAACATAGTTAATTATCTCCAGAGATTGAGAAAAGTGTGATTAGAAATTATGTGGTGCCATGAAGTGTGTGCATGCATGTGCAAACCCCTCAACCAACCGGTTGTGGCAGCCATGCTCGTAGAAGTTGGCTCCTCTATATCTAAGGCACTTTGAAGCCCCTCTAGTCTGATATCATAATGTGATGACAAGTCATCCAGAATGGGATGTCTGCTAGTCCCTCAAAAGAACTCTCTCACAGGGGAGAAGTCTCCGTGCTTACAACAGTTATAACGGGTGGAGATAGCACGATGGTTTTGCATCTCGTAGAGTTGGAAGCGACATCTTGCCTTTTCTTTTCAATTTCGAAGATCGAAGACTGTACGAAGGTGCAGCTGCGGGCTCATTCCCAACGGGCTCATTCTCATCATCATCTTGTTCAACGATTACAACTCCAGGAGCTCTCCTTCCTCCATGCCTTTCCAAAGCTATTTGAGAAACCTGTTGATCTAATACTTTGACCTCTTTCTATAAGTTCGGCAGCAACCAAGTTTTCGTCAGTCAGAACTCCATCAATTTCTCTAAACTTTGCCGGTACCGCTTAGACAGCCCTAACCACTTCTTTAAATTGAACTCCTTTAGGCCATGGAATCGACGCTGCAAAGGTAGCTAAGTATTAGATTCAATATAACCTTATATTATCCAGATAATTAATGAAAGGTTAGAGCACATACGTCTAACTAGCCACCGTCTGGCGAATCCCGGTGGACACCAAACGAAGAACCATTTGGTTTTGAAATAACTTAGCTTGTTCCAAGCTCCCACCATTACATGGAAATTTCCAACTGCTTCCATAAAAGTGAAGGAAGGGTTGTCCCTGCGACTTTTTTTGTTGAAAAGATATCTGATTTCTTCTGCAGTCGGAGGTCGAAAGAGGTGCTCCATGCAGATGACGAACAAACTATTGAGCAAAGCATACCCATTCGAGTGCAATTGGGATGGAGAAATCATCAAGAAAAGTAACACTTCCTGGATAAACTGATTGAAGGGAGGAAGCGTCCTGGCTACACACATGAATATGTTGCAAGCTATGTATTCCTCCGGGGGTTTGTGAGCTCTATCCTCCAGCCCCGGTAATAAGACGTCATCAAAAGACAATCTGTGCCTAAGGTAGATCCTGCCCAACATGTCGTCATAAATCTTCGATCGATCTAAACCATTTGGGTTTGGAAAAACTTCTCCCGATAGCTCATTCGGAGCAGGGGTAATACTTCAGCTGCGATACCCGGCATTTCAATTACGAGAAGAGGAGGACTTTGGATATCTTGCAACTCAGAGCTTCCAAGGTCCACGGCTATTGAACTCAGTAAAAATCATCGTTAAATGGAAATAAACCCGTGTTTCCCTTGGTTTGGCGTGCATGAACGTTTTGAGGAGTGTAGTGCTACATAATACTTTAAAAATTCTACAAAGTTTGAGAGATGTTCAAACGACAAGACTTCGAGATTTAACCATAGTGACCGTCATCGCTGACCGTCCCAACCGTGCCAACCTGACTTCGAAAAAAGATCCACGTCGGAGTTTGTTAAGTTTGTCAAGTTATAGTTCCATCGAGCTCCGAAGGGCAGACAAATACGCAGTCAATCGGTTGAGTCCGCCTATGTATGGCTGAAGCTTGTCGAAGTCAAGTATTCGATTATGCAAGATCTTGTATCCATCAAAAGCTCAAACTCGGATCGATTATCAGAAGCACAATTCGTATCGATCATGGAAAACAACATTTCGTATCGATCACCAGAAAGTTTGTTCGTATCGATCTCAAACCCTCTGCTTCATATTGATCATCAGCAGCATCTTCGTATCGATTGCTAGATCCAGGTCTTTGTATCGATCACTCCGGATCGATACGAACTCCCATCACCAGTCGATAAGGAGCTGCACACTCCATCGATACGAAACTCTATTGTCTTCGGATCGATACAAACCTCTTCCTCCGTCCATTACTATAATTGTGTCCATCATCCCTTCTTCTTCCCCAAGTAGATAGCTTGCCATTAATCCTTCATCGATCTCACTTCGACCAACTCCGATATCAACGTCACCAAAATTGGCCACAATTATGAGCGAATTGGCAGTAGAACTCAAGTCTCATCATTTTAATGTGAATTTACTAGTTAATTGCCTAATTTAAGAAACTAGTTCGAGAGGTTAATGGATTGAATGGTTTGAAGACAAAGGTAGTTTCTCTTCCTCAAAGCTTTTGATCAATACGAAAGCGAAGTGTAGAAATGAAAGCAAGTGAAAATTCGGCTAAGTCCAAAATGTGTTTATATGAATGCAAAACCAAGGGAGAAAAATGATAAGTCTTCCAGTAACATGAATTAGTACAAACGGTCTTACAAGTTCGTCGATACGAAGAGCCTTCTTCATATCCATCCACCTAGAGGTCAGGGGTGCAGTTGTTCATATCTATCAGCAATCGGTCTCATATATCATTGATACGAATGCAGCTGCCAAGTCATACTTAGATCGTTCATTTTCCATCGATACGAAACAATAATTTCATATCCATCTGCTCGAAGACCATAAGAGCTCATATCCATCGTTACAAACCATCTCACAAAACCAGTTACTTCATATCGATACGAAACACGTATCCCAACTTCTTAAATCGATCTAGGAGAGGATCGGTATGAAGAAAGGACATAAAAAAACTATCGATCGTTGTTGCAACTCGGATTTCACATCGATCTAGGAGAGGATCGATACGAAATTCCATTCAAAAAAAGAAAAAGAAAAAGAGAACTTGATGACAACCCGTGAACGTGCGAATATGAATAGGAGTCAGGTTAACAAACATGCATGTATGATGGACTAAAATTCAATTTCCAAAATTGACAGGGATTGAATGCTCACCTGATGAAAATCAAAACAGTGAACGACAAATTGTTAGCTCTCGACACTTAGTTACAATAAAACATCGCGTGATCATTGGCAGTCGACAATTCAGCATTTATACTGCTGGAAATCAGTCAAAGGTTACATCTCTTGATGAAAAGGCAATGACTATTCAACAAATTGGATAGAGCTCTTTGGGAGTAAAGAATGCAGCTTTTCAAAGCATGTCATATTCACACACGACGTACGTTGGGGGAAAAATGTTATCCTGCCTTTTGGCAAGGCCGTGACACCAAGGACTCGACTAGAAACCAAAGACAATTCGATTCGAGGATCGGTTATACGATGGTTCGCTATGGATACTGGAAATTTTGGTCCGAGTCTGGATCAAGCTACCATTGATATGATGTGACAAGCAAAGCTATGAAAGTAAACGTTCCAAATTTCAGGTCAATCAGAGTCTGTATGCTCAAATTATGGATTGATCAAGTTTATGTGAAACACGTCTGTTTTATATCCATCAAATAGCATTGGTTTGTATCCATCCATCAAGTAACTCCATTTCGTATCTATCCATCAAGTTGCACCAGTTCGTATCCATCAGGGTCCGATCCTATTTGTATTCATCCAGCCTCTCTTGTTCGTATCGATCAAGCAACATCGATCTATTGGTTCGGTTCATATCGATCGACACTTTCTTTTGTTTTTTTATTGATCATTCAAGGGATCGATACGAAGTAAGCAACCAATAATCATCGATACGAAGTGGCTACCAAACGATCGATACGAAGAGACCCTCCAATCATCGATACGAAGAATAACCCCTAAGAACGATACAAAGAAGGCGTGGTCGAGGGAAGGAAATGGTCATGCGGCGCAAAAAGTGGATCTCCCTTAAGTCATCACTCCAGTCACCACTGAGCATCTGATCGATACGCAAAGCATCGATACGAAAGGCTATCGATACAAATTTATTGATATGCGCACTCCAGCCACATACAATATCAAACTTGGATCGATCATAACTCGAGATCTATAAGTCCAAATGCTTCCAAATTTTCATAGGAGCTTTCTTACCATCTCAAGAATGTCTCTGATTGATCTCAGCCCAAAAGAAGAAAATCTTGATCGATGCGAAATGTATATGGATCGATCAGGGATCGATCCTAAAT
Organism: Allium cepa; assembly: GCA_030765085.1. Lineage (NCBI taxonomy): Eukaryota > Viridiplantae > Streptophyta > Magnoliopsida > Asparagales > Amaryllidaceae > Allium > Allium cepa. Next base: position 507,233,441 of record CM060932.1, on the reverse strand, counting down.
GGTCTCAGATTGATCTAGTGGGCCCACCTGCGTGTGAGAAGAGGTATTTCAAGATCCGAGCTAGATATTTCCAGACTACACCTATTAATAGCAGTCCTATGCCTCTAGAAAAGGGACTTTTGACTCCATTGCGTCGTTACTCTATCAGAGATCCATTGTAACTTGAGCATTTGAGTCATTCTCTATTGTAACCCGTTAGTATCATCAATAAAATAACAAATCATTCAAAGTGGACACAGGCTACAATGCTGAAACACTATAAATCTCTGTCTTTTTCTATTTTTATTTGCTTGAATTGGCGTGTTTGTTAGATCTTCCTCTTTTTACATTTTAATCATTTTAATCTCTTCAAATATGTCCGAAGAGTGTTGTGCCTAATTTTGGTATAAACACTAATAACTATAATAATTTATATAAAGTATTTAAGGTGTATTTAGACAAATGTCATTTATATTAAATGACAAAAATATTTAATAATTAGCATAAAATAATTTAATTTTTTTATTGCTACTACAAAACCCGAGAAAAAAATTAATTATTTTTATTTAATTATAAATATTCATAAATATATAAACACATATGCACATACATAAAGGTATAAATATGTATATTATAAAATTGGTGCAAATTGACTTTAAGCTTATGGCATAAAAAAGTTATTATTATTTTCGGATTTGTTAAACAAATTTTATATAAAAAATTATCAAATAATTTTGAAAAGTTCGAAATTAATTACTAAAATTATTAAAAAATCATTTTCAAAATTTAAAAATAATGTAATGTTGTTATATAAATTTTTATTAAATTTTTATATATTAATTTATATATTATCAATTTTTAGTTAAATAAATATTTATATTAATATTTAAATATATAATAAATAAAAATATATATTAAAATAATATAATATTTTCCACCGAATTATTATGGTGTAAAATAAAATTTTATAAATTTTTAAAAGTTTATTGTTCGATTTTAATCTTTAGGATACAATTTATAAATTATCAAAATCATTTATAATATTGCTTAATACAGGAAAAAATGTTTTATTTTTATTTTTTGGCAATGAGTTTAATACTGGAAGCATATTTTTTCACACACACACACACAGATATATATATATATATATATATATGCACCAACATATTCTGCCACCTAATATATGATAGAACATCGATATACCAGATTCCTAATGTATTCTAACGACCATAATATAGCACAATATTTTATTATAATATTATATGAATTAATAGACAAGATGAATACCTTTCACCAAAGCTTAGGGTTCACCCATTGAGGCGCAGAAATGATCTCCTTGAATTTATCACAATCCAAAAGGGACTGGGTTCGAATCATTGACTATTGACTATAGTATAACTTTGATTTTATTTGATTTGATGCTTGGAATTTTGAAGGAGGGATGGGTACGGTTTCGGCCAGTAAAAAAGTAATAATAAAGGGTCTAGGAAACTAATTTTAAAGTGAATGTCATGATCCTTATATAGAGGAGATACTAGAAAGAAAATGTAGGATCTAGATCCTTATTTTTCTTCTACTCATTCTCTATCTTTCAACACATCAAAAACCCCACCCTTAAGAACATCATATGGCCGGTTATACCATGATCTAATCGTGGCCGAGTATCCCAATCCCCATATGCGCTTCAAACTCAAACAATATTTATTTTGTTTAAATCCAATTTAAACGTGTACCTAGATCTAACACCAATTAATATATCTATAACAATCATGAACATAATTTTTATATTGTTCAACATATCAAATAAAAAATTTATAATTAATATTTCTTAATATTAATTAATTTAATAAATTTATAACAATTAAAAATTAATTAAATCATGTAGTCAAAGGAGTATTCAACTTTTCGGTGGTGTGAATTTTAGGTGTAAATTTGATTAGTGAGTAATATCGAACAATTCAAATATTACCATTCATATATTAGTTAGCGGTGGGGTAAAATTTCGGCCAAATTTGTCGCCTACTCAGTTTTGATAAATTTCAATTAAACATTGCTAAGCGTTACCTGGTAGTGACAATTATTTATACCAATATCGTTCATATTCAACTTTATAGTCCAAACATAAAGTCATTCATTCAATAATAATAATTATTATTAACCGAACTACCCTAGCCAGAGATTTTTGACTTTAGATTGACTCTAGTTGACTATGGTATTAACCCATATAAGTAAGCAGATAAATTCTCTCTTGAATAGTGTTTCACTTCCAATACTCTCACTGGACCCAACTATAGTCACTCGATGGCTTCGTGCTATGATTTGACCATAATCAAAGCCGTGCTTTCATAATGAAGATGGATAGTATTCTTAAGTCAAGTGAACAATATAAATGAATGACATCGATATTTTCTATTTAACCTTAGCTATATAAACCAATAGAAAACTATCGAGGGAGTCATTCCATAGTTATCCAAAAAATATCAATACGTAACCCCTTGTGCCTCCAACAATCATGAGTAATACACAGTCCAACATTTAGAGAGCGTTACGTACTGCAGTCTTAACGGATGCATCAATATCCAGTCTCGATGCATATTGACTAAAAATATTTATAACAATGTGCCTTTTATAGTTGTAAAACAATACTCATGATTACAGCAAATTATAATTGTTGGAACTGGATTAGCCCGCGGCCGAAGTATGGGTGAATTTCAAATTTTTTACCCTATTTTATGGGCCAATGAAGTCTAACTGAATTAGAACATTCTTGAATTTCATTTAAATAAAATCATTTAATTTATTTAAATTTAAATATATTAAGATATGAAATTACTTTTATTTGGTTTAGTTTATACATAAATGTATCATAGACATATATGTGTGGGTGCAAGTGTAACGTAATAATACATGAAATGTATAATATGCCCATATGTAGATGTTGAGATTTACATCGCAACAGACATATTAACTCATTTTGTATGTCATGTATGTTATCCAAATATGCGCATGTATATGTGTTACAATACACAAACATGTATTTATAAATATATTATATATAATATATGAACATAACTCATTTACATATAGAAATATATATATATATATATATATATATATATATATAGAACGAGAGAAAACAATTATTAAAATTATTTATAATTCAAAATTAACTTATTTTTGCAAAAATAATAATTTTAGTATTATAATTTTTATATATTATGAATAAAATAATGTTTTCAACCATAAATAATTAGTATAAAACAATCTATTGATGAAAATGAAAAGAATTTTCAAAAATCTAGGATCATAAAATAGAGCTTAAGAAAAATTTAAAGATTTTTCAAAGTTAAATTATTATTTTTAAAAACAAATGCAATAATTTTGGCAAATAATTATTTAATATAAAATAATATTTTATTAAAAATTCAAAATTCAAAATTTCATAAATTCTTGGATTATGAATTAATGGTTATGATTTTTTTTAAGAATTTTGCAATTAAATTATTATTTTGAATAAATCATAAATAGTTTTTTCGAAATAAAATTTATTGAAAAGTTCTTAAATTTTCCCCATATGTTTCTGAAATGATATGTTATTTTTAAAAAAATATAAAATTGAATTTTAATGTAATAATTATTTTGTATATAATAAAAAATTCGAAAATTCAATAAATGTTAATTTAAAAACATGAATATATGTATGATAATCAATTTTTGAATCTGTAAATTCATATTACATATAAATAATCTACTAGACTTTTTAAATCATATATATATATATATATATCTTATATATGCATATTTGCTATTATGAGAGAGAAATATACACTAATATATATATATATATATGAATTTATTAATTAATATATACAAAACAATTATTAATGACAAAAATTTATTTTGTACAGTAAAGAACATTTATCTATACATAAATCAAATAGTATAATAAATAAATTATGCATAACCAAACTGATTTGTGACAACCACATCTACTTAAACAATCTCACCTAACTAAACATATAGTAGCAATATATCTAAACAGATATAAAATTTCTCATTATAGGATCATAGAATATAATTTAATTACTGTAATATGAATTAAAATTAAAAATTTAACGATGCCTTTGAATCCATGTTGAAGCAATGACTTCCCTTCCTTTTACTATTCTTGATTCTTCAGATCGCATGTCCAGAATCACCGACCTCTAACTATCGAATAATATTGTTTTAATTTGAAATGTATTTGAGAATTTTGAAGTGGATTGAGAGCTATGTTTTAACCAATAATGTAGAAGGTAATGGCGGCCAAAAAGGTTAGTCATTGTTTATATACACATACACATACACATACATACACACACACATACATACATGCATACGTGTGTGTGTGTGTGTATATATATATATATAGGGTTGTATTAGAGAGAAACGAGGAAAACGTTTTTACCTGTTCTCACTTTATCTCAACCCATTATCTCTAAGCTAATTCCCTATATTTTAGCCACCCTTAGACCTTCCCAAAACCAAAATTTTGCATCCCTAATGATAGGCCTTAAACCCATCTGAGCCCAAGCCAAAATACTATGCAATTAAATCTGATTTGATCGCTTGTCGATATTGTATATCGACCGAAAACTATTATAAATATATATAAAGTTATTTATTTCTCAAATCATATTCAAATTTTATAACTAATATTTCATAAATATTAATTAATTTAATTAATTTGTAACAATTATAAACTAATTAAATCGTTCGGTGTTAAGCGAATTCATCATTTCTGTTGTGTAACTCTTGGGTGTAAATTTAGTCAGCGATTAACATCGAACTATTCTAATGTTATCGTTCACATGTAGAAGGTGGTGTGACATTATGGCCAAATTTATCGCTTATCCATTTTCGGTAAAATTCAATTTTAGTTTAATAAGCGTTACCCGGTTGTGACATTTGTTTACACCAATTCTCTTCGTCAAAAATATATCACTTTGGACTTATGGAATTTGGTAATGGTCAAAATTCCAACCTCATCCACATTCAACTTTATAGTCTAAATCAAAAGTTCTTCGTTCAATAATAACAATTATTATTAACCGAAATGCTTTGGCCAGAAACTTTGACTTTGAGTTGACTTAGTTGACTGTGTACTAACCGCATATAACTAAAGCGATGAATCCTCTCTTGAATAATGATTCACTTCCAATACTTCCACTCGACCCAACTATAGTCACTCAATGGACGCCATGCCATGATTCGGCAATAATCAAAGCGGACCTTTCATATTGAAGATCTATAGTATTCTCAAGTCGAGAGAACTATGTAAATCATTCACATCGATATTTTTTATTTGACCTTAGTTATAATAACCAATAGAAAACTATTGAGTGAGTCGTTCCATAGTTATCCGATAACTATTAGTACGTAACCCCTGAGTGCCCCCAACAGTCATGAGTAATACACTGCCCAACATTTGAGGAGTGTTACGTACTCAAGTCTCAATGGATACATCGATATCCAGTCTCAATGCATCTTGACTAGGAACATTTAAAATGGTATATTTGTTTCATTGGGATAAATTACTCAGGTTACAACATTTTGTAACTACTATCACAAAATATACCATTTATGGATTTTTCTATTAAATATACTTTAAGTTAAGTTAATTAATTAGTATAACCACATTATATCAAGCATATAATAGGAAGAAAATACCTTTTATTTTGAACAAGATTGGTCAACGAGTTAGACATATGTAACAAATTACATAATTGTCCCTAGTGCATACCCCAAACTCTATCAAACTACCACTTGCACTTGGAATCAATTATGGAATCTAATTCCAACTCCTCCAATCAGTTTTCACAAAACCAATTAGGTCAGTCCCTTAGTGAATGAGTATGCTATTATGTTTTAATTATCTATTTTGTCGATTAACTCACTCTAACACTGATAAACTGCCTCTATCATGTGGAATGATTTGAAGTATGTCTTTCGACTTAGTGAGCTTTAAGTTCTATCGTGACCAATTTCATGACATTGTTATCTTATAAAAATATTAATGGATTCTCATCATTTGGAATCACCTTTGCCTCAATTATAAATTTGTGCATTTGTATCTATATACATTAGCTTACTGTAGCGCTATTCAAGTTAATGTTCTCAATATTTCATTGAATCAACCGCAATCACTTTTATTTTGAAACATTTTCAAGTTAAAGATTTTAACTTGGATTTTATCATTGACATGTTATACTCAATATCACTTATAAAAGTTTGTGTCCAAACGTTCCATCATAATGAGTTCGTTATTTCTATAAACAATTCTCTAGTATTTCATAAATACGCGAGAACATCTCAAACAACCATTTAGTGATATCAATTTGGATTTTATATTTTCTCCATGTATCAAATACATAAAAAAACACAACATCATACACAACATAACATGTATGATAATTCATATTGCTAATGCATAAGGAATCGAACTTACATGTTCTCCTTTTAATAGGGTCCTCTTGTATATTATTTTGGGACAATCCCTATATCTTTTATACTTATCACAAAAGACATCATTTACAATCCAAAATTGAGTATTAAAACAACTAAAGTTGATTTTAATACAAGTATATTGTTAAAATAAAAAAACATGTTGTTTATTTATAGTTTAGAAATATCAATGTACCTTTTAACGTTCTTTCTTATGAACACACGTTTCTCTGCACTTTGATTGAAAGTCAAACTGTTTGATATTTCTATCAAAATACTTATTCAACATTGAGGCTTATAAAATGATACATTCGTATCATTTCTTGGATCATATCAAAGACTCACAAACCCAATATCCTCCCACTGCCTTCGAGGCATTTTTGGTTAATTTGTGTGAACGGCTTACTCTAAATCATTATTTAGAATTTTCTGTTTCAATATATAAGTACCAAAACACTAAGTCTTATCGAGCGATAATTTTGTGAGTAAATCTGAATTAACTTGAGCATGTTGAATACCAAATCTGTTATGCTAATTTCAACAACTGAAATTTGTGATATTATTCTTATCAACATTGCTTATTTAATTCCAACCACATTAGTCTTTTCGATAAAGACACAATCTCGGCCAATGGAGCACATCTCTTTGGTTACGACCACTAAAATCATATTTTGACAGCGTACTTGGAATTCTTTCAGATCTACGCATCATACTGTATAGAACTAACAATCTTAATGGTTTAATTGAACAACCTAGGGTAATGTATATTTTCGACATTAATAAGAAACTCATAGTTTCTCTTCGATGTATGAAAATACTTATTAGACATTCTAATGTTATGTGATCATTTAGGTTAGCTAACTTCATCTCATATAATTAGTTCTATCTATGGATCAGACTCAATTCCATTTAATTACTAAAAATTTCTCGAAGAAATTCCTTCACAATGAAGTTGATATATCTTGAAACAACAAATGTTTCTTAGTGCAAATAGAATAGGGATTCATAAACGCTTTATGAACCTTTTTATGTATAAAACTGATTTTAGTTTACAAAATTAAGTTCAAAACATAAATATGTCATTTGATGACATACCTTTCCAAAAACTTTTAGAGGTTCATACAAGATCCCTCATGAACAATTATTACGTGCAATCTTTCGACTCGCACAACCTGTCCCCTTGACCTAGGATTTGTTGGAATTTCTTACAAACCCTTATCTTGTATGATTTTGTAAACTATTGTTTAAATGAAAGAATATCAACCTTGTATACTAATCTTAAGTACATGACCTTATAGAAAGAAACTAACTCAACTTCACTCATAACTAATCGTAAATTGTCCAACAATGTCTGATTACTTCTTATCGATGCATCATTATGTATCACATGGAGGAGTGATTTTGAGATTGAATCTATATTCATTTTTAGGTACATTTGGAACCCTTTCCAATATACTCGCTTATTCGACCAAATCAAATCATTTTATTATATTGCATGTTATTTTATTTACTTTTCTTTTATATTCTATGATTTTATCATAAACTTACTACATGTGTATCTAATACACATGACCATGTTGGTAATAAATCATCTATGAATATAACAAAGTATGTGGAACCCTTTTAGTATCAATAGACTTATGATTGCATACATCAATATGTATTAATTCAAAGAGTTCATCAACTCTTATGATGCTCCCACTGAATGGGTGCATAACCATTAATTATTTGAGATATAATTAACCAGTCTCATATGATTCATAATCATATAATAAAATTATTTCTCAAAACTACGGCTTAATCTATAATTCTAAAACAACTGTAAATAATATTAGATACATAAGTATTTTTGTTGCATCACTTTTACTATGAAAACAAATTCCCTAATATAATTCTATTTCATAATGAATATTCATGATACTCATATTCAAATAGTTATATCTATTTTTCAGTCGATACCAAAAAATAAACATCATTTCACAAATAGTGTTCGGTACATTTTACGAAAACAATTTTCGTAATTTGATGCAATCATTAGGTGCTATATGGCATGATCCCACTATTTCCGCCATTACTATAATAGCATACTAAATTTAGAGGTCCATCATTTACTTAATATTGTTAATATTGTTTACTTATTTCATATGCTGCAACTAGTTTACAGAGGAGAGTTCTTTGATCAAATACTTGAACTCAAAGAAGTAAGTGTTATAGAAAACAATTTTCTATATGAAAATACATTTCGGAATAAAAATCATATTTCATATTTTAATATTAAGTATCAGTTATTATTACAATTCTTGTTTCCAATGTTTCTCTATGAAGCAGAAGTGACTATTCATTCTCTTCATTCCAACTTTACCTTAAATTACATCTATTCTTATACATTCGTTTTTCTTTCAAATGGTCAAACTATTCAAAAGAAAACCTTACTACAATATATGTTGCACTTTATGTAAACCGATCAACATGACATTTCAACGATCGAGTTCATAGACGTATCTCATAGTTTTTGGTCTTGTGTTACATTAACATGATATGATCCTTTTAAAATCATTCAAGTTTAACACATGATCTTAAAATACTGTTTATTGGCTTACTTCAAATGAACTAACATCATCGAAATATTGTACCCCACAAACTATGACTGTTCATCATATAACATTTATATGTGAGTACATGGATCAAATATCCATAGTCTTGAATTGCATTTAGATTTTAAAAACTCATAAAATGCAATACATGGTCTAAAACAAATAAACATATAAGTGACCAACTTAATAATGTATTAAGTATTTGAAATAGGGCACTTGCATGGGTATAGAAACATTATATAATATGCAATCAGAATTGTTAGTAAGTATATATTATATTTCTATTTCACAACTTTCAATTCAGTTTGTTTATATATGTTAATTGACAAACATTTTATCAGTCATATTAAATGCATAAATTATCATTGTATATAATTATAACACTATATAGTATATATTTTTACAATATTAGAAAGGTTAAATGTTACTATTTCATTTTTCAAATAAGGCTGCCACTAGTCTTTTATATTTCTCCAAATCCTAAGATGAAACATAGAAGTCTTACAACTTCACTAGTGGATGTTATGACTAGTTTTTTTTGGTATTCTGACCTTGAGTTTGCTCCACAAATCATAGCCCCACAAACGATGGATAACTCCTTATTGGTTGTATCATATACAATCCTAGCCCAATTTTCCTTGTTCTAATCTCATTTCGACCTTGAGTTGCTCAACAAATCGAAAGGGATTATTCACTCATACCTACCATATCGTGATGGCCTAAGTATAGTATATGTACCTTGAGTTTTCTCAACAAATACATATAGTTATCTTACCTCATCTGTTCAATATATTAATAATGCTATACATAACCTCCCTAGCTTGAGTTTTCTCAACAACTAAGGAGTATGTAAGCAATTTATTAATATATATGGTAGAGGACAACATCATATTGAAGATTCATAATCTTCAATATATATATTGAGTGATACCGACTTATAGAATAATATATTTCTTATGAAATACCACAAAGATTCAAGTGTCAGACACATCAGAAATCACAGCATATATACATTTACATATGTATTTATTTCTTAAGTCTATTTGGATTTCTTTATTGTTCCACATTTAGTTTATACACATATCATGTAAGTTTTATTGTTATATAACTTTTATATTTCATATTACTTATATGATAGTCTTACGTATAATATATCATTAATTAAATCTTACCTGATTAATTTTAATATATTAACTCTTTAATTAATTTTAAATTAGTATTCCAATATAACTTTTATATTGGACACATCTACTATAATATTTATAGTGTATACCAACCTTTATAATGTAGTACATATATATCACATGTATGTGTATTTAATTTAATTAATTAACCTTTAATTAATTTATTCAATTAAATAATTTTTATTAAAATTTATTAATTTCAAAATTTATCTTGTATACATACATGTATACTTATGTTATCTTAAACATTATAAAATAACATAACATATATCAAAATATGTAATACATGCATATATGCATTAATTAATTAACATATTTAATTAAGTTATTTTATTAATCTTATTAATAAATTTGAAATTTGAAATTATTATATAAATATTTTCAAATATTTTGAAAATATCATTATCCTTTCAAACATTTTGAAAACTATATAGTATTATAATCTTTATAATAAACATGTTTTATTTTAAATTTAACAATTAAATTAAAAACCTTTAACATTAATTCCTTTCCAAATTAAGTTGGGCCTTTTCTATTAGGAGAAATCTTTGGGCTTACTTCACCTTTCGGCCTAGGTAGGTAGGACAGCGTACTTGATTAACCAATTCCAATCCTAGACATTACATTTTTAGACACTGTACTGAGTGGCCAAGCTTAATTAGGTAGCCATAACATGGCTAATTTAGACTGTATAAGTTAATGGGCTCTGATACCATTGTTGGAACTAAACTAGTCCGCCGTGGAAGTTATGGATGAAATTTCAAATTTTTTACCATATTGATCTTTTATTGGGCTTATGAAGTCTAACTGAATTAGACCATTTCTAAATTTCATTTAAATAAAATCATTTATTTTATTTAAATTCAAATATGTTAAGATATGAAATTAATTTTATTTGATTTAGTTTATATATAAATGTATCATACACATATATGTGTGAGTGCATGTGTAGCATAATAATCCGAAAAAGGTATAATATGCTCATATGTGGATGTTGGGATTTACATCGCAACAGACATATTAGCTCATTTTGCATGTCATATATGTTGTCCAAATATGTACATGTATATGTGTTACAAAAAATATATAAACACACACATATGTATGTATAAATATATTATATATAATATATGAACATAAAATATTTATATATAGATAAATATATTTAGAAAGAGAGAAAATAATTATTAAAAATTATTATAATTCAAAATTAACTTAGTTTTGCAAACATAATAATTTTAGTATTTTAATTTGTAAATATTATGAATAAAATAATGTTTTCATCCATAAATAATTAACATTGAATAATCTATTAATGAAAATTCAAATTTTACAATTTCTAAAAATCTAGGATAATAAAATAGAGCTTAATAAAAATCTGGAGATTTTTCAAAGTCGAATTATTATTTTTTAAAATAAATCCATTGACCTCGGCAATTATTATTTAATATTAAATAATATATTGCTAAAGATTCAAATTTAAAATTTCTAGAAATTCTAGGATCATGAATGAAAGGTTACAAAAAAATTTGAAGAATTTTTCAATTAAATTATTATTTTTAATAAATCATAAACAGTTTTTCCAAAATAATATTATTTATTGAAAATAATAAAATTTATTGAAAATTTCTAAATATATTCTATATGCTTTTGAATGATATAATTTTTTTTACATATATAATTGAATTTTAATGTAATAATTATTTTATATATAATAAACAATTCAAAAATTCAATAAATATTAATTTAAAAATATGAAAATATGTATGATAATTAATTTTCTAATTTGTAAGTTCATATTACATATAAATAAGTGTACTAAAATTTTTAAACCATACACACACACACACATATATATATATATATATATTATATATGCATATATGCTATTATGAGAGAGAAATATACATTAATATATATATATATATATATATATATATATGAATTTGTTAATAAATGCGTACAAAAAATTATTAATGACAAAAATTAATTTTGTACAATAAAACACATTTGTCTATACATAAATCAAAAAGTACAATAAACAAATTATGCACATAACTAAACTGATTTGTGACAACCACATCTACTTAAAAAATCTCACATAACTAAACATATAGTAGCAATATATTTAAACAGATATGAAATTGCTCATTATAGGATTATAGAATATAATTTAATTACCATAATATGAATTCAAATTACCAATTTAATGATGCCTTTGAATCAACGTTGAAGCAATGACTTCCCTTCCTTTCACTGTTCTTGATTCGTCAGATTACAAGTCCGGAATCACCGACCTCTAACTATCGAATAGTATTATTTTAATTTGAAAAATATTTAAGAATTTTGGAGTGGATTGAGAGCTATGTTTTAACCAGCAATGTAGAAGGTAATGGCAGCCAAAATGGTTAGCCATTTTTTTAGAGATACATACGTACGTACGTACGTACATACGTACATACATATATATATATATATATATATAGGATTGTATTAGAGGGAAACGAGGAAAACCTTTTTATCCGTTCTCACTTTATCTTAGCCCATTATCTCCAAGCCAATTCACTATGTTTTAACCACCCGCAAAACTTTCCAAAACCGAAATTTTGCAGCCCTAATGATGGGCCTTAAACCCATCTAGGCCTAAGCTAAAATACTATGCAATTAAATCTAATTTAATCGCTTGTCGATATTGTATATCGATCTATATATTTATAAATGTTATAAATATATATAGAATATTCAAATATAGTTAATATTTCATAAATATTAACTAATTAAATTAATTTATAACAATTACAAACTAATTAAATCGCTTGGTATCAAGAGAATTCATTATTTCGGCTGTGTAACTCTTGGGTGTAAATTTGGAGCGACTAACATTGATCTTTTATAATGTCAACGTTCACACGTCATTTAGAAGGTGGTGTGACATTATGGCCAAATTTATCTCTTACTCATTTCCGGTAGAATCCAATTTTAGTTTAATAAGTGTTACCCGGTTGTGACATTTGTGTACACCAATTCTTTTCGTCAAAACTATATCACTTTAGACTTATGGAATTTGGTAATGGTCAAAATTCCAACCTCATCCACTTTCAAATTTGTAGTCTAAGTACAAAGTCCTTGGTTCGATAATAACAATTATTGTTAACTAAAATGCTCGAGATAGAGACTTTGACTTTGAGTTGACTTGAGTTAATTGTGATACTAATCGCATATAACTGAGGAGAGTATCCTCTCTTGAATAGCTTCTCTTTCAAAACTTACACTCGACCCAATTATAGTCAGTCGTTGGATGCCATGCCATAATTTGGCTATAATAAAAATGGAGCTTTCATATTGAAGATCCAAAGTATTCTCAAGTCGAGAGAACTGTGTAAATCACTCACATTAATATTTTCTATTTGACCTTAGTTGTATTAACCAGTAGAAAACTATCGAGTGAGTCGCTCCATAGTTATCCAATAACTATTAGTATGTAACCCCTAGGTGCCCCAACAGTCATGAGAAATACACTGCCCAGTATTTGGAAGCGTTACGTACTCCATTCTCAACGGATACATCGATGTCCAGTCTCTTTGCATCTTGACTAGGAACATTTAAAATGGTATGTTTGTTTCGTTGTGATAAATTACTTACGGTTACAACACTTTGTAACTACTATCACAAAATATACCATTCATGGATTTTTCTATTAAACATACTTATAACTAAGTTAATTAATTAATATAATCACATTATATCAAGTATATAATAGGAAGAAAATACCTTTTATTTCGAACAAGATTGGTGAACAAGTTAGATATATAACAAATTACATAATTGCCCCTAGGGCTTACGCTTAGCTCTATCAATAATTACTATCACCAGAACACCATTTATGGACTTTCTATTAAATATATTTTATTTAAACATTTATTTCTTTATAACTTATTATAACAAATATATAATAGAAAGAAAACACCTTTATTGCGAACGAGAATTGATTACGGTGTGAATTAATTCATTATAAATTACAGAACTGCCCTACGGGCATACTCTTACTCTATCACAAGTTGGCAAAACCTCTTAGAAGAGACCAAAACCAGTCTATATTGAAAGGTTTTGGTTGTCGATTTTGACACATTATTCATACCGAAAACTCCAATCTGAGTTCTTAAATGTTCATATGCGTATATGCAACTATTAGAAGAATTTACGCTATAAATACATCTCCTAATGCTATATAAAAGGACTTTGGAGTCTGTTTTTTGATTTAGATGGAGACTGCCATATTTGGAGCCTAATGCTATTCTAGAATGAATTTTTTGTAAAACTTGACTGTAATTTGTAAAGCAATCCAAAATACCATTGGCAATCAAAGCATGCTCGAATTCTTTGCTAAACTATTTTAAAAATCGCGTCTTTCCTCATTATCAAATTCATTTTTCTTTGAATTGATCTTGTTTTTCTATTATATTGTGTTGCTTGCCTAATTTTCATGCAAACACTTATATTTATGTTCGTACATGTTAAAAGCGATGAAGGGCTTAAAAAATGATATCCGAGAAGAAAAGGTTTAATTTTATAAGTCGTGAATAGAAGAGACCTATGTCGTTATTTATACGTTTTTTAAAATTCTTTTATTTCTCTTTCTAGAAGTGACATCTTTGATGTAAAACTTTAATTATATTGGGCATTGTCTATTGACAACAATTATTCCATATTCCCTAATCTTAAATCAGCATAATCCATAACTTTTGAGTATGTGTTGCATTTTATGATAATATATGTATCATAAGTAAATTTTAAATGGAAGCTCATTACTTATATAAAATATTGTAATGGTGACAACCTACTATTCTAACTCAAATATTACTGACAAATTCCATTGAAATACTCTTGCACACCAACTGTAGGTACTTAAAACAATGGACCATTATAATATAATTTACAATCTATAACTAATATGGGCAAACGGGAAAAGAACTCACATTGGAATTTAAAAAACATATATATCAACAAAACATACAAAGTCCATTACAGTAAATAGAACATCTCAATCTTTCTGTGCATCAAACATTATTTAAATTATAAAGCAATACAATGTTGTATATGGAAAATAATTTTATGTAAACAACCTATAAATGTAGCATACAATCAAAGCTCACTCCCTTTCCTTTTTCTTTGTCTCACCTTCTAACTTTCCAAATATATATACATATACATACATACATATACATACATACACACACACACACACACACACACACACACACATATATATATATATAAGGGAAACAACTATGTTTAGACCACGCTTAACCCTGGCCATAGGCTAAAGAGCTATTGCAAAGGAAAAAAGGATGACTGTGTACTCTTTCGGAGATCAAGCCCATATAGTTCTGTTTATTGCTACTTGATAGAGTTAGGGGTATGACCAAGAGGCAGTTGTGTAATTTACTATAAATTATTAACTCTATAATAAAACCTCGTTCGAAACAAATGGTGCATTTCTTTCTATTATATACTTGATATAATGTGTCATATTAATTATCTAACTAATTTAAAGATATTTAATAGAAAATCCATAAACGGTATGTTTTGTGATAGTGTTATAATATATTGTAATCATGATTTGTTTATCATAATGAAAGTAAACATAACATTTCAAATATTCTTAATCAAGATGAATCGAGACTAGATATCGAAACATCCTTTGAGACTAGAGTACGTAATGCACTTTAAATATTGGGCAGTATATTACTCATGACCGCAAGGGACATCAAAGGGTTATGTACTGATAGTTATTGTATAACTATAGAATGACTCATTCGGTAGAATTTTGTTGGTCAATATAACTAAGGTCAAACTAAAGATATCGATGTGATAATGTTACGTTATTATCTCGACTTAAGAATACCGTCGAGCTTCAATATGGAAACTCCATGTTGATTATAACTAAATCATAACGCATCGTCCATTGAACGACTATTGTTGGATCGAATATAAGTATTGGAAGTGTAGCGACCCGAAATTTTCACATCCGAAAATTCCAGATAGTTATGAAAAAGAAGAAAGAGATAGACGAAGAAGAACAGAAATACCAAACATCTCACATTCGCAGTGGATAAAATATAATAATAAATAATACTAGCTTATGAAAGAATACTATATTTGTCGATTACATTTTAATACATTAGAGTTTCATATATATTCAAATGCTGGTCATATACAATCAATTTATCGCAGAATTACAATAATATAATTACAGCGGAAATATTCTACGCGTTCTTGCCATCCAGCTCGCCTCCTGAGCTCCAGAACGTCCTAATTGAAAATCTGTAATACTCGGTCTGACCCGAGCATTACACCAAAGTAACACCTGGGTCAGGCTGGAAACCAGCGTGATTAATCTCAACTAACATAGAATACCAAGCATACAATTTAAATAAAACCCGGGTAACTTAAATCAATTTAACCAATTCACAATTTGCTATAGACAACACTTACATCACATATCAATTTCTAAGTACCAACTTAGATAAAATAATCCAATTCACTTAAATCGTTCTATTCCATCGTAATGATTTCACAAATCAGTCTATAAAAATTCGAAGTGGTTTCGGGTATTTCCTAATACCCGACCCCAGTCTCTTCGAAACTCATGTTATCCCGTCCCAAATTATTCAAATGAAATACACAACATTCCATAACAGAGATACCATCTCATTCAAAACATCCAATACCATTCAATTATTCATAACAAAGCTTATTCACATACAAATCAATTCAATTGATTCTAATTGAATTTCAACCCTCAATTACTTAGATTCTTTTTTCAATCAATTCCAAAATCAATTAATCAATCGACCATTCCATATCCATTCATCTTAATTAATCACCCTGGATTAATTATCTTTCAATTTCATTCAAGAAATTATTCTTGATTAGTTTCACGATATTAATTACTCTTAACCAAAATCAATAAGAAATCTTAATTACTTCATCAATTTATAAACTATATTAATTATATTAATTCTTAATTACTTTTCTTACTTAATTTCTGATAAGTCGCTTATTATGGATAAATTAGTCCTAATTAATCCAGTCTTTAATTACATCACTTATTATATAAATTATTGATTTCCAATTATATTTCAATTTATCTTAATCTGAATTAATTATATTAATTAAACCACAGTATTATCCATACTTGATTTATCTCCATCGGAAATTATCTACCTTTTATTTACTTCATTAAATAAATTAATTCTCCTTAATTAATTATCTTAATTTATCTCTTGATTAATTACACAAAGTAATTATCTCTTGATTAATTGCATTAAGCAATCACCTATTAAACCACTCAATTAATTTTAACTTAATTAATTAACTCAAATTATTAATTAATTTAATTAATTAATTATCCATTTAAATTATCCTACCTATCTAATAAATCACTAATTCATTAAATCCTTATTAATTTTAAAATAAACCATTTCCTTATTTATGATTTAAGTTTAAATAATTTAAAATCCAAATGCTTTGAGTCAATCAACACTTAACTCGAAAACCAACTAAAACAAAAATCACTGAATCATCAGTGCACATCCAAATAATTCAATCCATCCAATTATCTAAATTTAACCATTTTAAATTTAAATAAATACCCAACAAACTGATATTTACTCACCTTTGCATCTTTGCAATTCACTACAACCCAGCTTGTTTCCATCAGGATTCGAACCTTGCAGAAATATTATATAAATTTATTAACACCTGAGTTTTAATCAAGCAATTCATTATCATTCACTTGTTTAATTTAACTTATGATTTGAATTTTAAGGAATAATTAAATTTCAACTAATTTCCTTTTAATAAATTTAATCAACTAGCAAATTGTTAAATTTCAAATGATCGTTAACTTAACTTTAGTTACATTTCCTTTTCTGCCCAAATTAATTCAATGACAGGTTATATGTATTCCAATTTCTCAAATAAATATAGGTATTTAAAACAGAATTTCTCCTTTTCAAATCTTACTGTAAAAACATTTTTTTATACGTATACACATATATCTATATGTACAGAAATGAAATTAAAACATGCTCACTTGCCCTCGCCCTCACCCCTAGTTTTCACAGTCATCCTATGCTTTGCCGCTTCCAAATCGAACGCGCCGACTCCGCTTGCCAGCCCACTTCCTCCTCGAATCGCGCGAGCACGAGCGCCTCTACCTCGTTGCGATCAAAATCATGACTTCGAGATCCTCGAGCAAACCCTAACGTCGAATGGGGGCTTGCCTACCCGCCTACAGCTCGCTCGATCGATGTGCCTTCCCTACCCTTTGCCACGCTTCACTCCTTCATAGCACGACCACGATTTCCATGCGATTCCGATACATTATCTTTTTTTTTTCTTTTTCTTTTTTTTTGATTTTAACGATGAGTTTGATGTTTTTTTGCTGTTGAAAACAAGAGAGGACGGGGTAATTAACGATGGAAGGAAGCGTCTCGAGTACGCGTTGATTAAAATAATTAAATATAGCAAATAACTCGAGTTTCATAACGCAAAATCCCGAAACCCGAATCAAACATACCGACAGACGTTCATAAGGTTATACCCGCATTCCGAACACAACGGAACGCGTTTCGGAGGCTAAATCGATCGTACGCGTGAGTTACGGAAATAAACGATCAATTTTAAATTAAATCGATTAAAATAGTTCTACGCGTTTCGAGCTGCCAGGGTCAAATGACGACCCCGATGGCTACGAAAATTGAAATTCGATAATAACTAACTATTACGGATCCAATGGAACTGTTTTCGTCGAATTCTGAGACTGTGCCTCGGAAGGCTATTTTTAAATTCTAATTTAAACGATATATTATTAAAACTGAACAAAACACTTCCAAACTCAATTTCAACACTTTCACTACCTTCAGTGCTAACAGTATAAATTTTATAAGCCTTCAAATTATTTTTAACAGGCTTAAAATTCCAGCTTCAACATTTTATCCAAATTTTCAGTTTATATAATTCAATAAATTAATTACCAAGTAAACATTAATATCTTGAAATCGAATTAAAATTAACTTTTAAATATTTAAAATCAATTAAGTATCCCAATTTAAATTGTTAGAAATTATGGGTCGTCACATTCCTCCCCCCTTAAAAGAATTTCGTCCCCGAAATTACTAGTTAGGAAGAATGGATCAATCCCTTTTACCTTTTCTCCAAAACCAACAGGTTTATCAACTTGCCACAATATCTTTTATTAAAGATTCACTATTACCTCAACTAACTTCCAGAACCTTTTATGGTTTCCAACAATCCATTTTTACCCAATCGTTTAAATTTCAATTTAAAACCAAATTTGGAATTATCAAAATTTTCTCAAAATTTTTTCTAACTCCGTAATTTTTCGAAAAATTTCGCCAGCGTCTCCTTTGCGCGGCTAGCTCGGTACAACTACAAAAGGCCTCTACGGGCCCCCAAATACCAAAAAGAAAACAGAAAACCAAGTGGCTAGATCAAAAACCCAATCCAATTCAAACAGAAATTAAAATACATACCTTTTTGTCGGGCAATTCACATTTATCTTTTGGAACCAAATCCAACTTTCTTTTCCCTTTTTAATACCTGCATATCTTGTTTAGCAACCATATTCAATCGTAACTTCAAATCGTTTTATACATTCTCTTATATAGTTTTCCATATCCATTTCTGTTCAACTAGTTTTCCCCACTTCTATATGAATTCAATTTACTTTAAATTTTGAATGTTGAATTTAATCTTTCATGTATATTTGATTCATATTAGTTTCATTTACTAATTTACTTTAATTCCTAATTTGAAATCGTTTTGTCGTTAACCAATTTTATTTTATTTTTCAAAAAAATTCTAACTCCCAAAATTTTCGAAATTTTTTGGCAGAGCCTCCCTTGTACGGAGGAGCTTTTGCAATTTGACAAGAGATATAAATATATATACATCGACCCACTCGGTCGAAAAAAAAAAAAACAGTTCATATTTCCTATTTTTATTGCGTAGGCGTACCTTATTTACCATTTTAAGCAAGCGGCTTATTAATTTTAGCAATTAGTGCAATCCAAATCCAGCCAAACGGCTTCCCGGTACCTGTACTTACTCAATTTAAACATATAAGTACCATATATATGAAGTTTATAACATTTCTCTTACTTAAACAACTATAACACATCAATTCTAAAGAAAAGCATTCCAAATAACTTCCACAAGCCACTTATATGATTTCAAACTAATTCCATTGTTTCGACCAAATTTATATTCCATTTCATTCAATTAAGGATTTGCAACTCAATTTCTTACATTCAATTGATTTTTAATCCAGACAAGCTCATATTCACTTCAAATGATTCAAAATCAATTTTATTTAATCTCTATTCATTAATAGAATTTTAATTACTTCCATTTACGTCAAATGACAGTTCATTCTATGTAAATTTTGACAATATTCGCTTAATAGAGTATTTATTTTAGTTTATAATTACTTCAAATTAATTTCAACTCATTCTGTATGTAATTCCAATTCATGTCTAATTTATTCACCAACCATTCATTCCATCTCTACATTGAATTTATTTTAAAACTATCCCATTGAGCTTGACGACATTCATGTATAAAATATATCCATTTCCCAAATAAATTTAACCCAACTTTTATATAATGGTCTTCCACTTTGCTCGAAACCAAGCTTTTATTGAATTAAATAATTTTACCTTCAAATTAATATGCCTCATAACTTAAGTTCATTTCAAGAGCCCAATCTCAATTAAAACTCTGATTTAATTTCCATTAACCCATTTATTCATCCAAACTGAATTTTTAACTCATTTACTTTATTCATTTTCGAAGCCATTCTCACTTTATTTTTATTTACTTGGGTTTTGTTTTCAACACAAATCATTTCATTATAATTATTCAAATCACACTTGAATTTCAATGGTAATTCAAACCATCACTTTTTAATCTTACTCTATTTCATTTATTTACAACATCTCTCTTCTTATTTAATTTATTATCAGATCCAAGTCAAATCCTATTCACTATTCGAATTCATTTCGAAACTCCATTATTACCTTACAATCCATTTTATTTAACCGAGTTAAATTTCATTAACATGCTCTATCAATTAATTATTTAGTTAATTAGCTTACTTTCAATTTTTTTAAAGCAATATTCCATTTTATTACAAAAAAACTTTATTAAATTTTCCAACATTCTAATTTTTTTCATTTTCAAAATTCCAACACTTTCATTTTTAAAATTTTTGAAATGCTTTTAGATTCAGATAATATTATTAAAATAACTTTTTATAAAAATACTTTTTATAACTCAATGTCTCAACCAGTCTATCCTTGTTCTCACAGAAATTCAGTCATACTTTGATCAGGCGTGGGACTGAAAATCTATAAGTACTTGGCAAACTCGTTTTCAACACCCAGTGAAAACACTTTTGTAAAATAATTTTATTGAAAATATAGAAAACAGTTTTTGAAAATAGAGGAAATATCTTTGGTGAGAATGCTTTGGAAATCATCACCCCCATCCATGGTCGCAGTTAACCCGATGGTTACGTTGCCATCCCGACAAAATCCATAGATAACTGTAGGCCTCCGCGCCCCTCGATTACACCATGGAACCCACGACAGATCGCAGCTACAACTGGGGTTACGTAGCTCTCACAACAAAAACCCATATAACTGTAGGCATCAGCGCCCTCGAATTTCGCTGCCAAAAATGAAAATTCTCCACTCCTCTTGACCATAGATCGCAGTCTACCGATTACCGATGTTGCGTTGCCTTCCCGGCAAAATCAAGTGTAGACCATTGACACTCATCCTCCACACGATTTTCGCTATGGTCCCCACAGTAGATCGCAGCGACATCGAGTTACACTGTCGTCACAGCATAACCCAAATGCCTCTATAGGCAACAGCGCCCTCGACTTTCGCTACCCAATAATCCTCAGGAACTAGTTTTGTCCAGACTCCTCACAGGATCAACTTTAGAACCCCCCCCTTAGGGCTCAAGGCAGCACCACCCAGTGGCACTCCTGAGAAGTTCATTTCAAGGGAGCGCCTTTTTGCCTAGAGCCATCATCAAAACATTTTATACTATACACATATAGTATCTTCAAATCATACACCTAGTATGATATCATACAAAGCTCCTTTACACAAAATCGATTATCCCAAAATCGATAATTCTCAAAATAGGCTTTCCAAATTCCAAAATTGATTTTACTCAAAAATCAAAAGCCTTTCCAAATCCAAAGGTTCTCAAACCTTTTCCCAAAATTCTCATAAGATCCTTTATATATATATATATATATATATATATATATATATATATATATATAATTTAAAAACTTTGGATCTTTTCAAACTTGTATAAAACTCCTTTTTATACTTCAAACATTTCAAAACATTTTTCTTCCAGCAACAAGGAAAGATTTATTTTACATAATAAAGATATACAGCTTTGTTTATTCAAAACCAAACATTCAAATTTGATTACTCTTTCCAATATCAATTTCATCCAAATCCGTACGATGTACATTTATCATCCGTACGCTATACCAATCTGATCGCTCACTCGATCACACAATTTCACTTCCGAACTAGTATCGTCCACCCGACTTCCTAGTGCGGACACAAATCTGGTTTCTTGATCAGAAACCGTCTTTCTCCTTGCATAGCTATATCTATGATAGCGAACATCCAGAACCAATCAACAATCCATATCTAGGTTCGCCATCGAAAATCGAGTGAAAAATCCCAACTCGGATCGATAAATTATCTCGAAATTCTGTGCTCGAATCTGGATCAAATCGCTATGCGAATAGAATAGTATACGTACATCCTACATATTTATTTTCATTGATTATTAGCCAAATCAATCTCATTTCTATTCTCATTCACTTGAATTCCCTTTACTTATTTACAATTGCCTTAATCCCCATTTGGATTATCACTTCAACCCTTATCTCAGTTGGTATTTAAATCAATAACAGTTTGAACTCCGACCAGTTAATATGTATAAAATAGCTTGAAAATTTTAAAAATAGATAAGAAGTTGAAAAAATAATTATTAGTTTGCAGAATAGCTATAAATAGTTAACTAATTGTAAAATAGTTGAGAAATAGTTAAATAGTTTCAGAAATTTTAAATAATTGCAAAATAATTGTGAAATAGTAATTAATATGTAAAATAGGTGAAAAATAGTAATTAGTTTAGAAAACAGTTGGAAAATGGTTAAATAGCTCCAAAAATAATTGTAAAACAAGTATAAAATAATTTGGCTTTAAGAAAGAAAGGTTGTATATATATATATAATAGCTAGGAAAATAAGTTTATATTAAAAACAATATATATTAAAAATAGTCAAGAGTCAAACTGTCTACTTCCCAACTAATTTCCATTTAATTGACTCAATTCCAGCTTAAATAACTTCAATTTGTATTAAATTTTATTTAGACCCAATTCAAGTCGAATCAATCTTGATTCTCTTCCCAATTTAAAACAAGTTCCATGTAATTTTAATCATGTTCAACTTATATTATAATTTCAAATTATTCCAATCACTGTGAATTATTATCAATTGAACCCATTTCAAATTCAAATCATTTCAATATAATCCAATTTAATTTCCCATTTAAATTTTTACACTTATAATCTTCAATCACCAATCTAATTAATTCAAACAAATTTCGATTTTGAACTAATTCAATTTCAATCCTGAATTTAAACTATCCTGAATTATATAAATTCGAGTTAAACTCTCAAAGATTGGTTTATTCATTTAAACCAAATTAACTTTTATTCAAAGTTTTTAATCAATTTAATTTCTGAGTTAAATTCTCAAAATTCCATTTTAAATTATCTTAACTTATGTATTCCAAGATTCAAATAAGAGTTCAATACGATTTTATTTTAAAAATTTTAATTTATTATTCAATTTTTATCTTCCAGGTTGAAGCCAGTTCTTAAACAAGTATATTTTACAAACTTAATTATTCAAATTTATTTTATTTATACAATACCATCCTCAATTTAAAGATTTTTATTAACAATAGGATGATATCATCCAATTTATTTTGAAACGTCCATCTATTTTCAAATTTTAAATCTCAAACCCGTTTGAGATCACACAAATCCCAATTCAAATCAACCATTTAACTTTCCAAGTTAAATTCCCATTTTCATCTCGAAATTTCCAATTCTGGTTGCTCTTTCTACACCTATTTAACTTTCCCAAAGTTAAATTCCGATTTACTTAATCCAATCAACCTTGCTCAAATTGAATTCCCGCTTCAAACTTCAAAATTCTTTCCCTCTTATAAGTTCAAAACTTATATCACTTTGAGTTTTTATATCACATTTCAGGGAAAAATCAAAACTCAACCTCTTAGAGTTAATTTCAAATTATCTTTGATATCATGTATATCCATACATATATACATGGCCCTCTCAGCCATGTTTTATAATTTTAAACCACCCTTGGTTTTAAATTCAATTCAAATTTCAAACAACCCATTGTTTGCAACGAGTCTCTTTTATTCAAATAATACTTATTTATTATTATTATTTTCATTACTTTGAAACAAAATTTTCAAATTCTGGAACCAGATTTAGAATTTCACTTTCAATTCAATAAATTTTAATTTAGTTGTATTCCTATTTCTACTTAATTTAATTCCAATTCAAGATTTCAGTTTGGTTGTATTATATTACTTCTTAGTTTTCATTTCAATAAATTTAGCAACCAATCGCTTTAATATTTTTAGAAGGAAATATTGCTTTATATATAACAAAATATATTTTATATAAAATCATTTAAAATCTTTATATAAGAAAATAACAAGTACGCGCTCATATATATATATATATATATATATATATATATATATTCTCAACTCATTCTAGAGTACTACAAACTCTATTAAATGAGTAATCCCCACCAGAGCCAAGGCTCTCGCTTAACCTTTCAGCTCTGATACCAAATGTAACGACCCGAAATTTTCACATCTGAAAATTCCAGATAGTTATGAAAAAGAAGAAAGAGATAGACGAAGAAGAACAGAAACACCAAACATCTCACATTCGCAGCGGATAAAATTAGTTTCACGATATTTCAATTTATCTTAATCTGAATTAATTATATTAATTAAACCACAGTATTAACCATACTTGATTTATCTCCACCGGAAATTATCTACCTTTTATTTACTTCATTAAATAGATTAATTTTGCTTAATTAATTATCTTAATTTATCTCTTGATTAATTACACAAAGTAATTATCTCTTGATTAATTGCATTAAGCAATTACCTATTAAACCACCCAATTAATTTAAACTTAATTAATTAACTCAAATTATTAATTAATTTAATTAATTAATTATCCATTTAAATTATCCTACCTATCTAATGAATCACTAATTCATTAAATCCTTATTAATTTTAAAATAAACCATTTCCTTATTTATGATTTAAGTTTAAATAATTTAAAATCCAAATGCTTCGAGTCAATCAACACTTAACTCGAAAACCAACTAAAACAAAAATCACCGAATCATCAGTGCACATCCAAACAATTCAATCCATCCAATTATCTAAATTTAACCATTTTAAATTTATATAAATACCCAACAAAGTGATATTTACTCACCTTTGCATCTTTGCAATTCACTACAACCCAGCTTGTTTCCATCAGGATTCGGACCTTGCATGAATATTATATAAATTCATTAACACTTGAGTTTTAATCAAGCAATTCATTATCATTCACTTGTTTAATTTAACTTATGATTTGAATTTTAAGGAATAATTAAATTTCAATTAATTTCCTTTTAATAAATTTAATCAACTAGCAAATTGTTAAATTTCAAATGATCGTTAACTTAACTTTAGTTACATTTCCTTTTCTGCTCAAATTGTAAATTCAATGACAGGTTATATGTATTCCAATTTCTCAAATAAATATGGGTATTTAAAACAGAATTTCTCCTTTTTAAATCTTACTGTAAAAGCATTTTTTTTATATGTATACACATATATCTATATGTACAGAAATGAAATTAAAACATGCTCACCTGCCCTCGCCCTCACCCCCAGTTTTCGCCGTCATCCTATGCTTTGCCGCTCCCAAATTGAATGCGCCGACTCCGCTTGCCAGCCCACTTCCTCCTCGAATCGCGCGAGTACGCGTGCCTCTACCTCGTTGCGATCAAAATCATGACTTCCAGATCCTCAAGCAAACCCTAACGTCGAATGGGAGCTTGCGTCCCCGCCTACAGCTCGCTCGATCGATATGCCTTCCCTACCCTTTGCCACGCTTCGCTCCTTCATAGCACGGCCATGATTTCCATGCGATTCCGATACATTATCTTTTTTTTTTTATTTTAACAATGAGTTTGATGTTTTTTTGCTGTTGAAAACAAGAGAGGACGGGGTAATTAACGATGGAAGGAAGCGTCTCGAGTACGCGTTGATTAAAATAATTAAATATATCAAATATTTCGAGTTGCATAACGCAAAATCCCGAAACCCGAATCAAACATTCCGACAGACGTTCATAAGGTTATACCCGCATTTCGAACACAACGGAACGTGTTTCGAAGGCTAAATCGATCGTATGCGTGAGTTACGGAAATAAACGATCAATTTTAAATTAAATCGATTAAAATAGTTCTACGCGTTTCGAGCTGCCAGGGTCAAATGACAACTCCGATGGCTACGAAAATTGAAATCCGATAATAACTAACTATTACGGATCCAATGAAACTGGTTTCGTCAAATTCCGAGACTGTTCCTTGGAAGGCTATTTTTAAATTCCAATTTAAACGATATATTGTTAAAACTGAACAAAACACTTCCAAACTCATTTTCAACACTTTCACTACCTTCAGTGCTAATTTTATAAGCCTTCAAATTATTTTTAACAGGCCTAAAATTCCAACTTCAACATTTTATCCAAATTTTCAGTTTATATAATTCAATATATTAATTACCAAGTAAATATTAATATCTTGAATTCGAATTAAAAATAACTTTTAAATATTTAAAATCAATTAATTATCCCAATTTAAATTGTTAGAAATTCCGGGTCGTCACAGGAAGTAAAAAATTATTAAATAGAGTATTCATCTCCTTGGTTGTATAGGGTTAATATCGCAGTCAATTGAAGTCAACTCAAAGTCAAAGTCTTTGGCTAGAGCAGTTCGGTTAATAATACTTGTTATTATTGAACCAAGGACTTTGTTTTTGCACTATAAAGTCGAATGTGGATGATACTGGAATTTTGATCATTACCAAATTCCATAATTTCTAATGTGATATAGTTTTGATAAAGAGAATTGGTGTAAATAATTATCGCTAATGGGTAGATAAGTAAAGTTGGTTTTATGAAAGCTTTGAAAGCGATAAATTTGGCCATAATGCCAAGCCACTAACTAAGGTGACATGTGATTGTTAATATCTGAAGTGTTCAATAATAATTAATAATAGTATTTACCCTTAAGAGTAACATAATAGAAATGTTGAATACCCCGACTACGGTTTGTTTTGATCAAATTATAATTGTTATAAATTAATTTATATTTTTGAAATTTTACCTGATTTATGCTAAAAATAATGTATATATAAAAGTTGTATACAACACGTATGGATATACGATATCGATGTACGCTTAAATATTTGAATGTATTTTATTTGATCGGTCGTGAAGTGCTTTGGAGGTTAATATTTGAGGCAAGGATGGTCGGCCATTGGTGAGTAAATATGGGGTTGAATTTGATTCAAAAGGAGTTTGAGTTGGTAGATATATTTGTGGATCCAAATCAAATTTTAGATCCTCTATATCTACTATTTAAACCCCTTAAACCCCACTTGTGCAACTCTATCTTTTAGCCTTCCCTCTCCCATACTTCTAGCAAAAATTTATAGCCACCCTTCTTGATTAATTTATGTATTAAAAATAAAAAATCAAATCAAATTCAACAACAATGCATATTGCCTTCAATCTAGTAGCTCTCTCTAAAGGATTTGAATTCAGATTCAAGTGGAGTCGATCAATTCAACATTCAACATGTACTATATTATAATCAAGGTTTCTAATTTACTTACGATTTATAAAATTATTTGATAATTATCTTGAATTATATATGCTTAGATTAGATCATGATATCATGAATCCCTACATATACGTGTTGCCAACTTATGCAATTAAAGCCCTGCTAAAGACCCGTAAAATTCCTACTATAACACATGCACACTTCGACTACTACGCTTCAATTTAGCGCTATTAAACAGTAGATCCACTTTAAGCCTCGCTATTTTTCGCTAAACTCACTAAATCAAGGTTTTTTAGCACCTACTTTAGCAACATTAATGTATAAAGGTCAATTTGACTAGTTTTCTTTTAAATCACATCAATAAAGTTAGGGTAAAAGACCTAATTTTAAGGCATAAGTGCTCAATATAAGTTAGAATTATATTATAGTTACCAAATCCAATCAAAATAAATCATGATGTCTTCGATTTTGTTATATAAGATTAAAAATATTTAATTTTTCTATTCAAATGATGTGTGGATGAGAATAAATTGAACTCAAATGTTTGGTTTAATATCTAACGAAACTTTTGCACCTCCCTATTTCTAGCTATATCACTGCTTTATCCCTACAATAGCTTTTTGTACCTTTTCACTACTATGGAACCGCCAAGCGCTTTAACTACATAGGTGTCAACATTGAATGTGAATATATGTATGTATTATGATTAGAAAAATTATGTAAATATATACATATAGTATCGGCCAGAAAATAAACATATATTAATTTTTGAAATTTATTAATTAATTTGAAAAGGCTTTTTAAAGCGAAATTGATATATATATATTATATATATATGTATGTATGTATAATATGTATATATATTTTTGCTAAATCATACACGCGATAGCATTTTGATATATATATATATATATCATTTTAATTTTGAATATATTTATACACAAATTATTAAAATATACATATTACTTTAATATAAAATATGCATTATAATATACACATGCAGTAATTAAATATATGAGTGCGGATTGATTTTCAAAAAAAAATTAATTTTTTAAGCATTTATGTAAGGAAATGATTTAAACAAAAAAACAAAATTTTGAACTATAAGGATTAAAAATAATTAGATTTTTTTATGATATTTTTGGTCGAAAATATATGAATATATGCACATATAATTATATTCATTTACATTTACATATATATACATACATATACATACATATACTATTATTTTATATTTGGACTTTAAATGTTAATTTATATGTATGTACACAAACACATACAGGTACATTTTTATATTTCCTAAAAGAATTATGTTGATGTATATATTATCAAAATATAATTTATTGATTTAAATTTGAAGATAGAAATATTTTACATCTTGATTTAGATTTGAAATTTGAAATTTGAATTTAAATTTAAAATTTTGTATATTTACATTTATAAATATTACCATTTTAATATCATATACATATACTATTATACAAATAATTTTTGGTTACATTAAATTTTTTCTATACAGACATACATACATACATACATACATACATACATACATACATACATACATACATATATATATATATATATATATATATTAGACAACACACATATTAAAGGGACAGTAGATTAAGGATCTTAAGGCTCATTTAACACTAGAGGGGGGGTTGAATAGTGTTTAATGAATTCTAAGACGTACATGAACTAAATTGAAATTATGACGTAAACAAATGCAGAACTTAATCACAGAACAATCATAGAATCAAACACATATGTAGAAAGTAAATAAAAAGAAGTAAAGGAAAGAACACACCGGATTTTATACTGGTTCGGAGTTACCTTATATCCAGTCCTATACCAAGGCAAACCACCTCATATAGTTTTTATTAAACTAGTGTCGAGATTACACTCCTCAATTTATTAAAGCCTTGAGGTACCCACCTGTCTCACGAGTCCAGGGCAAACTCTCTTGATTTACGGGCCACAAGATTACCTAATTGATTTCCAAGCACAACCACACCTTATAGAGAGACTAGATAAAATTTTGAGTACAAATTGATCCTATAACCCTGAATAGAACTTTGATCTACGAGAGAGAACAGAGAATCGAACAAGAGTGAAATTCTAATTTGATTCACTTGAGAATTTGGAAGAATGTCAACACGATCTTAAAAATATGACAATTATAGAACATGGATTTGTGGAGAAGAAGAAGTGAAGAAAAAATGAGAATTGTATGTCAAAAATTCGTTTAAGAAGGCTATTTATAGAGTACCAACTATCATAACCATTCGTGAAGAGATTTAAATGAATAGACACTTCTTTTGAAAATTGAAACTTTTGAAATCAACGGCCACCATGTTGACATGGGGTATCACATGATGTCGACATCCCCTTGTTCAAAATAATGTAAAATTTGTTTCGAAAATGGTATTGAAATGAAAACAAGATGAAATGATTTTGGGGTAAAATAAATTAATTTTATTATGTTTTTAAAACATAATAACAAAGAATATTTTGAGGCTAAAACATCTTTTTGACAATCATTTGAAAAGATAATTTTAAGGCTAAAATTTTTTGAAAAATAGTTTTGAAAATCGTTTTGAAAAACCATTTTGAAGTAGTTTTGCAAGCTTCTTTCTGCAGAATATCTCATCACATCAGGACTCGAGAACTTGTACAAAACCAGCATGTTCGTGGGTTTGTAAGCCACTTGTCATAGGTTTGTAAGCTACTTGTCGTGGGTTTGTAAGCCACTAAGAAGGTAGAAATGGGTTCCATCCCAAATGAAATTCGGAATGAAGATTTGCATGCTATTATGAAGTTTTAACAAAAACTAGATACATATCTTGAAATCCTGATCTTGATACTTTAGAGTCTTGAGTCTTTATATTGATCAGTCTTCAGTAATCAATACTTGGGTATCTATATATCATGCATATACATATCTTTCTAGACAATAGTGTTAGTATATATTTTATAATAAGAAAAGTTAAAAAGGTTGTTGTCATCAACCAACATCTCAGTTCCTAACATCTCCCCCTTTTGATGACGACAACCTGTATTTATAAAATATAGTTACTGTACCATAACTCCTATCATAACTCCTCCTTTCTCCATGACTCCCCCTTACTCCAAGACTCCCCCTTACTCCAAGCTAACTACTATTTTATAACTCCTCCTTCTTCGTCATCAACAAAAATCTTTTAACTAATAAATTCCCTAAACTCGTTAGAGGATAATCAACCATAATAAAATAGAGTAATCCATATATAAGTGTAATAAGTGCTAAGTATGATCATAAATGTGAAATGTGATCATGAATGTGATCCAGAAGTAAACTAATAATCATCCAATCATATAAGCATATATTTACAATAACTATTTAAACATATATACAAACCATACCAAATAAGTTAAGTTAATCAAGTTTAATACACACCAATCAAATCAAAATAATATCATACAGAATAACTAGACATTTCTTGGTACTTCCACTCATCCATCTTCTCCAAAGATAGGGTCTGCTTTAATGGCATCCCATTATTCTTTATCTTTGTCCAGAGTGACTGGTGGAATTCCTTCGAGATTGTCCTTAGTAAGGGCTGAGATCATCCGGCGTGAAATGTCTCTCTTGCTCCTTGATCATCTGTATTTGACTTAATTCTAAGTGACGTTGATTACGATGTATGAATGTAAGAATATTCTTGAAGGAAGTGAGAGTTTATTCAAGATTATCACTTAGATTCTTAATCGAAGAAGCCATAATTCAAGAAATAGAAAGAACTATGAAAGAGAATGATTAGAGATGAATTTATACAATTTATTCTGGAAGAAATAGATATAAATAGGGATATAAAGTCATTTGAAATGAACAGACATAAGTTAGTTACATCAAATTAAAATATGAAATGTAACTAGTTTCTGCTCGTTGGATGTCGACATGGGGGGATAGTGTATGTCGACATGCCTCTGCCTAAAGTGACATTTTGCTTTGTTTTGAATAATATTAACAAATCTATTAAACTAAAATTTGTATAATATAAAAACAAGCAATTACAGAGATAAGTGAACAAGAATAACAGGAAATGAACGATTTCATTAATAATTCAAGTTAACATTACATAAGATAATACAATATTAACTAAAATAAAGAAACTACAAAGATAGAACTTAGGAGAACATGAACTGAAACTAATTAGATGAAGATGAAGAAGATGATAGTCCAAACTTTCTACTAATTTTTCCAAAGAACTTGTAGATTTTAGTGGAAATCTTATCCATTTTCTTACTCGTTGATTTTTTAAGTGTCTTTTGATTTTTCACTATAATTCTTTGATTATTGAGAATGGTCTTATTGGATGGATTAGCGGGATTGGTAGGATATTCTACACTTTCTAAGGAGGTTTCTTGATCTTCCTCTTCCTCCTCCTCAATTTCCATTCCTTTGTCTTCCTCTTCTTCTTATTCCTTCATTTCTTCCATTTCTTCATGAGCAAGCCTTTCTTCCTTTTCCGTAAGTGTTTCATATGGTTGAAACACTAATAGAATTTGCATAAAGGAAATGTTTCCATGGTTGAACACTTTTCTAGTTGTAAATTCTTCCCTTTTAAAATCAACTCCAAAGTAATTGAAAATTCGAGTAAGATAAATTCCATGGTATAATGTGTTTTCACCCATAGTAAAATTCTTGGTCCTTAGCTCACCCAAAATAACTTGAGCCCAGTTAGTATCATAATTTCCAAAAATTACAAAAAGAGCTCTGCAAACTTTCAAAGTCGGGTTGTTGTAATTTGCCGGTCTTGGTATAAGAGTGTGTTGGATAAGAAGATTAACAATTCTTGCTTTTGGACGAAAATAACGATTTTTGAATTCAAAATTGTTATCCCCTTCAAAAATGTGATGAAACGTCTCTCGATCATTTTCATTGATTTGAAACTCCGAGAGATTTATTCCGGTATACTTGCATTCCAAAATATTTTCCAAAATTTCACAATCCAAAACAATTTATGTTCCTTTAACACTACTCCAAATTTGTCCTTCTTCCCCATCATAAAAGCAGTGATTCAAATTCGCATAAAACATCTTAACAAGATCTGAATAACATACAAAATCATTTTGGTTATCAACTAAATTAAGAGTAGAAAATTGTTGAAAAAGAATTTCAATTACATAAGAAGGAAAACTTCAAAAATAGAAATTTTCCCGTTTGAATTTTACCAAAGTTTACATGGTTGATGTAAGCTTTGATAGCTTTTGGGTAATTAAAAAGAAAGTTTTTGATAGATTTTGGAAGCTTAATGGTGTTAGGAGTGCTTGAAGAGGCCATTGAAGAAGTTTTAGAGGAGTTGAAGATAATGAAGATAAGTTTAAAATTTAAAATGAAAGTGAAAAGTGATTATAAAGAGAGCGAGATAAATAGAGATTCTAAGGTCATGTTCTATGGTCAAGAGGCATCTTTCCAGAGCATTGAAGTTGGTGAAAAGGTGGAGGAAAATTCAAAAGTTTGAATTCAAATTTTGAAATCAAATTCTGAGGGGCATGTCGACATGGGGTATCAAGGTATGTCGACATGTGCCTATTGATTTAAAGGACAAGTGTCTAATCCTAATTTCTAATAACTATATATATTATATCCTATATTCTAATTATATAATTCCTACAAATTCTGAGGGGCATGTCGACATGGGGTATCAAGGTATGTCGACATGTGCCTATTGATTTAAAGGACAAGTGTCTAATCCTAATTTCTAATAACTATATATATTATACCCTATATTCTAATTATATAATTCCTATGATAAATTTAAATATAATAATACTTAAATATTAATAATTTAATATTTAAAATATTATTAAAATAATATTATTTTTGAATTTAAAATTCAAATTTCAAGGGATAAATTTGAATTTAAAATTCAAGAAATTTAATAAAATCAAGCAAACAAACAAGCATCCATTCAGCCAAGAAAAATTAAAAATAATGCAAATTCATACTAATTTTTAGATCCATACTTCCATCGTCTTCTGATTCATGGATAACAGTGAAACACAAATTTGCATTTTCCATCTTCTTTTCGTCGTCATTGGACGATGAGTCTGAGTCATCAAGAGTTGATGTGTATGCTTTCTTTCTTTTCCTTGATGAATCATTGTTTGGAGGGAATAACTGTTTATCTGGATACAGACAGTCTTTCCTATAATGCTCGACTTTATTGCAATTGTAACATCTATCATTGTTGACGTTCTCCGCATTATTTCTTGAATTTATTGGATCATTTCTTTTGTAATTATTCATTTTTCTATATTTTAGGAATTTTCGGAATTTTCGGATCATGAAAGCAATCTCCTCATCACTGTCTGGTTTTGAATCTTCAGTTGTTGCATTGAATGCTAATGACTTCTTTTCTATAGCCCTGTTTTCTCTTCTTCCTTACAGTTGAACTTCTTAAGACATCAGATTTCCAATCAATTCTTCTATTTTGATTAGGCTGATATCATTTGCTTCTTCGATTGCAAGTGTATTTTGATCCCATTCTGGAGTGAGTGAGTTTAGAATTTTTCTAACTTGGTCTTCCTTCGAAAAGCTTTTTCCCAGTGCCATTAGTAATGAACAATATCTTGAAATCAACAGTACATGTCGAAAATGGACTCATTTGCATGCATTTTAAACAATTGAAATTGATTCGTTAATATGGAAATTTGAGTCTGTTTAACTTTGCTTGTTCCTTCATGAGTAACTTGCAAAGTTTTCCAGATTTCAAATGCGGACTTACAAACAACACTCTATTAAATTTATTCCTATCTAATGAACAAAATAATATATTCATGGCCTTTGAGTTATTTTGTGCAACACCCTTTTGCTCAGCAGTCCATTGGGAAAAATTGGTAGTTAGTTCAACATGCTCAGTTAGTGTGATATTCCAAGTGTCTAATCCTACTGACTGTAAATAAATTTTCATTCTACAAGCCCAATATGCATAATTACTGCCATTGAAAAATGGTGGTTTGACAGAAGACTGACATTCTACAAATGAACTAATATTATTGATAACAGAACTAGTGTCAGAGTTGACATTACCAATGTTGGTAGCCATTAATTTTTTTCTTCAAGTTTCAGATTATGAAAACTATGAAAACCAATGCTCTGATACCAATTGAAAGAGACAGCGGATTAAGGATCTTAAGGATAATTTAACACTAGATGGGGGGTGCATAATGTTAATGAATTCTAAGACTTACATGAACTAAATTGAAATTATGATATAAAAAATGTAGAACTTAATCACAGAACAATCACAGAATCAAACACAGATGCAGAAAGTAAATAAAAAGTAGTAAAGGGAAAGAACACACCGGATTTTATACTGGTTCGGAGTTACTTTACATTCAGTCCTGTACCAAGGCAAACCACCTCATGTAGGATCGATTTCACCCTAGAGGGAGGGTGAATAGGGTGATGCTGTTAATTATAAAAATTATTGCGGAAGCTTATAAAATTATTTCTACACAGATATATCAAAATTATAGCAGCATAAATAATAGTAGAATAATAAATACAGAAATAGAACGACACATAATTTACCCAGCTTCGGAAAAACCCTGCTTACATGCTGCCCCCAAGGTTTCTACTAGAAATTAAGTAGTCACACGCTTACACACGTAAACTCGCGACAACCGCTACTGAATAACCTAACTCTACGCTCAAAACCCTGCCACAATCAGCCACTGAGTTGCGAATTCTCAAACTACGCCACGTAGTTTGTCCCCTAGTCACACGACTAGTAATTATACAATTTTCAAAAGAAAATACAAAAGACAACAACTTAAAAAACAATTAAACAAAACCCTAATTATCCCTTTTTAATATAAACCAATATTAAAGATAGAAGGGCCGACCCAATATTATTTATCACTAAAATACGCTGCCTCCTTTTTCTCTTTTATCAATGTCGGTCGTTCCTTTTTTCGTTCATTCCTTTAGCTTCTGAAATTAGGGCTTGTGAGAAAATCGATGAAGCCGATGGGTAGTTGGTCGATTACAATTGCTATTTCTCTGTCTTTCTTCGGCAATTGAATCCTTCTTTAATTCGAACACGGCTCCTCGATCTGATGGAGTTCGACTTTAACTCTGGTATGTAATTTATGCCTTTTTCTCTCCTAGTTGAATGCTTGAACTCGATGCTTTCAATTTGCCGATGATGTTACTTATTCATATAGGATTCGAGATCCTTGATTTTCGTTTGTATAAATCAATTTGAATTCGTCTTCGGCCATTTGATTTTGTATTGGTGATTGTGATGATTTCTGACATTTTCAATTCGTATATTTTTGGCTTGGTTAACATGGCTTCTCGATTTCTGACTTGTTCAACATATTCTTTAATCGATGGTGATTTATTTGACTTGGTTCGGTGTTGACTTCGGTTTTGATTTGACCTCCAGTTGTCTTCGACTGTGAACTTGATTTTTTGATGTTGATCTTGTTCCACTTTTGCCATACTATTCACTGCCTCTGGTAGCACTTTCGACCTTGTTCGATTTTACTTGCTGTTTCATGACTCCGACCATTATGTCTTTACTTCCATGTGTATGCATACATCTATGTATATATATATGTGTGTGTGTGTGTGTGTGTTATATTTGTAATGTTCACTGTGATTCCTTTAGCCTGTTTTCATTTTGCCTGTACTATGCTTGATTTTCTGTTGTACTGTCTTGAACTTGAGTTGCTTCACTGTGATGTTTACACTGCTGCATATCACTGCATTGCTTCGAGTCATGGTAGCAGTCGAGTCTTGTTCAAGTCTTCATACATTGTCCAATGTTTCTAGTTGTACTTAGTATCACTTGATGTTGTATTTTTGTTTGCTGGTGCATATGCTTGCTTACTTGTTGCCAGTACATTCATGTATTTGTTCCTTCATGTGGTCTGGGTTTGCTTTGAGCACATTTCTGGTTTTCATTGCGTTGATGTGTACCGTGCCTCGAGTGTGCTTGCATCTGAGTTGAATTCATGTGTAACTTGAACTTTAGTTGAGATTTGTGGTCTTGAGATTGTACTTGAGTTTGAGCCATTTGTTTTAGCTAGAGTTGTATTTCCTTGTAATGTTCATTTGAAGTTATAGCCTTTGTGCTCGAGTCTTATACTTGCACTGTCTAGTTTCACAGTTGCATACATGTTGTATCTTTTGTGCTCTTGGTTTGTGATTCACTATTGCATTCCTGTATATGCACTTGAGTCTGATACTTTTCAAGGCTTGTTCTGTCCAGATCATTTGAACTTAGTTGTATTTGTACATTTTGATTTTGGTCGAGGCTTGTTAACAATACTGGTAAACTGACTTGAGTTGCTTTGAGTATTTGTGTTATGCTCTCGTTTGGTGCACATCCTTGACCTGTTGTAGTGTTCATGTACGGTTGTTTATAGCCCTTTCATTGTTGAGGCTGTGTCACTGATATTGGCTTTGAGCATTGTTCATGTCTGGTTTGAGTTTTGCTTGTATACTTCATGTGTACTTTGGAATTTTAGTCGAGGCTTCATATATGTATGAGCTGGTACATGTTTGTATACATGTGTATATACATATGTATTTATATATTTGTGCATTGTCTCAGTGATGCATCGCTTGGCCATATGTATTTGTTTGCAGTTTTGCCCCTGTTTAGTTTGTGTTAAATTGATTTGGCATTTACTTCAATTTAGTTTGATTCACTTTGAACTTCATGTTGACTTTTGAAATCACACCTGAGTTGAATCCAGCTTAAAGCTCGGGTTTGATCTTGTGCTGATATTGTGACATTATTTTTATTGCACTTGAGTTGAACCCGACGTTTTGGGTTTGACCTGTGCTCACCTGTCCCTGTAATTTTATCAAGTGTATATATTCGTGTGCACGACCTTGTGGCATATACAGCGATACACTATGCATGTCACAATCGTGTATGATGAATTCAAAATTAAATGACGACGAACAACCCAAATAATTGTGGAAAATATTATTTTCAAAATCCATATTTTATTTTATACCGCAAAAATATTTTATTTTCAATTTTACTGCGTCAATGTATATTTCTGCAGATTGCTCAGATGCTGGATTCACATTGGAATGAAGTTGAAGATCAGTATGAGTTGAGTGAATAAGTGATATGTAGTGAGGTGCAATGTAAATGTGAATTGTAATTTTATCAAATTTGTATTGTAATTGAAATTGTATATAGTGAGAGCTTGAATTTGTACTATTCAAAAATTGTAATAAATATTTGTTTGAATAAAATTTCTGTTTGAATTCAAATTCTGTGTTATTTATTTTATTCAGCAAATATTTACTTAATCTATGAAAAATAAAATAGTACATTAACAAATACATTTTAATGAATATATATATATATATATATATATATATATGTTTATTATCATCAAACAAAAATCATATAATCGCATATTCAACAATCTTTCCCTTTTGATGATAACAAACATGTATTTAAGATTTTGAATATGTTAAACGTATTTGATCATTGATATACTCTAGTTGCTCCCCTTATTTAAATGCTTTCTCTCTACACAAAGCTCCCCCTTCATATATGCATATCATTAAAAATATGCAAATGAGCCTAGATGCAAATAAAAAATATTTGACCTTTGCTTGATTTTATTTGACAAAATCTTAACTTTTCTCTCCCCCTTTTGTTATCAGCAAAAGAGTAACAATGTTAGAAAAATGGAGATAAAGTGATAGATATTAATCCAACATTAATACTCAATTGAATATAAATATTAAATTTCAATAGAAAATCAAACAAAAATCGTAAATACTTTGTTAGGCGCATATTCCACTTTTAGAATGATGGGAATGACGTCATCATATAAAACCATGCAGTTGTGTCTATTTGTGGTATATTTATATCAGGAATTTGAATATCTACCAACCATGCATAACCGTTAGGACTTTTAAATGAGATAGTAGTATTCCAATTTTATTTATAAAAAAAACGAATTCAAATATCTTCTAACCATGCATAACCGTGAGGGCTTTTAAATGGGATTAGAATCAACTTATTTATTTTAAAAAATCAATTTTGATATGCGTTCCATACATGCATTACCGTAAGGACTTTTAAATGAGCATGGAAGCACATAACAAATTCCAAGTAATTCACCCATGCATAGCCGTGAGGACTTTTAAATGAGAGTGAATACTTTGGATTTTATTTTATTTTATTATTTATTTATTTTTTTATTTATTTTTTTATTAAAAAAATGTAAAATGAAAAACGAATGATTCCTGTTTAAAGTACCACATATTGACAAACTATATTGAATTTTGATGAGTGATGGTTGTTAGAAATATGATAGAAACAGAGACGGTCATGGAATTTTTACCAACAAAAAGTTTTATAACTCTTGTTTAAATTTCTAAAGAAATTTACTAATTATACCATCTCGAGTCATAATATATGATAAATATCAACACTCATCACTTTTTCAATCACTATTTATCTTTTCGATAATTATTAGGGAGTCAGATTAGTCTAAATAGTCATTTAAAATTAAATTCAAAAATAATTATAAAATCAAATTTTCAAAATAACTGATCTGAAAACATGGTCAAAAATGATTTTCTAGAAGGGGTTATATGAGAAAATTTTCTGTTATTTGAAAATTATTTGAAATGAAAAATATGCAGATATTTTCTTTGAAAAAACGATGTAGTTACTAAATGTCTCAACAAAAATCACGTTCAACTAATAATTTTTCTATCAACTAGATTACCAATGTAATTTGCATCTGAATTTCTCTTTCACTCAAAATTATCATTAATTGAATTTGACAAACCAGACCATGAAGTGTGCAACAAAAAATTTCAAAATCAATTTTAACAACTTTTTAAATGACATTCTTTTGAATTTGAATAGAAGCCGTGTAAATATTCAAAAACCGTGAATGTAGAGTTGGTGGTAGAATAACCAAATGTATTATCATCCAATAAAACACTATTATTAATCCAAACTAATATATATGAAGTAATTAAAAGACTCTACATATTTTTATAGTGTTCTTGGCATAAGAATATAGTTGGCCAACAATTTTGAATAAGTCAGAATCAAAAATCATCATTATTTCATCATCACATTATTGGCTGATTTAACTCAGATTATGGTGCAGATTATCACAATTAATTAATCGTTCAAATAAATATACCATTACCTATTTTACTTTTACGATATTTTTCATTGTTGTCCATTGTGATTCTGTCACCTTTATACTAGGCTAAGGAACTTTGCTTTGTTACGCGTTGTGTTTCTGGAACAGCCAAAATCCAGATAACACTGTTGTTGTTCCTTAGCCTGCCACCACTTCTACACGATAAAAGATTTTTGTGGCCTATTTGTTTTTATAGGTCCATGATTGTTAGTGGTAGAACATTTTGAAAAATAATTTTGCGGAGACCCAAAGCTATTTATGTATGTTCCTTTCGGCACCCAGATTTGTTTAACTTTGAGAGATTTTATATTTGTGCCTTTTGGAACCCAAATTGGCATAGTTTCACGTGTTTGGGTCTATACCAACAATTATTGCGATTGTTTCCAAATTTTCTACAAATTGTGCACATTGAATTTACTTGATTAATCTCATTTCTAACATTTTTAGATTGATTATACCCAAGTCCTTGTCTAACTGTATTAACAATTTGTTTCCCTAATAGCATATTCAATGATTTTTCACTTTTTGAAAATTTATCTAAAGTAGTTGACAATTGTTGGATCTGTGTTTTGAGAGATTCATTTTCGTTCAATAATTGTGTGCACTTTTTAATAAAATTTTCTCTCCTAGTATTTTCACTCTCTTTCAAAATCAGAATTTCGTGTTCAAGTGATTTTATATTAATTTCTGATTTTTTAATTTCTTCTTCGAATGTTGAACACTTATCACACTTAGGGATCCTACTTTGATAGGTTTTAACTAATTGGTCAAGTTGTTTACTTAAATCTATCAAAGTATCTTTTTGTGATTCAAGTTTGGCATACTTCTCCCTAAGTCGTTCAAAACAGTCATTTACTTCGTGGAAATATAGGTAATTCTGAGTGAGTGAGTTTTGATACCTTGCTTGGTTCGTCATCGTCGCTATCGGTTATATTTCCTTGAAGGCACATATCTGCTTTCTCACTCTCACTGCTAGTACTTTAATTATCTTCATTACTTGTATTCCACGTGGCTGCAAAACTTCTCCTTTTTGATTTCTTTTCAAAGTCGCGTCTATTTTGAGGACAATTGTGCTTGATGTGTCCGGATTGGTTGCACTTATGACAGATGATCTTCTGTTCGTTTGAGTTATCTAGTGCTTTGTCTATTTTGCTTTTCAGTTTTCGATTTAGAGCTGGATTTCCGTAATTGTAATTCCACCTTTAGAATTTCATTAGTATCAGCTTCAAATCTTCGTGGAAGGACTTTGAGGATTTTTCGAACTATCTCCAACTCTGCATATGATTTTCCGAGAGCTTTTGATTTGTATACGATATTGGAAAGTCGTCCATACATCTCTTTGACATTTTCTTCCTTCGCCATTGTGAAGTTCTCGTATTCGCTGCTTAGCATGGCAAGGCGAGATTCTTTGACTTGAGATGTTCCTTCGTGATTCACTTCTAATGTATGCCATATTTCCTGCTCAGTTAGACAACGTGAGACACGATTAAATTCAAATTGATCCAATGAACAGATAATAGAATTCATAGCTTTAGCATCAGCATTTTGTAATTTATTTTCTAGTTCTGTCCATTGATCCTTTAGTTTATCTATTTCCTGATTATCTAATGGTGCTCTATAACCTGTCTCAACAATATTCCAAGCGTCAATGTTTTTCAGAAAAATTTTCATTCTATTTTTCCAGTAGGCTTATTCACCATTGAACATTGGTGGTTTAACTATGGATTGACCCTCAGCAAAAGCAGTATTAAAAGAAGCCATTTTAAAAATTCAATTTTTTAAAACAAAAATTGGATTTTGAAAAACGATTTTTAAAAAAAAATAAAAGTTGACTTCTATTCCTAGCTCCGATACCACTTGTAGGATCGATTTCACCCTAGAGGGGGGTGAATAGGGTGATGCTGTTTATTATAAAAATTATTGCGGAAGCTTATAAAATTATTTCAACACAGATATATCAAAATTATAACAGCATAGATAATAGTAGAATAATAAATGCAGAAATAGAACGACACAGAATTTACCCAGCTTCGGCAAAACCCTGCCTACGTGCTGCCCCCAAGGTTTCTACTAGAAACTAAGTAGTCACGCTTACACACGTAAACTCGCGACACCCGCTACTGACTAACCTAACTCTATGCTCAAAACTCTGCCACAACTCAACCACTGAGTTGCGATTTCTCAAAAACGCCACGTAGTTTGTCCCCTAGTCACACGACTAGTAATTACACAATTTTCAAAAGAAAATAAAAAAGACAACAATTTAAAAAACAATTAAACAAAACCCTAATTATCCCTTTTTAATATAAACCAATATTAAAGATAGAAGGGTCGGCCCAATATTATTTATCATTAAAATATGTGGCCTTCTTTTTCTCTTTTATCAATGTCGGCCGTTCCTTCTTTCGTTCTTTCCTTTAGCTTCTGAAATTAGGGCTTGTGAGAAAATCGATGAAGCCGATGGGTAGTTGGTCGATTACAATTGCTGTTTCTCTGTCTTGCTTCGGCAATCGACTCCTTCTTCAATTCGAATACGGCTCCTCGATCTGATCGAGTTCAACTTTGACTCTAGTATGTAATTTATGCCTTTTTCTCTCCTAGATGAATGCTTGAAATCGATGCTTTCAATTTGTTGATGATGTTACTTATTTATATAGGATTCGAGATCCTTGATTTTCATTTGTATACATCAATTTGAATTCGTCTTCAGCCATTCGATTTTGTATTGATGATTGTGATGATTTCTGACATTTTCAATTCGTATATTTTTGGCTGGGTTAACACGGCTTCTCGATTTCTGACTTGTTCAACATATTCTTTGATCGATGTGATTTATCTGACTTGGTTCGGTGTTGACTTCGGTTTTGATTTGACCTGCAGTTGTCTTCGATTGCAAACTTGATTTTGTGATGTTGATCTTTTCCACTTTTGCCATACTATTCACTGCCTCTGGTAGCACTTTTGACCTTGTTCGATTTTACTTGTTGTTTCATGACTCCGGCCATTATGTCTTTACTGCCATGTGTATACATACATCTATGTATGTATATATGTGTTGTATTTGTAATGTTCACCGCGATTCCTTTAGCCTGTTTTCATTTTGCCTGTACTCTGCTTGATTTTCTGTTGTACTGTCTTGAGCTCGAGTTGCTTCACTGTGATGTTTACACTGCTGCATATCACTGCATTGCTTCGAGTCATGGTAGCAGTCGAGTCTTGTTCAAGTCTTCATGCATTGTCCACTGTTTCTAGTTGTACTTTGTATCACTTGATATTGTAGTTTTGTTTGCTGGTGCATATGCTTGCTTACTTGTTGCCAGTACATTCATGTGCTTGTTCCTTCATGTGGTCTGGATTTGCTTTGAGCACATTTCTAGTTTTCATTGGGTTGATGTGTACCGTGCCTCGAGTGTGCTTGCATCTGAGTTGAATTCATGTGTGACTTGAATTTTAGTTGAGATTTTTGGTCTTGAGATTGTAGTTGAGTTTGAGCCATTTGTTTCAGCTAGAGTTATATTTCCTTGTAATGTTCATTTAAAGTTATAGCCTTTGTGCTCGAGTCTGATACTTGCACTGTCCAGTTTCACAGTTGCATACATGTTTATATTTTGTGCTCTTGGTTTGTGATTCACTGTTGATTCCTATATATGCACTTGAGTCTGATACTTTTCGAGGCTTGTTCTGTCCAGATTCATTTGAACTTAGTTGTATTTGTATATTTTGATTTTGGTCGAGGCTTGTTAACATTACTGGTGCATTGACTTGAGTTGCTTTGAGCATTTGTGTTATGCTCTTGTTTGGTGCACATCCTTGACATGTTGCAGTGTTCATGTATGGTTGTTTATAGCCCTTTCATTGTTGAGGTTGTGTCACTGATATTGGCTTTGAGCGTTGTTCATGTTTGGTTTGAGTTTTGCTTGTATACTTCATATGTACTTTGGAGTTTTAGTCGAGGCTGCATATATGTATGAGCTGGTATATGTTTGTATACATGTGTATAT
Source organism: Allium cepa (assembly GCA_030765085.1). Classification (NCBI taxonomy): domain Eukaryota; kingdom Viridiplantae; phylum Streptophyta; class Magnoliopsida; order Asparagales; family Amaryllidaceae; genus Allium; species Allium cepa. The sequence goes on along the minus strand of CM060932.1, from coordinate 507,188,893 downwards.
AGATATGTATATATATATATATATATATATATTTGTATATTGTCTCAGTGATGCATCGCTTGGCCATATGTATTTTTTTGCAGTTTTGCCCCTGTTTAGTTTGTGTTGAACTGATTTGGCATTTGCTTCTATTTAGTTTGATTCACTTTGAACTTCATGTTGATTTTTGAAATCACACCCGAGTTGAATCCATCTTAAAGCTCGGGTTTGACCTTGTGCTGATATTGTGACATTATTTTTATTGCACTTGAATTGAACTCGACGCTTTGGGTTTGACCTGTGCTCATCTATCCCTATAATTTTATCAAGTGTATATATCGGTGTGAATGGCCTTGTGGCATATACAGCGATACACTGTGTATGTCACAAGCTATTCGTGTATGATGAATTCAAAATTAAATGATGACGAACAACCCAAATAACCGAGGCAAATATTATTTTCAAAATCCTTATTTTATTTTATACTGCAAAAATATTTTATTTTCAATTTTACCGCGTCAATGTATATTTTTGCAGATTGCTCAAATGCTGGATTCACATTCGAATGAAGTTGAAGATCAGTATGAGTTGAGTGAATGAGTGATATGTAGTGAGGTGCAATGCAAATGTGATTTGTAATTTAATCCAATTTGTATTGTAATTAAAATTGTATATAGTGAGAGCTTGAAATTTGTACCATTCAAAAATTGTAACAAATATTTGTTTGAATAAAATTTCTGTTTGAATTCAAATTCTGTGTTATTTATTTTATTTAGAAAATATTTATTTAATCTATTAAAAATAAAATAGTACATTAACAAATACATTTAAATGAATATATATATATATATGTTTATTATCATCAAACAAAAATCATATAATCGCATAGTCAACACCTCATATAGATTTTTATTAAACTAATGTCGAGAATACACTCCTCAATTTATAAAGTCCTTGAGGTACCCTCCTGTCTCACGAGTCCGGGGCAAACTCTCTTGATTTATGGGCCACAAGACTACCCAATTGATTTCCAGGCACAACCACACCTTATAGAGGGACTCGATAAACTTTTGATTATAAATTGATCCTATAACTCTGAATAACACTTTGATCTTCGAGAGAGAACAGAGAATCAAACAAGAATGAATTCTAATTTGATTCACTTGAGAATTTGGCAGAATTTCGGCACGATCTTAAAAATATGATAATTATAGAACATGAATTTGTGGAGAATAAGAAGTGAAGAAAATATGAAAATTGTATGCCAAAAATTCATATGAGAAGGCTATTTATAGAGTACCAACTGTCATAACCATTCGTGAAAAGATTTAAACGAATAGACACTTCTTTTGAAAATTGAAACATTTGAAATCAATGGCCACCATATCGACATGGGGTATCCCATGATGTCGACATCCCCTTGTTAAAAATAATGCAATTTTTTTTTGAAAATGGTATTGAAATGAAAACAAGATGGAATGATTCTGGGGTAAAATAAACTAATTTACTATGTTTTTAAAACACAAAAACCAAGAATATTTTAAGACTAAAACAACGTTTTGAAAATCATTTGAAAAGATAATTTTAAGGCTAAAATATTTTGAAAAGCAGTTTTGAAAATCGTTTCGTAAAACCATTTTGAAGTAGTTTTGCAAGCTTCTTCCTACAAAATATCTCATCACATCAGGACTCGAGAACTTGTGTAAAACCAGGATGTTCGTGGGTTTGTAAGCCACTTGTCATAGGTTTTTAAGCTACTTGTCGTGGGTTCGTAATCCACTAAGAAGGTAGAAATGGGTTCCATCCCAAATGAAATTCAAAATGAAGATTTTCATACTATTATGAAGTTTTAACAAAAACTAGATATGTATCTTGAAATCTTGATCTTGATACTTTAGAGTCTTCAATCTTGAGTCTTGAGTCTTTATATTGATCAGTCTTCAAGTAACCAATACCTGCATATCTACATATCCTGCATATACATATCTTTCTAAACAATAGTGTTAGTATATATTTTATAATAAGATAAGTTAAAAAGGTTGTTGTCATCAAAACCAACATCTCAGTTCCTAATAATATATGTATATGGTTCGGCTAGCATGTTCTTTACAGTGTAAATCCCATCATTAATATAAGGGCATGTTAAACCATGTGCACTGTTATATGTTGCACGAGCACATACATGTATATGTGTATATAATAAACATGTACATAATATATAATATAAAATAAAACTTTATTTATAAATAAATAAAATAAACGTTTTATTTAAAATTAGTTTAGATTGGATCTAAATAAATTTAGACTTCATAGGTCTAATATGATCCAAAATGGCAAGAAATTTCTAAAATTCACTCATTTTTCTCGATGTGTGGTGGCCCAGATCCGATAATGGTATCGAAGTCTAATAGCCTATACAGTCTAAATTAGTAGTATCAGGGCCAACTTATTAAGCCTACCCATTTAGTAAGGTGTCTAGAAAAGTAATGTCTACGGTTAGCTTTGGGTAATCAAGTATCATGTCCTACCAAGCTACTGGCCTAGCCCAAAAGGATGTGGTAGGCCCAAAGGTTACTCCCAATATAAATGCCCAAATTGGTTTTAGGCCTCGGGCTAATTTTCAAATTTTTTTGAAACTAAAAAAAATTTGAAATTTAAAATGTTAAAGTTAAAAAAATAAAAAAATAAACTTAAAAGGTTAATTTTAATAATTTTATTAATGTTATAAAATATTTTTAAAAATTGTTTTGAAAATAAAATAATTATTTCTAAAAGTTATTAATAATTAATTAGATCAGCTGATTAAATAATTAGTTAATAGTCAGTTAATTAAATTAAATAATATACATGGATATGCATAATATTATCTTGAAATGTTAAGTTATACACACACACACACACACACACACACACACACACACACGCACGCACGCACACACAAACATATGTATGTATATGTATATAACGACTCGATTTTTCGACCCTCGAACGTCGGTGCTAATACATCCACGTTATTCGTGTGTCAAACACTAAAGTGCTGAAAAGACAGAAAGTTAAGGTAAAATAAAAGGAAAATGAATAGAATAGAAAAAGAGAACACAACATCAAAATCTCACAACAGAACGATAACATATAGTATCAAAAGATTAGTACAATGGGTTGCTCCGAATAAAGAAATTTCAGAGTTATGAAACCTAAGCATCAGCTTGGACAGTTATAATTGCATATCCTTACATTGTTGATATATACAATACAGAAATGCAGCAGAAATAAGAATACTACATAAAGTGAACATTCGGCTTGTCTTCATAAGCTCTAAAGCATCCATGGATAAATCTAAAACATACACAAGGCTGACTCGAGCATTATAAGAAAATAACACCCGGATCGGTTTGGTAAATCAACATGAGAAACTCAAGAAATAAGAGTGATATATAATAGTACCTTTTTGAAACCTACCGATTACTATAGCGATTTTCCCTTCAATCGAAACAAATCATTCATTAAGTTTAACATATAGTGATATAATAGATAACGTCTAGTGTGTAGCGCATAATCATATCAAATAGTTGTTGTGTTAATGCCATAACAATAATAGGTATACAATCAATACCACAAAGATGCGTTCACATATTGATTCTCCATGGAGATCTCCTTGGATCAAGTCGAATTCAAACTCCCACAAAAGGATCAAATAACCTTTCGAGCAACGTATATCTCTATGGAATATACTATAGAAAAATCATAATTGGCCCATGCCCAAAAACTCGTTCGTGGTTTCGAATGCATCGCTCCCGCATTCATATCCTTAAGTAATACTACATGGAGTCGCCTGCACCCTTAGGATTGCTAAAATGCTATGTTCCCTTAGGCTATCCATCCTATCTCTAGTTTTTAGCCATTTCCAATGCCGAGGCTACGTTCAGCATCTCACACTCGAGTCTTCATCACTCGAATAGAATACGAATCCCCAAATGGATTCCATCATCTTGAACAGATCACAAATCGCTACATAAATTTGAGCATTTTGAACAGATCTCAAATCTTCACAAAGATTCATGCATAAATCTTCCAACAAATGTTAACACTATCCTCTGATAGACAGTTCTACACGATAGCATCACTTGAAATATTAACGTTGACCTCTCTCTTGGACTAAACCTCAGGACAGATAGTTCAACTCTATAATATTTCACTTCACAATTACTTCCAAAACATAGAATTCGTATACTAGTTTTGAAGTGTCATTCAATAAGTAAAACACTTACTGATCTCGGTCTCTCAAAACCAATTCGATGAATTTTCGGTAAACTCTATGCCGGTTCTTTCAGAATTAAGCGAAACTAAGAGGCATTTCATCTTAATGCTTCGCCTCGGAGGTTCTTATTGTTATGAAATTTCACAGACTTTCGTTAACTTCTTGAGCCATATTTGGTCAAGATCGGTAGTCGAATAATTAACTATCTAGTCAAGAACAATTGACTATACAAATCAATATTCCTATGCTTAGCTCATTTTTGACATTTCAATCTAACTATTCCTCGCCCAAGAGAAAAGCCAGGTAAGTTATAGCATTGGTTTCATCAAAGCCTTGCATAGATACTTCATTCTTAAATCTCATAAATAGATAGGTCTATCTTATCGGCATTTAGTATTAAGTATAGTATTAATGATTTCATAAAAATATAAGAAATCAATATGATTAACACTTTCAGACATTTTTCGACTTACTATTCCTTGATCAAGAGGGAAGCCGGTTGGTTAGAGCTCTATTGGTCCATCTATACTCGAACATTAATCTTAAATCTCACAAACAGATAAGCCTTGCTTCATCGACTTTTAGTATTAAGCATGTTTAATTACTTTTCAACTAATTAATTAAACGATCAACCATTTGGCCATTAAGCAATTACTAACCTCTTTCTAAACCTTTGTCTATTCTTTTAAAACTCTTTTTAAATGACATATATGTACATTAATTTACTTACTAAAACTTGATATGTGAATAACAAGTCATAAGATATTTATTAAATATGATATAAAATAGTCAACATAATTTCTGGAAACTACATATACTTAGAAATGATTTTAAAATACTTTATAATGCTTAGAATATGTTTTATAACATTTTCTTAATATATTACTTGAAAACAACTTTATAATTTCCTTAAAAATTCGAAAAAACAAGTTTTATTATAAAATCCTTTCTTTAAAAATCCACAATTAATTCTTAAAAATTCATAAAAACTTAAACCATTTTTTAAATACTCTAACATGAGTTAGTAAATACTTGTAAAAAGAAAGAAATAAAATACTTAAATTTAAATATCATTTCAAACCTTTAAAGCTAAAAATCAAGGCTAAGCGGGGCAGTTTTGCACAAGTGAAGTTCTGGTCACTTGTCGAGATGTTACCCCACACCTTATACTATCCAAAAAATTTATAGCAACAAACATATATGTAAAAATATATAAATATGGTGAGAAACTCCAAGCATCACTCTACAAAGTTTCAACGAAATCATCGAATATTGATTTCTATGTGTATCCATAGCGAGTATCGCTATAACTGCACTTTGAAATCAAAGTTCGATCTAAACCAAAGTCCATCTATAACCTATATACTTTGTTTCAATGTCTTAATGAAATATTTCATGAACTAGCATCAATGGAAACTAAGGAGGTCCTCCTTTTTTCTTCAGTCATTGTCATTTCCTCTTTGCAGATCTAATCTGTTAGTTTCTTCCCCTTCACCTGCCTTTTGTCTTTTGCTCTCTCGCCTTCCCTAGCTTTTATGATTGCTGCTAGTTTTTTGCTAATTCCCATTTAGCCTGCCTATGCTTTCTCGATATTCGACCTGCTTCTTCAGCCTTGCTTTTTAGGATCTGACGCCACTAGCACCAACTTCCCTTATGCTTCGCTCAGATAACTTGAAATTGTTCCATGATTTTGTCGGCTTGGATTGAAGCAGTGATTTGTGCTTCAACTTTCTATCTCTTTTAACTCGATGTCGTGTTGTTTTCTTTTGATTTTCCTGGTAGGGTAGCGGGATCTTGGGTCCGTTTATGGGTATCCGATGATTAGATCTAGGTTGCAGGAGTGTGGATCTGCTCTTCGCCTACTGTTATTTTCGGTGACTTCAGCTCTTTCCTGGCGATTGCTTTGCAATGAAGGGACTTAGATTATGGTTGCTTATCGTGCTTATCTCAACATTTGGGTGGATTGTGGCTTCTCCTTCTTCTCATGTTCTATTTTTGGTTCACCTTTGACCTGCCTTGCTACATGTGTTTTCCCCTGTTCGACGATTCTAGTATTTGGTTCGCCTGTGATTACTGTTGTTGTTGCAGCCTTGGTCTACTCAGCTTGGCAATTTATGTCACGTTATGTCTGTTTTGGGTTATTATTTGTTCTTTGATTGTTATGGCTTTGGTTTCCTATTATAGTTTGTTTAAGTATTTGTCTTTTTGGGTAAGTTTGTTGTCAGTAACCTTTTCTAGTGTCAGTTTTGTTATAGCTAGGTAGTTTTTTTTAAAGCCTCTTTGCTGCTTTGAGATATTTTGGTTTATGGTGATTGTTTTAGATTTAGTGTATGGTTTTATGCAGGGTCGTATGTAGTGTTTGGTATAGGATTTGTGTCTTCTCATAAAGTTTGGTCTTCTTTGATTGTGATGGAGGTGTTGGTCTGTTCTATGAGCTGCATTAGGTCGCGATCTTGCCCTGTTTCAGCCCCTTCTATGCTTCATGGGGATTGTCATGTACAACCGGTGTGAGTCTTCAGGGTGGTCTTATTGTGCTTCATGAGCAGTTTCTGTTGTTGTTTGGTGTGCTTCATTGTGCTTATCTATCTGTGTCACTGTCACTGCCTGATCATTGTGGGAAGTTTGCAGTCTTGATTTGTCCTTTGTTGCGATAGGCTGCTCTCTTTGCTTGGAGATCTTTTTTGAAATTCGCCGGTTCCTTTAGTCCCGGGTTGGTAATTTTAGGTAGCTTCGCTCTACGTTAATAATACTTGGAATCTGAGTTGTTACTCTTATTCCCATTTGATTTGTAATCTATGGGCACTTGGGCTATATAGTTTTATTTTTATATATTGGTGCTTGTACCATGTATTTAATAGTTGCTGAGACGCAGCTGCCTCACATCTATATTTTATTATTTAGAGAATGGTCGGTCCACCTAAAAAACCGGGCAGCCGGCTAGGTCTTATTGGCTAATATTTATACATATCTAATATGTTTGTATGATCTTCGGAGCATACAGCCTTCTAATATTAAAAAGCTACAACAATCCGTATTTTTAACTATTTTAAATTATTAAATTTAATAAGATTATTGAATAAAAATGGTTAAAAATAAAAGTTTAATGATTTATTAATGTAGTTTACTGAATATGAACTTACATAAAATTTTGAAATAAACAATTTAGAAGATTTTGACAATAACAAGTATTGAAATGAAACTCTATGTATTGACCGTGTTTATAATCAATAACTGGAGTTGAATATAATGTTTATTTATTGTAAAATGGAAATAGTCGTTTTATTATTTGAATTTGTTTTAAAGTTAAATTTTATAAAAAAATAAACTTCAATAAAGCTTTTTTTCTTTTTTTCATGGGTACCATTCCCACGTCCATTCCATCTTCCTTTTCGTACGTTTCCCCATCTTCTTCGTACTTCCCTCCTTCCCCTTCGACCTTACCTCTATCTCCTCTCTCCGCTGCCTCCATTCTTGTGCCACTTGCCCATGATCCTCTACCATCTTCTCTACCTCTCTTTGCCGTGTCTAGCCTGTCTTCAGCTTCTATCCTTCCTCCTTTGTCCTCTGTTGGTTCTGTGCCTTGGTGTTCCCTTTTCAAATCAAAACCACACAATGCTAGTGCCTACTCCCCCCAAGTTATTCCTTTGGAATACTATGGTGATGATCTTTTGCCTTCAAAGGACATCATTTCGGCTGGCAATGAAATATGGAAGGATTTCCTTATCGGCTTCTTCCTTGACAAACCACTATCTTATTCATCTATTCTTTATCACTTGAAAAGAGTTTGGAGGCTAAAAGGTAAGGTATCAGTTTAGTATGATGGGTTCCTGTTCCTGTTCCTGTTTTCTTCTATACACGATCAAAAAAGGATTGCTGAGGCAGACCCATCATCATGAGAAGCAAGCTTTTTTTTAAGCCTTGGGATGCTTCGGTAGGTATTAGCTGTGGTGCTATAAGATCTGTCCCTGTGTGGATAGAACTAAGCAACATTCTTCTCTATGTCTGGTTACACTATGGTATCAATTAGCTTGTTTCAAGAATTGGTAGGTTTTTATGTGTGGCTAAATCCATTGAAAAGCTCGAGCGAATAACCTTTGCGAAATGTTTGGTAGAAGTCACACCTGAGCAGTTGCTTCTTGACTAGTTTCCAGTGAAGTTGTTGGATGGTAGTGATTAGTTGGTTCAAGTTAATTACCTCTGGAAACTAGAAATTTGTGTTAGATGCAAAGAGTTAAGGCACACTGACATCTCCTGCTTTCTGGCAAAATGTAATAATAAGGAAGTTGAAGATGTGGAAATTGGTAAAGTGCAACAAAAACAGGATGGTTATTACATTACTGATGTATTGAACAAGGCAGCAAAGTCGAAGCAAATCTAGAAAGAGTAACTCACAATGGAAAGAAAGAATAATCAGATAATTAGTAAGGTAAATGAATTTTGGGATGATGTAGTTGGTACGAACAAAAGAACTATTGTTAATGATATTGAGATCGAGGAAAACGGTAATTGTGAAAACACTAAACAAGCTGCCAATCCCATTTAGGATTTAAGTAAGGTTAACACATACAACAAATTTAGTGCCTTGGGTGTTGAAAATGACATAGGGTATGATGAAACCGAAAGGATTGGTAATGAGGTGGACAGTGGAAATGATATTGAGGTTTAAGATAGTGAGTGTCTCGTAGCTGAATAGGAAATAACAGGGCATAGACTCGAAGGGATTGCAGAGGTTGATTTACAACATGATAAGGGAATTATTAATCAAAGAAATATTCCTATTCAAGTGCTCATTGATATTGAGAAGTGTAATTTCCCTGAAGCATGCCTTGATTTTACTAAGGAAAATCTGGAGACAGTGTGGTGCAGGGTGATAACCTTTTTTGGATGACAATTGCACAGTGATATGTTTGTGCACGTGCACACTGACACAGGGCTTCTTCAAATCAATAAAAGCATATCATTTCCACCTCCTCTTGATAAATTGCAGCTAAATTCTTTACTTATTTCTAATGGTATATGCAATCAGTAGTAATGAACTTGCTGAAACATCATTCCGTGCTTCACTTGAAAATCAGCTGAAACAAATTGTTTTCAGCATGCATAATCAATCTGAACTCCAGCTACCTTATCTCCTTCCTTCCCCTTTCTGTTTATCCCACCTCTTCTCCCCCTCAATGCTTGCATGTTCGCAAGCCATCATCTGTTACTTCATCCTTTCCTTATGTCAATAACACTGAAAAACCTGGCTGGGAGTACTCACCTCATCTTTCTTTTACCTCTGGTTCTCAGTCCTCTAATGACCACTTCATTGTTACTCCAATTTCCAAAAAGAAAGTCCATCCATTAAAACAACATTGTGATTTATTTACTGTTTCCAATTCACATTCTCCTGCAACCAAGAGCAAGAAAGTAACCAACCATCAATCTCTTTAGTCTTATGTTGATATCAAACATAGAAATATGGAATATAAGAGGTGCTCATAATCATATTAAACTTAATCAGGTCAAAAATCTCATCACATCCCATGAGCTCAAAATTGTTTCCATTATTGAAACAAAATTAAATTTTCCATTAACCATTCGAGCAGCTAGATATATAAATCTATCTTGGACACTTGATCATAATCTTATTGATGCTGAATATGGTAGGATCCTTGTTCTTCATGACCCAAGCTCTTTTTCCTTATCAACTATCATCTCATCAAGACAATATATTCACTTTCATGCAACATTCTTACATCCTTCTGTATATTTTTATCTAACAATAATCTATGCTGATAATTCATTTGCTTCGAGACAGAATATGTTGAATTTCCTTCCCCATCTTCAACAGGAAACTCCCCCAAGGATTGTTATGGGTGACTTTAATCGCTGTTAGTTTAAATGAAAAATAAGGTGGCCTTCCTCTTTTTTCAAGAGATGTTCAATCTCTAAACATTGCTATAATGATTCGAATCTTATCAAATTGTGTCTTCTAGGGCTAAGTTCACATGGAATAATCAGAGTAGGAGTAGGGTGAGGACTTTTTCTACTTTAGATCATGCATCCAGTAATTTATTCTCCTATTCTCTATGGCCAAATCTCTCCATCCATATACCGTATTTAATTCTGTTAGACCATTCCCCACTAATTTTCACTTCTGGTCATCCCCAAGTTTAGGAGAAAAGAAGCTTTAAATTTTCAATGCTTGGCTTGAGTGCCCTGAATATAAAAATATTATCCAATCTGATTGGTTGTTAACTGTTAATGGTAACCCTATATTCAAATTTTGCTGGAGGCTTAAAAATGTAAAAGTAGCACTAAGAGCTTGGTCTAATAAGCACTATGGTAATGGATCCAAATAGTTAAACCAATTGAAGGAAAAACTCAAAGTGGCTCAAGATTTTATAATGAACAACCGTGGTAATGCTCGTGCAACTAAGGAGGAAGGATGGCTTTTTACTTCTCTCAACCAAGCTCTTGAAATTGAAAGCAGCATGAATAAAAAGTAGTTACATAATAAATGGTTCCAAGATGGTGACAGAAACATTGCATATTTTCATGCTTCTACCAAAATCAAGCAAGCTAGGGAAAACATTATTTCTATTCATGGGGAAGATAGCTGCGTATATTCTGCTCCTGAACAAGTGAATAGTGCTTTCCTCAACTACTACAATGATCTCCTTGGTAACTCTACCAATTTCTCATCTGATCTGAAAAGCTTGATGAAATTCCTCTACCTTTTCTCATCAATGATCAGGCCATAAATTTCTCTTCCTTTTCTCAACAATGATCAGGCCACTTCTCTGGTCAGCAAGATAACAAACGATGAAATAAAGCAGTGTTTATTCTCAATGAACAAGAAATCTTGTGGAGGGCTTGATGGTTTTAATGTGCTTTTTTCACTGATAGTTGGGATATCATACATACTGATTTTTGTAAGGCTGCGCATATTTTTTTTGACAAGTGCAAGCTCCTCCTTGAATTCAATGCTACAAACCTAGTTTTAATCCCAAAAAACATCTCATACCTCCTCTGTAAGCCCATTCAGGCCTATCTTCTGCTGTAATGTTATATAAAAGTGTCTAAAATACTAGCAACAAGATTAGTTCAAGTTCTCCTTGGACTTATATCTCAAAGTCAAGTTGCATTTCTGTCCAATAGGAACATATAAGACAATGTTCTCCTAGCTCAAGAGCTTCTTTTTGGTTATGGTAGAGCAAATAATTCCGCTGCTGCCATGATGAAGTTTGACTTAAAGAAAGCATATGACTCAATTCACTGGACTTCTATAGTCAGAATAATGGCTCTAATGAGATTTCCCAAACCTATTGTTGGCTGGGTGTATGAGTGTATTTCTTCACCTAGCTTCTCCCTCATGTTAAATGGCCGATCTATTGGCTACTTCAAAAGAAAATAGGGAATACATCAAGGGGATCCAATTTCTTCTTACATTTTGTCCTTGTAATGGAAGTTTTCACATGACTCGTCATTTTGAGGTATAACTCCAATCTTATTAAGTACCACCCAAGGTGTAAAAATCCCTATATATCCTCTCTTATGTTTGTGGATGACATAATGATATTCACCAAACCTCACTTGCCTTCTATTCAGTGCATACTAGCAACATTGACATCCTTTTCATCTTTGATTGGCCTTAATCTTAACCTTTCCAAATCTAGCATTATCTTCTTTGGAATCCCCTTGCAACTGTATTCTAAGTTGTCAATTGCTTCTAGCCTTCAGCTAATGAATTATGACATTACCTATCTTGGATTGTCCCTCCTCACTTCTAGGATATCACTTTTTAAATGCCTTCCCCTATACAACAGGATCACTACTTCCTTGGATAGCCGGGCTAATAGAATGTTATCTCAAGCTGGCCGCCTCATTCTTATCAAGTTAGTTAGCTTCTCCATGGTTGTATACTGGGCCAGAGCTTTCATATTGCCTAACAAGCTATTGAGATTGGTCAGAAGTGCAATGATGAGGGATTTTTTGGTGTGGTGGTATCCATATGAAAAAGCCAATGCCTTGCTCCTTCAGTTTATTTGAAATGCCAAGGTCCAAAGGAGGGTTAGGAGTGAATAACATTTGTCTCTGGAACATGTCTGCTTTTAGTACCCATTTTAAATCTATACTATACAAGAGGGAGAGTATCTGGGTAAGATGGGCCTGGGCACATAGGATTGGTAGGAATTTGGTGTTTGGAAGTCTCACAATCTTGCAGTTGGACTTGGAGAAGACTGCTTGGATTGAGAGCTTCCTTCCTTTCATTCTGATGAAAATGACCCAGTTATCCCTATTAAATTATGGACAGAGCCATGTGGTGTTACTGGTATGATACTGTCTAAACTCTTCAATTATCAGCATACAATCCAATCAGGAATCACAAAGGAAGCTAAGGCAACTGATTTTATTATGAATGGCCATCTTCAGCTAGTATATTCATCCAACCAAGTCATAAGAGCTGCCTAGTTTCATTTGTAGGCAAACTTATATCCTTCTGTGTATTAGGACCACGTTCTATGGAAGGATAAACCATATTCTGTTGCCCTTATGTATAAACTATTATCTAGGATTTCTACTCTTCCACTTGCAGGTGGATGAAGATAACTTGGAACCCTGATACTACCCCTAATGAAAATCTTATGTTTTGGAAGGTGCTTAATCAGGCGTTGTTGACAAGAGGTGTGTTATTAAGGTTTGGTCTTGATCATGGTAACTTGTGTTTTTTATGTGGAGTTAGCAGTGATTCATGTAATCACATTTTCTTTGGCTATGATGAGAATCTTATGCTATGGAGAAGGATGATGGCCATGGCAGGTGGCAACTCTTTGGCTGGACCGGACGAGATTGACTTCAACTTGATATATAACTCGACAAGATGGCGAACTAGTGCTTCTTGACTAATTACTCCATGTGTTAAGAAATATTTGTATTTGGTTTTGAAAGAAAGAAAGAAGAAAAGAAGGGACAGTGAAACACTTTGGAAAGTTTTGAAAAATGAAGTTTAGTTGCAATGATGAGAATGGCAGCCTTCTCTGATGCTTCGATTGCTTCTTGGAGATAACCCAGGCCTTGCTTTGGGATCCTCTTATGGTTTTTTCCTCTTCATCCATTATGTAACCTTATGTGCTTGATTCTCTCTTGTTTTTTCTCTTGTGTGTTCTTAGCTTGGAGCATGTTTCGGGCTATGTTTATTTTATTGTTTCTTCGGGATAAAATCTGGTAGGGGATCAGTCAACCCTGCTAGTCTTACTAAAAAAAGTTAAATTTTGTAAGTTAAATAACTTATATTTAAATTATGGCGTTTTATTTGATAATGTAATTGTATAAAATTAATATTTGAAATTATTTAAATAATCGAATCCTAATTCTTATGTGAATACAAATGATGTCAAAAGTTGATTTAAATTATTTTTAATTATGAAAGGAGTTAGTGAACTTCCAAAATTGAATTTAAGTGATTAAATTTAATTTTTGAAATATCTCGTTTTAATTAACGAGTGAAAATTGCCATTTTGGCCACTGTCTCGGATTGTGATGAAACCAGTTTCATCGGATCTATAATAGTGAATTATTGTAGGATTTCAAGTTTCGTCATGATTGAACTTATCGTTTGGTCGTAATAACTTGAAACGCATAGAATTTAATTAAAATAAATTGATTTTGAAAAATTTCTCGTGCATACGATCGAATTAGGCTTCGAGACTAGTTCCATTGCATTCAAAATAGAGGTATAACATATAGAATGCCAAGACGCATACTCCGTTTGGAGTTCGAAATTGCGTGGGTCGATCGGGCTAGACATTTTCTAATATAATAATATATATTTACTTATCCTTATCCAACCACTCATACACCCCTCGTTTTTTTCTTCCCCAGACCATACTCCTTTCTTTCATTTCAAATTCATAGACAAACAAAAAGAAAGAAAAAAACAAAATAACATGAAACGTTGAAGTTGGGCCTTGGCTTGGGAAGAGGAGCGCGGGCGAGAGGGAGGCGAAGTCTGCGGTGGCGCGGCGCACGATGTAGGCGGGGCAGAGGTTTGCCATGACCTAGGTTTTTGATGTTCTATTTTTGCATGCGCGACTATGGAGGTGGAAGCTGGCAGTGGTTCTGGGTGGTCGACGAGGCTGAAGCGTTCGTTCGTGTGTGTATGTATAAAATAATAAGAAACAGATGGTTACGATTGAAGATGGGAGGGATGGAGCATGTGCGGTGAAATGATTAAGTTCTTTTATTTAATTATTTATTTTAATTAAAATTGTATCAATTATATATGTTAATTAAAATCGTTATATTAATTATTACATAACTTTTTCGTATGAGGCCTTTCGGATGAATGAGTTACAGAGGATCGTATCGACGCCGTCTGTGATATGGGATCAAGTTGGAATTTATTTGAAGCTGAAAATATTTTCAGTTTCAAATAAAGGTGAGTATTTTAAATGCTCAGGACGTACTAAATATTTTTATGTTCGTTGAATTGATATCATGAAGTCATTTAATTTCACTGACCATTGTTTGGTAAATTAATTGACATTTAAATATGATATATGAATCGAGCTGATAAGAATTTAAATGGACGGTTAAACTTAGAATTTAAATTAAATTGCCAGTTAGACACTGGATTATCGATAACTGGTTAACTGTATTGATTTATTGACTGTTTGGATTTTGATTGTGATGGATGCTATTGATGGCTAATTTGGATGTCTATTTATTTTTATATATTCATGTTATAACCCTGTATATTATTTTTTTGGCAAAGCTAGCGGGGTTAAAAGGACCCCTACCTTTTTATTTATAACAAGTAAAAAAGTATTATATGCATGAATAGGAGATGCAGTGATAAATAGGAGATACAGTAATAATCATAGGAACCCTGTATATTATTGACATCATATAATCTATTATTTGAATTAATTCGAATAAATTAAGAATAGGTTGAAATGATATACACCTACGACACCTTTATTTGGATTGAAATGATATATATCCATCCCTAAATTTAAAAATCAAAATAACAATTCACTTGGCCATATGATAGAAAATTATAAACGGACATCGAAATAGTTAAATTAAATTATTTTAAAAAGTTTGATTCGAAATTATTTAAATAATTTGTATTTAAAGAAATAAAAATCGAATTTTGGAAATTGTTTGGAACTTGAGCTCGAAATGTTGAATTGAAATATGTCGACAGGAACTGTTTAAATGATCGAATTTGAAATTTGGAGTTATAATTGAAATTTGTATTAGAAAAAAAGATTTAAATTGATATTTCAAACATTGGCTCGAAACTGAATTATTTTAAATGTTTGAACATTGAATTGAACATCGAAGCTAAATTTGATTTAAATGATCTAAATCGATATTTTAAAATTGAACTCGAAATTGGAAATGATTGAAGTATTTTAAAATTGAGAATTGAGTTGAAATTTAACCACTGAAATCAATTTGAAATTGAAATTAATTTAGAATTTAAATTGAAATTAATTTGGAATTGAGATTAACTTGGAATTGAAATTGAAGTTAATTCGAATTGAAATTGGAATTGAATCGATATAAATTGAAATGGAAATTGAAAATGATTTGAATTGGAAGATTTGGAATTGAATCAGTTTGGCTTTGAAACTATTTTCACATAAATTATTTTAATATAAACCGATTAGAATCTATCTTTTAAACATTCAAATTATTTTGATTTTCCAAGCTATTTTATAATATAAACCATTTTCAATACTACAATTATTTTATATTAAACTATTTCAACTTTTTAAACTATTTAAAAATTTCAAACTATTTTCTAAAATTTTGAACTAGTCAAGGATGGAATGTTTATATTTAAATCGTTGATTTAAATACGAGTTGGGTTAAAATGAAGTTATAACCTAAACTGAAATTCGAAACAATTTTGGAAGTCAAATCGGGATATTGAGGCGAAAATGATTTTTAAGTGAAATAGTATATTTCGAGTAAATATAATGATTTCAAAATAAAATTGATTTTGAACCGATTATGATATTTTGATATCAAATATGAATGATTTTCTAAATGTTAAAGAACCAACTAGTGTGTAAAACGACGTTTGCTTGTTAAAAAGATCGGTGTCTCTTATTGGCACTCTCTGTCAATATTGGAACCACTTACAACTGTGTACACAGAGGGGACTCCAGAATGAAGTTTTTTGATATGGCATACGTTTGCTAGATTTGAAGAAAGAGAATGATGATGGATAGACCCCGGCACTTGTGCCAATTTGAAATGCTTAAAACAGGACGACTTGACAGGGCCAAGCAGACTAGCTACCCCCAGCAGACATCCGCTCTTCGATTGTTTTCTTGAGCTCGGTCCATATCATTCCTCTTATTGTTGGTTTCGATTGGTGCACCTTGATTTTAGGATAACCTCCCTTTGACTTAATATGGGATGGATGGACGCGGTTGGTAGTCGAGGCTACGATGTGTTACCACTATCCCTACGATCCGAACTGGTAATATCCTACCTTGGGCATTGCCTCACGTGCCTTGTCATACTTTTATCCCTATACGAGGCCACTACAATTTTGATTTAGCGTAATGACCTGGAATTTTTCTCGTTAGTTTTGAACATTTAATTTTTTTTTAAATGTTGAACTTGAATTATCAATTGATTTTGAATATGGAGGAATTTATGAAATGGTTTAAAATTTCAAATATAGCAATTTATTTTATTTGGTAAAATTAAATTTAATATTGGATTTTCAAATGAGATTAAAACTGTTAAGACTTGGTTTTGATTCATGACACGAAGCTATCACTACAACATATAGATTTAACGACTGCTACGACAAAAAGAGACAAGGAGGCGAGACTTTAAAAACTGGTGCATCAACTATGGTATTTTGTTTTTAATCTTAGGTTAATGTTTGTTAAAATCTCTCATCGATTATGTCTACACTAGCTTATATATTTAATTACTATATTTACTAAATATTTTATACACATTTAAGATCACATTTAAATTATTAAAGTAATATAAAGTTTTAGAAATAAATATATATGTAAATTGTGCAAACTGCACAAAAATGACTAGGTCAATCGACTGACCTACAGAACCAATCGACTGACCTACAGAACTAGTCGACTGACACTGAAGCTTTTGTGCAAGTTACATAAATATATATGAATTTAAATTTCAAATTACTTTTGAATCTTCAGTCAACTTACTCTGTAGCTCAGTCGATTGAATTTGTATAACAGCTATTTTTTTGAAAGGACACGACTTTTGTGAAGCGTTGCTAACCTTAAACGAAAAGATTCGGATGCAACACTTCGATCGAAACTCTTCACCAACAGTCATAGCTTTCTATCTCTTATAAATACAAACTCTAACTTCATTTCAAATCACCGAATCATAATCGATTTCTCTTATTCTTTGATCGAACTTTCTGAAATCTATTTGCTATCATACTTTCAAAATATTCTGCACAAAAGCAATACTATATCTTTTTACTCTTCATATACTTCAAATATAAATATTTATACTCGAGGAGAAGATTATAGGAAGGGTGTACTAAAAGTGATAAATCCATGTTATCAGAACACACTTTAGTCAAAACTATTTTATGTATTAGCTGAAGTCCAGTTCTGCTGCTCAGGCTAGTGAAGTCCTCTTCGGCTGTTGAGGTGAAATCCTATTCTTTTGCTCAGGTCCCTGTTCGGCTG
Source organism: Allium cepa (assembly GCA_030765085.1). Taxonomy (NCBI): domain Eukaryota; kingdom Viridiplantae; phylum Streptophyta; class Magnoliopsida; order Asparagales; family Amaryllidaceae; genus Allium; species Allium cepa. The sequence continues at coordinate 507,170,959 of CM060932.1, read as the reverse complement.
CTCAGGGGTGTATAGGCCTATTCCTCTAGGTTAAGTGAGGGTTGTTTTAGTGAAATTCCAGAAGGAGTCTGAGACTGGACGTATGACGGTGCTCCGAACCAGTATAAAAATCTCTGGTGTCATTTTACTATATTGCTTTTTATTCCGCGCTATTTACAGTATTATCATCATCATTATACTGTAGTATCATATATCCATATTACACGATACATAGCACACTTTCATTTGGTATCAAAGCATAGCGACTTTCATTTGGTATCAGAGCAAAGTCATCATATAACCGTAACACAGTTATCTGATAATCTAATAATATGGACACTAACACCAGCACTAGCATTAACACTAGCTTTTTTGAAGGACAATCCACTACACGTCCACCACTATTTAATGACATAAATTATAACTATTGGGCCACACGAATGAGAATATATATGCAAGCAAATAGTTTTGAATCATGGAATATAACTCAGATAGAATATACTATTCCTACTGAAGAATATTCCACTTGGTCAAATACATAGAAATTAGATGCCACAACTAATGCAAAAGCCATGAATATGTTGTTTTGTGCCTTAGATAAAAATGAGTTTAACCGTATTAGCATATGCAATACTTCATATGAAATATGGTGTACACTCAAAATCACACATGAAGGAACCAACAAGGTTAAATAAAGCAAAATATCTGTAATGACCCGATATTTTCAACCATTCGCATCCGCACATGTCGGACTTGAATTGCTCAAAATACCCCGTTGTAAATAAAATTTGCAAATCTTAGAATATATAGTAAATAAATAATCATAGATCATAGACACAGAGTATTTAATAATGCATCAGAATTAAAAAGAGATAGTAGTTCATGAAGCTACTATATAAAAATAAGATACATTAGAGTTAAACAATATACAACAGAAGAGTAACAAGATACATTAGGTATAAATCAGAATACATTACTGGAATCACTGGATACTAAAAGCAAGATAGATGGCTGGATCTTCAAGCAAAGCTCCAACTCCGAAGGTGAGTCTTAAATGCTGAATCACTCAGTCTGACTCGAGCTTAAAGCAAAACACAAAACACTCAAGTCAGGATATAAATACTTATGAACTGTAAATCAACTCAAGTGAACAATAACAAAAAATGCATCAATAACTTAAAGGATGCTTGGGATCGCCCATCCTTTAAGTATCCGTTAAACTATTTACTATGTAGTAATATTGCGCTATTATAATAATGTCTACAGTAAAATAAACTTACTTTAAAATAGCGTTAAGGAGTGACCCAATATTCCCCTTAACACATAACAGTCCCAGTAGTCCATCCAGCATCAGCGTATCTCCAGATCGGGAGACTACCCTAAATACTCTATGGGCTATGAGAGAAAATCAAACTCGTAGTAAAGGCTCGGTATGGTAGGTGACACGGCATAACTAGGCAATGCCAAGGTAGATATACCAATTACGCTTCCGGTCTTGGTGGTAACGCGTAGCAGAAACTACCGCCCACCTCGGAACACACTCCCAAATCAAAATCGGAGGATGACCATCAAATCAACCACAAGATAAGAGTACAGTATCGGAGGAATGTGTCCGATCGGAGAAATGATCTCACTTGGCCCGTCGATCGCTCCTGTTTTAGCCACCTTATGCCAACTCACAGGAGTCGGGTCCATGTTCATACCTCAATAGGATCGTCGCCACCATCCTACTTCATTCTGGAATCTCCACCGCGTACACGGTTGTTAAAGTGGTTTTCAGAGTTAGTAGAGAGTATGACAACTTCCGATCCCGGTCTCTTTAACAACCAAACATTATTATAACGCCGTGATCATTTCAAAATAATTTATACTTCAAAAATAAAATCATTCCATTTCAAAACTATATTTCTTTCAAAATAGTTTATCTTCGAAAACCAAAACCATTTTTGTTTCAAAACTATTTATTCAATTAAAATAGTTTATCATTTCCATTTCAAACATATATTCACCTCTCAAAAATCATAATACTTTCAAAGTTATAACTCTTTCGAATCCAAAAATACTTGAAATCATTACACTTTGAAAATCATAACATTTGAACCATACATTTGAAATCATGAAACATTCCTTTAATTCTTTACATTTTACAAATTTCCAATTAAATTCATGTGACGACCCAGAAATTTTGAACATTTGAAATTGGAAATATTTAATTGAATTTAAATGTTTGGGAGTTAATTTAAATTTGAATTTCAAATATCGCTATGAATTCGGCAATTCAATTATTAAATTTAATTATTGGAAGCGGGTAAAAATTTGAATCTTCAATTTTAAGCCTGTTAAAAATAATTTGATGGCTTAGAATTTTTTTATTGATAATACTGAAGATAATGGAAGCCTTAGAATTGAATTTGAAAATGATTTGTTCAGTTTTGAATTTTATCGTTCAAATCGATATTTAAAAATAGCCTTCCATGACACAGCCTTGGAATTTGACGAAACTAGTTCCATTGGATCCATAATATTGTATTATTATCCGATTTCAATTTTCGTAACATTCAGAGTTGTCCTGTGATCGTACGATAAGCAAATGCATTGAAATTATATCGAAAATTTAATTTAATAACTGGGTTCAAAAAGCCATCATCTCCATACGATCGAATTTGGACCCGAAACCTTTTCCATTGTGTTCGGAATAGGCATATAACATTATAAACGCCTAGCGGCACACATCGATTAGAGATTGAGATTGTGAGTTGCATAATTGTAACAAATTTAAATTTGAATTTGAAAATAATAGAGATATGTGAATTTGGTATAATATTGTTTTCAAAAAGGTAAGTCACACGTTTCTTTGGTCTTCAACCACTTGGCAAATGTTTTTACGACACGTCACTTTTATTTTAACATGCGTATTCAAAGAAAAAAAACTGAAATTTTTACTTCCAGGCATTCAAATCAAAATCAAGCGAAAACTCTTTTTTTCAAAACAAACAATGCTGCTCCTCAAAAATCGAAAACCGTCCTCTTTTCTTCTTTATCTAAAATGAAATCTCATTCCATTCCCCCTTAAATTAAAAACAGAATGAAGAGAGAAGTTTTTATGGCCGAGATTCAAATCAAAGGGGAAATCTTCGGCTCGGATTAGCGACGACATAGAAGAGGAGCAGCTGTTGTCTCACGATCGATAATCATGGGGTCTCGCGATGATTTCACGTAGGGTCGAGATCGATCGTGGTGGTCGCGAACATCTAGGGTTTTGCGGCAGGCTATAGCGAAGTCGCGTTGATGCGAGGGAGGTCGGCGAGCTTGTGATCGAAATGGCTGCGGCGAGGCTCGAGCGCATGGATGTCGATATCGTGGTGGAGGCGCACGACGACAAAGGGTATTCGATGGTCGGCAAGGCGTTCTCGCGCTAGCACGATGTCAGGGCTGATGCCAGGGAGGTTCGATGATCTGGGTATGATTTCTTTATCGTTTTTGAAATTCGAATTTATATTTTGAAAGGAATTGAATTTGAAATAAAAAAATACGGTAACTATAAAAACTCATATGCAAATTTTATATATACATGTATACATGATGGAGAAGGGTATATGTTGTTCTCAATTTATATATATATAGATGTATAGAAAAATATAGGTAAACAGTAGAAAAAAATATTATATATACATACATACATACATACATATATATATATGTATGTAATCCTAAGGAAAATAAATATGCATGTATATATTCTAATTTATTCAGTTATGTTAAAATAATTTAGTAAGATGATAAATTGTTTAATTAGTTTATCTAAATTATTTTAGTTACCAAGAAAATTATTTAAAAGGAAATTAGTTTAAAATCAAAATTGTTAGTTAATTAAATTTATTGAAAGAAAATTGATTTAAGAAATTTAATTATTTATTTAAATTAAATAAATCTATTAAATAGAAATTTATTATTCGATTTATTTCGAATATTAATCAATTGTATAACTCATTTATACATGGTCAAAGGACATAAAAAAGAGTCAAGATGGATTGGAAATGGATTGCATGCATTATTAAAGGTGAGATCTTCTCACTCAAATTATAATTGAAAATTTCAGTTATTGATTGATTGTTGAATTGTGATAGTTAAATTTTAAAATAGTTGTTTGTGTGCTTGGATGATAAATTATTATCAATTGTATTGGAATAGACCCTATGTGCCGTATAATAGAGGATGATATTATTTTAAACCAATATACCGCGATATTCCACCTCGAAGTGGAATTGGTATTATATATGCATTTGGAGTGATCGATTTCCTGCATTATATAGTGGATGAGACCCTATGCGCCGCATAATAGCGGATGATATTTTATAAATCCCATATACCGCGATATTCCACCTCGAAGTGGAGTTGGTATTTAACTGTTGTGCTAACGTCTGTGGATGCGGGGAAACAGGTTGGAAGGATCAATCTGGATTCCTCAAATATTTGAATTTGTTTCAATATTGTGTGTTAATTTATTTAAAAATCTGTGTATGATTATATTGTGATTGAAATCGTTGTCGGCTAAAATTTAGCCGAATATATTTTTGGTATCGTAGGATACCAGAAATAAATAAAATTGATCTTTAAATTTAAGTAGAAAACCTATAGTGAAATCCTATTGAATAAAATTCCAAAATATGAGGAAAAGTTTAATAAATGGATTTCAAGTAATATTATTCAAAAGCGAAGGTTTTATTTTTAAAAAAAATATGGTTTTTAAATAATTTGGTGTTAAAAGAATAAATCTTTAGGAAATCAATATGAAAATTGATTTGGTGTTTTAATGAAAATCGAATTGGTGTTGAAATAAATTTAGAAATCAATTTGGAATTTGATTTGGTGTTTAAAATAAATTTTGAAATCAATTTGAGAATTGATTTGGTGTTTGTAAATGATTTTTGAAATCGATTTAAAAATCATATATCAGTGGATATTTGGGAATTTGAATTCATAAGGGGAATTTAAAAAAGAAAGGGAAATTTATTTAAAAAAATAAATATTTTTTTATTTTTAAATGTGTGGAAAGGAATTTATGGATTTGGAACGTAAATCTAAAATAAATCTAGAAAGATTTATTAATTGATTTGAATGAACCATTTTAGAACGGAATGTGTATTTTTCCTGGAAAGCCAAGTATATTTTCAAAATAGCTTTTGAAATAAAATTAAAATTTATAGTCGTGGTTTTAAAAGAATATTGTTGGAGAAATTATTTTTGGGAATTGTTTTAAATCTTTGAAGTAAAGATTTATTTAATTAAGTATAGAAGGGATTATTTAAAGATTAAATTGATATTTGATAAAAAAAATAGTTATTAAATATTTATACTCTATCTACTAATTTTATTTTAACAATTAGTTTGGACTTGAAGTCCTATATTTGTGATAATTAGTATAATATTTTCATAACTAATATTTAAGTAAAGGTAGTTTTATTTTAAATGTCTCCCAGAATATTTTGAATAAGTGATTTAAATTATTTTAAAGTATTTGAACTCGGCAGATTTTCAATGGAAATAGATAAATATTTGAAATTATATTCCGCGTAAGGAAGATGATTTGAAATTTGTTTTCAAAGAATTAAAAGGTGAAAAGTGATTTGAAATTTGTTTTCAAATGGTTGAAGTGTTAAAATTATATCTTGCGAAGATATTTTGAAAATAATAATTGGGGGAAAAATTATTTAAATCTTGGTGATTGTTGTGAATGTTGGATGATAGTTAAATAACCGACTATCAATATTAGCCTTCTAAATGGCATTTGAATTTCTATGCGACCGGGGGTCGGATTCCAAATGGATATCCGAAAACCGCATCGAACCTTTGTGATTGTGATGGATCTTTTGTTTAAAAGATCAAAGTGGAAATTGTTGTGATTTGTTGAAATCTGAATGTAACACTTATTTTTAAAATAAGCGCTCGTTATTCGGATTAGCCGGGAGAGGATCTTGTGTCGTAAAACCCATTCCAAATAATGATACGATGAAATGTGATTGCAATTGAAGTTGGTGTTGAAGACCGGGTATTTTTGAAAGCGAAAGGATTACCTGTCGAATATCTCTGCACCGAGTTGCTCCGGTATAGAGATTTTATCACCCTTTGTGATTGGGATTCCGGACGTGATTAGTGAATATCTGGATTTGCAAGGGCTTCTTTGAAGTGCCTTCGGTTACGTTCGACCCCGGAACGGACTTGTATGGATGTGTGTTTGACGTTACACTTTGAGATGTAAAGCTAGTTTCTATCAAATACATTTCTGTTGGTGGCGGAGAATTTATTCTCTTAGCTTAACACCCTTCTCTGAGATGTACGAGCTCAGAGGTTATGTAGTTGATTGTTACTAGTGATACATTCCCAATTTGGTAATATGGCATGAGAAGGGTTGATGATCATTTGTTGATCGAAGCATGGCTTTTGTGAAAAGCATAGCTTTATGGACGAGACTTCGTCGAACCTCACAACTCGAAAATGGTCGAAATAGGAATGTTGCAGCAAGACAATTTGGGGGTAGCACCCTTAGGGCATGTCCATTTCCTTCTGGAAAAGGGTAGATCATGGTATGGAGCCTAGATACTTAACTTATATGGTTACTGCAAATTTATTGCTTTGGGTTGTTGCTTTGCGGTTGAGAATCCTCGGATAAAGGTCGGTAAGAACCGCGGATGGCATACTCGTGGTAGTTACTCATGTTATAGCTATATTACAGTGTGGGGTAACTCGGCCTTGTGTTGGCAAAGATCTGGTTAGGTTCTCGGGGACGTCCCTCCAGAGGCCTTCCATTTCGGTGTAGGAAGTTCCTTTGCCTGACCATTATTGGAAATCCAAAGTAACAATACGCACCCTGTACGGTTTTAGTTGTATAACCTGCCACGGAATGTGGCGGTAACCTGCTGTTGAACATGGTAGCTATAGTAGGCATACAAAAATGGTTGTATGCTGGCTAAGATTAATATTATACTTTCGAAATGTTTTCCACACTATGCACTAATAATAATAATATCAAAGGATTTTGCTATCAAGCATGTTTGACTATCATAAGGAGAAATCTCCTCTAATTCTGCATTTGCATTGTGTGTGTGGCGGGAGGCCTTATGGTAGTTTCATTTTTCAAAAGCATAGCGGATTTCTTTTCCTTTCTTTGTGAAAAATAACTGTTTTTAAGATCTCACACCAGTCCCATGACTGACCTGGAGTTTATTGTTCCCTTTCTAAATTGGGTGCCCACAATTTTCCACACGGGCAGCCTAGATTCAGGTTACCAGTTATTCTTGAGTGAAGTCAGAATAGAGATGCTATGGAGATCAGGAGCAAGCTGGATGGCGAAGCGTATCACTTATACTATGTAGTATCCATTGCGTTTGGGTTAATGCAAGTCAAATTTTCTTGTACACAAGTTATAATAACTGCCAGTTTTGTGTTGTTGCTGTAAACTCTGATGATGTATGTATAAACAGATATAGTGCTTTTGTTTTAAAAATTATTCATTTATCTATTATATTTGTTCCGCTGCGAAATGTGAGATTCTGTTATTGTTTTCTGTTTCTTCTTCTAACTTCTTCTTCTTTAACCCTAACGGTTTGGTTTTTCGACATTCAACTGTGCGACATTGGATACAATGGACGTATCGATGTCGACTTTCGGGAGTCGAAAAATTGGATCGTAACATTTTGGTATCAGAGCATTTGGTTAAGCGACAACCTTGGCTCTATTGGGTGTTACTCATTAGAGATAGAGTCAGTAGTACTCTAGAATGAGTTTGAGCGTATTAATAGATATGAGCGTGTATTTATTAGTGAATAAATAATTGTTTTATATTGTGATGATTGGTTTCTTGAGTGGTATATGGATTCTGGTCAGTATAGTCCGTACAACTCTATCGATAGGGATCTCTAAACACTCATATAGAACAATTCGACACGATATTGTTTTAAAATAGGGTAAATGAAATAGTTTTACCCAAACTATTTTTGTATATAAAAGAAATAATTTTCTGTAAATTATTATAGTATATGGTTGCTTGGTTGTTAGGAAGTGATAATATTAAATTATTATCAGTGATTATTGAATAAGAAAATGAAATCGTAACTCCAAATTTAAGAAATAAATTCACATACAAATGGTTTGAGGATGTAAATTGTAAATATGAATTGTAAATGTGATTTATAATTTGAAATAGAATTCCAAAGAAATGTTTTTAAAGGGATGAAAGCTCTAAACTCTTTTCAGTCGCTGGAAAATAACTTCGGTGATGAATGCAGCATCATCGATGTTCATTTTTGAGTTTCCAAAAGAGGAATTGCTGCCAAATTATTTAAAATGGAAGTTGTTTGCAAACTAGGATGGGTTTTGGAAATTTAAAAGATCATTTGAATTGAGTTCAAAAATGACTTTGAAATGTTGGAAAGACTCTGGAATTTGATAAAAATAGTTATGGAATAAAATTTATTAAGGTGGAAAATAAAATAGTAAATGAATAAATGAATTTATAATTGCAATTAAATGAAAGTGAAATTGAATGTTGAAAATTTATTTCAAATTAGTAAGCAAATAGAACTGGAATTGGAATTGAATTTGATTTGTAAAGCAAAGTATTAAAATAAAATTAGTAACTAAAACTAATAGAAGGAATGAAAAATTTAGATATGGTTTAATATGGATTGAATTCAATAATTATAAATGAAAGGCGAATTAAGTTCATATGGAATTTGAAATCCAGTTTAAATATAAGTGGTTATAAACTAAAATGGTGAATTGAAAATAAATATAGGAAGTATATAGAATATTTATGTTGAACTTAAGAAATAAAGTGTGAAATTCTTAAGTAAAATTTTGAATTGTGAAAATATTCTAAGTTAATAATTGAGTGAAGATTAAATTGGAAGTTGTAAAATGGATAATTGTTAACATGTGAATGAAAATCAAAAGCAATGTGAATAAAAGAAAAGAAACTGATAAAGCAATAATCAATTGGAATTAATACGTAGGATGTACGTATATTATTTTATTCGCATAGCGGTTTGATCCAGAATTCGAACACAGAATTTTGAGATATTTATATCGATCCGAGTTAGGATTTTTCATTCGATTTTCGACGACGAACCTGGATATGGATTTTTGGTTGATTTTGGAAATTCTCTATCATAGTTTACGGCTATGCAAGGAGAATGACGGTTTTTGATCAAGAAACCAGATCTGAGTCCACACTAGGAAGTCGGGTAGACAATACTAGTTCGGAAGTGAAATTGTGTGATCGAGTAAGCGATCGAATTTTGTATTGCGTACGAATAACCTAAGTATATTGTACGGGATTAAATGAACATTGAAACTTTGGTAAAGAAATGTATGAAATGGTTTTGAATGTTGTGATTAGACATTATTGCTAAAAAAGATATACAGGTGATATAAAGGAAAATGGAATTGGGATTTCGAAGATAAAATTGAATTGCTCGAAAAGTTATGTATTTAAACTTATATATGAAATTTGACGATTTTCTTGTCTAGCTGCTTGGACTTTTCTTTTCTTTTGAAATCTGGGGGCCTGTGGTGCCATTTTGTAGTTATACCGAGCTAGCCGTGAAAGGAGAAGCTGGCGAAATTTTTCGAAAATTTAGGGAGTTAGAATTTTTTTTAGAAAAATCTGAAAGTTTAAAATTGAATTTAGATTTGAATAATTAAGAAAACAATGTTGTTTGGAATTTATGGAAGGTTTTGGAAAGTTAGTTGAAATGATAATGAGGCTCTAATAAAAAGATTTGTTTTGGCAAGTTGTTGAAACTATTTGGTTTTGGGAAAATAATGAACGGTTAAGGATCATTCTTCTTAACTAGTAATTTCAGAACGAAATTCTTTTAAGGGGGGAAAAATTTGACGACCCAGAAATTTTGAACATTTGAAATTGAAAATATTTAATTGATTTTAAATGTTTGGAAGTTAATTCAAACTTGAATTTCAAATATCGCTATGAATTTGGCAATTTAATTATTAAATTTAATAATTGGAAGTGGGTAAAAATTTGAATCTTCAATTTTAAGTCTGTTAAAAATAATTTGATGGCTTAGAAAATTTTTATTGATAATATTGAAGATAATGGAAGCTTCAAAATTGAATTTGAAAATGATTTGTTCAATTTTGAATTTATCGTTCAAATCGATATTTAAAAATAACCTTCCGAGACACAGTCTCGGAATTCGACGAAACTTGTTCCATTGGATCCGTAATATTGTATTATTATCAACTTTCAATTTCCGTAACATTCGGAGTTGTCGTGTGATCATACGATAAGCAAAGCGCTGAAATTATATCGAAAATTTAATTTAATAACTGGGTTCAAAAAGCTATCGTCTCCATACGATCGAATTTGGACCCGAAACCTTTTCTATTGTGTTCGGAATAGGCATATAACATTGTAAACGCCTAGCGACATGCATCGATTGGAGATTGAGATTGTGAGTTGCGTAATTGTAATAAGTTTAAATTTAAATTTAAATTTAAATTTGAAAATAATATAGATATGTGTATTTAGTATAATATTGTTTTCAAAAAGGCAAGTCACACGTTTCTTTATTCTTCAACCAATTGGCAAATTTTTTTACAATGCGTCACTTTTATTTTGACATGCGTATTCAAAGAAAAAAACCCGAAATTTCTTCTTCCAGGCATTCAAATGAAAATCAAACGAAAACTCTTTTGATCAAAACAAATAATGTCGCTCCTCAAAAATCGAAAACCGTCCTCTTTTCTCCTTTATTTAAAATGAAATCTCGTTCCCTTCCCCCTAAAATTAAAATCAGAATGAAGAGAGAAATTTTTATGGCCGAGATTCAAATCAAAGGGGAAATCTTCAGCTCGGATTAGCGATGGCATAGTAGAGAAGCAGCCGTTGTCTCGCGATCGATAATCATGGGGTCTCACGATGATTTCACACAGGGTCGAGGCCCATCGTGGTGGTCGCGAACGTCTAGGGTTTCGTGGCAGGCTATGGCGAAATCGCATTGATGTGAGGGAGGTCGGCGAGCTCGTAATCGAAATGGCTGCGGCGAGGCTCGAGCGCGTGGAAGTCGATATCATGGTGGAGGTGCACGACGGCAAAGGGTATTCGATGGTCGACAAGGCGTTCTCGCGCTAGCGCGATGTTAGGGCCGATGCCAGGGAGGTTCGATGTTTGGGTATGATTTCTTTATCGTTTTTAAAATTTGAATATATGTTTTGAAAGGGATTGAATTTCAAAGAAAAAAATACAGTAACTAGAAAAATTCATATGCAGATTTTATATATACATGTATACATGCAGGAATAGGGTATATGTTGTTTTCAATTTATATATATATATATATATATATATATATATATATATATAGATATATAGATGTATAGAAAAATGTTGGTAAACAGTAGAAAATAATATTATATATATATGCTAAGGAAAATAAATATGCATGTATATATTCTAATTTATTTAGTTATATTAAAATAATTTAGTAAGGTGATAAATTGTTTAATTAGTTTATCTAAATTATTTAATTACCAAGAAAAATTATTTAAAAGGAAATTAGTTTAAAATCAAAACTGTTAGTTAATTAAATTTATTAAAAGAAAATGGATTTAAGAAATTTAATTATTTGTTTAAATTAAATAAATCTATTAAATGGAAATTTATTATTTGATTTATTTCGAATATTAATCAATTGTATAAATTATTTATACAAGGTCAAAGGACATGAAAATGAGTCAAGATTGATTGGAAATGGATTGCATGCATAATTAAAGGTGAGATCTTCTCACTCAAATTATAATTGAAAATTTCAGTTATTGATTGATTGTTGAATTGTGATAATTAAATTTTAAAATGGTTGATTGTGTGCTTGGATGATGAATTATTATAAGTTGTATTAGAATAGACCCTATGCGCCGCATAATAGCGGATGATATTATATTGAACCCATATACCGCGATATTCCACCTCGAAGTGGAATTGGTATTATATATGTATTTGGAGTGATTGATTTCCCGCATTATATAGCGGATGAGACCCTATGCACCGCATAATAGTTGATGATATTTTATAAATCTCATATACCGTGATATTCCACCTCGAAGTGGAATTGGTATTTAATCATTGTGCTAACGTCTGTGGATGCAGGGAAACAGGTTGGAGGGATCCAACTGGATTCCTCAAATATTTGAATCTGTTTCAATATTGTGTGTTGATTTATTTAAAAGTCTATGTGTGATTATATTGTGATTGAAATTGTTAACGGCTAAATTTAGCCGAATATATTTTTGGTATCGTAGGATACCAGAAATAAATAAAATTGGTCTTTAAATTTAAGTAGAAAATATATAGTGAAATCCTATTGAATAAAATTCCAAAATATGGAGAAAAGTTTAATAAATGGATTTCAAGTAATAATATTCAAAAGGTGAAGGATTTATTTTAAAAAAATAATATGGTTTTTAAATAATTTGGTGTTAAAAGAATAAATCTTTGGGAAATCAATATGAAAATCGATTTGGTGTCTGAATGAAAATCGATTTGGCGTTGAAATCAATTTAGAAATCAATTTGGAATTTGATTTGGTGTTTAAAATAAAATTTGAAATCAATTTGAGAATTGATTTGGTGTTTGTAAATGATTTTTGAAATCGATTTAAAAATCATATATCAGTGGATATTTGGGAATTTGAATTCACAATGGGAATTTAAAAAAGAAAGGGAAATTTGTTTAAAAAATAAATAAATATTGTTTTATTTTTTAAAAGTGGGGATAGGAATTTACGGATTTGTAACATAAATTTAAAATAAATCCAGAAAGATTTATTAATTGATTTGAATGAACTATTTTAGAATGGAAGGTGTATTTCCTCTGGAAAGCCGAGTATATTTTTAAAATAGCTTTTGAAACAAAATTAAAAGTTCCAGTCTTGATCTTAAAAGAATATTGTTGGATAAATTATTTTAGGGAATTCTTTTAAATCTTTTAAGTAAAGATTTATTTAATTAAGTATTGAAGGGATTATTTGAAAGATTAAATTAATATTTGATAAAAAAATTAGTTATTTAAATATTTGTACTCTATCTACTAATTTTATCTTAAAAATTAGTTTGGACTTGAAGTCTTATATTTGTGATAATTAGTATAATATTTTCATAACTAATATTTAAGTAAATGTAGTTTTATTTTAAATGTCTCCTTGAATATTTCGAATAAGTGATTTAAATTATTTTAAAGTATTTGAACTCGGCAGATTTTCAATGGAAATGGATAAATATTTGGAAATATATTCCGCGTAAGGAAGACAATTTGAAATTTGTTTTCAAAGAATTGAAAGGTGAAAAGTGATTTGAAATTTGTTTTCAAATGGTTGAAGTGTTAAAATTATATCATGTGAAGATATTTTGAATATAATAATTGGGAGAAACAATTATTTAAATCTTGGTGACTGTTGTTGAATGTTGATTGATAGTTAAATAACAGACTATCAATATTAGCCTTTTAAATGGCATTTGAATTTCGATGCGACCGGGGGTCGGATTCCAAATGGATATTCGAAAACCACATCGAACCTTTATGATTGTGATGGATCTTTTGTTTAAAAGATCAAAGTGGAAATTGTTGTGATTTGTTGAAATCTGAATGTAACACTTATTTTTAAAATAAGCGCTCGTTATTCGGATTAGCCGAGAGAGGACCTTGTGTCATAAAACCCATTCCGAATAATGATACGACGAAATGAGATTGCAATTGAAGATGGTGTTGAAGACCGGGTATTTTCGTAAGCGAAAGGATTACCTGTCGAATGATTCTACACCAAGTTGCTCCGGTATAGAGATTTCATCACCCTTTTTGACGGGGATTCCGGACGTGATTAGTGAATATCCGGAATTGCATGGGCTTCTTTGAAGTTCCTTTGGTTTCGTTCGATCCCAGAACGGACTTGTATGGATGTGTGTCTGAATTTGAGATGTAAAGCTGGTTTCTATCAAATACATTTCTGTTGGTGGCGGAGAATTTGTTCTCTTAGCTTAACACCCTTCTCTGAGACATACGAGCTCAAAGGTTATGTAGTTGATTGTTACTAGTGACACATTCCCAATTTGTTAATGTGGCATACGAAGTGCTGATGATCATTTGTTGATCGAAGCATGGCTTTTGTGAAAAGCGTAGCTTTGTGGACGAGACTTCGTCGAACCTCACAACCCGAAAATGGTCGAAACAGGAATGTTGCAGCAAGACAATTTGGGGGTAGCGCCCTCAGGGTATGTCCATTTCCTTCTGGAAAAGGGTGGTACCATGGTATGGAGCCCAGATACTTAACTTATGTGGTTACTGTAAATTTATTACTTTGTGGTTGTTGCTTTGTGGTTGAGGATCCTCGGATAAAGGTCGGTAACGACCGGGGATGACATACTTGTGGTAGTTACTCATGTTATAGCTGTATTATAGCGTGGGGTAACTCGGCCTTGTGTTGGTAGAGATCCGGTTAGGCTTTCGGGGACGTCCCTCCAAAGGCGTTCCATTTCAGTGTGGGAAGTTCTTTTGCATGATCAATGTTGGAAATCCAAAGAAACAACACGCGCCATGTACGGTTTTAGTTGTATAACCTGCCATGGAATGTAGCGGTAACCTGCTATTGAACATAGTTGCTATAGTAGGCATACAAAAATGGTTGTATGCTGGTTAAGATTAATATTATACTTTCGAAATGTTTTCCACACTATGCACTAATAATAATAATATCAAAGGATTTTGCATATCAAGCATGTTTGGCTATCATAAGGAGAAATCTCCTCCAATTCCGCATTTGCATTGTGTGTGTGGCGGTAGGCCTTTGGTGGTTTCATGTTTCAAAAGCATAGCGGATTTCTTTTCCTTTCTTTGTGAAAAATAACTTTTTTTAAGATCTCACACCAGTCCCATGACTGACCTAGAGTTTATTGTTCCCTTTCTAAACTCTAAGTGCCTACAATTTTCCACACGTGCAGCCTAGGGTCAGGTTATCAGTTATTCTAGAGCGAAGTCAGAAAAGAGATGCTGTGGAGATGAGGAGCAAGCTGGATGGCGAAGCGTATCACTTATACTATGTAATATCCGTTGCGTTTGGGATAGTGCAAGTCAAATTTTCTTGTACACAAGTTATTACAACTGCCAGTTTTGTGTTGTTGCTGTAAATTCTGATGATGTATGTATAAATAGATATGGTGCTTTTGTTTTAAAAATTATTCATTTATCTATTATATATTTTCCACTGCGAAATGTGAGATTCTATTATTGTTTTCTGTTTCTTCTTCTTTAACCCTAATGGTTCGGTTTTCCGACATTCGACTGTGCGGCATTGGATACAGTGGACATATCGATGTCGACTTTCGAACGTCGAAAAATTAGGTCGTTACAATTCAATTCAAACCATAATTTTCAATTCAATTCAGTTTCCCAACAAAAATCATTTCAAATTTTATAATTTCAAATATAGATTTGATCCACAAAATAGACTATTCAATTTTTAATATATTTCAAAGCTTTAACATCCCATATTTCAAAACTAAATTTTATAACTTCATATATCCCTTAATTCAATTTACTAATATTTAGTTTTGAAATATTTACTTAATAAACTCAATATCATTTAAATAAACCCAAATTACAAGTAAACTCGGTATCATTTCATACTAATATAAACTTCAAATATTCATTTATCAACATCAAATATCATTCCAAATTCCTTTCCAAATCCATTATAAATTCATTATCATTCTTACATTCAAATATTCAATTTTAAATATCATTTAAATATCATTTCAAAACACATTTCAAAATTTCATTCAAAATTTCCTATATATCATTACATTTCATTCCATTTAACACATAACCAAGTAAACCTTATTTAAATTCAAATTCAATTTAAATTCCTAAATAATTCAAATTTAAATATTAAAATATATTTAAAAATCCTTAAATTTTACAAATAATCAATTTCCAAAAGTTAAATCATTTAACACTTTAAAATATAACTCAAACAGTGTTAAAATCTATAGCATTTCAATCATTGACAAATTATAGCAACGACAGCATTTAAAAGTGCTACCATAGCTTATAGTTTCTAAAATAGTTTAGTTTAGGAACAACGTCATTTATAAAATGCCGTAAACATAGTTAAATTCAAAACAACAGCATTTTAAAGTGCTGTCATAAAGCTACAACATTTTAGAAATGCTATAAATAAAATTCCAGATTTTATTATAACTTTTCAAAAATAATAAAACTTCAAAATTTTCTATTTAAATTTATAAATCATATTTCTGGACTTTAAAATTTCACATTTAAATACTTTTAACATATCATTTATCGCACTAAAATTTAAAATCAAATATTAAATTTTAAAAAAACTCAATTCATTTATTAAGTCAAAATTCACTGTTTATTAACTTATAAATTTAATAAAACTTAACATTTTATTTAAAATATCATTTCAAAAATTTAAATTAAATTTTCGTTATTTACTTACATTTTAAAAATATAATTTAAAGTCAAAATCACATTTACTTCAAATACATACTTAAATTCACAAATTCAAATCTTGATATTTAACTTTCTTAAAACCAAATATATATATATTTTTAAATCAAAATTCCATACTTTTAAAAATACATATTTTATATAAAAGTCATTTAAAAATATACCATGGGGTCTGTATGTAATTTTCTAACGTAGGTCAAGTGATACAGAAATGTATCATTTCAATCTGCAGTTTAGAAAGAAAAACTAGGTTCTATCATTTCAAACCCGCAATCCCAAGTCAAATAAAATATAATAAAAATCACTCAGGCCTATCATTTCAGCCCAAAACGATTTTTTCCTATTCTAAAGTCCGTTCGGGTATGTTTCATTTCAATCCATAGTGATTCTATTCTAACAGGGAACTTGCAGTGTGAACATATATATAAATGATATAAACAATGTCGATGTCACAATATAATGTCATATATCAGATGTCAGGTGATAATTAACAGCTTTAACATGGTAATAACATGAAATAACATATCATATAATCATCATTAACTTGCATAAACATTTTATATTACTAAACACTTGCCATCAATTTACTATTTCATAAGTAAATATGTCAGAGTGAGAAAGACTCACCTTTTCAAGCTGGAGACCAAAACAACACACACAAGAGCGATTCCAAAAGAACGACTGTAAAGACCCGTAAATCCGTACTCCTTGAATAGACACTAATCTCCTTTGTTTAATTCAAGATGAACGAAAATACGAACCCTTAGGGGTTTTAAGAAAAAGAAAAGAAGAAAAAAAAAGAAAAAAAGAAGATAGGAAAGAAGGAAATAGAAAATAGAAATTAGAGAGAAAAGAATTTAGGAAAAGAAGAAGAGAGAAAAAGAAGAAGGTAGAAGATAGAGGGAAAAGAAGATAGAACATTTTAAAATAGAATAGAAAAGAGAAAATAGAGAAGAGATAGAAAAACAGAGAACAACAGAACAACATCAGAATCTCACAATTCGCAGCGGAACAACATATAATAATAAATGAATAATCTTTAAACAAAGAACTATATTAGTTATTACGTTTTATACATTACATTACATCATATCATCAGAGTGTACAACAATAACAACAACAGTGCAGCGGAAAAAGAAATACTATATAAGTAATACGCCATGCCATCCAGCTTGCCTCCAGCAACTCCAGAATATCCAGAATATCCTGATAAACCTTACTCTTGACTGCCCGTGTGGAAATTGGTGGGCACCCAGAGTTTAGGAAGGAAAACAATAAACTCCAAGTCAGTCATGTGACTGGTGTGAGAACTCAAAACAGTTTATTTATCTTTAAAATCAAAATAGAGGAATATTTTTAAATTCAATTCGCAATGCTTTTAAAAATGAGACTACCATAAGGCCTCCCGCACACACACACATGCAAACGCAGAATCGGAGGAGATTTCTCCTTATGATAGTCAAAGATGCTTGATACGCATTTAAAATAACATTTGATATTATTATTAGTGCATAGTGTAGGAAAAATTCATTTCGAAAGTAGAATATAAATCTTAGCCAACATAGACATTTCGAACTATGCCTACTATAGCTAACTATGTTCAATAGCAGGTTACCGCCACATTCCATAGCAGGTTATACAACTAAAACCGTACAAGTTTCGTATTGTTTCTTTGGATTTCCAACAAATGGTCAGGCCAAGGAACTTCCCATTTCCACATGAGAATGCCTCTGGAAAGACATCCCCGAGAACCAAACCGGAACTCTGCCAACACAAGGCCGGGTTACCCCTAACTGGGTAACTACTGACACGAGCACGCCATTTGTAACAACCTGCATATTTATCGAGTTTGTATTTAAATATTTTATTTAAATATTAACTCGTTAATCGGATTTTGGTCCGAAAAGCTACTTTTTGCAAACGGTCAAATTAGGACTCGAGACCACTTCCATTGAGTTCGAAATGTCGTTTACAACTTTTTAAGTATAAACATCGATAGGTTTGGAGTTAGTGAAATTTCACTAACTTTTCCCGCTTTGGACTTTGGGTTAGTTTAGCCTATTAAGCCCAAGTTCCAACCCTCTTCTCCTCACTCTTCATAAATTTCCTAACTAATCAAGCTTTGGCATTAATGGTGGAGGGAATGGGAAATTAAAACTCCAAGCACAAATTCAATTGCAAATCCAACATTCAACTCCAAATTCAAGTAGAAGATATTGGATTCAAGCTTTGGATTGCTTCTCCTTGCTTTCAAGCTTCATCTTCATAAACTTTAGTGCAAAGGTGAGATTTTTATCTCACAAATCTAGTCTATAACTATATTGGACTATTGGGAATGATTCCCTATCACTTTTACATGCACATTTGCATTTGGTTTGGATTGGATTGGCGAAAAACTCCAATTTTTAGCGTTTTGGTGAATTTTCTGCACTTAGGTCGTTCTGGCCATTTTCGTGTGTTCGGAGTTAGGTCGCTCGCGACCTAACCCTTAGGTCGTTTGCGACCTAACCCTCAGGTCGTTCGTGTGGAAAAGTCTCGGCCTTCGAATAGCTCGTTTCCGACCTAAAATGGCCTATAACGTTAGGTCGCTCGGCGCTTCGGAATTAGGTCGTGGGTCGTTGGGCTTTAGGTCGCAAGCTCCGTAGGTTGTAGGTCGTTCGAATGTTAGGTCGCTCGGCCCTTATCCCCTTAGGTCGTAGGTCGTTCGAATGTTAGGTCGCTCGGCCCTTATCCCCTTAGGTCGCTAGGTCGCGATGTTTTAGGTCGCTAGGTCGCGACGTTTTAGTTCGCTGCATCCTATGTCTCTATAGGTCGCTCGACCTCGTTTATGACCATAGGTCGCTCACCCCCTCTTCGTTAGGTCGCTTGGCCTTGCCTTCCATTTTTAGGTCGCTAGGTCGCGACGTTTTTGGTCGTTAGGTCGCGACGTTTTAGGTCGCTTGACCTTGTTTTCCTCTAGGTCGCATGGCCTTTAGACCGTTAGGTCGCGAGCGTTAGGTCGTTAGACCTTACCTTCCTTAGGTCGCTTGACCGGTTAAACCTTTAGGTCGCTCAACCCTACTACCATTACTAGGTCGTTTGGTCATAGCTCGTTAGGTCGCATGACCTTATAAACCGATAGGTCACATGACATTATAACCCTATAGGTCGTTGGACCTTTGACTCGTAGGTCGTTGGACCTTATCCCGATAGGTCGCTTGACCCCTTGGACTCCTAGGTCGCAACCCTTAGGTCGCTCGACCCTATTCCCCTTAGGTCATTAGACCTCATTTTGTCTTCACTAGGTCGAACCCCGTAAGCGGTGGCGTTGCCCCCGCACCCCCACCTTGGGGGGTTGCCACCCCCCCTGGACCCCCCCTCCGTAGGGGATTTTATCTGAAAAACATTGAGCTGATTTCCTTGGATTTTATTCACATCTCCGTATGCGATTTTTGTGACTGATTGTTTCTACAATTGCTTCTGTGTTTTGTCACTTTATAATATAAAGGTTTCAATACTAGTAGTAAATATCAAAACTCTTTTAACAAACAATTTCAACTCTATTTTTAATAACAAAGCTCTTTTCTTAAACCGTTTTCCAATCTATTAGTATAAACAAGCCTTTACCTCACTCGGATGAGAAATCTAATTAAACGACTTAGTAAAACAAGTGGTATGAAACGCTTGCGTTCACTTCGTCGGTTAATTCTTGGACTTGTTCGACTGAACCTCTTGTGACAATTTTATTAGTGAAGATTTACAGTTTGTTCGTAAATATTTAAGTTAAGCAAGTGGTTATGGGACATGAAGCTAAACTTCTATATTTACTAGCTTAGTGTAATTAACACTTCTCGTTGATCTTGATGATCGCTTTATGAATTAGACTAGCAATTGCGCGATGTCTCTTTCATTGCAAGGTTAGACTAGACACCACTTGTGTGATTCCATTCACACATACCTTTCTGCTTTTTGGTTAGTCTTGACCTCAATCTGTGTGATTCCATTCACACATGCGGGGTAGCTCCCCTTGGTCTTCGGACCGTCATGTGATAGGCCTCTTTCCCTTTTTATGATTTCTGGATTTCTCGTGTTGATTTCTGGAATTTATGTCATTGACTTGTTATGAGTACAAGTTTAGGGTATGATGCCCTCTTCGAATCTTTGAGAAGATTCTTGTGATATTGATTATCTCTTATTGATTGATCTTCTGTTGATCATTATTTACATACTTATAGTGGTATGTCATTATGGATGTTTATGTTTATGCCATATCTTTTATGTTATATCATGTCATCTGATATTTATAGCTAGACTGATCCGTTTATTATTTTCTTAAATAATACTCGGGTCAGACCGAGATGTTACAGGTGCTTCTGCTTGACTTCTTCCCAGGGATTCATCACTCTGACTTTTGGCTAACTGTTTAGATTAGCAGTTTTTGTTGTATACACTTGAGATATAGACTCATAGTTGTATTCTTTTGTATAGCACGTGTTGCTATTCTTTTGTATTATCGTGGATCTTACTGACCACTACTCTGATGTACACTTTCATGTGTTAGTTATTTATTCATATCTTCTTCCGCCCTTGTGATATGGATATCTGTGACTGATTTGTGATATGACTATTTCTATGTTTGTTTCCGAAGATTATTTATAGCCACCGTGTGATATGCAATTACATGGATGGTCGCTCCTCAACAGCCTTATTCTCCGTGCTAGTTGACAGCACTACTCCGGAGTGTTCTTGGCTAGCGTGGGTATAGAGGTGGGGCGTCACACCATTCCCCGATCGTAAACGACCTTTCTCATGGGATCCCGATAGCCAACAACCACAAAGTAATAAATTCGCAGTAACCACATAGGTTAAATATCTGGGCTCCATACCATGATACCACCTCTATCCAGAAGGAAATGTACATACCCTAAAGGGTGCTACCCCTCATAACCTTGCCGCATCTTTCCTGTTTTGACCATTTCCGGGGTGTGCGGTTCGACGAAGTCACGTCCACAAAAACATACTTTATACAAAAGCCATGCTTTGGGTCAACAAATGATCAACACAATGATCACCAAGATAGACGATCAAATAAACGATCCTATCACAATAATCAACACAATGATCATTTCAGCATCACTCAGCATATCACATTACCAAATTAGGAATATATCGCTGATAACTTCAACTATATAACCTCTGAGCACGTACGTCTCAGAGAAGAGTGTTAAGCTAAAAGAATAAATTCTCCGCCACCAACAGAAATATATTTGAAAGAAATCGGCTTTATATCTCAAATTGTAATGTCAGACATACAATCCATACAAGTCTGTTCCGGGATCGAACAAAACCGAAGGCACTTACAAAGAAGTCCTTGCAATCCGGATATTCACAATCCTGATCGGATTCACCATCACATATGGAGAACTCTATACCGTAGCTACTCGGTGCAGAGTAAATCGACAGGTCATCCTATCGCTCTCGCAAATACCGGGTCTTCAACACCGATCTTCAAATGCAATTCACAACGACGTATCACATATTCGGAATGGGTTATACGACCCCATGGTCCTTTCCCGGTTAACCCGAATAGTGAGCGCTTATTTAAAAATAAGTGTGGCATTCACATTCAAACAAATCACATCAATTACCCATTCAAAGGGAAATATTGATAGTCGGTTATTGAACTATCACTGGATATGCACACATCACCAGATTCCAAATAATTTTCCAAATTATTTACTTTCCAAAATATCTTCACTAGATATATAATTTCAATACTTCAAAAATAAATCAATATTTATTTTTAAACAAATTCCACTTTCTTTATAAATTCCTTAGTGAATTTATAATTCCAAAATATCAATGAATATTCGATTTCAATTATTCATTTTCAATTTATCTTCAAAAAGATAAATTCTAAATATCACTTCGTATTGGAAAACAATTCCATACTTATTTAATAAGTAATTCACAAATTTTATTTATTTTCAACACTTGGAAAATATTCAATATACTTAAATCGAAATTAAGTATATATTTCATTCTTTAAGGAAATCATTCTCATAAACATATTTATTTGGGCCCAAAACGAATGTTACGTAAAACATCGTTACGACAACCCAAAATCACTAGTATAGGGATTCGAAATTAAAATAGATATATAAATCCCAATACTATACAAAACATTTCCTTTCGGAAATCATTTACTATAACAACAGTGTTATAGTCCATCATCTCCTTTTATTTCTCGAAAACGTCTATTTCAACAATAAATGTTGAAATCTATGGTTTCGAATCTCAACACATTTTAAAACATTGTTCGATCGTTTTAATTCTATTTAAAACATCCAAATCCAAAACAATTTCTTTAACGTGTTATTCACTATTCAAAAACGTGAATATACTTCATTAACAATTTCATCCTTTTATTCATTTTAATTCAAAGGATTATTCACTATTCAAAAATGTGAATATAACTCCATTAATAGGTTTTAACAATTTACTTATCAAAATAAGTCATTTGCGAATTTATAAAACAACGTTTATAAATTCCATTTCTATTTATTTATAAAAACTTCCTTTTTATAATTTCCATATTAACCTATTCCAGTTTATAACTAAATTATAAACTAAACGTTCATATTATAAGTTAATTACTTATAAAACGATTATTTTACAAAATCGTTCTTTTTTTAAAGACTTTCCAATTTATAAATCTTATAACTTATAAGATCCATTTATTTAACCAATCTATTCTTCAAATAATTTCACCAAATTTATAAATCTTACTATTTATAAATTTCTTTTATAACTTCACAGTTTATAATTCCATAAATTTCATTCATTTATGAAATTCATTTCCACTTCATTCAAACACTTATAAAAACTCGTTTTATAATGTCAACATTTCAATTTATAAATATCCATTTATAAATCTCTTAATATAAATCAATTTATATTATTCTTTAAAACGTCTTTAATCTCCTTTATTATTTCACCATTTTGATTTATAAAATAATTAAATTTTATAAATCCTATATTTAAACTTTTCACAATAAATTCTAAAATATCTCGATTAAACTATTTTATAAACTCAATAGCATCATATTCTCAAAAATCAGTTTTTAACTATATTTCTCAAAAATCATAATTTTATAACTTTAAAAATTATAACGTTTATTTATTTAAAATGGATCAATTCCAAAATTATTTTATAAAACGTATATTTCTCAAAAATCACTTTAAAAATCATTCTAAAGTTTCAAAATTTGGTCCAATGATGCTACACACCAAATAGTCAATCACGACAACAACGATATCATATATCGATATGATAATCCATCAAATATCAAAATATCTGAAATCAAATAAAAACTGTTGAGGAATCCAGTTGGATCCCTCCAACCTGTTTTCCTGCATCCAAAAACATTAGCACAATACCAATTTCGCTCCAGTACGAAATTATCGCGGTATATGTTCTTATTAAATATTATCCGCTTAATAACGGCGCAATAGGGTCTCATCCGCTAAACAAAAAAAAATGCGGGAAATCAATAACTCCAATATATACATATGCCAATATATATATATTGATATTATATATAATACCAATTTCACTGTTTATGAAATATTCGCGGTATATGTTTTTAATAAATAACATCCGCTTACTAACGGCGTATAATGTCTATTTTAACAATCAATAGATAGCAATCATCATTCAAACATGCATTCAAATATTTTAAATCTAACTATTTGAAATAAAATCGAAACTGATTCGATTGAGTAAGAAGTTCTCACCTTGATTTAAATTTCGTTTTAGCGATTTATTTCGAATAAAATTAAACGCGCGTTTAATTTTACCCAAAATTCTCACTAACTCCAAACGACTCCAATCCAACTCTATCGCGTAGTGCTCGTCGATACGATTCCAACGCAACTGGTTTCGCGCGTTTTCGACCTCGTATGAAAAAGATATGTATATTTGAACTTGCACGAATTTAAACTATATATAAATTTACTAATTTTAATTAAATTTTTAACCTAGCTTCTACAGGCCGTAGGATCACAATCCAAGCCATCACAGCCGCATATACCATCTTCTCCTCTCACGCAAGAAGCTCCAGATAACTAAACACGCACACAAACCCATTACACGCCCAACTAGGGTTTAATTATGCTTCGCCTACGCTCGACGAAACTCGATCAAACTACAGCCATCGCGAAGCACTCGACCCCCTCCATGCTCGGCCCCCCTATGGTGGAGCTCGGCCACCTGATGAGCACGAAAATACGTGCGCAGCCGGCTATGAACGGCCCCCTTTTCTCCTTTCTCGAGTCTCCGTTTTACATCACCACCGTTCAGATCGTAGCTCTCACTCCCCTCTCCAACTTTCATGTTGACAACTTCCTCTAATTGTTGACGGATTGGAAGATCTAGAGGGAAGAAGTTGGAACATTTCTGGCCATTGGTTTATAATGTGGCGGCTAGGGTTAGAAAATTAGGGTTTTTATTTTTTTTATTTATTTATGAAGGGGTAGGGGCCTATTTATAGAAGAACGATCGAACACTATTCATCCGGAAATTCCGAACTCCGATTTACGCACCGAAACTGACATTCCTAGGGTTTATCCCACGTTCCGGACACAATGGAACAGGTTTCGGAAGCTAATTCGGAAGTATGTGCGAGTTATGGCTGTAAACGCTCAATTTAAATTAAACCGATTTAAATCGATTTCTAGGCGTTTTAATTTGTACCGGACAAACGGTAAATCCAATTGACTTGAAATTTGAAACCTTACAATAATATCACATTACGGATCCGATGAAACTGGTTTCGTCGAAATCCGAGACTTTTTGAAAAATGGCTATTTTCACTCGCCAAATTAAAATTAAAAATAAATCGATGCGTTTCGAGCTGCCACGATCAAACGGTAGCTCCGATTGACACGAAATTTGAAATCCGGTAATAACTAACTATTACGGATCCAATGGAACTGGTTTCGTTCAATTCTGAGACTGTTCAAAAATTGACTATTTTCACTAGTCGATTTTAATATTAAAATATTCAATTTTCACAAATTAACTTTTAAATTCGATTTTAAAAGTTCTAAAATATCATCCTAACTTCCATATGATAAAATAAAATTTTACAAATCATTTTCAATCATATTTAACCCAATTTTCAATTATTTCCATAATTTAACATATTAAATTATCGATTTAATTATTCAATTAAATCCAAAAATTCAAATAAAAATTTATTTGACTTATAAATTCACTTATTAATATTTAAAATTAATCAAATATTCAAATTTTAATTACTAAAAATTCTAGGTCGTTACAACGACAAGCACGATTTGATTTGAATGAATGGAGAGCCTTGATATTGATCTTGCATACAACAATTAAACAATGCAATATAATATATATATATATAATACAAAGATCAATTGAAACAAAATTGGAAATAGAGTTTACAAAAGACATCACCAAGCTTTTAAATCGAATTTGCTTGTTCTTAACTCAACATATGCTCGGCCCTAATGCTTCATTGGCTCGGCCATGGATGTTTTATTGGTGGTAAGGCTCTAGCTTTGCATCACAAAGGCATGGTTAGAACAAGAATGTGAAGTGGTTGGAGTTACAAGGCATGAAATGTCAACGGTTAAGGCATAAAGGAGTTCGATTCACCATCTAGGCTCGACCTATGTCAAGTGGGGCTCAACCATGCAAGATACAAGTCGGATTAGATCTGAAGCTGATGTCCAGAGGTGATCCAGGCAAGTGGTGGTGGAGCTAGGGTGTGGCCAAAATGAATATGAAAGGCTACGGTGGAGTTTGTGGCTTGGCAAGGCATTTGATGGTGAAGCTTGCAAATTTTGTGGGGTTTGCATCATAGGGAGGCACGGCCTGCCTTTGGTCAGAGGAGAGGATGATGTTGCAGCTGAAGATGGAGGAGGTGATAGTCGTTGGTGATGGTGGAGAGTGGGGCCGAGCAAAGCTAGAAGAGGAGGAAGGCAAAACAATAGAAAAAGATAGAAGTGAAAATGAAAGAAGCCATTTCCATTTTTTTTCTCTTGCCGTGATATTTTTTTGTGATGAGAAGAAAATGAATTCACATGAAAAACAAAAGAGGATACACAGCTAAGGAAAGAAAATGGACGGCTAGAGTCAATGCAAATGTCAATTGAAAAGTGAAAGGACAAAAGGAAGTGAAAAGTCATGGCATATGAAAGGGTTTGTGCCTCTTTATATTTCTTATTCCTTTTAAATTAAATAAACAAATAAAATTTCATAAAATAAAAATAAAATCTGAAAAAAATAAAGTGAAAAGGAAAATAAATAAATAATTTAAGAAAAATAGAAAATAAATAAGAAATAGTTTAATAATTGAAACTAGACTTGGAAAAATTGAAAACAATATACAATAAACATTGGAAAAATATAAATACACTTTAAAAATGTTTTAAAATAAAAATAAATACATAAAATGTCATATATACATATATACACAAATTAAAATATGAATATGAAAAACAAAATACTTTTATACAAATTAAAATAAACAATTTTGTTAAATAAATTAATTTACACACAATATTGTAAAATGCATAACTTTCACAATATAAATCGGATTTCAACGAAAGGAAAAGCATTATTCATGAAATTTTATTTATTTTCATAATAAAATATAAAATTCAAATTTTTAAATATTTAAATTTTAAATTTTAAAGTCAAAGTTTGACCATATTGACCAAAATTCACATTTTTGGAAAATATTCTATTTATTCAGGTTTGGAATTCTAATTCACATAAAATCAAAATTTATATTTAAAATAACAAAATTTATTATTTTTAATAAATAAAATAATATTTTATCCATAAATAAAATAAAGTTTTTAAATCTGAAATCCAATTAAAATAATCAAAATATATAATTAAAATATTCACAAAATACAGGGTTGTTACACTCTCCCCCACTCAAAACATTTCGTCCCCGAAAAGGAAAGAGGTACCATAAAACACAGAAAAAAATAGAATGAAATTTATACCTAATAACTGTTGTTATAGGTAAGGTTAACAAGGTAGAGATGATATTCCCATGATCCTCTAGAATCAAGAACACAAGCACGGAAAAGATCTTCTAAAATCTGATTGACCCTTCCCGTTTGACTGACGGTCTGTGGACGGCAAGCAGTGCTCAGATTCAAAAATGAGTACCAAAGTTTATCAAAGATTATAGAAAGATTTATAAACATACTGGTATAAGCAATAGCCTCCCCATTCTATAGCAAGTTAAGGGAAATAAGGACAACCAAAAGATAGTTTGAAAACAAAATAAGATAATAAATTTGAAACTCTAAAAATTTAAACTTAAATTAAATATTAATTTTACATAAGTTAAATAAATATTAACCAACTCTAATTTCATTATCTTATCATCCAATTATATTAAATTGACAATTTCAAAAATCATGGATTTGAAAAATCTCATTTATTATACTAAAAATGTACTCAATAAATTTAATTATTCTTTATTCCTAATTACAATTAAATTTATTTCCTCTCAATATATTTTATCACCTATGTTAAATATATTTATACTTATTATAACTGCTTTAATTTACTCTTAGTTCCTTTAACATCATTTTATATTGTAAATTATTCCATTACCCTTTATCTCTATTTAACTCTGTTAATCTTTTTATAACTAAAATTTAAGTGTATAACATTTACTATAACCACTCAATTTTTTCTTATAATTTTTTTATATATTGTATATTATCCAATTACATATTCAACTTCTGTATAATTAAGGTAAGTTATGTTGAAATGAAATTGTGTATTATACAAATAAACTTTCAATTCAATCATTTCAAGCTTAAATATTTATCCAAATCTTGAAATTATACTTAAAAATTATATTTCAAGATAAAATTTAGGAATTAAATTTTCGATAAATTCCAAACTATTTAGAGATAAATAAATGCATATATACTATATATGTATATATATCCATTCAAATTTAAATTATATATCAGCATATGTTATAAATCCTGTCTTATTTTAGAAATTCAAATCAATTAAATTCCCCAAAACTGTAGCAAGACTACAGAACGGTCTCTTCACTTCAAAACTCGAAAATGAATGTCGATGATGCTGAAGTCATCACCGAAGTTATTTTCCGGCAACAAAGAGAAGAGCACTAATTTTAAACTTTAAAATTCTTTGGAAACAAATTTCTATTAGAAAATACTTTAAATAATATATCTTTTTAAAACTTTAAATGCAAGATTTGAAATCCATCGGAAATTAAATTCTCAAATTCTTGTTTTAAATTCATTATAAATTTCCAAATAAATTTATAACCATATTTATAGTTCAATTATCTATATATGAAACAAGAGATAATGATATATATAAAATCAAATATTATATCATAACAACCAATTCAATAAAATCCAGAAATTTTTTTATAACATAGTTACAAAATTTATTTCATTACTAAATTTGAAAAACCACATTGTGTCAGTTTGCTCCGTTCAAGTGTTTTGGACATCCTATCGATAGCGTTCATCAGACGAATCAATCGGAAACCAAATCAACATCGATAACTCAAACAACACAATATATAAAACATTTTAAATATTAGTTTATAAATACACTTCAAGAATGATTTGAAGATAATTTGGAAACAAAGATGAGATGATTAAATAACAGAATAGGAAGATGGATAAGCTTATATAAATCACGGACAACCTTAACCAGGTCAACCGTGACTTAAAGAATAAGATCGATGCTGATTTCTGGGGTAAATCTAAATTCGGTCTCAAGAGATAGAATTCAGAATTATAAGAGATACTAGCATCTAAACCGAGGATATAAAATCTTTGGTGAATCAATGTAGTTATAAATGAGTTTCACCCCTTTACAAATCAATTTGAGATTGGCGGGACCGCCTACTCATTATAAAGATCTTTTAAAGTGGCGTTATGAGATACTCCATAATCAAAAGAAAATGAATAATGAGGGACACAAATGAATTTTGGAACCGTAGGGAACGTTCCAAAATTCAAAGGAATCGAGTCAAAAGGAAGAGATTCAAACTCGAATGTAAGTGATTCTATAAATACATTTACCATATATGCTGAGTTTTGCCTAGAGCTACCAAAGCTCTGATACCAAATGTAATGACCCGATATTTTCAACCATTTGCATCCGCACATGTCGGATTTGAATTGCTCAAAATACCACGTTGTAAATAAAATTTGGCAAATCTCAGAATATATAGTAAATAAATAATCACAGATCATAGACACGGAGTATTTAATAATACAACGGAATTAAAAAGCGATAGTAGTTCATGAAGCTACTATATAAAAATAAGATACATCAGAGTTAAACAAGATACAACAGAAGAGTAACAAGATACATCAGGTATAAATCAGAATACATCATTGGAATCACTGGATACTAAAAGCAAGATAGATGGTTGGATCTTCAAGCAAAGCTCCAACTCCAAAGATGAGTCTTGAATGCTGAATCACTCAGTCTGACTCGAGTGTAAAGAAACACAAAACACTCGAGTCAGGACATAAATACTTATGAACTGTAAATCAACTCAAGTGAACAGTAACAAAAAATGCATCAGTTACTTAAAGGATGCTTGGGATCGTCCATCCTTTAAGGATCCGTCAAACTATTTACTATGTAGTAATATTGCGCTATTATAATAATGTCTATAGTAAAATAAACTTACTTTAAAATAGCGTTAAGGAGTGACCCAATATTCCCCTTAACACGTAATAGTCCCAGTAATCCATCCAGTATCATCGTATCTCCAGATCGGGAGACTACCCTAAATACTTCATGGGCTACGGGAGAAAAACGAACTCGTAGTAAAGGCTCGGTATGGTAAGTGACACGACACAACTAGGCAATGTCATGGTAGATATACCAATTATGCTTCCGGGCTTGTGGTAACACATAGCAGCCACTACCGCCCACATCGGAACACACTCTCAAATCAAAATCAGAGTATGTCCATCAAATCAACCACAAGATAAGAGTATAGTATCAAAGAAATATGTCCGATCGGAGGAATGACCTCACTTGGCCCGTCAATCGCTCCTGTTTTAGCCACTTTATGCCAACTCATGGGAGTCGGTCCACGTTCATACCTCAATAGGATCGTCGCCACAATCCTACTTCATTCTGGAATCTCCACCACGTACACAGTTGTTAAAGTGGTTTTCGGAGTTGGTAGAGTGTGTGACAACTTCCGATCCCGGTTTCTTTAACAACCAAACGTTATTATAACGCCGTGGTTATTTCAAAATAGTTTATACTTTAAAAATCAAATCATTCCATTTCAAGACTATATTTCTTTCAAAATAGTTTATCTTCGAAAACCAAAACCATTTTTATTTCAAAACTATTTATTCAATTAAAATAGTTTATCATTTCCATTTCAAACATATATTCACCTCTCAAAAATCATAATACTTTCAAAGTTATAACTCTTTCGAACCTACAAATACTTGAAATCATTACACTTTGAAAATCATAACATTTGAAATCATACATTCGAAATCATGAAACATTCCTTTAATTCTTTACATTTTACAAATTTCGAATTAAATTCAATTCAAACCATCAGTTTTAGTTCAATTCAGTTTCCCAACAAAAATCATTTCAAATTTTATAGTTTCAAATATAGATTTGGTCCACAAAATAAACTATTCAATTTTTAATATAATCCAAAGCTTTAATATCCCACGTTTCAAAACTAAATTTTATAACTTCATATATCCCTTAATTCAATTACTAATATTTAGTTTTGAAATATTTACTTAATAAACTCAATATCATTTAAATAAACCCAAATTACAAGTAAACTCAATATCCTTTCATACTATTATAAACTTTAAATATTCATTTATCAAAATCAAATATCATTCCAAATTTCTTTCCAAATCCATTATAAATTCATTATCTTTCTTACATTCAAATATTCAATTTTAAATATCATTTTAAAATCATATATATCATTTAAATATCATTTCAAAACACATTTCAAAATTTCATTCAAAATTTCATTTATCTCATTACATTTCATTCCAATTAACACATAACCAAGTAAACCTTATTTAAATTCAAATTCAATTTCAATTCCTTAAAAGTTCAAATTTAAATATTAAAATATATTTAAAACTCTTTATATTTCACAAATAATCAATTTCCAAAAGTTAAATCATTTAACACTTTAAATATAACTCAAACAATGTTAAAATCTATAACATTTCAATCATTATCAAATTATAGCAACGACAGCATTTAAAAGTGCTATCGTACCTTATAGTTTCCAAAAATAGTTTAGTTTAGGAACAACGGCATTTATAAAATACCGTAATAGATATTTAGTTATTTCAAACATAGTTAAATTCAAAACAACAGCATTTTAAAGCGCTGTCATAAAACAACAGCATTTTAGAAATGCTATAAATAAAATTCCAGATTTTATTATAACTTTTCAAAAACAATAAAACTTCAAAATTTTCTATTTAAATTTATAAATCATATTTCTAGACTTCAAAATTTCACATTTAAATACTTTTAACATATGATTTATCACAATAAAATTTAAAATCAAATATTCAATTTAAAAAAAAACTCTATTCATTTACTAAGTCAAAATTCACTGTTTATTAACTTATAAATTTAATAAAACTTAACATTTTATTTCAAATGTCATTTCCAAACTTTAAATTAAATTTCCATTATTTACTTACATTTTAAAAATATAATTTAAAGTCAAAAATCACATTTACTTCAAATTTACATACTTGAATTTAAAAATTCAAATCTTAATATTTAACTTTCTTAAAACCATAATATATATATATATATATATATATATATATATATATTTAAATCAAAATTCCATAATTTTAAAAATACATATTTTATATAAAAATCATTTAAAAATATACCACGGGGTCTGTACATAATTTTCTAACCTAGGTCAAGTGATACGGAGATGTATCAATTTAATCCGCAGTTTAAAAGAAAAATCGGGTTCTATCATTTCAAACCCGCAATCCCAAGTCAAATAAAAGATAATAAAAATCGCTCAGGCCTATCATTTCAACCCATAATGATTTTTCCCTATTCTAAAGTCCGTTCAGGTATGTATCATTTCAACACATAGTGATTCTATTCTAACAGGGAACTTGCAATGTGAACATATACATAAATGATATAAACAATGTCAATGTCACAATATAATGTCATATATCAGATGTCAGGTGATAATTAACAGCTTTAACATGGTAATAACATGAAATAACATATCATATAATCATCATTAACTTGCATAAACATTTTATATTACTAAACACTTGCCATCAATTTACTATTTCATAAGTAAATATGTCAGAGTGAGAAAGACTCACCTTTTCAAGCTGAAGTCCAAAAAAACACACACAAAAGCGATTCCAAAAGCACGACAAGCATGGTTTGATTTAAATAAATGGAGAGCCTTGATATTGATCTTGTATACAACAATTAAACAAAGCAATATAAGTATATATAATACAAAGATCAATTGAAACAAAATTGGAAATATAGTTTACAAAAGACATCACCAAGCTTTTACATCTAATTTGCTTGTTCTTAACTCAACATATGCTCGGCCCTAATGCTTCATTGGCTCGGCCATGGATGTTTTATTGGTGGTAAGGCTCTAGCTTTGCATCACAAAGGCATGGTTAGAACAAGAATGTGAAGTGGTTGGAGTTACAAGGCATGAAATGTCAACGGTTAAGGCATAAAGGAGTTCGATTCACCATCTAGGCTCGACCTATGTCAAGTGGGGCTCAACCATTCAAGATACAAGTCGGATCAGATCTGAAGCTGATGTCCAGAGGTGATCCAGGCAAGTGGTGGTGGAGCTAGGGTGTGGCCAAAATGAATATGAAAGGCTATGGTGAAGTTTGCAAATTTTGTGGGGTTTGCATCATAGGGAGGCACAGCCTGCCTTTTGTCAGAGGAGAGGCTGATGTTGTAGCTGGAGATGGAGGAGGTGATGGTCGGTGGTGATGGTGGAGAGTGGGGCCAAGCAAAGCTAGAAGAGGAGGAAGGCAAAACAATAGAAAATAGAAGATAGAAGTGAAAATGAAAGAAGCCATTTCCATTTTTTTCTCTCTTACCGTGATTTTTTTGTGATGAGAAGAAAATGAATTCACGTGAAAACAAAAGAGGATACATGGCTAAGGTAAGAAAATGGATGGCTAGAGTCAATGAAAATGTCAATTGAAAAATGAAAGGACAAAAGGAAGTGAAAAGTGATGGCATATGAAAGGGTTTGTGCCTCTTTATATTTCTTATTCCTTTTAAATTAAAATAAACAAATAAAATTTCAAAAAATAAAAATAAAAGCTGAACAAAATAGAATGAAAAGGAAAATAAATAAATAATTTAAGGAAAAATATAAAATAAATAAGAAATAGTTTAATAATTGAAACTAGACATGGCAAAATTGAAAAGAATATACAATAAACATTGGAAAATTGTAAATATACTTTAAAAATGTTTTAAAATAAAAATAAATACATAACATGTCATATATTGATATATACACAAATTAAAATATGAATATGACAAACAAATATTTTTATACAAATTAAAATAAACAATTTTGTTAAATAAATCAATTTACACACAATATTGTAAAAAGCATAACTTTCACAATATTAATCGGATTTCAACGAAATGAAAAGCAGTGTTATTGAAATTTTATTTATTTTCATAATAAAAGATAAAATTCAAATTTTTAAATATTTAAAAGTGAAAGTTTGACCATATTGACCAAAATTCACATTTTTGGAAAATATTCTATTTATTCAGCTTTGGAATTCTAATTCACATAAAATCAAAATTAATATTTAAAATAACAAAATTTATTCTTTTTAATAAATAAAATAAAGTTTTATCCATAAATAAAATAAAGTTTTTAAATCAGAAATTCAATTAAAATAATCAAAATATACAATTAAAATATTCACAAAATACAGGGTTGTTACAATATCCATGCTCAAATTAAATTTCAAAACTTTAGAGTGAAAGAAAATGAATCCATAAATGATATGTACTCAAGATTTCTGGATATCTATCATTCATTAGTAGGACTAGAAGAAAAATATTCAGATTTTGACATCGTATCCAAAATCCTTAATTCTTTAACGGAAGAATGGGAAAGAAAAGTTCTCACTATTGAAGAAGCGAACGATATTTACAAAATAACTCCAAAAGAATTATTAGGAAACCTAATATCTTATGAAGTGAATTTGCAGGCAAAAAGAGTTTAGGCTCAAGATAAAAAGAATATAGCATTTCATACAAAACAAGAAGAATCAGACTCCGACAAAGACGATCTAGCTTTTATTGCAAAGAACTTCAAGAAATTCTTGAAATATAGAAAAGGAAACAGAAATAATGGCAAAAGAAGCTCAACCAGTAATAAACCACCATCTTTATCAGTTATGGAATGTTTTAACTGTCACAAAAAGGGCATATGCAGAAAGACTATCCAGATCAAAAGAAAGAATACCGAAATAAAAGGAAGGACAAATTCAAAAGAAAAGCCTTTTCAGTCACATGGGATGATTCAGACTTCTCATCCTCTTCTTCGGGAAGTGAAAGTGACAGCGATAATGAACAAGCTAACGTATGTTTTATGGCTAAAGCTAATGAGGTTAGTGATTTTACTTGTGATGATATGATTGAAATAAACTCTGAATTATCAGATACTTTAAAAAGTCTTAAAAGAAAATGTAAAGAAGATGTAGAAAATCAGAAAAAGGCAGAATTCGAAGGAGATATGCTTAAAGATGAGAAGAAAATATTGAAAGAAGAACTTGAGAAAACTCAAGAATCTCTCTCTAATGTTAATTCTCAACTTATATTATTAAGTCAAGAAATTAAAACTCAAAAGTAGAAGAATGATAGTCTTGTTTCTGAAAATCATGTTTTAAAACTAAAATTAAAATGGTAGAACTATAAAATTCAAGTCTAAAGGCCAAACTAGATGGAATCACTAAAAATGTTTCAAATTTTAATAAAGGAAGAGAAAATTTATCTAGGATTATTGAAAATTCACATTCTGTAAGTAATAAACATGGTTTAGGATATAAGAAGAAAGTTAAAAAGTCACAATCTAGTAATTTGAACAAAGTTAAAATTAATAAAACACCCACGTCTTTAAATAGACTAGTTTCTAATACTATAAGTATATGGATACCTAAAACTAATAATAAACTAATAAGAAAGAAGTATATTAGTTCATTCATAGAAGATGTTCATAATAATAAAAATTATATTTATAAAAGCGATACTAAACCCTCTTGGGTTTGGTTTCCTAAGACCTAACTCTTAGGACCCTATTAAAAAGGTGGGTACCAACGATATCTTATATGTTTTACAGGTCCCACTCAAGGAAAGAGGAAAATGGATACTCGACAGTGGTTGCTCAAAACATATGACAGGGGATAAGGATATGCTGATAAATACTACATACTCAGATGGAGGTTCTGTCACTTTTGGAGATAATTCCAAGGGATATATCATCGGCAAATGAGATGTGAGTAATTACGGTACATCTAATTTACCTCTAATTACAAATGTTTTGTTAGTTAAGAATTTAAAACATAATTTATTAAGTATAAGTCAGTTATGCGATAAAGGATTTAAAACATCATTTTCTGAAAATTAGTGTAGTATTCTTGATCAGAATCAAAATCTTATTTTCAAGGGAAATAAAGATAAAAACATTTACATTTTTAATATGAAAGTTAATCATAACTCAGATTTATGTTTAATAGCTAAAGAAAATGATCCATGGATATGGCATAAACGATTTTGTTATATCAATTTCAAAAATATAAATAAAATTTCTAAAAGTAATCTTGCAAAAGGATTACCAAATATGAATTCTAAAGTCAATGATATATGTGACTCATGTTAATTAGGAAAACTAACTAAAACCTCATTTAAATCTAAGAAAGATATCTCGACATTACAACCGCTCGAATTACTTCATATGGATTTATTTGGCCCTACCCAAATTCAATCCATAAATCATAATAAATACGTATTTGTGATAGTTGATGATTTTTTAAGAGATGAAAAATAAAAGCGATACCTTTGAAAATTTCAAAACATTTGTTAAAAATTTAAATATTTAAAAGGTATTAAAACTAAAAATATTAGAAGTGATCACGGAGGTGAATTTGAAAATATACAATTTGATAACTATTGTAAAAAGAAAGGAATATTTCATAATTTTTCATTTCCTAGAACTCCACAACAAAATGGAGTTGTAGAACGAAAGAATCGAACTCTATAAGAATGTGCAAGAACTTTACTAAATGAAGGCACGTTACAAAAACAATTTTGGGCAGAAGCCGTTGCAACTGCTTGTTATGTTTTGAATCGTGTTTCTATTAGACCTCTCACCAAAAATACTCCTTACGAACTTTTTGACGACAGAAAACCAAACATATCTTATTTTAAAATATTTGGATCAAAATTCTTTATATTAAATACTAAAGATTACCATGGAAAATTCGATTCAAAATGTGACGAAGGGATATTTCTTGGATATTCGAATCGAAATAAAACTTATCGAATTTTTAATAAACGAACAAATACTATCAAAGAATCACTCCATGTATCATTTGATGAAAACGCTAAACTTGTTTCTACTACATTTAATGTTAATGACTTACTTAATAAAACAAAAACAATAATAAACAATTCGAGAGATGACGACGATATCATTTTATCTAGAGAAAATGAAAACATTGTTTATAATTTAGAAAATAGAAATACTACTAAGACGATAAGATCTCCTCGAAGAGTTTTACGAAATCATCCTACAGAAAATATAATTGGAGAAATAAATTCAAATGTTCGAACTAGAAGTCAATTAAATATAATGAGTAATGTAGCTTTTATCTCTATTATAGAACCTAAAATTACTAAAGAAGCAGCATCCGATGAAAATTGGATTATTACTATGCAAGAAGAATCAGATCAGTTTGAAAGAAATGAAGTTTGGGAACTAGTAACCAGACCAAAAAAATCATACGGTTATAGGAACTAAATGGGTTTATAAAAATAAAGCAGATGAATTAGGAAATATAACTAGAAATAAAGCAAGACTAGTAGCACAAGGATATAACCAGGAAGAAGGAATAGACTATGAAGAAACGTTTGCTCAAGTTGCTAGACTAGAAGCAATACGAATCTTATTGGAGTATGCGTGTTTTAATAATTTTAAACTTTATCAAATGGATATTAAAAGTGTATTTTTAAATGGTTATATTAAAAAAAATGTTTATGTTGAACAATCTCCTTTATTTATTCATGAAAAAATATCCAGATCATGTATATAAACTTATGAAAGCTTTTTATGGATTAAAGCAAGCACCACGTGCTTGGTATGAACGTCTTAAATGCTATCTAATTAATTCTGGATTCGAAATAGGAAAAGTACATCAAACATTATAAAACATTTTAAAAATGATATATTAATAGTTCAAATATATGTTGCTGATATTATATCTGGCTCAACTAATAATGAATTATGTAAAGAATTTTTTGAAATAATGACTAGAGAATTTGAAATGTCCCATATGGGAGAATTATCATATTTTCAAGGACTACAAATTAAACAATTTTCAAATGGAAAATTTATTAATCAAGAAAAATACTGTAATAATCTTATTAAATGCTTTGGAATGGAAAACACTTCTGCCAAATCAACTCCCATGAGTACAATAGCACAACTTGATAAAGATGGAAATGGCAAAAGTGTGGACCAGATATTATATCGTAGTATGATAGGATCACTACTTTATTTAACAACAAGTACACCAGATATTATGATGAGTGTATGCCTATGTGCACGATTTCAAGCAGACCCGAAAGAATCACATCTACGTGCTGTAAAACGTATACCACGCTATCTTAGTAAAACTACGAATTTCAAACTTTTCTATCCAAAAGAGTGTTCGTTCGAATTAGTATCATAAAGCGATGCTGATTTCGGAGGATCATGAACAGATAGAAAAAGTACAAGTGGTACGTGCCACTTCATTGGTAAATCGTTAATATCATGGTTTAGTAAGAAACAAAACTGTGTCTCTCTATCAACTTGTGAAGCAGAATATATTTCTGCAGCACTAGCTTGCACACAAGTAATTTATATGCAACAGACACTTAAAGATTTTGGAATCAACCTATTGTTAACTCCTCTGCTCAAGCGACTCAAACCAGGCTCGCGACTCACAATGATTACTGACTCAACAGCCTTAACTCGTTGCCAACCTAAAATGAACGACGACTCAGCTGATTGCCGACTCAACGACTCAGGAGGGACAGCGACTCACCGGGTTATAACCTTAATGCCTTAAAGGTGTTGGCCGACTCAAGGTACTTCACGACTCAACAAGATACCGACTCAACAATTGAGGAGTTGCACGAGTTAAAGAATTGTGCGACTTACGACTTAAGGAGGTGAACGGTTTACGGCTTAAGGATTGAACGACTTAATGAGTTGGCAGAATGAGCGACTCGCGACTCAGAGAAATCTGCGGCTTAAGGCCTCCGCGACTTAAGATATGTCACGAGTCAGGAAGGTACACGACTTAAGGGGCTACGACCTAAAAGACCTAAAGGCAGAGCGACCTAGTGACTCAAGACAAAGGAGGGCGAGAGCGACTGCATTTGAGTCGTGACCGACTTACGACCTAGTATAAGTTGAACACGGCCTAAAACCACAGAACCAAAATTTTAGCGCTACCTCATTTTGAGCCGTGACTCCTTAACTCGCGAACGAGTTAGGACTTATATCCAGATGAATGAAGAAAAGCTCAGTACCACTTCACCTACTCTATTGCCTGCTGACTCTCGAGTGCGACCTACGACTCTCCCTGAGTCGGTCCCGAGTCAGGACTTGGGTGAAAAATTCTTATCCAGATTTGCCTATAAATACGAGACGAACTCCAACATCAAGGGGACTTTTTGGGCTCATTCTTTCCAAGCACCGATACTCTGCTGCATTCCAAACCGACTGGACACTCAAAGCTTTCAAGACACGTAGAACGCTACCAACAACTTCAAGAAGGAATCTCATACATTCGACATGGATTTGAAGACTTTCATCACTCACATTGAAGTTTAAGCCATTTGTTCAAAGTGTTTAGTAATTCAAAGTGTATTGTACTTGGGAAGAATTGTATCAATCTGTAACGAATTCATCAATAAAGATATTCAAAGTGGACGTAGGCAAACTATTAAGCCGAACCACTATAAAATCGTTGTTGTTTACTGTTTTTTCTGCAGTTTTCTGCTTATACTCTGTTCCCGAATCATCGGGTGGTGTTTTCACAACTACACTTTACACACCGGGGTGTTAGCGCTCAAATTTTAGCGTTAACATTTTTGGTGCTTTCACTGAGAGTTAAACTCAGGAAAACTTCCGCCATTTCTCAACAAAAGCTTGTGGAAAAGATTTTTCTCCGAACCAAAAGTCTAACAGAAATCATGACTTCTGAAAGGAAACGTAAATTTTTTAGGTTTGAAAGTACTTGTAGCAATGCCATTGCTTTTCCCACGCTAAGTGAAACGGCTTCTAGTATTGGAGTCACAAGGGCTGAACTAGACGCCGTGGTGTATGGATTATATCAACACATGGAAGTCCAGAGCAATAGGATACTCGAGAAGATGAATGCATTGCAAGAGGAGGTTCAACGACTAGAAAGTGATATAAAAACCATCGCCAAAGAGGCTCATGTTTCGGAGGGATGGAATACTCCTCAACAGGCAACTGGCATTACCATTGGAACATTCCCCCAAACGGAAAGTTCATGGCCACGGCCAACTATCCACGAACGTTTGTCAAGGCGAACTTTTGAAAGAATAGTCGACGACTATCCCTGGAGTCCTCACAATGAAGAGGAATACATACCGGAGATGATCGAATAGAAAAAGGAGAATGAAGGTAGGAGAAAGCAGAAAGTCTCGAAAAAAGCTCGACGCTTTAAATCCTCCGACTTCACTCCCTTGACTGATACTCCGGAGAATATCTTCTTGGCAACAAAAGATGTTGTCATGTACCCCAAACCACCCCCGATGGGGAGGGGTGCGCTAGGCAATGGAAAATTCTGTCAATTTCACAATCAGCCCGACCATGATACTAACCAATGTCGCCAGTTAAAGAAAGAGATTGAAGAATTGCTGAAGCAGAATGAACTGCAATAATATGTGAAGAAAGACAGAAATGACCTCTCCTCATCCTCTACAGGACAACTAGTTCCCGCTCAACAATGCAGCTCATATAAAAGAACTGTAGCGCAGGGAGATGAAGGGCCTATTATCAGTGTCATTACGGCAAGCCCTCACCCGACAGGAAAAAATCGGATGAGACAGGAAGACATGCTCATGCCTCAAGGAAATCCTCAAAGTGAAAGGAGATTTCAATTTTGAAAGACGCTGTCATCTAGTCCTCTCATGCCGAAGATTTGATTCCTAAAAGCCTGGGACAGCGATTGCTTGCATATTTTACTTAAACACCTTGTTACAAATTTATAAAAAAGTGCTGAATGTATCATTCTTGTATCAAAAGCCATTGTAAAAACAGGGCAAATAAATAATAGAAACTATAAGTCTTATTTTCTCCATTATTACAAGTGGCTTATTTTATTTCGATATGTAAAGTACTCTGAAAGTATCACTAAGAATGTCGATCTAAATTTGCAGGCAATACCTCAAACAACCCTTGGTAGCACTCAAAAGCAAGTTTTAAACAACAAAATTCCAGGGTCGAATCCTAAATAAGAAGTACTCTATGCAAACAAATAGTGATTTGGCTGGAGTATATTTCTTTGGTTAAAACTACCCGCCAGCAAAAGAAGATGATGCATGCTTAAAGATGGCACGAAGAAGTTGCTAATATAATCAATCAAACTCACAACTGTCAAAGAAGAACCAATTCCAAGAACTTGGAACAACAACTATTTGCGTTCATACTTTACTTGAAATCTTTGCTGAAATATTGTAAAAGAATTACAAATATATGATTCTTCTATTGAAAGCAATCACAAAGCAAGCGAATAACAAAAAGCTATAAAGTGGATATAGGCCCAGTTTTTGGCTAAACCACTATAACTCTTGTGTTCCTTGCTATTATAAACCGCTTTGTTTTATTTCGACATATAAAATACGTTAACTGTGTTACTAAAATGTCGATTTAATAATGCAGGCCATAAAAACAAAGCTTACCCATCACAAGACTGAGCGATCCTTGACATCATCCAACAATCAAACACTGAGCCATTCAAAAATTCCATATTCAAATCCTACAAAAGAAGTGCTTCAAAAAAAAGTGAGCGATGTGGATAGAAGTGGACCATATCTAACTAACTGCAAATGTTTGAGCAAACAAACAACCAGTTAAATAGCCTATGTCTGCCACCACCCACTTGCTTAACTATGAAATATACTTCTTTGGATAAGGGAAATCATTGGCAGCTCAAAAGTGATAACACTTGCAAAGGACAACGGGGATCGCCAACATGAATCAACGGCAAAGAGACACGAGCAAGCATCAATCAGCAAAAGACCTCTTCAGAGGCACAAGCCCTCTTCGAAGGCACAACTCTTCGGAGGATAAAGACCTCTAACGAGGCATATGCCACAAAAAAGAAAGTTCTCTACTCAACAAAAAAGATTGGAGGAGTCATGACCCTCTAACCATGAGAGAGTAACTTCC
This sequence comes from Allium cepa, assembly GCA_030765085.1. NCBI lineage: Eukaryota > Viridiplantae > Streptophyta > Magnoliopsida > Asparagales > Amaryllidaceae > Allium > Allium cepa. The sequence continues at coordinate 507,128,626 of CM060932.1, read as the reverse complement.
AGGCAATTAAAGCCCTCTTCGGAGGCACATTTCACCAGGAGTTGAAGTGTAGGAGCCCCTCTTCGGAGGCCCACTTCACCAGAGTTGAAATGCCAAACAAAATAAAGCCCTCTTCGGAGGTACATTTCACCAGGAGTTGAAGTGTAGGAGCCCCTCTTCGGAGGCCCACTTCACCAGAGTTGAAATGCCAAACAAAATAAAGCCCTCTTCGAAGGCACATTTCACCAGGAGTTGAAGTGTAAGAGCCGCTCTTCGGAGGTCCACTTCACCAGAGTTGAAATGCAAAACAAAGTAAAGCCCTCTTCGGAGGCCCGCTTCCCAGCGAACAGGGAAAAATAAAAGCCTCCCCCAAGGGGCAGAAACAAAAAGATCTCTTCCCAGAGGCACAATCAAACAAAAAACCTCTCCCCAGAGGTACCCTCAGAGACCAAAGCCCTCTTCAGAGGCAAAATGCTTTTCTACGGAGACCGAATGCTTCTCCTCAGAGACCGAAGCCCTCTTCGGAGGCAAAATGCTTCTCTACGGAGACCGAATGCCTCTCCTCAGAGACCGAAGCCCTCTTCAGAGGCAAAATGCTTCTCTACGGAGACCGAATGCCTCTCCTCAGAGACCGAAGCCCTCTTCAGAGGCAAAATGCTTCTCTACGGAGACCGAATGCTTCTCCTCAGAGACCAAAGCCCTCTTCAGAGGCAAAATGCTTCTCTACGGAGACCGAATGCTTCTCCTCAGAGACCGAAGCCCTCTTCGGAGGCAAAATGCTTCTCCTCAGAGACCGAAGCCCTCTTCGGAGGCAAAATGCTTCTCTACGGAGACCGAATGCTTCTCCTCAGAGACCGAAGCCCTCTTCGGAGGCAAAATGCTTCTCTACGGAGACCGTATGCCTCTCCTCAGAGACCGAAGCCCTCTTCGGAGGCAAAATGCTTCTCCTCAGAGACCGAAGTCCTCTTCGGAGGCAAAATGCTTCTCTACGAAGACTAAATGCCTCTCCTCAGAGACCAAAGTCCTCCTCGGAGGCGCAACTCTTCGAAGGCACACGTTTCACCGGGATTGAAATAAAACTTCCAAGTGTTGAAACGTGAAAAAGCCCTCCTCAGAGGTGCAACCTTTCAAAGAAGCAAAAATCAAAAAGCCCTTTACTGTGGCATGTAAAAAAAAAGAGAAGCCATCTTCAAATGCACACTTTAACTCTCAAAGGAAGAATGATCCACCTATTCTGGAAAATTCTCTTCCTCAAAAAAGAAGTTAAAGTACCTTTCGGATGCCCGCTTTACCACATAGAAGAATTCACTTGGTAAAATGTGTATATGCACAAAAGAAGAAAGTGATATCTTCTTGCTACCCTTGGACCCTTCACCCGGCCGGATGGTTAACTTTTTGGGTCGATCTGTAGGCGTGAGGGAAGGAGGAGAGGGAGGAACAACTGGTTCAACTACCGGTTCCTCTTCAGTAGCAATGATGTTCTTCCTCCTTCTTTTTGATGTTCCGCGCTTCTTTCTCCTCTTTGAAGAAGACTCACTTCCTGGAGTAACAAGTTTAGACAGAGTTATGTCATCAGAAGGAGTTCGCTCCGGAGATATCTCACCTCCCTCAAGTCCTTCGTCCTTTTGCTCTTGCGAAGCAGCTGGGTCATCCAAGCCCCGGAGGGCACCTATTATTTCTTCCTGTGATCCCGGATGAGGAGTAGGAGTGATTGGGGAAGGCAGAGGAACAGTAGCTGGAGGTGAAGAAGTTTGAATAACACTCGGCGCTTTCTCTACAAAGGAAAAGTCAAAAATGTCAGTAATTCCCGCAAAAAGAGGAGACAATGGCTCGTCGAGATTCAAGAAGTAGTCAAAAAGCTCATCAAGCTCGTAAGAAACAGATGAGCAGTCTACTTGGGCAAGATTAATAGTAGGGTTACCTGCAGAAGTCGGTTTTCTGACATCAATCTCGTAAGCCTGTGCCTCGGCACCCTCGTCGCCTTCATCTCCACCGTGTATGCTTGTGATCTCGGTGGTAACTTTGGTAGGAGATAGAGAATGAGAACTAGAACCGATAATGTCAATTTCGGCCGAAGGAGAAGGTTGAATTGGAACAGTTGAGATGGTTTTTCCCGAATATTCTCCTGCCGCTGTTTCGGCCCTTAATTTTGCAAGTTGTTCTCTCCCCTTGGCGAGAGCGGCGCGAGCATCATCATCAAGATAATGCTCCTCAAGAGCTGACTCAGCATAGCCAGCGCCTTTACCGCCAAGCATATCGAGTGCAGCCTCCCAAACTTCAGCCAGAGTAATTTCATACTTGGGGCCTAGAAAGGCGAGGCTACCGCGCCCCAAGATGCTATGCAGGTAGAAATCAAATAATGTCGAGCTGATGTTGGTCCTCGTTGCCTCGTGAGATTCTTCAGCCGCAATTTTGCCGGCAACGGCCTCATCACGCTCCCTTTCAGCTTTGGAAAGTTGAAGCTTAAGCATTTGAATCTCCGCCTCTTGGGAGCTGTTTTTCTTCCGAATCTCTTCAATATCAGCAACATAGCCCTCACTAATTCTTTTTTGCACTTCAAGCCTGTCTTCGGCATCTCTTTGGCTGGCATGAGCGTCTCTCACTTGTTTTAGGAGCACTTCTTCTTTTTGAGAATAGGAAGTAGAGGAAGCAGCAAGCTCTAGTTTCAGTCCCTCAACTTTTGCTTCAAGCTCTTCATTGTAAGAAGCGATGCTCCTTATTTCAGTGTCATGTTGCTCAAGAACCTTTTGCCATTCGGCTTTATCATTTTCCATAGTGAGCATGGCCTCTATATTTGCACGATTAACCCTTTGAAGCTCGTCAACAATTTTTGCCAGTTCGACATCCTCTCAATATCAAGCTTGACGGCATCGAGGTTTCGTAACATGACAGACTTGTCAATGGGGACCAAGTCAAGGTCGAACCTTACTCCCTTCAGACACCACTGTGGAAACCGACTTTGCAAAGTGGCCGGGCCCGGTCCGACTTGGAATTTGGGCCTGCTAATTATTGTTTGAATGTCTGTCTTCCCGAGAGCGGGAGAGCCGGAAGGAATGTCAAGCGAGGCGGGGGCAGTAACCTTCTCAGGAGTTGTAGAGGTGTACTTCTCACCATGTCGGGCTCGCTTGCTCGAATCTTCAACCATATGACTTTTTCCTCGATCATCATGGGATTTTCTTTTATGGGAATCGTCGCCTCTCTGCGAAGAATCGTGGCGCTCCTCCCTCTCTCTTCTTTCATAACGCTCCTCTTGAGCCCTCTTCTCTTGAGCCTTTCGGGCGGCTCTTTCTTCATCGGATTCTCTGTAAGAGGGGAGGTAACGCCTATAATCATATTGGCTACGCCTCCCGTAGCGCTGGAAGTCATCATAGTAGGATCCGCTGCGTCCCATCAGAGAATCTGAAATAAAAGAGCTAAATTTTAGAATTCTTCAAAGTACAAAAAGTCAGAAGCATAAAAGTGCCAAAAGATTCTAAGTGTGTGTAATGTGCAAACTACGCGCATCGGACTACGAACCACTCTTTAATTGTGGAGTAGTTATGGGAGTAGAAGTTAACATCAACTCTTGAGTTGACGGGGTCTGTTGCAGAATAGAAGTCGCCTCGACTACTGAAGAAGAAACCCTGGTAGTGATAGGATCATCTTTAAAGATCTCTTGCGAGGTGGCAAAGAGGTCACTCAGTCCTTCGAAAGTGTCGTCCCTGCTCTGCTTGACAGGGCTGGTTTTCTCAGCTTCTTCGTCACCAGGTTCCTTTGAATGCAGAGAAGAATCCCGAGGCTCTTCTTCTTCAGTGATCGGGGCAAGTTTGCCAGATGACCCCGCGACATCAACAGAAGTGGAGCACTTCACTAAAGAAGCTTCGGGAGCGGGATCTTTTGGTACAGGTACGTCAGAAGAAACCGGGGCATCTGATGCTTTAGGTGGGGAGTCTGGAACCTCGCAGGGGTGTGTGGAGCGAGAAGGGTGAAGAAGTCCGAACTGGTGAAGGAATTCGTCGTTCAGCAAAAATTTCATATCCCGCTCTTCAACCGGTACAGCTACAAGCCTCTCCAGAGTTGGCTTGTGACTGGGATCTCTACAAGGAGGGGGAAGCGCTGAAAAAATATATATATATTATAAATGATGATGAAGTTAACACTTGGCAATTCGAACTTCAAAAAACTCAGAGTATAGAGGAGGGAAAGGTAGATGATCTTACTTCCTTCTCTCCACACAGCATAAAACCCCGAGGGGCAACGGACATAGAAAAATTGAGTCAAAAACCCATGAGCGCTGTCAGGAAGACCGATGATCAATTTACGATTTCGAGCACTTCTCACGACAGTAATAGAAGGATGATCTTTGGTCCGGGTAAAGGAACATAAGTAACAGATTTCATCAAAGCTAGGAAGTCGATCAAGCGTTCTCCTAAATAGCACCCCCAACCCCATTAGAATGGCATAACCGTTGGGGTGTAGCTGGGATGGAGCGATGGCCAGTTGACGAAGAAGATGCTGGAGAAAGTTGTTGAAAGGAGGGATGGCCCCGCTCAGGCACATTTGTTGGTTAACTGTCACAAAGCCAGGGGGTGCTATGTCAGCAGTGTTACTTCTCTCGGGAAGAATGGCATCTGATTCAGCAATGCCAAACTGAGCGCACAACTGGCGAAAAACTTTGTATGATAGCGTGGTAGGGGCTCTTTCGGGAGGATTGACTAGTGAAGCCGGAATTACAGTTGCCTCTCCAGCCTGAAATGTTGTATCTTCTTCCTGAGAAGTCATTCTACACAAGCAACTGGATATTCAAATGTGAAGGTGCACGTTTCCTAAAAAGTGTGAAGTGTTGTGCAAAACTAATAATGACAAGTAAATATAACTGAAGTTAAACTAATCGACAATTGATCGATTACTAAATTTCAGGACTTGTTAATTTCAAAAAAAGGTTCAAGTGCAGTATTGGTGCAAACCGGTCGATTTCAATCGACTGTCTCAATGTTGCTTTAATACTTTACTTGAATTCGTTGAATTGAAGCACTTCATCCACACAATCTGTTTAAGTTAATTACCTTCTGTCAACTGATCTGTCATTTGATGTGGGCAGTCAATGACAGTATATTCGCCTTGGTTTTCTGTAGTTGTTATTTTCAATAGGTAATTAGCTTATAAGTTAACAGGATTTGTGGAATAATGCAACAAAGTTCAAACAATTTAAAGTTTGGGCAATTCAGAGATTAGGCAATTCAATCCGGTAATACAAGTTAAATAATCAAGTTGGGATTATGCTTTCAAGTGGCAACTCGTTCACGACCTAAGGGGTATGCGGCGAGTTAAGTTAAGTTCTGTAAGTCGTAATGCGCATGGAGGAAAATGCCTCAAATCAGAACAAAGCAAATTTCTCAAAGTCTTGTCTCGGCCGCGACTCAAAGCCTAGGTCCCTCCTACTTGAGTCGGTCAAGGGTTAAGCCACAAGAAACAACTCGGAATGGAAGATGGCTTGAGACATTCACGGTCTAAATAATAAGTTGTAGTAAGGATCTAAAGGGCTGAATCACTTGTACGACCTAAGTCCTAAATTGCTAGGAAATCAACACGACCCAAAAATTAGGTCATGGACGGATGAGATTGCAAGGCATTCCTAAGTCGGTAGATCCAAAAAACCAACTAAGTCGTGAGAATTCTAAGTCATCCCCTCAACCAATTAACTCTTCTAACCCATTAACCCGCTAAGGACCTTCTCATCTCCTCCAAAATCACAAACCAGTTAATTCAAGACACTGTAACTCATTATCTTCTCCTCACATGGTCAGAAATCACCCAAAAAACCAATTCGAATCGCTTCAATCTTGCGGCAAATCTGGTGCACTACTATGTTATCGTGAATAATAACAACAATACGATCAATGGCAGTCGCATATCAATCAGAAACGTTGAAATGAATTAGAGTCAGAAAATGGGGAGTTCAGATTCGTGAGTCAATGGTGATCGTGGATTGAACAGAAGGTGAATTCACTTACGCAATATAAAGATAAAGATGAGTTGATGTCCGATTAGCTTGGATTCGTCTCTGGAAACTTGAAGGATCGTTAATGGTAGAATCAAATAAAACAGATAAGCAATAAAGTGAGGAGGAAAGATCGACTCAACGGCTTATATGCGAAACAGGGGGGGAAGATGAAAGGACTAACGAGTCATGAGTCACGAGCCTCTTTGAGTCGTTTACGACTCATGCACTGGGTCGAAGCACATGACTTACGGCTTAAGCGTGTACTTCGAGGGGCAATTGTTAACTCCTCTGCTCAAGCGACTCAAACCAGGCTCGCGACTCACAATGATTACCGACTCAACAGCCTTAACTCATTGCCAACCTAAAATGAACGACGACTCAGCTGATTGCCGACTTAACGACTCAGGAGGGACAGCGACTCACCGGGTTATAACCTTAATGCCTTAAAGGTGTTGGCCGACTCAAGGTACTTTACGACTCAACAAGATACCGACTCAACAATTGAGGAGTTGCACGAGTTAAAGAATTGTGCGACTTACGACTTAAGGAGGTGAACGGTTTACGGCTTAAGGATTGAACGACTTAATGAGTTGGCAGAATGAGCGACTCGCGACTCAGAGAAATCTGCGACTTAAGGCCTCCGCGACTTAAGATATGTCACGACTCAGGAAGGTACACGACTTAAGGGGCTACGACCTAAAAGACCTAAAGGCAGAGCGACCTAGTGATTCAAGACAAAGGAGGGCGAGAGCGACTGCATTTGAGTCGTGACCGACTTACGACCTAGTATAAGTTGAACACGACCTAAAACCACAGAACCAAAATTTTAGTGCTGCCTCATTTTGAGCCGTGACTCCTTAACTCGCGAACGAGTTAGGACTTATATCCAGATGAATGAAGAAAAGCTCAGTACCACTTCACCTACTCCATTGCCTGCTGACTCTCGAGCGCGACCTACGACTCTCCCTGAGTCGGTCACGACTCAGGACTTGGGTGAAAAATTCTTATCCAGATTTGCCTATAAATACGAGACGAACTCCAACATGAAGGGGACTTTTTGGGCTCATTCTTTCCAAGCACCGATACTCTGCTGCATTCCAAACCGACTCGACACTCAAAGCTTTCAAGACACGTAGAACGCTACCAACAACTTCAAGAAGGAATCTCATACATCCGACATGGATTTGAAGACTTTCATAACTCACATTGAAGTTTAAGCCATTCGTTCAAAGTGTTTAGTAATTCAAAGTGTATTGTACTTGGGAAGAATTGTATCAATCTGTAACGAATTCATCAATAAAGATATTCAAAGTGTACGTAGGCAAACTATTAAGCCGAACCACTATAAAATCATTGTTGTTTACTGTTTTTTCTGCAGTTTTCTGCTTATACTCTGTTCCCGAATCATCGGGTGGTGTTTTCACAACTACACTTTACACACCGGGGTGTTAGCGTTCAAATTTTAGCGTTAACACCTATCAAAATCAACAATTTACCGCGATAATTATAGTGCAATTAATTTATCTTAAAATTCTGTAAATCACTCGAGAATTAAACATATAGGTATTAGACATCACTTTTTACGTGATAATATAGAAAAAGATATAATAAATCTAGACTACGTACCATCAAAAAATCAGATAGCCGATATTTTTACTAAACCACTATTAGAGAATACGTTTATAAAATTACGACGTGGCTCGAGATAATCTCAAGTAAGGATATATAAATAAAAATATAAAAATTTTAAACTAAAAAGTCAAAAATAATTTTTTTTCGAAAAATTCAAAATTCTGACCATGCTGTGACTCGAACTTATGATCTATTGTGAAAAGTCAGGTGTCTTAACCACCTGAGCTATTAATGTTTTCTATTCTAGTATCTCATGGCCGTTTTATTATATAGTAACAAGTATTTTATACTACATTATATGTCACAGTTATCTTTATAATTTACGTTACTAATTTTATAAATATTATAACCGTTCAAATCAGCTCAGCCAATAGAAAACCAATGTCTCTACATACTTTTAGGCTGGAAATAATATGATACACAAAGTAATATCCTATTTTTTCTAAAAATAAATCTATAAATAGGTGTATATTCCTATTCCTATGTTCTCAAAACAAAATCATTTGATTCTCTGCAGTAAAACATCAATTAACAGCAGTTTTAAAACAATGTCAACTTCCTCGACTACCGACTCTATCGAAATCATTGCCTCGACCAACTCTCCAAGAACTCCGGACCACAAAGGTTCACCATCATCGGTCTATGACACCGGATATACTCCGGACAAGAAAAAGGGAAAGAAGACCGTTGATATTTCCCTAAACACAAAATAAAAGAACGACGATCTCCACCATTATCAACAGGAGTTCAAGTGCTTCAACGGGAGATGTATTATAAACAGAAAATAAACTCAAGACGTATATAATCGAGCATATAGTGATGAAGTTCTACGGGGCTTCGTCATGCCCAATAGACAAAATGTTGTTTCGCCTATCAGATGCCCTTCGACTTCGTCTCCTCCACGACCACCATACTCACCAAATTCATGGGATCATAACGAAGCTTCGAATATTCATCGTAAACAACTGAAAGAATTCAAGACACCGAGTCCTAAGAAATAATCATAGTGTTTAATCATTTTTCGTTGTATTTTTAAATAAATTTTCTATATATGTGTACGTTTATATTTGAAATAAAATTATTTCCGGTACAATAAATGACAACTCATGTATAAAAATTATTCGCATTTAATAGCATAATAAAGTTAGTACTATATCATTCAGTAAAATAAAATTATTTATATTATTAGAATTAACAAAATATACATAATTCATATCATATAACAATTCAATGTGTAAAATACTACAGTTCAGTCGACTTGATCTGGAAATCAGTCGACTGACACTGCAAATATTTTTTAAAATATACATGGCCAGTCTACTGTTGCACGGCCTCAATCGACCGGACCAGAAGGTTGAATATTATCAACCTTCATATTCAATCGACTGAAGCCCTGAGCCAGTCGACTGACGCTATAATATGAAATTCTACATAACAGGCCTAGTCGACTGTTGCAGGGCCTCAGTCAACTAGACCAAAATGCCGAATATTATCAACCTTCAGCTTCAGTCGACTGAAGCCCTGAGCTAGTCGACTGAGCCATAGATCTGAAGAGCTTTTTACCTTTTCACCTACCCCCTTTACCCCTTTATTTTTCACTTTACCTTCTCTCCTCTTTTCCAATTCAGTTTTTCAAAGTCTTCAAAACCCTAAGCTCTACAAAACTCTAATTTTTTCTCCTCAAAATCAAAATCAAATGGCATCCAAAACGTAAAGGTCAAGCCTCCTCCTCATCTCGACCTCATCTAATGAACAAATTCAACGGTGACTATTTGACGACACCGCAATGAAGAGGTGGAGATGGATGCAAGATTCAAGAATATTCAAAGGTTCGTTCGTCAAATTACCTGATTTTTCACCCTATCACATTCAAGAATTAGCCGGATGGAGCAATTTAGAGTCGTTAATTGATATCGACGACAATAAACACAAAATCAACCAAATTATGGTGAAGGTTTTCTATACTAATCTAAATTTTGGTCATCAAGATGTTCCAAATCAAGAAAATTGCATATGGAGTCTCGTATGTGGTAAGCCCGTCTTCTTTGCTCTAGACCGCATGGCTCATATTCTAAAAACAGAAAATGATGGAGTTGAATTAGCTACTATTGATGTTGATTTGGTTGTTCGAGACCGCGTAAGCCATTTATTTCTTGAAGACGATATGTGTCAGTTAAAATTGATGTCTTTACGACCAAAGGCATGAATTATTCATCGCGTCTTAATGAAAACCATAACTCCTAGAACCGGGAGTTATGAACTCGTTTATGAACATAATTTTAGAGCCTTGTATGCAATTTTTGGAAACATCAAAGTAAACTGGGTTCATTTAATACTTGACGAGTTTTTAAGCTTTAAAAAAAGTAAGATGAATATAATTTATCACGACGAATATATTATGCGTCTTCTCAAAGCTTGTGAAGTTCCGGAACCGTATTCACTAGTTTCTACCATTGGTTGTTTGAACGCTCGGACCTTAGCCTTAATAAAATTACCGGTTGCCGATCCCCTACTAAAATATCTTTTGAAGAATGGACTCAAAGGCAAGCAACTCAAGTCCAACCCGAACAACAACGCGAGCCTTCTCACTGACCATCTCGTCAAACATCAACTCGATATCAACAAGAAGAAATTACGATTCCAAATGAAGGTCTTCAACCATGTGAGGCCATCAATACAATGTGCCGTAATCAACAAATCCTTCAATTAAACATCCTCAAAGTTGATAAGCAGCTCGATAAAGTCAAAGGATTTTTCACAAAATTGTGGCAAGCTATATCGTGCTTTTCCGGTACATTTACTTCAACTATAGGCGATCCAGGTAAGCAACCCGTATTTACATGGCCTTCTTCTTCTTCTTCTGGGGACGATCAAGCTAGTAGTGATGATGGTGATAAAGGAGATGGTGGTAGGGGTAAACATCTGATGGAGTAAAATGTTCATTTATTTCATTTTAGACATTTGCTTTTTAAATATGACTTGTACTAAATAGCCATTTAATTATTTTTAAACACTTTTTTCTATGGATGTTGAATGTGTGGATGATTGTTCTTGGTTTTATTTCATATTATCTTTCACATTATAATATCATATTACTTAGTCCTTTTTTTCGATGACAAAGGGGGAGAAATATTATTGCTACTAATAAAAATGCACGATATAGAACGTCAAAGATTCAAGGGGAGTAAGTATTTATGCTATATATATGTATATATACAGTCGAAATCTATATCTATTTACAGGTTGTCATCAATCAAAAAGGGGGAGAATGTTGAGACTTAGTTTTGATTCATGACACGAAGCTATCACTACAACATACAGATTTGACGACTGCTACGACAAAAAGAGACAAGGAGACGAGACTTTAAAAACCGGTGCATCACCTATGGTATTTTGTTTTTAAGTCTTAGATTAATATTTGTTAAAATCTCTCCTCGATTATGTCTACACTAGCTTATATATTTAATCACTATATTTACTAAATATTTTATACACATACAAGCTCACATTTAAATTATTAAAGTAATATAAAGTTACAGAAATAAATAAATAAATAAATAAATATATGTAAATTGTGCAAACTGCACAAAAATGACCAGGTCAGTCGACTGATCTACAGAACCAGTCGACCAACGCTGGAGTTTTTGTGCAGCATGCACAGTTACATAAATATATAGGAATTTAAATTTCAAATTACTTTTGAATCTTCAGTCGACTGACTCTGCAGCTCAGTCGACTGAATTTCTATAACAGCCATTTTTTTGAAAGGACACGACTTTTGTGAAGAGTTGCGAATCTTTAACGAAAAGATTCGGATGCAACACTTCGATCGAAACTCTTCACCAACAGTCGCAGCTTTCTAACACTTATAAATACAAACTCCAACTTCATTTCAAATCACCGAATCACAATCGATTTCTCTTATTCTCTGATCTAACTTTCTGAATTCTATTTGCTATCATACTTTCAAAATATTCTGCATAAAAGCAATACTATACCTTTCTATTCTTCATATACTTCAAATATAAATATTTATACTTGAGGAGAAGATTATAGGAAGGGTGTGCTATAAGTGATAAATCCATGTTATCAGAACACACATTAGTCAAAACTATTTTCTGTATTAGTTGAAGTCATGTTCTGCTGCTCAGGCGAGTGAAGTCCTATTCGGCTATTGAGGCGAAATCCTGTTCTGCTGCTCAGGTTCCTGTTCGGTTGCTCAGGGGTGTATAGACCTGTTCCTCCAGATTAAGTGAGGTTTGTTCTTTTAGTGAAATTCCAGAAGGAGTCTGGGACGGGATATAGGACGGTGCTCCAAACCAGTATAAAAATCTCTGGTGTCATTTTACTATATTGCTTTTTATTCCGCACTATTTAAAGTATTATTATCATCATTATACTCTGTAGTATCATATATCCATATTATACTATCCATAGCACATTTTCATTTGGTATCAAAGCATAGCGACTTTCAAAAACGTCAATAAGTTAAAATTGAAAATTTATATATTAATTTAATAACGAAATTTAATATATAGTAATAGTGTAAATAATCCAATTTTGATTTAATATGAATCTGAATGATTTTTAAATGAATATAAATTCGATGTGATTTATAATGGAGTTTGTAAGTTTTAAAAATCTAATATTTAAACGATTTCAATGATTTTGAAAATCTCTCGATTTAATCGACGAGTTAAAATAGCCTTTCGGGGCACAGTCACGGAATTCGACAAAACTAGTTCCATTGGATCCGTAATAGTGTATTATTATCGGATTTCAAATCCGTAACATTTAGAGTTACCGTTTGGTTGTACGAGATGGAAACGCGTTGAAATAAATATCGAAAATTTAAATTTTAAATCGATTCAAAAATCTATCTTCCACATACGATCGAATAAGGCCCTGAAACATGTTCCATTGTGTTCGTAATAGGGGTAAAACATTATAAACGCCTAGCAACACGTTTCGTTTGGAGTTTATTTGAAAAAGCACATTAGTTTTGAAAATAATATTAAAATAATGTTTGTATACGTATATAAATACGTATAAACAGAAAATCCTAGCCTATACTTCATGCGGCCATCACTCTTGTTATCAATGGCCGATACTACACCAACTTGTCCTCAAATTTTCTTCAAATCCGTAAACAACTAACAAAATTCACCAACTGGAAGATCGTAGAGCTTGTAGAGACGAGGGTATCCAACAGTTGTGATTGTATTTAAAGTGATGGATCGCCAGATTTTCGACCTCGAAGGCTGGCCGTTCGAACTAGATTTGCGGCAAGGTGGAGCATCAAGCTCGTCGGCATCAAGGTTGGGGATGCTGATGGAGAGGGCAATGACGTGGGGATGTTGGATGAGGTTCCGGTCGTGGGTGGTGGCTGTGGCATACTTGAATAGCATGACGTGTGGGATTCTTTGACCTGGGCGAACGAACGTGAACGAAGGAGTGGGAAAATCAAACGCAACGACTAGGATTCTCTTATGCAATTTGTACGGCATATCTGTGTTTGGTGTAATTACATATATATATAAAGAAATTAATTTGTATAATATATATTTAAAAACTTATAAATTGCATATCTCATTCATACGAGGTCGAAATTGGACGAAAAAGCGACGCCGAAATCATGGCGACGAGCACTACTTTATGGTGCAGATCTGGAGTCGTTCAGGGTAAGTGAAAATTAGGTTAAATCGAACGTCGCTCGATTTAATTTAAAATTGGAACATTTGACGATTTAAAACTCAAGGTGAGTTAATCTCACTCAATTTTGGTCTGCAAATGATAAATTTTAAATAGTTAAAATAAATAAATGATTAATTGGTTAAATTGATGCATTATTATCAGTTGGATGAGATTATATATATACATATATATTGGAGTGATTGATATTCCTGCATTTATATAGCGGATGAGACCCTATGCGCCCTGCATAATAGCGGATGACCTTATATACTGCAATATTCCGTCTCGAAGTGGATATTGGTATTTTTATGTTGTGCTAATATCTGTGGATGCAGGGAAACCGGTTGGAGGGATCCAACTGAATTCCTTAAAAAAATTTATATTTAATTTCATATATAGTGATATATGTTTTGTTTGAATAATCTTTGATAGGTTATTGTCTGATTTAAATTGATTAAATGATATGATAGTTCTAGCTTGGTTTTGGATTTTTAAATACCAATAAAATATGGTTTTAAAATTGGTAAAGATTCTAAACAGGGATTTTGGCAGTGAAATATTACATAGAGTTTTTGGATAAATTAATTGGATAAAATAAAATGTTTTGGAATTTTATTTAACTATTTCAGGATAACGTGGATAAGATTTTAGGAATAAAAGTATATATATGGATTTTTAACTAATAAATCCTTAAATGGTACTTTTTCAAATATAAAAGGTTTTTAAATCGAGACTTTAAATATTTTTGAAGAACAGATGTGCATTTGGGAATAAATATAAAATTGGTTATACTAAAAATCAAGTGGGATTTTCAAATTTACGGGATGAAATTGGACTTGTTTTGAAAGAGGATTTTAATCATTACTCATTAATTTTAGAAGTGTTAAAAATATTCTGGAAATTAGTTATTTAATCATTTTAAATTGTTTAAAGTATATTAATTATTAATTTGCCACTTTATAATGATTATTAAAGATTTATTGTTATTTAAGAACTAATCAACAATTTTGTTTTTTAAAGATAATTACTAAATTTTAATATGGCTTTGTACAATAACTTTTATTTAAGTATATTTGACTAGATTTAACTTGGAATTTTTTTTAGAACTTACAAGCATTATTTTGAGATAATTTTTAAATATAAAGTTTTCGGGAAGTAATGGTATGCTCGTAGGGCGTAAATTAGAGGCAGTGAGTGCCTGCAGCTAAGTTTTGGATTTCTCTAATAGAGATGTAACCATTGAGCCGTGATCCCTGGTTTGATACCGCAGTGGTACTTTCCATATTATTTTAAAAGGGCTTTCAAATATTTTTAAATAATTTATAAATGTACCGAGTTCGATAAGATAAGTACATGACCTTTGATAAAGAGATTTAATTTATTTAAACTTTTAAATTTAATAAGAGTTGGTGTTTTCAAGTGAAAGTGAAGTATTTGGTTGATATGATTGTTTTATTTGATAGTTAAATAACCGACTATCAAATCTGGACCCAAATATAACTTTGGAAATATCTAGAAGAAGCACGGGGTTGTATGGTACAGTTGCCACTCGAGGTGCTATATTGTACGTATAAACTCGTTTCGTTCTTCTAGGATATTTTTAAGGAAATCCGTCCACTAATGGGAAGGAGGTGATCTTCGATCTTACCTTCGTTTGTGTATTTCCTAGAGAACTGGGGTTGAGTTCATTGGGAAATAGCGAATGTTGTTTCGAAGAAACCAGGATCGGATTTGCGATCCAAAAACCACTTCGATCCAACAAGTATGTTTTTGAAATGAAGACAAGAGCATGGAGTCGAAGATGGAGTAGTGAAGTGCAAGTGATAATTGCTACTATTCTTGAGGGTGATTATAAAATGGATGTAGTAGGAATAGTGCCTTCGGTTCCGTTTGGACTGGGAACGGACTTGTCTGGATGAATGCTATCAGAACATTGTCATTGGAGGACAATGAGCATTCTAAGTGAATATTTCTAAAAAGGTAATCGTAGCCTCTAGCCTCATCAACCAGGAATGACTGAAAATCAGAGGGGATGCAACAAGGCTAAGTGGGTCGCACCCAAGTAGGGTATGTCTATCACCTTTCTAGATACCCATGGATATTATTACTATGATGTATCGATGGAGCTCAAGAGAGGGTGAGAACACTCGAGTGATAGCATATTCGGTCTATCCAGTTTTGGGGTTGTCCGATTTTGTGTTGCAGGGGATCCCGGCGTGGTCCTTGGTTCGTTGTTCTAGACGTGTACTATGGTAGGTGGTACCATAGTGCCTAGTCATTCCTTTGGAATCCATTCTCTAATACATGCCTTTAAGGTTTTGATTGTAGAGCCTTGTATGCTGGAATTCAATTAATATAATAATTTCAACTATTTGAATAAGTATTTGTACTTAGACACTATTATAATATCAAAGGTTTTTGACATGAAATGTTTTGGTTATCGTAAGGCAAAAACCCATCGTGTTTATTTGTGGCTTGGTCTTGCAAGATGCCTTTGATTTCTAAAGGATTTTGATACTTTAATAATCCAAATTGAGTGTGTTTTCTCACGTTGGTTTCCATACTGACTCGTGTGTTATTTTATTATAATGCTCGGGTCAGACCGAGTATTTTAGGTTTAGGTTAGGATGCTATGGAGCTGACAAGCTGGATGGCAGTACTTGTTCATTTTTACTGCAATGTTTGTTTGAAATTACCAGTAAATTGTGAGGGCAGGTTGTTATAACTGTCCAGGCTGGTAATTACTGATTTGTGTAATTTGATATGAAATATGTATATTACATTTTTGATTTGTGTAAAGAGCTATTGATATTATATATTGTTCAGTCCGATGTGAGATTCTGCTTTGTTTTGTTTCTTCTCTCTTCTACCTACTTTCTTTTCCCTCAACAATCTGTCTTTCCGGCACTCGATCGTTCGACATGTTATACAATGGGCATATTTATATCGATTTTCAAGGGTCGAAAGGGCAGGCCGTGACAGTTGGTATCTGAGCTTAGGTTGGCGATATACCTTGGCTTTGGTGGGGGATTTCTCATTAGAGATAGTGTCAGTAGTATTTGGGAATGAGTTGAGTGTATTAATAGCTACGAGCGTGTATTTGTTAGTGAATATAAGTTGTTTTTATATTGTGTTGACTTATAGGTTGAGTGTTTATGAATTCTGGTCGGTACGGCAAGTACAACCATATCGCTAGGGGTTTCTAAACAATTGAACAAGATAAACCGACATAGTATTGTTTTAAAGTGGGTAAATGAAATAATTTTACCTGAAACTATATTTTACTATACAAGAAATTATGTTCTAAAATTATATATATATATATATGTATATATATATTTGGAATGTTGGTTGTTAATATTATAATCAAATAAAATTATAAAATTTCAAATGGTTATATATATATAACCAAATAGAAATATATAAGAATGATTTATACAAAGAAATATAACTAAAATTTGATCTAAAACAGAATTTAAATCCCGTAAATTTTAGGAAAATGTTTTAAATTGGGTATGAACTAAATGTTTGGGAATTTTTCAATCTTGAAAATTTTGAAAATGTTTTTCAAAGTAGTTTGAAAGGAATAATGGAGTATTATTTTGAGATGTTTTTGAATAAAAATTATTTTAAAATGGATTTTGGAAGTAAGGAAGCATTGAACTCACCTTAGTCGCTGGAAAATTATCCTGGTGATGGGCCCATCATTAGTATTCACTTCCAAGTTTCTAAGTGATGGATTGCTACCATGGTGATTGACTATGATTATTTCTTTGGACCTGTTTGATAAACAAGTTTTGTTTTTGGAATTCCAAAGGGGAATTGTTTTGGGTAAAACCAAGTGATTTTGAGATTTCAAAAGTATGATTTGACATACAAAAGTGAATATACATATGTTTATGATTTCAAAATGATTTGAAATAAAATCGGGCAATTGAATTCTGGCTTTTCTATTTAAAAGATTTGTAAAGTTAAGAAAAATTAGTTATTGAACTTATAATGTGGAGTTGGTATAAATAAGAAAAAAAATGAAAGTTTTAATCCTGGAATTAAAATTTAACTTGAATAAAATGCGAATAAGATATGTTGAAATTTAACTTAAGATAAGTTAAATAAAATAGAAATTGGATTTGAATTGAATAGAATATAAAGTTGAAATGTAAGATGAATATATAACTATAAGTTATGATTATTGAATGGGATGAATACACTTAAGTTATTAAGTGATGTAAATAATCCAGAGTTATGATTATAAAATGTAAATGGACTCAGATGAGCAATATATGATATTAAGTAAAGAAGTTTTGAACTTATGGATTGAGAAATGAAATGGTGAAACGTAAGTGAAAATAGTGATAATATGGTAAAAGAATGGAAATTAAAAATTGAATTTTAAATGAA
Source organism: Allium cepa (assembly GCA_030765085.1). NCBI lineage: Eukaryota > Viridiplantae > Streptophyta > Magnoliopsida > Asparagales > Amaryllidaceae > Allium > Allium cepa. The sequence continues at coordinate 507,110,937 of CM060932.1, read as the reverse complement.
GGGTGAATTGAAATTGAGTAAATTGAATAAAAATATGAAATGTGAGTGTTCATATAACTATATGTTATAAATATGGAATGTGAGTAAACTTAAGTGGAAATTTAAGAAATTGTGAATAAATAAGTTGCATAACTTATTAAACTGAGAAAATGGAAAGGTATAACCAAGTTAAAATGTTGAGTATTGAATAATAAGAAATGGATTCAATTTAAGGGTAAATGAATTGAATATGAACTGAAATATGACTTTGGAGTAAGATGGGATATGAACTTAAGTTATAAGTTGGATATGAACTTAAGTAACGATATGGAATACTTATAATAAACATTTAAAATAATTTTATGAAATGTTTTCCCAAAGTGTTATAGTATAAATTGGATATTCTAAGTAAATGAAAGAAAATAAGTGGAATAAAAATCAAGTTAAAGGAGAAATGAAATTTGGTTGCAATGGAAACTTAAATTAAGCGATTATTTATGAAATGATTTATAAAAAAATCATATGGATTAGAATGTTGTTTAGTACAACATAAAGCAAACAAGATTTGGTGCGTAGCATAAACGGGGATCAAAGGGAAGATAGAAACGTCGGTTTAAAGTCAACTTTAAAAAGGGAATAAATTGAAGTTGATAAAATAGATTGGCATATATTGGAAGTAAATAATGAATGGAATGGAAATAAAAGTGATTGTAAATCAATTTGAAATTGAGTAGAAGTGAAATTATGCAAGTAAGGCACATATAAATCAATTTGGAGTGAATATGAGCTGAGTATTGAAAATATGACATGAATGTAATAAATTTGGTTGTAAATCATTTTGAATTGAATAAAATGATATATGGTCCATGGAAAGGAATTAAATTAGGATTGCGGAACCTTAAAATTGCTTATCATATTTGTTTGGTATGTTTGGGTTATGAAATTTATATCTTTAGCTAGTTAAAGTAATGAAATGTTTTAAAATTTCATGTTGTTGCTACTTATGTGCTTATTTTGACTAAGTATAGGTACAGGGAGCTGTTGGGCAGATTTTGGTTGCGTAAATGCATTTAAATAAGCTGACCGCTTAATAACGCTAATATGAGGTACGCTTATGCAATAAAATAAAGAAATGATTACATATTGATTTATATTTTGTTTTCCGACCGTGTGGGTCGATGTATATATTTTTATCTCTATTGTGATATTGTAGAAAGGCTCTCCGTAAAAAAGAGACTCTGTCAAAAAATTTCGAAAATTTAGGGTGTTAGAAAAAAAATCCCGAAAATTTTTTGTTAACTAAAAAAGTTAGTTTTTGAATTGAAGTTGAAATAAAAGGGTTTTGAGTTAGAAATGAAAGCCAACTGTTTTGGATAGAAACTAAAAGGATTTAGAGAAGTGAATGTATGTTTTTTTAACTAAGTGGCTTTTGGGAAAGTTAATGGGTCTGGAAGCATTTTTCCTACCTTAGCAATTTCGGGACGAAATTTTTACAAGGGGAGAGGAATGTAACGATCCAGAATTTTGGTCATTAGTTTTGAACATTTAATTTGTTTGTAAATGTTGAAATTGAATTATTAATTAATTTTGAATATGGAGGAATTTATGAAATGGTTTAAAATTCCAAATATAGGGATTTATTTTATTTGGTAAAATTAAATTTAATATTTAATTTTTGAATGAGATTAAATAGTCGATAAGTTAAAATAGGAAATTTACATATTAATTTAATAGTGAAATTTAATATATATATATATATATATATATATAGTAATAGTGTAAATAATTGAATTTTGATTTAATGTGAATCAAAATGATTTCTGATGTGAATATAAATTCTATGTGATTATAATGGAGTTAGGAAGTTTTAAAAATCGGAAATTTAAAAGATTTCGACGATTTTGAAAATCTCTGGATTTAATCGACGAGTTAAAATAGCCTTCCAGGGCACGGTCTCCGAATTCGACGAAACTTCCATTAGATCCATAATAATGTATTATTATCAGAATTCAAATTTCGTAATGTTTGGATTAACCGTTTGATCGTACGAGATGGAAACACGTTGAAATAAATATCGAAAATTTAATATTTTAAATCGATTCAAAAAGCATCTTCCACATACGATCGAATTAGACCCCAAAACCTGTTCCATGGTGTTCGTAATAGGGGTAAAACATTAAAAATATCAGGCGGCACGTTTCTTTTGGAGATCATTTGAAAAAGCACATTAGTTTTAAAAATAATATTAAAATAATGTTTGTATACGTACATAAATACGTATAAACAGAAATCCCTAGCTTATACTTCACACGATCGCCACTCTCGTTATTATTGGCCGATACTACACCATCTTCTCCTCAAATTTTCTTCAAATCCTTAAACAACTAGCAAAAAGCACCAACTGGAAGATCGTAGAGCTTGGAGAGACGAGGGTATCCAACGATTGCGATTGTATTTAACGTGATGGATAGCCAGATTTTCGACCCCAAAGGCCGGCCGTTCGAACTAGATTTGCACGCAAGGTGGAGTGCCGAGCTCGTCGGCATCAAGGCTAGGGATGCGTGATGGAGAGGACAAAGGCGTGGGGATGTTGGATACGGTTTTGGTCGTGGGTGGTGGCTGCGGCGAACTTGAATAGCACGGCATGTTGGGTTCTTTAACCTGGGCGAACAAACGTGAACGAAGGAGAGGGAAAATCAAAAGCACCGACTAGGATTCTCTTAAGCAATTTGTACGGCATATCTATGTTCGGTATAATATATATATATATATATATATAATTAATTTGTATAATATATATTCAAAAACTTATAAATTGCATATCTCATTTATACGAGGTCAAAATCGGACGAAACAAGCGTCATCGGAATCGTAGTGACAAGGACTACACTATGGTGCAGATCTAGAGTCGATCAGGGCAAGTGAAAATTAGGATAAATCAAAAGTCGTTCAATTTAATTTAAAATTGAAACATTTCGCGATTTAAAACTTAAAGTGGGTTAATCTCACTCAATTTTGGACTACTGGTGATAAATTTTAAATAGTTAAAATAAATAAAGATTGATTGGTTAAACTGATGCAGTATTATCAGTTGGATTTGATATTATATATAGTAGTGTATATATATATATTGGAGTGATTAATATTCCGCATTTATATAGCGGATGAGACCCTATGCGCCATTCATAATAGCGGATGACCCTATATATCACGATATTCCACCATGAAGTGGAATTGGTATTTTTATATTGTGCTAACATCTGTAGATGCAGGAAAACATGTTGGAGGTATCCAACTGGATTCCTCAAAAATGTTATATTTAATTCCGTATATAGCGATATATGTTTATTTGAATAATCTGTGACAGGTTATTGTGTGATTTAAATTGATTGAATGATAGTTCTAGCTGGGTTTTGGTATTTTTAAATACCAATAAAATATGGTTTTAAAAATGGTAAAGAATTGTAAACAGGGATTTTGGAAGTGAAATATTACATAGAGTTTTTGGATAAATTAATTGGATAAAATAAAATGTTTTGCAATTTTATTTAACTGTTTCAGGATATCGTGGATAGGATTTTGGGAATAAAAGTATATAGATGGATTTTTAAATAATAAATCCTTAAAGGTACTTTGTCAATATAAAAGGTTTTTAAATCTAGACTTTAAATATTTTTGAAGAATAGAAGTGAATATGGGAATAAGTATAAAATTGGTTATATTGGAACTCAAATGCGATTTCCTAATTTGCGGGATGAAATTGAAAATCGAGAAATTTGGAATTGTTTTGAAAGAGGATTTTAATTATTAACTCGTTAATTTTAGAAGTGTTAAAAATATTCTGGAAATTAGTTATTTAATCATTTTAAATTATTTAAAGCGTATTAATTATTAATTATCTACTTTATGATGATTATAAAAGATTTATTATTATTTAAGAACTAATCAACATTTTTGTCTTTTAAAGATAATTATTAAATTTTAATATGGTTTTGTATAATAACTTTTATTTAAGTATATTTGACTAAATTTAACTTGGAAATTTGTTTTAGAACTTACAAGCATTATTTTGGCTTAATTTTTAAATATAAAGTTTCCAGGAAGTAATGGTATACTCGCGTGGCGTAAATCAGAGGCAGTGAGTGCCTACAATTATGTTTTGGATTTTTCTGGGATAAAGACGTAACCATTGAGTTGTGATCCATGGTTTGATACCGCAGTGGTACTTTCCATATTACTTTAAAAGTGTTTTCAAATATTTTGAAAAAGATAATTTTTGAACATACCGAGTTCGATAAGATAAGTATATGACCTTTGATAAAGAGATTTAATTTATTTAAACTTTTAAATTTAATAAGACTTGGTGTTTTCAGGTGAAAGTGAAGTATTTGGTTGATATGATTGTTTTATTTGATAGTTAAATAACCGACTATCAAATCTGGACCTAAATATAGCTTTGGAAATATCTAGAAGAAGCACGAGATTATATGTTACCGTTACCGTTCGAGGTGCTATACTGTACATATAAGCTCGTTTCATTCTTCTAGGATGTTTTTAAGGAAATCCATCTACTAACGGTTAAGAGATGATCTCCGATCTTACCTTCGTCTGTGTTTTTCATAGCGAACATTGTTTCGAAGAGACCGAGATCGGATTTGCGATCTGAAAAACCACTTCGATCCCGCGAGTATGTTTTCGAAATGAAGACAAGAGCATGGAATCGAAGATGGAGCAGTGAAGTGAAATGGCTAATCGCTACTGATCCTGAGGGTGATTCCAAAATGGATGTAGTAGGAATAGTGCCTTCGGTTCCATTCGGATCGGGAAAAGACTTGTATGGATGAATGCTATCAGAACATTGTCATCGGAGGACAATGAGCATTCTAAGTGAATATTTCTAAAAAGGTAATCGTAGCCTCTAGCCTCATCAACCGAGAATGACTGAAAATCAGAGGGGATGCAGCAAGGCTAAGTGGGTCGCACCCAAGTAGGGTATGTCTATCACTTTTCTAGATACATGCGTATATTATTACAACGATGTATGGATGGAGCTCGAGAGAGGGTGGGAACACCCGGTGTGATAGCACATTCAGTCTATCCAGGTTAGGGGTAGTCCAGTCTTGTGTTGCAAGGTATCCCGACATGGTCCTCGATACGCTGTTCTAGACGTGTACTGTCATAGGTGGTACCCTAGTGCCTAATCATTCATGAATCCATTCTCCAATATGTGCCTTTATCGTTTTGATTGTAGAGCCTAGTATGATGGAATTTAATTATTGTACTATTTGAATAAGTATTTATACTTACATACTATTATAATATCAGAGGATTTTAAAATGAAATGTTATGGTTATCGTGAGGCAAAAAACCGTCATGTTTATTTGTGGCGTTGTCTTACGAGATACCTTTGATTTCCAAAGGATTTTGAAATTTTAATAATTCAAATTGAGTGTGTTTTCTCACACTGGTTTCCAGAGTGACTCATGTGTTATTTTATTGTAATGCTCGGGTCAGATCGAGTATTTTAGGTTTAGGTGAGGATTCTATGGAGCTCAGGAGACAAGCTGGATGGGGAAGACTTATTGCTCGTACTTGTTTATTTTCGCTGCAGTGTTTGTTTGAAATTATCAGCAAATTGTGAGGGCAGGTTGTTATAACTGTCCAGGCTGGTAACTATTGATTTGTGTACTCTGATGTGAAATATGTATATTACCGTTTTGATTTGTGTAAAGAGCTATTGATATTATATATTGTTTAGTCCACTGTAAGATTCTGCTTTGTTTAGTTTCTTCTCTCTTCTACCTACTTTGTTTTCCCTCAACAATCTATCTTTCCGGCACTCGATCGTTCGGCATGTTATATAATGGGTGTATTTATGTCAATTTTCAAGGGTCGAAAGGGCAGGCTGTAACATTGTTGTATCACAACACATCCCTATTCCTCGACATGCTACTAGGGCGCTATATGCAAATTGTACAAAAATGCTTAAAAACATGTTAAGGGAAATCAATGTTAAGTCTTAGTGCTAAGAAAAATAATTATTTTACTGATTAGACATTATATATAGCATATTACACTATATATAATATTTTGACGAATCCTTAAGAGGTGGAAAATCCCATTACATCTCTTGAGTTATTGACGCACGTTATACACTAGATAGGAGATGTGAAATCCCACAAACATCTCTGATGTTACTACACTCATGTTATGTGATATCGATTTGACTCACATAAGGATATTTTAGTCCTGACTAGAGTGTTTTGTCTTTTCATTACGCTCGGGTCAGTCCTGAATTTTTCAAAGCATTGAAGATTAATCTCTAGAGGATGAAAACGAAGAGTTGGTATATTATTATTACTAATATTATTCTTTGCATCATGTTGTTCTACAACATTATATTTTGTTTCTATTGTGTATATAACTTTGATAAATGTTGTATAAATTATAATCAAATGTATAGTATAAACAGCTTCATGAATTATTTATTTGATTATTATATTTTTTCATTTCGCTGTAAGACTCGGTGTTTTCTTCTTCTTTTCTTATTTTTCTTAATTATTCCCAATGATTATCTATGTTTTGGATTGTTTATGTTGTACATGTGTGGATTATTATCAATTTAAAACCTTTCGAAATGTGGGTCATCGCAGTTGGTATTAGAGATTTGGTTAGCGACAACCTTGGCTTTGTGGGGTTGTTCATTAGAGATGGAGTAGTAATACACTAGAATGAGTTATTAAGTGTATTCATAAGAGAGCGCGTACTTTTTAGTGTAAAAAAATTGTTTTATATTATGTTTACTTATCCACGGAGTTGTTTATGAATTTTGGTCGTTACATGGGACCCCATTTTATCGATAGGAATTTCTAAACACTTAAACGAGGCAAGTCGACATAATATTGTTTAAAAATCAAGTAAATGAAATAATTTTACCTAAATTATATATTATATATACAATAATTATTTCATAAGCCTATGTGATTATTGGTTGAATTAAATTTAAAAACAAATACTTTGTGTACTCCATTTCAAGAAATGTTCAATAATTAAATTGAATTGAAATCCAATTACAATAAGAATTGTTTAAAATAACAAGTTGTAGATTAATGAAATGTTTTGGTAATAAGGTCATGAAATTTGTATAAGCTATATTGTAAATAGAAAAGATTTAAAAGCTGAGAATTTGAGAATTTAAATCCCGCTGCTTTCAAAATTGTTTTCAAGTCCTTCAAAATTAGTAATAATATTATTTGAAAGAGTTTTGACTTGAAATGTATTTTGATAGGATTTTTGGGAGAAAGAAAAGCATTGAATTCGCTTTGGTCATTGGGAAATAATTCTAGGGATAACTGCAGCATCACCAGTACTCATTTTCGAGTTCTGAGTGAGAATTGCTACCAAAAGAAATGTACTTTCGATTAAAACAAGTTTTGCTTGTGAAAAAATATTCTAAATATGATTTGATAAATATATGAAAATAGTTTTAAACTTATAAATTGAAATGATATGAAAGAAAAATAAGTTTATAATTTATGAATTTGAACAAGAAAATAAAATCAAATTTTAAAATGGTTAAATATTTTGGTTAAGAAAAAAAAACTGAAATTGAGATATGAATTAAAAGAATTAACCTGAGAAATATTGAATAAATTGAGTTAATGAAATGGAGTAAATAAAATGAAATTGAACTCAAGAAAGCTTAAATGAAAGTGAATTGTTTTTGAAAGCAATTATTTAAAAATAATGAAATGAAATTTAAGTAAATAAGGTTTCATAACTTATTGATTTGAGAAATATTAAGCTAAAAACAAATTTTAAATTTGTTGAATGTGAATAATAAAAATAAAAAATAAAAAAAGGTTTAACTTAAATAGAATTAAATAAAATGAAGTTTAATCTAATAAAGATTAAATGAATTGAATTGGATTTGAATGGAACTAGATAAATGAGTAAAATGAATTAATTCCACTCAAGCTATAAAATGAATTAGTAGAATGAATACGAACTAGAATTATAAAATAAAATTCAATTTAAGTCGTGAAAGAAATTGAATAAAAATAAATGGGTATAAGAAAATTTATATGAGTGGTTGAATTTGATTTAAATTGGATGTAAATAAATTAAATGCAAATAGAATGAGTTTTAATAAAATTGAATGGTACCTAATTAGATATGAAATAAATTAATGAGATAAACTAAAAAAATGGAAGTTAACTTAAGGAAGTTTAACGAAAGTGATTGTGATAAACTGGAATTTTTTTTATTTATATGAATTTGTGTTAGAAAATAATATTCACTTAAGTAAAATTAATGATATGAATTTGAACTAATGAAATGAATCAATGAATTAATATGAACTTAAAATATGAAGTAATAATAATAAACATGAGTTGTGCCATATATAATGTTTATAGTAAACTTAAATGGTCTATAAATGATAGTAATATTAAAAGGAGAATATACTAAGTGGTAATGAAGCTAAATTTAATTTAGATAAGATTAAATGGAATAATTTGATAAAAAGGTTCATAAATGAATTTATATGAAATATGCTAAAAAAAGTGAAACGGTTGAATTTTCCAAATTGAATTGAGAAAATTGAATGTGAATGAAATAGAAGTAAATAAATTGGAAGCAAATCGATTAAATGTTAATAAAAATTGGATGTTAATAAGAAGTGAAGTTATAAATTAAATATTGACAATGGGTAATGTAAATTCACATATTTATGAATTAATTAGATTGATTGGATGAATACTGATGGTTGAAAGGTTTCTTTTATTGCAAACCATTGTTATTACTATTTTTGATCACATATGATTATTGTATGTTGTGTATTTGTGTTGGTGCTTATGATTAGGATTCAAATCATGCTATGTTGTTCTATTTAACTCATACATGTTTTATACCATATTATAAGTGACAATTTTCTAAATTGAGTTGAGATAGTTATATATCGGACATATATACGTGGATTATATTTGCTTTTGCTTGCTTAATATGAGCGAACCCGCTCGTATTAATAATAATAAGGTATGTATCTCAGATTACATACTGAACTTTTATATTTCTTTTATGGGATGCCTCATTATTGAGATGAGATGTATATTTGATATATTTGGTATATATTTATGTTATATATTCTATCGTAAAACTTTTCCTGATCGAGTCTCCAAAGGAGACTTTGTCGAAAATTTTCATATGTCCAGGTGTTAGAAAAAAAAATTAGTTTTAAAAGTTTTATAACTTGTTTTTATAAATAAGTCATTATTTATATAAACTGATATCGGAGTGGCGTAGTAAGCGTAGCAAAGTTCTGTAAATAAGATTTTAAAGTTTCATATATTGATTATTTTAAATAAAATATATCAAATGTTAAATTCTCTTCTTAACCCCCTTTTCGACGATGAAAAATTTTGAGTGGAGAAGAATGTAACGACCCGTATTTTTAACAATTTTAAATTATCAAATTTAATATGATTATTAAATAAAAATGGTTAAAAACAAAATTTTAATGATTTATTAATGTAGTTTATTGAATATGAACTTAGATAAAATTTTGAAATAAACAATTTCGAAGACTTTGGCAATAACAAGTTTTAAAATGAAATTCTATGTATTGATTGTGTTTATACCAATAATTGGAGTTGAATAATAATGTTGAATTATTGTAAAATGGAAATAGTAGTTTTATTATTTGAAGTCGTTTAAAATTTAAATTTTATAAGTAAAATAACTTATATTTCAATTATAGCATTTCATTTGATAATGGAAATTTAATATTTGAAATTATTTAAATAATTGAACCCTGAATTTTATATGAATGAAAATGATGTTGAAATTTGATTTAAATTCTACTTAATTATGAATGGAGTTAGTGAACTTTTAAAATTGAATTTAAGTGATTAAGTTTAATCTTTGAAATAGCTCGTTTTAATTAATGAGTAAAAATAGCCATTTTGGCCGCTATCTCGGATTTTGACGAAACTAGTTTCATCGAATCCATAATAGTGAGTTATTGTAGGATTTCAAGTTTCGTCATGACCGGACTTACTGTTTGTCCATACGAGCTTGAAAAACATAAAATTTTATTTTAGAATTTAATTAAAATAAATTGATTCTGAAAAGCTATCTTCTACATACAATCAAATTAGGCCTTGAGACTAGTTCCATTGGGTTTGGAATGGGGGTATAACATATAGAATGTTAAGCAGCATGCTCCGTTTGGAATTCGGAATTGCGTGGGTCGACCAGGTAGGATATTTTTTAATATAATAATATATATTTACTTATCTTTATCCAACAATTCGTACACCCTGTGTTTCTTTTGTCTTCCTCATACCCTACTCCTTTTTTTTCGTTTCAAATTTACAAATAAATGGAAAGAAAGAGAAAAGACAAAAACAAAGTAAAATGAAACGTTGAAGTCGCGACCTTGGCCTGGGGAGAGGAGCGTAGGCGAGAGAGAGGCGAAGTTTGCGGTGGCTCAACACGCGATGGAGGCGACGCAGGAGTTTGCCACGCCTTAGGGTTTATGGCGCTCGATTTTCGCATATGCTGGCAGTGGTTCTGGGTGGTCGGCAAGGCTAAAGCGTTCGTTCGTGTGTGTGTGTATATAACAAGAAGCAGATGGACTCGATTGAAGCTGGGAGGGAAGGAGCATATGCGGCCAAATGGTTAAGTTCTTTTATTTACTTATTTATTTTAATTAAAATTGTTTAATCATATATGTTAATTAAAATCATTATATTAATTATTGCATAACTTTTTCGTACAAGGCCCATTTAGGACGAAACGAGTTGCATCGGATTCGTATCGATGCCTTCTACGATATGTGATCGAGTTGGGACTTATTTGAAGCTAAAAATATTTTTAGTTTCAAATAAAGGTGAATGTTTTTAATGCTCAACGTACTAAATATTTTTATGTTCGTTGAATTGATATCATGAAGTAATTTAATTTCATTGACCGTTGTTTGGTAAATTAATTGACATTTGAATTTGATATATGAATCGAATTGATAAAAATTTAAATGGACAGTTAAACCATGAATTTAACTTAAATAGCCAATTAGACATCCAATTATCGATAACTGGTTAACTATCATGATTTATTGAATGTTTTGGATATTGATTGTGATGGATGCCATTGATGGATAATTTGGATGACTTGGATGTTTATTTATTCTATATATTTCTGTTATCACCCAATATATTAATGACATCATATGAACTATTATTTGAATTAATTCGAACAAATTAAGAAATAGGTTGAAATGATATGTAACAATGACACCTTTATTTGGATTGAAATGATATATATTATTTATCCCTGAAATTAAAAATTGAAATAACTTTTCACTTGGCCATAGGATAGAAAATAATATTCGGACACCGGATTGGTTAACTTAAATGATTTTAAAAAGTTTGATTTGAAATTATTTAAATAATTTGGATTTAAAGTAATAAAAGCTGAATTAGTGGAAATTGAATTATTTTCGAACTTGAGCTCAAAATGTAGAAATTGAAATATGTTAACGGTAATCGTTTAAATGATCGAATTTGAAATTTGGAGTTATAATTGAAATTTATATTAGAAAATGACATTTAAATTGATATTTCAAACTTTGGCTCGAAATTGAATTATTTTAAAGATTTGAACACTTAATTGAACATCGAAGTTATATTTGATCTAAATGATTTAAATCGATATTTTGAAATCAAACTCGAAATTGATATAGATTGAAATGGTTTATAATTTAGAATTGAGTTGAAATTTAACCAATTGAAATTGATTTGAAATTGAAATTAATATGGAATTGAAATCAAAATTAATTTGGAAGTGAAATTGAAGTTAATTCGAATTGAAATTGAAATTGAATCAATTTAAATTGAAATGGAAATTGGAAATTTTTTGAATAAGAAGATTTGTAATTGAATCTATTTGACTTCGAAACTATTTTGCATAAATTATTTTTATATAAACTGAGTAAATATATCTTTTAAATATTCAAATTATTTTGATTTTCCAAGCTATTTTACTATGTAGACCATTTTCAATACTAAAACTATTTTATATTAAAATATTTAAACCTTTTTAAACTATTTAAAAAATTCTAACTATTTTATAAAAATTTAAACTAGTCAAGGCTGGAATGTTATATTTGATCATTGATTTAAATACGAATTGGGTTAAAATGAAGTTGCAACCTAAATTGAAATTCGAAATAGTTTTGGAAGCAAAATCGAGATACTGGGGCGAAAATGATTTTTAAGTGAAATAGTATATTTTGAGTAAATATGATGATTTGAAAATGAAATTGATTTTGAAGCCAATATGATATTTTGATATCAAGTATGAATGATTTTTGAAATCTAAAAGAACCGATCGGTGTGTAAACGACATTTGGTTGTTAAAGACACCCGAGCCTCTTATTGGCATATTCTTTGTCAATATTAGAACCATTTTAACAACTGTGTATGCTGAGGGGACTCCAGAGTGAATTGGTTTAATTTGGTATACATTTGTTGGATTTGAAGAAAGAGAACGATGATGGATAGACCCCGACACTTGTGCCAATTTGAAATGACTAAAACAAGATGGCTTGATAGGGCCAAGCAGACTAGCTACCCCTAGCGGACATCCGTTGTTCGATTTTTTTTTCTTGGACTTGGTCCATAGTATTCCTCATGTTGTTGGTTTCGATTGGTGCGCCTTGATTTTGGGATAACCTCCCTTTGACTTGACATGGGATGGATGGACGCAGTGGCCGATCGTGGCTACGATGCAATACCACCAACCTTGCGACCTGAACTGGTAGTATCCTACCTTAGGCATTGCCCCATGTGCCTTGTCGTACTTTTATCCCTATATGAGACCACTACGATTTTGGTTTGGTATTGTCGTACCATGTCGCATCGCTATTTCCCGACGTGTTACTGAGGCGTTATATGAAAACTGTACGACAATGCTTAAAAACTTGTTAAGGGGAATCAATGTAAAGCCTTAACGCTAAGAAAAATATTTATTTTACTGATTAGACATTATACATAGCATATTCTACTATATATAATATTTTAAAGGATCCTTAAAAGATGGAAAATCCCGTAACATCTCTTGAGTTATTGCACACACGTTATACATTGGATAAAAGATGTGAAATCCCACAAACATCTCTGATGTTATTACACTCATGTTATGTGATATCGATTTGACTAACATAAGGATATTTTTGTCCTGAATAGAGGTTTTGGTCTTTCCGTTAAACTCGGGTCAGTTCTGAGTTTTTCAGCGCATTGAAGTTTATTCTCTGAAGGACGAAGATGAAGATTTGGTATATTATTATTACTAATATTATTCCCTGCATCATGTTGTTCTGCTGCGTTATATTCTATTTCTGCTATGTATATAACTCTGATAAATGTTGTATAAATTATAATCAAATGTATAGTATAAACAGCTTCATGAACTGTTTATTTGATTATTATATTTTGTCATTCCACTGCGAGATTCGGCATTTATTTTCTTCTTCATTTCTTATTTTTCTTAATTAACCCCAATGATTATCTATGTTCTGGATTTTTTAAGTTGGAAATGTGTGGATTATTGTCGATTTAAACCTTTCAAAATGTGGATTGTCATAGTGGGTATTAGAACTTTGGTTTCGCGATAACCTTAGCTTTGTGGGATTGATTCATTAGTGACGGTGTAGTAATACCCTAGAATGAGTTGTTCAAGTGTATGTATACGAGAGCGTGTACTTAGGGTAATCATTTGTTTTATATTATGTTTACTTATCCATTGAGTTGTTTATGAATTCTAGTCGTTACTTGGGATGTCATTTTATCGATAGGGATTTATAAACACTTAAACGAGGCAAGTTGACATAATATTGTTTTAAAATAGAGTAAATGAATTAATTTTACCTAAATTATATTTTATATATACAGTAATAACTTTCATAAACCTATGTGACTATTAATGAATATTAATTGTTAGGAGATGATAGTATTTAATTATCACTGATTATTGGTTGAATTAAATTTAAAACGAATACTTTGTGAACTCCATTTCAAGAAATGTTCGATAATTAAAATGAATTGAAATCCAATTACAATAAAAATTGTTTAAAATAACAAGTTGTAAATTAATGAAATATTTTGGTAATAATGTAATGAAATTTATATAAGATATATTATAAATAGAAAGGATTTAAAAGCTAGGAATTTGAGAATTTAAATCTCGTCGCTTTCAAAATTGTGTTCAAAGCCTTCAAAATTAATAATAATATTATTTGAAAGTGTTTTGACTTGAAATATATTTTGAGAAGATTTTTAGAAGAAATAAAAGCATTGAACTCGCTTTGGTCGTTGGGAAATAATTCTAAGGACGACTGCAACATCGACAGTATTTATTTTCGAGTTTCTGTGTGATAACTGCTACCAAAAGAAATGTATTTTTGATTAGAAAAAGTTTTGATTGTGAAAAAATATTCTAAGTATGATTTGATAAATATATGAAAATAGTTTAAACTTAAAGTGAAATGATATAAAAGAAAAATAAGTTTATAATTTAAGAATTTGAACAAAACATTTTGGTTAAGCAAAAAAATAATTGAATTTGAGATATGAATTAAAAGAATTAACCTGAGAAATGTTGAATAAATTGAGTTAATGAAATAGAGTAAATAAAATGAAATTTAACTCAAGAAAGCTTAAATGAAAGTGAACTGTATTTTAAAGCAATTAGATAAAAATAATGAAATGAAATTTAAGCAAATAAGTTTAAATAACTTATAGATTTGAGAAAGTTAAGCTAAAAAAATTTAATTTGTTGAATTTGAATAAAAAAAGAAAATAGAAAAAAGGTTTAACTTAAATAAAGTTGAATCAACCAAGAAATGAATTAAATGAAATAAAATTTAATTAAATAAAGATTAAATGAATTGAATTGGATTTGAATGGAACAAGATAAATTAGTAAAGCAAATTAATTCCACTTAAGCTATAAAATGAATTAATAGAATGAATATGAACTTGAATTATAAAATAAAATGCAATTGAAGTTGTGAAAGAAATTGAATAAAAATAAACGGATGTAAAAAATTTATATGAGTAATTGAATTTGATTTAAATTGAATGTAAATAAATTCAATGCAAATGGAATGAGTTTAAATAAAATTGAATGGTAACTAATTGAATATGAAATAAATTAATGTGATGAACTAAAAAAATGGAAGTTAACTTAAGGAAGTTAAACGAAAGTGATTGTGATAAAGAGGACTTTTTTATTTACATGAATTTGAGTTATAAAATAATATTCACTTAAGTAAAATTAATGATATGAACTAGTGAAGTGAATGAATGAATTAATATATACTTGAGATATGAAGTAATAATAATACACATGAGTTGTGTCACATATGATGTTTAAAGTAAACTTAAACTGTATATAAATGATAGTAATATTAAAAGGAGAATATACTAAGTGGTAATGAAGTAAGATTTGATTTAGATAAGATTAAATGGAATAATTTTATAAAATGGTTAACAAATGAATTCATATGAAATATGGTAAACAAAACGTGAAATAACTAGAATTTAACAAATTGAATTGAATAAATTGAATGTGAATGAAGTAGATGTAAATAACATGGAAGCAAACCGATTAAATGTTAATAAAAATTTGATGTTAACAAGAAATGAAGTTATAAATTAAATATTCACATTGGATAATGTAAATTCATATAGTTATGAATTAATTGGATTAATTGGATGAATATTGATGGTTGAAAGGTTTCTTTTATTGCAAACCACTGTTATTACTATTTTTGGTCACATATGATCGTTGTATGTTGAGTATTTGTGCTGGTGCTTATGATTTGGATTCAAAATCATGTTATGTTTTTCTATTTAACTCATATATGTTTTATATCTTATTATAAGTGACTAATATTATAAATTGAGTCTATGAAAGGTACATATTGGAAGTGTATGTGGATTATATTTCTTTTGCTTGCTTAAGATGAGCGATCTTGCTCGTATTAACAATAATAAGGTATGTATCTCGGATTACATACCTAACTTTTATATTTTTCCCAACGGGATGCCTCATCATTGAGATAAGATGCATATTTGATATATTTAGTATATATTTGTGTTATATATTCTATTGTAAAACTTTTCCGATCGAATCATGCAAAGGAGACTCTGTCGAAATTTTTCATAAATCCGGGTGTTAGAAAAAAAAATTGGTTTTAAAAATTTTATAACTTAATTTTATAAATAAGCTGTAATTTCCGTAAAATGATATCGGAGTGGCGTAGTATAAGCGTAGTAAAGTTCTATAAACATGACTTTAAAGTTTCATATATTGATTATTTTAAATTAAATATATTAAATATTAAATTCTCTCTTAATCCCTTATTCGAGTACGAAAAGTTTTTTAGTTGAGGGAATGTAATTACCCATATTTTTAACAATTTAAATTATTAAAGTTAATATTATTATTGAATAAAAATGGTTAAAAATAAAAATTTAACGATTTATCGATGTAATTTATTAAATATGGACTTAGATAAAATTTTGAAACGAACAATTTTGAAATAAACTTAGATAAAATTTAATGAAATTCCATGTATTGACTGTGTTTAAAATCAATAAATGGAGTTGAATAATAATGTTGAATTATTTTAATATGGAAATAGTCATTTTATTATTTGAATTCGTTTAAAAGTTAAATTTATAAGTTAGATAACTTATATTTCAATTATAACGTTTTATTTGATAATGGAATTGTTTAAATTAATATTTGAAATTATTTAAATAATTGAATCCTGAATTTTATGTGAATGAAAATGATGTTGAAAGTTGATTTAAATTCTATTTAATTATGAATGGAGTTAGTGAACTTTTAAAATTGAATTTAAGTCATTAAATTTAATTTTTGAAATAGCTCCTTTTAATTAACTAGTAAAATAGCCATTTTGGTCACTATCTTGGATTCTGACGAAACTGCTTTCATCGGATCCATAATAGTGAGTTATTGTAGATTTCAAGTTTTGCCGTGATCAGACTTATCGTTTGGCCGTACGAGCTTGAAAAGCATACAATTTAATTTTTGAATTTAACTAAAATAAATTGATTCTAAAAAAACTATCTTCTGCATATGGTCGAATTAGGCATCGAGAGTAGTTCTATTGCATTTGGAATATGGGTATAATATATAGAACGCCAGGCGGCACGCTCCTTTTGGAGTTCGGAATTGCGCGGGTCGATCGGGCGAGATAATTTGTAATATAATAATATATATTTAATTATCCTTATCCAACCATTCGTACACCCCGCATTTCTTTTGTCTTCCTCGTACCTTACTCCATTTTTAATTTCAAATTCACAAACGAATGGAAAGAAAGAGAAAAAACAAAAACAAAGTAAAATGAAACGTTGAAGTCGCGACCTTGGCCTAGGGAGAGTAGTGCGGACGAGAGAGAGGCAAAGTCTATGGTGGTGCGGCGTGCGATGGAGGCAACGCAGGGGTTTGCCACGATTTAGGGTTTCTAGCGCTCGATTTTTTGCGTGCGCGATTGTGGAGGTAGGCATTGGCGGCGGTTCTGGGTGGTCGACGAGGCTGAAGTGTTCGTTCGTGTGTATACGTATATAAAATAATAAGCAAATGGACGCGATTGAAGCTGGGAGGGAAGAAGCGTATGCGGCCAAATGGTTAAGTTCTTTAATTTACTTATTTATTTTAATTAAAATTGTTGATTATATATGTTAATTAAAATCGTTATGTTAGTTATTACATAACTTTTTCGTACGAGGCCCGTTTAGGACGAAACTAGTTGCAGCGGATTCATATCGATGCTGTCTGCGATATGAGATCGAGTTGGAATTTATTTGAAGCTGAAAATATTTTCAGTTTCAAATAAAGGTGAGTGTTTTAGACGCTTACGACGTACAATGTAACGACCCTTAATTTGACTATTTCAAATTATTAATTTAATGTAAGTATTAAACAAATATGGTTAAAAATAAAAATTCTATGATTTTGAATGTAAGTTATTGGATATGGACTGGAATAAAATTTTGAAATAAACTAATTTCAAGGATTTAAGTAATAACAAGTATTGAAAGGCAATGCTATGTATCGAATGCGTTTGCAATCAATAGTTGGATTAAATAATAAATGTTGAATTCATTAGATGTAAATAAAGTAAATGATTGATAACCAAAAGTCATTTAAAATCTAATATTGAAATTTAATGATTTATTGAAAAATTAAACTATTTAAAATTTAAAATTGGAAATTATTTGAATAATGGAATTCTGAATTTAATATGATTGAAAACAATATCGGAAGTTGCTGAAAATTTTATATAAACAACAATGAAAAACTTTAACATTTAAAAATTGGATTTAAAAGTGAATAATTAGAAATTGAAAATTTTATATTATAATCGAGACATTAAAATAGCGATCCAGGCCACAGTCCCAAAATTTGACGAAACTAGTTCTACTGGATCCGTAATAGTGTATTATTATTAGATTTCAAATTTTGTAGCATTTGGAGTTATCGTTTGGTCGTATGAGATATAAATGCATTGAATTTAATTCTGAAAATTTAATGTTTTTATTGAGTTCAAAACTCTATCTTCCACATACAGTTGAATTATGCCTTCGAAACATGTTACATTGTATTCGGAATAGGAGTATAACATTATAAACGCCATGTGACACTCTTTATTTGGAGTTCATCCGGAAAATGTTGACAATAATAATAAAATAATATGTTTACACGTGTATATATGTATGCGTCCACATAGTAAACCCAAGCCCTATTCACAATCGTGCCTCCATTAGACACCATTGGCTGAAAATCTTCAATCCTTCCTCCTCAAATCTCTCATAATACACTGATTTTTAGACAAAATCTCCAAATAGGAAATTGAAGAGCACAATGAGATCTACATATCTGACGGTGGATTTTTGTTGTAGTGGCTTAGATTCGCCAAAATCCGGCGATGTAGGGTTTTCGTTCATGTGTGTTTTTCAAGAAGCATAGGGGACCAAGCTTCACAAGGCTGGGGCGATGGTAGAGCTCGGCTAGGACTTCACGGTGATGGCCTCTGATCAATGTCTGGGCGATCGTGGTGGGTGTGGTAATCATAGAACGAACGTAGTGATGGGTTTCTTGCATGTGACCTATGCCTGGAGCGCGATTTAGAGAAGAAGCAGGTGCGGCCTAGATTTGATATTTTGAAATCAACTATCCATATTTAGGGTGAAATAAAAAAAGTTATAAAATCTTATTATATAAATTCGTGTAATCTTTAAAAATGTATATCTTGGTCATACGAGGTCGGAATTGGACGAAACAAGCAGCGTTAAAATCGTGGCGATGACCATTACATTCTAGAACTGGTTTGAAGATGTTTGGAGCTAATTAAAATTTTAGGTTAAATCGAACGTTGTCCGATTTAATCCAAAATTGAAAACTCAAAGTGAGTGTTTTGTAACGCTCACAAGTGCTAGAATAATTTATGCTAGTTAAATTTGAAATAATAAAGTGATATAAATTTATTGATCGTTGTTTGATAAATTTAGTTGTCGTTTAAATTGTCATTCGAACTAACTGTTAAAAATTAAAATTTACAGTTAGATTTGAAATTGGAATTTAATTGTCAGTAAAATAACCGATATTAGTAATTAGGAAGTAGTTATGAATTATATTGACTGTTTAGATGATTGATTGTGGTAGATGCCAATTGATTGATATTTGGATGATTGAATGTTTATATATATATATATATATATATATATCATGTTATCATCCTTTATATTATTTACAGTTCATAAAACCGTAAATTGAATTATTTCGCATAAATTAAAAAATAGGTTGAAATGATATATACCTATGACATTGTGATTTGAATTGAAACGATATATATCCATCCCTGAAATTAAACTGGAATAACTTATCACTTGGCCATAAGATAGAAAATTGCATATGGACAGCGGATTGGTTAAATTAAATTGTATTAGAAATTTCATTTTGAAATTTATTTAAATGATTTTGGTTTAAAGGGATAAAAATCAAATTTATAGAAATCAAATTATTTTCAAACTTGTGCTCGGAATGTTGAAATTTTAATTTGGTAATCGAAATTGTTTAAATAATCAAAGTTGAGATTTTGAAGTTATAATCGAAATATGATTTGAATTTCAAAAATTGATTTTTTTTTAAAAAGATTTGAAATTTCATTTGAACTTTGAATATTTGTAAACAAAAGTGATATAAAATGATAATTCAAAACTGTGCTCAGAATTAAACTATATTTGAAGATTTAGATTTTATAATTGGATATTGAAGGTAAATTAACTTAAGTGTTTTTAATTGGTATTTTTGAAAATCGAATCCGAATTTTATAAGTCGAAAGGTTTAAAATTGAAAATTGAATTAAAATTGAGAATTGAACTAAAATTAATTCAAATTGGAATTGAATTGAATTAATTGGAATTGAGATCGAAATGGAAATGAGATCGAAATGGAATTAAGTTGGAATCGAAATTGAATTTGATTCGAATAAAACTGGAATCGAAGTTTTCAAATTGAAATCGAATTTGAATCAATATAAATGAAAATAGAAATTGAATCGATTAGAATTGAGAGGATTTGGAAATTGAATCAGTACAACCCAAATAGATTGTTATATTTAAATCATGGATTTAAAGGCGAACTGGGTTAAATTGAAGTAATAACCCAAATGAAAATCCGAATTCAAGTTGAATTGGAACTGAAATCAAGATATTAAGACGAAAAGGATTTTGAAATGAAATAGTATATTTTAGGTAAATATGACGATTTCGAAATGGATTTGATTTTGAAGCAAATATGATATTTTGATATCAAGTGTGAATTGTTTTTGAAATGTAAAAGTACCAACCGGTGTGTAAAACGATGTTTGGTTATTAAAGAGACCGGGACCGGATATGAGCATACTCTCTGTCGATACCGGACCCACTTTAACAACTATATACGTGGAGTGATGATCCAGAACGAAGTGGTTGGATTTGGCATCATTTGCTGGATTAGAAGAAAGAGAACGATGATGGATAGACCCCGAGACTTGTGCAAATTTGAAATGACTAAAACAGGACGGCTTGACAGGGCCAAGTGGGCTAATTACCCCGAGCGGAGATCCGTTCTTTGATTTTCTTGGACTCGTTCCATATTATTACTCTTGTTGTTGGTTCCAATTGGTGCACCTTGATTTGTGATAGCCTCCCTTTGACTCGATATGGGATGGATGGACGAGGTGGGTGGTCATGGCTACGATGCGTTATCACTAGCCCTACGGCCAAACTGGTAGTATCCTACCTTCGGCATTTCCTCATGTGCCTTGTCATACTATTATTATTATACGGGACCCCTCCGATTTTGATTTAGTGTTGTCGTATCACGGCGCATCCCTATCCACCGACTGTTTACTGGTGTTTTATATGCAAACTATACTACAATGCTTAAAAACGCGTTAAGGGGGATCAATGTAAAGCCTTAACGCTAAGAAAAATATTTATTTTATTGATTAGACATTATATATGTAGAATATTCTATTACATATAAATATTTTGATGGATCCTTAAGAGATGGAAAATCCCATAACACCTCTTGAGTTATTGCACGCACGTTATACACTGGATAAGAGGTGTGAAATCCCATAAACATCTCTGATGCCACGACAATCACGTTATATGTGATGTTGATTTGAATAGCATAAGAATATTTTAGTCTGACTCGAGTGTTTTGTCTTTTCATTATGCTCGGATCAGTCCTGAATTTTTCAGCTTATTGAAGATTTATTCCGGAGGGCGAAGACGAAGATTTGGTATATTATTACTATTAGTATGGCTGCATCATGTTGTTTGCTGCATTATTTATTTATCTCTGATGTATATATATAACTCTGATGAATGTTGTATAGATCATTATCAAATGTACATTATAAACAGCTTCATGAACTATTTATTGATTATTATATTTTATCGTTCCGCTGCGAGATTCTATGTTTGTTTTCTTCTTCTTTTCTTATTTTTCTTAATTAACCCCACTAATTATCTATATTTTATTTGAGTTGGACATGTGTGGATTATTATCATTTAAACCTTCCGAAATGTGGGTCATCGCAGTTGGTATCAGAGCTTTGGTTTAGTGATAACCTTAGCTTTGTGGGGTAACTCATTAGAAATAGGGTCAATAGCACCCTAAAATGAGTTTGAGTGTATTAATAGATATGAGTGCATATTTGTTAGTGAATATGAAATGTTTTCTATTGTGTTGACTTATCAATTGAATATTTATGAATTCTAGTCAGTATGGAAAATACAACTCTATCCATAAGGGTTTCTAAACTCTTAAATAAGGTAAACCAACACAGTATTGCTTTAAAGAGGGTGAATGAAATAATTTTATCCAAACTATATTTTTGATATAAAAGAAATATTTTTCAAAAAATTACTTTAGTATTGGAATGTTTGGTTATTAATATTATAATCAAAATAAGATTTTAAAATTTTGGAATGGGATATATAGCCAAATAGAAATTGTATTCGTATGATTATACATACGAGTTGTAGCTAAAATTGGATTCAAATAAGAATTTAAATCCCAGAAATTTTGGGAAATGTTTCATATGGATTTGGACTAAGTATTCGAGAATTTTTAAATCTTAAGAGATTTTGGAAATGTTTTTCAAGGTGTATTGGAGAAAATAATAATGATAGCATTATTTTGGAAATATTTTTGAATGAAAGTATTTAAAAATGTTTTTTAAAAGAAATGAAAGTACTAGACTCACTTCGGTCATTGGAAAATAATTCCGATGATGATCGCGACATCATAAGTGTTCATTTTCGAGTTTCTAAGTGATGGAATGCTACCGTAATGATTTGCTAATGGAGTTTTGTTTTGATAAACAAGTTTTTGATTTTATAAAATTTAAAATCTTGATTTGATATAAAAGTGATATATATATATGTGATTTCAAATTGATTTTAAATTAAACTTAGTGTTTAGATGTTGAAATTTGCTATCTAACCGTTTGTAAAATAAATAAAGGAAATAACAAATAAATTTGCAAAGAATGATTGAAATTAGATTGTAGCCTTTAGAGATACTTATGAACTTGAATAAGTTGTAATAAAAGGAAATGAGCCATTATAAAATGATTATAGATTTAAGAAAATATTAATAAATTATTTCACAACATAAATTGATATCAAATGAAAATGTGGAAATAAATGTGAATTAAATTGTAAAGAACTTAAGTAGTGATATAAGAAAATGCTCATTAATAATGTTAATGCAAATAATGAATATTGCAATTTAAGTATTTTTTGAAAACATAAGAGCTAAAAGTGTTGCAACTTATACCACTTATAGATTTGATGATTATAAGTAAAACAAAAATTTCAAATTTGATATGTTGGATGATAGAAAAAGAAAATCCAAAATGAGATATGAAATTTAATCTAAGTAAAATGAAATGAATAAATAAAATGATTAATGAATGGATTGGTAAAGCAAGTTAAATGAAGTAACATTGACGTAAAATGGAAATGAACTTAAGTTGTAGAATGAAGGCGAATATAATGAATGTTAATAAGTAAATGTAAATAGATTTGGTTTAGGGAATGTAAACTGATAGAATGTGAATTCAATGAATAGGAGTAAGTGAATATAAACTAATAAATTTGGAATGAGTGAAAATCAAACGAAACAAATGAATCGAATAATTGAATGGAAATGAAGTAAATATAAACAAAGGAATTTGGTATAGCTAATGATCAACAGAAATAAATACGTAAGTTGTACGTAGATTATTTTATTCATATAACGATTTGATCCAAATTAGAGCGCAGAATTTCAAGATAGTTTGTATCGATTCGAATTAGGATTTTTCACTTCATTTTCGAAGGCAAACCCTGGATATGGATTTTTGATTGATTCTGGAATTCTTTATCATAATATATGGCTATGGAAGGAGAATGGAAGTTCTGATCAAGGAACCAAATCTGAGTCCGCACTAGAGAGTCGTGTGAACGATACTAGTTCGAAAGTGAAATTGTGCGATCGAGTGAGCGATCGGATTTGATATTGCATGTGGATGATATACGTACATCTTACGGGATTAATTAAAGCAAACATTGGAAATTGAAAATGCAAAATATAAAATGATTTAAATTATATGATTGGATATCATTAGTAAATAAGATGCAGGTATTTAAAATCAAGAAAAATTTGGATGGCCCGACAAAAAGGTACATGTTTATTTTGTCATTTGCTTTGAAGGTTTTATGATGGATCCCTTGGCTATTGTTTCTTTTGTTGGTTTGGGGCCCATAGTGGCTTTTTGTAGTTGTTCCGATCGAGCCGCACAAAGCAGACTCTGTCGAAATTTATTGAAAATCTAATGTTAGAAAAGTTGAAGTTTAAAAATTTTATAACTAGTTTTGGTAACTAACTTGTAAATTCCGTAAGCTGATCGAAGTAGCGTAGTGGAAATGTAATAAAATTTTTCTAATGGATTTTATGTTTTATAAGTTGATAATTTTGAATAAAATATATCAAATGCTAAATTCTTTACTTAACGTCTTTTGGAGGACAAAAAGTTTTGAGTAGGGGTGATTGTAACGACCTGTATTTTGACTATTTTAAATTATTAAATTTAAAGTAATTATTAAATAAAAATGGTTAAAAACAAAAATTCAATGATTTTGAAAGTAAGTTATTGGATATGGACTTAAATAAAATTTTGAAATAAACTAATCCCAAGGATTTAAGTAATAACAAGTATTGAAAGGTACTGCTATGTATCAAATGTGTTTACAATCTATAGTTGGATTAAATAATAAATGTTGAATTCATTAGATGTAAATAAAGTAAACGATTGATAACTAATATTCATTTAAAATCTAATATTTAAATTTACTGATTTATTGGAAAATTAAACCGTTTAAGATTTAATATTGGAAATTATTTGAATAATGGAATTCTAAATTTAATATGATTGAAAATAATATCGGAATTTGGTGAAAATTTTATTTAAACAATAATGAATATTGTTAACATTTGAAAATTGGATTTAAAAGTGGATAATTGAAAATTAGAAATTCTATATTATAATCGAGAAGTTAAGATAACGATCTAGGGCACAGTCTTGGAATTCGACGAAACTAGTTCCATTGGATCCATAATAGTACACTATTACTGGATTTCAAATTTCGTAGCGTTTTTCGTTTGGTTGTATGGGATATAAATGCGTTGAATTTAATATCGAAAATTTATATTTTTATTGGGTTCAAAAGGCTATCTTCGATATACGGTCGAATTAGGCCTCGTAATATGTTTCATTGTGTTCGAAATAGGGCTCTAACATTATAAACGCCAGGCGGCACGCTTCGTTTGGGGTTCGTCTGGAAGATGTTGAAAATAATAATAAAATAATATGTTTGCATGTATATATATATATATGCGTCCACACAGTAAATCCTAACCATATTCACAGCTGCGACTCCACTAAACACCAATGGATGAAAGTCTTCAATCCTTCCTCCTCAAATCTCTCATGATCCATCGAGTTTTAGACAAAATCTCCAGCTATGAAATTGAAGAGCACAATGAGATCTGCATATCCAATGGTGGATATTGTTTGTAGTGGCTTAGTTTCGCCAAAATCTAGCGATGTAGGGTTTTCGTTCGTGCTCTTTTTTCGAGAAGCATAGGAGGCCAAGCTTCACAAGATTAAGGTCGATGGTAGAGCGCGGCTAGGGCTTAATGGTGATGGCCTCTGATCTGATCAACGTCTCAACGATTATGGTGGGCGATGTCATCATAGAATAAATGACAGTAATGGGTTTCTTGCACGCGACCTATGCGTGGAACGGGATTTGGAGAAGAAGCAGGTGTGCCCTGGATTTGAGATTTCAAAATCAACGGCCCAGATTTAGGGTAAAATAAAAAAAGTTATAAAATTTTATTATATAAATTCTTGTAATCTTTAAAAATGAATATCTTGGTCATACGAGGTCAGGATTTGACGAAACAAGTAGCATTGGAATTGTGGCAACGAGCACTAGATTCTAGAAGTAATATGGAGACGTTTGGAGCTAATTAAAATTTTAGATTAAATCGAACATTGTCCGATTTAATCCAAAATTGAAAATTCAAGGTGAGTGTTTTATAACGCTCACAAGTACTAGAATAATTTATGCTGGTTAAATTTGAAATTATAAAGTGATATAAATTTATTGATCGTTGTTTGAAAAATTTAATTGTCGTCTAAATTTTCATTCGAACTAACTGTTAAAAATTAAAATTTATAGTTAGATTTGAAATTGGAATTTAATTACCAGTAAATAACCAATATTAACAACTAGGAAATTGTTCTGAATTATATTGACTATTTAGATGATTGATTGTGGTAGATGCCAATTGATTTATATTTGGATGATCAGAAGTTTATTTTTGTGGAAATTAGCCACAAAGGCCTCTTCAGCAAATGCAATTAGTTTCTAGGACATACAGCTGAAATAATTACTTTTAAGGACAAAATGCAAAATAATTAGTTTCTAAGGCCCAAAAACCTCTGAAATAATACCCTTGAAAGTAATTGGACTGATGACTTTGTCCTTAAAAGTAATTTTTCTATTGACTTTGGCCTCGAAATTAATGTTTGTGAATGTGTGTCCTAGAAACTAATTGGATTGCAAAGTTTGTCCTTCTAGTGAAATGCCCCTTTATTTATTATATATATATATATATATATATATATATCCCGTTATCACCCTTTATATTATTTAGAGTACATAAAACCGTATTTTGAATTATTTTGAATAAATTAAGAAATGGGCTAAAATGATATATGTACCTATGACACTGTGATTTTAATTGAAATGATACATATCCATACCTGGAATTAAATTGGAATAACTAATCGCTTGGCCATAGGATACAAAATTATATACGGACACCGAGTTGGTTAAATTAAATGGTTTTAAAAATTTTGATTTGAAATTTATTTAAATGATTTTGGTTTAAAGAAATAAAAATCAAATTTATAGAAATCAAATTATTTTCAAACTTGAGCTTAGAATGTTGAAATTTTAATTTGGTAACCGAAATTGTTTAAATAATCCAAGTTGAGATTTTGCAGTTATAATCGAAATATGATTTGAATTTCGAAAATTGATTTTTTTAAAAAGATCTAAAATTTCATTCGGACTTTGAATATTGCTAAACAAAAGTGATATAAAACAATAATTCAAAATTGAGCTCAGAATTAAACTATTTTTGAAGATTTAGATTTTAAAATTGGATATTGAAGGTAAATTAATTTAAGCATTTTTAATCGGTATTTTTGAGAATCGAATTCGAATTTTATAAGTCGAAAGGTTTAAAATTGAGAATTGAATTAAAATTAATTCAAATTAGAATTGAATCGAATTAATTGGAATTGAGATCGAAACGGAATTAATTTGGAATCGAAATTGAATTTGATTTGAATATAAACTGGAACTGAAATTGATTCGAATTGAAATTGGAATTGAATCAATATAAATGAAAATAGAATCGAATCGATTTGAATTGAGATGATTTGAAAATTGAATCTGTTTGCTTTTGAAACTATTTTCAAATAAATTATTTTAGTATAACTGTTTAAAATCTATATTCTGTAAACATTCAAATTATTTTGATTATCCAAATTATTTTACTATATAAACCATTTTAATACTCACACTATTTTCTATCAAACTATTTTAACTATTTAACTATTTTAAAACTATTTAAAATAATTTCAAAAATTCAAACTGTTCAAAGAGGGGATTGTTATATTTAAATCATGGATTTAAAGGTGAATTGGGTTAAATTTAAGTTATAACCTGTAACGTTCCTGAAAATTAGCCATGTTTAATTTGACAATTAATTTGATTTTGGAATTTAATTGTGAAATTTTTTGTAAAAAAATTAAAAATTTCCAGAATAAATAAAAAAAATTAGATTATTAATAGAATTTTGATTTGAAATTTAAAGATAAGTATTTTATTGGATTTAAAAATAAATATATTAGAAATAAATTGGATTTGAAATTTCATTTTAAGTTAATAGGAATTTGTTTCTAATTATTTAAAAATGCATTATAATTTGAAAATGATGTTTGAATTTGATATAATAAATTTTTCTATGGCTAATTAAAATGAAACTCTAATCTATTTATTTATGTGTAGTTAAATTTTAAAACTATTTATTTTTAAAAGATTTTATAAATGAATTATAAAGAAAATGTATTTATTTAAATAGGAAGTATGATATAAAGTTATATTTTAAAAATATTATTTGTGGTATTTAACATATAGTAAAAGTTTGAATGTTGTTTAAAAGCTAAAATTTTATAATATACATATATGTGATTATTCATAAAAGTACAATTTGTTTTAAAATTCAATTTTTGTTAATATTCTATAAAAGAGAATGCATTTATTGAATAATAGAAATTGTATATATAAAAACATTTAATTTAACAAGGGTAAACAAAATAAAATACATATGTTAAAAATAAGTAATTAAGGGTTAAAACACAAATTTTAAATTAATTAAAATTTAGGATTTAAACACAATTTAGATCTCATAGGACATTTGTAAATTATGAGACCATGAATTAACATTTGTAAAGAGAAGATGGTAAAAATTGACAAGTGTTAGCCAAATTAAAACAAATGGCATTAATTTTAATTAAACTTTATATTGAAAAATAAGAACTAAATTACATTTCTTTTCTCATATCTTCAATTCTGAAATCAGTAAATAAAAGAAGAAAGAAATCATCTCAACACTAAAACAAAACAAACATGTAAACTCTCCTCAAACTAAAACCAAAATAGCAATTTAAATCCTCAAAGCCTGAAGCAAATCAAAGTTTAAATCTTGAAATCAAGTTTCAGTCTTCAAACCTGGAAAAGAAGAAAATTCAAATAGTTAGCAAAATCTGAATAGTATCAGATACAAATTCTAAAGCAAAAGATCAAATTCTCTGCAAATTGTTTCAACTTGAAGATCAAGCTAGATTACAAAACAAAAACAAATAAACTGGTTGCTGTAATCAAGCATTCCAGCAGATCAAAACCTGGAAAAGATCAAAAGCAACTAAGTCTGGAATCAAACAATACATACCTGAGAATAGAAGATTTAAACCTGAAGATAAGAAAAGAAAATCAAGCACAATAGTTTTCAAAGCCTTCAAATCAAACAAAAAGGGATCATAGCATCAAAACAGGATTAAGCAACTCAGCAAGCAACAAAATTCAAGTTACAGGCTTAAAAAAAGCATCAATCCAGTTTCTTCTTTACACAGGTGAGAAAACCCTTTTGAAACCTCTAATATTCGATTTGTGGTTGAATTTGTGTTTAAGATTGGCTTGAATAAGTACAGATATGTGTGTGAATGTATGTCCTCTGTGCACGTTGATGTACAGGGATACTCATCCCTGTAGCAAGTTCCAGGTTCCAGAAAACCTGTCTAAAAAGAAATAAAATCCCAAAGCTCTGCTTCTAGTTGTTATTAGATTAGAATATCAAAGTGAAATATGTTCAAATTCATAAAAACATAATTTTAAAAATAATTTCAAAGACAATCAACAAGTGCATGTTGTTTGGAACAAGGAGAATGCTGTAAACTCAATCTATGATAAAAATTCGATTTCTTAAATTAATTGATTTGATTATATAACCTAAAACATCGTAGAAAATGTTGATTTTTAAAATTAAAATTATGATTTTAAATAGTGTATAGAGCAAGAAAATTTGGGATGAACAGAAAATACATTTTTGAGTAACTGATCAACGGCGAAGCGTTGGAAGTCGCGATGGGTTTTGGAGAAGGCTGGGGCATCGGGGAATCGAGGAAAAATGTTCGCACATTTTTCAGATGACCCGAGTTTATTTTTCCTTTCCTAAACTCTGGGTGCCCATAATTTTCCACATGGACAGTCTAGAGTTGGGGTTTTCAGTTAATCAATAATAGTTGTAGATTCGATAGTCTTCGAAGTCTTTGGTTTGGTAGTATTCGAAGATCTTCTTCAGTTTTGGATTTTTGAAATTTTTTGGTTTGGCAACCTCATTCGGGATCGCATTTTCTACAAGTTCAGCTTGAAGATGGTTCGAGCTTCAAGTTAGAGCTTTAGCTTTGGAGTTTTGGTTAGGAGTTGCAGTTTTGGATTTCCTTGAAGACTTTGCTCAAGTTGTCGATATTCCGCTGTGGTGTTGTGTTTTATATTCTCTGATGGTGTTGGGTTGTTGTATCATGATGTATATCACATAGTATCTATATTGTATATCAAAGCAATCATCTTTTGTTTCCGTTGTGTTGTCTATCATCTAATGTTGTTGCAAGCTCCGACGATACGGATTCGATGTCGTTTGTCGGACATCGAGTTCGGGTCGTCACATAACCCAAATGAAAATCCAAATTCAAATTGAATTAGAACTGAAATCGAGATATTAAGACGAAAGGAATTTTGAACTGAAATAGTATATTTTAGGAAAATATGATGATTTCGAAATGGATTTGATTTTGAAGCGAATATGATATTTTGATATCAAGTATGAACTGTTTTTGAAATGTAAAAGTACCAACCGGTGTGTAAAACGACGTTTGGTCATTAAGGAGACTGGAGCTGGAGGGCATATTCTCTGTCAATACCGGAACCACTTTAACAACTATGTACGTGGAGTTATGATCTAGAACAAAGTGGTTGTATTTGGCGTCGTTTGTTGGATTTGAAGAAAGAGAACGATGATGGATAGAGCCGACACTTGTGCCAATTAGAAATGACTAAAACAGGACGACTTAACAGGGCAAAGTGGGCTAATTAGCCCGAGCGGAGATCCGTTCTTTGATTTTCTTTGACTCGGTCTATATTATTACTGTAGTTGTTAGTTTCGAGTGGTACACCTTAATTTGGGATAGACACCTTTTGACTCGATATGGGATGGATGGACGTGGTGGACGGTCATGGCTATGATGCAAATCACGAGCCCAGCGACCCGAACTGGTAGTATCCTACCTTGGGCATTGCCTCACGTGCCTTGTCGTACGTTTATTCTTATATGAGACCCCTTCGATTTTGAATTAGTGTTGTCGCATCACGGCGCATCCCTATCCACCGACGGTTTACTAGTGTTTTATATGCAAACTGTATGACAATGCTTAAAAACGCATTAAGGAGGGTCAATGAAAAGCCTTAATGCTAAGAAAAATATTTATTTTATTGATTAAACATTATATATGTAGCGTATTCTATTACATATAAATATTTTGATGGATCCTTAAGAGATGGAAAATCCCGTAACATCTCTTGAGTTATTGCACGCGCATTATACAGTGGATAGGAGGTGTGAAATCCCATAAACATCTCTGACGCCACGACACTCATGTTATATACAAAATCGATTTGACTCACATAAGAATATTTTAGTCTTGATTCGAGTGTTTTGTCTTTTCATCATGCTCAGGTCAGTCCTGAGTTTTTCAGCTTATTGAAGATTTATTCTGGAGGATGAAGACGAAGATTTGGCATATTATTACTATTAGTATGCCTGCATCATGTTGTCTGCTGCATTATTTATTTATCTCTGATGTATATAAATAACTCTGATGAATGTTGTATAGATCATAATCAAAGGTATATTATAAACAACTTCATGAACTGTTTATTTGATTACTAAATTTTATCGTTCCGCTGCAAGATTATGTATTTGTTTTCTTCTTCTTATCATATTTTTCTTAATTAACCCCATTGATTATCTATATTTTGGATTATTTAAGTTGGACATGTGTGAACTATTGTCGGTTTAAACCTTCTGAAATGTGGGTCATCGCAGTTGGTATCAGAGCTTTGGTTTAGCGATAACCTTATATTTGTGGGGTAACTCATTGGAGATAGGGTCAGTAGCACCCTAGAATGAGTTTGAGTGTATTAATAGATATGAGTGCATATTTATTAGTGAATATGAAATGTTTTATATTGTGTTGACTTATCAGTTGAGTGTTTTTGAATTCTGGTCGGTACGAAAAAGACAACCGTATCGATAGGGGTTTCTAAACTCTTAAATAAGGTAAGCCGACACAATATTGCTTTAAAGAGGGTGAATGAAATAATTTTATCCAAACTATATTTTTGATATAAAAGAAATATTTTCTAGAAAATTATTATAGTATTGGAATGTTTGATTGTTAATATTATAATCAAAATAAGATTTTAAGATTATGGAATGGGATAGCCAAATAGAAATGGTATAAGTATGATTATACATACGAGTTGTAGCTAAAATTGGATTCAAATCATAAATCCCAGAAATTTTGGGAAATGTTTCAAATGGATTTAGACTAAGTATTTGGGAATTTTTAAATCTTAAGAGATTTAGGAAATGTTTTTCAAGGTGTTATGGAGAAAATAATAATGATAGTATTATTTTGGGTGTATTTTTATATGAAAGTATTTAAAAATGTTTTTTTATAAGAAATATAAGTACAGGACTCACTTCGGTCGCTGGAAACTAGTTCCGATGATGTTCGCGACATCATCCGTATTCATTTTCGAGTTTCTAAGTGATGGATTGCTACCGTAATGATTTTCTAATGGAGTTTTGTTTTGATAAACAAGTTTTTGATTTTAAGAAATATAAAATTTTGATTTGATATAAAAGTGAGATATATATATATATATATATACATATATATATATATATACATATATATATGATTTCAGATTGATTTGTAACTAAACCGGGTGTTTAGATGCTGAAATTTAGTATCTAACTATTTGTAAAATAAATGAGGGAAATAATAAATAAATTTGCAAAGAAAGGTTGGAATTAGATTGTAGGCTTTGGAGATATTTATGAACTTGAATAAGTTGTAATAAAAGGAAATGAGCCATTATAAAATGATTATAGATTTAAGAAAATGATTGACAAAATGTTTCACAACATAAACTGATATCAAATGAAAGTGTGGTAATAAATGTGAATAAAGTTGTAAAGAACACAAGTAATGATATAAGAAAATGCTCATTAATAATGTTAATACAAATAATGAATATTGCAATTTAAGTATTTATTGAAAACATAAGAGTTTGAAATGTTGCAACTTATACCAATTATAGATTTGATGATTATAAGTAAAACAGAAATTTAAATTTGTTATATTGGATGATAGAAAAAGAAAATCTGAAATGAGATATGAAATCTATTATTTAAATAGAAAAGGAGAATCCACATCTTTGTCTGATTTACACGTGTCCTTTTATTCAATTTTCCACTCTGTTTAATTTTGTTCGCTATCATTCAACGGCGACAGTTACTTTGACTTCTTCCCAAATTCTCACTCTTTTCCCTAGCAAAAAATCAATGTTTTCCTTCTAAAGATCTCAAATCGACTCTGCAATTTTTTAATCGCGGTCTATTCTTATGAAACCTCACCAATGAATAATCAAAACCAACTGTTAAACTCATAAAATGGTAATTTACCTCTTCATTTGTTTCAATTCCTATATTTTACCATTTTCAGTCAACTTTTTTGACTGCTACAAATCCATTTGATTTTAGAGTAGATGTTCTAGATGGTGGATTCGTCCATAGCTTTAGGATCAAATGAATTTTTCGGTGTAAATAAACATATGCATTATGGATGAATAACATGGATTAATGGTCCTAAAGACATATTTTTGTAGACAGGCCAGGATGGCGAATGTCTTTATGACCATGTAATGAACTTGGTTGCGTTATAAAGTAAGTAGAAATAATGGTATGTTATGACGATAGTTTCACAGCACGCGGCTTTGACAGCAATTTATGATGAAAAGTGTGTCTCACATCACTCTACTTAAGATCATTGGTCTTATAGATGGATTGATTAAACTAGTAATTTTGACATTGACAAGAAATTTGTTTGATTTCTACAACTTCAAAGTCAGTTTTCTACATGCCCCAATTTGCTTCCTACGCCAAATTATGAATCCATTTTCTTATGCAGTCAAATATGTTTTGAAAATTTTCATACTTTATATTTAAGTCTTAACCATAGGCTGGTGCACCTTAAACTGTAAAATGGATTTGGTTGATTCTAAATAAACTTCTTTGCCTATCAGTTGTTGTATTCGTAAATGTACTTACAGATAAATTCATTGTTTATTTTTTAAATACATTAATGTGTTTATTGATTTGTGATTCCTTTTGATCTGTTTGGTCTATGGGGAATCCTGCTCATTAGTTATGAGCATACTATGTAAAATGATAAATAAAACAAGGGCTTAATTTAATTTTTTAATCAAAGATTCATATGTTCAATCTTTACTCAAACAGTATAAATCTATAGAAAAGACCAAAATAAACAAGTTTGTTGTCTTCTAAACTTTTGGGATGCTTTCATATATCATTCTCAATATAAGAAAATGTAACGACCCGTAAATTTTGATAATTAAATTGGTTAATTTAATAAGATTTTTGTAATTAAATTTAGAAGTAAAAACTTTATAATTTATAATGAAGCGAATGTTAGAAATGAATGTAGCAATTGTAATTAAAATTAATTATTGACAATTGGAGTGAAATCCTAATAATGAAATAGTGTAAATTGTTGCACTTGGTTATAAATTTGAAAATAAGTAAATAAAAGTAAGTATTGAATTAACCAATGAAATAATATATTGATTATTAGTAACTGAATGTAAATTAAGGTAATGATGTTAATGCAAGTTGATAAATAACTAATTTAGTGCAGTCCCAATTAATTGAAATAATTGCAAGGTTATAATTGATTCTAATTAGTAAATAGGGAAATAAACTAAATGTTATATTAATTAATGAAATAATACGTAATAAATTGTAATTTGATAGAATCAATGCTAGATAAGCAATTATAAAAAAATTTGGTTGATAATAAAGTATGAATGGGATTAAATTAGGCAAATAGTGATAATTATTAACTGTTTACCCATTTATTTAATTTATTGAATTAGATCTAAATCCATTGCAATTAAACGTAATTAAAACTACGTTAATGTGAATTTAGTTGATGACTATAAAAATATTAGAGCAATTGGATATATACTAATGTTAAATTATCTATAAAGTAATAATTGGGAAAAGAATAGAACTAAGGTAAATTAATTAATCGATTTTAAAACCTTAATTTGTGTGTGTGATTGACAAGATTACACATTTTTGAAAATATAGTCATCAGTAAAAATATAAGATGTAAATAGTGTATATAATGTAATGGAACATAAAACTAATGTAACTAGGTTTATAGAGCAATAATGGACTTAATATAAAGATTGGAATTGAATCAAATCAAATTTATTGAATTAATTATAATTAATAAATTTATTAAAATTGAAATTAAATACGGAAATGGGTAAATTAATTAACTTTGAATTTGATATCTAATTTGTTCAAAGTATTGTAATTGTTTAAGAAATCAAAAATGATGAGATTTGTTAATTTTGGAATTGGAATTTGAAATTTTTGATATAATTGATTTAATATTTATTTATTTAATTAACCGAAATATAGCCATTTTGGCAACTGACTCGGA
Organism: Allium cepa; assembly: GCA_030765085.1. Lineage (NCBI taxonomy): Eukaryota > Viridiplantae > Streptophyta > Magnoliopsida > Asparagales > Amaryllidaceae > Allium > Allium cepa. The sequence continues at coordinate 507,075,306 of CM060932.1, read as the reverse complement.
TTTCGACGAAACCAGTTTCATCATATCCATAACGGTGAATATTGTAGGATTTCAAGTTTCGTAACGATCAGACTTGTCATCTGATCGTACGAGCTCGAAATGCCTAAAAATCAATTCAATTGACATCGATTTGAAATAATTTGATTTTAGCATAACTTCTTCATACGATGGAATTTGGAATTGAAACATGTTCCAATGCGTTTAAAATATTTAAAAACATCTATTATGATATATGGGTCAGAGTCAGAACGGGCTTTTCGGGCCATTTGTCGTTCAACTTTCAATCCGGTCCATCCTAATTTCAGCTTTACCTATTTATACCTCGTTATAAACCCTAGCTTATTTCTTATGTTCATTGTTTTTTATGTACAAATCCAGTTGCCCCTTCTCATTCCAATAGCAGACAAAATCAAAATTCCAATTGCAATTCCAACTCCAAATTTAACTCCAAAAATTCAAACTCATCAATACATATCGAATTATATATCCATTTGAAGCTCTCGACGAGCACAAGTCAAATATGTGATTCGTTTTTCAATTTGGGTCTCGATATGGATGGAATCGATGAACTGTTCACGGCCGTTCATCACGCCACAATCAAACTTGTTTGATCGTCGAATCAATTTGTGGGTATTGTAGAGTTGACCGAGGCTATTGGATCTGAGTCAATCATAGATGACGTGTAAGGTTGGATTTCGCGTATAAATTCAGTAGGGTTTTGGTTTTCGTGCGTCTGATATGGGTCCGGTGGCTCGTGACGGCTAGGTGGGGCTGTGCGCGCTCGCATGGGTGTAAGAGGTAGGACGGCGTGGCTGCGTGTGGCCGCGGGTGAGGTGCGACGTCGTTGGGCAGTGGCGGCTAGGGCATGGTCGTGATGCGTGTGTTTTGGGTATAGGGTTTCGATCTAGAAGATGGTAGATGACGTGGCTCTGCAGAGGTAACTTTCGGTTTTGTTTCTATTTTATTTTATTTATTTAAATTTGAGCTTTAAAACATTCTAATCGCGATAACTTTTGCATACGAGGTCCGATTCACGTACGGTTTTCTCCGCTAGGATCTTATCAAAATTCCAGACACTTTGACTCTGGTTTCGATGGATTCTGAGATGTTTGAATTTTGGGTTTAAATTGGATTTAAATTCAATTTAAATTCGAAAGGTGAGTGTTTAACCCACTCACAACTTCTAAAATTTCTTATGTTTGTTAAATTGATTTATGATGTGATTAGAAATTTATTTATGACTGTTTGGCATATTTTGAATCATCATCTCAGTTTATTTGAATTTATTGGATAAAATAGTTATTTAATATATTATTGAATATAAACGGCCAGTAAATACCTGTTATTTATTATCTGTTCTATATTGATGTTATTGATTGAATTGAATGATGATTGTGATAAATGTTTGATGATTGATACTAATGAATGGATGTTGTATTTTATATTGTTATAAAGTGCAAGTTGTTATGGATTTTTATTTCATTCGGGATTGTGGTTTGAAATGGTACATAACAGTATTTATATTTTAAATTACGGATTGAAATGATAAATATCCGTATCACTTGACCATAGGATAGAAAATTATATATAGACACCATGGTCTATATATGTAAAATATTTTGAAATGATTTCTATGGTTTTGTAAAGAAATATATGGTTATAGATAAATATTGGTGTTAGATATTATATAAATGTTATTTATCCTTGATTTTATGCTATGTATAATTTGTTTTAATATAGAATAAGCTTAATAATAAGTTTGATTTTTATTGAAGATAATATGGTTAAGTATTTAAATTATATTTTAATATAGAGTTTATAATGATTTAAATAAAATTAAGGTTGGAAGATAAATTTGAGATTTATTTGAAATTGAATTTATTTAAGAATTAAACTCAAATAAACTTGATGTGAAATTTATTAAATTTGAAATTTTAGAAGGTATGATTTTATAACTTAATTTTGGTTTTAAGGTGAATTAAATGAATATTTCAAGTATAAATAAATTGAAGAAATTATCAATTTATTTGTAATTTGAGTTTTATTTAAATGATAACGAATTTATTATGTAAAATATTTCAAAACTAAATAATAGAAAACTGAATTGTTGAATCATAATTACCAAATTTAGTTTTGAAATTGTTGAATACTTAAGTTTGAAATATATTGAATTTGAAATGGTTTATTCTGTGGATCAAATCTGTTTTGAAATCGATAAAATTTAGAATAGTTTATTTAGAAACTGAATCGTGTTGAAATTTATGATTTGGGATTTTGTTAAATTTAAAATTTAGAAATTCGAGTTGTTTTGGAATTGATTTGTGAAACTGAAGAAGCTAGTTATTATATAAAGTATTTTATTATTTAAACCATTCAAGTGGTGGAAGTTATGTTTCAAAGTTATGAGTTTCAAAGTATTATGATTTGAAAGTGTTATATTTCAAGCGTTTTGATTTCGAAGTGTTATAACATTGAAATTGCTATGATTTTTGGAAAGATATATTTGAAAGAAAAATGATATTATATTGATTTGGGTTTTAATAAAAATGATATCATATTAGACATTGTTTTAAAATGGAAATGATATCGTAATCATATGATTTTGAAATGGACATGATATTCTGGTTTTGAAGTATAAATTATTTTAAATGGCAACGGTGTTATAATAACGTTTGGTGGTTAAAGAGACCGGGATCGGAAGTTGTCATACTCTCTGCTAACTCGGAAAACCACTTTAACAACCATGTACGTGGTGGAGATTACATAATGAAGTAGGATGGTGGTGATGTTCTTAAGGTATGTACGTGGACCCAACTCCCATGAGTTGGAATATGGTGGCTAAAACAGGAGCGATCTCGGGCCAATGAGGTCATTCCTCTGATCGGACACACTCCTTCGATATTATATTCTGACTTGAGATTTATTTGGTGGCCACTTTTGATTTTTGATTTGGGGGTTTGTCTCGAGGTGGGCGATAGTAGCTGCTGCGCGTTACCACCAGCCCGTGTGCGTAATTGGTATATCTACCCTGGCATTGCCTCGTTGTGCCGTGTCACCTACCCTAGCGCGCCTTGTATTAGTTTGGATTTCTCCCGTAGCCCGTGGAGTATTTAGGGTAGTCTTTGGATCCGGAGATGCATTGATACTGGATGGACTACTGGGACTATTACGTGTTAAGGGCTATATGGGTAACCCCTTAACGCTATTTAAAAATAAATTTATTTTACTGTATATGTTATTATAATAGCTTATATTACTACATAGTAGATAATTTAATGGATTCTTAGGAGATGTGAATCCTGAGCATCTCTTAAGTTACTATACTCACGTTAGACACTGGATAGGAGATATCAAACCCCATAAACATCTCCGACGTCGTTTACACTCATATTTATTTACCGTTGATTAAACTTACATAAGATCTTTTAGTTTTGACTCGAGTGTTTTGTCTTTTCAATTCGCTCGGGTTAGCCTGAGCATTTTAGGGTTTGAAGGCCTTACTTCTGGAGGACGAAGAGGAAGATTGTATTACTATTATTTACTATATTGCTACACTACATCACATTATCCGCTGCATTATTATTTATTATTCTTTGGTATGTGTAACTCTAATTCTGTGTTGTATAAGTATAATCAAATGTTTTGTAAAACAGCTTCATGAACTGTTATTGGATTATTATATTTTGTCATTCCACTGCAAGTTTTGTTTTCTTTCTCTTTTTTTCTTATTTACCCCAATAACAATCCAGCCTTCTGTATGGTTTGAGTCGACATGCGTATCTGCTTAAAGCATCCAAAAAGGCGGGTCAGCTATATAAAATATACCCGGTTATCACTTAGTACCAAGCCTTTTTTAACAAAGCTTGCTTCATACTTAGAGTAAGATATACACTTGGACTTTACTACTAATAAGAATGTCAGAAGGATCTAATTCACTTCAATTTCTAGAGTTACAAATTTGTTTCACTAAATATTTGAATTTGAACAGAATCATTACTACATGTTCCTAGATGAGGCATGATTAGAACTTAGGTTTATATGTGGCAAATTGATATGGAAGTTTGCGTTAAGAAATTTCATTACTATAGAATCCGAAGTGAAAGATTTCGGTTTATTCCTCTATTGCGATGTTTTCCATGACCATAGTAATGCTGAGGTCTATAATTTGATGAATGAATGATACAATTCAATTGTTGGTTGTTTCACTTACTATCATATTCATGTAGTTAAGGAAATCGTACTTCACCGTACTTTGAGGTTTTTGCTGGTTATATGTTTTCCTCCTATATCTCTAGGTTTCTTGATTTTTGTGGAAGTATATAATCTATAATATACTGGGTAAACCAATGTTACCTATGAAATGCAGGTTTACATTTATAATATGTTTTTTTAGTTTACAAAAATTAAGTTAGCAAGTTTGGTATGAAGGACATGGAATTGCTTAAAGAGAACATGGCGTCTATCAAAATGGCATTAGTATGTTTTATTTAGTACTGTACGTCTTTGAACTTATTCCATAAAGCTGTTAAGTTAGAGAATCTTATATTCATGCATTCAAAATGGTCATCAATAATTTTCCTTCTCAATTTCATACAACAAAGTGAAGTACTTTTTCTCACTAAGTGATTCTAATTTTGGTCAATTTGTACATTCATTATTGATTACTTTTACCTTATTTCATATAACTAACGCTGATTTGACTTAACTCATTGTTTTCTCTTCGTTGTTTTCCATCGATAACAATTTGGATACTACCTCCACCGTTCAAACTTACAGCTGTTTAAGTATGATTTTTATGTTCTCCCTATTTTAAGGCTGATTTCGTTAATTCTATTTCCGTCTCTATTGCTTATGTATTACCGTTTGTTCAAAAGCTATTTTTTACTTTGCATGTTTGTTCTTCTGATTTATAGCTGATTACCTTGATTCTATTGTTTGTCTTAGTGGGTTATGTATGAATGTTTTTGAAGAAAAGTCCTTACATCGTTTATAAGCTTTGTTTTTGCATTGTCCAGATTTGATATCTCCTTACATCATTTATAAGCGTTGTTTAATCATGTTGCAAATAGTTAACTACCGTAAAATGAATAAAATAGTATTCATTATCTACCCCATCCAAACTTGATAGACTAGATTCGTACACAAATAATATTTTTGGTACCTATGTTATGTGAGTTGGTAATGGTGGTGCGTTTGATGCAAATATAGCCTTCATTTTTCAGATTTACAACTTTCTTCATTTTGCATAATCTTTACAAGCTTATTGTATTATATCTGAATGGACGAATAGATAACATTGATGACATGTTTGGATGACATATTCAAACTTGGCTTATTTTTTAAAGTGGGCAATGTCAAGTTTGACTACAATGGTTCACCTATGACTTCCACCATTTCGTAATACAGTACTTTGTCTGTACCAAATTTTTTGATTTCATTGGCTAATCGATTTATACTTATTAAAACTTAAATCTTGCATGCCATGATTTAAACTTACCTTCTTTGTTTTGAGCTGCATTTGGTGTATGCAGCTAATCCAATTGATTGAATTTTTCTCCTAATTTATATCAGTAAGATGATTCTATAAAATAAGATCCTTATGACTTGACATCCAACAGGTGCCTTAAACCATCCCGTGAAAGAAATATAAGCTACAATAGTGTGATTTTATAATTTTTTTATAGTTACTTTCTGTTTGAATTCAAATAAAAAAAATGATAACCATCAGTACTTGGTAGAGTAGACGTAGAGACGAACTAGTATTGAGGTTTCATTTTTTTAGAAAATTAGTTCTTTTAGTTTCAATCCAAGAGTTCATATTTCACTAATTTTATCTCATCATCCAAATATTTTGTACAAAAAATTACTGGCTATATTTTTTTTCAATAAATCTACTTAGCTTGAGATTCATGAAACACATAAGGCCCACTGGTAAACCATTGAGACCTACACCTGTATGTACGCATGCATATGTATGTTTGATGATTAGTTAATATAAATGACTCGGTGTTGAATTTCTATTGTTCATTTTAGTATTTGGAGGATTATAATGGAAGTTCTAGTGCCATGAATGAGACAACCTTTTGAAATGCTGGTTAAGACTAAATTAGTGTCGCGCGTGTGCACACACACTATATAGTTTGAAAGTTGATTGGTTGGTTGGTTACGAAGATTATCTATTTAATGTCCAAGACTAAGAACGATACACAATGTAGTAATCATTAAGTACATGCATACGTTCTATCTAAATTAACAATACCGTAGACACAATTATAACGTTCTATCTAACTTAACAATATCAAAGACGCAATTGAGGAATAATATAGAATAAAATTTTATTTGATTGATATTCTAAATAATTATCATGCCTTTAAATTGTTATGAAATCGAAATTTTATGTGGATATACTGTATATTTGCTTAGTACAAGACTTGGTTTAATGAGTGGTACAACGATACGGTCATATTGTTATCGTTGGAGATGTGATTTTAAAAGTCGTAAAAAATAACAAGCGGTATATTGATAAAAAGTACAAAAATATTTCACTTTTTCCTTTAAATGGCTAATCCTTTTGATGACAACAATAATAATTTGTATTATAAATTTGTATGTGACATTGTTATGTTTGCTGAAAGGTCACGTTAGTCAATAAGCACAAATATACCACAAAATACATAATGGTTAATTTATAGCAATAATCATTGATGTTTAAATCATTGATGTTTAAGATTACATATATTATAATTGGTTGATGAAGAAGAGTAGTTAGATTACTATTGTTTCAGAATTTGTGAAATGCCATGTTAAGATCAGATTATATTTATAATATGAATAAGACATCGTACAATATTCGATATGCTAGCTAACATCTACGTTTTGCCTTACAAATTAACTAGTATTATTTTTGGAAGCTAATCCCTTTTTTTCATGCTAGATGGGCACTAAAAGAAAAGACTAAAATGAGAACTCTATTGAAGTTGATTCTATTAAAAGATATCATAAGTTATGAACTATAGGAATTTTACGATCCATAGAAAATTCTGTGATCCATTTCTTCCGTATGATCAGGTCTGATTATTTTTTCTACGATATCATAGGAAGACACTATCACCTCCCAAGTCAAAAGAAATGGAGAAGCCATAAAATACAAACCTGTATGCACGATATATGCAAATGATTTGAGTCGAATTCGAAAGAAATCGAAAATATTTGGCTTGATGTGAAAGTAATCCAACATCTGGATGGTATCTATGCTCCGTTACACACCGCATGGTGCATTACGTGCATGTTCTGTTATTGCCTGATTATAAAGCAGATTGACAATGTAATAGCTATTGTAGATAGTATTATCATGAATGACAATGTTGCTAACAAACGCTTTCTTGCTTGATAATATTGCTATCTGCAGTCTTTTCCCCTCATCTTGATTAAAACTGGGAAAACATGACAATTTAGTACCGACTATCAATTAACTAGGTAATTTTTTTGGATGATTGTTAATCATTCATGAACATTTAATGCATTTTCAATTTTCCAAAGCTATATAACATTCAGTAAGTGTACTGCACTTAATCAATATAATAACTGTTTTAACCAAAGTGTACCTTGTATTTGGGTTTAACATTGTATTATTTAACTTATCAACATAAATTTTTTGAAGTGTGAACAAAACACTTTCCTCATATTGAAGGTGGGTCATATATGGGACCCCCTGAATTCCTCCAATAGGAACCGAGTGTTTTCTTCACTTTGAAAGTTATATTGGGTTGAAAAAAATTACTCTCAAACTATTGCAGATTGAACAGAATGGACTAAATACGAAGCTTTCCTTATATGAAAGATATATACCAAGAATAGTTAATGATACTATCTGTCAATAGTGCATTCCTGAAGACATTTACAACCACAAAAGGCTGAGTGAACTTTGGGCATCTTCTGTTTTAAGCTACCATTTTGGATTTCAATATATGCATCATATGAAGCTGATGGAGACTACTTCTTAGATTTCAGTGTATGCAATAAAAGTTTACCTAATTTTGTAATATTACCTTTAATCTGTTGCTGTTTCAGGTTTCTTCACTCCTGCAACCAAAAACAACTAAGATTGATAAAGGCTACTCATTTAAGTTTTATTGAATGACTAAAATGTAGGACTATTTGCATGATATTCAGGAAAAAAATTTGTATACCAGAAAAAATATTACAATTACATTTTTACTTCATCCCTACACATTGATTATCGTTGCGACTATCATAAATATGTTTTGCTACCTATGAATATTGGGTTAACTGAGGTACATAATGTACTTTGAACCTTTTGTTCTTCATTTTTTTATTTCTAATGCAAGCTTTACACATCAAAATTTCCTAAAAAAATTGACCGTGGACTATGCTGGTTTCTACCACAAAATATATTATCCATATACAAAAATCAAATTTCAGAGTTGACCAGTTATAAATCTCAAATCTAACATTACAATTCATAGGTGGATCTGTGTATGTGTAGGAGTTAGCTTTATGCATATGAATTGAGTTTAGGTTTATCAGTAGATACTTTCAGATGCGGATAATGTTATATTCGCATTTAAACTCTTTTTCAGATATATGCACATACCCATTGGCTACAAGAAACATAATTAGGAGATCTTGGTTGAGCATATTATTTTTCTCAATCACATTAATTATAAAAATGTGAAAATTAACTAAATTTGATAATAATAAATAGTTTTTAGTAGTTAGTATGCATATTATATGAAAACCGACTTAAAAGTTATAATAAATACAAATCTTTTTTAATATTAAAATACACATACACAAACTATAATCTTGACAATAACCAGCGATAATTTTCGAATGTGGATGTTTTCATATTCGCATTTGTATCTGTTTTTCTTAAATATCGGATGTTTATCTGTTTTTGGGAAACAAATGCGGGTGGATTTGGATTTTTTTAGGATTTGTTTGCAGGCTCGGTTGAACCACTAATATACTTTCAAACCATATATTCAACCTCTGGATGTCATACAGAATAAATTTATCTTTGGCAAGGTCTTCAAATTTGATTTTATTTGTAATAATTTTTTTAGTTTTGAATGTGGTTTACAGAACCTAGGTATTTCTTAGATGATTTAATATTCTCATATACATACCAACTTTTAAGCTAAATTGTAGAAGGTTTGTCCAATATACTCCACTCTACCTGAATCCATCTTACACGATACATATGTAAAACTCAACCAATCACATAAGAATATGGCACAATGCACATAAGTAAAACTTAGCCAATCACATTAGTGATGACGACTGCCATGTAGGGTGACAGAGTGATGCTAATAACATAATAACAGAACATTAAAAGAAGACAAGCACCTTTGTCCAAGTGGTTAATTGATTCGGCTTTGGTGCAGGATGTCACAAGTTCGAAACTTGCTTTCGAACGTTTATTTGACATGGGATATGTTGTCCCAATGATTTGTTGTATATAAAGTACCAGTTCAAAAAAAAAATAACAGAACATTAAAAGAAAGAACCAAAATACGCTCCATGGTCCATAGATAAAAAAAGAACAAAACTAAAAATATTAACATATGACTTGTTTAAGTTATATTACCTATAAACTACAACATAATTCCAAAAGAGTAATTAACACTCCAAACCACTATTATCTACAATTTTTGCATAGAAAACATGAGTATTATTGAAACAAAATCAATTTGCGACTACACTGTAGATAGTTAAACTATGTAGTCCTGTAAATGAAGCTTACATATTAAACAACATGGGGGAAGTTGCTATTGTATAATCTATGTATTTCCATTTGTAAACAAATTTCAAAAATTGACTCAGACCAAGATGGCGTATTACCTGAATGAAACTTGAAATCAATAATGAAATGTATCTTCATCATGTATTTACTTTGGTTACATAAAATTTCCTTCAAATTGTAAGGTATTTATGGTCATTAATATATTACAGTAGTTGTATTTACTTAAAATCTTCATTTTTCCTTTTTGATATTCACGAGAAATGTTTATCAATGGATGATGGCCTTGGTAAATCATCTTACTTTCATTACTTTTCCTCTTTTATTATTAGAAGCAAAATATTTGGACCTTATATAATGATATTACATATGCACTTGCAACATGAGAAAAAAATTTATTACAAAAAAACCTCAAGATAACAAAAATACAATTTTTTTATAGGGAGAAATTTGAATATATAATATATTAACTTGATGACTACAGCTAACTCTGTCGTTGGAATCTAAAATCATGAACTATGGGCATACTTCAACAACACTGTTTTATAACAGATAGTTTTCCACTAAGACAAAATACTAACTGCATCCTAAAAATAGAAAGAAATCACCATGGGCATCTATAATGCTGAGTTATTATATCATACAAATGGTGTGTATAAACTTGATATACCCATTCTTTTAAACCTCGCAATGTCTCATGTAAAATGAAATGAATAAACAAAATAAGTTAATGAATGGATTGGTAAAACAAGTTAAATGAAATAATATTGACTTAAAATGGAAATGAACTTAAGTTGTAGAATGAAGGTGAATATAATGAATGTTAACAAGTAAATGTAAATAGATTTGGTTTGGAGAATGTAAATTGATAGAATGTGAATTCAATGAATAGGAGTAAGTGAATGTGAATAATAAATTTGAAATGAATGTAAATAAATTGAAATAAATGAATATAATAATTGAATGGAAATGAAGTAAATATAAACAAAGGTATTTGGTAATACGTAAGTTGTTTGTAGATTATTTCATTCGTATAAAAATTTGATCTAGATTAGAGCATAGAATTTCGAGATAATTTATATCAATCTGACTTAGGATTTTTCACTCAATTTTCGACGCCGAGCCCTGAATATGTATTTTTGATTGATTCTGTAATTCTTTATCATAGTATATGGCCATTTAAGGAGAATGGCAGTTCTGATCAAGGAACCAAATCTGAGTCTGCACTAGATAGTCATGTGAACGATACTAATTCGGAAGTGATATTGTTTGATCGAGTGAGCAATCAAATTTGATATTATGTACGGATGATATATGTACATCGTGCAGGCTTAATTAAAGCAAACATTGGAAATTGAAAATGCAAAATATAAAATGATTTAAATTATATGATTGGATATCATTGGTTAATATAATGCATGTATTTAAAATTTAGAAAAATTTGGATGGCCCAATAAAAAGGTACATGTTTATTTTGTCATTTGCTTTGAAGGTTTTATGATAGATTACTTTGCTTTTGTTTCTTTTATTGGTTTGGGGTCCATAGTGGCGTTTTGTAGTTGTTCCGATCGAGCCGCGTAAAGGAGACTCTGTCGAAATTTTTCAAAAATCTGGGTGTTAGAAAAGTTTTGAAGTTCAAAAATTTTATAGCTAGTTTTGATAACTAACTTGTAAATTGCGTAAGATGATCGAAGTAGCGTAGTGGGAACGTAGTAAAAATTTTCTAATGGATTTTATGTTTTGGAAGTTGATAATTTTAAATAAAACACATCAAATGCTAAATCCTTTACTTAATATCTTTTCGAGGACGAAAATTTTTGAGTGGGGAGATTGTAACGACCCACATTTTGACTATTTTAAATTATTAAATTTAAGGTAATTATTAAATAAAAATTCTTAAATAAAAATTCAATGATTTTGAATGTAAGTTATTGGATATGGACTTTGATAAAAATTTAAAATAAACTAATGTCAAGGATTTAAGTAATAACAAGTATTGAAAGGTAATGCTATGTATCGAATGTGTTTACAACGAATAGTTGGATTAACTAGTAAATGTTGAATTCATTAGATGTAAATAAAGTAAATGATTGAAAACTAAAATTCATTTAAACTCTAATATCGAAATTTATTGATTTATTGGAATATTAAATTGTTTAAGATTTAATGTTGGAAATTATTTGAATAAAGGAATTTTGAATTTAAATATGATTGAAAACGATATCGAAAGTTGGTGTAAATTTTATTTAAACAACAATGAAGATTGTTAACATTTGAAAGTTGGATTTAAAAGTGAATAATTGGAAATTGGAAATTTTATATTATAAACGAAACGTTAAAATAGTGATCCGGGGTACAGTCTTGGAATTCGATGAAACCAATTCCATTTGATCCATAATAGTACAATATTATTGGATTTCAAATTTCGTAGCGTTTGGAGTTATCATTTGCTCGTACGGGATATAAACGCGTTGAATTTAATATCGAAAATTTAATATTTTTATTGGATTCAAAAAGCTATCTTCCATATACGGTCGAATTAGGCCTCGAAACATGTTCCATTATGTTCGGAATAGGGGTCTAACATTATAAACGCTAGGTGGCACACTTCGTTTGGGTTTCGTCAGGAAAAAGTTGAAAATAATAATAAAATAATATGTTTACACGTATATATGCGTCCACACTGTAAATCCTAACCATATTCACGGCCGCACCTCCATTAAACACTAATGGCTGAACGTCTTCAATCCTTCCTCCTCAAATCTCTCGCAATCCATCGAGTTTTGGATAAAATCTCCAGCTAGAAAATTGAAGAGAATAATGAGATCTGCATATCCAACGGTGGATTTTTGTTGTAGTGGCTTAGATTCGCCAAAATCCGACGACGTAGGATTTTCGTTCATGTGCATTTTTCGAGAAGCATAGGGGGCCAAGCTTCACAAGGGTGGAGAAGATGGTAGATCTTGGCTAGGGCTTCATGGTGATGGCCTCTGATCAACATCTCGGCGATCGTAGTGGGTGCGGTCATCATAGAGCGAACGACACTGATGGGTTTCTTGCATGCGACCTATGCCTGGAACGCGATTTGGAGAAGAAGCAGGTGCGGCCTGGATCTGAGATTTCGAAATCAATGGCCTAGATTTAGGGTGAAATAAAAAAAGTTATATGATTTTATTATATAAATTCATGTAATCTTTAAAAATGTATATCTTGGTCATACGGGATCAGAATTGGACGAAATAAGCTGTGTTGGAATCGTGGCGACGAGCACTACATTCTAAAACTGATTTGAAAACGTTTGAAGCTAATTAAAATTTAGGTTAAATCAAACGTCGTCCGATTTAATCCCAAATTGAAAACTTAAGGTGAGTGTTTTATAACGCTGACAAGTACTAGAATAATTTATGCTAGTTAAATTTGAAATTATAAGGTGATATAAATTTATTGATCATTGTTTGATAAATTTGATTGTCGTCTAAACTATCATTCGAACTAACAGTTAAATATCAAAATTTATAGTTAGATTTGAAATTGAAATTTAGTTACCAGTAAAATAAGCGATAACTAGAAAATTGTTATGAATTATATTGACTGTTTAGATAATTGATTGTGGTGGATTCCAATTGATTAATATTTGAATATTGCTAAACAAAAGTGATATAAAACGATAATTCGAAATTGAGCTCATAATTAAACTATATTTGAAGATTTAGATTTTAAAATTGGATGTTGAAGGTAAACTAATTTAAGTGTTTTTAATTGGTATTTTTGAAAATCGAATCCAAATTTTTATAAGTCGAAAGGTTTAAAATTGAGAATTGAATTAAAATTAATTCAAATTGGAACTAAATTGAATTAATTGGAATTGAGATCGATGGAACTAATTTGGAATCGAAATTGAATATGATTTGAATATAAACTGAAATCGAAGTTGATTCGAATTGAAATCGGAATTGAATCAATATAAATGAAAATAGAAATTGAATCGATTGGAATTGAGGGGATTTGGAAATTGAATCAGTTTGACTTTGAAACTATTTTCAAATAAATTATTTTAGTATAAATTCTTTAAATATTCAAATTATTTTTATTTTCCAAATTATTTTACTGTATAAACTATTTTAACTATATAACTACTTTAAAACTATTTAACTATTTTCAAAAATTCAAACTGCTCAAAGAAGGGATTGTTATATTTAAATCATGGATTTAAAGGCGATTTGGGTTAAATTCAAGTCATAACCCAAATGAAAATCCGAATAACTGGAACTGAAGTCGAGATATTAAGACGAAAAGGATTTTGAAATGAAATAGTATATTTTGGGTAAATATGATGATTTCGAAATGGATTTGATTTTGAAGCGAATATGATATTTTGATATCAAGTGTGAACTGTTTTTGAAATGTAGATGTGCCTACCGGTGTGTAAAACGACGTTTGATTGTTAAAGAGACTGTGGGTGGATATGGGCATACTCTCTGTCGACACCGCAACCACTTTAACAACTTTTTATGTGGAGTGATGATCCAGAACGAAGTGGTTGGATTTGGCATCATTTTCTAGAATTGAAGAAAGAGAAAGATGATGGATAGGCCCTAACACTTGTACCAATTTGAAATGACTAAAACAAGATGGCTTGACAGGGCCAAGTGGGCTAATTATCCCCAGCGGACATCCATTCTTCGATTTTCATAGACTCGGTCCATATTATTACTCTTGTTGTTGGTTTTGATTGGTGCGCCTTGATTTGGGATAGCCTTTCTTTGACTCGATATGGGATGGGTGGACGCGTGGGCGGTCACGGCTATGATTCGATACCACCAGCCCTATGATCCGGACGGCAATATCCTACCTTAGACATTGTCTCACGTGCCTTGTCATTCTTTTATCCTTATATGACACCCCTACGATTTTGATTTAGTGTTATCGTATCATGGTGCATCCCTATCCATCGACGGTTTACTGGTGTTTTATATGCAAACTGTACGACAATGCTCAAAAACGTGTTAAGGGGGATCAATGTAAAACTGTAACGACCCGTAAATTTTCGATAATTAAAATAGCTAAATTTGATAAGATTTCGTGATTTAAGGTCAGAATTTTTTTTAAATTTATGTATGGTAATAATAACTAGAATGAAATGCAACAAATTTTATCTAAGTTAATTATTTATGAATTGAATGGAATCCCAAATTAATTGAAATAATATGTAGTCATAGGTAATTGAATGAATTTGTATTGTATAGGTAATTGTGGCACTTGTTTGTAAATAATAACTTATAAGTAATTAAAAGTTAACGGTGATAATTATTTAAGTTACCTATTCATTTAGTTAGTCGAATTGAAGTTGTGAACCAATTGCAATTGAAATGAAAGTTTATATATTAATTGAGTGCATTATCTCTAACTGTAGTTAAATAATAATGTGGAATTCATTTGATGTAATATAGTAAATTGACTGATAATGAAATTTTATTTAAAAATCCAATATTGAAATCCGTCAAATATTGAACAGTTAAATTGTTTAAATTTAATATTTGAAATTTATTGAATAATTGAATAACGGGAATTGAATAACTTTTTTAATGAAAATGGTTGTTCTATAATTTGAGTTTGTTAAATTTTATAAGTTCGTTTTTGAATATTTCAAAAGATAGTGATTTAAGAATAATCAAATTTGTTTACATTTAATATTACAAATATTTGAATAATTAAATTCCGAATTTGATATGATTAATTTGATATTGAAATTTAATATATGAAAATAGCGTGAATAATTGAAATTTGAGTTAATATGATTCAGATTGGTTTCCAAAGTGAATATAGGTTATATTGGGATTATAATAGAGTTAATAAGATTTTAAAATTGGAAATTATTGGATAATTGAATAACGGGTTTAATATGATTAAAAAATGATTTGTAAAATTTTATTTTATCATATTAAAGTAAGAATGATGTTGTAGAACTTTTAAAATCGAATTAAAAGTAAATTTGTGAAAATTAAATATTTTAATATTTAATTATCGACTGAAAAATAGCCAATTTTCGAACAGTCTCAGAATTGGACGAAACCAGTTCCGTTGGATCCGCAATAGTTTGTTATTATCGGATTTCAATTTTTGTAGCAATCAGAGTTTTTGTTTGACCGTGGCAGCTCGAAACGCATCGAAATTGTTTTAATATTAATTTGACGAGTTAAAATAGCCATTTTTCAAACTGCCTCGGATTTCGATGAAACTAATTTCATCAGATCCGTAATGTGATATTATTGTAAGATTTCAAATTTCATGTCAACTGGATTTGCCGTTTGTCCGGGGCAAGCCAAAACGCCTAGAAAATCGTTTAATCGGTTTAACTTTAAATTGATCGTTTATTGTCGTAACTCGCACGGATGATCGAATTGGTTTCCGAAACCTATTCCATTGTGTCCGAAACGCGGGATAAACCCTAGAAATGCCGGTCGCCGTGCGTAAATCGGAGTTCGGAAAATCCGGAATGAATAGTGCGTTGAGAAATTTCTATAAAAGGACTCCACTTTCACAAATTTGCCAAAACCTAACCCTAATTCAGAGCAGCCGCCATTAACAATTTCAATGGCCAGAATCTCATCCTTTCTTCCTCCTTTTTCTTTCAATCTACAAACATTCACGCGAAATCATCAACTACAAAGATGAAGAGCATGGCGAGGCCGAGACATCCAACGGTTATGATCAAATTTTATTGAGCGGATCAACGGCAAATCAACCACAAAGTCGCACGGTTGCGCACACATTACGAGGCCATAGGGGGGCCGAGTTCAAGGTGGTTGCAGCCGAAAGTGGAGTAGGCAATGGGCTTTGGAATGGAAGCTCCTGATCGTCCTGAAGTTGCTTGTGGTGGTTGCATAATCTTACCCTAGTTATGGAGCTATGGGTTCAAGTCGCGTGCAAATTTTCTGGAAGGAGGAAATTGCGTGAGAGGGAGAAGGAAAGATACGGCCAGGATTTCATGGGGTGGGATCTCACGGCTTGGATTGTGTAGGGTATAAAATATAATAAAAATGTTGTAAATTTATGAATAAAAATTCGCGTAACTTCTAAAATTCATATCTTTTTCATACGAGGTCGAAAACGCACAAAACCAGTTGCGATGGAATCGTATGGACGAGCACTACGCTATGCAGCTGGGATGGAGTTGTTTGGAGCTAGAGGAAAATTTTGAGTTAAATCGAACGTCGTTCGATTTGATTTAAGATCGTAAAATCAAGGTGAGTGTTTTATAATGCTCACAACGTACTAAATATCTTTATGCTAATTAAATTTGACATTATGAAGTGTTATGATTTTATTTGCCGTTGTTTGATAAAAATTTAATTGTCATATAGCTTGTCATTTGAATTAACCGTTGGAAAATTAAATTGACAGTTAAATTGAAATTAAAATTGAGTTGCGATTAAATTTCCTGACATTGATAACTATGAAACTGCCATGAATTGTATTGTCTATTGGATGATGTATTTTGATGGATGTTATTGGTTGATATTTAAATGTTTGGATGTTTATTTGCTTATATATACTGTTATGCATACATATGACACTGTGATCGGTTTAAGTAATATATACTCATCCCTGACATTTAATTAAAATAAATAATTACTTGGCCATAGGATAGAAAATTATATACGGGCACCGAATTGGCTAAATTAATAATTTTTGAAATCGTCGATTTGAAATTTATTTAAATGTTTTGATTTAAAAGTGATAAATAGAAATCAGTTTATAGAAATCGAATTTATCGAAAAATTGAGTTTGGAATGTTGAAATAAAATTTTGGTTAAAAGAAATTGTTGAATAAATTAAAGTGGAGACTTTGGAATTTAAAATCGAGATATGATTGAATTTCGAAAATTGATTTGTTTAAAGATTGAACCTCAAATCGAGCTTTGAATATTACTAAGTAAAAGTGATATAAAAATGATATTTTGAAATCGAGCTTGGAATTGAATCATATATTGAAATTTGGATTTAAACTTGAATATTGATGAATAATTTTGTTAAGTGTTATAAATGGATATTTTTGAAAAATCAAGCTCCAAATCGATATAAATTGAAATTGAATTAATTGGAAGTGAATATAAAATTGAATAAATTAAAGTCAAAGTTGACATTGATTTGAATTGAAATCGAAATTGAATCGGTAGAATGGAAATTGAAATTGATTTGAATTGGGAAGTTATAAATTGAAATGGATTGGTTTTGAAGCTGTTTTAGGTTGTTTTCCAAATTACTCTGCTATATAAACCATTTTTGAATACTTAAACCATTTTAATCTATTTTAAATCTACTTAACCCAATTTAAATTATTTTAAACTAATTTATCTATTTTAAATCCATTTTAAAGATTTTAAGTATTTTTAACTATTTTAATTATTTAAACTACTTTTAAACTACTTAAAACTATTTTCTAAAAATTTCAAGCTGGTTAATAAGGTGAAATGTTTATATTTAAATCTTGAATTTAAATACGAATTGAGTTAAATGAAGTTGCAACCTAAATTGAAATTCGAAATGATTTTGAAACCGAAATGAGATATTGATGCGAAAAATGATCTTTGAAACGGAATCTTACATTTGAATAGATACGATGATATTTGAAATGGATTTGATTTTTGAAGCGAATATGATATTTTGATATAAATTATGAATCGATTTGAAATGTAAAAGAGGCAACGGTGTAATATTTCAAATTTCATAATGTGATATTATTGTAATATTTCAAATTTCGTGTCAATTGGATTTACCGTTTGTCCGGGGCAACCAAAACGCCTAGAAAATCGTTTAATCGGTTTAACTTGAAATTGATCGTTTATTGCTGTAACTCGCACGGATGATCGAATTGGTTTCCGAAACCTGTTCCATTGTGTCTGGAACATGGGATGAACCCTAGAAACGCCGGTCGCCGCGCGTAAATCGGAGTTCGGAAAATCCGAAATGAATAGTGCGTCGAGAAATTTCTATAAAAGGACTCCACTTTCACAAATTTGCCGAAACCTAACCCTAATTCAGAGCAGCCGCCATTAACAACTTCAATGGCCAGAATCTCATCCCTTTCTTCCTTCTTTTTCTTTCAATCTATAAACATTCACGCGAAAATCCAAGTAAGTGGAAGAGAGCATACCTCGAGATAGAGGGCAGGAGCGATCCATAATCATCGACAAGGAGGAAGGCTTAGATCATCAGATGCAAGTTCATCTCGATTGGAAACTAGAGCACATAATCAAACTTAAGCATGGCGAGGCCGAGACATCCAACGGTTATGATCAAATTTTATTGACCGGATCAACGGCAAATCGACCACAAAGTTGCACGGTTGCGCACGCATTTCGAGGCCATAGGGGGGGCCGAGTTAAAGGTGGTTGCAGCCGAAAGTGGAGTAGGCAATGGGCTTTGGAATGGAAGCTCCTGATCGTCCTGAAGTTGCTTGTGGTGGTTGCATAATCTAACCCTAGTTATGGAGCTATGGGTTCAAGTCGCATGCAAATTTTCTGGAAGGGGGAAATTGCATAAGAGGGAGAAGGAAAGATATGGCCAGGATTTCATGGGGTGGGATCTCACGGCTTGGATTGTGTAGGGTATAAAATATAATAAAAATGTTGTAAATTTATGAATAAAAATTCGTGTAACTTCTAAAATTCGTATCTTTTTCATACGAGGTCGAAAACGCACGAAACCAGTTGCAATGGAATCATATGGACGAGCACTACGCTATGCAGCTGGATTGGAGTCGTTTGGAGCTAGAGGAAAATTTTGAGTTAAATCGAACGTCGTTCGATTTGATTTAAAATCGTAAAATCAAGGTGAGTGTTTTATAACGCTCACAACGTACTAAATATCTTTATGCTAGTTAAATTTGACATTATGAAGTGTTATGATTTTATTTGTCGTTGTTTGATAAAAATTTAATTGTCATATAGCTTGTCATTTGAATTAACCGTTGGAAAATTAAATTGATAGTTAAATTGAAATTAAAATTGAGTTGCGATTAAATTTCCTGACATTGATAACTATGAAACTGCCATGAATTGTATTGTCTATTGGATGATGTATTTTGATGGATGTTATTGGTTGATATTCAAATGTTTGGATGTTTATTTGCTTATATATACTGTTATGCATACATATGACACTGTGATCGGTTTAAGTAATATATACTCATCCTTGACATTTAATTGAAATAAATAATTACTTGGCCATAGGATAGAAAATTATATACGGGCACCGAATTGGCTAAATTAATAATTTTTGAAATCGTCGATTTGAAATTTATTTAAATGTTTTGATTTAAAAGTGATAAATAGAAATCAATTTATAGAAATCGAATTTATTGAAAAATTGAGTTTGGAATGTTGAAATAAAATTTTGGTTAAAAGAAATTGTTGAATAAATTAAAGTGGAGACTTTGGAATTTAAAATGGGGATATGATTGAATTTCGAAAATTGATTTGTTTAAAGATTGAACCTTAATTCGAGCTTTGACTATTACTAAGTAAAAGTGATATAAAAATTATATTTTGAAATCGAGCTTGGAATTGAATCATATATTGAAATTTGGATTTAAACTTGAATATTGATGAATAATTTTGTTATGTGTTATAAATGGATATTTTTGAAAAATCAAGTTCCAAATCGATATAAATTAAAATTGAATTAATTGGAAGTGAATATAAAATTGAATAAATTGAAGTCAAAGTTGACATTGATTTGAATTGAAATCGAAATTGAATCGGTAGAATGGAAATTGAAATTGATTTGAATTGGGAAGTTATAAATTGAAATGGATTGGTTTTGAAGCTGTTTTAGGTTGTTTTCCAAATTACTCTGCTATATAAACCATTTTTGAATACTTAAACCATTTTAATCTATTTTAAATCTACTTAACCCAATTTAAATTATTTTAAACTAATTTATCTATTTTAAATCCATTTTAAAGATTTTAAGTATTTTTAACTATTTTAATTATTTAAACTACTTTTAAACTACTTAAAACTATTTTCTAAAAATTTCAAGCTGGTTAATAAGGTGAAATGTTTATATTTAAATCTTGAATTTAAATACGAATTGAGTTAAATGAAGTTGCAACCTAAATTGAAATTCGAAATGATTTTGAAACCGAAATGAGATATTGATAAGAAAAAAGATCTTTGAAACGGAATCTTACATTTGAATAGATACGATGATATTTGAAATGGATTTGATTTTTGAAGCGAATATGATATTTTGATATAAATTATGAATCGATTTGAAATGTAAAAGAGGCAACGGTGTAATAATACGTAGTTATTAAAGAGACCGAGATCGGATATGGACATACGCTCTGTCGATACCGAACACCACTTTAATAACTATTATACGCGGAGTGTTGATCCAGAATGAAGTGGATGGTTTGGTGAACGCGTTGATTGAAGAAAGAGAACGATATTGGATGACCCCTGACATGACTAAAACAGGAGCTGCGCCAGGCCATTGAGGTTCGCCACCTCTAGCGGACACACTTCTTCGATACCATATCTATTACATTTGTGATGCGATTTGGGTGCACCCCTTGATTTGGGAGGGTTGTTTCGCGGTGTTGGGGTAGCTGCTGGCTATGCTCAACATCATTCCGGATCACGCAACTACTAGTATCCTAGTTGGTATCGCCTCATGTACCTTGTCATACTGATTATCCTATTCGCGACCACTACGTTTGGTTTTGTGTTATACCTATGGGGTACCCTCTGATAACCACCAGTTTACGATGGGGCTTACGGTGTTGTATAGACTATGCCATTATAAAAATGTGTTAAGGGGGATTATGGTAACGCCTTAACGCTATTTTGATACTTTATATTACTGATAGGCATTATCTACTTAGCGTACATTACTACATAGTAGATAGTTTAACGGATCCTTGTGAGATGGAAAATCCCGTAACATCTCTTAAGTTATTGCACGCACGTTGACACTGGATATGAGATGTAAAACCCCATAAACATCTCTGACGCCGTTACACTCATATTTATTTACGATTGATTTAACTTACATAAGGATATTTTAGTCGTGACTCGAGTGTTTTGTCTTTTCATTACGCTCGGGTCAGACCTGAGTTTTTCAGCTTATTGAAGATCTATTCTGGAGGATGAAGACGAAGATTTGGTATACTATTATTATTATTATCTTTGCATCATGCTGTTTGCTGCATTATTTTATTTGTTCTGTTGTATATGTATAACTCTGATAAATGTTGTATAAATAATTGTCAAAGTATAGTAAACAGCTTCATGAACTGTTTATTTGACTATTATATTTTATCGTTCCGCTGCGAGATTCTGTGTTGTTTCATTTCCTTCATTTCTCTTTCTTTTCTTTTCTTAATTACCCCAATAACCATCTACCCTTTTGAATGGTTTGGAACCGGCATATGTATTTGATCGTCGGTTTAAACTGTCCAAAAAGGCGGGTCGTTACAGTTGGTATCAGAGCTTTGGTTTAGCGATAACCTTAGCTTTGTGAGGTCAGACTCTTTATAAATAGGGTAGTAATACCCTATGATGAGTCGCTGAGTGAATTTATATATATATATATATATATATATATATATATATATATATATATATATATACGAGAGAGCATATTTGTTAGTGATATAAAATATTTTATACTGTGTCGGTTGATTTGTTGAGTGGCTTATGGATTCTGGTCAATACGAGTAATTAACGTCATTGATAGGGATCTCTAAACACTTAAACAGAACAATTCGATATAGTATTATTTTGAAATCGGGTAAATGAAATAATTTTGCCCTAATTATATTTTGTGTATAAAGAATTTATTTTCAAAATTTATTGTGACTTATCTAGCTTACCTGGTTGTTAGGAATTAAAATATTAGTTATTATCATAAATTAGATATTGTAATTTAATAAATAAGATGAATTACAAAATGAACAGTAATAAAACAACTTGTGGAATGTTTTAAGAAAGAAATCCTATAAAAATATTTTATAAAGGTGACTTATAAATTAAAATAGATTTAAACTGGAAAATATTGAATTTAAGACCTGGAGGTTTTGTCAATGGTTTTCAAAGTTTTGAAGAAATTTATAGTAATATTAGTTGGAAATTGTTTATGGGAATATTTTGAAAGGATTTTAAAGGAAAGAATGAATTCAGTATTCCTCTCTTATGTCGCTGGAAAATAATTTCGGTGATGACTGCGCAGCATCATCGACGTTCATTTTTGAGTCTCAAAGTGGGGGAGACTTCTAAGAAGCTTTGCTTTTCTTCGAAATTATTTTGGGTAAATGGGTTTTGGTTTAAACTCCAAAGGTATGATTTGATATATTAAAGATATAAGTGAATATATTTATTTCAAACGATTTGAAAAGAACCGGGCATTTAAATTTCTAAGTTATGTTAACTAGTAATTTTCAAATTATTTGAATGAAATGTGAATAATCAAAATCTATAAAATAAGAGGATTAAAATATCTAAGCTTATTGTTTTGGGAAAACTTTAAAGTTGAAGGGTAAAGAGGATTCAAACAAATTAAATTTGTGAACATTCTAATTAAGTAAAATGAAATTCTATAAATTTGTATAATACCAAAATTACATTTTGATAACATATAACAAGACTTACCAAATGTTAAAAGTTAAAATGATGTTTTGGATATGTAATGAGATATTGTACAAATAAACAGAACCTGAAAATAATTGAAGTATATAAGTAAGGAAAACTCAAAAAGGAATTAAAATGTATATAAATGGAAAATTTGGTTGTGATAAAAAAAATTATACATACTTAAATATAACAGGAAATGATGAATGGATAAATGGAACAAGTAAGTGAACTTAAGGAAGAAGACAAATGAATTGTATAATATCTTTTGTAAATTGGTTATAGAAAATAAATATAAATTGCAAAGGGATTGTAACCTTTAAGATAACTGTAAACTAAGAAAGGTCATTTATGAGTGGTTAGACTTTTATAGGATGATTAATAAACTAAAGTGCCGGTTAATAAATGTTGCACAAATGAATTCGTTATTAACTGAAATTATGAAAATGCAATAAATGTAAACAAAGGAATTTCTTATAGCTAAGAATAAATTGGAAAATGAAATTGAGTTTAATTAAATTATATAGAATGTTTAAAATGAACTTGAGTAGGCAAAATTCTATGATATGATGTTTAAGAAAAGATAATGTTGAAAAATATGCTATGTAAAGAAATGAATATACTAACGGAATAATGGATTGTGAGTAATTAAGTGAAAAAAATAGAAGCCAATAAAATAATTTAGTATAGATAAATTGGTTAGAAATCAATTGGAAGGTAATACGTGAGATTGTACGTATATTATTTTATTCGCATAACGATTTGATCCAAATTCGAGCACAAAATTTCGAGATGATTTATATCGATCCAAGTTAGGATTTTTCACTCGATTTTCGACGGCGAACCCTGGATATGGATTTTTAATTTGATTCTGGAATTCTCTATCATAGTATATGGCTATGCAAGGATAGTAACAGTTTCCAATCAAGGAACCAAATCTGAGTCCGCACTAGAGAGTCGGGTGAACGATACTAGTTGGAAGTGAAATTGTGTGATCGAATAAGCGATTAGATTGATATTGCTCACAGATGATATATGTACGGCTTACGAACTTATTTAAAAGTTAATATTGGAAATTTAAGATGCCAAGTATGTGAAGATAAATTTGTAACTTTTGAGATAACTATAAACTAAGAAAAGTCATATATAAGAAGTTAGACTTTTATGGAATGACTATAAATTAAAGTGATGATTAATAAAATGTTCTGCATTAATCAAATGTTCCGCAAATAAATTGGTTATTAACTGAAACTGAATATGAAGTAAATGTAAACAAAAGAATTTGGTATGGCTAAGAATCAATTGGAGTTGGAAGAGATAAACCAAATTGAATGTAAAATTAATAATTTGGTTATGTTGAGTATGATTTGGTTGTTATATGATTGTTAGTTGATTGTATGTAATTCATTAAGTGTTATTGAAATTGAAAGCTATAAATCATTGAAATCAAATTGGAAGTTAAATGAATTTAAATAGAATTTAATTTGATTCAAACTGGAAGTGAACTAATGTAAATATAAATTAGTTAATGTTAACTAATTGAATTGAGAATGAATGTTAGTAAAATCCAACGTTAATGAATCAACTGTTATTAAAATTGAAACCCAAGTCAATAAATATTAATGAGAAGTGAATTTATATTTATTGGTTATGGATTTGTTGGATGATAGTTGGATGATAATTGATTTGGTGGATGCATTTGTTGTTTGTTGCAATTGCTATGTTGGCACATGTAGTTGTTATGTTGCTATATGATGTATATTGATATTATTTTTATATATCTCATGGTTTGTTGAGTGTTTAGTAGGTGCGGATTGCGCTTGCTTCGCATTTGGAGCTCGCTTTCATGTTATATTAGTCATATACGCTCGCTAATAAAAATATAAGGTACATGTTTATTTTATCATTGGATTTGGTGATTTTCGATGAGCCACTTGGCTTTTGATTTTCTTTTGTTGGTTTGGGGCCCGTAGAGGCGTTTTGTAGCTGTACCGATCGAGCCGTGCAAAGGAGACTCTGCCGAATTATTTCGTAAATCCGAGTGTTAGAAAATTTTTCAAGTTTTAAAATTTTTTATAACTTGTTTTGATAACCAACTTTTAAAGTTAGAAAGCCGTTTGGAGTAACTTAGTGGAAGCATAGTTATGACTTTATAAATGGAATTTCATTGTTTTATGAGTTGGTAACTTTCAAATAAAATATATCTAATGTTGAATTCTATACTTAGTTCCTTTTCCCTTCTTTTTCCTTTTCGGGGATGAAAAGTTTTGAGTGGGGGAGAGTGTAACGACCCGTAAATTTTCGATAATTAAAATAGCTATATTTGATAAGATTTCGTGATTTAAGGTTAGATTTTTTTTAAATTTATGTATGGTAATAATAACTAGAATGAAATGCAATAAATTTTATCTAAGTTAATTATTTACGAATTGAATGGAACCCCAAATTAATTGAAATAATATGTAGTCATAGGTAATTGAATGAATTTGTATTGTATAGGTAATTGTGACACTTGTTTGTAAATAATAAACTTATAAGTAATTAAAAGCTAACGGTGATAATTATTAAAGTTACCTATTCATTTAGTTTGTCGAATTGAAGTTGTGAACCAATTGCAATTGAAATGAAAGTTTATATATTAGTTGAGTGCATTATCTCAAACTGTAGTTAAATAATAATGTGGAATTCATTTGATGTAATATAGTAAATTGACTGATAATGAAATTTTATTTAAAAATCCAATATTGAAATCCGTCAAATATTGAACAATTAAATTGTTTAAATTTAATATTTGGAATTTATTGAATAATTGAATAACGGGAATTGAATAACTGTTTTAATGAAAATGGTTGTTCTATAATTTGAATTTGTTAAAATTTATAAGTTCGTTTTTGAATATTTCAAAAGATAGTGATTTAAGAATAATCAAATTTGTTTAAATTTAATATTACAAATATTTGAATAATTAAATTCCGAATTTGATATGATTAATTTGATATTGAAATTTAATATATGAAAATAGCGTGAATAATTGAAATTTGATTTAATATGATTCAGATTGGTTTCCAAAGTGAATATAGGTTATATTGGGATTATAATAGAGTTAATAAGATTTTAAAATTGGAAATTATTGGATAATTGAATAACGGGTTTAATATGATTAAAAATTGATTTGTAAAATTTTATTTTATCATATTAAAGCAAGAATGATGTTGTAGAACTTTTAAAATCGAATTAAAAGTAAATTTGCGAAAATTGAATATTTTAATATTTAATTATCGACTGAAAAATAGCCAATTTTCGAACAGTCTCAGAATTGGATGAAACCAGTTCCATTGGATCCATAATAGTTTGTTATTATCGGATTTCAATTTTCGTAGCAATCGGAGTTTTCGTTTGACCGTGGCAGCTCGAAACGCATCGAAATTGTTTTAATATTAATTTGACGAGTTAAAATAGCCATTTTTCAAATTGTCTCGGATTTCAACGAAACTAGTTTCATCGGATCCGTAATGTGATATTATTGTAATATTTCAAATTTCGTGTCAATTGGATTTACCGTTTGTCCGGGGCAACCAAAACGCCTAGAAAATCGTTTAATCGGTTTAACTTGAAATTGATCGTTTATTGCCGTAACTCGCACGGATGATCGAATTGGTTTCCGAAACCTGTTCTATTGTGTCTGGAACATGGGATGAACCCTAGAAACGCCGGTCGCCGCGCGTAAATCGGAGTTCGGAAAATCCGAAATGAATAGTGCGTCGAGAAATTTCTATAAAAGGACTCCACTTTCACAAATTTGCCGAAACCTAACCCTAATTCAGAGCAGCCGCCATTAACAACTTCAATGGCCAGAATCTCATCCCTTTCTTCCTTCTTTTTCTTTCAATCTATAAACATTCACGCGAAAATCCAAGTAAGTGGAAGAGAGCATACCTCGAGATAGAGGGCAGGAGCGATCCATAATCATCGACAAGGAGGAAGGCTTAGATCATCAGATGCAAGTTCATCTCGATTGGAAACTAGAGCACATAATCAAACTTAAGCATGGCGAGGCCGAGACATCCAACGGTTATGATCAAATTTTATTGACCGGATCAACGGCAAATCGACCACAAAGTTGCACGGTTGCGCACGCATTTCGAGGCCATAGGGGGGGCCGAGTTAAAGGTGGTTGCAGCCGAAAGTGGAGTAGGCAATGGGCTTTGGAATGGAAGCTCCTGATCGTCCTGAAGTTGCTTGTGGTGGTTGCATAATCTAACCCTAGTTATGGAGCTATGGGTTCAAGTCGCATGCAAATTTTCTGGAAGGGGGAAATTGCATAAGAGGGAGAAGGAAAGATATGGCCAGGATTTCATGGGGTGGGATCTCACGGCTTGGATTGTGTAGGGTATAAAATATAATAAAAATGTTGTAAATTTATGAATAAAAATTCGTGTAACTTCTAAAATTCGTATCTTTTTCATACGAGGTCGAAAACGCACGAAACCAGTTGCAATGGAATCATATGGACGAGCACTACGCTATGCAGCTGGATTGGAGTCGTTTGGAGCTAGAGGAAAATTTTGAGTTAAATCGAACGTCGTTCGATTTGATTTAAAATCGTAAAATCAAGGTGAGTGTTTTATAACGCTCACAACGTACTAAATATCTTTATGCTAGCTAAATTTGACATTATGAAGTGTTATGATTTTATTTGTCGTTGTTTGATAAAAATTTAATTGTCATATAGCTTGTCATTTGAATTAACCGTTGGAAAATTAAATTGATAGTTAAATTGAAATTAAAATTGAGTTGCGATTAAATTTCCTGACATTGATAACTATGAAACTGCCATGAATTGTATTGTCTATTGGATGATGTATTTTGATGGATGTTATTGGTTGATATTCAAATGTTTGGATGTTTATTTGCTTATATATACTGTCATGCATACATATGACACTGTGATCGGTTTAAGTAATATATACTCATCCTTGACATTTAATTGAAATAAATAATTACTTGGCCATAGGATAGAAAATTATATACGGGCACCGAATTGGCTAAATTAATAATTTTTGAAATCGTCGATTTGAAATTTATTTAAATGTTTTGATTTAAAAGTGATAAATAGAAATCAATTTATAGAAATTGAATTTATTGAAAAATTGAGTTTGGAATGTTGAAATAAAATTTTGGTTAAAAGAAATTGTTGAATAAATTAAAGTGGAGACTTTGGAATTTAAAATGGGGATATGATTGAATTTCGAAAATTGATTTGTTTAAAGATTGAACCTTAATTCGAGCTTTGACTATTACTAAGTAAAAGTGATATAAAAATTATATTTTGAAATCGAGCTTGGAATTGAATCATATATTGAAATTTGGATTTAAACTTGAATATTGATGAATAATTTTGTTATGTGTTATAAATGGATATTTTTGAAAAATCAAGTTCCAAATCGATATAAATTAAAATTGAATTAATTGGAAGTGAATATAAAATTGAATAAATTGAAGTCAAAGTTGACATTGATTTGAATTGAAATCGAAATTGAATCGGTAGAATGGAAATTGAAATTGATTTGAATTGGGAAGTTATAAATTGAAATGGATTGGTTTTGAAGCTGTTTTAGGTTGTTTTCCAAATTACTCTGCTATATAAACCATTTTTGAATACTTAAACCATTTTAATCTATTTTAAATCTACTTAACCCAATTTAAATTATTTTAAACTAATTTATCTATTTTAAATCCATTTTAAAGATTTTAAGTATTTTTAACTATTTTAATTATTTAAACTACTTTTAAACTACTTAAAACTATTTTCTAAAAATTTCAAGTTGGTTAATAAGGTGAAATGTTTATATTTAAATCTTGAATTTAAATACGAATTGAGTTAAATGAAGTTGCAACCTAAATTGAAATTCGAAATGATTTTGAAACCGAAATGAGATATTGATAAGAAAAAAGATCTTTGAAACGGAATCTTACATTTGAATAGATACGATGATATTTGAAATGGATTTGATTTTTGAAGCGAATATGATATTTTGATATAAATTATGAATCGATTTGAAATGTAAAAGATCCAATGGTGTAATAATACGTAGTTATTAAAGAGACCGGGATCGGATATGGACATACTCTCTGTCGATACCGAACACCACTTTAATAACTATTATACACGGAGTGTTGATCCAGAATGAAGTGGATGGTTTGGTGAACGCGTTGTTGAAGAAAGAGAACGATATTGGATGACCCCTGACATGACTAAAACAGGAGCCGCGCCGGGCCATTGAGGTTCGCCACCTCTAGCGGACACACTTCTTCGATACCATATCTATTACATTTGTGATGCGATTTGGGTGCACCCCTTGATTTGGGAGTGTTGTTTCGCGACGTTGGGGTAGCTGCTGGTTATGCTCAACATCAGTCCGGATCACGCAACTACTAGTATCCTAGTTGGTATCGCCTCATGTACCTTGTCATACTGATTATCCTATTCGCGACCACTACGTTTGGTTTTGTGTTATACCTATGGGGTACCCTCTGATAACCACCAGTTTACGGTGGGGCTTACGGTGCTGTGTAGACTATGGCATTATAAAAATGTGTTAAGGGGGATTATGGTAACGCCTTAACGCTATTTTGATACTTTATATTACTGATAGGCATTATCTACTTAGCGTACATTACCACATAGTAGATAGTTTAACGGATCCTTGAGAGATGGAAGATCCTGTAACATCTCTTAAGTTATTGCACGCACGTTGACACTGGATATGAGATGTAAAACCCCATAAACATCTCTGACGCCGTTACACTCATATTTATTTATGATTGATTTAACTTACATGAGGATATTTTAGTCCTGACTCGAGTGTTTTGTCTTTTCATTACGCTCGGGTCAGACCTGAGTTTTTCAGCTTATTAAAGATCTATTCTGGAGGATGAAGACGAAGATTTGGTATACTATTATTATTATTATCTTTGCATCATGCTGTCTGCTGCATTATTTTATTTGTTCTGTTGTATATGTACAACTCTGATAAATGTTGTATAAATAATTGTCAAATATAGTAAACAGCTTCATGAACTGTTTATTTGACTATTATATTTTATCGTTCCGCTGCGAGATTCTGTGTTGTTTCGTTTCCTTCATTTCTCTTTCTTTTCTTTTCTTTTCTTAATTACCCCAATAACCATCTACCCTTTTGAATGGTTTGGAACCGGCATATGTATTTGATCGTCGGTTTAAACTGTCCAAAAAGGCGGGTCGTTACAAAAACATTAATGCTAAGAAAAATATGTATTTTATTGATTAGACATTATACATATATTATTGCATATAAATATTTTGACGGATACTTAAGAGATGGAAAATCCTGTAACATCTCTTGAGTTATTGCACACACGTTATACACTAGAAAGGAAGGGTGAAACCCTGTAAACATCTCTGACACTACGACACTCATGTTATATGCGCTATCGATTTGACTCACATAAGAATATTTTAGTCCCGACTTGAGTATTTTGTCTTTTCATTACGCTCGGGTCAGTCCTAAGTTTTTCAGCTTATTGAAGATTTATCATGGAGGACGAAGATGAAAATTTGGTATATTATTACTATTAGTATGCCTACATCATGTTGTCTGATGCATTATTTATTTATCTCTGATGTGTGTGTGTGTGTGTGTATATATATATAACTCTGATGAATGTTGTATAGATCATAATCAAATGTATATTATAAAGAACTTCATGAACTGTTTATTTGATTATTACATTTTTTTGTTCTATTGTGAGATTCTGTGTTTGTTTTCAAAATGTTTTCTTATTTTTCTTAATTAACGCCATTGATTACCTATATTCTGGATTGTTTAAGTTGGACATGTGTGGATTATTGTCGATTTAAACCTTCCGAAATGTGGATCGTCACATACTAAATATTTTTATGTTTGTTGTATTTTTATGTTTGTTGAATTTATATCATGAAGTAATTTAATTTCATTGATCGTTATTTGGTAAATTAATTGACATTTAAATTTGATATATGAATCGAACTGGTAAGAATTTAAATGGATAGTTAAACTATGAATTTAAATTAAATTGCCTGTTAGGCACCCGATTATCGAAACTGGTTAACTGTCATGATTTATTGATTGTTTTGGTTGTGGATTGTGATGGATGTTATTGATGGATAGTTTGGATGATATGGATGTTTATTTATTTTTATATATTCCTGTTATCACCCTATATATTATTGACATCATATAAACTAATATTTGAATTAATTCGAATAAATTAAGAAATATGTCGAAATGATATATACCTATGACACCTTTATTTGGATTGAAATGATATATATCCATCCCTAAAATTAAAAATCGAAATAACTATTCACTTAGCCATAGGATAGAAAATAATATACGGACACCGGTTGGTTAACTTAAATGATTTTAAAAAGTTTGTTTGAAATTATTAAAATAATTCGGATTTAAAGAAATGAAAATCGAATTTGTGGAAATTGAATTATTTTAGAACTTGAGCTCAAAAATTTGAAATTTGTTAATAGGAATCGTTTAAATGATCGAATTTGAAATTTGGTATTATAATTGAAATTTATATTAGAAAACGAGATTTAAATTGATATTACAAACTTTGGCTTGAAATTGTATTATTTTAAAGATTTGAACATCAAAGTGAAATTTGATTTAAATGATTTAAATCGATATTTTGAAATCGAACTCGAAATTGATATAGATTGAAATGGTTTAAAATTGAGAATTGAGTTGAAATTTAACCATTGAAATTGATTTGGAATCAAAATAAATTTGGAATTAAAATCAATATTAATTTGGAATTGAAATTAACTTGGAATTGAAACTAAACTTAATTCGAATTGAAATTGGAAAATAATCGGTTTAAATTGAAATGGAAATTGGAAATGATTTGAATTGGAAGATTTGGAATTAAATTTGTTTGACTTCGAAACAATTTTCGCATAAATTATTTTGTATAAAGTGGTTAAAATCTATCTTTTAAATATTCATATTATTTTGATTTTCCAAGCTATTTTACTATATAAACCATTTTCAATATTCAAACTGTTTTATATTAAATATTTTATATTAAACTATTTCAACTTTTTTAAACTATTTAAAAAATTTCAAACTATTTTCTAAAAATTTGAACTAGTCAAGGCTGGAATGTTTATATTTAAATCGTTGATTTAAATACGCATTTGGTTAAAATGAAGTTGTAATCTAAATTGAGATTCGAAATAATTATCGAAGCGAAATTGGGATATTGAGGTGAAATAAGTGAAATAGTATATTTTGAATAAATATGATGATTTCGAAATTAAATTGATTTTGACGCAAATATGATATTTTGATATCAAGTATGAATGGTTTTCGAAATGTAAAAGAACCAACCGGAGTGTAAAACGACGTTTGGTTTTTAAAGAGACAGGTGTCTCTTATTGGCATACTCTCTGTCAATATTGGAACCACTTTAACAACTGTGTACGCAGAGGAGACTCCAAAATGAAGTAGTTAGATTTTTCATACGTTTGTTGGATTTGAAGAAAGAGAATGATGATGGATAGACCCCGGCACTTATGCCAATTTGAAATGACTAAAACAGGATTGCTTGACATGGCCAAGCGGACTTGCTACCCTTAGCGGACATCCATTCTTCGATTTTTTTTCTTGGACTTGGTCCATATTATTCCTCTTGTTGTTGGTTTCGATTGGTGCACCATGATTTTGGGAAAGCCTCCCTTTGACTTGATATAGGATGGATGGACATGGTGGGCGGTCATGGCTATGATGCATTACCACCAGCCCTGTGATCCGAACTAGTAGTATCCTACCTTGGACATTGCCATTTGTGTCTTGTCATACTTTTATCCCTATATGAGACCATTATGATTTTGGTTTAGTGTTGTCATATTATGGTGCAACCTTATTCCTAGACGTGCTACTGGGGTATTATATGCAAACTGTACGACAATGCTTAAAAAAGCATTAAGGGGGATCGATGTAAAGCCTTAACGTTAAGAAAAATATTTATTATACTGATTAGACATTATATATAGCGTGTTCTACTATATATAATGTTTTGACGGATCCTTAAGAAATGGAAAATCTCGTAACATCTCTTGATTTATTGCGCACAAGAGGTGTGAAATCCTACAAACATCTCTGATGCTACTACACTCATATTATGTGATATCAATTTGACTCACATAAAGATATTTTAGTCATGACTCGAGTGTTTTGTCTTTTCATAATGCTTGGGTCAGTCCTGAGTTTTTCAGCGCATTAAAGTTTATTCTTTGAAGGACGAAGATGAAGATTTGGTATATTATTATTACTAATATTATTACCTGCATCATGTTGTTCTGCTACATTGTATTTTGTTTATGTTGTATATATAACTCTGATAAATGCTGTATAAATTATAATCAAATGTATGGTATAAACAGCTTCATGAACTGTTTATTTGATTGTTATATTTTGTCATTCTATTGCGAGATTCGGTGTTTCTTTTTTTTCTTTTTTTTCTTAATTAAACCCAATGATTATCTATGTTCTGGATTGTTTAAGTTGGACTTGTGTGGATTATTATCAATTTAAACCTTCCGAAATGTGGGTCGTCATAGAAGTCCAATTCAAGTCCATAGATATGGATTACAAATGCATCTGGTTTTTAAAACAAGAATCAAACCAATGTTTTCAACAATGTCAATAACAATTCAATAAATTAACACAATAAAAACACAATATATATATATATGTGTGTGTGTGTGTGTGTGTGTGTGTGTGTGTGTGTTATATTTTCCATTCAAAGTTGTGTGTTAACTCACCTTTGATCAAACAAACAACCAAGTCCAAGCACCCAAGTCCAAACCCAACTTTGCAACCACCTTTCTTTGCTTTCACTTTTCACTAGCCCAAAATGGACCCTAAAGCTCATAGCGTATGCTTGGTGGAGGAGTATGGATCCACTTCTTTAACTTATAATTAAGTAGGTGGCTTCACTCCAAATTTTAGATGGTTTAGATTTGATTTACAATTAATTTTCTTTAGGAATTTAGGGAAGAAGAAGAAGCTTCCATTAAAGAGTGCTTTGTTTCGGTTTTTGAATTTGTGATTTATTACTAAGGGTATGCCTCTCCTTATATTTGCTCTATTTTGTGTTGCCTAAGATTGCCTTCGCCCTCCCACCACTATGCTATGGAAGACTCACCTCTCATCACTTCTCTTTTACATCACTTCTCCTTTATGCTAATTATAATTATACCCTTAACATGATATGTCTCTTGTCCTAATGGAAGCTTCTAAAATGTTCCATGATTTATGAAGAGGTTTGTATATTAATTAGTTTCCAATGTGTTTGTTTGATCATTAGATAAATGCCAAAGAGTTCGAGCAACTTATATTGATCGAAATGCCGTTTATCGATAAACTAATTTTCGTCACATTATCGATTTTTCTTCGAAGAATGTATTTCTGTAAACAATTTTCAAAAACAAGTTCCTTATTATTATTCATTAATTAAATGATGTCAACAAGGTTATAAAATCATATTTGTAACACTTAATTATATTTCAAAACGTTACGATATTTGAAGATGAAGTGTTTGAATTTCTAGGTTGCAACAATACATATATATGTGTGTGTGTGTGTGCGCGCACGTGCGTGCGTGCGTATGTATGTATGCATGTATGCATGTATCTATGCACGTACGCATGCACATATTTATAATTTTCGTAATTAATTATATTAATTAAAAAACAATTAGTTAAATGAATTAATTTAATGCTAACTAATAAATAATATAATACATATATATAAGATATACATGTGTGACTATAAATGTTATAGTGCACATATTTAATTCAAAATGTTTAATTTGAGTAAATTAAAAATGAATAAAAATGTTAATTAATCAATTAAGTAACTTAATTAAACAAGATTTAGCTAACAAAGTTAGTATAAAATTATATATAAGATTGTTGTAAAAGTAAATTAAATTATGAAATATTATACAAAAATTAAACTTATATAATATTAATGTATAATAAAAAGTGGAACAATAAGAGACCCAAAAAAGATTTATGGAATAAATACATACATAGTACGTATACCTTGATTTCATATGTGTTTGAAGCTTGAATCACGAGGATATTTCATAAGAAATACATTATTCCATAAGTCAATATCACTTAATTAAATATATTAAAGATTATTAATCTTTAATAGAAAGTGTCTTTTACCATTTATACATTAATTGATTACTTACATACCCCATAGTTGTTGATATTTCTCAATCTAAAGATGTGTGTAGTATTATTAATCTATTTAATATACGAGGTGATATATGTACATATTTATTGATATTCCTCAATGTTATCCTACCTCTTGGCAAGTCCGTGATACCATGGAGTTGGCTAAATGGATTTGCGATCATCAAGGGAAGAAGCCCGAAGAGATGATTATTAGGTTCAGAGATCAGTTATAAGCATGGCTATGGTTGATAATCAAGCAGATTCAAGCAAGTAGTATCCAAGAAATGGCTAAGTGTGAATTTGCACTTCCCCTAGGCAGAGGTTCGGATCAGATCAGTATGGCTGGGAATGGATTGGATCAGATCACTATGGCTATGGATCACTCAGATTGGCAGTTCAAATCAACAAACATCGCTCAATATCTCAACAAACACCGAGAGAATTATGCAAATGATTATGAAAATACAAAGGAACAAAAGAGGGGGACCCACCATAGGGATCACCTGACTCTCTGTCCACCATCTTAGAGGATTAGTGCTGACCCCTATAAGGAACAGGGACAATCCCTCTAGGAGGCCTAGATGGACCCCTTTTTTGGCATGCGGCTTCATCTTGACATTGGTTATCTTTACGTAGATTTTCAGCTGGATATTTGCACATCTTCTCCTATAAATATCAGATCATTGGCTCAAGGAAAGGGATCTTCTTTCTGTCTCTCTTCTTCTTCTCTCATTGCTACATTCTGCAATTTTTGATTACTCAGATTTAAATCATTGCAACTGTAATCAGCAGTATAAATAAAAAGGAAAACTTTTGGAGTGGAAGTAGGCTGGAGTATGATAAACCATTTTAAAATCTCGTGTTCATTTCATTTCTTATTGTTTTAATTTACTATTCTTCATATTTTATTCTCTACTTTATTTTGTTTGATATTGGGTATTGAACTCTACGGTGTTATTATATTAGTTGAGTATTTGTGACAAATTTTGGTGCAAATATTTTGGTTTCAGAGCAAGGTTACTTGGACCCACAAGTTTGGAAACGATTTGGAGCTTGGATTTGGATTGATGGTCGGGTAATAAGCAAGGAGACCAATGACGGATAGGAGTCACCTTTGGAGGAAATCAAGAGGCATTCTCTAGAGCTAGAACTAATCAACCCTCCATCTTCATCACTAGAAATGAGATGGAGACCACAATAGATGCTATGCAGGAGCGGATGATTGATGAGGAGGCCAGAGAAGATGATGCATAATTTTCTCAAGCAAATTGGACAGGTTGGAGCATAAAACCAAGGATTTAGAACAACTGGAAATTTGGGTTAAGGAATTGGAGCAGTAGGAGCTATAGGAAATCAGAACCGAAAGCATGGAGGTGAAGCCAACGGATGGGAGAACAGAATGGAGTAGTCGGGGCAGTCCCAGGCCACCAAGAAAGGATTAGCACCGATCCCTTCATAGGTAGGCCCGGGGTCAGACATGATCAGTTCACGGTAGGCCAAGAGTCAATGCTATGGGTTTGGTGTTGATCAAAATGCGGATGCGATGTCTAGAGGAGTATGATCCGAGATTCCCTCATAGAGATAGAGGGCAGGCTGGAAATGATGATTGGAGGCTACCTTTGGATGGTAGTGGTGGGTTTGCGAAGATGATCGGACAAGCTATGAGAGGAGGATCGGTGAACATCTATCCGGAAGATGTAAATAATATTCCATTCACTCTTAATATCATACGTAATAGGAATCCACTGACTTTAAGTATTTGACACTTGGGGCATATGATGGAAAATCGACCTTACTGTTTAACTAATGAGGTACATGAGGCATATGGAGGTGTTGGGGTCATGGGAGGATGTGATGGCATGATGTTTTCCCTTTTACTTAGTGGATATAGCTGTAGC
This sequence comes from Allium cepa, assembly GCA_030765085.1. Classification (NCBI taxonomy): domain Eukaryota; kingdom Viridiplantae; phylum Streptophyta; class Magnoliopsida; order Asparagales; family Amaryllidaceae; genus Allium; species Allium cepa. Next base: position 507,037,725 of record CM060932.1, on the reverse strand, counting down.
ATGATTTAGACAATTGGAGAATGGTTTTATTGGTACTTGGATGGAGCTGGTTGATAAATTCGTGAGGTAATTTCAGGTCCACATCACAAGATTCAACAGCATAATATCACTGGCAACACTAAATCAAAGGGGAGGAGAGTCCTTAAGGAGTTTATTGACACGGTTTAATGCGGCGCTTGCTTCAGTGGGTCGGCCGGATCCATCGATGGTCTTAAAGGTGGCGGTACCTGGGATTGCAGATGACATGGACTTTAAGATTTCATTAGAGTGGGATCCACCAGTGGATCTCGAAGAATTTTCCACGAAGCCGAGGGATTCTTGTGGGAGGAGGATGCAAAGGCATGTAGAGAAGAGGTAAATGTAGCGAGGGACGGAGGATCGTTTAGGGAAGGTTCAGGCAAAGTAAAAAGAAAGCGGAAAGTAGATGATAACTTCGATAAATCGAAACAGCAAAGGAGAGAACTGGAATTCTCTTCTTATACTGATTTGAGCGAGACTTAAGAATTTATTTTGATACTCGAGGACACCTTATGTGCCAAATGCCGGCAAGGAGAGTGCCCACCGAGCATGAACATGCATATGGAAAATACTACCTATTCCATGAGCTGGACGAGCACACTACAAACAACTATAGGTACTTGAAGGATATCATTAAGGAACATATCAAATGGCAGACTACCACGATATATAAGGACTCAGAATGCGGGGGTGGAATAAGGGCAGCCACTATCTGCATCAAATGGAAACGACATTGGATAGGGGTCACCGATCAACATCTCTTGAAAAGGATGGCATGAACTATAGTAAACTCCACAAGAAAATGGCTAAGTCACTTAAATATGTATAGGATTGAGATTGGTTCTTAGGTTGTTTTTTTTATTTTTAGTTTTCTAGTTTTTAGTTGAAAGAACTTACAAATAATAATTTAATGAATGGATTTTGATATGCTTAAGTTTGCATTTAACAGTAATAAAGGAAATAGGTTAACGGTTGTCCCGATCGGAGAGATGAGGTAATAACCGCAAGTTATGAGTCCCTTCATTGGAGCGTGATGGGATGGACTTGTACATGGATTAAGTCCTCGACTGGGTTATCGAGGTTGGACAATAATGCCCCACAGATCGCGTTATATTCCAACCAGAGAGATGTATTTGGAGAAGCAAGAAATAGGCCACTTCGTCGGAGAGCGACAGGATTGGCCCGCTTATCATTGTGCCCTTCTCGATAAAGAGTGAGTGGGGTCTAGCACCGGGCCGGAGAGACCATGATCAGCCTAGGAAGGCCATGAAATTGCTTTATATTCAGGGAAACTTAACCAGAGTGCAGGAAGTAAGTTGCTTCACCAGAAGCGACATGATTAGCCTGCTTATCGTTGTTCCTCTTTCGTCAAAGAGTGGCTGGATGGGGTCCAGCAAGAGCTCGAAGAGGCTATGATCTGTCCAGAGAGACTATGAACTTGGCTATTGGTCCGACGAGACCTTGAAATTGGAAAACGATCCAGTGAAATCATTGATTTGGCTAAGGATTTGGAATGGTTTCAAAACTGGTCATCAACTCAGAGTGGTTGTAGATTAGGGCATTTGGTGTGACAAAAGATTGGATTCTAGATTATGGACATCAAACTCATGGAAGTTCAAAACACATTGTTGATCCAAAAAATGGAGCAACACCCTGGTTTAGATTTGAAAGCACCAGCTCTGTCTTCATAGAGCAATATAACAGATCACAGAAATAGAAAAGACGCAATAAAGGAAAATAGACATGAGATTTTTATTATGGTTCGGCTATTAACGAAGCCTACGTCCACTTTATAATTTTATTATAAGATGACTGCTATTACAAAAATTGTTGAATTACAAGGATTTAGCTAATTCCAAATTAAATTGGATCTCGAGAGTTGGAATCCACCATAGAATCACAATGTATTCCTTTAGAGATCGTTGCGAGGGAGGTTAGAAGTGAAGAATATTCCAAGCAGAGCTTTAACAGCCAGTTTCCTGAAGATCCCTTTTATGTTGTAGATGGTATGCTATTTATAGAGGTTGAAGGGTTTCTGGGCCAGGCCCGTCATTTTCAGGTCTCAAATATGGCACAGGAAACCTGAGGGGACTTAGCGGTCGAAAATTGCTCAACTCCATGGGTCGCTAGCGACCCGAACCATGAGTCGATGGGGACCTATGAGCCATGGGTCACACGCGACCCATAGACTTGGTCTATTTTCGGCCGCTGACTTCTTCCCCCTTTAGTCATATTTCACAGCTTATTTGTTCGTGGCTTTTAAGGAGTACATGGGTTGATGTTGTTTCGGCCATAGACGTCTATCTTGGATTCCAAAATTGGAGATGTCTTCTTAGGCATTCATTGTTATAGTCATATGCTAATGGCAAGTCGCTGGCTGCTTATACTTAAACCTTTACTGATCCATGGGAAATTAGGTCTCTTGGCTTCGTTTACTCCTATCGTCATCTTAACCATGTAGCTTGGTCCTTGCTAAACTCTAGTTGTAACATCTCCGGTTAGCTCTTGAATTATCCCACCGCTTATGGTTTCCTAGCTTACTGTCGATATCTGCTGGGTTAAAAACCCGAATAACATTTGCCCCAAAAGTACGTCTTCATTGGAAATAAGGCGTGATCTGGAAGTTATCATTTTTCATATCCATTTGTTAACTTGCAAGTGATTGTATCAAAGCCAACACATAGAATGACCCAATGTCATCAGTTATTTTCCTCTGGTTCTAGCTATGGTTTCCTGCCTTAACTCGTTATGTTTTTGCTTGCAGTTTCTCTACAGGTCTTGGAGTGTCGAGCAGTAGCGATTGACTGATTTTGAAGTGGTTGGATAGAGCTTTTGTTTTTGAGTACACAAATATACAAGGCGTGCAAATTTTTAATATACACTATATGCATTTTTTTTTGTTTGATAGGCCGCTAGCGACTTATGTGAGATGGGTCGCTGGCGACCTTTCCCTTAGAAAAAAATTTCTTAGGTCAATGCTAGGTCGGGTCGCAAGTGACCCAAACACTTAGAAATTTATGGCCTCCTTTCTACTACATACACCCAATCCTATTTCTTTTTCCTCATTTGACTCGATCATTTGCATTCTCCCTGAGCAATCCATCTCCTCCATCGATTCACCTTGAACGAGTTTTCATTGATTTGACCTGCTGCCTAGATCATCTTGCCATCATCTTGCCTGAGCACCATCTCGTGCTACATCCGACCCTTAAATCCAAGCCCTAGCCGACCCATCACCATCTTCGAATCCTAGCCGACCTACTTCATGCGATTTTGGGGTGTAGCCGACCCATCGCTAAATTCAAACCCTGGCAGACCCGCTTCATTCAATTTTGAGGTATAGCCGACCCATTGCTTTGTTGTACACGAGCCAATTTTCCACTAGCTCGCCCACGACCTAGTTTGTAGCTCGCCAAGTTCAATATGTAACTCCTCTTGTTCCATTTAGCTGATTTGATACAGGTTCGTTTAGTTGAGTCGTTGAGTGGAATGTTGGCATGACAGTTTAATGCCCAGCATTGCTTGTGACGTCTACAAAATTTTGTTCTGATTGTGGTTCTTTGGAGAAAGATAAGAAATAAAGTTTTGAGTCGTCTTTTGGAATGACATTTGGGTTTTGGACTAAGACTTGATTAATTTTGCTATCTTTGACCATCAAACTAGAATTGGCTTGTCACTAGTTTGCGGACGCCACTTTTATAATGCTTCATCAGTTGATCTTGATTCTTTTGAGAACTAGGGCTTAAGCCATTTTACCTCTTTCATGCTTGGTGTCCCTGCAATGAGAAGAGTTCCCTGTGTCACTTTGGACAACGGGTCTGTTATCGGTCATAGATCGATAATAGGCAAGCGTGCAAGCAGTATAAGCTAAAGTCGAAAGCGAGACTTTACGGGAAATTTTTCTCCACCTTCACTGCAAACGTATTATTTACACTGGATAGGCCATTTCGGTGTTTTGGACAACGAGTTTACCTTATACAGATAACATGCTGCACTTGCCCTAATTCATACTACAAACCCGGCATACAAATCCTAAGTAAATGTTGCGTCGAAGTTAAAGTGTGATAGGGTATATTCATAAGAATATGATAGATTTGCCAATAGAATCACCTGACCTTTTACGGATGTGAGTTCTGTCATATAGAATGAAACAGCCATCCATACGTCACAAGCCGAGTGGATGGTTTTTGGTGCTTTTTGAAGCTGAATCATCATCTACTTCACAAGCTAAGTTCGGTCAACTAGTTTCGATTGAGCTAATTATGGACCGTACACTACCCAACTTCCGAGTCTTACTCAATACGCCAAAAAAAACCTTCGGTGATCTTCGCCAAGGTTCTTCATAACATCTGTTTACAACACAAGATCCCTGAAGAGGACATGCACCTTCCGGGAAAGGATGAGTTCGCTCACATGCCTCCCCCTGGGTTTACAGCTTGTCATCGGTTCATGTGTTTGAATGGAGCCATGCCACCCTTTAATGATTTTATTCGTGAAACACTCGAACTTGGGAATTGTCCCATTCCAGCTTCACTCAAATGGTTATGCCATCCTCAATTTCTTACCTATCCTTTTCGTGTGGACATTCCATCGTGCTCCAAGTTTTGAACGAGTTGCAGTACTTCTTAGCATTCAAGAGGAGAGAAGATTGCTCCTTCTTGATTATAATAGAGGCCCAATGGAATCGAAAGATCATTCTGCGTTTGCAAAGTAACTTATCTCAATTCTAGACGCAGTACTTCTTCGTTAGGTACCCCGAGGGATTTAATCATCGATGGACGACCGGGGTAAGTTTCCTCATTCCATATCTGTCGAGCTTTGAAGTGGGGTGATAGAGTTTCTAATTGATCACTTTCTTTTTACAGTTATCCCAAAACTAAATAGAGACATGGCTCTTAGTGAAAATTTTCAAACTCTAAAAGCTATTGATACCGACGAGCGAAGTGCCAGAGTCTTGCTCACTAACGGTAACTTGCACCAGTTTCGGTTGTTATCTCCAGGCAGATCCATTGCTCAAATTGATGCTCCCTCTCCTAGTTAGGCCATAGCTCGTACAAGACCTTCTTCTCCTTCACACGATTTTGATGAGGGCCATGAAGTAAGCGGCCCCTCCGCTCGACGAGACTCATGAGAAGGGTATCGCAGCTGGTTTAAGCGGCTCTACTAGAATGTCTGCGATCTAGGAGAAACTTGAAATTGAGCCCACGTCGAGAGAAGGGAAAGCCGTGATAGACTCGGAGAAGGAGAAAGGGGAATTTGAAAGCAATAGTGATGAATCCACGCCGGCGACTATAATTCGTCAAAGTCTGAAGGTGAAGATTCAGAGTCATGTGGCGAGACACCAGGCATGTGTCCAGTTCTTTCAGATTTTCCCTCTTCCAATACTGATGATAAAGACAAAACCCTGGAGGTTGGAAAATGTCATGATTCCCACGGTAAGGCTGTCGGGGTAGATTTTGGAGATATCTTCGACATATTCGTCGATTTTGATGCCCTCGTGAAAGATGACTTCAACTTTGATGTGACGCCATCCTGTTTTGGCGGTATCGCACGATCCATCAGTCCGTCTCTGCCTATGACAACTGAAGTTAGCCCTATTACCCCACCTACAATCATGCTCTTTGGTTTTCGATGACGTCTTAGGCACATTTTAGGAATCCACGACATGACATACTAGGATTGCACTTATATCTATTTTCCATTCTCTTGCATCTTTGCTTAATTCTTTAAGTGTTCCTTAGGTTTCTCCTGTATGCTTTATTTCAGGTATGACAAGGAGGTGTGTTTTTACGACGACTTCAAGGATTACACCGATTCGCAATGGTAATTAAAGTGTTCTTTCAGTCGCCACCAAGCCCGGGAGTCGGAGGAAGAATATAGGTGGAGGAAAGAACTTAAGACAGAAACCCATCTCAGGAGGAAAAGATAAGTATCGCTCACACAGAGGCAGTTATGAGAGAAAATGGTCCCACGATGAAAGGGAAGATCATCAAAGAAGTCTAAGCTCGATTATCGCTTCCTTCCTTCTGAACTTATTCCAAAACATACGTCGGTATGACAAGATATTCCACTTCTTCTACTCCCATTCCGCCTTCGGCTCATGTCTCGTCTTCTTCTACTTTTGCTACTTCCCCTATCCCTTCTTATCTCCGTTGCAGGCCGGGCTATATTCTTCTCGCAGGTCCACCTAAGCCTGAGGCGGTCCTTCCGGGTTAGTTTCTAAAAGGCGTTAACTTCGATATGGATATTCATCCCATTCGAAGGGACACTTATATGCCTCGCCTTTAAGGCGTTTAGGCTGATTTGGAGCAGGGAGAGAGTGTGAGAGTCTCTGTAAACAACTAGCTGATACTAATAGGAATAACTATCAGGAGATCCTCTCCTTCAAATCCAAAAAAATGATTTTGAAAAGGCACTAACCAAGCGGGATGCTTGAATTAAACAACTGGAAGAGGAAAAAGAGGCAGTGCTTCAGGACAGTACGAGGAAAGCCAGCTTGATGCAGGAGATGAAACATGCGCACAAGAGAGCCAAAATCGTCTGGAGAGACGAAATCAAGAAAATGCATGCGAAAGAAGTCAAGTTAAGGAAGATGTGGTTGCCTATGACATTATTATCAAAGCCCAAAAGACGAAAATTGCCGACAACAATTTGGTTGTGGAGGGGAAAGCTAAAACAATATTCGATCATGCCAAGACAATTGAGGAGTTTCAGTGGACAATTACAGGACTACAAGCCTAGGTCACACAACTTAATGCCACAAAACTACAATTGAGACAGAGAAGGATGTTGTGACATCAAACTATCTAGAACTCCAGCATACTTTTGACTAGAAAATGGAGAAACTAGACTCGATGATCTTGAATTTCTATGTCAGTTCTATATTGCATTAGGGGAGTCCTTCTTATCTTGGCTCAAAGTTCCTACGCACTCTTGCCCTTGTTTGGGAGAAATCATGTTTCGTTTTGATGAGAACGACGACGTATATATAGATCAGGAGTAGCAGAATGCCTATCTTAATGATCAATCCAAGAAGACATTGCTCGAAGGCCAAGAAATTCTTCGACCTGAACAGGAGATGGAAACCATCAAAGTGGCCGCGATGATTGCCACAGACGCACCAGCCAAGTCTCTAATCTCATGTGTAGGTGAAACTTCGGGCACCTTCATGATCAACCAACAAGTTCGGGGATCGATGCCACTCCCTAAGTGGCGGAAATTTCCAAAGATGATGAAGGAAATGAGTTTGAAGTTGTCGTTCGTGATCCTACCTCCGGTGCAGGTAATGATCACTCCTCCCTCGAATTTGGAGGACACCATCTTATGCCACAAGAACAAGAAGAGTTTAATGCTTTTCTTTTTTTATCTTATAGGTCCCTCTACTCTTCATGTTGATGCGCCAGTTACCTCGATGCTTGTGTATACTGCTATCTTTACATCTTTTGAAATTATGTATGTTCCTGTCCTACTCCTATATTAACACCTAGCTCGCAACCAGGAAGAGGCTGAAAAGGTTGAGGCGCTTCATGGCTTGGAAGATCCTTGGGCATCCCTTAAGGGTAATATGACCGTCGTAGAGGCCAAAGAGCAGGAGACTTTGATAGAGCAGCCACCGAAGACTTTGCACGACTTGGTTGTCGTCAAGAAAGAGAAAGTGGAGGTGGTCAAGGCCTTGAAGAGTTGGTGGAAGCAGAGAAAGCACAAGAGGTCGGGAAGCTCTACTGGAAAGCACTCGAAGGAGGAGGAGATCGCTATGGAAATAATGTTGACATTACGGGTAGTGACACCTCTCCAGAAAAAAAGCCAAAGAGGCCCACTAGAGGCAGGAAAGGAAGCAGTGGCAAAAAGCGTTGATTGGCCTGTTCGAGGAGTGGCTGCATTTTGTTGTGTAGCTCGTGGGCGACTTGACTTGTTGTGTACTTGCTTGAGTCCTTATGCCCAAGTGTCTGTACTTTAGGTCTTGGTCGTGGAGTAGGTAATTTTTCTTTATTGGCCGTTGTTGTGTGGGTACGACCCCACATTTTGATTTTGTGTTCATAAAATTACAAACAATGCAATCGTATCTTGACTTGTAACTTTGTCTGTCTTTTCATACACTTTGTGTGCACATGTACGTTTCATTTCATACTTTTACTAACACACTAAGAGGATTTTTGTTCAGAAGTTCATAAAACTTCCAAAGACTTTCGAAATTGCTTAATCCTGTTTAGAAATCTTTAAATTTTCTTTTGGAAGTTAACTTTCGCTCAAGATTCTTGTTAACTTTTAAGATAAAACTTGTGAGTTTATTACTGTTTGAAGTGACAGGACTTGTGGACTCTTTGCATTCAGGTGATTTTATCTTTATGCAGGTACATCCCCCTAGTTTATAGGGCTGTTCACTCTAAACAATCTCCAAGTATTTGAAGTCTCCGAGCAACGCGAATAGCTCTAAATCTGGTGTTCCTCGTCGTTGCCTATCTCCAGGTGACGTGAAAAGCTTGAAATCTGAAGTTCCTCGGCATTTCCTATCTCCCGGCGATGCGAAAAACTTGAATCTGGGGTTTCTCAGCATTGCATATCTCCTTCCAATGTGAGAAGCTTGCATCGATAGTTCCTCGGCGTTACCTACCTCTGGGCGATGCGAGAGACATGAATCTGGGGCATCTCAATGTTGCCTATCTCCAGGCAACGCGAGAAGCTTATATCTGGGGTTCCTTGGCGTTGCCTATCTCTAGGCAACACGAGAAGCTCGTGTCGAGAGTTCCTCGGCATTGCCTATCTCTAGGCGATGCGAGAAACTTGAACCTGGGGCTCCTCAGCGTTGCCTATCTTCAGGCAATGTAAGAAGCTTGCATCGAGAGTTCCTCGGCATGGCTTATCTTTGGGCGATGCGAGAAACTTGAAACTGCCGCTCCTCTGCGTTGCCTATCTTCGAGAAATGCAAGAAGCTTGCGTTGAGAGTTCCTTTGCCTATCTCTAAGCGATGTAAGAAGCTTGAATTTGGGGCTCCTCGGCGTTGCCTATCACCGAGAAACGCAAGAAGTTTGTGTCGAGAATTCCTCGGCATCGCCTATCTCCGGACAATGCGAGAAACTTGAATCTGAGGTACCTCGGCGTCTCCTATATCCGGACAACGCAAGAAGCTTGCGCCAGGAGTTCCTCGGCATCGTCTATATCCGAGCGATGCAAGAAACTTGAATCTGGGGCTCCTCATCATTGCCAATCTTCGGGCAACGCGATAAGCTTGTGTCGAGAGTTCCTCGGCATCGCCTATCTCTGGGCGATGCGATAAACTTAACTCTGAAATCTTTGGTGTCGCCTATTTTCGGGGGGCACGAAATACTTAAGCTTATGGCTCTCTTGATGTAGCCGGGGTGGCATCATTTTTCAGAGGGGCAAGATTGGGTTCTTTTGATCCAACGGTTCGAGTCGGTTTGCCCCCGTCGGATCGTCGGGTAATTACTATGCACACTATTTGAATGATTCAAAAAGAAAATTTTATTAAGAAAAACATGGTAGATTCTTTGCCTATTTACAATGCCACTGGCATTCCCATAATGGCTTACTTGCTGAAAATTAGAAAATACCTAAAGTTGCTTTTAAATGAAATATCGGCAAAGCGATTCGCTGTCTTAAGCTCTGGGAATTGCGATCCCATCGATGGTCGTCAGCTTGAATGTCACATGTCTAAGTTTTTTATACATGACGAATGGTCCTTCCCAATTTGGTCCGACGGCTCTCGGGACTGGGTAAACTCGCTTGAGCACAAGATTGCCAACTTCGAAGGTTTGACTGTGAACTTTGGAGTTGAGGTACCATGCGACCCTTTTTTGGTGGGTGGCGATTCTTAATTCTGCCTCCTCTCTCTTTTCATCGACCATGTCAAGTGATTCGAGTAGGAGTTGCTCGTTTTGTTTTTGGTTGAAATTCAGCCTTCGATGAGAGGTGACTTCTAGTTCGACATGAATCATCACCTCTGAACCATACGCCAGTGTGAACAGAGTGTGGCCGGTAGCAGATTTGTGTGTTGTTCTGTAAGCCCATAGTGTGAGTGGAAGCTCATCAACGCAGTTTCCCTTTGCTTTTGTCAATCACTTTTTCATAGTGGACTTGATGATCTTGTTTATTGCCTCCACTTGCCTGTTTGTCTGAGGTGAGTCACTGCGGAAAAGCTCTTCTCAATCCGAAAGTGCTTGTAGAACTCTTTGAACTCGACGCTTTCGAACTGCATTCCATTGTCGGTGATGATTTTCTATGGCACGCCAAACCTGCAAAAGATATTTTTAGTAACAAAGTTAATAGTTTTCTTTGTGGTTATGGTGGCCAGCAGTTCCACTTTGACTCATTTCTTGAAATGATCTATGGCCACTATTACATGTTTGGCTCCTCCTTTTTCCATTGGAAGGACGCCAATCAAATCAATCCCCTATATCACAAATGGCCATGGGCTGACCATTTGTGTTAGCTATGTTGATGGAGTTCTCTTAATCTTGTTGAATCTCTGACAGCGATCACATCTCCTGGCATGATCTACGGCATCACAGTTTACTGTTGGTTAGAAGTACCCGTATTGAAGAACTTTCTTTGCTAGTATCTGCCCATACCAGTGTGGTCTTCGCACTCGCGTTCATGCACCTCTTTCGGAATTTGGTGTGCTTCATCTTCAATCACATACCTGAGAAGAGGGTCAAGAATCCCCTTCGATAGAGTATTCCATCATGTACCATGAACCGCGTTGCCTTCTTGAGTAATTTCTTTTGTTGGTTTCAGTTTGCCAGAAGTGTTCCTACCAGAAGATAATCTTTTATTGGTTTCATCCACGTGTTCAGTTCCACATTGGTCTCGAGAATACATTCTACATCCATTTTGTTAATGCTTGGATTGGTTAGGGTTTCGAATGGGACAACTCCTAGTGACTGTGCTTCTCTGGAGCTTGCCTACTTGGCCAGAAAGTATGCCTTGTTTTGCTCTCGTGGTGTGTGGGTTATGGTGTAGTGTTTGATATCGTGCGGTAGCTCTTGCACTTTGGAGAGATATGGAGCCAGATTTTCACTGTACGCGTGATGCTCTCCTTTGACTTGACACATAACCAGCTAAAAGTCACTATATATATGAATGAACTTTATCTTGAGTTCCTTCATAACTTTCATCCCTGCAATCAGTGCTTCGTACTCTGCCTCGTTCTTTGTGGCAGGGAATTCCAATCGCAGAGCGTAACTAACGACCCACCCCTTAGGGGTTTCGAGCACTACCCTTGCGCCTGAACAAGAGTTGTTCAATGCTCCATCAACAAAAAGCTTCCATTGTGTGTCTACTTACGACTGAACTTCCTCTTCATCATACCTTATTGTGAACTCAGCAATGAAATTGACCAACGATTGCCCATTGATTGCCTTCCTTGGGTGGTAAGTGATATCATATTGACTCAACTCTATGTTCTACTTAAGTAACCATCCAGATGTCTCTGGTTGGTACAAAACTTGTTTTAATGGCTGGTCAGTCAATACTTTAATTGGATGAGCCTGGAAGTACGTTCGCAATTTTCGAGATGCGATCAAAAGATAATATGATAGCTTATCTAATTTTGGGTAATTCTTCTCGGCTCTGGTGAATCGCTTACTAATGTAGTACATAGGTTGTTGGATCCTCACTTCTTTCCATACGAGAGCTGCGCTCAATGCGTGCGGGGAAACTGCTAAGAAATTGAATAAGTCTTCTCCAACGTCTGGTTTCAATAATAACGAAGGAGTTTCTATGGGTCGTAGTATTTCCTCGAAGGCTACTTGACAAGCCATGCTCCATTCAAAGTTTTTTCCCCTTCTTTAACGCGTTAAGAATGGCATACCCTTGTCTATTGCTTTTGAGATAAAACAGATTAGTGCTGCAACTTTTCCATTCAAACTTTGAAGTTCTCTCTTATTCTTAAGGGCTTGGACATCTCAACAAGATTATCCAGGTAGTTAGCGGCTACTCAGGATTTGACTAACATGTCGTCCATATAAACTTCAATAGTTTTCCCGATCTAGCGCTTGACATTGTATTCACTAGCCTTTGATACGTGGCTCCTGCGTTTAGACCAAATGACATTACTCTGTAGCAGCATAGTCCTAAGTCAATGATGAAGCTGGTATTCTCCTGATCTTATTCGTGCATTAGGATTTGATTATAGCCCGAGTACGCATCCATAAATGATAGCAACTCATTTCCTACTGTTCCGTCCATTAGCTGATCAATTCTGGGTAGTGGGAAGCTATCCTTTAGGTAGGCTTTGTTGAGGTTTGAAAAATAAATACAGGCTCACCATTTTCCATTAGACTTCTTGACTAGTACCGAGTTTGATACCCATTTGGGGTAGGTTGCATCTCGGATGAAGCCATTGGCCATTAGCTTATCCTCCTATTCTCTTAATGCCTTAAACCATTCAGGGCCTTAGATGCGCCTCTTTTGCTTTTTAGGAGTGAATTTGGAATCAATGTTAAGGGCATGACAAGTGATTTTGGGTGATACTCTACACATATCGGCATGCGTACAGACAAATACATCTAAGTTGGCGCGTAGGAATTTGGCAAATTCTAATTGCATCTTGTTTCCAAGCTGAGACCCAATTCTCAGGACATGCGTGGGGTCATCCATACTAACTGGGACAGACACCATCAATTCAGCTGGTGCTGCCCTTTCCTCCCCTGAGCTCTTCATCCTAGGGTCTAAAGCCTTATCGAATTGGCTATGGTCCTTAAACCATAGGCGGTTATTCAAAGGGTTCACAGATGTGGAGAGATTTCCCTACATCCTTTCCTTTCTCCCTTCTTTTAGGTTCACATAATTCTACGATATAACACTCTCTAGCTATGCTTTGTCTCCTTTTACAATTCCAACTCCGTACTCGGTAGTGAATTTCATCGTGAGGCACCATTTAGCTAGTGCTACCTTGAAGTTGACTAACGCTGGCCTTCCTAAAAATGCATTATATGTTGATATCTCATCTATAATTACAAAAGTCTGAATGAGGGTGATGCGTCGTTCCCACTCTTCGAGTTCTACAGGTAGGTCAATGGTCCCTACTGGCTGATTAGGTTCTCTGGTAAAAATCCCTAGATCTTTATTTTGCAAGCAGGTATATTTTTTATACCTATCTTCATCTGATTGAAAGTATGCTTGAAAAGTATATTAACCGAGCTTCCACTGTCAACAATACTTGACGGACAACCGTGGGTCTGATTCCCACTGTTATCACCATTGGATCAAGAGTTGGTGCCGCAATTCCTTCGGTATCATGGTCGTAAAATATTATGTCATTGCTCAGCACTTTCTGCTGCTTGACTGGAGCTTCACCATCTATTGTCAAACATGACCCTTTCGGTACATGTTTTAGCGAACTTGCGTCTCTCCATCTCCCCCTAGCTTCTTTGTGTAGGATGTAGTCCATCGGATAGAGTTTGGATAATGAACCTTTGTTCAGTTCGTTTCGACCCTTGGTCACCAGTTCCAGCTCGATTTCCTTGCTTCCTAGGTGGTTGAGGGACTATATCCTGGCTGGGTTTTCACGACCCTTTTACTTATTGCTGGAGCTTGATGTCGCTGATCAATCCTTTAATGAGGTCCTTAAGATGGCGACATTCATTTGTGTTGTGCCCATGTGTCTCATGGAAGTGGCAGAATTTCCCTGAGTGCTTCTGCTATTCTGTTGCCTCCTTCTTGTGGGGTTCCTATACTCCTTAGTTTCATGCGTTGCAAGATAGATATTCTCTGGGGTGTCATTCAGGGGGGTATAATCTCTTGGTCTAAACTCTCTAAACCTTTTGTTGCAGCCACCATGATCTTTCTTGTAAGGGTTCTGATTTCCTCTCTTCTAGTTTCCATTCTTTCCTGTGGACCCTTGGCTATTCTTGGGGTTGCGTGTATAGAAGTCATGACATTCGGCTCGGTTGCGTGTATTCTTTCCAGCTCTCGCACTTCTTCCAACCTCAAGTATTGGCTTGCTTTGCGGTTTAAACCTTTCTTGTTGGTGGGCTGCTTCATCTTGATCCATTTCCCAAACTCATTTTCCGAATGTATAGCACAGACTAACGCAATAAAAACCATGTATTCATTCGAAATATTCACCTCTTTTACCGCGTGTTAAATCTGTTCATAAATGATCTCAATGACTCGTTGTGTCCTTGAACAGTCCTGATAGTAACATGATGTCCTTCTATTGGGCGGTATGAAGTCGGATATGTTCAAGGAACTCTATTGCAAATTGATCAAATGTGGCGATAGGTTCTGGGGGAAATCTGGTAAACCACATGAATGCAATTCCTTCTAGGAAGATGGGAAAAATATCGACAGCATAAGACTTCTAGGGCATTGGCTCTATCCTTGTACCAGCTATATTTTAAAATGGGGTTTTGGATACTCAGCCCCGTCATAGGAGGGGATGGTTGGCATTGTAAACTTGTCTGAGTATCTTTCATTTAGGATCTCGTCGATAAATGGGGTCCGACTTGGGGTAGATCCCCGTTCATCGTCTTTCTGAATCTTACTTTCATCCATCAGCCGCTTGACCATGTCTGGTATGTATGCCTCTAATGTTCGGTGGACCTAGGATGTGGCAGTCAATCATAGTCCAAGTGTTTGGTTCAGCAAATGATCTTGGCGTGTGGGTTGATGCCTAAGCTCTTCTGTCTTCGGGAGAGCCATTCTTACAGGACCCCATTGGATTGCATTTGGCCTAACTGGGGCAGTATGGACGTTTCTAACATCTTCAAATGCATTGGCACCTTCCTCTACCTAATCACCCTGCTCTCCTCCTTCCGAAACGAAGAGGTTCACAGCCACATCCTCCAGTGGGGTTTTAGCCCCTTGACTCAAATTTAGATTTGGTAGTCTTGGGTCAAGCGGGGTGTTCTCATTCTCTTCCAAGTTGTATCCAGTCATCATCCTCCTCAATGGTTGTTTTTCGTTTTTCCTATGGAAGCCAGAAACAGAGGAGTTTTCCTGTTCCATAGTAGTGGCTGGTTCAGGGATAGTCTCTAAACGAGATTTGATTGAAGGGTTATCTCGGGTTGAGCTTCTACATTAGAGCCTTTTGACTCTCTACCATTCTTTGGTTGATTTCCTCACCCATCTTATTCAACTCATATCTGGTAACAGCTTCACGCTGACTAGAGGACCCTGGTGGTTGATTCCCTAAACCAACAGCATTTATTTCAGCCCGTTGGATATTAACTCTTCCACCTCTATTGCTGCCCCTATGGATCTTCCTGAGGCAATCCATTTCCTTCCAGGAGTCATTGGGATTTTTAAAACATGTTACCCCGCCTTTTGGCAAGGCCGTGACACCAAAAAGTTGACTGGAAATGAAGAACAGTTCGTCCCAAAGATTGGTTATACACTTTTCGCTATGGACATCGAAGAATTTTGTTCGAGTCCGGATCAGGCTACAATTAAGAAGACATGACAAGAAAAACTATGAAAGCCAACGTTCCAAATTTCAGGTCAATCGGAGTTCGTATGCTCAAGATATGATCGATGCAATTCAAGCAACCAACTGTTCATATCCATCAACTAAAGGGACTTGTTCGTATCCATCAAGTGAAGGGTTTTGTTCGTATCCATCAAGTGACCATCAAGTGAAGGGTCTTTTTCGCATCCATCAACTGGAGGGTCTTATTAAGGGTCTTGTTCGTATCCATCAGGTGAAGGGTCTTGTTCGTATCCATCAGGTGAAGGGTCTTTTTCGTATCCATTAACTGAAGGGTCTTGTTCGTATCCATCAAGTGCAACAGTGATCGAGTATGAATAGTGCAACATCGATTGAGTACGAACACTGCAGCAGCGATCGATACGAAAAGTGCAGTAGAGATAGAGTACGAACAGTGCAGCATCGATCGAGTACGAATAGTGCAGCAGCGATTGAGTGTAAATAGTGCAGCAGCGATCGATACGAAGGAGACAGCCTTCGAAAAACACGAATTTGCATCGATCATATCTCATAATCTAAAAGTCCAAACGCTACAAAATTTTCACTAGAGCTTACGTACAGGCTAAAGAATATTCGTGCTTGATTTTGACTCCATCGGGAAAAATCTTGATCGATACGAAATTTGTTCGTGTCGATCTTGGATCGAGTCAAAATCACATGGGATCGATCATGTGTGCCCGCACACATGCCAGAAGAGGTCTTCCGTGATCTGAGTGAGATATTTGCAGCCTATGCCTATAAATAGCATCCTAGAGTCTACAGAAAAGGGAGCTTGAGTTCTGCTACGTCCAGAGTCTTCCGGATTCATCATTGTACTCGAATTTTGCTATTGTAATCAGTTGTAACTTGTCATGACCAGCAAGTGTACATCAACAAAATCATCAAATTCAAAGTGGACGTTGGACGGATTGCCGAACCACTATAAACTATGTGTTCTTTACTGCTTTCTTCTTAACTTTCTGAGTGTTCTTCATTTTTAATTCTCTGCATACTTATTATCTATGATCTGTGATTGCAAACGGGTGCTCTCATCGACAATTGGGTGTTTGTGGCCAATTTTGGTGCAAACTTTTGGTGCTTCCACTAAGAAGCTAGCATTCGGGAATTCTACCGTTTGGACTCAAATTTGAAGGCTTAAAGACTTAGATCTGGACAACTATGATGAGGCAATCAGCAAAAAGACAAAGAACGGAGAGGAGTCATCATGAAGGGAGTCAAGAAGCCTCCTCAGGGGCTAATCAGACTTAAGCTTTCATCACCAAGGATGAGATGGAGATGATGATGGAAGCCATTCATGAGGAGCTATTCAAAAGGCAAGAAGAAACGATTCAGAACATTTTTAGACGAATTGAGCAAGCAGGATCAGTTGGAGCTATTGGAGTTTAGACCAACGGAGCAAAACTGGAAGGACCAAACCGGGAACCAGATAGAGCGGGACCATCAAGGATAGCACTTGAATTAGGGGCCCTCCAGGAGTGTGTTGATCCAATATTAGGCATGATACCGGCTGAGATTAGATCGCAAGAAGCTAACAGAGGAGTGGATGCTCGTCCACAAGAGCAAATTTCAACAAACCCTCACGAACTCGGGGGGCAAATCGAAGGCAATGTACAAGGATTACAGCTTGGAGATAGTGATAGCTTTGCAGAAATGGTCAGACGAGCCATGAGAGGCGGATTAGTAAACAGAGATCGAGAAGATATGAACAGGAGTCCTTTCTATCCTGTGATTAGAATGGCTAGAAATCCACCAGAATTCAAACTACCAACATTGGAAACGTATGATGGGAGGACAGATCATGTAGTTTGTCTGACCAGATACATGAGGCATATGGAGGTAATGGGGGCATCGAAGGTGGTCATGGCTCGGTGTTTCCCATTATATTTGACGGACATAGTGCCACTATGGTTCAGGCAGTTAAAGAGCGGTTCCATTAGAACATGGACTGAGTTGATTGAAAAATTTATGAGACAGTTCAGAGTTCATATTTCAAGGCCCAAGAATGTGATGAGTTTGACAACATTGAAGCAGAAGGTAGGAGAATCTTTAAGGCGCGATTCAACGCAGCAGCATCATCAGTGGATCAACCAGATCCATCCATGATTATCATGGCAGCTGTATCCGGAATAGCTGATGGCACAGAGTTCAAGAATTCCTTAATTATGGATCCACCTATGGATCTGGGAGAGTTCTATCATGAAGCCGAAAAGTTTCTATGATTGGAGGATGCTAATGCTGAAAGAGAGGAAGGAGAAGGAGTTGATGTTTATGCAGTAAAAGGTGGAGACCCACCCAGGAAGGATTCTAGCAAGGATAAAGGGAAGCAGAAAATGGAAGATAACGACGATAGGTCAAAGTGACCACAGAGGGAGCCACGTTTCACCACTTATTCAGAGTTGAATGAGAGTTTGGAGAGAATCCACCAGGATATTGGGGGTAGATTCCTTATTGGAAGCCAATGACAAGGGATCCGACCAACGATGAAAGAAGATCCAACAAGTATTGCTTATTCCATGAGTTGAATGGTCATAACACGAGTGATTGTAGGCACTTGAAGGATGAGGTTGAGGGACATATTCGAAATGGTCTACTATCACGGTAGCGAGAAGGGGAGCCACGACGGTGGAACAAGAACGACCACCGCCTACACCAATTGGGGACGACTCAGGATCAAGGCGTCGGCTTATCATCAATTGATTGAAATAATGACGAAAAAGTGGCAAACTCCACACCGACACGATAAAGTCATTTTACACATGTACAGGATCACGAACGATCCTCAGCCATGCTCTGATACGACTATAAATCGCATCAGTGTAGGTGTTTGCACTTTGACGTCCCTGTTTTGCTTTTGTTATCTATTTCTCATGTTTGGACTTGATTTTTTTAGACATTTCTATTGAAAGACTTATTTTGAATGTAAATGCGCTATTTGTGATTCCATAATGGCTAAGCCACTTGTAGATGTAAGGGATCACGAATGGTCCTCAGGTACGCTCTAAGATGGCGATAAACCGCCATAACCAACAACTCAAAAACTCACTCGAACGTGAAATCTGACAATAATGATACTAATTCCCCCTCGGGCACACACAATTCGCCTCGAACAGCACTCGATTGTGAACGATCATAATTCGCCTCGTAAGGCACTCAATCGCAAATAATCACAATTCGTCTAGAACGACACTCGATCGCAAACGATCACAGTTCTCCTCCTAAGGCACTCAACCGCGAACGGTCACAATTCATCTAGAACGACATCCGATCGCAAACGGTCACAATTCATCTAGAATGACACCCAACCATGAACGGTCACAAATCGCATCGAACGGCACCCCGACCGCAAACAACACCCGACCTCGAACGGTCATCATTTGTCCCGAACGGCATCAAATTGCGAATGATCACTATTCACAGTCAGACAAGATTATCCATATTTTTGCAGATCATTAACAGGATAAGAACATCCAGCTTATCGAACTACAAAACGCTCCTTCCTATCACAAGGCATGTTTTGGAGGGCAAGTGTTATCTTGTCTTTTGGAAAGGCCGTGACACAAAGTTGACTGTAAATCAAGAACAGTTCATCCCAAAGATTGGTTATACACTGTTTCGCTATGGAAGTCAATGAATTTTTTTCGAGTCCTGGTCGAGCTACAATTGACAAGACATGACAAGCAAAACTATGCAAGCGAACGTTCCAAATTTTAGGTCAATCGGAGTTCGTATGCTTAAGATATGATCGATGCAATTCAAGCAACCAACTATTCATATCCATCAACTGAAGGGTCTTGTTCATATCCATCAAGTAAAGGGTCTTGTTCGTATCCATCAAGTGAAGGGTCTTGTTCATATCCACCAAGTGAAGGGTCTTATTCGTATCCATCAACTGGAGGGTCTTGTTTGTATCCATCAAGTGAAGGGTCTTGTTCGTATCTATCAGGTGAAGGGTCTTGTTCGTATCCATCAACTGGAAGGTCTTGTTCATATCCATCAAGTGCAACAACGATCGAGTACGAATAGTGCAACAGCGATCAAGTACGAACAATGCAGCAGCGATCGATACGAATAGTCCTGTAGAGATCGAGTACGAACAGTGCAGTAGCGATCGATACGAACGGTGCAGCAGCGATCGAGTACGAACAGTGCAGCAGCGATCGAGTACAAACAGTGCAGTAGGATCGAGTGCAAATAGTGCAACAGCGATCGATACGAAGGAGTCAGCCTTCGAAAAACATGAACTTGCATCGATCATGTCTCACAATCTACAATTCCAAATGCTATGAAATTTTCATTGGAGCTTACGTACAACCTAAAGAATTTTCATGCTCGATTTCGACTCCATCAGGAAAAATCTTGATCAATGAAAAATTCATTCGTATCGATAATGGATCGAGTCAAAATCACATAGGATCGATTGCGTGGGCCCGCACACATGCCAGAAGAGGTCTCCCGAGATATGAGCGAGATATTTGCAGCCTACGCCTATAAATAGCATCCCAAAGTCTATAGAAAAGGGAGCTTGAGTTCTTCTATGTCCATAGTCTGCCTGATTCATCATCGTACTCAAATTTTGCTATTGTAATCAGTTGTAACTTGTCATAACCAGCAAGTATACATTAATAAAATCATCAAATGCAAAGTGGACGTAGGCCGGTCGAACCACCATAAACTCTATGTTCTTTAATGCTTTCTTCTTAACTTTCTAAGTGTTCTTCAATTTTAATTCTCTACATACTTATTATCTACGATCTGTGATTGTAAACGGGTGCTTTCATCGACAATTGGGTGTTTGTGACCAATTTTGGTGCAAACAAAACAGCTCGATTTTTAAGCGGAGATTGGAGACCTAACTTCTGGGTCTATGCAATTCAAAGTAGATAGCTAGATATGGATTCTAGATTGAGAGTGGAGATCTAACTTCTAGACCTATGTAATCCAAAGTAAATAACCTAATCTGGATCCTGGGTTGCAATTCTCAGTAAAAGCACCAAAATGTTGGTCCAAAAAATGGACCAACACCCTGGTTTAGATTTGAAAGCACCAGCTCTGTCTTCACAGAGCAATATAACAGATCACAGAAATAGAAAAGATGCAACAAAGGAAAATAGACAGAAGATTTTATAGTGGTTCAGCTGTTAATGAAGCCTACGTCCACTTTATAGTTTTATTATAAGCTGACTGCTATTACAGAAGTTGTTGGATTACAAGGCTTTAGCTAATTCTAAACTAAATTGGATCTCTATGAGTTAGAATCCACTGGAGAGTCATGGTGTATTCCTTTAGAGATCGTTGTGAGGAAGGTTAGAAGTGAAGAATAATCCCAGCAGAGCTTCAGTAACCAGCTTCCCGAAGATCCCCCTTATAATATGCTATTTATAGAAGTTAGAGGGTTTCTGGTTCAGGCCCATCATTTTCAGGTCTCAAATATGGCATAGGTGACCTGGGGGACTCAGCAGTCGAAAATTGCTCAACTCCATGGGCCACCAACGACCCATACACTTATTCTATTTTCGGCCGCTGATTCTTCCCCCTTTAGTCATATTTCACAGCTTGTTTCTTTATGGCTTTTAAGGACTACATGGGTTGATGTTGTTCCGCCACAAAAGCCTATCTTGGATTTCGAAATTGGAAATGTCTTCTCAGGCATTCATCGTTGTAGTCATATGCCGATGGCAAGTCGCTGGCTGCTTATATTTAAACCTTTATTAATCCGCGAGGAAGTTGGTCCCTTGGCTTCATAGACTCCTATCATCACCTTAACCGTGTAGCTTGTTCCTTGCCGAATTCTAGTTGTAACATCTTCGGTTAGCTCTTGAATCAACCCACCGCTTAAGGTTGCCTCGCTTATTATCAGTATCTGCTGGTTTAATAACCCTAATAACACACATCTTCCTATCGTAAGGCATGTTTTAGGGGCATATGTTATCCTGCCTCTTGGCTAGGCTGTGATACCATTGAGTTGGAAAATTGGATTTCGATCATTAAGGAAGCAAGCTCGAAGAGATGATTATCAGGTTTAGAGATCAGTTATAAGGAAGGATACGGATGGTAATCAAGTGGATTCAAGCAAGTAGTAGTGTCCAAGAAATGGCTAAATATGGATTTTCACTTTCCCTAGGCAGGCGATCGAATCGAATCAATATCGTTAGGAATAGATGGATTGGATAACTCGGATTGGCAGATCAAGTGAAGGATGATCGCTCAATATCTCAATAAACAATGGAAAACTATGCAAACGACCATGAAAACATGGAGCAACAAAAGAGGGGGACCGACCATGGGGATCTTTGAACCCTTATCCACCATCTTTGGGGATTGGTGGCAAACCCCTATAAGGATCGGGGCCGATCCCTATAGGAGGCCCAAATGGGCTCCATTTTTGGAGAGCGGTTTCGTCTTGATCTTGGTCTTCTGCACGTGGATTTTTAGCTAGATATTTGCACGTCTTCTTGTATAAATACCGGATCATTGGCTCAAGGAAAGGGATCTTCTTTCTGGCTCTCTTCTTCTTCTGTCTTGGCTACACTCTACCATTTTTAACTACTCAAATTCAAATCTTTATAACTGTAATCAGCATTATAAATAAAAAGGAATTTTTTTGGAGTGAATTTAGGCCGGAGTATGCTGAACTACTATAAAATCTCTTGTTCATTTCATTTCTTACCGTTTTAATTTACTATTCTTTATATTTTATTCTCTATTTCATTCTGTTTGGTTATTATATATTGAACATCCATAGTGTTATTATATTGTAAAGTGTTTGTAACAAATTTTTGTTGCAACCACTCAAGGTACATACATTTATAACATAGAAAAAGGCTTTCTATGTATCTCTTTTAGGGGTCAAACCCATGCAGTTCTATTTCTTGCACTTCTCCTACATCGAAATAGTTGTTCGCACATAACAAACATAGCAATCATGCAACCACAACAACCAATGCAAGTAGGAAATCACTACTTCTACTAAACCATTTCAACCCCTCATAGTAAATATGAGATAACAATAACAAAACCACACTTAGCCATTAAATATTACAAACATTTTACAACACACAATGTCAACCCAAATATCAAATAAGCTAATCACGACATATATTCTCATATTTACTAATTATCAACTATTAGTAACACATAATCAATGTAGGTCTAAATTAATCAAATGTGTACTAAACCACTATACTAGTAACACAAACACCAATTCTTCAAATGTCCACTAAACAACTATATAGTAACATAAATACCAACACAATAAAATAGTTAACTAGACACACGTAATAGTAATGGAAAATTATCGCACAAACATGCAAATGCGATTTCATTGTCATAAAACAAACATGTGATAAATAACGTCAACCATTAGTCACATATTACATCCATCTAAGACTTCATATTTACGTCCATCATTTTCTCTTAAGTTTGAAGTCATTTTATTATTATTTATTATAAAAACACATTATTTATCTCAAAACAATAATAATTCTTCCAAAATGATAATATTCTTCAAAATACTTTATTGTAATGACTTTACTTCAAATCTCAAAACAATATGTATTACATCTTTTTAATATTCTCCAAAACCAGTTCATTACTATTTATCTCAAACGGCGTGATTTTTACGAAAACCGTATTATTTCATAAAATCTTATTCTAATTAAATAAGAATAATAAAATTTCGAATCTTAGTTTTAAAATATGTTTTACAATATTATTTATGAATTTCCTAATTCACAAATAATAACCTTATTAAATTTCTTTATTAATCTCATTTTAATTCATTAAACAACTGTTATTTATAACATCGCCTAAGATCTATAAATAACCCTAGTTACTATTTGTTTGTCCAAACTTTGAACTAGTAATCAATTTCATCCATTTTATCTCAGTCAGTTACATCCAAATTCTAAATCCACATTTGATTATAATTAAATGTCCAATAATACAACAATCAACAAGACATAACCTATCCAAAGTATCCATAATTGTTAGTCCTTGAGATGATGGTTTTGATGACAACAACCTTAGGACTTGTTATTGAATATAAATACTAATATTATGGTTTAGATATATATGTATATGCAGAATATAAACATGCAGGTACCAAGAATGAAGACTATACAGTATAGAGATTCAAGTCTGAAGATATCAAGATTGAAGACTCATGACTATCAAGATATCAAGAGTTCAAGATTTCAGTAGTACAAGATAAGTATTGAGTCAAGAATTATGTTAAAACTTTTTGAAAACACTTACATCTTTATTCGAAGTTTATTCGTGGAATGGAATCCACTTCGAGCCTGTTAAAGGGATGGAACCCTAGTGGGATGTAACCCAAGACAATATAGAGTGGAACATATAGTGGACCTATTTTGATATCCACTAATTTTATAAAAATGCTTTTCAAAAATATATCTCTTGTTTTTAAAAAAATGTTTTCAAAACTTTCTTTTCAAAAAGACATCTCTCTTGGTTTTAAATATTTTAGCCTCAAAAATATTTTTACCATTTTTAATATTTTGATTTCAAAATTGTCTTTGTTTTTAAACTATCTCGTGTTTTAAATATTTAGATTTATTTATATACTTAGATTTTAAATCACTTTATAGATTAGGATTATATATATATATATATTAAAAATTACTTTCTAAACTCTTTTGTATGTTTAAACTATATTCAAATATATTTACAATGTTTAGAAATTGTTTTGAAAAATTATAGAAACCAATTTTAATAAGAAAATCAAAACATCAATTTTTCCTTGAGCATGTCGACATCCCTCAACCCCCCATGTCGACGTGGTGTCTGTTATTTTAAAATTTCAATTTTCAATAGAAGTGTCTATTCATCATATCCTTTCACAAATAGATATGGTTGTTGCTCTACTATAAGTACCAGTAAGTTCTAAACGAATTTTTTACCAGATTTCATTTATTTTCTCTCCTCTTCATCTTCCACATTTATTCTAAAGAATCCTAATTTGTACTCTGCCGAAATACCAAGTGAATCAAAGTTGATTATCTCTTGTTTGATTCTCTGCCACTCTCTCCATAAGATTTCAGTGCTATTCAGAGTTATAGAATCTTTTGTAAATCAAACTGTTGAGTAAAAGGTGTGGTTGAGCCTTGAAATCAATTGGGTGTGATTGTAGCCCTGGAAATCAATTAGGTGATCTTGTATCCTGGTTAAATCAAGAGAGTTTTTCCTAGACTCGAATACAGAAGGGTGTACCTCGTAGCCTTGAAACCGAGGGTGTAATTTGGGAGATTATTTTGATAAGTAATCTATACGATTATACGAGACTGGATGAAGGGTAACTCCAAAACAGTATAAAATCCTGATTATATAGTAGATTTCAGGATATTGTGCATTCTCTAATATCATTGAAAATTTATGAAGAAGATCAAGTCAAAAGAATTCTAAATTCTCTTACTCCGGAATGAGATCAGAAAACCCTTGCAATCGAAGAAGCAAATGATATCAGTACTTTAAAGATTGAAGAATTGATTGAAAATATAATGTCGTTCAAAGTACAAATGCAAGGGAGAAGAGATAGCAAGGCATTCTAAAAGAAGTCAATTGCGTTCAATGCATTAACCGATGGATCAGACTTGGGAAGTGATGATGATGAAAAAATAGCTTTCATAACAAAGAAGTTTCAGAAGTTTTTGAAATAAAGAAAGATGAACAACTTCAAAAAGAATGATCACAAGAATTTTGGAAATCATAATGAAGTACCAAACCACATCAAATGTTTCAACTTTGACGAACCAGACCATCTCAAAAAAAGACTGTCCGCATCCTGATAAGCAAAAGTTTCCTGCAAGCAATGATTTTACAAAGAAAAGGAAAAGAGTGTATACCGATACACTAGACGATTCAACCACAGACTCATCCTCAAGCAATGATGATCAGAAGATGGAAAATTCAAATATGTGCTTTACGGCTATTCATGATTCCGATGATCTCGGAGATACGATTCTAGAAAAAGGTACACGTTTACAATACATTGGTTGAAATTGTTTGCTTAAAATTGTTTGATTGTTGATTGTTTCTGAAATTATGTGTTGTTTGAATTTTAAATTCTTTATTATTATGTTTATTTTTATTTTTAATGTTACAATATTTTTTATTAAAAGAGTATAATTATAATTAATATTACTTCAGAAAATATATAGACATTGAAAATAATATATGTATATAGATATTAAAGTCTATAGGAAAATATAAGTCACATGAATTCCCTGACCCATGTCGACATGGCCCTACCTATGATGTCGACATCCCTGTCAGAAATTTAAAATTCAAATTTGAATTCAAATCTTTGAATTTCTCTTCTCCTTTTCACCAAACCCAATGTTCTGGAAAGGTACCTCTTAACCAGAGAACATGTCTATTAACTATCTATTTATTTCCATTATCTTATCATACCTTTTCACTTTCATTTTAAAATTAAAACTCTCTTTCACTCTTTCAAACTTTCTACTCTCTTCAAAAATGGCTTCTTTAAGACTCCATCCACAATGAGGCTGTCTAAATCCATTAAAGAGTATCTCTATAATGATCCGGAAGCAAGCAAGGCTTATATAAGCTATGCCAATTTCGAAAAAGTTCATACGGGAAAGTTTGCTATCTTAAGCGATTTCTCTACATATGAAATCAATACTCTTCTTGAAGATAATCATATCCTTAGTCTTTTTGACAATTCTCAAAATGATTTTGTTTGTTACCAAAATCTAGTTTAAATTTTTTTATGTGAATTTGAATCGTGGTTTTTATGTAGGAAATGAAGATGAAATTTGAAGTAGTGTTAAAGGCACTAAAATTGTTTTAAATAGTGAAATTTTAGGCAATATTCTCAATTGTAAGAATTCGGGAATAGATCTTTCTACTTTTAATATTGATGAACATGATTGTGAGACATTTCATCACATTTTCGAAGGAGATGACAACTTTGAATTTAAAAATCGTAACTTTCGTCCGAAAGCACGTATTATCAATCTTCTTTTGCAACATACTATCACTCCTATGTTTGTTCAATTACTCTTTTACCTGCGAACGGGAAATTTCAATAACCCGGCTTTAAAAATTTTGGAAAGCTCTTTTTTCTATCTTTGGTCATTATGACATTAATTGGGCACAAGTATGGATGAAATTCGTCCTAAGAATTTGGAAATGGGTGAGAATACCTTGTATCATGGAATCTATTTCACTCGGATTTTTAATTATTTTGGCATTGATTACAAAAGGGAAGAATTTGTTTAAATAAAAGTGTTTAATCATGCCAACATTTCTCTCATGAAAATTCCTTTCATATTTCAACAATATGAATCTCTGGCCAAAAAGGATGAAAGATTGGCACAAGAAGATATGGAGGAAGAAGATGTGAAGAAGAAGAAGGGGAGGAAATAAAAATTGAAGAAGATAATGAAGAAACCTTCTTGGAAAGTATTGAATATCCTACTAATACTAACAATCATTCCAAAAAATTCTCCTCAAAAATCAAAAGATTATAGTGGAAAATCAACGGATTCTCAAAAGATCCATTAGTAAGAAATTGGATAAAATGTCCACTAATATGAACAAATTCTTTGCTAAAGTTGGTCGGAAACTTGGCTTATCATCATACTCCTCATCCTCTAGCACATTCTAGGAACTAGGTTATGATGTATTAGTTTGTTTTGTGTGAGCTTGTATTGTTCTTTTTATCATATTATGTAGTATCTTATGTATCATCTCATCTATTTATAAAAATCATCTATCTTATGTTTTCCTATCTTATCGTGTCTTTGGAATAAATGTTAGTATAGTATATAAGTTTATATATTTACATACATATTCACAAAATAAATAACATACATAAATTAACAGACCATGTCGACATGCCTCTACTCCCTTACGTTGACATATAACTGTCAGATTTGGTTATTTTTAAAATTTTGAAATTAAAATAATTAACTCGTGTCTACTCATTTTAAATGAATTTTTGCCTATTTAAACACCTGTTTCTTTCAGAAATTTGTAATATTTTCATTTCTACTTATCTCTATTTGCATCTCTTCACTATTTGTTGAATATGGCTTCCTCTTCTCAAACTCTAAGTGATAATCTTGAAGAAACTCTCAATTCATTCAATAATATACTTACTTTTATTCTCCGCAATCAAAGGCACTTAGAACTAAGTCAAATGCAGATGATAAAAGAACAAGAGAAGCATTTCGATGCCCTTCGTTGGATGATTTCTGCCCTCGACAAAGATGATCTCGATACAAATCCTGTAGGAACTTTGATTCAAGATAATGAAGATTAGGAAGTTATTAAAAAGTATCCTATCTTTGGAGAAGAAGGTTGGGTTGAAGTTCCTAGAAATATTTGATCTCCTTATGGTGTGAATTGCTTGTTTTTGAATTGTGTGATTTGATTTGATTCGATTTGCTTTGATTTGATTAGAATTGATTTGGTTTGAATGGAATGTATAACATTATATGAAACATAGTATTTATTTATTGGGTTTAAACTTTCATATTTGTCGTGTCTTTATTATTTACTCATGTTATTTTATATATATACACACTTCGTCATAATTTGTCATAGGTACTCCAGTATAAGACTAAGGGGGAGTTATATTAGTTTAGGACAAGTTTTTGTTAATAACAAAGGGGGAGAAATATAAAATAGAGTAGTTAGAGTAGGTAGGCTTAGATTAAGGGGGGATTATTAGTTTTAGAGGGAGTTATTGTGAAGGGGAGGTATATTTTATAACATAGGTTGTCATCATCAAAAAGGGAGAGATTGTTAGTCCTTGAGATGATGGTTTTGATGACAACAATATTAGGACCTGTTATAAAATATAAATACTAACATTATGGTTTAGATATATATATATATATATATATATATATATATATATATGTATATATATATATATATATGCAGAATATAGACATGTAGGTACCAAGAATGAAGGCTGTAGAGTATAGAAATTCAAGACTGAAGATATCAAGATTGAAGACTCATGAGTACCAAGATATCAAGAGTTCAAGATTTCAATAGTACAAGATAAGTATTGAGTCTAGAATTATGTTAAAACTTATTGAAAGCACTTACATCTTTATTCAAAATTTATTCGTGGAATAGAATCCACTTCGAGCCTGTTAAAGGGATGGAACCCACGCCAATTTCTAGTGGAACATATAGTGGCCCTATTTTGATATCCACTAATTTTATAAAAATGCTTTTCAAAAAATATCTCTTGTATTTAAATTTTTTTTTCAAAACTTTCTTTTCAAAAAGACATCTCTCTTGGTTTTAAATATTTTAGCCTCAAAGCTATTTTTATCATTTTTGATTTCAAAATTGTCCTTAAACCATCTTTTGTTTTAAATATTTAGCTTTAAAATATTTATATACTTATCTTTTAAATCACTTTATAGATAAAGATTATACATATTAAAAATTACTTTCTAAACTCTTTTATATGTTCATACTATGTTCAAATATATTTACAAAGTTCAGAAATTGTTTTGAAAAATTATAGAAACCAATTTTAATAAGAAAATCAAAACATCAATTTTGCCTTCAGCATGTCGACATACCTCAGGCCCCCATGTCGACATGGTGTCCGTTATTTTCAAATTTCAAAAGAAGTGTCTATTCGTCATATCCTTTCACGAGTAGATATGGTTGTTGCTCTATTATAAATACCAGTAAGTTCTAAACGAATTTTTCACCGGATTTCATTTATTTTCTCTCCTCTTCATCTTCTACATTTACTCTAAAGAATCCTAAATTATACTCTACGAAAATACCAAGTGAATCAAACTTGATTATATCTTGTTTGATTCTCTGCCACTCTCTCCATAAGATCTCAGCGCTATTCGAAGTTATAGAATCTTTTGTAAGTCAAACTATTGAGTAAAATGTGCAGTTGCGTCTTGAAATCAATTGGGTGTGATTGCAACCTTAGAAATTAATTAAGTGATCTTATAGCCTGGTTAAATCAAGAGAGTTTGCCCTAGACTCGAATATAGGAGGGTGTACCTCGTAGCCTTGAAACCGAGGGTGTAATCTGGGAGATTATTTTGATAAGAAATCCGTACGATTGTTGTAACGACGTACTATTTTGGACCGTTCATATCGACAATAAAACTACACATGTCTGACTTGGATAATTCAAAACAAATATTGTAATATAATTTGGATCAAATAAGACCAATCATAAAATCACAGACACAGATAAATCAGAATGACTCACAGCGGAAATAGAAATAACTATAGTTGATCATGAAGCTACTACAACACAGTCACAAAACAAGTACAAAATCCAGAGTTTGAAAAATTAAATACAACAGAAGTCCCAATACATAAATGTCCACTAGTACATAAGCTGAATAGAAATAATGAATAGAAATAGACAACAACTAGATAGAGATAGATAAACTCCAGCAGATCCTCTAGCTCCAGAAGGTGAAATCCAAAGCTGATACTCAGGCTGACCCGAGCGTAAAGCAAAACACAAAACATTTGAGTCAGGACATACATACTTATACAATGTAAACCAACTTAAGTGAACTGTAATAAAATGCACAAGTAACTTAAAGGATGCTTGGGACCGTCCATCTTTTAAGGATCCATTAAACTATTTACTATGTAGTAATATACGCTATTATAATGTCTAAAGTAAAGTATAATATATTTAAAATAGCATTAAGGCGTTACCTATATCCCCCTTAACACATTTTATAGTGCCAGTAGTCTATACAGTACCGTAGTCCCTTCTAATCGGGAAGCCACCAGAGGATACTCCATAGGTACAACACAAATAAAAACTCATACAAGGCACGCTAGGGTAGGTGATATGGCATAACGAGGCAATGCCAGGGTAGATATACCAATTACACATCCGGGCTGGTGGTACGCGTAGCAACCACTACCGCCCACCTCGAGCCACACTCCCAAAATCAAAGGTGCGCACCATATCAATCACAAAATAATAGAATGGCATACGAAGAAGTGTGTCTGATCAGAGGAGCTACCTCATTGGCCCGGAATCTCTCCTGTTTTAGCCACCTTATGCCAACTCACGGGAGTCGGATCCACGTACATACCTTAAAAGAACGTCACCACCATCTACTTCATTCTGGAATCTCCACCGCGTACACGGTTGTTAAAGTGGTTATCGGAGTTGGCAGAGAGTACGATAACTTCTGATCCCGGTCTCTTTAACAACCAATCATTATAATAACCCATGGATATTTATTTCAAAACATATCTATTCCAAAATCAATTAAAATAAAATGCTATTGCTTTTTCCAAAATAATATCCAGTCCAAAATTGGTAATATTTCCAAATACATATATATTAGTCATAGCACCTTTAAAAATGTAATAATTTAAAAATCATAAACACTTTCGAACCCACACACTTATTATGGCAAAAATGTAATAATTTAAAAATCATAAACACTTTCGAACCCACACACTTATTATGGCATTTTTAAAATGTAATAATTTAAAATCATAACACTTTCAAACCATACATTTATTAAGGCATTTTTAAAATGTAATAATTTAAAATCATAGCACTTTCAAAACCATACACTTATTATGGCATTTTTAAAATGTAATAATTTAAAATCATAACACTTTCAAAACCATACGCTTATTATAGCAATTTAAAAATGTAATAAGTTAGAAATTGTAACACTTTAAAAATGTTATTCCTATATAGCACTTTGGAAAACATTACAATTTAGAAATAGTAGTATTTTCAAAACATAACTAAGTTAACATAGCACCTTAAAAATGTTATCTTTTAGAAATCATGATACTTGAAAAATGTGATCCATACATATATGATAGCATTTCAAAAATGTTATCTTTTATAAATACAGTATTTTAAAATATTGCTTAAAGTAGTATA
Organism: Allium cepa; assembly: GCA_030765085.1. Taxonomy (NCBI): domain Eukaryota; kingdom Viridiplantae; phylum Streptophyta; class Magnoliopsida; order Asparagales; family Amaryllidaceae; genus Allium; species Allium cepa. The sequence goes on along the minus strand of CM060932.1, from coordinate 507,006,343 downwards.
ACACGTTCAACAATATAACTCAAATAACTTAGCATTTTGGAAATGCTACAAATTCTATTATAACATTTTTAAAACGTAACTAAAACATCGTAGCAATTTAAAATACTACGAATACTACTATAACATGTTTAAAACATACTATTTCAATTTTTATCATAATTTTTTTTATACAAAACATATCCATTTCATAATTAAAATCTATTATTATTATTAGGTTAGAATCAAAATTCCATATTAACTCAAATTTAATTTATCATAGATAAAATCTTTAATTCAGTTTTAAACCAATTATTTACTTATATAATTCCAATATATCATTATATTTAAAATCATTAAATCAAATTTTAAATTAAAAAATTAAAATTTCATATATTTAAAGATTCAAATACTTAATAATTTTTAGAAAACTATTATTTAAAACTTAACCACGGGTCTGTATAATATTTTCTAACCGAGGTCAAGTGATATGGATATATATCATTTCAATCCGTAATTAAAAATAAAAATCCTGGTTCTATCATTTCAAACCCGCAATCCCAAGTCAAATAAAATAAATAAAACTCGCTTAAGCCTATCATTTCAGCTCATAACGATTTTTCTCTATTCTAAAGTCCGTTCAGGTATGAATCATTTCAACCCATAGTGATTCTATACTAACAGGAAACTTGCAATGTGAGAAGCAGAAATAAATAAACAGTATAACATGGCATATCATGTCAGGTGATGTAACAGGCATATAATCAGGTTATAACATTATGAAATATCATATCATAGGCATGTATAAATTACTATCAATACAGCATGCTATCAACTATAATTCATATGTCATTGCTTCACAATTATATAAGTACGAATGTCGAGAGTGATAAACTCACCTTCTAAAGCTAGAGATAACAATTCAAGACACACGAACGAACTCCAAAAAGCACGACATGGCACGAATTAGATTCGAGTAGATGGAGGGCCAAGATCAAGTCTTGTAAACAGCAAATATAAACATACATAAATATGTAATTCAACTCAAGATTATAAACCAAAACAATGTACAAATATGAATCAAAATGAAGCAAAGTAGACTCCACCAAGGCAAGTGGGCACGACCACTTAGCAATTTGGCTAGACACATGACAATATGGATCGACCATGACTTGATTTATGGCATATAGGTTCTGCCATGGTTACACGAACACGGCTAGGAAAGGGTATGTGAAGGGATGGCAAGGCAAAATCATGTAGAAGGTAAAGGTGAAAGGAGATGGTGCCTATTAGGTTCGGCCTTAACAATTTGGGTTCGGTCATGGTGCAAAGTGGCTCGGCTTGGGTTGTTTGCATGGTCGAGTCAGGTCATCACGGCTAGGAGTGGATCTGGTCATGGCAAAGAAAAGCAAAGGAGGAGGAGTTGGTGGTGGCCGAGGCTAGCAAAGGGGAAGGGATGATCATATAGCTCGGCTAGGGTTTGAAACATGCTTTGGTGGTGGATTTTCGATCATGGTGGTCACCGCTTAGCTGGGGATGGTGCTGAGGAGATGGAGGCCGATCATATGGTGGTGGTCTGGTGAAGGAGGTGGTCGGCTAGGGATGACGATAGTGGAGGCCGGTCTTAGGTGGTGGTAAAGTGAAGGAGGTGGTCGGCTAGGGAATGATGCAAGTGATGGCCGATCTTAACATGAAGCAAAAAAAAAAGAGAAAAGGAAAAGAGAAAGAGGAAGACATGAGAGATTTACTGTAAAAAATTTCTTTTGTTCGAGAACGTGAATGAAAAGAGATGAGATGAGGAATGAGAAGTGTTTTGAACGTGAAATGGAAAGATATGCACAGCTAAGAAATGTTTTAAATGGCTATAGGAAGGAAAGTGAATGGCTAGGAATTAGAAAAGGCATCACTTCATATTCAATAAGAAGAAACTTGTGTCTCTTGAAATTTCCAAGCCCATTTATCAAAACAGACTCAAAATCCAAATAAAATATCAAAGTCCAGACCAAATAGAAAATAGAAAATAGAGAATAGAAAATAACAAATAAACCACTGAAAATAATCGTATGTAAAATGCTGAAGTTTATCTGATTTAAAAAGTATAAAACCGAATTTGATAAGACGAAAGCAGAACGAATATCTGAATCAAATACAGTTTAAAAGAAAAAGATTAGAAATTAAAAATTCAAATCTAAAAATTTCAACTGAAAGTCAAAGTTTGACCACAGTTGACCAAACTATAAAATTTTCAGAAAATTATTATTTTATTTTATTTGGAAAAATTATTATAAACAAAATCCAGAAATTCATTAGAAAATTCCAAAATTTATATCTTTAAATGATAAAAAAATCAAAGTTTTCAAATAAATTGAATTAAAAATATTTATTAAAATTATGGGGTGTTACACTCTCCCCCATTCAAAACTTTTCATCCTCGAAAAGGAACAAGACACGAAAACAAGGAAAGATAGGATAGAAAAGAAAATAGTACCTGAAATAAACAATTTCGGATTTGAAGCACGCATGATCTCCTCCGTCTCCCAGTACAATCCCGATCATCTGTACTCCACTGTAATTTGACCAGGTTGATAGATTTCCTTTTTAGCTTCTTTATACCTCTATCGACAATACGAAGTGACTTCCTCTCGATAGTAAGGTTAGGCTCAATTTCCAATCTCTTGAGAGCAGAAGGCTGAACAATCAAAGATGGATCATGCAAATATTGACGAAGATGCGAAACATGGAATACATTATGCACTCCAGAAAACTTCTCAGGCAAATCCAGACGATAAGCTAAAGAACCAATCCTCTTAGAGATGCGGAAAGGACCTATGAACCTAGGAGCAAGCTTCCCTCATTTTCCTCTTTATCCCAAATTATTATAAAATTTATTCCACTTAATATATCCTATCGCATATATTAAGTATATTTACTCTTACCATAACTACTCAAATTTGTTTATAAATTCCTTTAACATCATTTTATATTGTATATTATCCAATTACATACCTAACTTCTGAATAATTAGATAAGTTATATTTATCCTAATTCAATTATTTATCCTAAATTCAAATTATTTATCCAAATTTTTTCTTTCACTTCATTTATTTCAAGTTCAATTATTTATCCAAAAATTCCATTCAGTTTATAATTGAAATCATCTCTGAATCATAAATTTAAGAAATTACATCTCTGATTTACCTCAAACCATTGAAAGATATATATATATATATATATACACACACACACTATATATATCAGATCAAATCAAATCTAAAATCATATGCTTTTATATATTTTTTGGGAACTAGGGAAACCTGTTCAATCACTACCGACCAGCGATTCCTGAACAGTAAACCTAGGGAATAGCCGGAAGGCCCGCCACAACCAACTATTCCGAGCAGGCAGACCTTTCAGTTGGCTTGGGGCAGGAGGCGTGAAAATGAACCGGATACCTCCCAAGTGAAAAGTCGTTTCCCCTCCCACACAAGGTGGGGCTCGAACCCCAAACCTTGGGAGCCGCATCATCCCACCACCGCACCAAGCCCGCAGATGTATACTTATATATATTAAATCAAGCCATACTTAAGAAATTTAAATCAATTTATTTTTATTACATATTTTTCTTTTCTTTCAAAACAAAAGGGTAGCAAAGCTATGAATTGGTCTCTCCTCTTCAAAACTCGAAAATGAATGTCGATGATGCGGCCGCCATTACCGAAATTATTTTCTAGCGATATAAGAGAAGAGCATAGATTTAAACATTTTAAGATTTATATTCAAACATACCTTTAAATGATATACATTTTAAACATTAAAACCAATGTTTGAAATCACCAGAATTTAAATTCTCAAATCCATAATTTAAATTCATTTAAATTCCAAATCTGTTCATAACTATGCTTAAAATTCCAAATAAATTTATAAACTGTTTATAATTCCATTTATTTATTTTATGAGGCCATAATCATTGGTTTACAAAACAATAAATGAAAATCAACTATTATCATTTTGTCAACCAATTCACTTAACAATTATCTTTTAGAGAAATTATTTATATATATAATAATTATACAAATTTATTTTGTTTACCAAATTTGAAAACGATATTGTGTCGGTTTGCTCTGTTCAAGTGTTTTGGAAATCCTATCGATAGCGTTGATCAGACGAGTCGATCAAAATCCAAATTAACATCAACAACTCAAACAACACAACACATAAAACATTCAATATTAATACAAATACACTCCCTCCCTCGATGATTCCAAAACTGATTCAAACTAAGGATTGAAATCCAAATTTGGAAGATTCAAAGACAAAGTGAGATAGATAAAGGATTAAGACAAAATTAAAATAGAAGAGTGCAAATACACTTGATAACTGTCGTTATAGGTAAATCCAACAAGATGGAGATGATCTTTCAAAGATCCTCCATAATCGAGAACACAAGCCCGAAGTAGATCCTCAAGAATCTGATTCACTCTTTCTGTTCGACCGTCGGGTCTGTGGATGATAAGCAGTGCTTACATTCAAATGAGTACCCAAAGATTCCTGAAAAGCTTTCCAAAACTGACTGGTAAAGACGGAATCTCTATGAAGATGAACAATCTCCCATATATAGATCTCCGCCAAACAAAAAGCAGAACGGGTAGACTTGACCGGAATGAAATGAGCTGCCTTGGTCAATCTATCCACAAAGAGAGAAAAGAAGAAAGACTTACATTGATCGCAGCGATTTTAACTGGATCAACAGAAACTCCATTACCAAAAACAATATGCCCGAGAAATCGGACGTCATCCTTCTAGAAACGGAATTTCGAAAATTTAGCTTTCCACTGATGACTCGTAAGAGTTCCCAGAACAAAGCTAAAATCAACAAAGAAAGAAGGTGCATTAGTCAAACCAAAAGGAATAACTAACCCTTCATAGAAACCATTCTCAGTATGGAAAGTAGTCTTGCGAATACTTTCCTCAGAAACCCTGAGCTGGTGAAAACCTATGGCAAGATCAAGCCGAGAGAAAATAGTAGCTCGATGGAGCTGATCAAACATATCATTGACGCGAGGCATAGGATATCTGTTCCTCATAATGAGCCTATTCAGCTTCCTATAATCAACACACAACCTCAAAGAACCATCGGACTTAGTGACGAAAACTACTGCTGCTCCCCATTCTGAATGGCTAGGTCTGATCAGACCCTTGGAGAACAAGTCCTTAGTTTGCTTCCTCAACTCAAACTTCTCACGAGGTGCCATCCTTCTAGGAGGAAGAACTACAGGTCGAGCTCTAGGAATAAGATCAGTACAGAAATCAATTTCCCACTTAGGAGGTAAAGAAGTGACTTCCCCAAATACATTGGGATATAGTTTGACCAAAGGGGTAGAATCAAGATCACCCGGAGAAGAATCAAGAGAATAAATAAAACTGCCTGCATAACCCCAAGACATGCAACACTGAATCACCAAAGAATTCCCAAATCAACCATAAGAGAAACAGTCCGGGTTTACTAGAGATAACAGCTTCATGCCTCCTTAGCCAATCACCTCCAAGCAATAGATCAAAAGCATCAAAACCCAAAAAAAAAAAAAAAGGTGCTCCAAAGAGTACGTTGGGTAACCCTAGGAGTAGGAGCAGAGGTAACAGCAAAATACCATAAGGTTTGCCCTAGGACAATGGTAATTAAGAAACAATTGACCAGATTAAACCGGAATAGAAATTCTAATCAAGGAATTTAATTTACAAGGTGGATAATGAAAGGAATGAAGTTAAGAAAATTTGATTTCAAAACATGAAATGTTTATATCAAAATAATCTATGAAAATCCTTTGAAAATCATTTTATACTTTAAAATACGTTTTCTAACAAAGAAATGATTCTAAGATTGATTTCACTCATTCTAGGGTATTTCTACCCTATCTCTAATGAGTTTTTGCTCCGCAGGCTAAGTTTTGCCTAAAACCTAGCTCTGATACCAAATGTTTTGACCCACTATTTTAGACCATTCAAATCGACGATAAAACCAAATATGTATGGCTTGAATATTTCAAAACAATATATTGTAATATAATTTAGAGCAAAAAAACCAATCAAAGAATTACAGACACAGATAAATCAGAATAACTCACAGCGGAAATAGAAATAACCATAGTAGTTCATGAAGGTATTACAACAGAGAGCCACAAAACAAGTACAAAATCCAGAGTCTGAAAAGTAAAATAGAAATCCCAATACGTAAATGTCCACTAGTACATAAGCTGAATAGAAATACTGAATAGAAATAGAAAACAACTAGATAGATAGATAAACTCCAGCAAATCCTCTAGCTCCAGAAGGTAAAATCCAAAGCTGATACTTAGGCTGACCCGAGCGTAAAGCAAAACACAAAACATTCGAGTCAGGACATACTTATACAATGTAAACCAACTCAAGTGAACTGTAATAAAATGCACAAGCAACTTAAAGGATGCTTGGGATCACCCATCTTTTAAGGATCCGTTAAACTATTTACTATATAGTAATATATGCTATTATAATAATGTCTAAAGTAAAATATAATACATTTAAAAATAGTGTTAAGGCGTTACCTATATCCCCCTTAACACATTTTATAGTGTCAGTAGTCTATACAGTACCACAGTCCCTCTTGATTGGGAAGCCACCAGAGGATACTCCATAGGTATGGCACAAATCAAAACTCGTACAAGGCGTGCTAGTGTAGGTGACATGGCACACCGAGGCAATACCAGGGTAGACATACCAATTACGCATCCGGACTGGTGGTAACGCGTAGCACCCACTACCGCCCACCTCGAGCCACACTCCCAAAATCAAAGGTGCGTACCATATCAATCACAAAGTAATAGAATGACATACGAAGAAGTGTGTCCGATCAGAGGAGCTACCTCATTGTCCCGGAATCGCTCCTATTTTAGCCACCTTATGCCAACTCACGGGAGTCGGGTCCATGTACAAACCTTAAAAGAACTCGCCAAACATCTACTTCATTCTGGAATCTTTACCGCATACACGATTGTTAAAGTGGTTTTTGAAGTTAGTGGAAGTATGACAACTTTCGATCCCGATCTCTTTAACAACCAATCGTTATTATAACCCATGGATATTTATTTCAAAACATATCTATTCCAAAACCAATTAAAATCAAATGCTATTGCTTTTTCCAAAATAATATCCATTCCAAAATTGGTAATATTTCCAAATTTATATATATTAGTCATAGCACCTTTAAAAATGTAATATTTTAAAAATCATAAATACTTTCGAACCTATACACTTATTATGGCATTTTTAAAATGTAATAATTTAAAATCATAACACTTTCAAACCATACACTTATTATGGCATTTTTAAAATATAATAATTTAAAATCATAACACTTTCAAAACCATACACTTATTATGGCATTTTTAAAATGTAATAATTTAAAATCATAACACTTTCAAAACCATACACTTATTATAGCATTTTAAAATGTAATAAGTTAGAAATTGTAACGCTTTGAAAATGTTATTCCTATATAATAGCACTTTGTAAAACATTACAATTTAGAAATAGTAGAATTTTCAAAACATAACTAAAATACCATAGCATTTTAATGCTACGAATACTACTATTACATGTTTAAAACATACTATTTCAATTTTTATCATAATTTTATTATACAAATTATATACATTTCATAATTAAAATCTATTATTATTATTAGGTTATAATATCCATATTAACTCAAATTTAATTTATCAGATAAAATCTTTAATTCGGTTTTAAACTAATTGCTTACTTATAAAATTTCAGCATATCATTATATTTAAATCATTAAATCAAATTTTAAATTAAATTTCACACATTTAAAGATTCAAATGCTTAATAATTTCTAGAAAACTATTATTTAAAACTTTACCACGGGTCTGTACAATATTTTCTAACCTAGGTCAAGTGATACACATATATATCATTTCAATCCGTAATTTAAAAATATAAATCCGGGCTCTATCATTTCAAACCCGCAATCCCAAGTCAAATAAAACAAATAAAAATCGCTTGAGCCTATCATTTCAGCTCATAACGATTTTTCCCTATTCTAAAGTCCGTTCGGGTATGTATCATTTTAACCCATAGTGATTCTATACTAACAGGGAACTTGCAGTGTGAGAAGCAGAAATAAATAAACAGTATAACATGGCATATCATATCAGATGATGTAACATGCATATAATCAGGTTATAACATCATGAATTATCATATCACAGGCATGTATAAATTACTATCAATACGGCATGTTATCAACTACAATTCACATGTCATTGTTTCATAATTATATAAGTATGAATGTCGAGAGTGATAGACTCACCTTCTAAAGTTGGAGATAACAATTCAAGACACACGAACAAACTCCGAAAAGCACGACAAGGCACGAATTAGATTCGAGTAGATGGAGAGCCATGATCCAAGTCTTGTAAACAACAAATACAAACATACATAAATATATAATTTAACCCAAGATTATAAACCAAAACAATGTACAAATATGAATCAAAATGAAGCAAAGTAGACTCCACCAAGGCAAGTGGGCTTGGCCACTTAGTAATTTGGCCAGACACATGACAATATGGCTCGACCATGACTTGATTTGTGGCATACAGGTTTGGCCATGGTCACATAAACATGGCTAGGCATGGCTATGTGAAGGGATGGCAAGGAAAAATTATGTAGGAGGCAAAGGTCAAAGGAGATGATGCCTATTGGGTTCTGCATTAACACTTTGGGTTCGGCCATTGTGCAAAGTGGCTCGGCCTGGGTTGTTTGCATTGTTAGGTCTGGTCATCACGGCTAGGAGTGGATCTGGTCATGGCAAAGAAAAGCAAAGGAGGAGGAGTTGGTGGTAGCCGAGGCTAGCAAAAGGGGAAGGGATGATCGTGTATCTTGGCTAGGGTTTGAAACATGCTTTGGTGGTGGAATTTGGATCATGGTGGTCACGACCTGGCGGGGATGGTGCTGAGGAAATGGAGGCCAGTCATAAGGTGGCGGTCTGGTGAAGGAGGTGGTCGGCTAGGGATGATGATGGTGGAGGCCGGTCTTAGGTGGTGGTGAAGTGAAGGAGGTGGTCGGCTAGGGAATGATGCAAGTGATGGCCGAGCTTAGCATGAAGCAAAGCAAAAGAAAAGGGAAAAGTAAAAGAGAAAGAGAAAGACATAAGAGATTTACTGTAAAAAAAATCTTTTGTTCAGGAACGTGAATGAAAAGAGATGAGATGAGGAATGAGAAGTGTTTTGAACATGAAATGGAAAGTTATGCACGGCTAAGAAATGTTTTGAACGGCTATAGGAAGGGAAGTGAACGGCTAGGAATTAGAAAATCATCACTTCATATTCAATAAAAAGAAACCTGTGTCTCTTGAAATTTCCAAGCACATTTATCAAAAATAAACTCAAAATCCAAATAAAATATTAAAGTCTAAACCAAATAGAAAATAGAAAATAGAGAATAGAAAATAGAGAATAACAAATAAACTATTGAAAATAATCTCGTATAAAGCGCTGAATTTTATCAGATTTAAAAAGTATAAAACCGAATTTGATAAGACAAAAGCAGAACGAATATTTGAATCAAATACAGTTTAAAAGAAAATGATTAGAAATTAAAAATTCAAATTTAAAAATTTCATCTGAAAGTCAAAGTTTGACCACAGTTGACCAAACTATAAATTTTTCAGAAAATCATTATTTTATTTTATTTGGAAAAATGATTATAAACAAAATCCAGAAATTCATTAGAAAATTCCAAATTTTAAATCTTTGAATGATAAAAAATCAAAGTTTTCAAATAAATTGAATTAAGAATATTTATTAAAAATTATGGGTTGTTACAATTGTATGGGACTAGATGTGGGGTAACTACGAACCAGTATAAAATCCTAGTGTATTCTTTCCTTTACAGCTTTTATTTAGTATTTGTATCTGTGTCTGATTTTGTAATTATATCTATGTCTGTGAATTGCATTTGTTGGTGATTAAATTACATAAGTGTAACGACCCGTATTTTACGTGTTGATAAATCGTAGGATTATTAGGTCGTTAGTATTGTTTATGGCATCCATAGCCTAAGTCGTGTAAAAGATGGCTCATTAGGAAGTTAACTCGGTTGTATAGGGTCCTTAGATCGGCTCTTGGTTAGGTCGTAGATGGTTTTAAGTCGTGAACGACTTAGGGGATTACGACCTAGCAGTTTATGTGTGATAGCTTGAGTCGTGTAGGAGATAAGTCGGTTGTACGACTTAGTGGTGTTTAGCGACTTAGGGTGTGGCCGAGTCAAGGGGTGTACGACTTATAGAAGTAACGACCTAGGCATTTTAAGCAAGTTAAGGGATAGGTCATTAACGAGTTAAGTGATAGGTCGTGGACGGGTTAATAACCTAAGGGCTTAACTCGTAAGCGACATAAGAAGGTAGCCGGCTTAAGTACTGACCGGTTTAAGAGTTACCGACCTAAGGAGGGTAGGTCGTTTGGGGCGACTTAGTGAATAGCTTAGGTCAGCTGTGCCGAGTCATAGGATAGGTCGTATGCGACCTAAGTTTGGTTCTGGGTAGATTAGGTCGTTGGACGACTTATATGTGTTGAGTCGCGCGTGTTAGGTCGCGTGGGTGTTGGGTCGGCCTCTCCCATAAGTCATAGGTCGTAACCCGCGTGCGTGTTAGGTCGTTAGGTGGTTGAGTCGGCTGTTGCGTTGAGTAGTTAGGTCGGCCTTGGTTTTAGGTCGTGGGTCGGCGACGACTCAAGGGGAGACGACCGAGTTAAGGGGATTTCCAGCCTATAAATAGAGGGGTTTGGCTCACTTTTTGGCACCAGATTTTGAAGCGACGAAGTGCTGCCATTTTGAGAGCTCGACTACAACACTTCTTCACTTCTTTTCTCCAATCTAATCTAGTGCTAACATCCATCCAAGATTGAAGATCAAATCGAAGATCCAAGAGCCAAAGTTGAAGATCTTCATCCAACAAAGAGAGATTTCATCGTTTGAAGCGAGATTTTGCCGGATCAAGCCTTGTTCTTCGCTGTCCAGATCTGGAGTTGATTGTTTTTGGGTTGTTTAGGTGATTCGGTGAGTGGTAGTTATCTCTCACACGGACCCAAGGGAGTATATTGGATTGGTGGCTTGTTTATGTGTTAAAGATAGTGATTTCTTACATTTTCCCTAAGTATGCAAGTAGATCTATCACCTATGAAGTTTTGACACCCATTTTACTACATGTTAACTTATGCAAGTTCATTCATCAAGTTGTAGAGATATTGTTCATAATTCATGCTTGTTAGATTGCATGTTAGATTTGGACACTTTATTTACGAAATTGCCATTATTGTTGTAATTGTTTATTTAGATCTTGTTTGAATGATTGATTGCTTGGATTGATGTTTAATTTGGTTGATTAGTTGATTGATAACTTGATTTGGACAAGTTGGTCGAGGACGATTCAAAAGCTAAGTGGAAAGGCTCTTGAACAGTGAAAGCTGCCTATGGCATATGAAGCGGATGTGGAAGCTCATATGGATTGATTTGGTGATGATGGACTTTGCTATGATGCGATGAGGCAAAGCATGATGTTGAGTTGGGACGGACCACGATGACGTTCCAAGCACGGGCCACGACGACGTGCGAAGCTATGTTGATAACTCGGTGATGCGGTCCGAGTTTGTGTGGATAATGGCGGGCTCGAGAGGCGCTTGAGCTAGTGTGAGAATAGTCGTCGAGGAGGATGACTAGAAGGTTTGGATCTTATCGTTATTGAAGGTTCTAGCATGCTCAAAGCGAGAGTACGTTGGAACGGGTCACGATGACGTTCCAGACACGGGTCATGATGACGTGTTAGTACTCTGGGCAGATGCGATAGTCCTAGGCACGGGTCATGATGACGTGCGGAGTTATGTCTAGAACCGGGGTTGCCATTAGCCCTTGATGGACGGCTGAAAGAAGGTGCCGATCATTCAATTAACGGTGAAATCGAGGCAATGATAACAGTGATAGCCAGAGTCATGGATGTTTGGTTGCACCATCATTCGATCTCAAGAGCGGAGTTTTCTGGGTGCTTATCTGATCTTGGTTTAGGCCTTGGGGGTTTGTACTTGGAAAACATTGACCTTGACTCGAGTGATAATTACTTTACTTAAATTGTCTGCTTTGCTATGCTTGTTTATGCTTAGTGGGTCTGGGGGCTATCACTGTAGAATGAGGTGGAGTGGGATGGTTGAGTTCCTATTCCTTTTATCCTTTATGCTCTTTTGGTATGTTTGATAGTTAATTTACTGCTCATTAAGACTGTTGTCTGACTCAAGGTTTTATGTTCAACTCTTATTACCTTGGGCTGTTCATCCATGTTGGGATGGGCAGACTAGGTAGCAGGTGACAGGTGCTGTTCTTTAGGATCTACGAAGTTGATGACGAAGACGAGCTGGAGGCTAGCATATTAGTTTTCCTTCTATATGTACTGGATGTTCCGCTGCTTGTATATGTTTTGAGTGTCATGTAGTGAGGCTTGATGTACTGATTGTTCAGATGCTTGTATCAAACCTTTATGAAGTCTAGTTGATGATATTCTGTTATGAGCTTCACTATATACATATATTTCTCTATTGTATTTTATCCATGCGCTGTGAGTTGTACGATAGAGTTTCTGTTTTATCTTATCCTGACTATCGTCCATGGCTGCCTGGCACACCTTTCAGCGCACCATTCTCTTGTTTTAGTGCGGGAGTCATGGGCGGTCGTCACATTTGGTATCAGAGCCTTGGTTAATCGATTTTAGCCAACGCTCGCTGGCGTAACTACGTATGAGAGACGTAATTGTAATTTTGATGGATGATTACTATATATATAATATAGTAGTTTAGAAGGATTTGAACTCCTTATGTAGTTGTTTCTCAAGGTGTTCTAAATCATTCCTTTTTGTAGATATTAAGGATGAGTCGAAGAGAGAGACAAGCTGCTAGGGAAAGCCGTGCTGCTAGGGAAGCTACTGACTATGCTGTAATGTTCGAAGCTATGATGACTTCGATCATGAGAAGGATACCAACTTCAGGACCGTCGGTAGATGTTGGAGTTCAAGTTCAAGCTCCAAGATCAGTGGATTTTGCTAAGTTGTGTAAGGACTATACTGCTCTTGGAGGGAAGGTTTTCTTGGGGACAGAATCAACCATTGAAGTACAGAGATGGATTGATGCTTGTAGAAGGATCTTTGGTGATTTGGGGATTGAGGATGCAACTAAGAGGAAGCTTGCATCAAGACAGCTTCAAGGGAGAGCTTCGGATTGGTGGAATTCTATCACAATTGATACTCCAGAGGAAGAGATTACTTGGGAGCAATTCCAAGTCAGATTTGAAGCTAAGTTCATTTCTATAGCTCAGAAATCTGTTCTGTTTAAGAAGTTTGTGGAGCTCAAGCAAGGTGGGAGACCAGTTCTTGAGTACGTTTCGGAGTTTGAAGCTTTGTCCAAGTATGCCAGATCGTATATTGAATCTCCCTACCATAAGAATGAGAAGTTTGTGACAGGCTTGGACTATTATCTTGGGAGACAGTTGGTGGATCATCTGGACGATCGATTTGAGAAGCTTGTGGAGAAAGCTCTCAGGCATGAGAGTTTGTTTCCTAAGGAAGAGTCTGTTGTTGCTGTGACCAAGGAAGAGCCCAAACCACAGCAAGGTGGAAACAAGAAAAGGAAGCAGCAGCATCAGAAGGGTAAGGATGGCCAGAAGAAGCCAAAGGGTGAAGTGACCTGCTACAATTGTCGGCAGAAGGGCCATTTCTCTAGGGATTGCAAGAATCCAAAGGTGCAGTTGAAGTGCCACAACTGTGATAAGCTGGGACATATCAAGAAGGACTGTCCAGAACCGAGGAAAGATAAGCAAATTGTGCAAGCTTATGCTTTGGGAGCTGTGCCATCGTCTTCGAAAGCTCCTACTGCTGAGGAGAAGGGGAAGAGTGTGGTGGTTCAAGGTACTCTTTCTATTTGTGGTGTTCCAGTTAGAGTGTTGTTTGATACTGGGGCATCACATTCGTTTGTTTGTGATGATTTGGTAGGCCGGTTGGGTTTGGAACCGGAAATTGTTGATAGACCATTGGTTGTGACTAATCCAGTTGGGGGTTCATCTTGTTTGTGTATGGTATGCCGTGGTCTAGTTGTATCGAGTCATGATTGCTCTTTTGTTTGTGATTGTTTTGTTCTGAACTTTGCGGGGTTCGGAATTATTTTGGGTATGGACTGGCTTAGGAAGTATGCGGCAAAGGTTGATTGTGAGAAACTGGAGGTGACAGTCGGGAATGTGGAAGGGCGAAAGGTTGTGATACGATGTAAGCATGAAGAAGGCGTCTTCATGGGCTTCATGTATTCGCTGGTTGTTTCACGGGATGGACTGTCATCGATGCCGGTTGTGAATGGATTTGAGAACGTCTTTGACGAGGTCAAAGGGTTACCGCCGCATAGGGAGATCGAGTTTCGTATCGATCTAGTTGAGGGAGCCAGACCAGTTGTGATGCCTCTTAGACGGATGGCTCCTAGAGAACAACAAGAGCTGAAGGTGCAGGTTGATGACCTTTTACGGAAAGGATTCATTCGGCGTAGTGTGTCTGAATGGGGTGCACCAGTTGTGTTCGCAACCAAAGCGGATGGATCGTTGAGGTTGTGTGTGGATTATCGTGAGCTGAATAAGGTGACTAGGAAGAACAAGTATCCATTGCCGAGAATAGATGACTTGTTTGATCAGCTTCACGAGGCTAATGTGTTTTCTCAGATGGATTTGGCAACGGTATTTCACCAATTGAGAGTGGCTAAGGATAGTGTGCCAAAGACTGCTTTTAGGACACCATCCGGTTTTTATGAGTGGCTGGTAATGCCGTTTGGATTGACTAACGCACCAGCATATTTTGTGGATCTTATGAATAGAGTGTTCAGAGATCAGTTGAACAAGTTTGTACTTGTGTTCGTGGATGATATTCTGATTTATTCCAGAACTGAGGCAGAGCACAAGACACACTTGCGTATTGTTTTGGAAATCTTGCGGAAACATCAGCTGAAGGCTAAGTTTTCGAAGTGTCACTTCTGGAAGAGTGAAGTGAGGTTCTTAGGCCATGTTATTTCTGGAAATGGAATAGCGGTTGATCCCGCTAAGGTGGCAGCAATCCAGGATTGGGTTAAACCTAAGAATGCATCTGATGTGAGAAGTTTTCTTGGATTAGCTGGATATTATCGTCGGTTTATCAAAGACTTTTCCAAGATAGCTGCACCGTTAACAGGATCGACGAAAAAGAACCAAGTGTTCAGATGGGATGATAAGTGTGAGCAAGCTTTCGTAATCCTGAAAGAGCGACTGACAAGTACTCCTGTTTTGATTATTCCAAGTGGGAATGATGAGATGGTGGTTTACACCGATGCATGTGGTACTGGACTTGGAGCAGTGCTAATGCAAAAGGATAAAGTTGTTGCGTATGCAAGTCGACAACTGAAGCCGCATGAAAGGAATTACCCGACTCATGATTTGTAGTTAGCAGCAATTGTTTTTGCTCTGAAGATGTGGAGACATTATCTATTGGGAGTTCGATTTGAGTTGTTTACGGATCATAAGTCGTTGAAGTATCTGTTCTCCCAAAAGGATTTGAATGTTCGGCAGCAACGATGGCTAGAGTTTTTAGCATCATATGATTTTGATATAGCCTATACTCCGGGAAAAGGTAACGCAGTGGCAGATGCGTTAAGTCGAAGACATGCAGGTTTGGGAGCCATGTTTTCGGAATGGATGAGTCTTGAGTATTTGGCTGGATTTGATTTCAGGCCTAGATGTGAATTGGAACCTGAGATGTTGGCAAACTTATCGATAAGACCTACTCTTGTGGAAAGGATTGGCAAGAGCCAAAAGCGAGATGATAAGCTTGTCAAGATTATCCGCGATTTGGAATCTGGATTAAATCCAGAAAATGATAAAGGATTTGAAGTCGATCAACAGGGTTGGCTTCGAAAGCAAGGACGACTAGTTGCTCCCGATATAGATGGATTGAGAGATGAAGCTCTTAGGGAAAGT
This sequence comes from Allium cepa, assembly GCA_030765085.1. Taxonomy (NCBI): domain Eukaryota; kingdom Viridiplantae; phylum Streptophyta; class Magnoliopsida; order Asparagales; family Amaryllidaceae; genus Allium; species Allium cepa. The sequence continues at coordinate 506,990,290 of CM060932.1, read as the reverse complement.
CATCACTCGAAGTTGACGATTCATCTAGGAGGAAATAAGATGTATCGAGACATGAAGAGAACCTATTACTGGGAAGGTATGAAGAAGGATGTTGGAAATTTCATTTCCAAATGTATGAATTGCCAGTTGGTAAAAGCTGAGCAGAAGAAGCCTAGTGGATTGCTTCAACCATTAGAGGTTCCTACATGGAAGTGGGAGCAAATATCGATGGATTTTATCGATGGTCTACCTAGAACCAGGGCAGGAAATGAAGGGATTTGGGTCATCGTAGATCGTTTGACTAAGAGTGCAAGATTCATTCCTGTTCGATCAGTTAGGACTGCGTCGAAGTTGGCTGAGTTGTATGTTAGGTGGATAGTTCGATTCCATGGTGTTCCGAAAAGTATAGTGAGCGATCGAGACCCATTGTTCACTAGTGGATTTTGGAAGAGCTTCCAGGAAGTTTTGGGAACTGAGTTGTGTTTGAGTACAGCTTATCACCCCCAAACAGATGGTCAGACTGAGAGAGTCAATCGAGTTTTGGAAGATCTTCTCAGAGCATGTGTTTTGGACTTCGGGGGATCATAGGAAGATCATCTTCATTTGGTGGAATTTGCATATAATAATAGTTACCAGTCAAGCATTGGTATGGCACCGTATGAAGCATTGTATGGAAGACCGTGTAACTCTCCGACATGTTGGTTGGAAAATGGAGAAAAGTTGATACTTGGGCCAGAGATGATTCGACAAACTACGGATTGTATAGAGATCATTCGGCGACAAATGAAGGCAGCCCAAGACCGTCAGAAAAGTTATGCTGACAAGCGTCGTAAGGATTTGGAATTCGACGTAGGAGATGTGGTTTTTGTGAAGATTTCTCCACAGAAGAATGTTATTAGATTCGGGAAAAAAGGGAAATTGACTCCGAGATTTGTTGGACCATTCCCGATTATCGAGCGAATTGGAAAGCTCGCCTATAGATTGGAGTTACCGGAAAAGATGGCGGGTGTGCACAATGTTTTTCATGTATCTTATCTACGGAAGTATGTGCATGACTCGAATACGGTGGTTTCTGCTGATAGATGTGAAGACTTGGAGGTTGATCCAGTTGTTACGAGACCTCGTAAGCCGCTTCGTGTTATTGAAACCGACACGAAACAGCTTAGGAGGAAGACGATTACGTTGCTCAAGGTACAGTGGAGTGAGGATGTTAACGACTGTACGTGGGAGGAGGAAGAGAGGATGAAGGCAGCTCATCCTGAACTCTTCGAGGTATGGCCCTAAGGTGTCGTGACATCTCACAAATTTGTAACTTGTTCTAGTCTTAGAATTCTGCATGCTAGACTAGTAATTGGATGCATGGTTTGTTGATTTCTATGGATGGTAGGCATGCGGAATAATTTTGATTGCTCTTGTTTGTTTGGAATTTCGGGGGCGAAATTCCTAAGGGGGAGAGAATGTAACGACCCGTATTTTACGTGTTGATAAATCGTAGGATTATTAGGTCGTTAGTATTGTTTATGGCATCCATAGCCTAAGTCGTGTAAAAGATGGCTCATAAGGAAGTTAACTCGGTTGTATAGGGTCCTTAGATCGGCTCTTGGTTAGGTCGTAGATGGTTTTAAGTCATGAACGACTTAGGGGATTACGACCTAGCAGTTTATGTGTGATAGCTTGAGTCGTGTAGGAGATAAGTCGGTTGTACGACTTAGTGGTGTTTAGCGACTTAGGGTGTGGCCGAGTCAAGGGGTGTACGACTTATAGAAGTAACGACCTAGGCATTTTAAGCAAGTTAAGGGATAGGTCGTTAACGAGTTAAGTGATAGGTCGTGGACGGGTTAATAACCTAAGGGCTTAAGTCGTAAGCGACATAAGAAGGTAGCCGGCTTAAGTACTGACCGGTTTAAGAGTTACCGACCTAAGGAGGGTAGGTCGTTTGGGGCGACTTAGTGAATAGCTTAGGTCAGCTGTGCCGAGTCATAGGATAGGTCGTATGCGACCTAAGTTTGGTTCTGGGTAGATTAGGTCGTTGGACGACTTATATGTGTTGAGTCGCGCGTGTTAGGTCGCGTGCATGCTTTAGGTCGCGTGGGTGTTGGGTCGGCCTCTCCCATAAGTCATAGGTCGTAACCCGCGTGCGTGTTAGGTCGTTAGGTGGTTGAGTCGGCTGTTGTGTTGAGTAGTTAGGTCGGCCTTGGTTTTAGGTCGTGGTTCGGCGACGACTCAAGGGGAGACGACCGAGTTAAGGGGATTTCCAGCCTATAAATAGAGGGGTTTGGCTCACTTTTTGGCACCAGATTTTGAAGCGACGAAGTGCTGCCATTTTGAGAGCTCGACTACAACACTTCTTCACTTCTTTTCTCCACTCTAATCTAGTGCTAACATCCATCCAAGATTGAAGATCAAATCGAAGATCCAAGAGCCAAAGTTGAAGATCTTCATCCAACAAAGAGAGATTTCATCGTTTGAAGCGAGATTTTGCCGGATCAAGCCTTGTTCTTCGCTGTCCAGATCTGGAGTTGATTGTTTTTGGGTTGTTTAGGTGATTCGGTGAGTGGTAGTTATCTCTCATACGGAACCAAGGGAGTATATTGGATTGGTGGCTTGTTTATGTGTTAAAGATAGCGATTTCTTACATTTTCCCTAAGTATGCAAGTAGATCTATCACCTATGAAGTTTTGACACCCATTTTACTACATGTTAACTTATGCAAGTTCATTCATCAAGTTGTAGAGATATTGTTCATAATTCATGCTTGTTAGATTGCATGTTAGATTTGGACACTTTATTTACGAAATTGCCATTATTGTTGTAATTGTTTATTTAGATCTTGTTTGAATGATTGATTGCTTGGATTGATGTTTAATTTGGTTGATTAGTTGATTGATAACTTGATTTGGACAAGTTGGTCGAGGACGATTCAAAAGCTAAGTGGAAAGGCTCTTGAACAGTGAAAGCTGCCTGTGGCATATGAAGCGGATGTGGAAGCTCATATGCATAGATTTGGTGATGATGGACTTTTCTATGATGCGATGAGGCAAAGCATGATGTTGAGTTGGGACGGACCACGATGACGTTCCAAGCACAGGCCACGACGACGTGCGAAGCTATGTTGATAACTATGTGATGCGGTCCGAGTTTGTGTGGATAATGGCGGGCTCGAGAGGCGCTTGAGCTAGTGTGAGAATAGTCGTCGAGGAGGATGACTAGAAGGTTTGGATCTTATCGTTATTGAAGGTTCTAGCATGCTCAAAGCGAGAGTACGTTGGAACGGGTCACGATGACGTTCCAGACATGGGTCATGATGACGTGTTAGTACTCTGGGCAGATGCGATAGTCCTAAGCACGGGTCATGATGACGTGCGGAGTTATGTCTAGAACCGGGGTTGCCATTAGCCCTTGATGGACGGCTGAAAGAAGGTGCCGATCATTCAATTAACGGTGAAATCGAGGCAATGATAACAGTGATAGCCAGAGTCATGGATGTTTGGTTGCACCATCATTCGATCTCAAGAGCGGAGTTTTCTGGGTGCTTATCTGATCTTGGTTTAGGCCTTGGGGGTTTGTACTTGGAAAACATCGACCTTGACTCGAGTGATAATTACTTTACTTAAATTTTCTGTTTTGCTATGCTTGTTTATGCTTAGTGGGTCTGGGGGCTATCACTGTAAAATGAGGTGGAGTGGGATGGTTGAGTTCCTATTCCTTTTATCCTTTATGCTCTTTTGGTATGTTTGATAGTTAATTTACTGCTCATTAAGACTGTTGTCTGACTCAAGGTTTTATGTTCAACTCTTATTACCTTGGGCTGTTCATCCATGTTGGGATGGGCAGACTAGGTAGCAGGTGACAGGTGCTGTTCTTTAGGATCTACGAAGTTGATGACGAAGACGAGCTGGAGGCTAGCATATTAGTTTTCCTTCTATATGTACTTGATGTTTCGCTGCTTGTATATGTTTTGAGTGTCATGTAGTGAGGCTTGATGTATTGATTGTTCAGATGCTTGTATCAAACCTTTATGAAGTCTATTTGATGATATTCTGTTATGAGCTTCACTATATACATATATTTCTCTATTGTATTTTGTCCATGCGCTATGAGTTGTACGATAGAGTTTCTGTTTTATCTTATCCTGACTATCGTCCATGGCTGCCTGGCACACCTTTCGGCGCACCATTCTCTTGTTTTAGTGTGGGAGTCATGGGCGGTCGTCACAATAAGTTTCAAAAAGATTTAGAAAATCCACAAAACACTATTCACCCTCCTTTTAGTGTTATTCCGGCCTTAAGATCCGTAATTCGCATTCTCACAATAATATCCTAGCAATCACTAATGCATCACAACATATATCAATAATAATACTTTTTCATCGACACATATGCATTTAATACTTAAAATTTAGCTAATTAAGTTAAATAAATCATACAAATGCACTTTTGCAAACAACCTTAGAATTTAACAAATCACAAGCTAAATCGTTGGGAATTCCATCACGAGTCCAATGGAAGAAATTGCATGTGAATCGGAGGTCGTATGCAAAAGTTATTCAAACTATAAAATTCAACGGTAATATCGTAATTATCCATAATCAAATAATGAATAAAAAATTTACGTTACCAAGCAATCATCTTCTTCGTTTAATCTAAACCCATCCTATGATTTTGATCGTCGTTCTTGGCTAGCATACACCACCATCGACCAATCCAATGTCAGATTTACGACCCTGAAGTCGCGGCATCCCTAACCAACCCCACCATGACACTTTGGTCGCCACCAATGATGTTGCACTGCCACTCTTTTATGATAAAAAAAATCGTGAATTTCATCCATTTGAAGAAAAAATAGCCATATCCAACCGTATGGATCGACTCCCTTCCATGTCTTCTACACGGCTGTACCCTCTGGTCACTCAATTGTCATCGTTTTATATTGAACCGAAAGCCTTTGAATAGATAGCCATGGGTAAACCATCAATTTTTTGGTCAACCGAAGTGTTGGCTGGAAAAATGAATCTCAAACGGCTCTTTGCCCTACCGAGAGCTTCAAATCCATGTATAATTAGATGTGGTTTTGACAATTTGGATTATTAATCACTTTTTAATTAATTTTGTTAATTGCTATTAGCGGATAATTAAGCACTTCTAGGATTATAGAAGAAAACTGATAACATAGGCAATGGTTAGGGTTTTGTGACATCACTCATATGTTATTAGGATGGCTTGTGGGTTGTATATGCAGTTTGGTTCAAAATAGCTATGTAGGAAATTTAAACACTATAACACCTTTATTTTGCAAATGGTAATTCCAAATGCATCAAATTTATGTATCAAACTGGTGAGCTTGAAAAGATCTTCACAATAATTACAAATATGTCACATAATTCATCATTTTATTAAATTTTTTTTTTAAAATTACTTTAAAATTTGCAATGCCAAATTTGCATGTTGTTTCATCTAGGGCATGAGGCAGGACTAAAGTCTTGTTTGAAGATTATTCGTTCTCTCTTAAATGGTTGTCGTTAACCGGGTTTTTAACCCAGTAGAATTCAGAAGGAGTTAGAACATTCAGATTAACCAGAACGACATGAAACTTGACCGGAAGGCCTAAAAGTATAAAACAAAGGAATCTTAGAAACCAAAAATACGCCAACACTTTGGATAGGTACCGATCCTATCCAATTGGATCGGCACCGATCCAAGAGATTGTCTTGTGGTTCCTCTAAACCACTTGCATTATGTTTCTACCTCTCTACTAAGCTTATCTGCCAACTTTGGTAGTAATTCAAGCATCTGAGTTTAAGTAGTAAAGACATATCGGATTCAGACTATAGTTCAGTCAAACCTATGGGTGAGTCAATGTCAAAACAAGTAAACAAACTAAGAAATTATATGGAACCTCACAAGCAAGTAGGGAAGCCAACTGGATAGAACTTGTGCAAAGATTGCACAATTCTTTGGATCGATACCGATCTAAAAAGTTAGCTCCGTATCATTCTAATCTTTTCCCCCACACAAGAAAGCTGTGACGCCCCACCCCAAGACCCACAATAACAAAGTGTATTGTTGGGTAATACTATCTGCTAATGCAGAGAATTGGGCTGGTTAGGAGCGACCATCTTTAGTCTTGTCTTATATATCTATTGAATACGTCAATTAGTGCTCTATAATTTTTTTCTTCTCAACTGGATCGACATATCCAATAAATGCTTAATACAAAACTACAGGCGGCTATGGGATCTATCAAAACAAAATACAACAACTTTAATGCATAACACTTCACAGAATAGGAAATATATATATATGTATATGTATACATATATGTACACACACACATATATATACTGATACATCCCGATATAATACAAATAATACACCATAAGTGGTATAATGACCACAAAATACACACAAGTCAAAACATTATACATCTCAATGTAGCGACAAAAAGACAATAGAAAAGCTATATCAAAAAGGTGATAGTAAAATGAGTCCATGCGAAAGCAGAATAGGCTAAGTCCAAAAGTACCTAACCTGAAACACCTCGGTCTGACCCGAGTATAAAATACATGAGTCAGTCTAGCTAAACATATTAGTTTATGAGGGTAAGTAATAATAGATGCATAAGGATAAAGGTAGTGTTCTTCTTAAACAAGAAGGAACAATACTAAGTATAAGCATGAGTATAAGTATTGTATGGTTACTTTAAATAATGATATGATATCACTTATACAAACATATAATCTCAAAAGATATAAGACAATCTATAAAATGTTAAATATAGAAAGCTGAGTTCTTTTGAGATTTTCATTGCCTACACTGGCGTGTTGAGGTTTTCCTTTTGGCGCGTGCGCGTGTGTGTATATATATATATATATATGTATATTGAGATTACCTATTGCCGCTATTTATGGGATTTTTCTTTTGGCGTTGTATGAGATTTTTATCTCTTTATTGAAATTTGCGTTATGGCTTATGTCGAGATGACTTTTGCTTATGTTTTCCTTGGAGTTGCCGATATGGCGGGTTTGGGAATTACACTTTTAAGAGTTTACATTTTATTATTCCCTAAACCATTCTATTTGATTTATGATTGTCGATGATATGGGGCGTTACAGCTTGTTATCAGAATAATAGGAATATGAGATATATCATCACTTAAAGTAACCATACCATACTTACACTCATGCTTATACTCAGTATTGTTCATTCTTGTTTAAGAAGAACAGTACCCTTATTCTTATGCATTTATGACTGCTTATCCTCTTAAACTGATATGTTTGGCTAGACTGACCCGTGTATTTTATACTCGGGTCAGACCGAGGTATTTCAGGTTAGGTACCCTTATAAACTTAGCGTATTCTGCTTCTGCATGGACTTTTCTGCTTCCCTTTTTGTTATAGTCCTTTTTTTGCCACTCTGATATGTATATTGTTTTGGTTCATGTATATTGTAGTCGTCGTACCACATATGTGATGTATCATTTTGTATACTCTGTGATGAATCTGTATATGTGCATATATCTGATTATCTGTTGTTATGTGATGTGTTTGCATTTGAGTTATTGTATTTTGTTTTGATAGATTCTATAGCCTTCTATTGCTTTGTATTAAGTATTTATTGAATATCACAATCCACTTGAATTAGGAAAAAAATATTGAGCATATCTCGACTTATTTAATAGATATTTAAGACAAGGCTATAGATGGTCACTCCTAACTAGCCTTATTCTCCGCATTAGCAGACGGTATTACCTAGTACTACTCTTTGTTAATGTGGGTCTCGGGGTGGGGCGTCATAGCTTGGTTGATCAATAAAAGCTATAAAGTGGGTGTAGGCTTCATTAACAGCCGAACCACTATAAAAATATCTTGACTCTTTAATTTTTTGCGATTTACTATTGTTTTTTGTTTTATTTGTCTTGATAAACAGGACTGGTGCTTTCAGACTCAATCTAGGGTGTTGATCCTTTTTGGGGTTAACATTTTGGTGCTTTCATTGTGAGCTCCAACTCAGGCTCAGATCTAGCAATCTACTTTGGATCAAATAGGTTCAGAAGTTAGTTCCTCAATCTTTGCTTAAAAGATTTTCCACTGAAATTCAATGGCATCGGGAAGAAAGAGAACTACTTTGGAAAGATCCATAAGAGCAGTGATAACTAGAGAAGAAACCAACCCTCAGAAAGTTGAGGTCAATGAAGCCAACAATCCATTAATCAGAGCAAATTTTGGAGTCAACTCGAAAGATCTAGTGTCGGGATCTTCCATCCAACATGAAGTTGTTACTAAAAGAGAACCAAACAAGATGGTTGATGAAATCAATCAAAAGATCGAAAATAGCCAAAAAAACTCTTACGGACAAATTAAATGCCCTCCTAACCTTGCAATCACTTGTCGTTCAAACAACCGTGCTAGAGCCCGTAGCTGCCATGGAACATCTATTTTTAGCCTAAACGGGAGAAATGGAAGATTTGCAGCAAAAATGAATACCGGGTGGAGCTGCATGAATTGCTATGGAAGGAAATCCAAGCATTCCACTAATTGCAAAGCAACTCGCTATGAACTCGAATCTAAAGGAGAAAACCCGATGACAAGATATAGCAGTGGATCTCTCCGACTTCGAAGATGGTGAGAAACTTGGCGACAACAAGTGGGAAGAAAATGAAAATGCACTTGATAGAGGCAGGGAGGTCCAAACTTCCCCTACCCAACCAACCGCAAGCCATCGGAATTCTGAGGGAGTGGCTCTCCCAAACACAGCTTTAGCCCACTTACGAAGACCGTTTGCAAAATAAAACACTTGGTATAGTCACTAAATGGCAACCAACGGATTACAGTACATCTGAGGCGTATATCACGGACATGATCAAGCGCCTAATGGATGAAAGTAAGGATATGAGAGATGATGAACAGGGATCCGCTCCCAGCCGGACTGCCTTCATTGATGATATTCTGAATGAACGATACCCTGGAAAGTTCACTATGTTGACTATTTTGTTGTACGATGGAACTCGAGTTCCGGAACCTCACTGCTTCAAGTTTATTGGTACATGGATGGAGCATATGCTTCGAATGTTGTTCGATGTAGATGTTTTCCAATCTTCCTAGAGGGAATTGCTACCATGTGGTTCACTATCATCCCACCAAAATCGGTCTCTACCTTCAATGAATTAGCGGCGAAATTCCTTAATCAATTTAGGCTTGACACGGCATAATCAAAAAACATGATGTCATTATCTAGCCTATTACAGGGGTTAAATGAATCTTTTAAATCTTTTTTGAGTTAGTTCAACATCGTGATGACTAAAGTAAGTAACCCAAATAAAGATATGGTCTTCATGGCCGTGGTCTGCGCTATCCATCCCGACATCGAATTCGAAAAATGGATCAAAATGAAACAACCTACTACTAGGAAGGACTTTAATCAAGAGGCAAGCCGGTACTTGAGATTGAAAGAGGTGGAGGTGCTAGAAGGAAAGCCTACTAATCTATAACCAGCCAACATTGGGCATAATGGCATGGTGGCGAACCAAGACTCAAATATCTTCAAGATCGCTGCATGAAATGCAAGAATGCATGGGAATCAGAAGAGGAAGAACCAAAATTCCAACAAGTCAAAAATGGAAGTAACAAGCAATTTAAAGGCTTGAGGCTCGAAGAATACACCCCTTACAATTATACTTTAGAGAACATCTACCATGCAACATAAGGGGTGGGATGCAACGACCCGCAAATTTATCACTGGGATAAACTATATCTATTTTTAAAATATTTATATATGGGTATAAAAGTAAGAAATAATCATGTTTTAAGTGGTAAATAATAATAGTTATTTATTTTATAAAAAATATTTGTGAACAAATTGCCTAGGTAAAATATTGAAAATCTGTAAATATCGTCCTAGGTAAAATATCGATAAAACAACATAAAATCGTTTTATCGATAAAACTACTTTTAAATAATGAGAATCGTGCATGGCTTTGGATACATATGATAAATTATATGTATTCAAACAAGATTGTGGAATAAAATAATTTATTTTATTTGTGGAAAATAAAATGTATTTATGACATCGACGGTTGATATCATCGATTTTATATATTTCTTCAAAAATTCAAGTTAAGTATAAATATTAAATTAGTGGGTTTTATTTACAAATAAACTTTAACTATTTAATAATGATAGTAAGCTATTTTTTAAAATTTGTTTACCAAAATAGATAGATCGTAGAAAAATAAAAAATGCGACCGAAGAACGTTTTTTGAAATTTCGACTTTTCGACATCAGAAAGTTGTCGGGAACGTTATTCGCCTTTATGCACTGTATACTCACATATGTAGTTGATAATTAACCATATAATAATACACTTAATAATATATTATCTTATGACACCTATGTTTAGGAAGTGATGTAACAAGTCATGGTTTTAAAAATAATAACATATATATATATATACACACACACACACATTTATATATATACAAAATACATACCTATCTCTTGTCATTTCTTTAGTACCATCATCATCATCCAAGCATGAACCTAGGTGATGTGACTATAGATTGGGGGATGTGACTAGAGAGGGAGGGAGGATGGTGATGCGACCTAACATATCATGACATGTTATATTATTTTTTGTAAAGGGTAGATTAGACATTTACCGATTTTCTTGTCTATAAATACACACACCCATATACCAAATCTCGTTTACATCTTCATCTTTTTTTCCTAAGCTCAATTTCATGTTTCATGGATTTTTATGTTAGTTTTAAGTTTTTTTTTAAATCAAAAGTTTTAAATTGTTTTAAAGATGCAAACTTGTTTTAAACTCTTTCTTCTCCATTTTTTCTCCACTTTATTTGGCCATAACTTCCTTTATTTTACACTAAATCAATATTTTCATTTTTTTTCAAATCGTAAAAAAATTTAGTAGCTATAACTTTCTCTTAACACTTTTTATAATTTCAAGCTTAGTTATGTCAAAATATCATTTCTTTGCACTGTACTTTTAGATTCAGAAATTTAGGTCCGAAAATAGCTCTCCTTCTTTTGATCATATCTACCTCAAATTGAATATGATTTGAATGACTCTTTTTTTTAATTTGTAAGAAAAAGGATTTTCTAAACTTTTCCTTTGATTACCTTTACAAAATCCAAGAGTAACATGTCCAAAAATCATGTGGAAGATGACATATATTTTAGATGATTTTTGTGCATCTAAGGCATTTCAGGTTTCAAAGATTTTCGGTGAATAAAACTATCTCATTTTAGAAAGAAATAATTTTATTTCCATAGATTATATCTTGTGGAAATCCATAGTTCAAAATATCAGCTATGATAATGATATACGTTAGCGATTTGTGGCTAGCATAGGTTAGATGTTAAATTTTGTATTTGGATGTTAAGCCTCATGTTTGGATGTTTAAAGTGGTATGTTTGGTTGTAAGAATGTGATGTTGATGTATGGTATGTTAGTGGTACGGTTGTTATCAAACTTGGTTATATTTTGGGTAAGAATTACAAAGTTTGCACCTTTGTATGTTGTGATGGACGTGAGATCCGATTTGGAATCAAAATTAAGTATTCTCAATGTTTTTTATCTTTGTTTTTAAGTTCTAAAAACTTTCAAAATTAGGTTTCCAAACTTGTAATTGCAAGGAATGAGCAAAGTGTTTCGCTTAAATTAAGTTCAAGCGAACTACGTGAAAGTGACTCTGTTATAGGATCAAGTAATATGAATATAATAAATAACTAGTACGGAAAATAGTAACAGTAGTAAAGTAAAATGACACCAAGAACTTTTATACTGGTTCGAACTCTCGTTCTACGTCCATTTGCAGACTCCTTCTGGAATTAAAGCAAGCAACCCTCACTTAACTCGGAGGAACAGGTATTACACCGCCTGAGCAACCGAACAGAACTTGACCACCTGAGCAACAGAACAGAACTTGACCTCCTAAGCAACCGAACATGACTTTCTTACAAACTGAATTTAACTTGACTTTGTGTGTTCTAAATAACATGGACTTTTCACTTGTAGTACACCCTTCCTATAATCTTTTCCTTAAGAATGATGTGTATAATTATGTGTGTATGAAGAATAGGAATATTAGTATTGCTTAAAGAATATAGAAATGGAGTCGTAAGCAATGATTGTATGGATACTTGTAAATAATGAAATAAAGATTGCAAAGCACTGTAGATCAAGAGAGATTAGAAAAATTAGGTGATTTGATCATTGATTCTTGAGCGTTTTTATACTGTATAAAGTGTAATAACTTCTGGTAATAGATATCTATTAGGATGCATCTCTCCAAAAAGTAGATAACTTTTGGATCAAAAGAAGTGTCTTTCCATGTTTTTGACTGTTGCCAGATTCGGTCGACTAAACACGCTTGTCAGTCGACTGAATTCCAAAGGCGCACAGACTCAATCGACTGACCAAGTGTGTTCAGTCGACTTGTCTGCATTATAAATTTAACTTTATATACTAACTCAATCGACTGGAAACACTTGGTCAGTCGATTGAGTACTATTTTTTAGTGTAACAAAATATATATGTATACATTTGAAGTTGATTAAAAAATGAATGTAAGTTTTAGTTGAATTTGTGAGTGATGAACCTTGAGGAATGATGTTAACAAAGCTGCAACTAGACTCTATATATACAATTATTGACTCTTGCTAAACTATATAACTATACGGACCGAGTTTTGAGTCGATGGGTCCTGATGTTATCATAGTCGTAGATTCGTGAATTTTGCGTCTTGTCAGCAATCCAAACCTATAATCCAATACTACGCTCATAGCGATAGTCGTTATGGGCGCAGTTTGACAAAATTGTCGATTCTTGTTTTTAAAATGTTTTCTTTTGGAATGTTTTGCAAAAAATTTCCATACTTGATTAGTAATATAATAAGAGTTAAGTTTAGATAATTTAATAATTTATTTATTTATTTAATAAATTAATTAAAATTAATCGTTACTGAATTAGTAATTAAGTAGGTGATTAAGGTTTAAGTAACACTTAAGGAAGGTTAATGATTAATTAGTGATTAATAAAGTTATCAATTAGTGGTTTATGAAGTTGAGAAGTAATTAAATGGTTAATTATTATCTAACTAGGTTAATTAGGTTAAGTAATTATTATTTAATTAAGTTATTATTTAATTTTTTTAATTAATTAGGGTTTAACTAATAATGAATTGTTTAAACTTTAACTAGGATACATTAAGAAGTTAATTAGGACTTAACCAAGTTCATTAAGTTAATTAAAGTTTAATTATGAATTAATATTGATTTACTTAAGATATAATTAGGGTTTAACCTAATTGAATATACTTTAATCTTTTCAAAGCTATTTTAAATTCAATAGTTATGTTTTAAATCAATTTTCTTTTTAAGGTTATTGATTTCAAATCAAAGGATCTCTCGTTTGGACCATTAAGTAGGCAAATGAATTAAAGTAGTGATTATAAAATGTTAGCACATTTTATGAGAAGTAAGTTGACTTATGTTTAGCAAAATGTTGAATATTGTAACGTGAGAAACACAAGGAAGTTAATTCCAATAAGCAGGTCATAGTAACTTAAGCATATAGAATATACTTGTATATGTACAATTTTCACCGAGAATGAATGTATCTCTATTTATAGCTTGGACATCTACCTATAATTGATTATATGTTATGTGTGAATCCCTTACATATCTGATGTTAGGCAATACCCATGATTTAACTTGGATAAGTAAAACCCAAATTTAATGATCCATTGTAGTCATTAAGCCTCCATTTGGTTTTGGAAAGCTAATACTTCATTTTCTTTCAAAACGGTCTTCAAGGTTATTTTATTTTGAACAAGGTATTTGAAGAATGATTTGACAATTGTTTTGAAGATTAAAGAAGTTTATGAATAATTTGGGGTATTCATAAAGTAGTTTTAGAAATAGTCTTGAATTTTTATATAAAGATTTTATTATGGGTTTGGATGTCTATAAATGGAAGTTTTATACAAGGTTTGAAAGTTTACAAAGAAGTTTATATAACTGTGTTTGAATATTTATAAAGAGTCTCATAAATGAGTATAGTGGTTGATAAATGTTTTGTAAATGGGTTTGGGTTAGAGCAAAAAGGATTTCATGGATAATGGAAAATTATAAAAGGATTTATTGAATATAATTACAACAGGAATTCGAGGTTTGGGTTTCTTGAGGTTGATCTTGTAAAAAATGATGGCGTGGAACATCCGTTCTACATTTAACACCGAAGGAATAGTATTTAGAGTTATCCTTTTCCCAAATTTAAATAACGTAGTTAAATCCATTTAACATATTTGGAAATGGAAAGTCTTGTAAATGTTTTGTGAATATACTTATGTAAAGGGGATAAGTATATGGATGTGTATAAATGTTTGGGAAAGGAGATTTATAACTGAAAATGTTTATGAGACTTAGTGATTGCTTTGGGTAATTAAATCTCTAGATTTGTCTATTGGTATTTGATAGTTAAATAGCTGACTATCAAATTTGGCCTAATTTGATTTAGGATGTATGAATGTAGAATTTAAGTTTTCGACAAGGACTCGAATACTTACTTGCAAAAGAACCGAGAATGAGTTCAATCGAAAATAATCGGTTGTTGGTACGAAGAGATCGGGATTGAATTATATATCTGAATACCACTCCAAACCAACATGTACGCTCAAGTTGAAGATATCTTGATGATGATTGAAGATGGTGCTCTTTGAAGTGCAAGGGTTACTGCTAGTAATCTAAGGGTGATTCCAAAATGGATGTTGTAAAGTTAGTGCCTTCATTTTTGTCCAGACCTAGAACAAACTTGTATGGATGAATGATGGCATTGCACTGATGCTTGGAGGGCAGTGTTAGCATTCCAAGATGGATTGTTATTCAGAATGGTAAATAGTAGCCTTAATTATCGTCAACCAGGAATGACTAAAACAGGGATATGCAGCAGGGCTATGTGTGTCGTACCCATTAGGGTATATCATCTTCCTTCTAGATATATACACAATCATCAATGAATTCGTATACATGGGAGCGCTCGGTTAAAGATTGAAAAGAAACCGAAGTGATGATATATTCAGTATTATCCAACAAGGAGTAGGCTGATCCTGTGTTGGTAAGGGTCATTAGGTACGACCTCGGTACATTTTTCTAGAAGTGTACTGTGGCGAACGGTACCCTAATATCCCAGTCATTAGTTGGAATCCACTCTCCAATACGTGCCTTAGGTTTTCGATTGTAGATCCTAATATGTTGGAATGTGAGATGCAAGCATTCAACTATTTTATCTATTTACTTTAAACCTAGACACTATGGTAATATCACTGGATTTTTATAATAAATGTTTTGGATATCGTATTGTAAAAATTCATCCATTTTTACATGTTGTATGGTCTTACGGGATACCCTTTGTTTGAAAAGTTTTCAATTGTAGAAATCAATTTGGTTGTCACTTGTTATCGAGTTTTTACTTATGCTAGTTTACCTAACTAGCTCGGGCGTTATTCCATGTAATGCTCGGGTCAGATGGAGCATGTTTTTCTCAGGTTTGGCTAGATACTTCAGAGCTAGAGAGAAGCTGGATGGGCAAGACGTACTTACATATTTTTACTTTTGGTGTATTATAAGTCTGTATGTTTGTCAATGTGAGAACAGGTTTCTATTACTATCCAAAAATTTAGGATAAGTCTAATGTACTCTGATATTGTATATATGAATAAAGATGTTTCCTTTCTGTAAAGACCATGGTTGTATTATATATTATTCACTGCATTGTGAAATTCTATGTTGTTTTAGTTTTCTCTATCTTCTATCTTCTTTTTTCACTCTAACAGATCGGTATTCCCAGCACTTGAATATCTAGCATGTAATACAGTGGTCGTGTCAATGTCGATTTTTGAGAGTCAAAGATCTAGTTTGTTACATGAGGAGTACAAGAAACCGCCTAAAAAGAAAGAGATTGAACAACACAAGTGTTTTGGAAAGTACTGCCGCTTCCATGAAACATATGGTTACAACATGAATGAATGTCGTCACTTGAAGAACCTGTTGAAGAACCGATCCAAGAAAACAAGCTTCAGCAATATATGAGGAAACCACAAAATCCTAGCCAGCCTGTTGCACCTCAAGCTCCTAGAGACCGAGGAAACGAAGCTAGAACCAGCGAAGTGGGATCTAGACGGACTGGCCAGAAACTTATCATCAGAACAATATCCGAAGGACCTCATCCCACATAGAAGAGTTGGGGAGAAATGGAGCGGTATACAAGCTAATTAAGACATGTGCCGAAAGATTTGTACTTCATGATCAAAGATGGAACTCCTGCCAAGCCGCAGAGAACCTTAAACGATGATATAGTATTCCAAAGTTGAGATAGTGAAGGAATAGAAGCTCCAACCCTAGATCGCACGGCGCTGATGTTAGGAGTTAGGCCAGCCATGTTCCGACGAGCATTGGTAGACAGTGGCAACTTTGTGAATATTCTGTTCAAACATACATTTAATCAAATGAAGATCAGAATGAAGGACGTATCCGCTTACCGAACAAAGACCCAGGGATTCACCAGTGAACCTAAGCAACCAGGTAGAACAATTGATTTACTTATAGAACTGGGGGAAGGCGATCTAAGAGTCGTCCTCACCTAGACCTTCATGATTATGGATGAAATATCCGCCTACAACACTTTCTTGGAAGGAGCAGTTTTGACAAACTTCAGGATTGCTTTTGCTTAGTGGTGTCTAACCATGCAATTTCCGATAGAGAATGGAGTTGGGGTGATCAAAGGAGACCAAAGTGTCGCCAGAGAATGCAACATCATAGAAACGCACGAGTCTAAAAGAAAAGAAAAAGGAAGAATGTGGGAAGAACTCTCCATGTTCATGAACCAACCGAATAGCAACTACAAAGCCACCCCTGCCTTGGGGACCATAACCGATCTGACAAGGCTTTGAACCTTAGAAAGAAGAGTTCATGGGAGCAGCAGAAACGACGGTGCATATCCCAGTTGATATGGATGACCCAATACGAGTCCTGAAAATTGGATCACACCTTGAAAACAAGATGCTACAAGAACTAATCAGATTTCTTCATGCCATCCTGGACGTATTTTTTTGGACACATTCCGATATGTACGGAGTGTCACCGGAAATTTCATGTCATGCACTTAGTATTGATTCAAAGCATGCACCAGTGAAGCAGAAGAGGTGTAGTCGAGTATCCGATGGTCCAAAGTGCTAAGGGAATAAGTGGATAAGCTGATGGAGAATGGCTTTATCTATAATGCAACCTACCTAGAATGGGTATCTAACCCGGTCTTGGTTAAGAAGTCCAACGGAAAGTGGTGAACTTGCATTGATTACTTGGACCTGAATAAAACTTACCCAAAAAACAGCTTTCCTCTGCCTAGAATCGATTAGCTTGTAGATGGAATAGCTGGACATGAACTGCTATCATTTATGGACGCTTACTTGGAATACAACCAGATCATGGTGCATGACCCTATCCAGGAAAACATCAGTTTCATTATTGATTTGGGATTATACTAGTATGAAGTGATGCCATTCGGCCCAAAGAATGCTAGGGCAACCTACCAACGACCGGTGAACACCATGTTCAAGCATCAAATCGGGAAAAATATTGAAGTTTATGTCGATGACATTTTGGTTAAATCACGCATAACCGAAAATCACTTGGATAAATTCGTCAAAATTTTTGAGATACTCCGCAAATATAGAATGAAATTCAATCCACTCAATTATCACTATGGGACAGTCTCTGGAAAGTTCTTGGGATTCATTGTAAGAGCCAGAGGCATCGAAGTAAATCCTAAACAAATTAGCGCTTTATGGGAAGTCGAGGCCCCAGAACAAGAAAGAGTTACAAATCTCGAATGATAATGTCACAACACTATGCCAGTTCATCTAAAAAGCAACCGATATATGTATTCCATTCTTTAACACAATAAAGAAAGGAAAGTAGAACTTCAAATGGAATCAGGCTTATCAGACTACGTTCGAAGAGCTACTGCGACATATGGAAATTCCACTAATCCTATCTAAGCTGGTAGACGGAGAAGATTTGTTCATCTACTTAGCAATCTCGCCTTATGCATTAAGTGTCATGCTCGTATGAGAAGAAGCTAAGGTCTAGCGACCCGTATATTACATCAATAAGTGGTTTGCTGGAGCCAAGAAGAACTATCCTAAGGTGGAAAAACTAGCATATTGCCTCTTGATTGCATCCAGAAACTTACGACCCTACTTCCAAGCACACCCGATCAAAGAAATAACAGATCAATCTTTGAAGCAAGTGTTATACCACCCTAAGAACTTTGGACGACTTATCAAATGGAACATCGGTTGAATCAATATGAAATCACCTACCATTCTCGAAAGGCGGTCAATGGGAAGGTATTGGCAGACTTTGTTGCCGAGTTTACTATGCAAGACGACGAAGAAGAAATTATTTTGAAAGTGGAGACATGTTGGAGGTTGTTTGTCGATGGTGTATCTAACAAATTCTGTTCGAGGGCCAGAGTCATGCTTGAAACTCCCGAAGGATGATCCGTTTGTTATGCCTTGCGCTTGGAATTCTCTGCAACAAATAATGAAGCAGAGTATGAAGCATTGATAGCTGGGATGAAAGTTTTGAAGGAACTTGGGATAAAATCTATACACATCTATAGCGACTCTTAGCTTATTGTCCATCAAGTGGAAGGCGAATATCAAGCCTGGGTGAGAACCTCCCCCCGTATCTATATAAAGTGTAGGAATTGCTGAATGACATCGAACATTACACTTTAACTCATATCCCAAGGGAACAAAATACAAAGGCGTACTATCTAGCCTAACTAGCCAGTTTCGAAGAAGCTCAGTCATTGGGACTAGTTCCAATCGAAACTTTAACTAGTGAGATGGTAGTCGACTGGATTTTTAAAACAACCAAAGAACCAGAAATATGGATGATGTCGATCAAAGACTACTTGCTCATAGGAACACTCCTCATAGGAAAAGGCTACTTCGAAAGGCACCATAGTTCCTAATATAGGATGAGATGCTCTACCGAAGGGGATTCTCTACCCCCTTGCTCAAGTGTGTGATCAATGGCGTGATCAATGGCGAAACTCAAAGGATCTTTATGGAGGTCCACAGAGGCGAATTCATAGATCACACCATAGGGCAAACCCTTGCAAAGAAAGTTATCTGATATGGGTATTTTTAGCCAATAATAAACCATAACACCACAGATTATGCCAGACGGTGTGACCAATGCCAAAGATTCGGCAAGATCAAATGAACTCCTTCAACACAGCTAACACAAATGGCCAACCCATGGCCATCCGCAATCCGGGGAGTCTATTTGATTGGTGTATTGCCAATGGCTAAAGAAGGAGCTAAATACGCTATCGTTGCCCTTGACTATTTCACCTAATGGGCTGAAGCGGAACCACTGGCCAATATTCCCACAAAGAAAGTTATTAATTTTGTCACTGAAAACATTATTTGCAGGTTTGGGGTGGCATGGAAAATCAATATTGATAACGGGACTCAATTTGAAAGCACTGAGTTCAAAGACTTTTGCAAATGCTTCCGAATCGAGAAAAGCCCTTTTCCACTTTGCACACCAGTAGGAAAACGGCAAAGCGAAAGCAGTGAACAAGATATCAAATCCACCATCAAAAAGCGGCTACCTAAAGCTAAAGGAAATTGGGTTGATGAACTTCCACTCGTGCTATGGGCTTATAAGACATCTATAACATCCCCCATGTCGGAGGCCCAAAACTGACGGCTAATGATGTTGCAGTCATCCATAGACATTAATCATCGCAACCAAATACGGCGGTGTTAGATTCATTGATACATAAAAACACATGAATATGGAAAACATTTAAACCTCAAACAATATCACATTCCATTTCAAAATAATTCCAATTCATTACATAATCCCACAACCACAAATCACGTTCAGAGAAAATATATTTATTACAACATACGCCAAGATAGATATATGAAGATGCCCCCTTGGATGGTCAAAGTGTATATAAAAAATATAACAACAACTTTTCCATTACAAACAGCATAGCGGAAACAAAAGAAAAGAGAGCTCTAAATAGCTATTATGCCTTCTGCACGTCTTTGGAAGCTTACTCGTCTTAAGAGGCACCTAAAAACCTCAACTCTCAAACTACTCAAAATCAATTGAATATCCTAGTGTTTAAAAGGAAAACATAAACTTCAATTCAGACGTAAAGCCTAGTATGAATAATAATCTACCATCTCAAATCATTTTGATATCTAATGAGACCACGCCGCTTAACGGAATGAGTTTTCCCCTCATTAGTATCCTACAACCATTTATAAAACCATATACTATGCTCTTACATCCACAATGGTTAAAACATAATCATTTCAAAATATTATGATGATATGCAAATATATTTAAGCATACTAGATTTCTCAACCTCCGTTTAATTGACTCACTGTCATATTTATAGTTTGTAGGGTCACTATTAACCTATTATTTTTCATGGGCTGACTAATAATCGGTAAAATATTTAAGGACTTCATGTCCAATTACATAATTTGCCATCACTAAGAACCTATTGGTAACTCTAATATCTTAACCCTTATCCTAGTTTTCATGCGTTGACTAGGAACATATTGGTGACCCCAATATCCTTTCTTCTTTACCTAGTTTTCATAAGCTGACTAGGCACCTACTGACATTTGTCAATATCTTAATCCGGATATAATTTTCATGCTTAACTAGAAACCGATTGACCCCGGCCAATATCAAATCATAGTTTTAATGTTATTACTATGAACTTGTCTTTCTGACATCTTCTTTTATACATAGTTTTCATGAGCTAACTAAGAACCTATTAGCCCCTGCCAATATCTTTTCTTATACACAGTTTTCATGGGCTTACTGGGAACCTATTGCACCTGCCAATATCTTTCTTTTAAAATTTAGCGTCTTATATTCTAGTCTTCCTGACCTCTTGAATGCAATTCTACTCATTCAAGAGTTAAATTAATTTATATTCACTGTTGGGTTAACCTAGATGGTTCTTCTACCATTTATCCCAAATATGCAGTTATGGGTCCATAATAAAGTGAATTTATTTATGTCTAAAGAAGAAAATACAACAGCATAGCAATACCACTCCTGCGGGTTTAATATAAACATGATTAATCACTTAACATATTATCTTATCAAAGAAAGCTTCTTCTCAAAACTATTACAAAAACTCCTTTAATTTAGCCATGGTTTTTCCCTTAAAAATTTTAATTTGGGTTACAAAACCTTTCGACACCTTTGCTTTCGACTTCATAGGATGACCTCCTTCAAAAGCATTATAATTAATCTTCAGAACATTAGGCTCCCGCCTTTATTATACTTTAAAACTTTCCCTTTGAAATCTTTCGATTGTATTAAAGTATTAGCATTTAACTTTAGAAGCATAGCTTCTAAACTGGTTGAAAGTACCCCTTTCGACACCATTGGAAGTAACCCTTTCGAAATTATTGAAAGTCCCCCTTTCAAAAGCATTGGGTTTATACTTAAAACATTATTTGTCTCAAAGTGAATATAGGCGAAAGCATCTCTTTCGAAACCATCCTTTATCATACAAAAATATTAGGAAAACATGATGGCGTCGGCATCATCCTCTCGAAAGCATAAAACATCTGGGTAAAATAGTAGAAGGCTGTTATCGAAACCCATTTTGAAACCATTGCCTTCGAAACCCGTAAAACCTTTCAAAAGCTATATGAAGTGTCTTAAACTTATAAAACAAAGTACCTTTTGACCGCGTTGATATCTTCAATGCCATCGAAAGACTAAAGAACGGCAGTAGGGATTTGACTAGATCGGAACCCCTTCTTTCAAAACATTTTTTCATAACCCATTTGAAAGAAATTTATGTTATGGAAATTCATTCCAAATCTTTTAAAATCTCTTTCAAAACCATATGCTTCAACTCCTTCTAAGGCTAAAACAAAACAAAGGTAGGCATTTCTTTTTTTTTAAACAACCCAAGGTAGCAACTCCTTCAGAAGTTATGCTTTCGACACTTAACCTTTCATCTATCTCCAATCCACTCCATCATGGTGATACCTTGTGTATTAGTTTCGGCTTAGTAGATTAGGTTGAAGGTGAAAGTTTCTATGTCGAGAGGTATCTTCCAAAGTAGGCAGAACGCAATTTTCTGAGTAAACATGGCTTAATACTACTTAAAGCAACCCTTTTTCTAACTAACCTGCCACATGTCAACACCAAATTGGTTGCCTTAACTTTTCAAATTATTTACCAAAATAATTTCCGCTAATTTCAAATTCAAATCATGGTTAAGTTAATCAAAAAAGCCATTCCATTAAGCAAAACCAATTTGCAAAGAAGTCCTTCTTCTAAAATTATTTAATTTCATAGCAAATCACTTTGGGGAAATCCCTAAAAATTCTAGAAATTCACTTTAATCATGTTATCTAATATATCAAAATTTCAGACCCAATTTCTTAATATCTTTTCCAAAATAAATTTATAAACCCAAATAACCACATTTTTCTTTGAAAATTCATAACATTCTTTCCATACCGTGGAAAACTATCAAAATTGAAACACAACCCCAAAATCATGTTTTACATAACATAAAAAAATTTCTATAGCATTTAAATATCCACATATCTCGCTTTTACCTTTAAACCGTATAAATTCATTCTAACAAACTTGTTTAAATTAAACAAATCAAATTTCAGGCATATCATCATTCAAATCATCCTAAAAACGAACTTAGCCCTTAAATACGAAACGTATGATTCGAAACCAAATAGAGATGGAATTATTATTCACCTTGATTTAGATAAGGAGATTGGATTGAGATTGATTTCCCTTAAGCATGATTTTCTCTAGCTTTTAATTGAATTCTTCTTCTTCTCTTAGTGGTCGACCTTCCTTAAGCTTTTGATTTTTCTTTCCAAATTGATTTGAATAAGGAATGAAATGGTATGAACAATATATATATATATATATATATATATATATATATATATATATATGGGTAAGGGTTATGGATGGCAAATTCCTAATATACCCTTATGCAATTTGATTAACCCAAAACCATTCTTAAGCCCATTAGTTATTATATTAGGCTCGGCCTTTATTAATTAATTCAAGCCTCAATCCCCTTATCACTTAACATTTATACTATTCTATTTAATTTATCTAATTAAATCTCTTGAATAATGTTATCAAAAATTAGGGGTGTTATAGGCTCCCCTCCTTAAAGAATTTCATCCTCGAAATTTAGTAAGGACTGAATACTAAACATAGCAATCATCTGCAACAACTCCTAACAACCATACTAGTCTACCTGACTAGTAATTATCTATATAATTCTTATATAGACATGACTAGTAATTATCTATATAATTCTTATATAGACATACTCTAAAAGCAGATCAGAAAAAGTATCTCGAATCATGTCCTCTATCTATCAAGTATAGTCCTTGTTGTCGCTCCGCTGAACTCTCACCAACTTGACTATCTTGTTTCTCAATTTTTGTCATCTCTTGCAACAACCTGAACTGGTTGTCTCACAAAACTCAAATTAGGCTCTACTACTAGATCTTCCAACCCCATCGAAGGAATAGTGGCATCTGGATAATGCATATACTTGTGAAGATGAGACACATGAAATACATTATGGACACCTTCCATACTGCTCGCCTACTCTACTTTGTATCTGAGCTTTCCAATCCTTTCTATAATCTGGAATGGACCAACATATCTCGGTACCAGTTTCCCTAACTTCCCAAACCGTAGCACACCCTCCATCGGTGATACCACTATGAAAACCCTATCTCCAACAGAGAACTCTAGGTTTTTATGTCTCTTATCAGTGTAACTCTTCTATCCGGATTGAGCTTCCTTCGTTCGTTCTTGGATCAATTCAATCTTTTCTGACGTCTTCCTTACAAAATCCAGACCTAAAACCAATCTGTCTCAAGTCTCTGTTGAATCAAAAGTTTTGATTCATGACAAAGAGTTTAAACTAATCACTAATGAGACTATATGGGAAAGCAAAAAAAAGAGAAAGCAATATGCTATTGAAACTACAAAGGAGACAAGACTTCAAAACTGTGTATAATATGTTTATTTGTTGAAGTTTTTTAGTCTTAGAATTGTTAAAATATATCCTTAAGTAGTCCACATAAATCAAAGTTGATTTAAACTTCAAATTATATGTAAACCGTGCATTGACAGCCAGGTCAATCGACTGAGCAAATATGACCAGTCGACTGAATCTGCTCAGTTGCACAGATACACTATATTCTGCACCAACTTTGAACATTCAGTTGACTAGTCATTTTGGGTCAGTTGACTAAACTTTTTCAACGGCTATTTTTCTGAATAGACACTTCCATTTGCCAAGAGATACGTTCCAATTTGAAGAGTTGTGGCTACATCTTTTGGTCAAAACTCTTCGTGAATGGTTGCAACTGTTTATCTACTATATAAACACATGAGATTCACTTCTCAAATCATCGAATTTTATCTTGTTTTTCGATCATACTCTCTACTATCTCTGCATACTACAAAGCAATCACAATTTACATATATTGCTTGAATCTCTGAATCAATAAACTTATTCTTTGATTCAAAGCAATATTTTTCTTTTTCAATCTTTTACACACACAATATATACTTGAGGAAAAGATTATAAGAAGGTTGTAATATCAAGACAAATCAGTGTTATCAAGAACATAAAGTATCAAAGGAATTTTATTGAAACGGTTGAAGTCCTGTTCGGTTGTTCAAGCGGGAAAAGTTCTCTTTTGGTTGTTAGAGGCGGAAAAATCCTGGTCGGTTGCTTAGGTGTTATATACTTATTCCTCCGGGTTAAGTGAGGGGTTATTATGATAAGTTTCAGAGGGAAGTCTAGGACTGGATGTAGAACGGGAAGTTCGAACAAGTATAAAAATTCCTGATGTGCTTATTCTTATTTACTTTACTATTATTATCTGTTTCTGCATTTAGATTATAACACATTCCATATTACACAATCTTAAGTGATAACTAGTAACACAATAGTCACTTTCATTTGGTACCAGAGCAAGACATCCTATAACTATAACAAAGTTATTTGATAATTTTTTTGCTACTATGGAAAACAACACCAACACAAGCACTGTTATTAACACCAGTTTTATTGAAGGTCAATCTACTGCACGACCTTCACTATTTAATGGCATGAATTATAATTACTGGTCAGCTAGAATGAGAATATATATGCAACCTAATGGTTTTGAAACTTGGAATATTACCCAAAATGAATATACCATTCCAACAGAAGATTTTTCAACTTGGACTACTGCACAGAAAACTGATGCTACTTCAAATGCTAAAGCTATGAACATGTTATTTTATGCAATAGATAAAAATGAGTTTAATAGAGTCAGTATGTGTACAATTGCTTATGAGATATGGAGAACTCTAAAATTAACTCATGAAGGAACTAACAAAGTCAAACAAAGCAAAATTTCTATGTTGAAAAATCAATTTAAAATTTCAAAATGAAATCAAACGTAAGTATAAATGACATGTACTCTAGATTTCAAGATATATACCACTCACTTCTGGCACTATGAAAAAAAAATTCTAACTTTGATATAGCATCAAAAATCCTAAACTCTTTAACGGATGAATGGGAAAGAAAGGTCCTAGCTATTGAAGAAGCAAACGATCTTTCTACTATGGAACCAAAAGAGTTAATAGTAAATCTAATGTCATATGAAGTGAATTTGCAGGCAAAGAAAGTTCAGGCATAGGATAAGAAGAATCTAGCATTTCAAGCAGAAAAGACGACTCTAACTCAGATGAAGAGGATATGGCACTTACTGCTAAAAATTTCAAAAAGTTTTTGAAGTTCAAAAAGAATAACAAGTTCAAGAGTTACAAAATAACTCTAACAACAACAATAATAGCAACAAACCATCATCTTCTGTCATGGAGTGTTATGAATGTCATAAAAAGGGTCATATAAAGAAAGATTGTCCAAAGAAACAGAAAAATAAATTCAAGAAGAACAAATTCAAGAAGAAAGCATTTTCAGTAACATGGGAAGATTCAGATTCTTCTTCATCATCAGAAAGCGACAGTGACAGTGACACAGAGCAAGCAAATGTATACTTCATGGCTATAAGTGATGATGTAAGTGAACTAAGTTTTGAAGATTTGGTTGAAATTAATTCAGAACTAGTGGATTTTGTAAAACAAGCTAAAAGAAAAATAAGGAGGTACAAGGAAAACTAAATAGATCTGAATTAGAAATTAATATGTTAAGAGATGAAATAAAATTCTGGAAGAACTTGAAGAATCTCAAAAGCCTAATTCTAATTTAGCATCTAAACTTTCTATGATAACTTGGGAATTAGAAATTTAGAAATATATAAATGACGATTTATCTGTTGAAATTAATGATTTAAAATCTAACATTAAAGTATTAGAGTTAGAAAAATCTAGTCTCAAAACTAAGTTAGAAGTTATTAATACAAATATTTCTAATTTCAATAAAGGACGAGAAAATCTTTCTAAAATAATAGAAAATTCTCAATCTACTTCAAATAAAATGGGATTAGGATATAAGAAAATTAAAAATCCAAAGAAATTTGGAAAATTTAAAAATAAGTTTGAAAACAAAATTAAGAAATATATTAAGAAAACAGTTTCTAAAGATTTTAAAACTATTAAAATATGGATTCCTAAAACAAATAATAACTTAATTAGGAATAAGCATGTCAAAACATTTATGGAAACTTTTCATAAAAATGAGAATTATATTCATAAAGGGAATTCTGAACCTTCTTGGGTTTGGTTTCCTAAGACCTAACTCTTAGGACCCTAAAAAGAAAAGTGGGTACCATTTTAATCATTATTTTTTGCAGGTACCACTTAAAAAGAGAGGAAAATGGATTTTAGACAGTGGTTGTTCGAAACACATGACTGGTAATAAAGACATGTTAACAAACATAGTCTACTCAAATGGAGGATCGGTCACTTTTGGAGATAATTCAAAAGGATATATCATCGGCAAAGGCGATGTGAGCAATAACGGTATCCCTAACTCACCTCTCATTACTGATGTTTTATTAGTTAAAAACATAAAACATAATTTATTAAGCATAAGTCAATTATGTGATAAAGGTTTTAATATATCTTTTTCAAAAAATAAATGTAATATTCTGGTAAAAATCAAAATTTAATTTTTGAAGGTAAAAGAGAAGAAATATTTATATTTAAATACAAATATAAATCATAACACAAACATATGTTTAGTAGCTACAGAGAATGATTCTTGGCTATGGCTCAAAAGATTTTGTCATATAAATATAAATACTATTAATAAATTAGCTAAAAATAAACTTGTTAAAGGACTACCTGATATGAAATTCAAAGTTGATAATATTTGTGATGCATGTAGTTAGGAAAATTAACAAAATCTTATTTTAAATCTATGAAAATCATATCTACAACACAACCACTTGAACTACTACATATGTACCTTTACGGACCTACTCAAGTTCAATCTATTAATCACAATAGATATGTGTTTGTTACTGTAAATGATTTTCAAGATATACATGGACTATTTTTATGTAAAATAAAAGTGATACTTTTGAAAATTTTAAAATTTTTGTAAAAGGAATTCAAAATATAAAGAACTTAAAAGTTAAAAATATTAGCAGTGATCATGGAGGTGAATTTGAAAATGAAGCTTTCGAATATTTTTATAACAAGAAAGGAATTAATCATAATTTTTCCTTTCCTAGAACACCACAACAAAATGGAGTTGTAGAAAGGAAAAACAGAACATTACAAGAATATGCAAGAACTTTATTAAATGGAAGCACTTTACCTAAGCATTTCTGGGTAGAGGCTGTTGCGACTGCCTGTTATGTTTTGAATCGTGTTTCTATTCGATTATTAACAAAACATACTCCATATGAACTTTTAAATGGCAAAAAACCAAATATATCATATTTCAAAGTTTTTGGTTCAAAATGTTTTATACTTGACACTAAGGATCAGCTTGGAAAGTTTGATCCAAAATCCGATGAAGGAATATTCATAGGATATATGGAAAGAAGCAAAGCTTATCGAGTTTTTAATACAAGAACTAAAGTAATCGAAGAAACTCTTCGTGTCTCATTCGATTAAAATTTCAAAATTTCTTCTAAAATTACAAACTTGGAAAATAATTGAAATCAAATTATAGTAAATAATTTAGAAGATGATGGTATTATTTTTCAAAATAATAATACTGATAATGCTATAAAAAATGAAAACATTGTTCATAATGAAAATATAGTAAGATCTCCTCCAAGAATTCTTAGAGATCATCCTGCTCAAAATATAATTGGAGAAATAAATTCAAATGTACGAACAAGACATCAATTAAATCAAATAGTCCATGTAGCTTTTCTCTCTAATATATAACCTAAAAATATTAAGGAAGCCTCCACTGATGACTATTGGATTATAGCTATGCAAGAAAAGCTAAATCAATTTGAAAGAAACGAAATTGGAAATTACTTCCTAGACCAAGTGATCAATCCGTCATTGGTACAAAGTGGGCTTTAAAAAACAAAGTTGATGAACAAGGTAACATTACTAGAAATAAATCTAGATTAGTAGCACAAGGATATAATCAAGAAAAGGGAATAAACTATGAAGAAAATTTTGCTCCTGTCGCAAGATTAGAAGCTATACGTATTCTACTGGCTTTTGCATGTTTTCATAACTTTAAATTATATCAAATGGATGTTAAAAGTGCTTTTCTAAATGGATATATAAAAGAAAATGTCTATGTTGAACAACCTCCACTTTTTACTCATGAAAAATTTCCAGATCACGTTTATAAACTTAAGAAAGCTTTTTATGGTTTAAAATAGGCACCTCATGCTTGATACGACCGACTTAAAAGCTATCTACTAGAATCTGGTTTTGAGATTGGAAAAGTTGATCAAACTTTATTTATTAAAAAACTAAATAAGATATCTTAATTATAAAAATATATGTTGATGATATTATATTTGGTTCAACAAATGAAAAATTATGTCAAGAATTTTTGACTATCATGACAAATGAATTTGAAATGTCACATATGGGAGAACTATCATATTTTCTTGGACTTCAAATCAAGAAATTACAAAATGGCATCATTATTAATCAAGAAAAGTACTGTAATAATCTAATTAAACGTTTTGGTATGGAAAACACTTCTGCCAAACCAACTCCCATGAGTACAACTATACATCTCGATAAAGATGAAAATGGTAAGAGTGTCGACCAAAAACTATATCGTAGCATGATTGGATCATTACTTTACTTAACTGCTTGTCGACCTGATATTATGATGAGTGTTTTTTTATGTGCTCGATTTCAAGCAAATCCTAAAGAATCACATATGCGAGCGGTAAAATGTATAATTCGTTATCTTAGCAATACCGATAATTAAGGACTATTTTATCCAAAAGATTGTCCTTTTGACTTAGTATCTTATAGTGATGCTGATTTTGGAGGAAGTCAGATAGATAGAAAAAGTACAAGTGGAACTTGTCATTTCATTGGACGATCCTTAGTATCATGGTTTATCAAGAAACAAAATTGTGTTTCACTATCGACATGTGAAGCAGAATATATATCTGCAGCTTTAGCATATGCTCAAGTAATCTACATGCAACAAACATTACAAGATTTTGATATAAAATTAAAGAAATCTATAATATATTATGATAACACAAGTGCAATAAATTTTTCTAAAAATCCTATCAATCATTCACGAACTAAACACATTGACATTCGTCATCATTTTCTTCGTAATAATATTGACAAGGATTTAATAAATTTAGAAATTATAAATTCTGAAAATTAGTTAGCTAATATTTTCACTAAACCACTCAATGAAAATTGTTTTATAAAACTAAGAAGAGAATTAGGTATAATTTCTTTAAAAGAATTGTAAAATTTCTAAAAAAAATTAAAAAAAAAATTGGTACTTGAACTCAAGTTTGTAAATCCTATGTCTCTTCCATTTGACTGTTTTCTGTTTCACAACTGTTTCTATTATAATTTTCTCCTTATCCACTTTTTCAATTTTCTCTTGAATATTCTTAGCCACATAATTCGTGTTTTTGTTTTCATCCTCTAATTAATTTTCTGATTATTCGTTAATCCATCAACTTTTAACTACTTTTTCTCTTATATATATCTCTAAAGGTCTTTTTTTTCCTTCCATCGAATTTGCTTCAATCATAATTTTTTTCCTACTACAATGTCTTCAAAAGAAAACACCTCAAAAGGCTCTACATATTCTTTTGTCAACTTCTTGATACCTTCATCTGGTTCATCAAATCTACCTACACTTACACCTTATCATAAACCGGCCAGACCATCAAGCTATAACACTAGGCATACTCCTAAAAAAAAGAAGGTGCGATGTTTTCTGTTCTTTGGTTCTCCTTAAACAAAACCAAAAAATGATGTTTTACATCATTATCAGAGGGAATCTATAGCACTTCAATGTGAAATGTACTAGGAACAGAAGAAGAATTCAAGGTATCTTAGCTTTCAGGAGCAGCTTGGATGGAAATTATGTGGGCCATATTCATCTGTTATTCATCAACCTACACATTCTTCCTCTCGGAGTCCATGGGATCATTCACCACAACCTCCACCTGTGTCTCCGAATTCATGGGAGCGTGGAAATCGCTAGTCGCCATTAAAACTATACGAAGAGAAGACGAAGGTGGAACCAGACAACACGAAGTCTCCATCCATTCCTTCATCAAAATAATTTATTTTCTTTCCGTAATTTTGTTAATCAATTTCATTCTTATATGTATGCATTATTCAATATATTGAATATATTTTTTTCAAAATATGCTACAAAATACTGTGAAAGAAAATTCAGTCGACTAAACATATTCGATCAGTCGACTGAATCTGAAAACAGAAAGCCTTCAGACTATATTCAGTCGATTAAACGAATATGTCCAGTCGACTGAATCACAAAACAGAGAGTTTTCAAACTATATTCAGTCGACTAAATGAATATGGCCCATCGACTGAATCATGAAACAGAGAGTTTCGAGTTAATGATCAGTCGACTGACCATATACGTCCAATCGACTGAATGTCAATTCTGAGCTTTTTTTAACTATTCCACCTACCTTTTTAACCCTTTAACCCACTATCTCCTTCATTCACTCTTCACTTTTACCTTCTCACTTCAGTTTTTTAAAACCTTATCTCCCAATTTTTTTTTCAAATTCCTTTACTCCTTTATTTCCAATGGCTCCACGTCAACCAAAAGGATCTAGACATGCCTCTACCTCATCCTCTGAGCCAATTGACCTCAAATTGCTCAATGGCTCTATGATGCTACGGCTCTCCAACGATGGAATAAAATGAAAGAAGCACGGTTTTTCGAAGTATCTTTTGTTTTGTTTCCAGACTTTGCCCCATATAAAATTCAAGAGCTTGCAAGGAGAAGCTGTCTAGAGTCTCTTCTTGACCAGAATCAAAATAATCTAAAGATTAATTATACCTGGGTAAAACTCTTTTATGCAAATTTAAATTTAGGTCATTAAAATCCTCGTAATCGTGATAATTGCGTATGGATTTTAGTTTACAGTCAACAAGTATTTCCATCATTAGATAGAATTGGACACATTCTCCATACTCCTACAAATGGTATTCCATTGGAATAATTAAATGTACCTATAGGCGAATGAGATGAAGTAAGTCATCGGTTTTTGGAAGATGACATGACTGAACTAAAATTTATCGCCTTACGCCCTACAGCTCGTATTGTGCATCGAGCCTTAATGCACACGATTCTTCCTCGTACTGGTTCATATGAGCTTGTATATCCAAAAAAATTTAGGGCGCCGTATGCTATTTGGGGAGATGTCCAAATAAATTGGCCTAAGCTTATTCTAGATGAATTCTTGTCTTTTAATCAAGTCGTATGAACATTATCTATTACGACGAGTATATTATGCGGCTACTCATGAACTTAAAAATTCTGATTTCGGAATCTAAAACCTCCATTCCCAAAACTCTGAATAGCCACACAATAAGTCTAATGAAATTGCCTCCTCTCTATCATGTCTTTTCAAGACTGGCAATCACAACCTCGTCAACAAATTTCTACTCCACGGCAACCAAGAAATGACATTCGTACACCAACTCTATCCCAAAGCACCCAGGAATCCATTGATCTAATTGTGTGAAATCAAGTCATTTTGGACTCTCGCATCAAAAATCTCGACAAGAAAATTGACAAAATTAAAAGCTTTTTGGGATTTTATGGGGTGCAATCTCTTGTTCCTCTTCCACAACTAGGGAAACTTCACAGCGTGATTTGGGTAAACGTCCAGCTCCTCGCTTTACTTGGTCTACATCCGAAGAACACACAAGTTCTGTCATAAGTGGCAATGGTTGTGGCAGACAATTTTTGGAAAGTTCTTCAAGGGGCAAAGGACCCATTCAAGTGGAAGAAGAAACAGAGTCTGACTCTACTTGATATTGTTGTTTCTTGGTGGTAGTAAGTTATCTTTATTTATTCCAAACATTCTATTTCTACGAGCTTGTATAAGTAGCTCAAAACAATTTGATACATTTTTTCTGCGATTGTAATCTTTGTTAGTTCACTGATAAAATTGTTGTTATCTCCTTTTTTTCGATGATAAAGGGAGAGAAATTTGTATGACTAACCATTTCTTGCAGGATTAGATATGTCGCTAGATATTCAAGGGGAGATATAAAACTTTCGTTATATATTTCTTAAAATATAGTATCTCTATAATAGGTTGTCATCAATCAAAAAGGGGGATAATGTTGGATCATAAGTTTTGATTCATGACAAAGAGCTTAAACAAATCACTGATGGGACTATATGGGAAAGCAACAAAAAGAGAAAGTACTATGCTACTGAAACAACAAAGCAGACAAGACTTCAAAACCGAGTATAGTATGTTTATTTGTTGAAGTTATTTAGTCTTAGAATTGTTAAAATCTATCATCAAGTAGTCCACACTAATCAAAGTTGTTTTAAACTTCAAATTCTTCAAATTATATGTGAACTGTGCACTGACAGCCAGGTCAGTCGACTGATCAAGTATGACCAGTCGACTGAATATGCTCAGATATACATATACACTCTGTTTTGCACCAACTTTGAATATTCAATTGACTGTTCGTTTTGGGTCAGTCGACTGAACTTTTTCCAACAGCTATTTTTCTGAACAGACACTTTCATTTACCAAGAATACAATCCAATTTGAAGAGTTGTGGCTGCATCTTTTGGTCAAAACTCTTCGTGAATGGTTGTAGTTGTATATCTACTATATAAATACATGAGACTTCTCAAATTACCAAATTTTATCTTGTTTTCTGATCATACTCTCTACTATCTCTGCATACTACAAAGCAATCACAATTTACATATATTGCTTGAATCTCTGAATCAATTAACTTATTCTTCGATTCAACGCAATATTTTCCTTTCTAAATCTTTTACACACATAATATATACTTGAGGAAAAGATTATAGGAAGGTTGTAATATCAAGACAAATCAGTGTTATCAAGAATACAAAGTGTCAAAGCAATTTTATTGAAACTTTTGAAGTCCTATTCGGTTGTTCAAGTGGGAAAAGTCCTCTTTTAGTTGTTAGAGGCAGAAAAATCTTGATCTGTTGCTTAGGTGTTGTATACCTATTCCTCCGGGTTAAGTGAGGGGTTATTGTGAGAAATTCCAGAGGGAAGTCTGAAACTGGACATAGAAAGGGAAGTTCGAACCAGTATAAAAATTCCTAGTGTGCTTATTCTTTTTTACTTTACTATTATTATCTGTTTCTGCATTTAAATTATAATACATTTCATATTACATGATCCTAAGTGATAACTAGTAACGCAGTAGTTACTTTCAGTCTCTAACCAACATGTAAGGGGATTTTCATGGCCTTCCATACAAAGCTTCAAAAGGTGCAATTTCTATACTAATCTGATAAATATTATTATAGAAAAACTCAACCAAATGTAGGTGATCCTCCTAAGATCCACCAAAGTCCATCACACAAGCTCTCAACAAATCCTTGAGTACCATATTGACTCTCTCTGTCTGTCCATCTAGCTGTGGCTGATATGCAGTACTTAACTTGAGCTTAGTGCCTAACACATCTTGCAGACTCTTTCAGAATTCGCTAGTGAATAAAGCATCTATATTGCCGACTATGCTACTTGGAACTCCATGAAATCTAAATATGTTCTTCACAAAGAAATTTTTCAAAACAGGTGTCGTCTTGGTCGACTTTATTGGAATAAAATGGGCTCTCTTGGTCAACCAGTCCACAATGACCCATATACTCTCATTTCTCTACTTGACCTTAGCAACCCGTTTATAAAATCCATGGATATCGAATCTCATTTCCAAATTTGAATCTCTAGAGGCTGAAGTACCCCACTCGGCTTCTAATGTTCGACCTTCAATTATTGATAGTTTAAACACTACCTAACCCACAAACCTGACATCCCTCTTAATGTCTTCCTAAGAGAAGATCCTCTTCATATCCTAACATATCTTGGTCCCTCTAGGATGAATCGTAAACTTGGATCGATGACATTCCCCAATAACTTATTTCCTCAAGTTCTCAACATCTAGAACACCTAGTCGCCCCTTCTTTATCAACCATCCTCTCTGGTCAAGACGAAAATCTTTTAGATCATTGATCTCAGTTGCAACCTCAAGCCTTCTGATCCGGTCGACTAATACTAGATCTTTCTTCTGCTTAGAAGCAATCCTCTTGATCAACACTGGTCGAACTTCTAAACAGGACATTATAGAAGTACTCTGACTAGAATTAGCAGCCGATCTTAACTGCATACCACAACTGGCCAAAGCATCTAGATCCTTCCATTCTGTCAACTTAGCTAACATTACATTCTAGTGTCTTTTGCTAAGAGCATTAGTCACTTTATTACCTTTCCCTGGGATATAGTCTATAACAAAATCATAAGCAGCCAAAAACTGCAGCCACCTCTGCTGTCTCATATTTAACTCTTCCTGAGAGAATAAATATCTTATGGACTTATGATTGATATACAACTCAAATCTCTCCCCTAAGAGATAATGCCTCTAAATCTTCAAGGCAAGAATCACCATAGCCAACCCTAAGTTGTGAATAGGATATCTTACTTCATGCGGTCTAAGCTGCCTAGATGCATATGTAATGACTTTGCCCCTCTGCATCAATACTACTCCCAATATAGGCCCACATGCATCAGTGTATACTACCAACCCTTGGTTTCCGTCTGGAACTACTAACACTGGAGCATTGGTTAACAAATGCTTTAACTTAAGGAATGCTTCCTTACATTTATTGGACCAAACCAATTTCAACTCCTTCCTAGTAAGCTTAGTCAAAGGTGCTGCTATCCATGAAAAATCCTTGATGAATCTTCGATAATAGCCAGCAAATTCAAAGAAAACTTCTGATCTCGGTCACCGTTTCTAGTCTCTTCTAATTGTTCACAGCTTCGATCTTATTTGCATCGATTGATAATCCTTTCTTTGAAACCACCTAACCAAGAAACTTAACCTCTTTTTTCCAAAAATGACACTTGGAAAACTTCGCCTTTACCTGATTCTGCCTCAGTGTCTCTCGCACCACTTTAATATGATCCTCATACTCTCTCTCTCTCCTTAGAGTATACCAAAATGCCATCTATGAACACTAATAAGAATATATCCAAATACTCACGGAAGACTCGATTCATAATATCTATAAAGAAAGCAGGCGCATCGTCAACCAGAACGGCATTATTAACCACTTATATGAACCATATCTAGTTAGAAATTCTGTTAAAGGAATGCTGCCCTCCGCCACTCTTAACTAATGGAACACTATCGTTATATCCAACTAGGAAAATACACTGGCTCCACCCAACTGATCAAACAGATCATCCATCCTCGATAGAGGGTACTTATTCTTTATCGTCCTTTCATTAGCTTACGATAGTCGATACACATCCATAACGATCCATCTAGCTTATTTACGAATACCATGGTCGCTCCCTAAGTCGAACTTCTTGGTCTAATAAAATTCCTTCCTTCTAGATTCACTAGCTGCACCTTCAATTCCCTCATCTCAGTCGGTGTCATTCTGCGAGGTGGTTTACTCACAAGTTTAGTTCTTAGTACAAGATCCAAAGCTCAACTACTCATTTCGATGGTAGTCCTGTGACTGGCTCAAAGACATCTGCAAACTTTCTTGTTATTCGAACCTAACTTAGCACTTCTTCCACTCCCATAGCACTTAAAAAAGCACAATCACACCGGTAAAATATATATCGGTTTTAACTATCATGGTGTCTTAAAGATATCTTCCCATCCTGGCAAAATATTCCGGCCTCATACCTCCTCAACCAATCCATACCCAAAATGATTTCGAAATCTATGAAATCATACATATTCAAATTGCATGCAAACTTATGACCTAACAAATCAAGTTCTAATTGGTCACATCTCATTTCCAGAGTTGCATACCCTCCTATTGGATTCACAACCCTTAAGGAAACTATAAGGTATGAGGGTTCTAAACATGACCTATCAACCAAACATTGTGAAATAAATGAATGTGATACACTGGTATCAAATAGTATCGTAACTGGTATACTCTAAATGAAAAACGTACCTTCCAATCCTTTATCAGTTATAGTAGGATTAGCTGATGATCCAACAGCAAAGACCTTGCCTTTGTCCCCCTGACTGGCTCTGGACACTGGTTCTTATAATGCCCAACTTGATCACAGTTAAAGAACTTCACATTCTTCTTATCTACAACTTTCTTCCCCTTGCCCGAACGACGTTCATTTGCATAATGACCCTTCTTGTCACAATTGTAGCATACCAAATCAACCTTTTCCTTCTTGGCAAATCCCCTTTCTTGGTTCCCTTCTTCTTAAGGAATTTTATCTTCTTTCCCTGACTTCCCTTCTTCTTAAAGAATTTTATCTCTCTAGTAGAAACTGCAAGCATCGCTTCAGGGCGAATGACCATGCCCACCACTACATTACAAGGTTCTCAGATATGGGTCACGGTCATTCTAGAAAGCTCAGGTCTCGATCCTTGAATGAACCTCTCATTCCTTCTAACGTTAGTGTCAACCATAGCATATCCATATCAAAAAAGCTCATCAAACATAGCAGCGTACTCAATTATTGACATCTCTCCCTGAACAAAATCCATTAATTTCCTCCTCAATGCCGAGGTAGAAACCTCAAAAAGAAACCTCTTCTCAAACCTCCTTCTAAAATCAGCCCATGTTAGCTCTTCCTCCTGTATTCTTATAGTTACACTACTTCACCAGTGAAGCGTTGTCCTTGAAACTACCTAGAGGCCAGCCAACCACCTCTTTTGCCCATCATCCAATCCTAGATCGATAAAGATCCTTTCACAATGCAATAGCCAATTCTCAACTTCAACATCATCCTCCATTCCCAAGAACGACTTTCCACCCAGACTAGTGTAGTCTCTGCTTAGCTTGGCATAGTTATTCCTAATTGAAGCCATAGGATTAGCTCCTCCAACATTACCAGCAACTCCAACATGCAAAAGATTAGCCAACAAATGATACACCATCCCCTTATCTGCTGGCGAATTTCCAAAACCTACATTGGCTTCAGCATATGGATTAGCATTAGCATGTCGACCTTTATTCCTCCTGGTATTAGGTCGACCATTTTCGTTGGTTGTGGTGCTTCCTCCACCAAGATTTCCTCTTTCGTTTCCAGCTTCCATATCTTCTTTCTCGTAAATCTGCATACGGGCCTTAGTAAGATACAGAAGAATGGCCTAAAAGACTGGGAACACGTACTTATATATATCTCTATATATCAAATACAAGTACGTTACTATAGCGTTAACCCAAACCCCAATCATGTTTTCAAATTCATTCGATTATATTTGAAAATATTTTAGATTTTAACTTTCTTTTTAAAGTTTTATAACCTATGCTCTTATGCCAACTTGTAACATCTTCCTACTTGGAGGCCCAAAACTAATGGCTACGGATGCTGCAGTCATCCATAGTTATTAATCCTCGATGATGATGTGCATGTAAATGTGCATATTTTTACCACCATATTTATTCTATCAAAATTAAATAAATGATCATATTGGGTATTTTAACTTGTTTTAACCAAAATCCATATTAATTTCAAATTTTCACATATCCATCTTCATATAGGGGCAAAACGGTCATTTGTGTCCATATATTACTTTGAGAAAAATTAATTAGAAATTTCCATACTATTTTGTAGGAATTTGATTTCAATTACGAGTTGTTTCATGAAGAAGATAAGCATACACAAAAAGAACACAAAGGAATGAAGATGGAAATAATTCAAAGTGAAGATCATGGAGGACCCCACCTACCCACCACCTTAATGTACAAATTAGAGGCTAATGCACATGCTTATGGAATTAATGGCTTCATGTACACTTAAAAGGGGATTATGACATGCTAATGATTACTTGGTGGCCACACTACCTCAAGGGCATTTTGGGCATTCCCCAAAAATATGAATTAGGGTTTCATACATGTATAAATACCCATATGTTTCATGTAATCCTCTCTTACTTAGTCTCTCTTTAGATTAGTTTAGACTCAAAATAAAAGACAAGTTCTCTTTCTCTTTTCCATGGCTACTTAGCCATGTTTATTCATGTAACTTTCATTTTTTTGCAATGTTAATTAGTGCTCTCTTTCTTTTACATGCTTCTTTTTTTATTTACTTTCATGTTAGTAGTGTAGACTTATTTTTCATGCAAGTAGAATAGTTTTTTTTCTTTTCTTTATTTTTCTCTCTTTTTCCATTTCTTTTTCTTTCATATTGCAAGCTATATTTGTTGTTTTGATAACAAATATGAGAGGTTAACCCCTTCAATTTAGAGGGTAATGAAGCCTCTAATCATGTAGCTTCAACATTTTGATAATTATAGCTCTCATTTTGTGCTTAATGATGATGATAGAAATGGTTTAATTATTGTTTTTGCTTTGAATTTGATAGCCTATATTGTTGATATCAAATAGGCTATGCTTAAACAATCACCAACACAAATGCCTCTTCATCAAAATATGATTATGGCACAAGAAAGTGATTTGAAATTCAAATTTGATGATCTATATTTCTAATCAATAGTTAATAGACCATACTTAAAATAGATTTCATTTTCTTTGTCAAGTTTCATGAGAGTTAGTAAGTGCTTTAAGGGATGTGTTATAGTTTGATGACTTATGTTGCCTAATCAACAGCACAAATATGCCATACTTACGATAAGCACATCAATTAAAGCACTAATGACCATAAAAGAGAGATCATAATTTCATATGTGTTGAACTACATGACCTAGAGAGTGGATTTATTCTCTAAATTGTCGCTTAACTCTTATATTTGCTTCTTTTTTCTTTTAGTTAGTTAGTTAATTCTCTAGCTAAACTTTCCATCGACTTTGGTTTAATTTTATTGAATAGAATTTTAAAATCATCAATTCCCTGTGGATCGACCCGTATTTGCCATGTGCTACATTCGTACACCATGCACTTGCGGTTATTTTTATTTCAAAATTCATTCGGCTATTTTCTAACTCGATAGAACTCTAGCCGTTCGAACAAGTTTTTGGCGTCGTTGTCGAGGAGTTGATTTGATTTTGATTTTCTATTCTTCGAATTATTTTTGTTTGATTTTTATTAGGTGCTTTATTTTGTGTGTTTATTTGCATTTAAAAAAAATTGTGCATTTCTGTTTTGATTCTTACATCTTGGAGTACACAACATCTTGGTTTATATTGCTGATGGTTATAGTGTGTTCTCTTTTTCCATTTTCAGTTTACATTTCATTTTGCAATCCATTCTCTGTAATTTCCAAGTTCTCTGTTTTCAATTGTTTACCAACATTCTGTACAAACTTTTAGATATTGTTACATCTCCATTCACCACACTTTCAAACCCTCTCTGTTTACAAACCACACCCACCCCTCTACCATCAACTCTTGCAAGCAACCTCGGTTCTACAAATTCACTTCTGGCACCATTCAAAAACCCAAATTCCTCACCAACAATTCAAACTCCAAAACCATCTTCATTTGTAAATATATTACCCCACATACAAACTGTTGCAATCACCTTACCACTCAATCTCCGTTTGTAGATCACCACGACATACAACAGAACCACCTTCCAGTTCCACTTCATCATCCACAAAATACTGCCTGACTGTGCACTTCAATATAAACTCACCATCTCCACTGACCTCCTCTCACTGCCTTCATCCATAACATACAATCCACACCATCATCTGCATCCACTACTCTTCAACCATACTTAGACTCCGACTAATCTTCAAACTTCATCCATATTTCTTTGATTACAAATAACAATCCATATTTCTTCATCCATATTTGCATACACAGTTCCCCAATCACCACCATCCCATTGCACTTTGAACCATCTCCAAACCAGTACCCACGTCACTGCTGCCATCCACTTCAGAGAAGTGCGCATCAAAAAAAACACAATTTGCAAACTGCGGGCACCTCCCTTAACTCCACCAAGTAATAGACCATCCACCAATGAACATCAACATCCCAAATTCAATTCGCGACTAAGATTCCCCTTATTTGCAAGTCTGAAGCCACTTCATAACAACCCACTTACCTCACACTGCAGCTGCCCAAACTACAACATCCCACCCCTTCCAAATTCCAACACGCGATAATAGCCTATCCTCCTAACCAGAACACCACCGCAAACTCCATCGCCCACTACAAAGCAAAGCGCATCAACCACCCAATCGCTACCCCCCAATCCTCCTCATACCCAAAATCACCAGTAATCAAGCACCCAAATCGATCGAGAACAACCCATCCCGGAACCCGAAGTCACAACCAAGCCCGAAGCGAATAATCAACCTCCAAATCATGACTACCTACATCATCGAGACAATTTCCATCACAACTGCAATTATCTCCAGTAAACACAACTTCCAACTCAGGTCACCCAATTGGACGAACTATTTCATCACCAGAATCACCAAGCATCCCCAAATCGTTGACTTCAACCGTGAATAGAATTTGCTGTTAATTTGCTGCGATGATTTCAATTTTCGATTTTGTGAGGAGTTCTATTTGATTAGTTTTAATTTTCTGTGAGGTTTAATTTTGTGCGAAGACTAAATTTATGTGAAGTTTTAAAGTGGTGTGGAGACTTCTAACGGGCCAGGCTTTGTTTATAATTTTTGTTTTGAAATTTCTATTGTAAATTTGCATTTGTTTTGTTTTAAATCTTTTTGAGTCCATCCAAAAAAAAGAGTTTTCGTTTTCTTTTGTTTTGCTTTGTTTTATCCCCCCCTCAAAAAAAATACTGAAAAAAAATACTTTTTTTTCTTTGTTTCATTTTCAATTTATTTGGTTTCGAATTGATTGGTTTCATTTATTTACTTCTTTGATATAAAAAAAAACTGTACATACATCTTGTTTTTATTTTCAGGTTGCAAAAGCAGATAAGGAAGAAAAGTTGCTTGCGTCGCTTAGCTCGCTAAAAAATAACTACTTGCTATTAATTTTCTTTTTATTTGCCTTGCATTGTATATATCTATTGTTTTTTTTGTCTTGCATTGTTTGTTGTTTGGATTTGCATTTAAAAAAAATCAGAAACAAAAATAAAAATCCATTCGTAGTTGCATTATTAGTACACGTTTAATTTCTGCTTTGCATTTCACTTAGAATTTGATTAATAATAACGGTTACACATCGATAACTCTTAATTGTATATTGACAATCTGTCTTCTTTGAACAATTTAATTTTTTGGTGTCTAGGCTATGGCAGGGTAATAACCATTTGTAAATATTACGGTGATTCGTAAATATTATAGTGGTTGTTCCTCTGAAGGTACTTAAACCTTCGACTGCATTGCTACGGTGATTCATGGTGCACCGATAGCCCCTGCCCGTTACCTGGCTGAGAACTATCTTGTTCATCTAAGACAATTTACGATTATACAATTTTGGGTTAACTTAGGATAAATAATTTGTAATTAGACCCTTGAATTCATTTAGTTGCATTAGTTCATGCATATTTAAAAAAAACAAAAAAAAAAATCAAAATCCAAAGCTAAAGCTAAAAAATTGTAAATATTTCTTAACTTATTTTTTTCCTTTTCCTTTGAAAATTTTCAAATCATAATTCCAAAAATCCAAAAAAAAATTAAAATCAAAAATCCAAAAAAAAATCTTGTTAAAATCAAAAAAATTGAAAAACCAAAGTACAAAACAAAAATCAATTTTTCATTTTGAAAAATAATTCCTCTTCGTAAATATTTTTTTTATAAAAAAACCAAATGTAAAAAAAATCTTGAAAATGTCCGAGTTTCCATTTTCTTACTCACTTGAATTTAGTTATGAAAATCAATATAATCCATATGAGTTCACTCCAAATTCATATGGATATTTTAACAACTTCTGTTTAGAAAATTCGAATTTTGAACCACAAAATTTCCAAAATAATGGTCAACCCTCAACTCTTGAAAATAACATTTCGTCATTACTTGAACTCTCTATACAACAAAATCAAGGATAAATAAGTTGTGCAATTTATATTTGTACTATAACTCGAATCAAGGTTTTCAAAATAATCAAAATTTGAATTCACTTCAAAATTCAAATGATTTCGAGTGTAACCCATGCCAATTCAATTTCGAGTTTCAAAATGAATTTCAAAATCAAGACGAAAATGTGAACCAATTTTCAAATAATTCCGGCAATAGGAATAGTTTCAATAATGATACGATTGAAAACTTTGGTTATCAACAAATTGAAAATGAAAGTTTTCAAATTAATAATCATGAATTTGATTTTGTTGACCAAATGGAAAAGGATAACGGGGATTTATACTTGAAAAATACAAAAAAATTCGTGAAAATCATAATCAAATCTCAACTTGCGAAGAGTTAAATAATAATCTACCGTTTATCGAAATTGACAATTCTTGTACTCAACAAGTCCAAATCGAAAATTTTCAAGTTAATAATTACAAATTTGACTTTGTTGAGCAAATGAATGAAATTTACGATGATCACACGAATTTGTCGATTAAAACATTGGAAAATTTCGTGAGAAACAAAATCAAATTTCAATGAGTGACAAGTCGAACGATGATCCATCTTTTACCAAAATCGATGATTTCAAATAACAATTTTTGAAATTGATAATGACGATCTTAATCAAGTTGTTGAATATACGGTAATTATGTTGATTTAAATTCTTTTAAGGATGTGGAACCAAATTTAAAATTCGATCTTCATTTTCTCGATTTCGAAAATTTGAATACAACAACTTTGAATTTTGAATTTGAGACATGTAATAAAGTTGTTGATAATCCAACAAAGGAAGATGAATTTAATGAACACGAATTTTTTGGACTTTTGGATGACGAGTTGTTAAATTCCGACGAGGAAGATGAAAATCACCATTTTCATTTTGAAATCAATAACTCTGAAAATGTTTTCAATGATAAACTTGAATTTCAAATTGGTGAAAATAAACTTGAACTTCAATCAATTGTTTTATCGACCCCAAAAATCATCGAAAGAAAAACCACTTGTATAATTTTCAATAAAACAACATTTGTTTTTCCAAATCAATGTTCAACTTTGAAATCTTTTACGGTTTGGTTTTCTGCACTTGAGCTGTGTCTTACATACTTGGTGAGACAAATGAATCGATTCTTGGAAGGCCGGTTCATTTACTCTTTAACGGTATACTTCCTGATGACTTGTAAATAATCATCTTCTCATTTTTATTTAAATAAAGGTTATGTTTTTATGTTTTCTCATTCCACTTGGTTTGACTTTGGGGACACAGTCAAAATCAAGCGTAGGGGAAGAATCATCTTCATTTTTTTTTATGGTTTATTTTTGCTTTAAAATCTCAAAAAAATCCCAAAAATAAATTTTCTTTTGATTTATTTTTAAAAGAAACACTATAAGATAAATGTATGGTTTTGGTTTATTAAATCGAAATTTTTGAAAGTTTATTTGTC
This sequence comes from Allium cepa, assembly GCA_030765085.1. Taxonomy (NCBI): domain Eukaryota; kingdom Viridiplantae; phylum Streptophyta; class Magnoliopsida; order Asparagales; family Amaryllidaceae; genus Allium; species Allium cepa. The sequence goes on along the minus strand of CM060932.1, from coordinate 506,946,134 downwards.
TTAAAAAAAATAAAAATTAAGTTTGATTACATATAATAATGGTTTAACTAGTATATGGGAAGATTCATACGTGTTAATTATGAAGTACATCCTAATAGAAAATCTTTGTTTTAAAACGTGGTTGATTTAAAGTAAAGATATAATGTTTTTTTGTCTTCTAAGTTAAATGGTGCTAAGATGATTTTGCAAAACTTTCTCTCTCTCTTAAAAAAAATATAAAATTAAAAAATAATAATATCCAAGTATTCACTCTCATTTAAAAGTCCTCACGGTTATGCATGGGTGAATTACTTGAAATCTTTGATTATGTGCTTTCATACTCATTCAAAAGTCCTCACGGTTATGCATGTATGGAACAAATGTAAAAAAACAAACATAATAAAAACCACCTACGGTCGATAGGTGTATGCACGAAAGTGTGTGCACTTTCCATGCTCTGTACTCCCCTCACATAAGCCCGAAAGGCAGTGCATGGGTGGTATATCTGGCCTAAGTTTACCTGAGCTAGGTGTGTAATTTTTCTTGCAAATAATGAGAGAGCAAGCAATTGAAATCCTAGCATTACTTTTACTTAGTTGATTTGATTTGTTATTGAAAAGAAATGAAAATACCACTTTGATAAACTTTGATAATCAACTAAAGATCCATTTCTGACGCAGCGGATTAATCAAACAAAACTTCAATCGATGAAATGTAGCAATCGGTGAGTTGAAGATACCAAAATGCCCAAGTTCGTTGATCCAAAGATACCGAACTCTAGCTATCTCAAACACGTTGATAGCGCACTATACCGTGTTCAAAGATCTACGATTCTTCGCACGTTGATCTAGCGCACTAGATTCCGTGAATCGGCTTCAACAAACGTGGATTCGAGCGCACTCGAATGACGTAAGTGGAGATAGGAGATTACACTCAACTACCAATTGGTATGAAAGCACAAAGCTAACAAAAGAGAGTTTTATTCAAAATCAACAACCACAAAAATTACAACACACACGCTATTTATAGAAGTTACAACTCAACACAACATACAACACCCAACTCCTAAGTCGGCACCGACTCAACATACACGACTCATCTTGGCCGACTCATCATAAGTCGTTACCGACTCAATCACACGCAACTCCAACCCCTTGCAACAGAACACAAAGCAAACGACTCATGTAAGGTCCGCCTCCGACTCAAGAACAATTCACATGAACGACTCGCGACTCATACTAGGTCGGCAACGACCTACGACTTATGGCACAAAAACACTCAGCGCGACTCAACAGGCCCGCCTCATCACATCCGACTCAAGAAACTGCGACTCACGACTCATCACTTCATGCGACTCAACAGCTTCCAACGACTCAAGCTTACTTGTGGCATATCCCTTCAACCGACTTAATACTGGACGACTCATGGCCTTGCAGTTAGGTCGTATCTTTCCTAAACTTGATTCCTTAGGTCGGTCCCGACTCATGGCCGCCCCAAACTCCTTCCCTGATTTCTTAGGTCGGTCCCGACTCATGGCCGCCCCAAACTCCTTCCCAGTGACTCGTGTCTTTTCTTCCCGTGTCTTGTTGAGTCGTGGTCGATTCAAACTGAGTCGTAGACGACTCAAACTAAGTCGGGGACGACTCAACTCCGAAGTCCATCTTACTCGACCTTTGTTATCTCGGAAACGACTTAGGGCCTCCTCCTTAGCTCGTAACCGACTCATCAAACATGCACGTCTTAAGCTCGTGTACGACCTAATATGGTTTAACTTTTGAATTCCCATATGCCTTGCTGCATCATCCTCCCCTGGTTGAGAAAAATTCGACCTCGAATTTGTAAATTCTTTCTCAACAATCTCACCGCCATTATATGGAATTAAATGTTTGACGTTAAAAACATCAGAAGTATAAACATCATCTGGTAACTTTAATCGATAAGCATTCTCATTGATTTTCTTTAAAACTTCAACTGGACCAATTTTTCGCGCTTTCAACTTGTTATAAGCTCCCACCGGAAAACGATCCTTTGTCAATATAGCATAAACCAAATCTCCTTCTTTAAATTCAACATTTCGTCGTTTCGAATCTGCAAACTTCTTATATTTCTCATTCGATTTCTCCAATCGTTCCTGAACGGTTCTATGACATTCAGTCAGCTCATCAACAAAATCAGTAGCTCGTTTAACTGTTCTCTTTGACTGTGGTACAACTGCTAAATCCAATGGCCCCCTGGGTAAATTTGAATAAACAATCTGAAACGGACTGAATCCTGTGCTTCGATTTACTGCATGATTATGAGCAAATTCTTCCTGGCATAGTTTCATGTCCCAACTTCTCAAATTATCCTGTACAAGACATCGCAACAAATTTCCCAATGACCTGTTAACAACTTCTGTCTGCCCATCGGTTTGTGGATGATAAGCACTGCTAAACTTCAGTTTCGTTCCCACCATCTTCCACAAACTCAACCAAAAGTGACTCAGAAAACGAGTATCTCGGTCAGAAACAATAGATTCTGGTAAACCATGAAGTCGATAAATCTCCTTGAAAAATAGCTGTGCGACTCGAACTGCATCTGCTGTCTTCTTGCAAGCAACAAAATGTGCCATCTTCGAAAACCTGTCCACCACAACAAATATCGAATCATTTCCCCTTTGAGTTCTCGGCAAACCCAAAACGAAATCCATGCTGATATCAACCCATGGCTTAGATGGTACTGGTAATGGCATATACAATCCTGCATTCGTCGCTGTTCCTTTTGAAACTTGGCAAATATGACATCGCTCCACGAATCTTTCAACCTCTTTCCTCATCGATGGCCAAAAATAAGATTGTGAAATCAACTGCAAAGTACGATCACGGCCCACATGCCCTTCTTCATGTAATTCCTTCACAATCTTCATCCTCAAACTACAGTCCGGTATGCATAAACGATTCCCTTTAAACAGAAAACCATCAACCAACATGAATTCATCGGTACTCCCATCCTTCACTTTCTCCACATATTTCACAAAGTAAGGATCTTCTTCAATAATTTCTGGCAACATTTCAAACCCGGTCACTTCAACCTTCATTGTCGTTAACAAATGACTCCTCCTACTTAAAGCATCAGCTACTCGATTCGTCACCCCTGATTTGTGTTTAACGACAAAAGTAAACTGCTGCAAATAAGCAATCCATGACGCATGTCTCGCAGAAATCTTATCTTGCCCCTGTAAATGTTTCAAAGCTTCGTGATCAGTGTACAGAACAAATTCCTTCTGAAATAAGTAATGTCTCCAATGCTTAACCGTCTGAACAACAGCATAAAACTCAACATCGTATGTACTGTATCTCATCTTTGCCCCTGACAACTTTTCGCTGAAATAAGCAACTGGCTTCCCATTCTGGCTCAGAACTCCTCCAATACCAACCTTCGAAGCATCAGTGTGTAATTCAAACAACAACTGAAAATTTGGTAAAACAAGAATTGGTGCAGACGTCAACAATTCCTTGATCTTCTCAAAGGCAACCCCCGCTTCCTCTGACCACACAAACTGTTTACCCTTCATGCAATCAGTCACTGGAGCCATCACGCTACTGAAGTGTGGTATGAACCTTCGGTAGAATGACGCTAGCCCATGAAAACTTCTCACTTCTGTAATTGTCTTTGGCTGTGGCCAATTCTTGACTGCTTCAACTTTGCTCTGGTCAACTTGAATACCTTTCCCTGAAACAACATAACCCAGGAATAAAACAGTAGGTGTCATAAACACACATTTCTTTGTAGCAGCATAAAATTGTTCTTCACGAAGAATAAGCAACACTTCCCTCAGATGTAGAACATGCTCCTCCGTACTCCTGCTATAAATCAAAATATCATCGAAATACACCACGACGAACTTTCCAATGAATGGTCTAAAAATTTGATTCATCACCCGCATGAATGTACTAGGTGCATTAGACAAACCAAATGGCATAACCAACCATTCGTACAACCCCTCTCTAGTTTTGAAAGCTGTCTTCCATTCATCTCCAGGTCTGATACGAATTTGATGATAACCACTCTTCAAATCAATTTTCGAGAATATAGTTGCCCCACTCAACTGATCCAACAAATCATCCAACCTCGGCATAGGAAATCTGTAACGAACAGTGATCTTATTCAAAGCTCTACTATCAGTGCACATTCTCCAAGTTCCGTCCTTCTTTGGTACTAACAATGCAGGTACAGCACATGGACTCAAACTTTCCTGAATACGACCCTGTTCAAGCACCTCTTCCACCTGCCTTCTCAATTCCTCATGTTCCTTCGGACTCATACGATAATGTGGTCGATGTGGTAACACTGCCCCCGGAACAAGATCAATCTGATGCTGAATGTCTCTAAGTGGTGGTAACTCCTTTGGCAACTCCTCTGGAAAGACATCTTCAAACTCTTCCAAAACTGGCTTTGCTTCTTCGGGAATCTCAACTTCTTCACTACTCTCTCTCCCAATCAACAAAAACACTTCCGGTTCTTCCTCCACTTCTTTAACAAACTCCTTCAAAGTCAACAGAGTTTTCAATTCTTCAATCTCCTCCAGTTTGTTCTCCTTCTGCTGTTGCTTCTTAGGAACCAAAGTGATTTTAGTACCCTCGAACATGAAACTGTAACTGTTGGCACGACCGTCATGCTGAACTGCTCTATCAAACTGCCATGGTCTGCCCAACAATAAGTGACAAACATCCATATCTACGACATCACACCAGATTTCATCTTTGTACTTCTTCCCAATCGAAAAAATAACACAAGCCCTTCGACACACTTTCACTTCACCTCCTTTCCTTAACCATGCTAGCTTGTATGGTTTAGGATGCTTCTCGGTCTTCAAATTCAATTTCCTAACTGCCTCTGTAGAAATAATATTATCACAACTCCCCGCATCAATAACGAACTTGCAAACTTTCCCCAGAATAGTACATGTCGATTGAAAAATATTGCTTCTCAGCCAACTACAATCCTCCTCTTGCTTAGGTGTCAAACAACTTCTCCTCATCATAAGATTACAACCTTCATCACCCGACACTTTTTCTTCCTCCTCAACATAAGGTACATTTGAATACTCTGCCTCCTCACCATCATCTGCCTCAACCTCTGCAACCATGGTTCTCTTCTTCGGCTTCGGACATTCGTTGCTTCTGTGACCCAACTCCTGACAATTATAACATTTGAAAATACTACTAGCCTTCGCCTTCTCAACCTCCTTGACCACTGGTTTTGTAACTGGTTTAGGAACATTAGAACTTCCACCAGCACCCCTTGCTTGATTATTAGAGTTAGTAAACACACCACCTCCACGCCTTCCTTGTTTCTCCCAAGCTAACGCTTTCTGATGTGCCTCTACAACGGATCTAGGATCAAACATATTAACCATATCCTGGATCTGCATTCTCAAACCCCCAACGAATCTAGCTGTCAGCTGTTCTTCTGTCTCCATAATATCGTTTCTAGCAATGAGTTGGTAAAATTCATCAGCATAATCACTAACAGACTTCGTCCCCTGCCTCAGATTCTGCAACCTTTGGTACATAAGTGACTGGTAGTTGTAAGGTAAGAAAGTAGATCTCATCAACCTTTTCATCTTCTCCCAAGATTCTATCTTTGACTTCCCCATTCGTTCTCGAGTAAGTTTAGTTTGCTGCCACCATGCCAATGCTCTTCCCCTCAGCCTTGTAGCAACTAACTTCACCCTTCTATTCTCCGGCACCTCCTTGAAATCAAAGATTTCCTCCACATTAGACAACCAATCTAAAAACTCCTCAGCAACCATTCCGCCTTTAAATTCTGGAATTTCCATTTTCATACCCGACTCCCAACGACGATCATCCTCCACATCACGGTAAGAATTTCGAATTTGGTCTCGATCTCTATAAGGAATACTTGCTCTATCACCCTCTTCAACAAAATCAAAAGTACGCCTACATCGATCTCGACCAATGTCATCCCTTTGTTCATGCATGCTTCTTTGACTATGTCTCTCCTCATCTCTATATGCTTCATGGTCAAATTCACGTTGACTTCTTCTCTCTTCATGTGCATAGTCATGATGATCTCTTCGTGATGAAATTGATGTTTCTCTTCTATCTCTACAAGAATGTGGCGATACCCTCCTCGCTTCCGTAACCGATGGCGAAACTCGGTTTCCTCCATGGTTCGAGTTTGGTGATCTCCTTCTTTGATTCAAATCATTCATCAATCTCTCCAATTTACCAATGCCTTCATCAAATTTTTCATTAATACGTTGTTCCATAAGCTCGGCTTCTTCTCTACGATACAAAGCTTCAACGTTTTGATGACGGTTAGCTCTCCTCGGTGGCATGGTTGAAAAACTTCCCAAGACTTCAAAAATTCAACACAAGACTTCAAGCTTCAACAAAATAACAAGTTATGGCTCAACACTACACGGCGATGCTTGTCTCGGCTCTCACTAACTCGGCAACGAGTTAACGACTCAAGCAAGATCGGCTCCCACTTGTCTCGGCTTGGCACAAAGTATACACGGCCTCACCTTTCAAACCTTGGCGCGCAACTTCAACAAGACTAAATTCAAACACCTTTGCTCCTTTTGATCCTAAATGGAATGGATCAAACTCTTCAAACTTGATGCAACTTCAATATGAACTCAATGAACAACTTCAAACTTCATAAACTTCAAAAACTTCAAAAACTTGGCTCCAAGAATCAAACTTAGCTATGATTGGCTAAGTATGGCTCCGATACCAATAATGACGCAGCGGATTAATCAAACAAAACTTCAATCGATGAAATGTAGCAATCGGTGAGTTGAAGATACCAAAATGCCCAAGTTCGTTGATCCAAAGATACCGAACTCTAGCTATCTCAAACACGTTGATAGCGCACTATACCGTGTTCAAAGATCTACGATTCTTCGCACGTTGATCTAGCGCACTAGATTCCGTGAATCGGCTTCAACAAACGTGGATTCGAGCGCACTCGAATGACGTAAGTGGAGATAGGAGATTACACTCAACTACCAATTGGTATGAAAGCACAAAGCTAACAAAAGAGAGTTTTATTCAAAATCAACAACCACAAAAATTACAACACACACGCTATTTATAGAAGTTACAACTCAACACAACATACAACACCCAACTCCTAAGTCGGCACCGACTCAACATACACGACTCATCTTGGCCGACTCATCATAAGTCGTTACCGACTCAATCACACGCAACTCCAACCCCTTGCAACAGAACACAAAGCAAACGACTCATGTAAGGTCCGCCTCCGACTCAAGAACAATTCACATGAACGACTCGCGACTCATACTAGGTCGGCAACGACCTACGACTTATGGCACAAAAACACTCAGCGCGACTCAACAGGCCCGCCTCATCACATCCGACTCAAGAAACTGCGACTCACGACTCATCACTTCATGCGACTCAACAGCTTCCAACGACTCAAGCTTACTTGTGGCATATCCCTTCAACCGACTTAATACTGGACGACTCATGGCCTTGCAGTTAGGTCGTATCTTTCCTAAACTTGATTCCTTAGGTCGGTCCCGACTCATGGCCGCCCCAAACTCCTTCCCTGATTTCTTAGGTCGGTCCCGACTCATGGCCGCCCCAAACTCCTTCCCAGTGACTCGTGTCTTTTCTTCCCGTGTCTTGTTGAGTCGTGGTCGATTCAAACTGAGTCGTAGACGACTCAAACTAAGTCGGGGACGACTCAACTCCGAAGTCCATCTTACTCGACCTTTGTTATCTCGGAAACGACTTAGGGCCTCCTCCTTAGCTCGTAACCGACTCATCAAACATGCACGTCTTAAGCTCGTGTACGACCTAATATGGTTTAACTTTTGAATTCCCATATGCCTTGCTGCATCAATTTCATAGTTACAATGTGTTATTAACCAAAACAAGGAGTTAAACTATTGTCTATTTGTTATGATAACTTGATTTTTTTGAAAATTTTGACGAGTAAATAACGTAAATCTCAAGATAATGACCAAAACCTATATTTAACTCTTTGTAAATAAATCTTGCATTTTGTAAATATTTTTATCCTGCATTTGGATTTTGTAGGTAGTATCCGTTGAAAACCCTCACAACACTCGTCCTACTGGGGAAACCCAGAGGTTTAACGGCTTGTTGCATACGCTCAATGCAATCGTGCTCCCTACGAAAACGGATTTATCTTAGTTTTAGTTTGTTCGAGGATAAATAAAAAGATAAGTGTGGAAGTATTTGATGTGCACGTAAATGGGCATATTTTTACCACCATATTTAATCTATTTAAATTAAATAAATGATCATATTAGGTATTTTAACTTGTTTTAACCAAAACCCATATTAATTTCAAATTTTCACATATCCATCTTCATATAGGGGCAAAACGGTCATTTGTGTGCATATATTACATTGAGAAAAATTAATTAGAAATTTCCATACTATTTTGTAAGAATTTGATTTCAATTACAAGTTGTTTCATGAAGAAGATATGCATGCACAAAAAGAACACAAAGGAAAGAAGATGGAACTAATTCAAAGTGAAGATCGTGGAGAACCCCACCTACCCACCACCTTAATGTACAAATTAGAGGCTAATGCACATGCCTATGGAATTAATGGCTTCATGTACACTTAAAAGGGGATTATGACATGCTAATGATTACTTGGTGGCCAAACTACCTCAAGGGCATTTTGGGCATTCTCCAAAAATATGAATTAGGGTTTGATACATGTATAAATACCCATATGTTTCATGTAATCCTCTCTTACTTAGTCTCTCTTTAGATTAGTTTAGGCTCAAAATAAAAGACAAGTTCTCTTTCTCTTTTCCATGGCTACTTAGCCATATTTACTTCATGTAACTTTCATTTTTTTCGCAATGTTAATTAGTGCTCTCTTTCTTTTACATGCTTCTTTTTTTATTTACTTTCATGTTAGTAGTGTAAATTTAATTTTCATGCAAGTAGAATAGTTTTTTTTTCTTTTCTTTATTTTTCTCTCTTTTTCCTTTTCTTTTTCTTTCATGTTGCAAGCTATATTTGTTATTTTGATAACAAATATGAGAGGCTAATCCCTTCAATTTAGGGGTAATGAAGCCTCTAATCATGAAGCTTCAACATTTTGATGATTATGGCTCTCTTTTTGTGCTTAATGATGATGATAGAAATGGTTTAATTGTTGTTTTTGCTTTGAATTTGATAGCCTATATTGTTGACATCAAATAGGCTATGCTTAAACAATCACTAACACAAATGCCTCTTCATCAAAATATAATTATGGCATAAGAAAGTGATTTGAAATTCAAATTTGATGGTCTATATTTCTAATCAATAGTTAATAGACCATACTTAAAATAGATTTCATTTTCTTTTTCTTTGTCAAGTTTCATGAGAGTTAGTAAGTGCTTTAAGGGATGTGTTATAGTTTGATAGCTTATGCTGGCTAATTAACAGCACAAATATGTCATACTTATGATAAGCACATCAATTAAAGCACTAATGACCATAAAAGAGAGATCATGATTCCATATGTGTTGAACTACATGATCTAGAGACTGGATTTACTCTCTAAATTGCCACTTAACTCTTATTGTAACGACCCGCCTTTTTGAACAATTTAAACCGACGATCAAATACACATGTCGATTCCAAACCATTCAAAAAGGGCAGATGGTTATTGGGGTAAATAAGAAAAGAAGAGGAAAGAGAAATAAAAGAAAGGAAACAACACAGAATCTTGCAGCGGAACGATAAAATATAATAATCAAATAAACAGTACATGAAGTTGTTTACTATACCTTGATTATTATTTATACAACATTTATCAGAGTTATACATATACAACAGAACAATTAAAATAATGCAGCAGATAGCTTGATGCACAGATAATAATAGTAATAGTGTACCAAATCTTCGTCTTCGTCCTCTAGAATAGATCTTCAAAAATCTGAAAACTCAGGACTGACCCGAGCGTAATGAAAAGACAAAACACTCGAGTCAGGACTAAAATATCCTTATGTAAGTTAAATCAATCGTAAATAAATATGAGTGTAACGGCGTCAGAGATGTTTACGGGGTTTGACATCTCATATCCAGTGCCAACGTGCGTGCAATAACTTAAGAGATGTTACGGGATTTTCCATCTCTCAAGGATCCGTTAAACTATCTACTATGTAGTAATGTACGCTAAGTAGATAATGCCTATCAGTAATATAAAGTATCAAAATAGCGTTAAGGCGTTACCATAATCCCCCTTAACACATTTTTATAATTCCATAGTCTATACAGCACCGTAAGCCCCACCGTAAACTGGTGGTTATCAGAGGGTACCCCATAGGTATAACACAAAACAAAACGTAGTGGTCGCGAATAGGATAATCAGTATGACAAGGTACATGAGGCGATACCAACTAGGATACTAGTAGTTGCGTGATCCAGACTGATGTTGAGCATAGCCAGCAGCTACCCCAACACCGCGAAACAACACTCCCAAATCGAGGGGTGCACCCAAATCGCATCACAAATGTAATAGATATGGTATCGAAGAAGTGTGTCCGCTAGAGATGGCGAACCTCAATGGCCCGGTGCGGCTCCTGTTTTAGTCATGTCAAGGGTCATCCAATATCGTTCTCTTTCTTCAGTCAACGCGTTCACCAAACCATCCACTTCATTCTGGATCAACACTCCGTGAATAATAGTTGTTAAAGTGGTTTTCGGTATCGACAGAGAGTATGTCCATATCGATCCCGGTCTCTTTAATAACTACGTATTATTACACCGTTGGCTCTTTTACATTTCAAATCGATTCATAATTGATATCAAAATATCATATTCGCTTCAAAAAATCATATCCATTTCAAATATCATCGCATCTATTTAAAGTGTAAGGTTCCGTTTCAAAAATCATTTTTTGCCTCAATATCTCATTTCGATTTCCAAAATCATTTCGAATTTCACTTTAGGTTGCAACTTCATTTAACCCAATTCATATTTAAATTCAAGATTTAAACATAAATATTTCACCTTATTGCTCAGCTTGAAATTTTTGAAAATAGTTTTAAGTAGTTTAAAAGTAGTTTTAAATAATTAAAATAGTTAAAAATACTTAAAATCTTTAAATGGATTTCAAATAGATAAATTAATTTAAAATAATTAATATAGGTTAAAATAGTTTATGTATTTAAAGATGGTTTATAAAACAGAGTAATTTGGAAAACAAAATGAAACAGCTTCAAAACCAAAACATTTCAATTATAACTTCTCAATTCAAATCAATTTCAATTTCCATTCTACCGATTCAATTTCGATTTCAATTCAAATCAATGTCAACTTTGACTTCAAATCAATTCGATTCTATATTCATCTCTAATTAATTCAATTACAATTTATATCGATTTGGAGCTTGATTTTTCAAAATATCAATTTATAACACTTAACAAAATTTTCCTTTAATATTCAAATTCAAATCCAAATTTCAAATATGATTCAATTCCAAATTTCAAATATGATTCAATTCCAAGCTCAATTTCAAAATATCATTTTTATATCACTTTTACTTAGTAATATTCAAAGCTCGAATTAAGGTTAAATCTTTTAACAAATCAATTTTCGAAATTCAATCAAATCCCAATTTTTAAATTTCAAAGTCTCGACTTATATTATTTAACAATTTCTTTTAACCAAAATTTATTTCAACATTCCAAACTCAATTTTTCGATAAATTCGATTTCTATAAATTTATTTCTATTTATAACTTTTAAATCAAAACATTTAAATAAATTTCAAATCGACGATTTTAAAAATTATTAATTTAGCCAATTCGGTGTCCGTATATAATTTTCTATCCTATGGCCAAGTAATTATTTATTTCAATTAAATGTCAAGGATGAATATATATCACTTAAATCAAATCACGGTGTCATATGTATGCATAACAGTATATATAAGCAAATAAACATCGAAACATTTAACTATCAACCAATAACATCCATCGACATACATCATCCAATAGGCAATACAATTCATGGCAATTTCATAGTTATCAATGTCAGGTAATTTAATCGCAATTCAATTTCAATTTCAATTTAACTATCAATTTAAATTTCAACGGTTAATTCAAGGACAATCTATATGACAATTAAATTCTATCAAACAACGACTAATAAAATTCATATCACTTCATAATATCAAATTTGACTAGCATAAAGATATTCAGTACGTTGTGAGCGTTATAAAACACTCACCTTGATTTTTCGATTTTAAATCAAATCGAACGACGTTCGATTTGATTTAAAATTTTCTCTAGCTCCAAACGATTCCAATCCAGCTCCATTGCGTAGTATTCGTCAATATGGTTCCAACGCAAAAGTTCGTCCGATTTGGACCTTGTATGAAAGAGATACGTAATTTGAAGTTACACGAATTATAATATAAATATTTACATATTTTATTTTAATTTAAACCCTAGATTTAATCACTACCGTCCAATCCCTTCAACAAAATCTGGCCGCTCCTTTTGCTTCTTCCCCAAACGTAAACAGCCGAGACTAATAACCCATAGCCGCCACCCCCTTGCGAATTCCCACGACAAATAGAAGCATCTTCACATCGATCAGAGACCGGCGTTAGAATGCTCGACTCAACTCCATCACCGGCCAGAGTCCGGCCCAGCTCGGTGGTCCCCAACCCTCGAATGACGTGCGCAAAACGGTGGAGAACGCGGCCCAATTCATCTTCGTACATAGCTCGAAACCCCATCATCTCCATATAGAATCGAAGATCTCGTCGCCCTCTACGAATTTGTAGTTGAAAACTTTTTGAAATTGTGAACAGATTCGAAGAATTTGAGGGGAGAAGACAAGTAATTTTTGGCCTTCGAATATGATAATGGCGGCTGCGTTAGCCCTCAGGGTTTTTTTTTGGAGCAAGAATGAAGATAAGGGTCCTTTTATAGAAAATTCAACGAACACTATTCACTCCAAATTTTCGAACTCCGATTTACACGCGGTGACTGGCATTCTAGGGTTTATCCCGCGTTCCGGACACAATGGAATAGGTTTCGGAAGCTAATTCGATCGTATGTGCGAGTTACGAAAAAAAACGATCAAATTTAAATTAAACCGATTTAACGAATTTCTATGCGTCTTGGCTCGCCCCGGACAAACGGTAAATCCGATTGACACAAAATTTGAAACCTTAGAATAATATCACATTACGGATCCGATGAAACTAGTTTCGTCGAAATCCGAGACTATTTGAAAAATGGCAATTTTAACTCGCCAAATTAATATTAAAACCATTTCGATGCGTTTCGAGCTGCCACGATCAAACGACAACTCCGATTGCTACGAAAATTGAAATCCGATAATAAAAAATTATTACGGATCCAATGGAACTAGTTTCGTCCAATTCTGAGACTGTTCAAAAATTGGCTATTTTCCAATTGATAATTAAAGATTAAAATATTAAATTTTCGCAAATAAATTTTAAATTCAGTTTTAAAAGTTCTATAACATCACTATAACTCCAATATGATAAAATAAAATTTTACAAATCATTTTTAATTATATTAAACCCGTTATTCAATTATCCAATAAATTCCAATTTTAAAATCTTATTAACTCCATTATAATCCCGATATAACTTACATTCACTTTGGAAACCAATTTGAATCATATTAAATAAAATTTCAATTATTCACTCTATTTTCATATATTAAAATTCAATACCAAATTAATCATATCAAATTCGGAATTTAATTATTTAAACATTTGTAATATTAAATTTAACAAATTTGATTATTCTTTACTCACTATCATTTGAAATATTCAAAACGAACTTATAAAATTTAACAAATTCAAATTATAGAACAATCATCCTTATTAAAACAGTTATTCAATTCTCATTATTAAATTATTCAATAAATTACAAATATTGAATTTAAACAATTTTGATTATCCAATAATTCATTATCTTTTGAAATATTGAAATTGAACTTATAAGATTCACTTTTAAAACCAATTCACAATTTAGAACACTATTTTCATTTTACAGTTATTCAATTATTCAATAAGTTTTAAATATTTAATTTAAACATTTTACCTGTTCAATATTCAATATTTGATTTAAATAGATTTTACCTATCAATCAACTACTCTATTATACCCAATGGATTCAACATTTATTATTATTCCAAACGACTTCCAAAATTTTTTCTAACACTAAATCACGAAATCTGATTAAATTAGCTATTTTAATTATCGAAAATTTACGGGTCGTTACACTCTCCCCCACTCAAAACTTTTCGTCCCCGAAAAGGAAAAAGAAGGGAAAAGGAACTAAGTATAGAATTCAACATTAGCTACATTTTATTCAAAGTTATTGTAACAGCCCGGGAATTTCGATCCCGAAATTTCCAGATAGTTAGTGAAAAGAAGAAAGTGAAAGAAGAAAGAGATAGAAGAAGAACAGAAAAGTAACACACAATCTCACATACGCAGGGGATAAAATATAATATCACATAAATAATAGTTTTATAAGTAGAACTATATCGTTACACTTATATCTTTATACATTAGAGTTACACATATACATAATCACTGGATAAAACAATCATATCCAGATACTACAATATCATAGAGTAAACTCTCCATACGACCCTGCCATCCAGCTCGCCTCCTGAGCTCCAGAACGTCCTTACCTGAAAATCTGTAATACTCGGTCTGACCCGAGCATTACATCAAAGTAACACCCGGGTCAGGCTGGAAACCAGCGTGAGTAAACCCATCTAACATGAAATACAAAAGCATACAACATATATAAACACGGGGTAACTTATATCGATTTACAACTTCACAAGTTGTTATAAACATTACTTAATTCACACATCAATTTCTAAGTGCCAACTTAGATTAAATGGTCTAATTCACTTAAATCAGTCCAAACCAGCTTATTTATTCCTCAAATCAATCTATAATGAATCGAAGTGGTTTCGGGTATTTACTAATACCCGACTCCGATCTCTTCGAACCCAATGTCATTTTAACTTAAATTATCCAAGTGAAATACAATTCAACTTTTAAATACAGGATGTCACAATTCATCATCAATAGATAATCACATCTTCACAGTTTAAATCAAACATATCTTATCACATAGCATCACGAACACATATTAGGGATATCAATTAATCAAAGGCTTCCCATATCATTCTATTTATCCCTTAAATAACACTTGAGTAATTAACTCTTAATTTAATTTCACAAACTAATTATCCATAACCTAATACAGTAATTATCTTTTAATTTCTTTATTAATTAATTACTAACCATAATTATTAATCACCCTTGATTAATAACAACAGTGATTAACTTCACTTAATTACTCCATTAATAAATTGCTCCTTAATTTATTATCCCAATTAAACCCTTTATTAACTACATTCAGTAATTAACTACCCTTAATTACTTATTCCATAAATTAATTACTCTTAATTAATTATCTCAATAAATTCCCTGATTAATTATAAAGTAATTAAATCCAAAATTTCTTTTATCATCAAACATCTTTAATTACATCCAGTAATTATCAATTACTTTACATTAATTACAAAAAGTAATTATTCACCAATCGTCAAGTGTTTAAATTAATTAAACTTAATTAATTAATCTAAACAAATCACTTTAACCCAATTAACTACATCAAGTAATTAATTCATTAATTACTTCTATTAAGTAATTAAACGTAAACAATTTCACAAGTGATTATTATTAATTAATTAATTTAATTAATTATTAAAAATTAATCACATTAATTAATTGTTAAATAATCTTAAGTTAATGACCTTCATTACTATTATTAATTACTTAATTAAGAAATTAACTTATATTAATCATTATTAATTACAATTAATTAATATTTAATTACCAATTTAATTAATCTCTAATTATTAATTAAGTGTTAATTTCAATCTTAATTAATTCTTAATTACTTGATTAAACAATCTTAATCATTAATTAAAATTTAATTAACAATCCTTAATTATAGATTAATTAGCCTCAATTAATTAATCTCAAGTCTTAATTAATTAACTTAAAAATTATTAATTACTTAATTAATCATCCACATTACTAATTAATTAAATAATTAACTATTCATCTTAATTACCTTAATAATTTAATGAATCTAATTCATCAAATTCCATTTATCTTTTAGATGAACATTACTTACTTAATTAAGCATTTTAAAACAAATTATTTTTAAACTTACTTTAAACTCCATTAAACTTCATTTTAAAATTTAAGATTTGAATACAAATTTTAAACTTAAACAAGGTTTTTTTTTAAAAACAATTCAAATCTTATTATCACATATGTTAAAAGAAACATCCACTAATAAAATAAGTTTAAAAGAATTTAATTTCCAATTCAATTTAAATTCAAATCAATTTAAAAATTACTTTTAAATTTCAAACTGAAATACAGACTAATCCTTAATTACAGATTTAAACTTAAATTCTTGAAAACTTACTTCATAAATCTTCAAACTAAATAATTTAGATTTAAACTTATTTGATTTTAAACTGAAGTTTAAGTTTTATTTCCAGATTTAAAACTCAGATTTAAATTCAAAAAATAAATTAAAATTTAAACTTCCCATTCAAATTCAAAACTCACATATACTTTTACACCTATAAGTTTAAAACCAAATTTAAATTTAAAAACTTAAATAATTCAAATATTCAGACAATCTAATTTAAATTCATATTCAAATTTACAGATTTTAAAATCCTAGTTTGAACTTCAACTTACAATTTAAACTTTACCTTTAAATTTAAAAACAGAATACTGTTTCTGTTTTATTTGAAATCAAGCTAGAGTTTAAAAGAAATTTCAAATTTATTTCAAAATCCAAAATTTAAACTAATTGAATTCAAATTCAATTCCAGGTTCAAACTTAGTTTCAGATTTTAGTTTGCATTTAAAAATTTTACTTCGAATTTAAAAATAACAGAACAGGTTCTGTTATTGTTTTGTAAAACCTGAAACTATGCAAACTCGAGCGACCCATATATTACTTCGAGTAAACTCATCACCTACTTCGAGTTATAACTCGATTTCCCCGAGAACATCACGAGGTCCAAAACCCTGTAACCCAACAATCACCACCATCATGACCACACTGTTCTGTGCACATGCACCCACGACGCAGCCATCACCGATCAACTCTTATGATATCCACTTATCGCCGATCAACTTCCCAGATCATCCAAACACCAATCCTTTTGATCCATATTCGAAAACGAATTCGAGGACTCTGAAGCAAACCTGGAACAAGACAGAACCCACAACCCCAACCTGTCAATGCTTCAACCCATCACCTCCGATCACCGTTGCCTCTGCAACTCTGGCGAATAACTCGACAACCTACCATCTTCCATTTCCCAAGACGTAGTTGAACTCGATCAACTATAATTGCCGAACAGATCGATTCTTCCTAACCCAGTAAAACTAGGGTTCTAATTTTAAAATCCCAATTCCAACATCAAAAATGAATTTTAACACAATCCACAAATTTTCCCAATATCCCTGATCATTACTCCATCTCCAGAAGCGATTTCAACTCAATCGAACACAAACATTATCAATGCTAACCAAAAAAGTGAAATTCAGTGACCTTAAAACTACTCTTTAAATATATCATTAAAAAAAATTAATTCTTTTTTTAAAATTCATGATTTTGAATGGAGTTTTGATATATAACCCTGAAACATTGTTTTGTGATATTTAAATTTCCCACTTTACAAAGTTTAGCTCTGTCACTTAAGTTTCCAGGCAATACAAAAATTTATTCAACTTATGTAAATTTTTAAAATTTGCTTTATCTTATAATAGACAAATTTCATACAAATGCTAAATCATAACATCAACTAGATCAAGGAAAAGAACATTTTATCAATTTGAACTTAAACTGTAAACAGTCAAAACCATATGTAAGCATGCATCACATTCACATACACTCAGACAAATTTTCAAAGGCATATGTATATTTAAACTTTATCAGATAAGCTAGCATGTAAATCCTACTTAAATTTTCCTTTAAAATTTGGAGTTACTCACCTTTAATTTATTTTTTCCAGGCAGATAACAGATTTCATGTCCAGGCTTGAAATTCATCTGAAACTGCTTTTGATGTGCTTTGCTGTTGAAATCCCTTTTGCATGCTTGGAAAAACTTTGATTTTTAAATTTGAAACAGATCTGAACTTCCCTTTTATTCTTAATGTCTCAGGTTTTCAAATTTCCAGTAGGAACTGGAGTTGCAGCTTTTAATTGATGTGAAGAGCTTTATTTTTCCAGATTTTAATTTTGCCTTTGGCTTCTATTCTTCAGGTTTTGAAAATGGTTTCTGTTTTAGATTTTGATATGTGTTTGTTCTGTTGAATTTTGGTTTGGAATTCTCTTTTTTTTTTTTCTATTTCAGCTGAAAAATAAGAAAAAGGATTTGTAGAAAAATGTATACTCTTTATGAACCAAATTATGATAAAAAAATATAAAGATGCCACTTGTTATCTAGAAACTTACATTTGTCACTTAGGTAATTTAATCTTCCTGCATGTGTTACTAAGATGTATTAACATATTTACATATGTTACTTAAGTATTTTTTTTAATTTTTTTTAAATATAAATTTTAGAACCAATTTATTTAAGATGTTTGAATTAAAGAAAACAACCTTATTAGCCAACTACTTATACATACAAAAACAACAATTAATTTATTTGTTTTTGGAAAGATAAATCTTACCCGTTTATTAAGATGATTACCTTAGCATGTTTACTAGGATTATATTTCCACAATGAATTTATATATGTATGTACCTAAGATTTTTATCATTATGGAGTTTACACATATCTATTTAAAAAAATTTAATAATTTACTTTAAGATCCATTATTTAGTTCAACTGTTATTATAGTTTCCAACCCACTTACATATATATTTAGACATCTTTAATTAGCAGATTCTATTTGTTTTAATTTTGCAAATTATTATTTTAATAAATTAAATTCTGCTAATTACCAATTAATAGATGTCAAAAATTCAGGGCTATCACATTCCTCTCCCCTTTGAACCTTCTCGTCCCCGAAAAGAAACGAAACCAAAGTTTATTTAAAATGCTTAAAAACTAGTTAAAACATTCTTTGATTAATTTAAAACACTTTTAAAATCTGTAATACTGCCAAAATAGTTTTATAAAAATACTTTTTATAACTCGATGTTTCAACAAGTCCATCCTTGTTCTCATAGAAATTCGGTCATGCGTTGATCAGGCGTAAGACTAAAAATCTATAAGTACTTAGCAGACTCGTTTCCAACACCCAGTGAAAATATTTTTGAAAATAGTTTTATTAAAAATATTGAAAACAGTTTTTGAAAATAGAGGATATATCTTTGGTGAGAATGCTCTGGAAATCATCACCCCCATTCATGGTCGCAGTTAACCGATGGTTACGTTGCCGTCCCGACAAAATCCACAGATAACTGTAGGCCTCCGCGCCCCTCGATTACACCATGGAACCCGCTACAGATCGCAACTACAACTGGGGTTACGTAGCAATCACAGCAAAAACCCATATAGCTGTAGGCATCAGCGCCCTCGAATTTCGCTGCCAAAAGAATGAAACTTCTCCACTCCACTTGACCATAGATCGCAGTCTACCGATGTTGTGTTTCCTTCCCGGCAAAATCAAGTGTAGACCGTTGACACTCATCCTCCACACGATTTTCGCTATGGTCCCCACAGTAGATCGCAGCGACATCGAGTTACACTGTCGTCACAGCATAACCCAAATGCCCCTGTAGGCATCAGCGCCATCGACTTTCGCTACCCAATAATCCTCAGGAACTAGTTTTGTCCGGACTCCTCACAGGATCAACTTTAGAACCCCCCCCCCCCCCCTTGGGGCTCAAGGCAGCACCACCCGGTGGTACTCCTGAGAAGTCCATTCCAAAGGAGCGCCTTTTTCCCCAGAGCATCATCAAAACATTTTATACTATACATATATAGCATCTTTAAATCATACACCTAGTATGATCTCATTCAAAGCTCCTTTATACAATCGATTATTTCAAAATCGATAACTCTCAAACTAGGCTTTCCAAACTCAATATTGATTTTACCCAAAAATCAAAAGCCTTTCCAAATCCAAAGGTTCCCAAAACCTTTTCCAAAATCCTCATATGATCTTATATATATATATATATATATATATATATATATATATATATATATATATATATTCAGATATATAAAATGCTTCAAAACTTTGGATCATTTTAAATTTGTATAAAACTCCTTTTATACTTCAAACACTTTCAAAATCTTTTCCTTCTGGCAATAGATTCATCAAGGGGAGTTTTATCTTATAAAACAAAGATATTTACTTTGTTAACTCAAAATCAGATATTCAAATTTGATTACTCTTTTCAATATCATTTTCATCCAAATCCGTACGATGTACACATATCATCCGTACGCTATACCAATCTGATCGCTCACTCGATCACACAATTTCACTTCCGAACTAATATCGTCCACCCGACTTCCTAGTGCGGACACAGATCTGGTTCCTTGATCAGAAACCGTCATTCTCCTTGCATAGTCATAACTATGATAGAGAATATCCAGAACCAATCAACAATCCATATCCAGGACGCCGTCAGAAATCGAGTGAAAAATCCCACTCGGGTCGATATAACTATCTCGAAATTCTGTGCTCGAATCTGGATCAAATCACTATGCGAATAGAATAACATACGTACACCCTACGTATTTATCTTTATTGGTTATTATCCAAATTAATTCTCTATCTATTCATATTCACTTTGATTTTCATTCACTTACCCACAATTGCTCCAAGCCATTTGGATTATCACCTCCATTCTTATCTCGATTGGGTATTTAACCAACAATTGTTTAGACTCTGTCCAATTTATTTAGAAAACTGCTTGAAAATTTAAAAATAGATAAGTAGTTGAAAAATAATTACTAGTTTGTAAAATAGGTGTAAAATAGTTAGAAAATAGCTTGAAATAATTATAGAAATTTTAGATAATTGCAAAATAATAGTAAAATAGTAATTAGTTTTGAAAAACAGTTGAAATATAGTAATTAGTTTATAAAACAGTTGGAAAATTGTTAAACAGTTTCAAAAATAATTGTAAAACAAGTATAAGATAGTTTGTCTTTTAAAAGAAAGGTTGTATATATAATATATAGCTTGGAAAAAAAATAGGTTTATATTAAAACAATTTATATTAAAAATAGTCCAGAGTCAAAACTGTTCAATTTAATTTTCCTCTTCCTTTAAATTGACCCAATGCAAATTTAAATAATTTCAATTTCCATTGAAATTGATTCATTCCCAATTCAAGTTGAATTAACCTCAGTTTCTTTTCAAATTTAACTTTATCCAACCTTGATCTCAAATTCTACTAATTCAAATAAATTTCAATTGAGCTAGTTCCAAACTCAATTTATTTCAAATCCAGTTTGAATTAATTCCAATTTCAAACTCCATTTCCAAATCAAGTTGAATTATTCTTGATTTCTTTCCAAATTCAATTCAAATTCCATTTGAATTTTATTCTATTCAACTTTAATTACAATTTCAAATTATTCAAATCACTTTGGACTAATATCCATTCGATTGAACCCATTTCAATTTCAAATCATTTCAAATTAATCCAATTCAAATTTTCCATTTGAATCTTATACTCATACATCTTCAATCACCATTTCAATTTATTCAAATCAAATTCAATTTGAACTAATTCAAATTTCAAATTTAAACCATCTCGAATTATATATATTCGAGTTAATACTTCAAATGTTGATTTAAATCTTTAAATCAAATCAACTTATATCTTCAAACCATTAAATTTTGAATCCAAATTTCATTTCAAATTTATTTCAAAGTTCACATATTAATTCAAATCTTTGAAATTCAATTTATCATTCAATTTTCAATTTCCAGATCTCAAACCTATTTGAGATCACACAAACTCTCAATCCCAATCAACCATTTAACTTCCCAAGTTAAATCTTAATTTCATCTTGAGATTTACAAATCAGATTGTTCATTCAAACTTATTTAGCTTCCTCCGAGTTAAATTCAATCAATCCCGTTTAACCTTACTCAAACTTGAATTCTCCATTTCAAATTTCAAAATTCTTTCCCATCTATAAGTTCAAAAACTTATCACTTTGGGTTTTCACATCTCATTCCAATTTTAAAACTCAACCTTAGAGTTTATTTCAAATCACCATTTATATTATGTATATCCATATATATACATATTTATTTCTTGGCTCACCAAGCCAAATTTAAAAATTTAAACCACCTTTGGTTTCACTTCAAAACAAATTCTCTTTAAAATTCTCAAACATTTCTTATTTTTAAAATAAGATCATATTCAAAATAGTTTGAATAATATTATCTCCTTTAACATCTTGAAACCAATTCAAATGTTTAGATTTATAATCCAAAACTTCACAATTTGAAACCCACTTTAATTTACATCCTTTCAAATTTACGAGTTATTCTTTATACTTTATAAATGGTTACTTCCTCAAATTATTAAACACAATAACCATTCCATTTTCTGGTTTGAAACCAATTCTATTTCATCTTAGTTAGAAATTCTTCTCCAACTTCAAAAATTAAATTTTAGTTTGAATCCACTTCAAACTTATCTTTATTTAATTTCAATTTGGTTGTAATTCTATTACTTCTTAATTTTATTCAATAATTTAACAACCAATTATCTTAATATTTATTAGAAAGAAATATTGCTTTATATTTCAAAATATATTCTTTTATAAAATCATTTAAAATCTTTATATAAGAAAATAACAAGTACGCTCTCTCATATATATACACACTTAACTCATTCTAGGGTACCACTTACCCTATTCTTAATGAGTAATTCCAATAGAGCCAAGGTTCTCGCTTAACCTGGCTCTGATACCAAATGTAACAGCCCGGGAATTTCGATCCCGAAATTTCCAGATAGTTAGTGAAAAGAAGAAAGTGAAAGAAGAAAGAGATAGAAGAAGAACAGAAAAGTAACACACAATCTCACATACGCAGCGGATAAAAATAAGATCACATAAATAATAGTTTTATAAGTAGAACTATATCATTACACTTATATCTTTATACATAAGAGTTACACATATACATAATCACTGGATAAAACAATCATATCCAGATACTACAATATCATAGAGTAAACTCTCCATACGACCCTGCCATCCAGCTCGCCTCCTGAGCTCCAGAACGTCCTTACCTGAAAATCTGTAATACTCGGTCTGACCCGAGCATTACATCGAAGTAACACCCGGGTCAGGCTGGAAACCAGCGTGAGTAAACCCATCTAACATGAAATACAAAAGCATACAACATATATAAACCCGAGGTAACTTATATCGATTTACAACTTCACAAGTTGTTATAAACATTACTTAATTCACACATCAATTTCTAAGTGCCAACTTAGATTAAATGGTCTAATTCGCTTAAATCAATCCAAACCAGCTTATTTATTCCTCAAATCAATCTATAATGAATCGAAGTGGTTTCGGGTATTTACTAATACCCGACTCCGGTCTCTTCGAACCCAATGTCATTTTAACTTAAATTATCCAAGTGAAATACAATTCAACTTTTAAATACAGGATGTCACAATTCATCATCAATAGATAATCACATCTTCATAGTTTAATCAAACATATCTTATCACATAGCATCACGAACACATATTAGGGATATCAATTAATCAAAGGCTTCCCATATCATTCTATTTATCCCTTAAATAACACTTGAGTAATTATCTCTTAATTTAATTTCACAAACTAATTATCCATAACCTAATACAGTAATTATCTTTTAATTTCTTTATTAATTAATTACTAACCATAATTATTAATCACCCTTGATTAATAACAACAGTGATTAACTTCACTTAATTACTCCATTAATAAATTGCTCCTTAATTTATTATCCCAATTAAACCCTTTATTAACTACATTCAGTAATTAACTACCCTTAATTACTTATTCCATAAATTAATTACTCTTAATTAATTATCTCAATAAATTCCCTGATTAATTATAAAGTAATTAAATCCAAAATTTCTTTTATCATCAAACATCTTTAATTACATCCAGTAATTATCAATTACTTTACATTAATTACAAAAAGTAATTATTCACCAATCGTCAAGTGTTTAAATTAATTAAACTTAATTAATTAATCTAAACAAATCACTTTAACCCAATTAACTACATCAAGTAATTAATTCATTAATTACTTCTATTAAGTAATTAAACGTAAACAATTTCACAAGTGATTATTATTAATTAATTAATTTAATTAATTATTAAAAATTAATCACATTAATTAATTGTTAAATAATCTTAAGTTAATGACCTTCATTACTATTATTAATTACTTAATTAAGAAATTAACTTATATTAATCATTATTAATTACAATTAATTAATATTTAATTACCAATTTAATTAATCTCTAATTATTAATTAAGTGTTAATTTCAATCTTAATTAATTCTTAATTACTTGATTAAACAATCTTAATCATTAATTAAAATTTAATTAACAATCCTTAATTATAGATTAATTAGCCTCAATTAATTAATCTCAAGTCTTAATTAATTAACTTAAAAATTATTAATTACTTAATTAATCATCCACATTACTAATTAATTAAATAATTAACTATTCATCTTAATTACCTTAATAATTTAATGAATCTAATTCATCAAATTCCATTTATCTTTTAGATGAACATTACTTACTTAATTAAGCATTTTAAAACAAATTATTTTTAAACTTACTTTAAACTCCATTAAACTTCATTTTAAAATTTAAGATTTGAATACAAATTTTAAACTTAAACAAGGTTTTTTTTAAAAACAATTCAAATCTTATTATCACATATGTTAAAAGAAACATCCACTAATAAAATAAGTTTAAAAGAATTTAATTTCCAATTCAATTTAAATTCAAATCAATTTAAAAATTACTTTTAAATTTCAAACTGAAATACAGACTGATCCTTAATTACAGATTTAAACTTAAATTCTTGAAAACTTACTTCATAAATCTTCAAACTAAATAATTTAGATTTAAACTTATTTGATTTTAAACTGAAGTTTAAGTTTTATTTCCAGATTTAAAACTCAGATTTAAATTCAAAAAATAAATTAAAATTTAAACTTCCCATTCAAATTCAAAACTCACATATACTTTTACACCTATAAGTTTAAAACCAAATTTAAATTTAAAAACTTAAATAATTCAAATATTCAGACAATCTAATTTAAATTCATATTCAAATTTACAGATTTTAAAATCCTAGTTTGAACTTCAACTTACAATTTAAACTTTACCTTTAAATTTAAAAACAGAATATTGTTTCTGTTTTATTTGAAATCAAGCTAGAGTTTAAAAGAAATTTCAAATTTATTTCAAAATCCAAAATTTAAACTAATTGAATTCAAATTCAATTCCAGGTTCAAACTTAGTTTCAGATTTTAGTTTGCATTTAGAAATTTTACTTCAAATTTAAAAATAACAGAACAGGTTCTGTTATTGTTTTGTAAAACCTGAAACTATGCAAACTCGAGCGACCCATATATTACTTCGAGTAAACTCATCACCTACTTCGAGTTATAACTCGATTTCCCTGAGAACATCACGAGGTCCAAAACCCTGTAACCCAACAATCACCACCATCATGACCACACTGTTCTGTGCACATGCACCCACGACGCAGTCGTCACCGATCAACTCTGATGATATCCACTTATCGCCGATCAACTTCCCAGATCATCCAAACACCAATCCTTTTGATCCATATCCGAAAATGAATTCGAGGACCCTGAAGCAAACCTGGAACAAGACAGAACCCACAACCCCAACCTGTCAACGCTTCAACCCATCACCTCCGATCACCGTTGCCTCTGCAACTCTGGCGAATAACTCGACATCCTACCATCTTCCATTTCCCAAGACGTAGTTGAACTCGATCAACTATAATTGCCGAACAGATCGATTCTTCCTAACCCAGTAAAACTAGGGTTCTAATTTTAAAATCCCAATTCCAACATTAAAAATGAATTTTAACACAATCCACAAATTTTCCTAATATACCTTATCATTACTCCATCTCCAGAAGCGATTTCAACTCAATCGAACACAAACATTATCAATGCTAACCAAAAAAGTGAAATTCGGTGACCTTAAAACTGCTCTTTAAATATATCATTAAAATTTTAATTCTTGTTTTAAAGTTCATGATTTTGAATGGAGTTTTGATATATAACCCTGAAACATTGTTTTGTGATATTTAAATTTCCCACTTTACAAAATTTAGCTCTGTCACTTAAGTTTCCAGGCAATACAAAAATTTATTCAACTTATGTAAATTTTTAAAATTGCTTTATCTTATAATAGACAAATTTCATACAAATGCTAAATCATAACATCAACCAGATCAAGGAAAAGAACTTTTTATCAATTTGAACTTAAACTGTAAACAGTCAGAACCATATGTAAGCATGCATCACATTCACAAACACTCAGACAAATTTTCAAAGGCATATGTATATTTAAACTTTATCAGATAAGCTAGCAGGTAAATCCTACTTAAATTTTCCTTTAAAATTTGGAGTTACTCACCTTTAATTTTTTTTTTCCAGGAAGATAACAGATTTCATGTCCAGGCTTGAAATTCATCTGAAAATGCTTTTGATGTGCTTTGCTGTTGAAATCCCTTTTGCATGCTTGGAAAAACTTTGATTTTTAAATTTGAAATAGATCTGAACTTCCCTTTTATTCTTAATGTCTCAGGTTTTCAAATTTCCAGTAGGAACTGGAGTTGCAGCTTTTAATTGATGTGAAGAGCTCTATTTTTCCAGATTTTAATTTTGCCTTTGGCTTCTATTCTTCAGGTTTTGAAAATGGTTTCTGTTTTAGATTTTGATATGTGTTTGTTCTGTTGAATTTTGGTTTGGAATTCTCTTTTTTTTTCTATTTCAGCTGAAAAATAAGAAAAAGGATTTGTAGAAAAATGTATACTCTTTATGAACCAAATTATGATAAAAAAATATATAAAGATGCCACTTGTTATCTAGAAACTTACATTTGTCACTTAGGTAATTTAATCTTCCTACATGTGTTACTAAGATGTATTAACATATTTACATATGTTACTTAAGTATTATTTTTTTTAATTAATTTTTTTAAATATAAATTTCAGAACCAATTTATTTAAGATGTTTGAATTAAAGAAAACAACCTTATTAGCCAACTACTTATACATACAAAAACAACAATTAATTTATTTGTTTCTGGAAAGATAAATCTTACCCGTTTATTAAGATGATTACCTTAGCATGTTTACTAGGATTATATTTCCACAATGAATTTATATATGTATGTACTTAAGATTTTTATCATTATGGAGTTTACACATATCTATTTAAAAAAATTTAATAATTTACTTTAAGATCCATTATTTAGTTCAACTGTTATTATAGTTTCCAACCCACTTACATATATATTCAGACATCTTTAATTAGAAAATTCTATTTGTTTTAATTTTGCAAATTCTTATTTTAATAAATTAAATTCTGCTAATTACCAATTAATAGATGTCAAAAATTCAGGGCTATCACAGTTATCAACTTATAAAACAATGAAATTCCATTTATAAATCGTTACTACACTTCCACTAAGTTACTCCTAACGGTTTTCTAACTTTAAATGTTAGTTATCAAAACAAGTTACAAAAAAAAAATTAAAACTTGAAAAATTTTCTAACACCCGAATTTTACGGAAAATTTCGGCAGAGTCTCCTTTGCGCGGCTCGATCGAAAAAAAATGACAGTATATATATCACAAATATACATCTCATCAAGTGATGAGGCATCCCGCAGGGAAAAAAGTGTAAAAGTACGGTATGTAATCCGAGATATGTACCTTATATATTATTAGCGAGCATAAACGGCTAATATAGCGCGAAAGCGAGCTCCAAATGCGAAGCAAGCGCAATCCGCACCTACTAAACACTCAACAAACCATGAGAAACATACATATATGAAAATAATATCAATATACATCATATAGCAACATAACAACTACATGTACCAACATAGCAAATGCAACAAAACAACATATGCAACCATCAATCAACTATCATCCAACCATCATCCAACCATCATCCAACAAATCCATAACCAATCAATATAAATTCACTTCTCATTTATATTTATTGACTTGGTTTCAATTTTAATCACAGTTGATTCATTAACGTTGGATTTTACTAACATTCATTCTCAATTCAATTAGTTAACATTCACTAATTTATATTTACATTAGTTCACTTTCAATTTGAATCAAATTAAATTCTATTTAAATTCATTTAGATTCCAATTTGATTTCAATAATTTATAGCTATCAATTTCGTTAACACTTAATGAATTATATACAATCAACTAACAATCAGATAACAACCAAATCATACCCAACATAACCAAATTATTAATTTCACATTCAATTTGGTTTATCTCTTTTATATATATATCCTGTTATATAATTTTAAAAGAATCATTTTATATTTGGCATCCTAAATTTCCAATATTAACTTTAATTAAGTCCGTAAGTCGTACATATATCATCCGTGAGCAATATCAAATCTAATCGCTTATTCGATCACACAATTTCACTTCCAACTAGTATCGTTCACCCGACTCTCTAGTGCGGACTCAGATTTGGTTTCTTGATTGGAAACTGTTACTCTCCTTGCATAGCCATATACTATGATAGAGAATTCCAGAATCAAACCAAAAATCCATATACAGGGTTCACCGTCGAAAATCGAGTGAAAAATCCTAACTTGGATCGATATAAATCATCTCGAAATTTTGTGATCGAATTTGGATCAAATCGTTATGCAAATAAAATAATATATGTACAATCTCACGTATTACCTTCCAATGGATTTCTATCCAATTTATCTATACTAAATTATTTTATCGACTTCTTTTTTTTCCAATTAATTATTCACAATCTATTATTCAGTTAGTATATTCATTTCTTTACATAGCATATTCTTTATCATTATCTTTTCTTAAACATCATATCATAGAATTTGCTTACTCAAGTTCATTTTAAACATCTATATAATTTAATTAAATCCAATTTTATTTTCCAATTGATTCTTAGCTATAAGAAATTCCTTTGTTTACATTTATTCGCATTTTCATAATTTCAGTTAATAACGAATTCATTTGTGGAACATTTTATCAACCGGTACTTTAGTTTATTAATCATCCTATAAAAGTCTAACCTCTCATAAATGACTTTTCTTAGTTTACAGTTATCTTAAAGGTTACAAATTTAGAAAAATTTTACAACCCCTTTGCAATTTATATTTATTTTCTATAACCAATTTACAAAGATATAATACGATTCATTTATCTTCTTTCTTAAGTTCACTTACTTGTTCCATTTATTCATTCATCATTTCATGCTATATTTAAGTATATATAAATTTTTTCACAACCAAATTTCATTTATATAAATTTTAATTCCTTTTGAGTTTTCCGTACTCGTATACTTCAATTACTTCAGGTTCTGTTTATTTATACAATATCTCATTACATATCCAAAACATCATTTTAACTTTTAACATTTGGTAAGTCTTGTTATATGTTATCAGAATGTAAATTTTGGTATTATACAAAATTATAGAATTTCATTTTACTAAATTAGAATGTTCACAAATTTAATTTGTTTAAATCCTCTTTACCTTTCAACTTTAAAGTTTTCCCAAAACATAAGCTTAGATATCTTAATCCTCTTATTTTATAAATTTTGGTTATTCACATTTCATTCAAATAATTTGAAAATTATTAATTAAGAGAACTTAGAAATTTAAATGCCCGGTTCTTTTCAAATCGTTTGAAATAAACATATACACTTATATCTTTAATATATCAAATCATACCTTTGGAGTTTAAACCAAAACCCATTTACCCAAAATAATTTCGAAGAAAAACAAAGCATCCTAGAAGTCTCCCCCACTTTGAAACTCGAAAATGAACGTCGATGATGCTGCGCAGTCATCACCGAAATTATTTTCCAGCGACATAAGAGAGGAATACTGAATTCATTCTTTCCTTTAAAATCCTTTCAAAATATTTCCATAAATTATTTCCAACTAATATTACTATATATTTCTTCAAAACTTTGAAAACCATTTTCAAGATCTCCGGGTCTTAAATTCAATATTTTCCAATTTAAATCTATTTTAATTCATATGTCACCTTTATAAAACATTCTTATAGGATTTTCTTTCTTAAAACATTCCACAAGTTGTTTTATTACTGTTCATTTTGTAATTCATCTTATTTATTAAATTACAATATCCAATTTATGATAATAACTAATATTTTAATTCCTAACAACCAAGTAAGCTAGATAAGTCACAATAAATTTTGAAAATAAATTCTTTATACACAAATATAATTAGGGCAAAATTATTTCATTTACCCAATTTCAAAACAATACTATGTCGAATTGTTCTGTTTAAGTGTTTAGAGATCCCTATCAATGACGTTAATTACTCGTATTGACCAGAATCCATAAGCCACTCAACAAATCAACCGACACAATATAAAACATTTTATATCACTAACAAATACGCTCTCTCATATATATATTCACTCAGCGACTCATCATAGGGTATTACTACCCTATTTATAAAGAGTCAGACCCCACAAAGCTAAGGTTATCGCTAAACCAAAGCTCTGATACCAACTGTAACGACCCGCCTTTTTGAACAATTTAAACCGACGATCAAATACACATGTCGATTCCAAACCATTCAAAAAGGGCAGATGGTTATTGGGGTAAATAAGAAAAGAAGAGGAAAGAGAAATAAAAGAAAGGAAATAACACAGATCTTGCAGCGGAACGATAAAATATAATAATCAAATAAACAGTTCATGAAGTTGTTTACTATACCTTGATTATTATTTATACAACATTTATCAGAGTTGTACATATACAACAGAACAATTAAAATAATGCAGCAGATAGCTTGATGCACAGATAATAATAGTAATAGTGTACCAAATCTTCGTCTTCGTCCTCCAGAATAGATCTTCAAAAATCTGAAAACTTACTGACCCGAGCGTAATGAAAAGACAAAACACTCGAGTCAGGACTAAAATATCCTTATGTAAGTTAAATCAATCGTAAATAAATATGAGTGTAACGGCGTCAGAGATGTTTACGGGGTTTGACATCTCATATCCAGTGTCAACGTGCGTGCAATAACTTAAGAGATGTTACGGGATTTTCCATCTCTCAAGGATCCGTTAAACTATCTAATATGTAGTAATGTACGCTAAGTAGATAATGCCTATCAGTAATATAAAGTATCAAAATAGCGTTAAGGCGTTACCATAATCCCCCTTAACACATTTTTATAATGCCATAGTCTATACAACACCATAAGCCCCACCGTAAACTGGTGGTTATCAGAGGGTACCCCATAGGTATAACACAAAACAAAACGTAGTGGTCGCGAATAGGGTAATCGGTATGACAAGGTACATGAGGCGATACCAACTAGGATACTAGTAGTTGCGTGATCCAGACTGATGTTGAGCATAGCCAGCAGCTACCCCAACACCGCGAAACAACACTCCCAAATCGAGGGGTGCACCCAAATCGCATCACAAATGTAATAGATATGGTATCTAAGAAGTGTGTCCGCTAGAGATGGCGAACCTCAATGGCCCGGCGCGGCTCCTGTTTTAGTCATGTCAAGGGTCATCCAATATCGTTCTCTTTCTTCAGTCAACGCGTTCACCAAACCATCCACTTCATTCTGGATCAACACTCCGCGTATAATAGTTATTAAAGTGGTTTTCGGTATCGACAGAGAGTATGTCCATATCCGATCCCGGTCTCTTTAGTAACTACGTATTATTACACCGTTGGCTTTTTTACATTTCAAATCGATTCATAATTGATATCAAAATATCATATTCGCTTCAAAAAATCATATCCATTTCAAATATCATCGCATCTATTTAAAGTGTAAGGTTCCGTTTCAAAAATCATTTTTCGCCTCAATATCTCATTTCGATTTCCAAAATGATTTCGAATTTCACTTTAGGTTGCAAATTCATTTAACCCAATTCATATTTAAATTCAAGATTTAAACATAAACATTTCACCTTATTGCTCAGCTTGAAATTTTTGAAAATAGTTTTAAGTAGTTTAAAAGTAGTTTTAAATAATTAAAATAGTTAAAAATACTTAAAATCTTTAAATGGATTTCAAATAGATAAATTAATTTAAAATAATTAATATAGGTTAACATAGTTTATGTATTTAAAGATGGTTTATATAACAGAGTAATTTGGAAAACAAAATGAAACAGCTTCAAAACCAAAACATTTCAATTATAACTTTTCAATTCAAATCAATTTCAATTTCCATTCTACCGATTCAATTTCGATTTCAATTCAAATCAATGTCAACTTTGACTTCAAATCAATTCGATTCTATATTCATCTCCAATTAATTCAATTACAATTTATATCGATTTGGAGCTTGATTTTTCAAAATATCAATTTATAACACTTAACAAAATTTTCCTTTAATATTCAAATTCAAATCCAAATTTCAAATATGATTCAATTCCAAATTTCAAATATGATTCAAATCCAAGCTCAATTTCAAAATATCATTTTTATATCACTTTTACTTAGTAATATTCAAAGCTCGAATTAAGGTTAAATCTTTAAACAAATCAATTTTCGAAATTCAATCAAATCCCAATTTTTAAATTTCAAAGTCTCGACTTATATTATTTAACAATTTCTTTTAACCAAAATTTATTTCAACATTCCAAACTCAATTTTTCGATAAATTCGATTTCTATAAATTTATTTCTATTTATAACTTTTAAATCAAAACATTTAAATAAATTTTAAATCGATGATTTTAAAAATTATTAATTTAGCCAATTCGGTGTCCGTATATAATTTTCTATCCTATGGCTAAGTAATTATTTATTTGAATTAAATGTCAAGGATGAATATATATCACTTAAATCAAATCACAGTGTCATATGTATGCATAACAGTATATATAAGCAAATAAACATCCAAACATTTAACTATCAACCAATAACATCCATCGACATACATCATCCAATAGGCAATACAATTCATGGCAATTTCATAGTTATCAATGTCAGGTAATTTAATCGCAATTCAATTTCAATTTCAATTTAACTGTCAATTTAATTTTCAACGGTTAATTCAATGACAATCTATATGAAAATTAAATTCTATCAAACAACGACTAATAAAATTCATATCACTTCATAATATCAAATTTAACTAGCATAAAGATATTCAGTACGTTGTGAGCGTTATAAAAAACTCACATTGATTTTTCGATTTTAAATCAAATCGAACGACGTTCGATTTAACCCAAAATTTTCTCTAGCTCCAAACGATTGCAATCTAGCTCCATTGCGTAGTATTCGTCAATATGGTTCCAATGCAAAAACTTTCGTCCGATTTGGACCTCGTATGAAAGAGATACTTAATTTTGAAGTTACACGAATTATAATATAAATATTTACATATTTTATTTTAATTTAAACCCTAGATTAAATCACTACCGTCCAATCTGCTTCAACAAAATCTGGCCGCTCCTTTCGCTTCTTCCCCAAACGTAAACAGCCGAGACTAATAACCCATAGCCGCCACCCCCTTGCGAATTCCCACGACAAATAGAAGCATCTTCACATCGATCAGAGACCGGCGTTAGAATGCTCGACGTCAACTCCACCACCGGCCAGAGTGCG
The DNA here is from genome assembly GCA_030765085.1 of Allium cepa. NCBI lineage: Eukaryota > Viridiplantae > Streptophyta > Magnoliopsida > Asparagales > Amaryllidaceae > Allium > Allium cepa. Next base: position 506,912,172 of record CM060932.1, on the reverse strand, counting down.
GCCCAGCTCGGTGGTCCCCAACCCTCGAACGACGTGCGCAAAACGGTGGAGAAGGCGGCCCAATTCATCTTCGTACATAACTCGAAACCCCATCATCTCCATATAGAATCGAAGATCTCGTCGCCCTCTACGAATTTGTAGTTGAAAACTTTTTGAAATTATGAACGGATTTGAAGAATTTGAGGGGAGAAGACGAGTAATTTTCGGCCTTTGAATATGATAATGGCGGCTGCGTTAGCCCTTAGGGTTTTTTTTTTTGGAGCAAGAATGAAGATAAGGGTCCTTTTATAGAAAATTCAACGAACGCTATTCACTCCAAATTTTCGAACTCCGATTTACGCGCGGTGACCGGCGTTTCTAGGGTTTACCCGCGTTGTGGACACAATGGAACAGGTTTCAGAAGCTAATTCGATCGTATGTGCGAGTTACGGAAACAAACGATCAAATTTAAATTAAACCGATTTAACGAATTTCTATGCGTTTTGGCTCTCCCCGGACAAACGGTAAATCCGATTGACACGAAATTTGAAACCTTACAATAATATCACATTACGGATCCGATGAAACTAGTTTCATCGAAATCCGAGACTGTTTGAAAAATGGCTATTTTAACTCGCCAAATTAATATTAAAACCATTTCGATGCGTTTCGAGCTGCCACGGTCAAACGACAACTCCAATTGCTACGAAAATTGAAATCAGATAATAACAAATTATTACGAATCCAATGGAACTAGTTTCGTCCAATTCTTAGACTGTTCAAAAATTAGCTATTTTCCAGTCGATTATTAAATATTAAAATATTAAATTTTCGCAAATAAATTTTAAATTCAGTTTTAAATGTTCTATAACATCACTATAACTCCAATATGATAAAATAAAATTTTACAAATCATTTTTAATCATATTAAACCCGTTATTCAATTATCCAATAAATTTCAATTTTAAAATCTTATTAACTCCATTATAATCCCGATATAACTTACATTCACTTTGGAAACCAATTTGAATCATATTAAATCAAATTTCAATTATTCACTCTATTTTCAAATATTAAAATTCAATATCAAATTAATCATATCAAATTCGGAATTTAATTATTCAAACATTTGTAATATTAAATTTAACAAATTTGATTATTCTTAAATCACTATCTTTTGAGATATTCAAAACGAACTTATAAAATTTAACAAATTCAAATTATAGAACAACCATCTTTATTAAAACAGTTATTCAATTCCCATTATTAAATTATTCAATAAATTCCAAATATTGAATTTAAACAATTTCGATTATCCAATAATTCATTATCTTTTGAAATATTGAAATTGAACTTATAAGATTCACTTTTAAAACCAATTCATAATTTAGAACACTATTTTCATTTTACAGTTATTCAATTATTCAGTAAGTTTTAAATATTTAATTTAAACATTTTACCTGTTCAACATTCAATATTTGATTTAAATAGATTTTACTCATCAATCAATTACTCTATTATACCCAATGGATTCAACATTTATTATTATTCCAAACGACTTACAAAATTTTTTCTAACACTAAATCATGAAATCTTATTAAATTAGCTATTTTAATTATCGAAAATTTATAGGTCGTTACACTTATATTTGTTTCTTTTTTCTTTTAGTTGGTTAGTTAATTCTCTGGCTAAACTTTCCATCGACTTTGGTTTAATTTGATTGAATAGAATTTTAAAATCATCAATTCCCTTTGGATCGACCCGTATTCGCCACGTGCTACATTCGTACACCGTGCGCTTGCGGTTATTTTTATTTCAAAATTCGTTCGGCTATTTTCTAACTCGATAGAACTCTAGCCGTACGAACAGATGACCAAATATGGTGGTGTTAAATTCATTGATACACAGAAACACATGAACATGGAAAAGATTCAAACCTCAAATAAAATCACATTCTGTTTCAAAATATTTACAATTCATGATGTAATCCCACAATCACAAATCACATTCATAAAAAAAAATATTTATTACAACATACGCTAAGAGCTATATATAAAGACGCCCCCTTGGACGATCACAGTATATACAGGCAATATAACAACTTTGCCATTATAAACAACATTGCAGAATCTAAAGAAAAAATAACTCTAAATAGCTATCATGCCTCTTGCACGTCTCCGAAAGCTTATTCGTCTTAAGAGGTACCTGAAAACCTCAGCTTTCAAACAACTCAAAATCAATTGAGTACCCGAGAGTTTAAGCAAAAAATATAAACTTTGATTCAGACGTAAAACCTGGTATGAAAAATAACCTACCATCTCAAATCATTTAGATATCCAGTGAGACCACGCCGCTTAACGGAATGGGTTTTCCCCTCACTAGTATCCTAAAACTTTTTTATAAAACCATATATCGTGCTCCTGCATCCATAATGGTTAAACATAATCATTCCAAAATATTATGATGATATGCAAATATATTAAAACAAACTGGATTTCCCATCCTCTATTTAATTGACTCTTATTTATAGTTTCTAGGATCACTGCTAAACTATTAGTTTTCATGGATTGACTAATAACCGGTAAAATATTTAAGGACTCCTTGTCCAATTACATAGTTTTCATGGGATCACTAAGAACCTACTGGTAACTCCAATATCTTAACCATTATCCTAGTTTGCATGGGTTGACTAGGAATCTATTGTGACCCCAATATTCTTTCTTCTTTCCCTAGTTTTCATGGGTTGACTCGTAACATGTTGACATCTATCAATATGTTAATCCAAATATAGTTTTCATAGGTTAACAACAAATCTACTGGCCCCTGCCTGTATCAAATCATATTTTTCATGGGCTTACTATGAACCTATCTTTCTGACATCTTGTTTTATACATAGTTTACATGGGCTTACTATGAACCTATTGACCTTCTGCCAATATCTTTTCTTATACACAGCTTTCATAGGCTTACTGAGAACCTGTTGGCTCCTATCAATATCTTTCTTTTATATTTTAGCAGCCTATATTTTGGTCTTCCTGACCCTGGATACAATTATGCTCATTCAGAAGTTTAATTAATTTATATCCACTGTTGGGTTAACCTAGCTGGTTTTTCTACCCTTTGTCCTTAAAATACACTTATAGGTCCATTATAAAGTGAATAAATTTATATTTGAAGAAGAAAACATAACAACATAGCAATACCACTCCTGTGGGTTTAATTAAAACACGGTTAATCCCTTTTACCTATTATTTTACCAAAGAAAGCTTCTTTTCAAACCAATACAAAAACTCCTTTAATTTAGTCATGGTTTTTCCTTTAAAAATTTGAGTTTGGGTTACAAAATCTTTCGACACCTTCGAAACCTTGCTTTCGACTTCATAGGATAACTACCTTCGAAAGCATTATAATCAATCTAAAAACATTAGGCTACTTCGTTTGTAATACTTTTAAATCTTCCTTTCGAAACCTTTCGACGGTATTAAAGTGTTAACATTTAACTTTAGAAGCTTAGCTTCAAAACCCATTAAAAGTACCTCTTTCGACACCATTGGAAGTGCTCCTTCTGAAATCATTGAAAGTCCCCCTTTCGAAAGCATTGGTTTTATACTTAATATGTTATTTGGGTCAAAGTGAATATAGGTGAAGGCATCTCTTGAAATCGTTCTTTATCATATAAAAATATTAGGGAAATATGTTGGCGTCGGCACCATCCTTTCGAATGCACAAAACATCTGGGTAAAATAGTGGATGGTTGGCATCAAAACCACTTACAAAATCAATGCCTTCGAAACCCCTAACCCCTTTCAAAAGCTACAGGAAGTGGCTTAAACTTATAAAACAAAGTACCTTTCGATGGTGTTGATATCTTAAATGCCATTGAAAGGCTAAAGAACGGCATAAGGGTTTCGACTAGGTCGGAACCCCTTCATTCAAAACGTTCCTTCATAAACCATTCGAAAGAAAACTTATATTATGGCAACCTGTTCGAAACCTTTTAAAATTTCTTTCGAAACCATATGCTTCGACTATTTCGAAGGATAGAACAAAAAAGAGGCAGGCATTTCTCTTTTTAAAACAACCGAAGGTAGCTACTCCTTCGAAAGCTATGCTTTCAACACTTAACTTTTTGCCTATCTCCAATCTACTGCATACCATCATGGTGATACCTCGTGTATTAGTTTCGGTTTAGTAGGTTAGGTTGAAGGCGAAAGCTTGTACGTCGAGACATACCTTCCAAAGTAGGCGGAACCCATTTTCTGAGTAAACATGGTTTAATACTACTTAAAGCAAACCTTTTTCTAGCTAACCTACCACATGTCAACACCAGATTGGTTGCCTTAACTTTTTCAAATTCTTTACCAAAATAACTGCTGCTAATTTCAGATCTAAACCATGGTTATGTTAATCAAAAAGGTCCTTCAGTTAAGCAAAACCAACTTTGCAAAGAAGTCCCTCTTCTAAAATAATTTAATTTGCATAGCAAGTCACTTTGGAAAAATCACCAAAAATTCCAGAAATTTACTTTAATCATGTTATCTAACTTATCAAAATTCCATACCCAAATTCTTAATATATTTTCCAAAAAAATTTATAACCCAAATAACCACATTATCTTTTGAAAATTCATAAAAATCTTTCCATAGCTTAGTAAATTATTAAAATTGAAACCCAACTTCAAAATCATATTTTGCATAACATAAAATTTTTCCCATGGTATTTAAACATCAACATATCTTAGTTTACCTTATAACCGTGCAAAATTTATTTAAACAAACTTGTTTAACTTAAATAAATCAAATTTCTAGCATATCATCATTCAAATATCTTTAAAATGAATTTATCCCTTAAATCTGAAATGTATGATTCAAAACCAAATAGAGATTGAATTATTATTCACCTTGATTTAGTCCCATATGCTTGATTTTCTCTAGCTTTTAATTGAATTCTTCTTCTCTTAATGGCCAGCCTTCCTTAAGTTTTGATTTTTCATTTCAAAATGACGTGAATAAGGAATGAAATGTTAGGAATGAAATATATATATATGTGTAACGGTTATGGGCGGCAAATTCTCTATATACCCTTATGTAATTTGATTAATCCAAAACCATTCTTAAGCCCATTAACTATTATATTTGGCTCGGCCTTAATTAAATTAATTAAAGTCTCAATCCCCTTATCACTTAACATTTACATTATTCTATTTAATTTATCTAAATAAATCTCCTGAATAATGTTTTCAAAAATTAGGGGTGTTACAGCATCGCACAAATCTATAGCTGGGCACTCCCCATTCGCAATGGCATATGGTTCAAAGGTAATGATCTTAGTCGAGCTCTAAGTCCCTTCTCATCGAAGGCAAAAGTTCAATCAAAGGTAAAATGAGCAATTCCTACTCGAGTCGCTCAATATGGTTGATGAGAAGAGGGAAGAAGTTGAGTTGAGAACTGTTGTTGACCAGAAAAGGGTCGCACAAAACTTCAACTCCATTGTCCGTACCATTGTAGTGGGAGACCTTGTCCTCAAATGGGTCTACCTTATACCAGGAACATTCGAACCGAATTGGGAATGGCTCTATGTAATCAGCTAGAAGCTAGGAGATGGCATGTTCAAGCTGACAAACTTCATGGAGCCTGAATTCCCCAAATGTAAAACAACGAATCGCTGTCTCGTTACTTTATCTAAGACTATCCTATGTATTTCCTATTTCTCGCAAATAATTTATCCTCGAATACCGGAGGTATTGTAAATAGGTGGAACTTGCCCAACTTTTATTAATGAAATTGCTTTGCTTTCTGAGCCGATAAAATCGTGTTTATAAAAGTAACCTGCTATGTCGACGATGTCAAATTGACTCAAAACCATCCAATCACTACTTGAGATAGTGGTGAACCACACTCAAGTACATTCCATCTACCAATTGAGTCGACGGAAGAAAATCAAATCAATCATTGGATCGACGGAACTTGATCCCTACCTTCTAAGAATAGGTGTTTCTCTATCAACACTGGGAAGGCCCAAATCAAAGCTATGCGTCTCGTGAGCTGCGCACCACCTCTTGGATTGTGAAATCACGTCCAAGCAAACACATAACTGAAGCCGCACATTGCTTCCTAGTTTGCAAAACTGTGACCATGCAAGCCTCGATCTCACTGTGAGCATTTCGTAAGACGCACACTACTACTTAGATCAGCAAAATTGCATCTAAAGATAAGGAACTCTCATATTTCAAAAAGTCACATATCGCCTCTAAATCCAGCACTCCAAGGAGCGATATGTGTGTGCGAACTTGAATGTCAGCATCGCAACGAAAATACTCAACAAATAGTCAAGAAATTAGTGTTGCTCCAGCATCGTCGATCACTTAAGTACATAAATCACTTTAAGGGCATAAAATACTCGTCATGAGGCACTAAAGAGCTTCACACATATCTCAAGCTACAAATCTCCAAAGATGGGAATTGCAGTGGAGACCTGACTGAGGGCATCCAGAAGGCTACCAGAGGCACCTAGTCTCATGCCAAGTGTTCGGAGAGAACCGTCTCATGAACCAGAGGGCGCACACACCAACACTCGACCAAAGTAGCAAACACTTCATAGTTCTATTACTCCAAACAAAGAATTTTGGCAGTAATTACGGGACTAAACAAAATAGTGATGAATAAGAAGTGGCATAAGTGCATAAAACATTAATGAGTAGAAAAAATAAAGCTACAACCAAAATTTCAATAGTTTTATTACTTATAATGTTTTTGAAGTACAACAACAAACAGCGGCGGCCGTGCCGTACAATATCTGCCAAGAATAGGAAAGTACAAACACCATTGTGGCAACAACAAGCAAAAATACTAAGTGCAGACTCTGCACTTGTACGGAGTGTAACCTTAAAAATAGAAGCAAAAAACAAATCGCGACTTCTTCTCACCGCCTCCCCGGCCACCTTTCTCGCCTTTAATCGAAAACTTCTCAAACTTATCCCCTCCCAAGGCAATCTTGCTCTCTGAAGCATGGCCACTGGCAGATCCTCCTTTGTGCTTACGCTTGCCTGATTCATGAGAACTCTTTGATGGCCTCTTTTGTTTCTCAACATTCTCCTTCTTTGTCGCTATTATTTGTTGCTCTTTTGTCGGCTGCTCGATCTCTAATTTCACTGGTTGGCTTGCTTGACCCGCCTTCTCTTATGTATCAGTAGCCACCAAGCCTTTCGCTTGAGATACAGAAGGGTGATCCAAACTATGCAGCGCAGCAATTTGCTCGGATGCAAACCGAGCTGCAAATCAGATGTAGAGATGACGGTTGATGCGATCAGAATGGTAGCAGATACAACATCATGATGAGGAGGTAACTCAACAAGAAGAGAGGGTTGATCTATAATATCAGAATAAAGGGTGGTTATCTCGGCAATTTCATTAGGCATGAATTGAAAATCTTTCAGCACGGGAGAGGCAAGAAAATTACGTGTTGTGGGGGTCTGTTCGTGCATCACAACTTCAAAGCATTCACCTTCAACCTCCTTTACTGGCTGCACGATTACGGGAGAAGTAGAAATAATCCTCTCATCAGTACGAAGATGTAAAGACGTCTCACTCGGGCATGAAGGAAAATGCATAGTAACAGCCTTAGCGGTGGCTGTTACATCGGTGGATTCTCTTTCCCTCTCTAGTCTTAAGATTTTCTGGCCTTCCACTAAAATTTAGCAAGATTCTTCGTTTAGGTATGCTTGAACCAATTCTTCTTTGGTGTAACCACCGCCCACGTCTTGAATCAGTCCAGAACCTCTTCTCAGACTACAACAAGCATGCGAGGGAACAGTGGACCCAAGTAACCGAGGCTCCCCTGATGTAGTACAGAATTAACATAGAAGCCCAAAATAGTAGCATCCTAGCCTTCCATCTTCTTTGCGAAGGTGTCTTGAAACTCTGAGAAACTGGCTTCTGTGCTGGCCTTCTCTGCCACCAGCTAATTTTTCTCAACATCCGAAGTCAAAAAAATTTCACAAAGAGAGGCATTTTCTTGGGCATGTTCGGCGATGGTTCTTTTCTTCATCTCAACCATCGTCTCGCTTATCCTTAGTTTTTCTATTAAAACCCCTTCATCGGTATTACACTTCTTTATTTTATCTCTAAATGTGAGTGCGGCCCATTCGATGGACTCCTTTAGCTCCTTAAATAATAAAGCACTTTAATTTTTCTCTCATACTTATCCTTTTTGGACTCAAATGAGAGAATTTCTTGGTAATTGTTTCGGTTAATAGTGGAAAGCTACATGCATAATTTTTCCCCACCCCTCAGCTTGCTCCAAACCCTTCTACATCACACGGAGATGAGGTGAATAAGATTCTGCTTAACCAATTTCATATTGGGCTTATCGAAAACAACACTCCTTAAGAACAAGTTGGGGAATGCAGCCTGCAGGTGCAGGGTGCCAGAGGGGAGAGAGGTGGGCATAGTAGCATGAGTAGAGGAGGTCATGATATTGGAAGCAGAATCGATTATTTCAATAGAAGCAGGAAGCTATGAAGCGGGTTCCTGCTCTTTTCAACTTCTTTGATGAATCTTCCTGCTCAACTGGGCTCTTCCTCTTATCATGGCCACTTCCTCTATTGCAGTCTTGATCTATCTCAGTACAGCGATGCTCTTCTGCCTCCTTATCCTTTCTCCTCTTCCTTTCCTTGTTGATCTTTCGAGAAGCGTGATACCTGGAATAATGTCTCTGTGAATGTTGATACTCCAGTACTCAATCAAGATCACTATAAAAGCCACGAGACATGATTCCTACAGCAAATGATATAAACGGCTCTAGGAAAGAGGAATTTAACAGACTAAAATAACCTAGAAAATAACAATGATATAAAGTGTGTGATCCTAGTAAAGTGTGTGATGTAGCTTAACGACCCCAACAGAATACACAAACCAAATCAGTCACCAACTACTGTCAGGACATTGATTCCTGTGTAGATGATTTGAGAAAGCTAGGAAGGCAACCCTTCCTAGGTGAAGTCATCCATTAAGTCAACCATATTTATTCTTGGGAGAAGCTTCATCAATGTGTTCTTTCAAAGGAGGTGAAGGAGCATGTTCAAGGCTCAACTCTGAGGCCTTGTCGCCTAAGTTGACATCACCCTGATCGATGTCAGTATTCCAATCTATTTCTCCTTCGTTTAAAGGGAGCCCCTCTTGATCTCTCCTTCCTCCTTTCCTTCAATCAATGGAGGCTTGCCCATCCGTTGAATAGACTCTTCTTCTTTATCCTTGGGATCGATGGCATTTTGAGCGGACTGTCGATCCCAACCTAAACATGAATCTCCCAAGAAGTCTTCTCTGAAGGGTCGAATGGGTCACTTTCTTCTTCCTCATCATTTTCACCAGAGTTATGGGAAGAGGAAACTGAGCGGGTCCGAGCTCTAGAGCAAGAAAAGGTGCTGAAAAATCCAACGAACCTCCCAGTATGTAAAATCCCACACCGATGAAGATTTTCGTCTGTGAGCAAGAACCTAATTGTGCGCACCCGAGCATCGACCGCTTTCAGGGCGCTAAGAACAGTAAAGAGAGTCGGATCCTTATTAATCTTTAGAAGAACTGTAAGGAATATGTGATCGTTTAGAATACTTATGACAACTAAAAGAAATACCCAGCATGGTGAAAGAGACTTACCCCCCGTGGTCCATAGACGGGTGAATCCCTATGGACCTTTGGCAAAAATGAACTGATTCTTGAATGAGGTAACTTTCTGGGATGATCTAGTATATGTTTCCGGTTACATTGTGCTTCAATATAAACAATTGATGGGTTAGCCTCCCTCCTTTTGAAATAATAGAAAATACTACAACTCGGCGAAACTCGGGGCACAATTAAGCGTTCACAAGAACAGAACGTATAAGCACGTCCGCATGGCATTTACATTTGGAAGAATTTGGAATGGAGCCAAACCTCTATTCTAAAGTGTTGTATTAAAAAGTGATTGAATAGGGGCACTACACCATACATACACATATAGCGGTGGCAAACCACATATCCAGAGGGTGGCCCATGAGCAAATTCCCCTCTCGATGGCGGAAGCACGTCATTCTCTGTGAGACCATATTACATGCACATGTTTCACAACACCCTGTTGTGTAAGGATTAAAAAAGCTTTCTCTAGAGGATCAAGCAAGACTTTGAAGTTAGGAAGGGTGCAGTCGACGATAGGACCAATTGGAATTAGACAAACATATTGTCCCGAAGTTGTGGAAGCAACAGACCCTGCTAAGATCGATGAAGATTCCGCTTCAGAAATAGGGGAATTTTCCTCAATTAACTTGCAGCAAGAAGATTTGCATGTCATTCTATATAAGAAAGCTAATGTAAAAGCAATTAGGTGCGCCAAATCTCTAAACTATAGACCCTAGCGTGGTTGATATTAGAAATTCGAAAGATAATGGACATGTACCAACCACCTATCGGATTCGAAATATTAACTGTGGGTATGTGTGATGTGCAATCTAAGTGAGAATGGGTCTAACATCCTGAATGCTGTAAACAAATCATTCCGCGTGGATGGCTCACTTAGACCAGAAAGAGCAATCTATATCACTTGTTAATTACTATTTTTCTATACTTACCCGTTACAGATCACTGATCGATAACAAATCTATTGTCCGAAGCGACACAGTAAACTTTTCCTATTCTAGATACAGCGACCATGCAGCGACAGGACCAGTCCAAAGCGAGCAACTATAGATCGATGGGTCTGAATCGGGAAGAGAATTCTTAGCACAACTCCATATTAGTTTTCTGGAATGTGATAATAGCCTAAGCTGCATACAAGAAGCTATCCTAAGCTATTATCACCTCCCAGAAAAACCAAAATCAATCCACAAGGAATCATGTTGGGATCAATTATGTAAATTGGTGCAAGTTAATTCTGACTCAGTGGATGAAAATATCAAAACATGTCAAGCACTAAGGCAAAAATCGAGCTTCGTTCCATGGAGAACTTAAGACTTGATTTATTATCTTCTTCCATAAAGTCACAATTAGCTCAAATCTTCCACTATATCTGTCACCAACAAAACTTAATCACCAATAGCAGATAAAGCTTAACCAAATCAACAACCGTCAAAATGGAAAAAAGTGATCTGATCTCTGATGCAAGACAATCCAAACTAGGGTATTGATGGATGAGCAATGCCTTGAAATGGAAATTGCAAAATCGGGACCAACTTAAGTTGGTGCCAGCTCCAGAGAACAGCGACTGGTGGCGCTGGAAGCAAGGATCGATGGCAGCGGCTCCCGAGTGGATGAAGCGATCGGATCAGTAGGTTAGGGTATGGACGAAGTCAGATCGGTTGAAAGGTAAGGGATTGGATTGAGTAGAAATGATACAATTTGGAGAGGGTCTGCTTGTATAAAAAAGAGGAAAGAAAGTCACAAAAAATTATTACATGGATCGACATCGATCCTAATTAACTTCTCCAAATAATCTCAAAACTTTTCCATGTTACCTACTTAATGTTTTTATTCATTTTGGAAATTATAAAATCAAGATCACTCTGCAATTATGGATAATGGAGAGTCTCACTAAGGACTGAATACTTTGGCAAGTGCGTCATAGACAACTCTCCAAGATGACTAGTTATGATGAATGAAACTCCTTAAAAACAAAGACCTAAAGATAAACAATTCCAAAGCATATGTTGTTTCTAACGAAAGCGTGCTTTGGGGGGCAAATGTTAAATAGGGTTTTAAACCAACAGAATTTAGAAAGAGTTAGAATGTTCAAATTAAGCCAGAATGACTTGAAACTTGACCGGAAGGCCTAAAGGTACAAGATAAAGTAACCTTGGTTGTCGCTATTATTTGTTGCTCTTTTGTCGGCTGCTCGATCTCTAATTTCACTAGTTGGCTTGCTTGACCCGCCTTCTCTTATGTATCAGTAGCCACCAAGCCTTTCGCTTGAGATACAGAAGGGTGATCCAAACTATGCAGCGCAGCAATTTGCTCGGATGCAAACCGAGCTGCAAATCAGATGTAGAGATGACGGTTGATGCGATCAGAATGGTAGCAGATACAACATCATGATGAGGAGGTAACTCAACAAGAAGAGAGGGTTGATCTATAATATCAGAATAAAGGGTGGTTATCTCGGCAATTTCATCAGGCATGAATTGAAAATCTTTCAGCACGGGAGAGGCAAGAAAATTACGTGTTGTGGGGGTCTGTTCGTGCATCACAACTTCAAAGCATTCACCTTCAACCTCCTTTACTGGCTGCACGATTACGGGAGAAGTAGAAATAATCCTCTCATCAGTACGAAGATGTAAAGACGTCTCACTCGGGCATGAAGGAAAATGCATAGTAACAGCCTTAGCGGTGGCTGTTACATCGGTGGATTCTCTTTCCCTCTCTAGTCTTAAGATTTTCTGGCCTTCCACTAAAATTTAGCAAGATTCTTCGTTTACGTATGCTTGAACCAATTCTTCTTTGGTGTAACCACCGCCCATGTCTTGAATCACTCCAGAACCTCTTCTCAGACTACAACAAGCATGCGAGGGAACAGTGGACCCAAGTAACCGAGGCTCCCCTGATGTAGTACAGAATTAACATAGAAGCCCAAAATAGTAGCATCCTAGCCTTCCATCTTCTTTGCGAAGGTGTCTTGAAACTCTGAGAAACTGGCTTCTGTGCTGGCCTTCTCTGCCACCAGCTAATTTTTCTCAACATCCGAAGTCAAAAAAAATTCACAAAGAGAGGCATTTTCTTGGGCATGTTCGGCGATGGTTCTTTTCTTCATCTCAACCATCGTCTCGCTTATCCTTAGTTTTTCTATTAAAACCCCTTCATCGGTATTACACTTCTTTATTTTATCTCTAAATGTGAGTGCGGCCCATTCGATGGACTCCTTTAGCTCCTTAAATAATAAAGCACTTTAATTTTTCTCTCATACTTATCCTTTTTGGACTCAAATGAGAGAATTTCTTGGTAATTGTTTCGGTTAATAGTGGAAAGCTACATGCATAATTTTTCCCCACCCCTCAGCTTGCTCCAAACCCTTCTAAATCACACGGAGATGAGGTGAATAAGATTCTGCTTAACCAATTTCATATTAGGCTTATCGAAAACAACACTCCTTAAGAACAAGTTGGGGAATGCAGCCTGTAGGTGCAGGGTACCAGAGGGGAGAGAGGTGGGCATAGTAGCATGAGTAGAGGAGGTCATGATATTAGAAGCAGAATCGATTATTTCAATAGAAGCAGGAAGCTATGAAGCGGGTTCCTGCTCTTTTCAACTTCTTTGATGAATCTTCCTGCTCAACTGGGCTCTTCCTCTTATCATGGCCTAAAGCCTCTTTTGTTTCTCAACATTCTCCTTCTTTGTCGCTATTATTTGTTGCTCTTTTGTCGGCTGCTCGATCTCTAATTTCAAACAGATCTGATCCAATTGGGTTGGTATCGATCCAAAAATTGGCTTGTGCTTACTCCAAACCACTTGCATTATGTTTCTACCTCTCTAATAATCTTATCTACAAGTTTGGTAGCAACCCAAGCATTCTGGTTCGAGAAATAAAGACTTACCGAATTAAGACTACATTTTAGTCAAATTTATGGGTGAACCAACATCAAAACAAGTCAACAAGCAATGAAATTACATGGAGAACCTCATAAGCAAGTAGGGAAGCTAATTAGATAGAAGATGTGCAAAGATTGCACAACTTTTTGGATTGGTATCGATCCAAAAAGTTAGCTCCGAATCATTTCAAACTTTTCGTGCTTCTTCCCTTTTGCAACTATAGGCTTATGGTGCAATGGTTCCGATCCAAGTGCTCACTAAATCCTATAAACACCATCCTACCTTTAATAGAAAAGGGGGTCTTGACCTGATTTCTATGGAAGCTCTGTTATTTTTATCTTCTTCACTCTTTTTCTCCCACACAATAACCATTAAGAGAGAACTGAGACGCTCTCTTTGTTTATAATAATGGTGGTTTAACCTAATTTAAGAAGAAGAATCATATTGTAATCAAAACTCTCTTGTAGCGGCAGTTGACCAATAAAAGCTATAAAGTGGACGTACGCTTCATTAGCAGTCGAACCACTATAAAAATCTCTTTTCTCTTTACCTTTTCTGCGATTTACTATTGCTCTTTCTATTTATTTGCCTTGATAAACAGGGGTGGTGCTTTCACACACAATCTAGACGTTGGTCCATTTTTTAGGTTAACAGTTGCTTTTTCCAGGCCTAAAGGTAGGACCAAAGGCTTACTTGATCATCCTCATTCATTAAACGGTTGCTTTGGCCAGGCCCAAAGGTGGAACCAAAGGCTTATAAACCATCCTTCTCTTTAGATGGTTGCTTTAGCCAGGCCCAGAGGTGGGACCAAATGCTTATCAACCATCCTTCTCTTTAGATGGTTGCTTTCGCCAGGCTCGGAGGTGGGACTAAAGGCTTATTTAACCAACTTTTTGTTAGGTTCCTAGGTACTTGGTTAAGGCCTTTCAACACCGCCAGATGTGATGTGTGCCTTCTCTCAATGAATCTCGCCGATCTTGTATAGCCAGGTTCTTTATTAAGCATAGTGCATCTCAAACTAGGTGTATCTACTTCGTTTATACTCAGATAAGATATAAGTACCTCATATTTGATCGAGAAAAAAAATTCTTCTTATAAGTCATAACTTGATTTCAAGGAAAATCTATGTTGTTTGTTTTATGAAAGTTTCTTTCCAATATCGGCTTCTAATTGGCATTTAAAAAAGACATTTGAAAAAATACATTTTGGAAATGGTATAATTTTTAGAAGAAAAGTCCTTTTGAAGAAACTTGTGAAGGCCATAGAAAATTGTCATCTACTTATTTTGAGGTTCAAGACTACTTTTCGAACCCAGTTGTTGCTTCTTAGTTCTTTGATTAACTTTGTTTGATGAATTCTTTCAATTCTCCATGTCTTGTACAATGTTCAATATTCCTGCTAATGCTCGGCAATGATTCTTTTCATGTACATTCAAACCGTGGTGCTTTCAATATGCCCCATCTTATTTTCTTCCTTCCCTTTTGTTTACCTCTTTGAGGGATAATATTACAACCTAGTCCTTATCTAAAGGTATGCTACTTCTTGTAATACTTTTATGGAGGTAGTTATCTTTGATTTAGAGATTTTGTATAAATGGTTTTGCTGATTACTTTTAGACTTGTTAAAGGAGTCATTGACTCTTCAATTTTCAATGTTTGTTTCCTCTTCAAAGTATTATCATATTCACCCATTTATGAGAAAAAATTTCTCAGTTTATTAGCTATTCCTTTTTTAAAGATGGTGTAACATGCCATAATTTTATGTAATTAAATAATCAAATCAAAAGGGTAAAATACTATAGGATAGTAAATTTTATCATAGCTAGAAATAGACTTTAAGAACTATTCCATTGAATTAGAAATGTCATTACAGTCAGAAAAGATATATCTTACTGGTTTGGGTTAAACATGCTAAAAAATAGAAGTCAAGCAGAGTTCCGTAATATAAGGATTTCAGGGTTTTGGGCTAAATATGTGTTATTTCTGGCCTATAAATAAAAAAAGCAAATCTTATTTTCTAATCCTGTTTTGACCTAAACAACTTACCACTAATCTCCATCATCGTTTTCATCTAATCTCTATAAAAAATCAAACCAACTCCAACATCAAAGTATGAAGCAACCAAACTTTGAAAATTCATAACTTCTACGTTTCTCAACTAATTTTGATGAAACAAACAACTAATCAAAATGCAAAGAACACTATGGTCCCATATCACTTGGGAAGAAAAACTAGTAAGATTGGAGGTATAACACTCTCGAACAGCGAAGATTGGTGGTGGAATCCCATATACCATTTTCCTTCTTCTCTATCAAACTTCAAAATGATGTATCTCTTTTATTTCTAAACGAATATTGACTCAAAACAACTACGCAAATGAGTGCGATGATTTATAACTGGAATATGGGCATATTGTAGAGGTTTCCAAGTACTAAAGGGATATGAAAATGGAAACAGTGTTGGGTTCTTCTTCATTTGAGAGTTCTGATGAGTTGGATTCTTACTACTTGAGTATATAGTAATATGACATAGTAATTCACCCCTTATGGTCTTAAATCACGTTATAAATGATGAAATTTTGTAGTTATCTTGTCAATTTTTAATAATTCATGATTAGGAATAGTATGGTATAGCTTTAATTAGAAAAGTGATTTTTTATTCTAATTTGACACAATTAACCCCTCTATAAACAGAAAAGTTTGATGTAGAAGTGCTAGACATTTATTATGGTATGCCTGACACGAATCCGTTAGTATGTTTATTCGATGATATAAAGTAACATCAATTAATTATATGATTAAATTATGAAAACACCTCATTTTTAAATGCTTACATCTCTCGTGTGCGACCTCCTTCTCGTGCATGGTTTACGGCATCAGGATCATGGGGAGATGTGGCATATGTTAGTACGATGTTTGCTATGTTAGGAGAAACTTCATAAAATTTCCTTATTTTAGTAGATTTGTTATATGGGGATTCTACTAGGGTATTTAAGTACACATATGAGAAAATTGGTCCTCGGTTGTAATACTAGTGTTTGGAAGTGAAGGGTTAGGGCTTGATCCAGTAACACTGCAGATGGTGTGTCATAGATGGTAGGGTGATAATGAGTTTTGGGCTTGATCCTAATAATGCCATGGATCGTTTGGCAATGGCTAGCTTGGATTTGACCTCAATAGTCGTGTACGATTTCGACATGTGAGTTAGGATTTTGCGCTTAATCGCATGCAAACAATTTGGCGATGGAGTACTAAAACATTTATTTTGGTAGTATTAAGTCGCTTATGATTTTACGATACAAAGACCGATACATCTAATTCAATAGTAATGAGTCTCTTATGATTTTATGATATGGTACATTCAAAGTAGTTAGGTCCTCGATGTATGATTTAGCGATGGCTGGTTAATACATATAGTTCCTCAATAGTGAGTATCTTGTGATTTAGCAATAGTGTGCTGAGACATATAGTTCCTCAGTAGAGAGTATCTTATAATTTGTTGATAGGGTACATTCAGAAGAGGTGGGTCCTCAATGTATGATTTATCGATAGCGGGCTGAAACATATAGTTCATAAATAGCAAGTCGCTTGCAATTTTATGACAACGAGCAGAGACATATAGTTCCTCTGTAGTAAATCACGTACTTTTTCGATGACATCGAGTTGATACTTGCACTTAATTGTATTATGGATGGTTTTGGCATGCGAGTTTGGACTTTGGGTTCAATCATGTGCATACATTTCGATGGTGGTGGGTTGGGACTTCGGACTCAATCGTGTCATAGTCAGTTTCGACATGCAAGGTTGGACTATGGCTCAATCGTGTGCATACGATTGAGTATGGGGTATATCTTAGTGAGACCTTAGCATACGATGTCACTATAGCATTATACTGTATTAAACTGACTTGTTGGGTGTATGTGACATAGGTTGGAAGTAAATTTTTGAGCATAAGTGTATTTTTACTAACTTGTTAGCACTATACACTTATACGATGCATGTCACTCATTAGACATATGTCTGGCCCTCTCAATCCTTTTATTCCTTTTCTTTTACTCTGATAAGTAGATAAAGAGAACCGATGGTGATTTTGAAGACACAATGTTGCAACAACGTTGTTCATTTATTTATCTATTAGCTATCTACTATTTACTTATCAAGTAATTTCTAGACATTATATTTTTTCCATTAACAGTTTAGAGAGATGTTGTATTAGATTTTTATGTGATACTCCCTTATATTTTGTTTATTTGGGATTATAATATTGACAATTATATTTTATTCCTTCCATTGTGAGTTTCAGAAAGTGTAGATTTTTATAGATAGCTCTGTGATATTTTTATATTTTACCTTAAAACTATCCATCTTCAAGGACACCCACACCAATTTTAGAGGTGGAGGACATTGTGGATGGTAGGTTGTTTCATTTGGTATCAAAGCTTAGGTTAGGCGATTCCTACAAAATTATCTAGTTGAGAGAGCGTATCTATAAATTTCTATATTTAATATATCTATATCACATTATACATTTTGACATACAGAGGTAGTTGTTAGCTTATTCTTATAGAAGTAAAATACAATGAGTTAAATAAATGCTAAGCCTAGAAATAGTTTTGGGGTAAAAAATAAATCCATCGCATTTGCAATAATTTACTCCATAATTAATTTCCAATTGAGAGTCTCTATACTAGTTAGCAATAGAGTAAATTATGGGACTAAGGATGAATAAGAAGAAGAGTAGTTCCCTAGCCATAAAAAATAAATGTGATGTTGACAAAGTGTAATTGAGACACTTGAAGTATTTTCAGATTGCACGACCAAATTTGGTTTGTATAAGTTATGATCTACTCCAATTAAAGTATTTAAACTAAATAAAAAAAATTCCTAAAAAGTTAGAAACATTAATGTTTGTGATTTTTGGAAAAATATAAATGTTGAAGTTTGTCTAATGTATTGAAATAATAACCCTTTATTTTGAGCTTCAAACAAGGGAAATTTAATAATGATGAATTTTCCATAACGATTTATTTTTATATAAGTTTAGTGTAAGTCACATTGTCGCACTTATATTTTGATGAGAACTTTGCTTTTGGCAAAGAAACTTTTGAAAGTAAATTAAAAAGTAAGTAAAGCACATCCTTTAGAATGTCTTTTATTTTATAAGTATTTCTGTAACACATTGAAAAAATTGTTACATTTATTTTACACTTTTATGAAAGTTTCTTATTTATAAAAGTAAAATTTAAAAAGATATGTTTTCCATGTTATTTTATAAGTCACATTAAATGATCTTGGTAGAATTTAAATCCAAAAGGGAATAAAGAGGATTTAAAAATGTTTTTTGTTTTAAAATATTGAATTTCTCTATTTTAATATGCATGTATTTTCGAATGGAAATTGAAGGCCTTATGATATAAACTCTTGAAAATATACATTAATTAATGATTTATGATTTCGAAAGTGAATTCTAAATTCGATAAGAATATAGCTAGTAGTTAAAAAATGTTTTTTAAAAATACATTTCTATGTATATACATGATGCATTCTCTAAAGGTGTTGGAATTTAGCTAATTAAAAATAAAAATGATTATACTTATACATATGATAAAATGGTTATAAACTATATTGAATAATGTTGTGAAATGAAGTATATGTATTTCAGAACATGATCGAAGTTTTTCCAAATCAAATTATATTTTTAGTAATAAACGTTGAATTGGTAAAGCTGTAAAGAATTACTTTCGAAACTTAATTGTTTTAAAGAATCATTGAAAATAAATTAGCTTTGGAAATTAAAATTATTTGTTTTATAGAGAGACTAAAAATGGATACGAAATGATTAAATTTAAATAATTTTGGTTTATGATTTTCTATAAAATGATTTAACATGAAATATCTATAGTAAGACATTATTGAAATTTATTTAAGAAAAACTAAAGAATTTAATTCGAAAAACAAAATGTTTTTTATGATTTTATTATACATTTATTAAAATTAGCGAAGAACTTTATAGATCTACAAGATTACTAGTTTTTTGAAAATAAACTAAGTTAGAACTCAATGGTTTTTGATTTATAGCTAAAATGAAAATGTCATTGTAATTTTTACTTAAACTCAAAAATTAGGATTGGAGTTAGAAAAAAATTACACGGCCTATAACGTCTGAGTTAGTTATGAGGAACTATCTAGAATAGTCAATAATCTAGTGTACCAAGGACTTACTAGTATTGGATGTCATAGATATACAAAGCAGTGGAAAATTTAAGATAAAGGTAAACATATCATAAAGATTTGGTGACCTTTTTTAATCGATGTTCGAGTTGGAAGGATAGAGTACCAAACTGAATTTTTCCATAATAATAAAGGGTAAATACCATTTTGTGCCACTTTACCTAAATATTTTTGAGTTATTGGATATTAGGGGAAGATCACTTAGAAGATATGATTTGGCTAAAATCTATTTTATATAGAAGTAAGATAAGAGTATATCAAAATATTTTGTAAATCCATAGAGAAGAGGCAATAAGCCAAGTGGCATATGTTACGGGATAGAATACACCCACATAAGATGTTTTGGAGTATGAGAGTGCAGTTAAGTGTGAAGTTTCCATAATATATTGAGTAATTGAAGATGGTTGTATGAGGCAGTTGATGATAGAGGATAAATATTCTTGTTTATGTAGAGTGACTTTATACAAACATTTCTGTTACAACACAAGTGTTTGTTTTAGTTTATTGTACACCCGAATACTATTGGTTATTATTTCATGATAGATACTCTTGGGCTATTGTTAAGCAATGCTACATTTGATTATGTTTCCATTGAGTTATGGTTATGCATAAAGTTCCCAAAGAGAGGAATCGTTACTATTTGGGTCATATTTGTAGCATTTGGATGTGTATCATTAGGGTGTGATCTTGATACCATGTATGAGTAATTGAATCGGATAGGTGTTCAATGCCATGTTCACCATATTAAGACATCAATTATTCTCCAATGCTCCTATATGAAGTTCGTGGAGTTTAGGGAGGCTATGCTATTTGGTGGCTAAGTGTTATATTTTTAAGTTGATAGGGCAAATTAGTAGTCGATATTTGATTGCATCATCTGTTAGACTTTGGAAGTTAGTCAATAAGGGCTTTATGTTAGAGAAGGTACTATTATTTAATTATATTAAATTGTTTTTATAGTATGGCAATGTACATAAAGGTATCTAGTTGTATGTTAGTTTATAGGACTTCATAAGCATGTGGAGCTGACGTTGTTTTTGAACTATCAAGCATGGTATGATTTCAAGACATGAAGTAAATGTCTTGACTTGCACATAATCACATGTGAAGGTGATGTTTTAAAAGAAGGCAAGATTCTGTGGCTAGTAAGAAGATTAAAAAAATATGAGTTAGTTCTTTTCGGTCATCATTTTGATTGAAAGAGCTATCTTATTAAGTCAATTTTCCGAAATAATAACTTTTGTGCATAACTTATTTTCATTGTTTGAATCACGTGAAAAATAAATGAAAAATACATAACTTACTCTATGAGTATATTATAGTATTTACTAGGTTGAATAATATAGAGTTACCTTTTAGGTTCTTTTAATTTATTTAGGACTTATTAGGTTTCTTGTTAGTTACATTTAATTTTATTTACTTTCTTAGATGAAGTAATATCGTGTTCACGAAAAAATAAGGCATCGTCCCTTTATGATGTGTGCAAAGTAAATGTGATGGAAGATGGGGTTCATCTAAGAATCCTAAATGTTAGCCCACTTTTAGGGGAGACACCATATGTTATCATATTGTCGTGCCTATGGACATAAAAAGAGAAGCTTAATGAGGTACGTCAAAAAAGATGCAGAGTTGGTTAGTTTGTTTCAGCATCTAGAGAAAGGCAAACAATCTCTTCCGAAGCACTATTCTATTATTCGTAAAGGAAGGCTACGATAAATGAAAGGTAATGTGTTTTAGTGGTTAATGATGTGATATACGAGGTACTTAGTGAGTGTCATCATTCTAGGATGGCCATTCATCTTGATGGCAGTAAAATGCATCAAGATTTTAATAAGGTTCCCTATTGGACAAGGATGAAGAAACCAAGTGAATTATTACTCCCATGGATATTCCATAGTGCAAGTGGGAGCATATTTATATGGATGAGTTATTGGGCATATTTACATGTTCTTATTGGAGCCGGTAGCTTTATGAGTTATGACTGTGCATATGCATTTATGATCTTTATATGACGAAGGAGATATGCAAGTAGTGGTGTTTTTTAAAATTAAAGTTATACTTGGACATTAATGATTGGAGACACCTCAGTGAAAACTTAATTGTTACACATAGGAATGGAAACTCCATAGGATAGGCATGCATAGTGAGTACAAAGTGGGTGGCATATTATAAGTGGAGGAGTCACTATTGAGATATGTCTGTGGGAAAGCTAGCACCATAAGTTATTGGGCCTTTCCAGATTATATAGGGAGTAGGGAAGTTAGAAAGCTTGAGTGGGATTCTTAAATGGTTACGCACATTCTGTTTATTCCATTTGTGAACATAAGTTGATGATTAGCATTTATGGTAGAGCCTAGTCAGCATAATGAGGTAAATGTAGAGGCGAAGTCTAGAACACTCTATATGCATATTCATATCTGAGACTAGATGTGATACAGAATAATAATGAAGAAATGAAATTGGTCCAAGTGCAGTGAGGAATGGTTTGGATGGGAGCACTTGGGAATTCGATAAGAGAATTCGAATTTCTCATCGCGAGCTCTCTTCTGCTAAGTTCTTCTTTCAATTAATTTGTCGGTTAGTTTGCTTATTCGGTCATTTGAATGTTTGTGTGGTTTCTTTAGCTACCAAGTTGACATATGCATAGATGAATGGATGTTAGGACTAGTTGTATGCAGATACATATAACATATTTTGATTGTTATGATTACCTCACTTGAGTTATACAGGTTTTAGTTCTTACTATGTATACTTATATTTGTGAGTGTTCTAACTTAGGTTACAAGATTTTATACGTACACACACACTATTTATTATTTCTTTATTATCCATTTAGTTATTATTTGTTTATAGATGTGGCTATTTACTTGCTCTTTGATATAGGTATATGGATGCGCATACACACAAACATACATACATACATACATACATACATATATTAAGACGTTTCCATAGATTTTTTGTCGTCACTACATAAGTAATCATATAAGAGGCCTATTTAGTTGCATTTTCGCTCATCTCATATCATTCTGTTTCTATATATCATATATAAAATATTATTGCTAGTGTTTTTTCTTATGTTGTATGATGAATGCTAGATGAATGTAGCTGTGTTCGTATGCTATAAAGCGAGTTGCATTATCTATCTCATGAAATATTAA
This sequence comes from Allium cepa, assembly GCA_030765085.1. Lineage (NCBI taxonomy): Eukaryota > Viridiplantae > Streptophyta > Magnoliopsida > Asparagales > Amaryllidaceae > Allium > Allium cepa. Next base: position 506,889,256 of record CM060932.1, on the reverse strand, counting down.
GGAAAAATTTTATTAAAGGGGGGAGAATGTAACACCCCTTATTTTACATAATTAAATAATTAAATTGGAAGAAACAAAATCATAATTTCACATATACTGTAAAATAGTAAAGTTTTACCGGAGCTGAAAATAGGCTTTCAAACCTATTCCATTGCGTTCCAAATGTCATTTATAGTCTGAAAAAATATATAACTTGTTAATTTTGGTTAAACGGAATAAAAATTAGAAGAAGTAAAAAAATAGTGGCATTTCCATAATAATGATTGGGGGATTTAATGTATGTTATTTCCAGCCTATAAATAGAAATGCAAACCTTATTTTCTAATCATAGTTCAACCTAAAAACCTTACCACTGATCTCCATCATCTAATTCATCTAATCTCTAGCCAAAATCAAACTAACTCTACATCAAATCAAAAGGCAATAATAAAACATTTCAAAGGTACCAAAATTTGAAAATTCATAACTTCTACATTTCTCAACGGATTTTGATGAAACTGGCGGCAAATCGAAATATACAAAGTAAACTATGTTCCCATGTCACTTTGGAGGCAAAATTAGGAAAAGATTAGAGGGACAACAAACCTAAACAGCGAAGAATAATTGTGGAATCCCGTACACCATTTTCCTAGTTTTATATTAAACTTCACAATGATGTATCTCAATCATTTCTTGATGAGTTTTGACAATCTATTATTGAAATGATCGTGGAAATGAGCATTATGATTTGGTATAGAAATATGAGTTTATTTTAGAGATTTCTAGGTCCTAAAGGATAGGATAGCAGAGATAATTTTGGGTTCTTCTTCATTCAAGAGTTCCGTTGAGTGAGATTCTTCTTATTTTAGTATATACCAATAAGACAACAATTTACCCCTTACGGCATTGCATAAAGTTATAAATAATGAAATTTGATCGTAATCACGTCAATTTGTAATAATTTGTTATTAGGATGTTACATAGCATGACTAGTTATTAAAAAAGTATTTTTTTTTAATTTTTAATTAGACATAAGTTAATCCCTCCTTAATCATAAAAGTGTAAAACGTAAAAATGCTGCAAATTCATTATATTATATATCATAATTATAGTTTTCGATGACACAAATAATTAGTAGTGCTTGTTCCATAATATAAAGAAATATTAATTAAATAAAAAATTAAATTATGAAAATGCCTCTATCTTTAAATGCTTACAACTCTTGCATGCGTCATCTATTTCACGCGTGGTTCGTGGCATCAGGATCGTGGAAAACCTAGAATATTTTACTTTTATGTCTGATATGTTTTGTCACTTTAGAAATTTGTCTTATTTTAGTAGATTTGTTATAGAGGGTTCTACTAGAATGTTTCAAAACATGTACGAGAAAACAGGTCCTCGGTTATAGTAGTGTTGTTTGGAGACAACGGGTTGGGGTTTAAGCTAGTAGTGTCGCAAATAGTAAGGTGATAATGAGATTTGGACTCGTTCCCAATAATGTCACAGACTACTTGGCGATGGCTAGTTTGGACTTTACCTCAATAGTTACATACAATTTCAACATGCGAGTTGGGATTTTTGGCTCAATCATGTGCTTATGATTTGATAATATCAAGCTGAGACATTTAATTCCTCGGAAGCAAGTTTCTTATGATTTAACGATATTGTACATTCAGGGAAGCAAGGTCCTCGGTGTATGATTTAGCGATAGTGGGCTGTGACATATAGTTCCTCGGTAGCAAGTGGCTTGCGATTTAGAAATAACAGGCTAAGAGATATAATTCCTCGGTAGCGAGTCATTTATGATTTGACATCAGGGTACATTCATAGGAGTTAGGTCCTCGATGTATGATTTAGCGATATTAGGCTGAGACATATAGTTCTTAAGAGTGAGTCGCTTTCGATTTAGCGATAGCGGGCTGGAACATATAGTTCCTCAGTAGCGAGTTGCATCTATTTTCGACGATAATGATTTGGGACTTTAGGCTCAATTGTGTCATGGTCAGTTTCGGCATGCGAGTTGGAACTTTAGGCTTAATCATGTGCATACATTTCGATGATGGCTAGTAGGGATATTGGGCTTAATCGTGTCGTTGTTGGTTTTAGCATGCGAGACTTTGATCTCACTTATTTGCACATTTGTAATGATCTGCCTTTCTAATACCTGAAGATGATACTTAATGCATCCATGTTATTCGTGCGTCGATCATACAAGTGTTTGAAAGTTAGGTTATTAGGGGAAAGAAAGAAGATATAAGATAAGAAGAAGCTAGAACAATAACAGAATCTTACAACGCAATAGAGTTACATATATTAATCAAGATAATACTTTACAAATTCATTTCGGAAAAGATACATAAGAGTCATATTAATACAGATTCTACCCTAGAAGAGTTATAATAGCTTGTCCCTACCTAACTGGTACAATAGACATATAGTACAACAGAAATAAAATAGTAACTAGCTATCGATGAAGCCTCCTGCTCCAAGCTCCTCTAAATGCTTCTGTGCAAACCTAAACTACTTATCTCTAATAAAAATTTGAGCACCCAAGAGTTTTGGGAAAAGAAAATAAAACTCCGGGACAGACTGGGTTTGGTTTGAGTAAACTCAAAACAAATGATTTATTACTTCAAAAACTCTTTTAAAATCAAGGGTATCTCGTAAGACAACGCCACATATAAACATGGACGGATTTTTACCTTATGATAATCAAAATAATTTTATATAAAATCGAGTAAAATTATAATAATGTCTAAGGGTTCAAAGTAAATATATAAAATAGTTGAAATGCTTGCATCTCACATTCCAACATAGTTAGGTACAATCAAAATCGTAATGGCTCGTATTGGGGATTACATTCCATACTATGGAAAGGTAAGGGATTACCAATAATAGACCCCTAGAAAATGTGCCTATGGTTTAACAAGAACTTCTTATACCCTGCTTCACAGAACTTGCCTGCCTATTTAACATGACTAGCCAGATTACCTCACCCCTTTTGACACCGAGGCCTTCTACTACCCTGGTGCTTGCGTGCAAACAACTCTGAAAGGGACATTCTAGAATGGGATGACAATTTCTAATGGTAGCTGACCCCATTCTTTGCTAAATGCCCAATTTTTTCCATTTCTCTGAGTTGTAAGGCCTATGAGGTCACAACCTTACCTTTTTAATAGCAAACTCAGTTGAAATGCTAACACCGCCCTTCAGGCATCGATGCAATGCTAGCATTCATCCATACACATTCGTTATAGGACTGAACGGAATCAAAGGCACTACTTCTACTACGTCCATTAAGGGGAATCCCTCCCAAGGTTAATAGAAAATAGCCCTTCCGCTTCAAAACTTCTTCTTCGATTCTATAATTTTCAAGATGCTTTCATTTCAAAACGCTTGAGCTGGATCGAAGTGGTTTTCAAATTATATATCTGATCCCAATCTCTTTGAAACAACTTTTGATCATTCTGGTAAACTCAACCTAGGTTCTTGAGGAAACAAGAAGACAAAAAAATGAGCATGGAGTTCACCTCTTAAACATTGAATGAATGGATTTTCCTTATCAGTTATCCAAGAAGAATGAAATGAGATTTATACGCACACTACATCATCATTGGGATGACTATGCTATATAACACACATGTTTCTCCTGGATATATCCAAAGTTACGCCTTGGTCTAGATTTGATTGTCAGTGATTTAACTATTAAATAACAAAGCATTCAAAAATTGATTAAATTCCATATGGAATCCACTAAGCCGTTATTAATTAGTCTTTCATTAACTAAACCACTTTGCAAAACTTGATCAAAAGATCTTTTGTAAAACACTTTTGCCAAACCCCTTACATCCCTTTTATACTTGGAAAATATTTTTACTTATCTTAATAATATAATTATTTACCAAGAACATTTTGGAAAATTTTCCCTTCTCAAATTCCATATTAAATTGCTAAACAATCCCTTTTCAAAACATCATTTACTATAAAACCCATCCACTTATCTCTTATAAAAATTTCCTTTTTAAAAGCTCACCTCATAATTCAAACAACTTATAAACGTCCAAAATAAATTTATATCTCACTTTCATAAATCTCCATGTTAATTTATAAAACTCCTTTACAAATATCTAAAATTATTTATAAATCTTTTCCTTATTTTTAAAATTCTTTATAAGTCTTCCTTTAAAACTCCTTTATAAAATTCCCTTTATAAAATATCATTTACATAATATTATTTGTAAATCACTTTAAATAAACCCTTTATTTAGTAAAACCCTTTTAAACAAGATTTTATTCATAAATACCTTTATTAAATAACTTACAAAACCATTTATAAATCCTTAACCTCAAATTCGTTAAACAATTGAAGTTAATTCCAAACCATACTTTAATACATCAAAAGGAAGCTTAGCAATCCCAGTGGTACTAATTTAAGTTACCATTTAATTTTAGTTTTGAATTGTAATTCATTTAACAATTATTTACATAAATTAACATGTATGTAAATTCGGTTCATATCCAAACATGGACATCAGTATAAACCAACTGGCATATGCATATCTAATAACATAATAACATGATGGTAATTTGTCCTGCTAAATAGATGTCTAAACAATTTACTTAATTATAGCAGAAAGGAGATTTATTCTACTAGTCTATGTCCACATAATCAAACAATTACCTTGTAGCAGAATGTGGATTTATTCTGCTAATAGATGTCCACAAAGTCCACCGATTACATTATAGTATAAAATGAATTTATTTTGCTAATAGATGTTGAAACAATCAAACAATTTATATAACTCATTCATAACTGTTTGGTTACTTGATAATATCGACACTTGGATCCCTTATATTCAAAACTATCATTTGTAAAAGAGTTTTCCTTTCAAAAACAAATTGATTTTTGGAAAACAAAGTCATTATCAACTTAAAATTCTTTTTAAATTAATTAATTATAAGTTAAACCTTTATTAGACTATATTTAAACTTAGATAAATCTAAATTTCATTTAATTAATAATTAAGAAATAATTAAACCTTAAATAAATAATTAAACAATAACTAACCATTATATAGGTAATTAAACCCTAAGTAATCCTTTATCAATTAAATAATAATTTTAACCTTCTTTAATAATTAAATATTATTTAATCTCAATTTATTAATTAAATAATATTTAATTAAAACTTAAATAATAAATTAAATCTTTAATAAATAATTTATTAAAATTTGAACGTTAATTAATTTATAATTAAAAATAATTAAACACTTAATAAATTAAATAATAAATAATTGACCTTATATCTAACTAATAATTAATTATAATAAATCATATAACTAACACATAATTAATTAAAAATTAATCTTACTTTATTAACAATTAATTAAAATTAATCTTATCTTTAAAGGATAATTAATTAGTATTAAAATTTATTTAATTAAAGTTATAAACCTTGTTAGCACTTAATTAATTGTTAATTATAAAAAACTTAATTAATTAAAAATTAATTAATAAAACTTCAAATCACCTTTTTAATCATCATTATTAAGTTATTAAAACATTTCAAATATTTTCAAAGTTTGAAAACCAAATTTTCAAAAATCAGATTTTATCAAACTGCATCCATAGTGGTTATCACTATGGATGCCATAAGTTGAAATATTTTAGCTTTTCCTCTTTGGAAAAAACTTAACACTAAGAAGCTTTCTGAACTTTTTGAAAATACAAGGTAGGTATTTGAAAAATAAAAACAAAGCTCTAACTTTAAAACAAATGATTTTGATTTCAAAATCCAAAGTTCATATTTTCACATAAGGATTCTTTGTGGATAATCCAACACAAAGTGCAAACTTCTAGCTTACTAACTTTTTACTTTAACTTACTAACTTACTAACTTACTATCAAGTTTAGTTCACTAACCTTACTAACTAGTTTAGTTACCAACTTTTACTAACTACTTAAGTTACTAACTTTTACTAACTTACTTAACTTACTAACTTTCTAACATACTCACTCACTAACTTCTCTAAGAAGTTTTCATTCTAACTAACCTACTAGTTTACTATTAATTAGCTTACTTGTTAGTGTCCATAACAACATTAATTTCCACAGACCAAACATATATCAAATCCAACATATAGCCAATTCGAACATGTAACAAATCATAATACAACAATATTTAACCTAACATTCAACATCATTCTCAAAATTACATATCATAATACAAATTATGCAATCATGTAAAAATTTAAAATTTGAGCTAAAACAAAGAAATTTACTCACCAAAAAACCTTTAGGAAATCCTTTACAAACTTGAATTATAAATTATAAATTTTGCAACTTCAAAACCATATGGACTCAAACCAAGAATGAACACTCAAATTGCTCGGTCATGGCCACTATGGACTCGACCATGGTGCCTTTTAAGTTCATCCATAGGGTAGTATAGGGCTCGGCCTATGGCTATGTGGGGTGGTGGGGCTTGTTTTCGAAGAAGAGGATGTTTAAAAATGAAAAGGAGGAGTTTTAAAATCATTTTAATTAAAGTTGAATTTTTTAAGAACTTGTAAACTTTTTAGAAACCATTAAAAAAAATTAGAAAGCTAAATAAAAAAGAAGCATTTGGAAAAAGAGAGAAAGGAAATGAAAAATGGAAGGGAAGAGTGAAAAGTGAAATCACTTTTATATAAAAGGCAAATGTCAAAAGTACCAAACTACCCCTTGGTCCTTTGCCCTCCACACATCACTTTCCATATCATCAAGCCCCTTAAACCTCACCACGATTATGCCTCCCTCATGATCCCCCTTCATTTCATGAGAAACATGCATTATTACCTTGTTTAGACATGTTTAAACATGTCTGCTTACGATGTGACACTTACTTTTACTTAACTTTATTTTATTTTTACCTTATATACCTAAGTATAAATATGTATGTATACACACACACTAATGCACATAGGTTTATATACTAAATTATTTAAAAATGTGTATACTTATGCTAAAGACACAATGTTTCTGATAACTTTTAGCCAACGAAAGTTCGAAAATTTGAAAAACGAATTTTAGTCACTTTTTCTGTTTTTCATCAAACTATATATTTTTTAAACAATTTTTGAAAACTATTTCACCATCCTTATTTATTATTTAAAAGAGTTTTATTTTCAAATAATTATATATTGAATACTTAAAATTAATTAAATATTCACAAATCAAGGTAGTGAAATTCCGGGTCGTTACAATATTGTTAGGCATAGGCTAGATCTTAATGAGATCTTAGCATATGATGTCATTATAGCAATATATTATTTTTACATGACTTGTTGGTTATACGTGACATAGGTTGGAAGTAAAAATTTTGAGCATAAGTGTTGATTACTAGTTTATTAGTATTATACACTTATATGACACATTTCAATCACCAAACGTATGTCTGACCCTCTATATCTTTTTATCCTTTTTGTTTTACTCTAATAGGAAGACTGAAAGGACCAGTGGTGATTTCAAAGACATAATGGTGTGATAAAGATGTGCATTTATTTATTTATCACTTATCCATTATTTATTTATCCACTTAGTTCCAGACACTACGTTTTTTCCATTTATTGTTTAGAGAGATGTTGCAGTTGGAGTTTTATGCGATACTTCCTAATTTTATTTATCTAGGAATATAATATTAATTATTGTATTTTACTTCTTCTCTGTGAGTTTCAGAAAGTGTAGGTTTTCATAAATAGCTCTGTAACATGTTTTATATTTTACCTTAAAACAATCCATTTTCAATGACATCGATGATGCCATCGCCACTTTTAGATGTGCATCAGGACATCGTGAATGGCGGGTTGAATCAAATGATCCTTTTAGACTGTGATTGGATTATCATCTTTATTTGGGTAAAGGGACTATCTATTATCACTTTAATCCTCCTATTCTGTTGAATGGATTCTTCACTTTCTTCCAATCTAGAGGCTCAGGTAAAAACTTGTTTTCACTTATATGGAATGGGTATAGGCTCTATCTACTTGGGTTGTATTGTGCAATTTTCCTCTTCTTTGATATAGTTTGAAATGATAACTTCCTTAAGTTCATTACTTGTTCTTCATGGTATTGAGAAGTTGTTTGATGGAATATTCAGTAAGTCGATAGTCCATCAGGCTCTAAAGACCCTTGTTGTGTCTTAGGCATGATATATAATTCAAAGAAAGGTTTAGGTGGTCTTCGTCTTTTGTTTGAATCCCCAAGTTAAACTATTAATTAAAGCACAAAAATGTTAAGCCTAAAAGGCCTAACTTATGTGTTTAACATGAAAGAGTCTAATAATACTTGGACAAGAGAATTAACTCTTGTGCTAGTATGCAAATGGCAAAGAAATGGTCAATTACGTAATTACATAATTTTCCAAGTCCTAAATCATGAAGTCAAGATTTTAATTTGACCTAAGAAATCATTAATCCCCAAAACAAGATTTATCAAATCTTTTGAGTACATATGATAATGAAGGAAGAAGAGATGCTCAAAAATTGCCCCCTTCTTATATGGGCTACATGCCTAATTATTTAAAAAGTGGGAAGTCGGATCTTTGACATGTGGCTGTCATCAAATTTGGATGATATGATGCTGCTAACATGGAATGATGTTGAAGTGACACATGGCATGGTTTTTTACTTGACACCCTTTGATGCTAGCATGGCATGTCTGGATCATTTCGGATCTACCACATGGACATTTAAAGTGGATTTAAAGAATTTTTTTAGATTTCCAATGGCACATCTCCTTATCTACGATAGCATGTCAATTTGATCTACAATAGCTCAATCTCTTAATTATCGATAGTATCATCTTTTAATTCAAGATAGCTTATCTCCTTGATTTACAATAGCACATCTACTTGATTTACGATAGCTCCATCTCGTGATTAATGACCCTTGATTCACCATAGCCCATCTCCTTAGTTTATGATAGCACATCTACTTGATCTACAACAACTCTATCTCTTGATTGTCGATAGTACATCTCCTTGATTTACGATAGCACATCTGCTTGATCTACGATAGCCCTATCTCTTGATTATCAATAGTTTCATCCCTTGATTCACGATATCTCATCTCCATGATTTATGATAGCATGTCTATTTGATCTATGGAGGCTCCATTTCTTGATTGATGATAACACAATTCCTTAATTTATAGTGGCCCTTCATTGCTTGATTTAAATAGGCATTTTGCTGGATTTGCGATAGCTTTTTATCATTAGATTCACTATAGCCCTTCATTACTTGATTTACAATAGCCCTTCATTTCTTGATTTACGATAGCCATTCTATTTCTGTTCTTCAATGGCACTTGTTCCTATCCAAAACTATAGAAAAGAGAAGTTAGTTATAACACTAGGATTATAAAGTTTTAGTGTATTTTGAGTGGGAGAAGCTGGGGTGATTTACAGTCATCGTAAGATATAATATCTTCCACCGTTATCTTTCTTCTAAATCTAGATATAATATAGAGTCATAGACTAAGTCAAAACTCTTCTCATGCTTCTAATATAGTTGTTCATCCCCTGATAAGGGATTCCATGATGTTGAACCTGATTAATATACCATATATTAATTATTTCAGCTTATATGTTTATTAAAACTAATATATATCAATTTTGTATCATTTTTAATCAATTTCAAGGCTAAATAAATAATTAAAATGCCATAAAATTCAGTACAACATTAATGTTAAATTTTTTTTATCAATTTATAACATTTTTAAATTAATTTAAATTGGTTGAACATAGAAATTAGCTAAAAACTTGTTTGTGCTGACTTTCCAGTGTGAACTCGGTCCTCATTAAATATTTAAATAATTTAAATACTATAACCTGTACAGACTTTGTTGAAGTAAGTATCGGGCATAAGTTCAGGTGCATATAGGTCATTTAGGCGAAATCCAATTTCTAATCTTTATTGGTCTACACCTTGTAATAATATTTTGTGCACTTTTTCATTTTGTCATCACTATATCACTAAGATATCTAGAGTTTGGTCAATTTTCAAAAACTCTAATAATATTTGTAGCTAATTGCGTAGATCACTTTATAGTCTTTGGTTTACTTCAATCATATTTAACTTTTGATAACAAGGGTGATACTTAGTATAAGCAGGAGTATAAGCAGGACAATCAAATCCAATAACATTTATTGATTAATCATTTTACTCTGGCCAGAGATTTATCGGCCTTCTATAAGGTAGGAGACAAATCTTCTCATAAGTAATGTTTCACTACAAGTAGTTCAACGTGTACCTAACTATGGTTGTAACATGATCATGCTATCACGTGATTGAGTACAATCAAAGTATAGTCTAGGTAGTTCAGCTCAATAGTACTCTCAAGTTTGAATACCAATGCACATCATTAAATTGATCTTCTATTTTGACTTAACTGTATTTACTTGTAGAAGATTCTCATTAATTTGTCTTGTGATTGTTCCAACCAACCTCCAATATGTAATCGCTTAGTGACTCCAATGGCATGAGTAATTCACCATCCATCATGTGAAGAGGATTATATACTCTAGTCTCAATGGATGTATTGATATCATTTTCTTGATAGATCTTAACTAGGTATAGTTTAAGAAAAAGCATGTTATGTATTTAGTTAAAACTAGTTAGGAACATATTTGCAATATCAATTAGTAAAACACATTTTTTTCTTAGTATTTTTTTTACTTGTACATATTTAATATATTCATATCATTACTTATGTCACAATATAACAACACAACATAATATAAAGTAAAACCAAAAGCGTACTTTATTTCAAAAAAGATTCTTATATAAGAGTTTAGTACACAGTAAGTTGTTAGAACCACATGGATTGGTTTTGATGACAGCAACCATATATATATTGATACCAATGATTCCTTAAAATATTTTGCCTAAAGTTCAGGAAATACAGGTATAATATAAGTATTACAGGGATAGAGTATAAAGAGGAAACAAAATGAATCATGGGGGATAAGATGAATCAAGGAGAAAACGGTGAATTGGCAAAGCAAGATGAATCAAGGGGATCAAAAGAGATTAAGAAGATCAAGAGGAATCATGTAAATCAAGGGGACAAAAAATCAAGGACTACGCAAGAAGGGACAAAGGGATTAAGAAACAAACACGATCGACATAAGCCATTTAGTTAGTCAAACATAGTCTTAGAAATAATTGTTAAAGACCCAAAGCATAATTTTGAAATCTCTTTTAAAGATCATTATATTTTCTCTAGAATATTTTTACAAAAGTACAAAATTTATTTTAAATATTATAAAATGCAAAATAGTTTTTATAGAGTTTTTTAAAATTAACTAGTATAAGTTGATTTACCTTAAAAGCATAAGTTGACATTATAGTCCTTTACAATTTTCAAAATCAACAAGTATATGTTGACATACTACTTAGGGATATGTCGACATACTAGCTATTGTTTGCAACCCTTGAATTTAAATGAAAAGACATCATCTTTCACCTTTTTGCCAAAAGACACTTCTCTTTATTTCGTACATAAAGGCTAAAGAAAACACATTTTTTAATGAATTCTCATTCTTTTATCTCACTCCTTCTTCTTTACTACTTTGCAAACAAGTTCTCTTACTACTATACAAATATACTGATTCATATTCTTTCACTCTTATTGTTTACGAATTCAAAATTAGAAAAGATTAAAGAGTTATTACCTGAATTCTCTAACATTATATATGTAATTGTATCCTATTCCTTAAAGATTTCAATTAAAAATTGATGTCGTATGTCAATAGGATCATTGTACTGAAGACTATGAGATTTTATATCTAAAGATATGATTTCTTGTAGAATTGCTTTCTACTACTTAACAGGCATTCTACCTCTAATCTCATCATATTCCTCAAAGATTTCAATTATAAACTACTGTCGGATGTTTACAGGATCATTATAACAAAGATTACGAGATTTTATATCGAAAGATATGATTGCTTATAGAACTACTCTCTACTACTTGAGTTTAATGGTATATCCTCCAACCATAGAAATTTAAGATTGTATAGTGTTCTTGACCGCACATTGAATGTCAAGAAGCTAGGTGTGTCCTACCACCTATGGAAATTCAGGATAGGTGTGCTTGCTACCTGATTCAACAAGTTGTGTAAGCATACTGCCACTAATGGAATTGTAAGGTTTTGTTATAATGGAAATTCTGTACAGGGTACAGGAATGGATGTAGGATTGAGAATCTGAACCAGTTTAAAAAATTCTCCCTGTCGCTCTTTTACATTACTGCCTTTCACCTTGCATTTACATTATTATCCACATGTGATTTTCGATTGATAAGTTTGGAAAATACCAACTAAATCTTTAGCAAGTTTAAATACGCTATTCACCACCTTATGCTACAATAGCCTTCGGATCCATTCAACATAAATATTAATGTATCTCACATAACCCACATCATCTGAGAATTAGGTTTTCAAAAAATTCATCATCTGATTTTGGAAAAGTAAAATAGCTAGTAATAAATAATACTCTCTTTAATACATTTGTAGACGATCAATCAACTTTCAAACTGCCTTTTTTAGTGGTAGTAATAATGCTTATTGGTCATTAAAATGAAATGATTTAAATCCAATGTTTTAGATATATGAAACATTGCAAAAATTGAGTACATTGAGAGACATACTAATTATGCACAATGGACAAATGAACAAACGACACAAGTACTTAATAATTCAAAGGTAATCGATATTTTATTCTACATCCTAAATAAAATTGAGTTCAATAATGTGTCTGTTTGTAAAAGTGCATATGAAATTAGGACATTACAAGTCATACATAAAGACATTAGTAAAGTAAAAGAAACCAAGACTTCTGAAGTGAGATTGCCCAAATCAAAAGAAATAAAAGAATTCACCCGACACCGGCTCAAACAAGAAAAGAAAGCGGCATTCATAACAACATTGGAAAATCATACACAACATCAAACAATAAAGATTCAGAAATAGAAAACAATGAGGTATGTTTTATGGCTAAAAGAAACATGTATCCAATATTAACGACAAATAGATATTGGGTAGAGATTCTCAAGGCATGGGACTGGAAATCCAAAACCATTAGCGGATATCACTTATAAAGAAGGAGGAATAGTAAACTTTGGAGATAACTCTAAGGGATACATCATTGGCATCAGAAACGTTGTTAATTCTAAAACTCCTACTATTTTAAATGTTTTATTAGTTAGAATTTAAAACATAATCTACTAAGTATAAGTCAGCTATGTTACAAAGACTTTAGAATAAATTTTGAAAAGCAATCTTGTAACCTTAGATCGGGATTATAAAAATTTGTTTGAAGGAAATAAGAAAGAAAATATCTATGTTTAAGTATGGAAATTTCAAAAGATGGTCTGTCTTATAGCTGAATCGAATGACCTGGATGCATAAATTTTGAACACCTATTAAAATTTGCTAGATATGAACTCGTGAGAGACCTTCCAAATATGGATTTCAAAGTAAAAAATCTTTGTGATGCTTATTGTAACAACCCGCATATTTATCGAGTTTGTATTTAAATATTTTATTTAAATAGTAACTCGTTAATCGGATTTTGGTCCGAAAAGCTACTTTTTGCAAACGGTCAAATTAGGACTCGAGACCACTTCCATTGAGTTCGAAATGTCGTTTACAACTTTTTAAGTATAAACATCGATAGGTTTGGAGTTAGTGAAATTTCACTAACTTTTCCCGCTTTGGACTTTGGCTTAGTTTAGCCTCTTAAGCCCAAGTTCCAGCCCTCTTCTCCTCACTCTTCATAAATTTCCTAACTAATCAAGCTTTGGCATTAATGGTGGAGGGAATGGGAAATTAAAATTCCAAAACTCAAATTCAATTGCAATCCATCTTTCTACTCCAAATTCAAGAAGAAGACATTGGATTCAAGCTTCTTGTGCTTAGATAGAAGAAGGATTGATTCTTGCTTGCTTAAAACTTCATTTTCATTGATATTTGGTGCAAAGGTGAGATTTTTATCTCACAAATCTAGTCTATAACTATATTGGGTTGTTGGGAATGATTCCCTATCACTTTAGCATGAATATTTGCTTTTGATTTGGATTGGATTGGCGAAAAACTCCGTTTTTTGGCGTTTTGGCGAAATTTCTGCATTTAGGTCGTTCTGGCCATTTTTAGGTCATTCGGAGTTAGGTCGTGTGGGTCTTAGGTCGTAGGTCGCGTACGAGATAGCTCCTAGATCGTTCTGACCATTTTTCGCGTGTTCGGAGTTAGGTCGTTCACGACCTAGTACTTAGGTCGCTCGCGACCTAACCCTTAGGTCGTTCGCGTGTTATCGCGCTAAGTCGCACTGCCTTGAATCTTCACTTCGGAGTTCGGTCGTTTCACGTTAGGTCGTATGGCTTTTAGGTCGTAGGTCGTATGGCTTTTAGGTCGTAGGTCGTATGGCTTTTAGGTCGTAAGTCGTATGACTTTTAGGTCGTAGGTCGTTGGCCTTTTGACCGTTAGGTCGCATGCCTTTCTACTTCGATAGGTCGTTCGGCCATGCTTTCTATTTTTAGGTCGCGACATCTTTAGGTCGTGTTACCTATATACCCCTAGGTCGAAAGACCTTAGGTCGTGCACCTTTAGGTCGCGAACCCTATTAGGTCGCGAACCTCTTTAGGTCGCCTGTCCCTTAAGAAGTTAGGTCGTTCGTCCTGTGATGCCTTAGGTCGTTTGACCCGTGTTACGTTAGGTCGCGTAACCCCTTAGGTCGCTTGACCTTGTTTCCTGTTAGGTCGCGTGACCTTGTTTTCGCCCTTAGGTCGTTTCACTTTTAGGTCGCATGACCTCGTCTCCGTTAGGTCGTGAACCTTGTTAGGTCGCTCATCCTTAGCCCGCGAACTTTCTTAGGTCGCGTGTCCCCTCTACCTCGTTAGGTCGCAAAGAACATTAGGTCGCTCGACCTCCTTACCCACCAGGTCGCGCACTTAGTTAGGTCGCTCAGCCATTGTGTTAGGTCGCGTGAACCCTTAGGTCGTTAGACCTCATTTTGCTTTAGGTTGTAGGCCCCTTGCCTTCACTTAGGTCGTACCGTTTTGTCGGGGCGCTGCCCCGCACCCCGCCGGGGGCGCTGCCCCCTGGCCCCCCACGACCTGACCGGGCAGGTCGAACCCCGTAAGCGGTGGCGTTGCCCCCGCACCCCCACCTTGGGGGGTTGTGTAACAACCCGCATATTTATCGATTTTTATATTTAAATATTTTATTTAAATATTTTATCGTTAATCGGATTTTGGTCCGAAGCTACTTTTTGCAAACGGTCAAATTAGGACTCGAGACCACTTCCATTGAGTTCGAAACGTCGTTTGCAATCTTCTAAGTATAAACATTGATATGTTTGGGGTTAGTGGAATTTCACCACTTTTTCACTCGAGCCTTTGGTTTGGACTTTTAGCCCATTAGGCCCAAGTTCCACCCCCCTTCTTCTTCATTGCTTCATTTCATTTCCTAACACTAAAGCTTCAACAAAAATGGTGAATGGAATGAGAAATTAAAACTCCAAAGTCTTTGTTTTATTGCAACTCCAACATTCAACTCCAAATTCAAGAAGAAGACATCGGATTCAAGCTTGTGGTTGCTTCTCCATTTGCCTTCAAGCTTTGTTCTTCATTTTCATTGGGTTTTGGAGCAAAGGTGAGATTTTTATCTCACAAATCTAGTCTATAACTATATTGGACTGTTGGGAATGATTCCCTATCACTTTTGCATGCACATTTGCATTTGGTTTGGATTGGATTGGCGAAAAACTCCAATTTTTAGCGTTTTGGTGAATTTTCTGCACTTAGGTCGTTCTGGCCATTTTCGTGTGTTCGGAGTTAGGTCGCTCGCGACCTAACACTTAGGTCGTTCGCGTGTTAGCGCTCTAGGTCGCACTGCCTTGAATTTTCACTTCGGAGTTAGGTCGTTTCACGTTAGGTCGTATGGGGTTTAGGTCGTAGGTCGTTTCTGGCCTTAAATCCCCTCTGCAGCGTTAGGTCACTCAGCCTTTCCTTGTTAGGTCGTCACCACTTAGGTCGCGACAAATGTTAGTACGTTAGGGCCTTAGGTCGTAGGCCTTAGCTCGCATTTGAGCTTAGGTCGTAGGTCGCTAGCTCGTAAGTTCGTATTTGAGCTTAGGTCGTATGCCTCTCTTAGGTCGCGCATCCCTTTAGGTCGCTAGGTCTTAGGTCGCGCATCGCCTTAAGTCGCTCGACCTGCTCTCACCTTAGGTCGCGCCATCTTTTAGGTCGCGTACCATACTTTAGCCCGTTGTCCCTTAGGTCGCTTGCACCTTAGGTCGGCCTCGTTAGCTCGCAGATCCTCTAGGTCGCGTGGCCTTTAGACCGTAGGTCGTTAGGTCGTAAGACCTTAGGTCGCCTGACCACTTAGGTCGCTTGACCTATTCAAATGTTAGGTCGCGAGTTCCTTAAGTCGCTCGTCTCTCTTAGGTCGCTCGCTTCGGCTAACTCGCGAGCACCACTAGGTCGTTTGACCCTTTAGACCCTTAGGTCGTGAGCAGTTAGGTCGTTAGACCTAGGTTGCCTTTTCCCCTTAGGTCGTTGGACCGATAGGTCGCTTCACCTGTGCTCACGTTAGGTCGTTCGACCCATTCATCTTTTGGTCGTTCCACTTGCCTATCTCGTAGGTCGCATTCCACCTAGGTCGCGTGAACCTATAGGTCGTTGGACCCTTAACTTTTAGGTCGTTAGACCTCATTTTGTCTTCACTAGGTCGTACCGTTTTGGACGGGGCGCTGCCCCGCACCCCGCCGGGGGCGCTGCCCCCTGGACCCCCGCGACCTGACCCCTTAAGCGGTGGCGTCACTAGGTCGAACCCCGTAAGCGGTGGCGTTGCCCCCGCACCCCCACCTTGGGGGGTTGCCACCCCCCTTGGACCCCCCTTCGTAGGGGATCTTATCTGAAAAATATTCAACAGAACTTGCTGAGCTGATTTCCTTGGATTTTTATCACATCTTCGAATGTGACCTTTGTGATTGATTGTTTCTACAATCGCTTCTGTGATTTGTCACTTTATAATATAAAGGTTTCAATACTAGTAGTAAATATCAATACTCTTTCAACAAAATGATTTCAACTCTATTTTTAATAACAAAGCTCTTTTCTTAAACCGTTTTCCAATCTATTAGTATATACAAGCCTTTACCTCACTCGGATGAGAAATCTAATTAAACGACTTAGTAAAACAAGTGGTATGAAACGCTTGCGTTCACTTCGTCGGTTAATTCTTGGACTTGTTCGATTGAACCTTTTGTGACAATTTTATTAGTGAAGATTTACAGTTTGTTCGTAAATATTTAAGTTAAGCAAGTGGTTATGGGACATGAAGCTAAACTTCTATATTTACTAGCTTAGTGTAATTGACACTTCTCGTTGATCTTGATGATCGCTTTATGAATTAGACTTGCAATTGCGCGATGTCTCTTTCATTGCAAGGTTAGGCTAGACACCACTTGTGTGATTCCACTCACACATACCTTTTTGCTTTTTGGTTAGCCTTGACCTCATTCGGGTGACTCAGACTCATCCATATGGGGTAGCTCCCCATGGTCTTCGGACCGTCATGTGATAGGCCTCTTTCCCTTTTTATGATTTCTGGATTTCTTATGTTGATTTCTGGAATTTATCTCTTTGACTTGTCATGAGTACAAGTTTAGGGTATGATGCCCTCTTCGGATCTTTGAGAAGATTCTTGTGATATTGATTTATCTCTTATCGGTTGATCTCCTGTTGATCATTATTTGCATACTTATAGTAGTATGTCAGTATGGATATTTTATGTTTATGCCATATCTTTTATTTTATATCATGTCATCTGATATTTATAGCTAGACTGATCCGTTTATTATTTTCTTATAAATAATACTCGGGTCAGACCGAGATGTTACAGGTGCTACTGCTTGACTCCTTCCCCAGTGATTCACTACTCAGACTTTTGGCTACTTGTTTAGATTAGCAGCTTTTGTTGTTTACACTTGAGATATAGACTCATAGTTGTATTCTTTTGTATAGCACGCGTTGCTATTCTTTTGTATTAGCGTGGATCTTTTTAGACCACTACTCTGATGTACACTTTTATGTGATATATATTCATATCTCTTTCCGCCTTTGTGATATGGATATCTGTGATTGATTCGCATGTTATGCTTACTTCTATATTTGTTTCCGAAGATTATTTTATAGCCACCGTGTGATAAGAAATTACATGGATGGTCGCTCCTCAACAGCCTTATTCTCCGCGCTAGTTGACAACACTACACCGTAGTGTTCTTGGCTAGCGTGGGTATAGAGGTGGGGCGTCACAGGTTGCCACCCCCCCTGGACCCCCCCTCCGTAGGGGATCTTATCTGAAAAACATTGAGCCGATTTCCTTGGATTTTATTCACATCTCCGTATGCGATTTTTGTGACTGATTGTTTCTACAATTGCTTCTGTGTTTTGTCACTTTATAATATAAAGGTTTCAATACTAGTAGTAAATATCAAAACTCTTTTAACAAACAATTTCAACTCTATTTTTAATAACAAAGCTCTTTTCTTAAACCGTTTTCCAATCTATTAGTATATACAAGCCTTTACCTCACTCGGATGAGAAATCTAATTAAACGACTTAGTAAAACAAGTGGTATGAAACGCTTGCGTTCACTTCGTCGGTTAATTCTTGGACTTGTTCGATTGAACCTCTTGTGACAATTTTATTAGTGAAGATTTACAGTTTGTTCGTAAATATTTAAGTTAAGCAAGTGGTTATGGGACATGAAGCTAAACTTCTATATTTACTAGCTTAGTGTAATTGACACTTCTCGTTGATCTTGATGATCGCTTTATGAATTAGACTAGCAATTGCGCGATGTCTCTTTCATTGCAAGGTTAGACTAGACACCACTTGTGTGATTCCATTCACACATACCTTTCTGCTTTTTGGTTAGTCTTGACCTCAATCTGTGTGATTCCATTCACACATGCGGGGTAGTTCCCCATGGTCTTCGGACCGTCATGTGATAGGCCTTTTTCCCTTTTTATGATTTCTGGATTTCTCGTGTTGATTTATGGAATTTATGTCATTGACTTGTTATGAGTACAAGTTTAGGGTATGATGCCCTCTTCGAATCTTTGAGAAGATTCTTGTGATATTGATTATCTCTTATTGATTGATCTTCTGTTGATCATTATTTACATACTTATAGTGGTATGTCGTTATGGATGTTTATGTTTATGCCATATCTTTTATGTTATATCATGTCATCTGATATTTATAGCTAGACTGATCCGTTTATTATTTTCTTAAATAATACTCGGGTCAGACCGAGATGTTACAGGTGCTTCTGCTTGACTTCTTCCCAGGGATTCATCACTCTGACTTTTGGCTAACTGTTTAGATTAGCAGTTTTTGTTGTATACACTTGAGATATAGACTCGTAGTTGTATTCTTTTGTATAGCACGTGTTGCTATTCTTTTGTATTATCGTGGATCTTAATGACCACTACTCTGATGTACACTTTCATGTGTTAGTTATATATTCATATCTTCTTCCGCCTTTGTGATATGGATATCTGTGACTGATTTGTGATATGATTATTTCTATGTTTGTTTCCGAAGATTATTTATAGCCACCGTGTGATAAGCAATTACATGGATGGTCGCTCCTCAACAGCCTTATTCTTCGTGCTAGTTGACAGCACTACTCCGGAGTGTTCTTGGCTAGCGTGGGTATAGAGGTGGGGCGTCACACTTATCAAATAAGAAAACTCCACAAGATATAATTTTAATCTAACGATGTGATATCTAATTCACACTCTTTGGAACTTCTTCATCTAGATCTATTTGGACCATTTCGAGCATAATCAATAAACCCTAATAAATACATTTTTTTAATTATAGATGATTTTTCAAAATAAACATGGATGATTTTCTTAAAGCATAAAAATGAATCTTTTTAATGCTTAAAACTTTTACAAAAAGAATTCAATGCTAAAAATACTTTAAAATTAAAACTATAAAGAGTGATCATGGAGGGTAATTTCAAAATGAAAGCTTTGAAAATTTTGTAATGAGAAAGGTATAACTCACAATTTTTCTTTTTCTAAAACTGCTCAACAAAATGGAGTAGTATAACATAAAAATAGAACATTCAAGCATATGCTAGAACATTATTAATGATAGCAGTTTACCTAAGGGTTTTTGGACCGAAGCTATTGCGACAACTTGTTATATTCTAAATAGAATTTTGATAAAGACTCTAACAAAGAAAACATCATATGAATTATTCATTGATAACAAGCCAAATGGTGCTTATGTAAAAAAAATTAGAAAAAATGTTTTATACTTAATACAGTAGATAATTTAAATAAATTTGATTCAAAACTAGACAAAGGAATATTCATTGGATATTCAAACAGAAGCAAAGCATACAAAATTTATAATACAAGAACTTATTCAACTGAAGAAACTTTACATGTTTCAATTGATGAAAACTTTAAAATAACTAATATTGATAACGACGAAGAAGATATTACCAACCCAAATAATGCACATATTGAAAATTTAAACTAATAGTAATGTAGATTTAATGGAAATAAATTAACTAAAACTAGAATTTTAAAAGGTCATCATAAAGAGAATATTAGGAATATTGAATCTATTATTAGAACTAGAAAATAGTTAAACAAACCGAGTCTATGGCATTCCTTTCCATTCATTTCAACAACCGAAGCCAAAAATCTTAAAGAAGCATCATCTGATGATTCATGAATTCTTGCTTTGCAAGAAGAATTGACTCAATTTATAAGAGATGATGTTTGGGAACTAGTTTCTTGACCTAAAAATCAATCAGTTATCAGAATTAAATGAGTTTAAAAAATAAATTAAATGAACTCGGAGAGCTTGTGAGAAATAAAACACGTATCATAAGGTTATAATCAAGAATATGGTATAAACTATGAAAAATAACTCTCCAATAGCTCGACTAAAGGCTGTAAGAATATTACTTACATTTGCAACCAATAATAACGTTAAACTATATCAAATGGATGTAAGAAGTTTTTTCTTAACAAATCAATTAAAGAAGATGTGTACATTGAAAAACCTCACCAATAGAAGATGAAGAATTCCATAACCATGTTTACAAATTGAAAAGAGCATTATATGGTTTAAAATAAGCACCCCGTGTTTCGTATGAAAGACTAAAATCTTACTTAATCCAATCAGGGTTTGATATATGAAAAGTAGATACAACACTGTTTATAAAAAGTATTAATAATGATATTCGATTAATACAAATTTAAGTATATGTATTATTTTTAGACTAAAGAATGAACAACTAAACTTGGAATTTTCAAAAATAATGACAAATGAATTTGAAATAAGTCATACGGGAGTTTTTAGGACTACAAGTTAAACAGTTAAATAATGAAATATTTACGGGTCAAGAAAAATATTGCTTAAGAACTTGTAAAAAGATTTGGAATGTCAAATACAAGTAGGAAACCCACTCCAATGGCTCCAGAGTAAACCGAAGTAAATGATAAAAATCTAAAGATGTTGATCAATAACTGTATCATTGAATAATCGATTCCCTACTCTACATAATTGCAAGTTAACCTAATATAATCCATAGTGTATGTCTCTGTGCAAGATTTAAGTCAAATCCAAAATAAGTCCACCTTAAAGCTATTAAAAGAATCTTAAGGTACATAAATAACACTCTAGACTATGAACTATGTTACCCTAAGTAAGATACATTTGAATTGATATCTTATAGCGACGCAGATTATGCAGGCTGTAAAGCTGGCCGAAAAAATACAATTGAGAATTGTCACTTCTTAGGACGCTCACTTGTATCTTAGTTAAGTAAAAAAAATAGAATATGTCAATCTATCCACAATAAATGAAAAATATATATTTGCAACATTGGCATGTGCACAAGTTTTATATATGTAACAACATTAAAGAACTATGACCAAAATATTAATCAATCACAAATACACTATGACAATACCAAAGCAATAAATTTACCCAAAAATCCTTCTAATTATGCTAGGCCAAAATACATAAAGGTATCATTTTCTAAGAGATCATGTAAGTAAAGGAAACATATCTGTTATCCGGGTTTTTAACCCAGCAAGAAACAGAATAATTCTGTGACATCAGAATGGCTTAGAACTTAACCAAAAAGGCTAAGGTAAGCAGTGTACGAGAGTCGAGTGATATTACAAAGGCAATGCCAAATTCAACTAAGCCAAGAGACCAGTATCAGTTCATTCCAATCAGCAGCTGAGGGCAAACAGGCAGTAGATTGTAAATAAAAAGAAACAACGGGCAACAAGACTATACAAGTGACATCAACGCAAGGACATATGAAAGCAACTCAAAGTTGGAACCTCAGAAACAATCAAAGTGCTTGGATCGCTAGCGACCCTTGCTAACATGTTGGTTTGATGAGAAAAGTGGGGATAAGAAGCCTTGGAGGCAGACGCATAAAAAAATTCTAAGTGTATGGATCGCTGGCCGTCCATACACGATGAAGCCAAATTCCTTATGACCTTGCATATTGGAGTATGAGATTATAGCAGCTAAGTAATTAGCCCATGGGCGAGCTAACTCTGTGGGTCGCTAGCGACCCATAGACCATAGATCGCTAGAAACCCATGGTTTTGGCTCGAATTGTGAGCTAAACCTTCTTAGGTCATTATCCATCCATTTGTGAGAAGTTGATGAAGTGGCCTGGCCCAGAAGTCCTCCGATCTCTATAAATACCATCTACCTATGACATAAAGGGGAACTCCTCCGAAATGGTTGTTGAAGCTCTGTTGGAAACATTCTTTACTCTCTACCTCCCTCATGACAATCTCCAAAGGATTCACTATGATTCTCCAGTGGATTCCAACTTTGGGGATTCAATCTACTTAGAGATAATCAAAGACTTGCAATCAAGCACTTCTTGTAACAACAATCATTCTATAATAAATCTATAAAGCGGACGTAGGCGTCATTAACAGGCGAACCACTATAAAAATTCTCCGTCTTCTTTCTTTTACTGTTCTTTTTCTATATCCATGATCTTTGATATTGCTCTGTTAGAACAAGGCTGGTGCTTTCAAACTCAAATTAGGGTGTTTATTCATTTTTTGGGTTAACAATATCTTTAGAATTCATAAATATCAAAAATCGAATAACCGGTATTTGAACATAACCTCTAATACACAATACATTCAATAAATTACATCGAGAGCTAGGAATAATTTCATTTGCAGAGTTATAGTATAACATGACACACATATATGTATGTATGTATGTATGTACGTACGTATGTATGTATGTATGTATGTATGTATATGTATGTATACGTATATGTATGTATGTTATAAAACATATATAAACATTATTAATAAAAAAATTATAAATTATCAAAAATATTTACTCGGATAAAGTATGCCAACATATGTGTCTTTTCAGCCAAAATTGAATTTCCTTCCTATTTTTGAAATTTAAAAACATTTTATCACCAAATAAATTCGACTTTTAACCCATTTCTTCTCTATTTTTGTTTTGTAAAAAATTCTAATTTTTTTCTAAAGGATCCAAATACTACCAAAGAGCCTAGAGGGAATTCTACATCTTTTAGGGACTTTAACTTCCCGAAACTAGGAAAAACTAAAGAATCCATGATGCATATACACAATATGCTTGCTGAAATTGAGATTCCTCAAATAAGATTCATAGATGAATAAGAAAAGCAGGGAAGAATGATTAGCAAAATCAAAAACACTTATTCAAAAACACTTAATCAAAAACCACTTAACCAGGAATCAATCCAATCTATTATCATTACCAAACCTGTAATGACCCGCCTTTTTGGATAGTTTAAACCGACGATCAAATACACATGCCGGTTCCAAACCATTAAAAAAAGGCAGATGGTTATTGGGGTAATTAAGAAAAGAAAAGAAATAAAGGAAATGAAACAACACAGAATCTCGCAGCGGAACGATAAAATATAATAGTCAAATAAACAGTTCATGAAGCTGTTTACTATACTTAGACAATTATTTATACAACATTTATCAGAGTTATACATATACAACAGAACAAATAAATAATGCAGCAGACAACATGATGCACAGATAATAATAGTAATAGTATACCAAATCTTCGTCTTCGTCCTCCAGAATAGATCTTCAAAAATCTGAAAACTCAGGACTGACCCGAGCGTAATGAAAAGACAAAACACTCGAGTCAGGACTAAAATATCCATATGAAAATTAAATCAATCGTAAATAAATATGAGTGTGACGGCGTCAGAGATGTTTACGGGGTTTGACATCTCATATCCAGTGTCAACGTGCGTGCAATAACTTAAGAGATGTTACGGGATTTTCCACCTTTCAAGGATCCGTTAAACTATCTACTAGGTAGTAATGTACGCTAAGTAGATAATGTCTATCAGTAATATAAAGTATCAAAATAGCGTTAAGGCGTTACCATAATCCCCCTTAACACATTTTATATTCCCAAAAGCATATACAAGACCGTAGTTTCCCCAAAACCGGAAGTCACCAGAGGGCAATCCATATACTCAAGGTACAAACCAAAACGTAGTGGTCGCGAATAGGATAATCAGTATGACAAGGTACATGAGGCGATACCAACTAGGATACTAGTAGTTGCGTGATCCGGACTGATGTTGAGCATAGCAGCTACTACCTCAACACCGCGAAACAACACTCCCAAATCAAGGGGTGCACCCAAATCAAATCACAAATGTAATAGATATGGTATCGAAGAAGTATGTCCGCTAGAGGTGGCGAACCTCAATGGCCCGGCGCGGCTTCTGTTTTAGTCATGTCAGGGGTCATCCAATATCGTTCTCTTTCTTCAGTCAATGCGTTCACCAAACCATCCACTTCATTCTGGATCAACACTCCGCGTATAATAGTTATTAAAGTGGTTTTCGGTATAGACAGAGAGTACGTCCATATCCGATCCCGGTCTCTTTAATAACTACGTATTATTACACTGATGGCTCTTTTATATTTCAAATTGATTCATGATTGATAACAAAATATCGTATTCGCTTTAAAATCAAATCCATTTCAAAATCATCATATAATCAAAATTATCAATTTTGTCCGATAAATCAATTTCACCTCAAAATTTGATTCGAATTCAATTTAGGTTATAATCTCTACTTTAACCTAGTTCGTATTTAAACCAAAGGTTTAAATATAAACATTTCCGTCTCTTTAACCAGTTTGAATTTAAGAAAATAGTTTAAATAGTTTAAAATAGTTAAATAATTCAAAATAGCTTAATAGAAAATATTTAAATAGTTTAATCGAAAATAATTTGCATATAAAATGGTTTATATATAAAATAGTTTGGGAAAAATCAAAAATTATTTGATAAATAATTCCAAAGTCAAACCGGTCAACTTCCCAAATTTCCTATCCAAATCAAATCCAAATTCCATTTCGATTTAATCGATTTATTCCAATTTCAACTTGAATAAATTTCTATTCCACGTAAATTTCGATTTCAATTCACAAATTTCTTTAAATTTCAATTCAGTTCCAAATTAATTTAAATCTAAACTTCGAATAAATTTTCAATTCCAAACTCAAACTTGAAATATCATTTCATATCAATTTTCTTAGAAATATTCAGAGTTCGATTAAAAGTCCAATCTTTTAAAACAAATCAACTTTCAAAAATTTACACCGTATTTCAATTTTCAATTTAAATCTAAACTTCGGTTTTATTTAATAATTTCGTTTACCAAGTTTAAATTCTAACATTTCGAGCTACAATTCAAAATAATTCAATTTCCATAAATTGGATTTTATTCTTAAAATCAATTCATTTAAATAATTTCAAAACAACTTTTAAAATCATTTAATTTATCCAACTCGGTGTCCGTATATAATTTTCTAACCTATGGTCAAGTGATTAGTTATTACAATTAAATGTCAGGGATGAATATATCATTTAAATCAATCACAGTGTCATATGTATGCATAGCAGGATATATATAAACAAATAAACATCCAAACATTTAAATATCAACCAATAACATCCATCGAAATACATCATCCAATAGGCAATACAATTCACGGTAATTTCATATTTGTCAATGTCAAGTAATTTAATCGCAATTAAATTTTAATTTAAATTTAACTGTCAATTTAATTTTTTTAACGGTGAATTCAAATGACAATCAATATGATAATTAAATTTTACCAAACAACAACAAATAAAAATCATAACTATGCATAATGTCAAATTTAACTAGAATAAAGATATTCAGTACGTTGTGAGCGTTATAGAACACTCACCTTGATTTTACGATTTTAAATCAAATCGAACGACGTTCGATTTAACATAAAATTTTAATGAGCTTCAAACACTTTCGGATCTGCACTGCAGCGCAGCTCTCATCTCCGTGATTCCGGCGCTTCTTCCTCAATGTGAAATTCACGTATGCAAACCCATTAGCCGCCGATCTTCAAGCAATTTTCATGACCACCTCGTCGACTTCCAGAACGATCAGCTAGCGCCACCACGAAGCCCTTCACCAGAGCCACCTACGCGCCAAGTTTCATCCCGTCATTCGCCGTCGTTTGCACGCAATCCAAGGAAATACGTACACACTTCCAAGTCAGATCTGGACGAATCCATGAAATATTAGCATACATCAACCGTATGGATTTGAAGAGCTCGTAGAGATTTACACTTTTGCTTTTGGAATTTTTCGATTTCGTCGAACGGATTGAGAGATATTAAGGAAAGAAGATCGGCAATTTCTGGCCATGGAATAGGTGGCGGCCATGATTTAGAATTAGGGTTTCTGGGTTAAAATAATAATAAAACTGTCTCGGTTTGCGTGCGTATTTATATAGGTAGGTCCAAAATCATCCGAACTCCAATCGAGATGTGCCGCCAGGCGTTTATAAGGTTTTACCCCCATTCCGGACGCAATGGAACAAGTTTCAAGGCCTAATTCGATCATATCTGGAAGATAGCTTTTCGAAGTCGATTATTTTAATTAAATTCGAAATTAAATTTCTACGCGTTTCGAGCTCGCACGGCCAAACGACAAGTCCAATTGCTACGAAAATTGAAATCCTACCATAATTTACTATTACGGATCCGATGAAACAAGTTTCGTCGAAATCCGAGACTGTTTGAAAAATGGCTATTTTAACTCGTCAATTAAATATTAAAATATTCAATTTTCACAAATTTACTTTTAATTCGATTTTAAAAGTTCTACAACATCATTCTAACTTTAATATGATAAAATAGAATTTTACAAATCATTTTTAATCATATTAAACCCGTTATCCAATTATTCAAATAATTTCAAATATTAAATTATTCAACAAATTACATTAATAATCATTTTCCTTCAATAATCACCTTAAATTTTCTAATTAAAATAGCTAAAAATACGGGTCGTTACACTCTCCCGCACTCAAAACTTTTCGTCCCCGAAAAGGAAAAGAAGGGAAAAGTAACTAAGTATAGAATTCAACATTAGATATATTTAATTCAAAGTTACCAACTTATAAAACAATGAAATTCCATTTATAAAGTCATAACTACGCTTCCACAATGTTACTCCGAACGGCTTTCTAAATTTAAAAGTTAGTTATCAAAACAAGTTATAAAATTTAAAAACTTGAAAAAATTTCTAACACCCGGATTCACGGAAAATTTCGGCAGGGTTTCCTTTGCGCGGCTCGATCGAAAATTTTTACAATTCAATATATAACACAAATATAACCAATATATATCAAATATACATCTCATCTCAATGATGAGGCATCCCATATCTGGGGAAACAACATATATATATCACCAATACCATATAAAACCATAAGCGTACCTTTTATTTAGCATTTATTAGCAGTTTACTTACATTTTGTATTTAGCACAGAAGCGAGCTCTACAACGAAGTGCAACCCCTTTGCTACCTACTAAAATGCTCAATAACTAAGTTAGAACCATGCATATAAAGATAGATCGATATATTTAGCCTACACAACATATATATATAACCTATTTAGCTTCAAAACTGAGATTCCAATTTCAGGACAGCAAACAAATCTCAGTTTTAGGTCACCTAAACTATAAAATTTGGCAACTGAATCCAAACAAAAGTTGTTGTATTCATTTCAAGCTTTCCGGAATGTCCAAAATCATCGAATTAGGACAATACATTCAAAAGTTACGGCCGTTTTACTTAGAGGATACGCCTCAGCCTGGGCAATGAATTGCGTAGGTCAGCGATGTTCACCCACGTTTTCGACCTTCTAAACGATATCAAAACACAAAACACTTAAAAAAAAGTTTTATCTTAAGTTCTTAGCTTTCCAAAAAGTGCAAGATCATCAAAATCCGATAAACCAATCAAAATATATGGTGAAAATACTAAGGGTGTATACTACTGATTTTACTTATTTTTACACAGGACAGCGAGTAACATTCAAGTTTTTAACCAAGCAGACGAAGGAATTTTCTCAAGTTATCTAAACAAAAGTTGTGCTATAGTTTCTAAGATTTTCGAAAAGTCCAAAATCGTCGAATTCCGTTCAGCCATTTAAAAGTTATGGTTGTTTTCGTTTCAGCATATATTGGACAATGTTGGATTTTTTTTTTCCAAAAATTTGCTTTTATTATTTCAAAGTACAAAACATCAAAACTTCAAATTTTCTAAATAACAATCATAAACACAAAGTCATCTATTTTCTTATTCATCCATGCAATAGGTTTACATTCAATTTGTTTCCGATTTATTCAAGTTTGTTTCATTCACATTTTTAATTCAAGTCAATTTGCTCCCAATTTGAATTTAATTATTTAAAATTTTATTCCGTTTATTCAATTCCATTTACACTAATGAATTCTACTTAATCAATTATCATCCATCTAACAACCAATGCATATCAAACATTAACATCCATCCAAAATCTACACTAAATCAATTATACATTTCCAAGTCAATTTTAATTTCATACACTTCCAAGTTTATTGACATTTAGTTATATTCAAATTTAATTAGTTTCCATTTACCAATTTTATATTTCATTAAGTTTAAATTTTATTCATTCACTTATACATGTATCATTCATTTTACAGCTTAAATTTCTTTTATATTTACAACTATCGATAGATCTTTACATTTTATTTTTCACTCTCACACTGGTATATTATTTCTCTACTTATCCTTATTAGCATTTTAAACCCTTTAAGTATTTGGTAAGTTATAGTTATGCAAATAGAATGTAGTTAAACAACATACAACTTCTTTTCATTTAAAGTTGAATTTTCAATTTATCAATTCTTAAGTCATTACTTAAATTTCACTATAATTTAATTTCACATTTACATTCACATATAGTATTTTCATTTTATATTAACATAATTGTTAATCACCTTTAAATGTTAATTTAAATTCCAATTATTTACTAACAATTTTATTTATATTTGCAAACCATTAATTAAATGCATATTTCATTATTCAAACCTATACTTGTATATTATCCAATTAACAATTCATATAACATTTTTGAACTTCTTAAGTATTTTGGTAAGTTATATCTAAGCTACAGAATGAAATTTAATACTATGCGAGTTTTACAGTTTCAATTTTATTTTAAGTTCATAATTTCCTAATTCTAAGGATTTCTACTTCAATTGATATTTTCACTTAGCTCTTAGGTTCATTTCTCATTTCACAATTCAGAAGTTCCTTAATGATTCAAGTCTAAATTCATTTCAATCATAAAAAAAAATCATTAATTATTAAAGAACTTAAGAATTCCAATCCCGGTTTCATTTCAAATCAAGGTTTGAAATAATATATACTTATATAATTTATATATCAAATCATACTATAGAGAATGCAAAACAAAATAAAATTTGAGTCAAAACAAGGTTTAGACAAGCTATTAAGTGGTCTCCCCCACTCGGACTCTCGAAAATAAACGCCAATGATGCGTGCACACATCATCGAAATCATTTTCTAGCGTCAAGAGAAGGGAATATAACACTTATCATAAAAAAATCCTTCGAAAACAGTTTCAACTCAATTATACTATCATATAATGCTCATATTATATTTTTCAAATTCTTGTAAGTCAATCTCAAACACCGGAATTTAAATTCCCAAATCCAAGTTAAAATTCATTTATATTCATTATTAATTGTGTCTACAAGATTTCATTTTCCTAAATCCATTGTTATTTAATCAATTGTTGTAAATATTGACTGATCAAACAATAACGATAATAATCTAATATTATCATCTCCTAACAATCAATTCAATCAAAATGAATAAATATTCAAATAATTCTTTTATATAAAATATATTCCAAAATGATATTGTGTTGGTTTGTCCTATTCGAGTGTTTAGAAATTCCTATCGACGCCTTGGGGTCCCAAGTATCGACCAGAATTCATAAATACTCAACGCAACAAATTAACACAATATAAAACCATTTTATATTAAATAACAAGTACGCTCTCTCTATACACTCAACTCATTCATATAGTTTACCTCTATTTCAATGAGTTATTCCCCACTAGAGCCAAGGTTTATCGCTAAACCAAAGCTCTGATACCAACTGTAACGACCCGCCTTTTTGGATAGTTTAAACCGACGATCAAATACACATGCCGGTTCCAAACCATTAAAAAAAGGCAGATGGTTATTGGGGTAATTAAGAAAAGAAATAAAGGAAATGAAACAACACAGAATCTCGCAGCGGAACGATAAAATATAATAGTCAAATAAACAGTTCATGAAGCTGTTTACTATACTTAGACAATTATTTATACAACATTTATCAGAGTTATACATATACAACAGAACAAATAAATAATGCAGCAGACAACATGATGCACAGATAATAATAGTAATAGTATACCAAATCTTCGTCTTCGTCCTCCAGAATAGATCTTCAAAAATCTGAAAACTCAGGACTGACCCGAGCGTAATGAAAAGACAAAACACTCGAGTCAGGACTAAAATATCCATATGAAAGTTAAATCAATCGTAAATAAATATGAGTGTGACGGCGTCAGAGATGTTTACGGGGTTTGACATCTCATATCCAGTGTCAACGTGCGTGCAATAACTTAAGAGATGTTACGGGATTTTCCACCTTTCAAGGATCCGTTAAACTATCTACTAGGTAGTAATGTACGCTAAGTAGATAATGTCTATCAGTAATATAAAGTATCAAAATAGCGTTAAGGCGTTACCATAATCCCCCTTAACACATTTTATATTCCCAAAAGCATATACAAGACCGTAGTTTCCCCAAAACCGGAAGTCACCAGAGGGCAATCCATATACTCAAGGTACAAACCAAAACGTAGTGGTCGCGAATAGGATAATCAGTATGACAAGGTACATGAGGCGATACCAACTAGGATACTAGTAGTTGCGTGATCCGGACTGATGTTGAGCATAGCAGCTACTACCTCAACACCGCGAAACAACACTCCCAAATCAAGGGGTGCACCCAAATCAAATCACAAATGTAATAGATATGGTATCGAAGAAGTGTGTCCGCTAGAGGTGGCGAACCTCAATGGCCCGGCGCGGCTCCTGTTTTAGTCATGTCAGGAGTCATCCAATATCGTTCTCTTTCTTCAGTCAACGCGTTCACCAAACCATCCACTTCATTCTGGATCAACACTCCGCGTATAATAGTTATTAAAGTGGTTTTCGGTATAGACAGAGAGTATGTCCATATCCGATCCCGGTCTCTTTAATAACTACGTATTATTACACTGATGGCTCTTTTATATTTCAAATTAATTCATGATTGATAACAAAATATCATATTCGCTTTAAAATCAAATCCATTTCAAAATCATCATATATTCAAAATTATCAATTTTGTCCGATAAATCAATTTCACTTCAAAATTTGATCCGAATTCAATTTAGGTTATAATCTCTACTTTAACCTAGTTCGTATTTAAACCAAAGGTTTAAATATAAACATTTCCGTCTCTTTAACCAGTTTGAATTTAAGAAAATAGTTTAAATAGTTTAAAATAGTTAAATAATTCAAAATAGTTTAATAAAAAATATTTAAATAGTTTAATCGAAAATAATTTGAATATAAAATGGTTTATATATAAAATAGTTTGGGAAAAATCAAAAATTATTTGATAAATAATTCCAAAGTCAAACCGGTCAACTTCCCAAATTTCCTATCCAAATCAAATCCAAATTCCATTTCGATTTAATCGATTTATTCCAATTTCAACTTGAATAAATTTCTATTCCACGTAAATTTCGATTTCAATTCACAAATTTCTTTAAATTTCAATTCAATTCCAAATTAATTTAAATCTAAATTTCGAATAAATTTTCAATTCCAAACTCAAACTTGAAATATCATTTCATATCAATTTTCTTAGAAATATTCAGAGTTCGATTAAAAGTCCAATCTTTTAAAACAAATCAACTTTCAAAAATTTACACCGTATTTCAATTTTCAATTTAAATCTAAACTTCGGTTTTATTTAATAATTTCGTTTACCAAGTTTAAATTCTAACATTTCGAGCTCCAATTCAAAATAATTCAATTTCCATAAATTGGATTTTATTCTTAAAATCAATTCATTTAAATAATTTCAAAACAACTTTTAAAATCATTTAATTTATCCAACTCGGTGTCCGTATATAATTTTCTAACCTATGGTCAAGTGATTAGTTATTACAATTAAATGTCAGGGATGAATATATCATTTAAATCAATCACAGTGTCATATGTATGCATAGCAGGATATATATAAACAAATAAACATCCAAACATTTAAATATCAACCAATAACATCCATCGAAATACATCATCCAATAGGCAATACAATTCACGGCAATTTCATATTTATCAATGTCAGGTAATTTAATCGCAATTCAATTTTAATTTTAATTTAATTTTTTTAACGGTGAATTCAAATGACAATCAATATGATAATTAAATTTTATCAAACAACAACAAATAAAAATCATAACTATGCATAATGTCAAATTTAACTAGCATAAAGATATTCAGTACGTTGTGAGCGTTATAAAACACTCACCTTGATTTTACGATTTTAAATCAAATCGAACGACGTTCGATTTAACATAAAATTTTAATGAGCTCCAAACACTTTCGGATCTGCACTGCAGCGCAGCTCTCATCTCCGTTATTCCGGTGCTTCTTCCCCAATGTGAAATTCACGTATGCAAACCCATTAGCCGCCGATCTTCAAGCAATTTTCATGACCACCTCGTCGACTTCCAGAACGATCAGCTAGCGCCACCACGAAGCCCTTCACCAGAGCCACCTACGCGCCAAGTTTCATCCCGTCATTCGCCGTCGTTTGCACGCAATCCAAGGAAATACGTACACACTTCCAAGTCAGATCTGGACGAATCCATGAAATATTAGCATACATCAACCGTATGGATTTGAAGAGCTCGTCGAGATTTACACTTTTGCTTTTGGAATTTTTCGATTTCGTCGAACGGATTGAGAGATATTAAGGAAAGAAGATCGACAATTTCTGGCCATGGAATAGGTGGCGGCCATGATTTAGAATTAGGGTTTCTGGGTTAAAATAATAATAAAACTGTCTCGGTTTGCGTGCGTATTTATATAGGTAGGTCCAAAATCATCCAAACTCCAATCGAGACGTGCCGCCAGGCATTTATAAGGTTTTACCCCCATTCCGGACGCAATGGAACTAGTTTCAAGGCCTAATTCGATCATATCTGGAAGATAGCTTTTCGAAGTCGATTATTTTAATTAAATTCGAAATTAAATTTCTACGCGTTTCAAGCTTGCACGGCCAAACGACAAGTCCAATTGCTACGAAAATTGAAATCCTACCATAATTTACTATTACGGATCCGATGAAACAAGTTTCGTCGAAATCCGAGACTGTTTGAAAAATGGCTATTTTAACTCGTCAATTAAATATTAAAATATTCAATTTTCACAAATTTACTTTAATTTCGATTTTAAAAGTTCTACAACATCATTCTAACTTTAATATGATAAAATAGAATTTTACAAATCATTTTTAATCATATTAAACCCGTTATCCAATTATTCAAATAATTTCAAATATTAAATTATTCAACAAATTACATTAATAATCATTTTCCTTCAATAATCACCTTAAATTTTCTAATTAAAATAGCTAAAAATACGGGTCGTTACAAAACCCAAATCTGAAGAAAACTTAGTTATCCATAATCCTTTGGTGGGTAATAAAAAGGAGAGCAAGAGGAGGAAGTTGAGGACCTCCAGATCATCGATTATGATTCTAATATGTTTTGCATGGAAGAAATCATCTTCGACACTTAAGGAAACTTGGTCGAACAAAAGAGAAATGTATGTTGACGTTAACACTCCACCTTCTAAGATGGGTTTTTCAAAGGGGATATTGTCAAAAGGAAGCAAAAGGTTGAGCTCCAAGAATCATGATGGAAGAAAATGTTAATGCTCCGCCTACTGCAAAAGCACCGACTACAAACCCGAACTTAGGGATGAAAACCCCATAGAAGAATATAATAATGACTCTCTTTAGCTCTGAAGGTGACAAACAATTTGAGGAGAAAAAATTGGATGAAAATGCCAACGTGCAAAATGCTAGAAGAAACTCTAAAACCCATACCGTAGCACAGTGCTAAGCAATGGACGAGGAACTTCTACTCAAACGGTACTCCTAGAGACAGGAGAACAAATAAGATATGACACAAACCGAGATCAATTACAATGCCAAGCTCCCGTGGTATATTGTGACCACTCCCGACTGACCAGCTTCCAATACTATCATGGAGCTCCCACCGTCGAATCACGAATGGTCGTCATCAAAAATCATCAACAATCGTTAAAATGGTTGTTGAAAAAATCACTTCTGTTCCGACTCGAAGTCGAATTCGGGTAACGACCCATTTGACTAGAAGTAAACCTAGGAAATTCTGGTCCGCGATCAGACTCGACTAAGACCTAGATTTTCTCCAAGCAAACATTCAAATGGCTCCAAGCAACTTTTGTCACCAACCAACCATGTCAAATTCTATAACTCCAAGCGAATCTGTACAGAGTCCAAGTGAATGGAAAGTTTTCTTAGGTCGACTCCAAGTAAAATACCACCAATCCATCATGTCGTTCCATCTTCTTTTTCCTATAAATCGAATGTGCGAACTCTGAATACCTTGAAATTAGGAATGCAATCTTGTGGGGCCTTCTTTGTCGCCCTAGACCATCTCACCTAGCTTGAAATTTTTTGGGATCGTCACTAATTCATGACCCCATCATAAGTGATTTGTCATTCAATTGGCATTTACAATCATTCAAGCATATATAATCATGCATATATCATTCTCAAGCATTATAAACAACCATAAGTTGAAGACAGACTGATTTGACAATAATTAGAGCATCCTCCCCAATCGAAACTCATTCACCGAAGCCATTCAACATACAGAATATCCAAAGAAGTTTATCATGCCAATTATACCTTTTATACAATTGTAAAATGATTCGAGATTGCTTCTTTACAGGTATGACTAGCATACGGATGAAGCGAGGATGACGGATGTAGTCTCCTGCAAGGCCCTCGGAAATCATTGAAGGATGAAACGACTTGCTAGCCTAGAAGAATTCAATGGGAAGGCAAACCGGTTTTAAAGACTAGAAGTAGTGCAATTAGAAGAAGGCAAAGTCGGAAATTTGCCAAGGAGCATATCAATTAGTGAAGGAGCTACAGGACCTTATGGACCTTCTGCCTAAGCAGGGCTACTAAGACCCGATAGATAAGCACCCCAGGATGATTATCAAATAACATTCTAGGCTGCTAGCAACTAAAGAATGGGACAACAACCTAAAGCGATGTTTTCTCATCATTCCTTGTCTACTCTTCTTTTCCAAAAGAGCCGTACCGGGACACTAGGGGCATTGCAGATAGCACGGCAAAATAAATGCTTCTATTCCTTCAATAAGTCTTGTCAATCCCCCTTCTGGGAACCGACATTGCTGATGGCGTCGAGAAGTCTTGTCCAAAGTATCTTCGAACAAACAGATCCAACATCTTAGCCTACAGGAACTGATAAAACTATGTTCCCTCGAGTTGAATCCGAAAAATTCCTCTTGAAGTCAATGAATCATTGCTTTAACCGGCCGAGCCGTCGGACCCACGACCAAAAACTCCCCTCGGAATCGGTAAATTATCATTCCAAGGCTGTTTAGTCACCAGACATCCGACCACAAAAAATCCTTCGCGGACGTGAAGGCATTTCACAAACCAAAGTGTCGTGAAGGTAAACTAATAGGACAACGATCATTTGATTCAAAAAAAATCCTTCGCGAATGCGAAGGTCTTTCATGAACCAAAGCATCATGAAGGCAAACCGGTAGATGGGCAGTCACCAGATCCAAAAAAACCCTTCCCAGATGCGAAGGTCTGTCGCAAACCAAAGCGTCATGAAGTAAACCGGTAGATCAACGGTCATCTGATCCAAAACCATTCGTGGATGCGAAGGTCTTTCACGAACTAAAGCATTGTGAACTAAACAGGTTGATCATCGGTCATCTGATCGAAAAACCCTTCTCGAACGGGAAGGTCTTTCATGAACTAAAGCGTCGTGAATGTGAACCGGTGGATCAGCAAAATTTATGTATGACTGATATCCACGAAGGTGAACTGGAAGATCAGCTGTCATCTAATCTACAGCTCCCCAAAGTCAATGAAGTCACGCTATGGGGCAAAAAATCGACAATCATACCCGTCACTCCACAAAATTAATGGAATCACTTCCAATGACCAATGAGACTAGTAGTGCTAAATTCCAGAGCTTCAAAGTCGCTCAAAGAAACTAAGCCAAAATTGACCTGACCTTATGGCTAATTAGAGGCCAACTCGAATCAAGCCAAAATTCGGCACCTGGAAAAACCACACCCACTAGACTGGGAGTAACCAAACGAGTTGTGGAGAGACCATAGATACAGTTCAAGTGCGCCAACAGCCCGATGGCACAGGGGCACCGCACACACTCGAATAATCATAAGAAAGGCCGAGACTAATCATATTATAGTTCCGTTATGCTCGATCAAAAATTCTGGCATTCTGACAACCGTGATTTTATTATCCTTGCTAGTGCAACAAACGAAATATTGGCATAATACTTGCCCACTTCTTTCCAACTACTATGTTACCACTCTTGGTGCCCAATTCCTCTTCCTCTTAGATCTTATGCTAGTCAAAGGCCCATTCTCTAAAGGCAGTTTGGATCAAGAGCGAAGAGTCATGCTCTGAACTCCCATACGCTCTTTTGTTAATCCATCTTCATGCGGTCAGCTATAGATCTCTCCACCATGGAAACCTTATCTATTTGGACATGCGCATCTTCAAGAAGCATAGAAGGATCATCCAAGATATGGTTATCCGAACCAGAAACTGTTTAGCTTCTTGAACTCATAAAATCGTGTTCATGTAAGCAACCTACTGAGTCGACTAGGTCAAATAGACTTAAACCGTTGGATCGACGAAACCTGATTTTTCCTTCTAAGAACCGGTGATGCTCTGACAGCATCGAGAAGGCCAAAACATACACTCCTCACGTTGCCCGAAGATAGGCAACACCGAGGAGTATCAAAAGCCGTGCACCTCATAAACCGCGTACTAAAATAATAACTCCTCACATTGCTCGAAGATAGGCAACACCGACGAAAAAGAATAGCCACGCACCTCGTAAGCCGCACACTAAAATAATAACTCCTCACATTGCCAAAGATAGGAAACAACGAGAAAAAATAAAAGTTGTGCACCTCATAAGCTAGCGCACTAAAATAGTAACTTCTCACATTGCCCGAAGATAGGCAACAACGAGGAAAAAGAAAAATCGCGCATCTCATAAGCCAGCACTAAAATAATAACTCCTCGCATTACTCGAAGAAAGGAAACATTGAGGAAAAAAAAAGCCACGCACCTCATAAGCTGTGCACTAAAATAGTAACTCCTTACGTTGCCTAAAGATAGGCAACATAGAGAAAAACAATAGCCGT
Source organism: Allium cepa (assembly GCA_030765085.1). Taxonomy (NCBI): domain Eukaryota; kingdom Viridiplantae; phylum Streptophyta; class Magnoliopsida; order Asparagales; family Amaryllidaceae; genus Allium; species Allium cepa. The sequence continues at coordinate 506,851,147 of CM060932.1, read as the reverse complement.
GCACCTCATAATCTATGCATAAAAATAATAATTCCTCATGTTGCTCGAAGATAGGCAACATTGAGGAAAACGAAAAACCGCGCACTTCATAAGCCATGCATTAAATTTCAAAATAATAACTCCTCCCGTTGCCCAAAGATAAGCAACAACGAGAAGTATGAGAAATCGCGCATGAATTCTTAAAGATTAAACTACTTGCACTGCCCGAAGATAAGCGGCATCGAGGAGCACAAAATTTTTTTGGATCAGCAAACCATATCGATCCTGGAAACCATGCATATCATAACCAGCGCCAACTACTCCTATAATCGGGAATAATAAGCACAATTCCAACAAAACTGCAATGCTACAAACCGACAGAAAAGTTTCAACTAAGGACACATAATGATTAAAACTGCCCCCAGTGAACCCATGATATGTGCACTTCTCCAACACACATATATTGCATAGTTGCTAGAATATTACATGAAACTTGGATTACACGCTAAAGTTGTCAAAACTTCTAAAAAAGTGAAAACCAGGCCGTGGCTTAGCCAAATTTCAAGCTAGATATGAAAATTATCTAAATCCTAAGTTACCGGTCATTTGAAAATGATTTGAAGTGAACAGCCCTATGAACTGGTTGGCATACACCGGTACTCGAATAAAAATACAAGAAAACAATAAGTTCACAAGTTCTGTTACTCTAAAGGAAGAATTATCAAACAAAGAATTTTGTTAAGTTCAGAGTTTATTAAGTTCAGAATTTACAAACAAAGAAGCCACAAGTTCCGAATTTTTAAGTTCAGAATTCATTGAGTTCGGAATTTTGTTAAGTTCAGAATTTGTAAATTCTTCTAATTTCAAAATTTGAGAATTCTGTTAATGGCTAGATATGGTTAACATTTTCTATTAATCATAGAACTAGATAAGTATAAAATAAAACAATACAAGTGCATGGAACATATATGAGCAGACAGTTGAGAGTATAGTCAAAATATCATATATTGCTTATAATTTTCTTTACATAGGGTCAAAACGTGGGGCCATACCCACACAATACCGTCCAGCAAAAAGAAAATACAAACTCCAAGACAAAAACACTAAGTGTAGACTGTGCACTTGAACAAAATGACTCAAAAGGGAACAAAATCAGATCAGTCTCCGTACAAGCTCATCAACATTTCATTCCACTGCTTCCCTTTCCACCCTTTGTTTGCATTTTCTGCCTCGTTTTGGGAGTGTTGTCGCTGCTGGTAATATCAACAAACTCCTCGGTAGCATTGTCCTCCACTTGCTCCGCCGCCCACCCAGAGGATTCTCCCTTTGCTTCGTGCTTCCATGATTTGCATGAGCTCTTCGAGGCTTTGATCACTTCAACCTTTTCCTTCTTGATAGCGACCAATTCATATTGAGTCTTACGAGGCTGCTCTATTTAAACTTCCTGCTCCTTAACTTCTGCCGCTATTACATCACCCTTCAAAGACACAGAATGGTCATCTGAGTCATGAAGCAAGACTATCTTTTCGACTACGGCCTAGGCTACGAGCCAGACATGGACATAGAAACAGGAACATGAACAAAAACGAGCATGGAGGCTGTGGAAATGGCAACAGGTCCAAGCACCGAGGAAGCTAGTACAACAACAAAAAATCTCAATCGCAGCCTTCTAAGAACTAATATTGCTCCGACAACATCGAGAAGGCCTAAACCCTCGTGCATCACTTCTTAAGCCATGAAACCATGCTCTTGAAACATGAACTCCTCACATTACCAAAAAATTGGCAACGTCGAGTAGTTCCAAACCATTTCAGATCCATAAGTCATATCGATCCTATAAGTCATGCATCCCACAAGTGGCACACTCTTATAAGCCGTGCCACCCATAAGCCACGCACTCTCGTAAGTCGTGCACTCTCATAATCCACGCGTCTCATAAGTTGCATGGACGCTACCTAATGTCACTCTGGCATCATCATCGGATCGTCAAAATTCTCTAAGTATCGGTGTTGTCTTGACAACACCGGGAAATTGGTTTATTTCAGGATTAACAGGAATCGATCCCTGCTAACCAAAAGGACTGACGTTGCTCGGGCAATGCCACAAAGTCCCCAAACTAAGATTTCAACAAAGAATTCCGATCTTTGACCAAAGTGTCTAAAGTTAAGCCATTCTAATAATGAGCTCTGAAAGATAGGATCTGCGACACAACTTTGACTGGGGGCATCTAGAGAGCTGCCCAGAACATCAAGTCTTGCTTTAAGTGTTCAAAGTAATCAGCGCCGTGGACCAACGACACATAACACACTAACACTTGGTTGGGACCAAAATCACTCCATGTTTATGTTATGCCGAACAGAGAATCTCGACGATCGTAACAAAACTCAGCAGTATAGTAGGCTGGATGAATGCGGAATTAAAAAGTAAACTTCTCCAATTTGCTAAACATTGATATTGCCTAAGCAACATCGAGAACTTCAGACTATCATATAAACAAGGAATTCAAACTCCTTAAAGTTCACCATCGCTTGAAAATAGGGATAAAAGGAGGAACTTACGGACGACTAGGGATAGGTAATGATGGAATACGTTTCAAGAATCAAGTCAACGACTCAGCGGCTTCAAAGATAGAAGCAAGTGCTCGAATAAGGTCTCAAACCCTAATTGCAAAAAAACTAGCTGTTATCTGAAGACATACAATGGCAAGGAGAGAATGCTCAAAATCGAATAGCTAAACAATTGATTCCCGAAGATTGGAACAAAAGAATAAGGTTGATATCTATGAAATTCTATTAGTCTAGCATAATGCATATGGCATGAAACAAGCAAGATTAGGTATTAAAAATTCAAAGCAAACACTACAGAACTCTTTGGTCCATAATCAGTATAGAAATGAATGCGGTCGTATCAGATTTTAATTTTTCTATAAGAGCCTGGAGTTTGAGACCTTGAAATGAAGGGTTCCGCTAATAGTTGTCAGATCATAACAAAACCGGTTGGAGGAAATTCGATTTTTCATGAATAATAATATTTATGGAATTGGTTAAAACATGCACCTCCAAGGGAAATACTTGACGTTAAACAAAGCTAGGCAATGGAAATGCTTGGGACTCTCACCCTTCCAAAACATGGCGTATCCTAGATTTAAGCAACATTAAGAAAACAACCACATTGAGTTAAAAGGAATCTAATTAACTCTATAGGATCAGATGAATGACCTCAATAACATGACTTTAACACAGCCCGATGATAAGCAACACTAAGAAAATACTTCTTTAATCCAATCATCAAAGTGCTAGTTTCTTAAGACCGAAATTAGTACCCAACTGGACTAAAAGTACCGCCAAATCGATGGGGAAAGTCGATCCCAAACTCCTGAGTATCTGTGTTGCCTCGGCAATGCCAAGGCCTTCTTTTATCTTCCAAGTACTGGTGTCGGACTAGCAACACTGGAAAATATTTCTATTTCCTAAGTATCGGTGTTGCCCGACAATGCTGGGAAACTTTCTATTTCATAAGTTCAGCGTCGCCTCAACAACTTCGGGAAATTTTATACTCACTAAGTACCGGTATTGCCCCGGCAATACTAGGAAAGCTTTAATCTATAGGCTGATGAGAAACATTCATCGTAGTGACCCATTGATGCACTAGCTTTCGGAGATAGATGTTGGACCTCAACAGAGTTTCTACGCCTGTCTTTAAAAAACTACTGTTGCTCAATGACAGACGTTGACCAGAAGACACATCCTTTCATAGGTCGGCCAGATGGTTCAACTTGACATCATAGGAATCAGCCACTGCATGGGAATAAAGCAGTGTAGAAAGGAGATTCCAAGATTGAATTGCTTCTGTGCTAATTTCTAAGGATGAAAGATGTTGGACAGTCGAATTTCCAAAATTCAACGTAGAAAGAATTTAGATGCAGAAAAAAAAGGCAGCTCAAGAAGATGTTGTTTAGAACCAAGAACCTAGGTTATCAATTCACAAAGACAGGAGTTGACATATGAACAAAACTTCTATGACGACGTAAGCAACCAAGAAAAGCATGCATGGCTAAGGACAACCGGGAACAATCAAGGAAGGTCGAAAATAAAATCCCCGAACTTCCTCGGTTCTAGAATGGGATTGAGAGCTCAACTAGGGGAAATTGAGCAATTTTCCTCATAAGATCTCCATCTCTCAAAGTAGCTCAAATACAGTTGTTCGAAATATCTAGTCCCTCAAGAAGGGATAGACACATAGATACTTGATTGAAAGAAATTTTTCCAAGTCAAAATATGAATAACCGCGAGGTTGGTTAGATCATGGTTCTGTATCACAAAATAGAGCATTCTAGCGATAAAATCGCCAACAAAAAAATAAAGGATTTAACATTTAGATTTCAATCGTTGCTCAAACTCTGGCGATGACGAGAAGCATCGATGACCTACTTATGGTCTAACTAGATCACTTGGTTCCCACTTGCAGGAATATGTCATTAACTGAAGTTTCGTGATGCTAGGAATAAAGCCCAAGATGAAACTATCGATACATTGGCTTTCAAAAATAGAAGCAATAGTGTAACGACCCGTAATTTCGCTACTTCGAAAATGAGAGATTTTGTTGATTTAAATTTAAAAGGAGTTTAAATCTTAAATAAATATGTTATATATATAAATAATTATCTATTCTTATAGTTAATGTATTAAAAAGTATAAATTTGGATTTTAGAACAAATCGACAAAAGTTAAGTTTTGTTAATAATAAATAAAGGCTTAAATAAATGGATTTAAATATTTATTTAAAAATATAAATCTTATTTAAAACATATAATAAAGATAATAAAAGTATGTTAAAAGATTTAAAGTTTGTTAATAATCGTTTTACAAAAATAACCAAAATTTGTCGTATTTTGTCAGTTTTACATACACTGTAAAATTAGAGATTTTGATATTAATTAAATATGATTTTAAAATATAAAGAGACTTGTTTTAATTTATTTAAAGAAGTAAAAATTTCATTTTTAAATTTGGTTTACATAAATAAATAGTTTAAATAAAACGTCAAAATGTGACCGTAAAACATTTTGTCGAAAAACGACGTTTTGTCGATTAAAAGTTGTCGCAACGTCGTCGCACCTTTATTTTCTTATATAGGAACATATATTCTAATAGTGTAAGTATTAATTAAATAATCAAATTTACTTTTACTAAACAAGGTTAGAAAACTTCTAGAAGTCATTAAGAAAAGTAAGTAAGAATTAACAAAAGTAAGTAAGAAAAGTCAAAAGTAAACATCAAATCAATATCACATCAAAAGCCAACATAATTATTATTTTACTTAGCTTAGTTCTTAAGGGATTAAGACATAAAGTAAGGATGTGAAAGGTGATGTTAAGTTTTGAAAAAGTGGAGATTGCTTTAGGTTGAAGTAAGGCTAATTTGGTAAGAGGTTATTTTGGTAAATTACCACTTTCTTTCTTTTTCTATAAATATCCACCTCCTTCTTCACTTTCATTCACATTTTCTTCTTCTTTTCTCAAGCTTCTTCATATTCTTCCTCTCCTCTCTAATGGCTTCCATGCCATAGAAAAATATTATAAAGAAATAATGTCAAAATATTTATAAAATTTTCAAAAGAAATCAATGTTTATTTTCTTCAAAACAAACTCCTTTTTTCTCTATATTTTATCTCTTCTTCTTTCGGCCATAAGTTCTTCAATACAGTACTAAAATGCAAAAAAAATTTTTTAAATCAGTTACTTTTCCAGTGGCTACAACTTTCTTGTTTATCACTTTGTTTCATTCTAAAGTTTACTATGTCAAAATTCCACTTATTTCAAGTGCATTTTCTGGCCCAGTTTTTAAGCCAGAAAATTGGTCGTTCTGTTTTGATCATAACTTGATCATAACAGATCCAAATTTATAAATTATTTTTTTAAAACCATATGAAATTTCAGTGGTCACAACTTTTATCTTGATCACTTTTTTCAGTTTTGAGGTTTGCTATACCTGAAACTCAATTCTTTGAAAAGTATTTTCGGGCTTTATTTTTGTGAATCCGAGAATAGCTCTTTTATTTTGAACATATCTTCCTCAAAACAACTTGGATTCAAATGAATCTTTTTCTCAAATTCAATAGAAAAGAATTTGCAACATATTTTTAGTTAATATGTTTTTCAAATTTTGTGAGTAAGAGAGTCAAAAACAAGAGAGAAGATGACCTATTTTTCATATCTAAATCTTGGGAATTCAAGTTCAAAGCTCTATCGCTTCTTCTCTATATTTTCGGCCAACCTCCATCTCAAGCCTCGGCCAAGCTATTGGATGGGAGAGGGTGTTGTTTGATAGTGTTTAATGGAGTAGGAATTAATTAGTGAAGCGTTGGTTGATTAGAATGTTGGTAGGAAGTTAATCGCTTTGGTTATGGTGCGAAATTCTCATTGCTTTTGAATTTATATTTTGATTATGTTATAAATCATATTTACACCCTTATGACATATGAATGTTTATACCAAATTGATTGTTAATATGGATGATTTGATAGTTAGTAAATTAAGTGAATTGTGATAGTATATCCCGTTATGATATTAATAGGGAATATTAGATTTGAAAGCATATGCATGTGATTGGTTGAATAGATGTTGTGTTAGTGATAAATATGAATAGTGGATATGTTCATTTTGATCAAGTAATCCCTTTATCTAAAATGACCATATTTTAGTAATATGAGATATTGTGGAAAAATAAGTCTCTTTTCATTTAGAAGTGAAATTAAAGTTAAAATGAAAAAGAATTTGAAATTTGAAGTGAATCAGATTTGAAAAGACTAGTTAATTTGAAATTGAAATTAAGATGAATAGTGAAATTGAAATCGATTTTGAAAAAGTGAAGTTTAGTTTGATATTGAATTGAAGTTTAAATTGAGATTAGATTTGAAATCTAAGTTTTAAATGTTTTTAATTTGATATTAGAATTGAAATTGAATTGAAATTGGAATTTAAAATTTAATATTAAAATAATGTGAATATAATAATATTATAATATGGTAATAGTGAAAATTCATTTTAAATACTTTTAAAAGTGAAAATATTGATTTAAAATGGTTTCTAATGATTTTATAAGTATTGAAATCCAATTTGAATCGATTATTTCAAATATTGAAAAATAAGTTAAAACTAGACGCGTCGCGCAACGGTAGTTCGCGATTTCGCGCCGAAAAATTCAAATGAATGTATACAGTGGAATATGGCTCGGAATTCTTCGAGATAAGAAAATTTTGGAGTATTATATCCATATCTTCTAAACAAAGAAAGAAAATCAAAGTTTCGATAAGTAGATTTTGAATTAAGTCCAAATCAATTTTCTAGAAAAATCGCGCTAGTGCAGTTTAGTGACCATAACAGGAAATTTGTTTAAATGGATGTTTTTAATTATGAAAAAACATGGAATAAATTTGATAAATCTATTTAAATGATTTAAAAGATATTGGGATTGGAAAATATGAATTATCGAATGTTTAAAAGTTGTTTAATTCAAATAAGCTTATTTAGCACTTCCGCGACACTTTTTGCTGCGAATTGTAAAACTTTTGGAATATGAGTTTAAATGTAACGACGTTTCCCAGAATAAAATGTGAATGTTTTAAAAAGGATAATTAAGTATTTTGAAAGATAATTTTGGATATTTATAAGCAATTCCAAAATAAAGTTGAAAATCTGAGTATGCGGAAACAACTAGTGCATTTGTCCCGCCTGTGAGATCTGCAAAGATAAAACAAGGTGTTTAACTAAGGTTAGAGATGGAGCAACCAATGCCCTGAACTTACCTGGCCTATGTTTTCTTTTCTTAGGCGAGGGGTGGAGCAGATAGAAAGGGAAGCCCGGATGCTCTTAAATAAAAAGATTCTGTATTAAGTTTTTGAATTAAAAGAAGATTGGTATTATCCAAAAGTTAAGCAATCTCCAAGATGAATGATTCCTATGATCCTATTTACTCAAAAATGTTTTTATTAAGATTGATTTAAGGTTTATCGTAAACGATGTCTTAATTAACATTGTTTTTGACCCGCTTAAAAGTAAATAAATTTGGATCAAGAATTAAGTAAGAAAATCTGGGATATTTTCCAAAGCAGAAGAATAAATTTCTTAGAAATTACTCTAAGTTAAAAGAGAGAGAATTTCTAAATCATCCGAAAAGAATTAAAGTGAAAAGAGACTTAATAAATCCTATATACTCATATTCACTTTTATCGATGATTGGATTTCGAAGGAACCGGAGTTGGATTTGGGTAATTCCTCTCTGAAAACCACTTCGAACCAATGTATACGTTCGAACATGAAGACATGTTGAAAACGATGATTATTGAAGACCGTGGATCTTCAGAGCGTGAGGACTGCTTGTTGATTTGCTCGGAGTCGCACCCATTATAGAGTTATATATAGCAGTGGTCTCCTCGTGATGGAGATTTTGCGGATTGTAAGGGCTTCTCGCCTAATAATGGCCGAGGAAAGTGCCTTCGGTTTGTCCTGTTCCTGGACAACTTGTATGGACATTTGTCTGACATTGCATTTCTAACGATTACGTACATTAGTTTTTGCAAACATACATCAGTGGTGGCGGAGAAGGCAACTTCTCTTAGCTTAACACCCTCCTTGAGACTTACGAGCTCAAGGGTTGTATTTTGTGGAAGGCAATTAGTAGTTAAACGGAAATGGCAACGTGGCATTCAAAGATGTGATATGTGCTTTGTGCAAAGGTAATCGTAGCCTCAAGCCTCATCAAACCGGAAATGACCGAAACAGGATTAGATGCAGCAGGGCTAAGTGGGTCATTCCCAATTAGGGTATGATCATCCCCTTCTAGATATATTTCTTCCCGCTATGACGTTCGGGATGTTAATTAATGTGGTGTATGGAAAACGAGCGCTCGGTTAAATGTCGGTAACGACCGGGGGATGACATATTTGGTACTATCTAGTTAAAGAGGTAGGTCGGTCTTGTGTTGGTAGAGGGCAGATGTTCTGTGCCTCGAGACATCCATCTAGAGGTGTACCCATTTCGAAAGGTAGATCCTATGCCTGGCCATTTGTATGGAAATCCATTCTCCAATAAGAACCTACGAACTTGATTGTAAACCTATTATGCTGGAATTTAATCAATGTAACAATTTCGGCTAAGATTAATAAGTTTATTTGCAAAGGTTTTCACAGAATGTCATTAGAAATAATATCAAAGGTTTTTGATATAAAAGTGTTTTAGTTATCATAAGGTAAAAACCCGTCTGTGTTTATGTGTGGGCATGGTCTTATGAGATACTCTTTCTTTTCAAAGGATCTTTATAACAAAGGCTGATATATGACACTGTCATTAATTATTGAGTTTTTCTCACGCTGGTTTATCAAGCCTGATCCGGGTATTTTCAATACTCGGGTCAGATCCGAGTAGTTTTAGGTTTAGTCGAAGATGGTTGGAGTTTCCAGAGGAGAGCTGGAGATATTCATCGACGTATGGACATATTCTATGATCCGCTTTGCTTAGTGTATTTGTTTGATGTTCGTCAGCATTTGTAAGGGCAAGTTTTATAACTGTCCAAGCTGAACCTAGGCTAGACTCTGATATTGTGTTTTAAAATTTTCCGTTGTAAAAATATTTGTTCAATATGTTATGTTATTCCATTCGTGTGAGATTCTGTTCTGTCTACTTTTCTTTATCACCCTTAATGATCTGTCTTTTCGTGCAATTTGAGTTGGACATGTGTGGTTTATTGTCGATTCAAAGGGTACAGGAAAACGGGCCTTTAAAATAGTTTGATTGAATCTTCAGCCCTACCTTCTGGCATCTCATGCTATCTGAAGATTCATAACATCAAGGAAAAATCCATGGAGTTGAGTCATTCGTGTATGAGTTTCGCAGATAGAAACCAACACATGATTAGGATCTCAATGTCAGAGAAAGAAGAATTTACTTTAGCAAAAGACGCCAGAAACAGATCTTTCTAATACATACAAACATCATTACAAAACTCAGATCTTGGGATCAAGCAACAAAGTCCCTAATTCCCGAAGATAGGAACTATCGTGTCAATCAAACTGGGGCAATCATATTTATTTCTTAGGAGACCTAGTCTTCCAAAACATGTTGGTTTCGTAGTCAAAGTAATCAACCTTATGGACTAAGACATTTACACCAACACTTTGTTGAAACTAACTCAATTGAGCATAAATAGGGATTAGCTACATAACTGGCTAGACCAAGCTACTTCATAGTTCTGAACAAAGCTATGAAACAGAATATGCCAAAATGACCGTAGAAGCATTACTTTCATGTATAGAATTATAGTAAATGATTATGCTGCACATGAACACAAGACGTGCAATAGCGAGAAAAAGCCATGCTCGGAATTGAGCAAGTGAACCAAAAGTCCTTGGAGACAGAGGCTAGTGTGCAGGCTGAATTACGGAAAACGCAAAGGTAGGATAATCGCAATCTAACAACTCATGCGCTAGTTTATAAAGATTGAAATTGTGCCTTGTAATTTGACTATAAACGATTATCCTAATATGATAGGAATAATAAGCGACGCCAAAGTTGCGAAGGACCCCGCTTCTGGAGAAGTGGAAGTTCCTCCGCCAGAAAGATTAGATGACAAAAAGTCATTTTCAACAAAAAAAACTTGGAATTTAACCCCACTAGGTATGTTCTACTTTAAATAATATCCTCATATAATCGATGCCCAGAATCCGAGGGAAATCGACGTATATTGACCATTCGGGTTTTAAGCGATGACCAGGGCAGATGAAGCGTGTTATCTAAATGAGAAGAGTCTAGTATCTCAGATATTGCAAACAAATAATCAAGTATAGATAGCTTACTTACATTTGAAAAACAATCCATATTGTCCTTTGAAATTATCTCTTCCACACTTACCCATTATCCATCAATGATCAATTGCAGAGCCGCTTTCCAAAGCGACGCGGGAAGCTTTTCTATTTAGGATCACTGGAATGATAAATAGGAAGAGCGATACGATTTAATCATCCACTATATAAGATTTTTGAATAAATCTTCGCATTGGAATTCAAAAACATCGACCGTAACTTAACCAAATTATCGAAAAGAAGAAGTTAAAGACCAAGAGGAAGACTTCACTCCAGAATGGCATACAATCATTCGAAACAAACATGGCTTCACCGCTGTTTGAATTAAAACTATATAGGACAACTCCAAACCTGCATCATGTACCCACTTACAGACCTAAACCCATGCATAAACTATGGAGTAAAAATTGCATCATCAATACCACGAATTGAAATTCAGATTGAAATCAAAAAATGAATGGCTGTTAAAAATCAATCAATTGAGAGCAACATCTTAAGGTGGACTTTGACGATTCACATCGAAAATTCAATAGCCAAAGTCAAATTTGTGTGGTAACCTTCACACAATCAACTAGATTTCACAAAATGAAGGCTCAAAAGAAGTCACTTCCAGAGCATGCCTTGTTTTCAAAGAAGACATACTCCGAGGGGCAAATGTTATCTAGATTTTTAACCTAGCAAGAAACAGAACAACTCTGTGACACCAAAATGGCTTGGAACTTAACCAGAAAGGCTAAGGCAAGGATGTACGAGAGCCGAGTCATATTACTAAGGCAGCTCCAAATTCAACTAAACCGAGAGACCAGCATCAGTTCATTCCAATCAGCAGCTGAGGGCAAACAGCCAGTAGATTGTAATCAAAACGGAACAACGGGCAACAAGACTATACGAATGACATCAACGCAAGGCCATATAAAAGCAACTCAAACTTGGAACCTTGGAAACAATCAAAGTACTTGGATTGCTAGTGACCTATATCTATGGATTGCTAACGACCCATGCCATGTTGGTTCGATGAGAAAAGTAGGGATAAGAAGCCTTAGAGGCAGAAGCATAAAAAAACTCTAAATGTATGGATCGCTAGCGATCCACATGAAGCCAAATTCCTTGCAACCTTGAATATTGAAGTACGATATGATAGTAGCTAAGTAATTAACTCATTGACGGGCCAACTCTATGGGTCACTAGTGACCCATAGACCTTGGGTCGCTAGCGACCCATGGTTTTGGTTCGGATTGCGAGATAAACCCTCCTAGGTCGTTATGCATCCATCTGTGAGAAGTTGATGAAGTGGTCTAGCCCAAAAGTCCGCCAATCTCAATAAATACTATCTTACCTACGACATAAAGGGGATCTCCTCCGGAATGGTTGTTGAAGCTCTACTGGAAACATTCTTCACTCTTTACCTCCTTCACAACATTCAAAGGGATTCACTGTGATTCTCCAGTGGATTCCAACTCTGGGTATTCAATCTACTTAGAGATCATTAAAGTCTTGTATTCAAACACTTCTTATAACAGCATTCAGTCTATAATAAAATTATAAAGCGGATGTAGGCTTTATTAAATGCCAAACCACAATAAAAATTCTTTGCCTTCTTTCTTTTGCTTTTCTTTTTCCATATCTGTAATCTGCGATATTGCTCTGTCAGAACATGGCTGGTGCTTTCAAACTCAAACTAGGATGTTGACCCATTTTTTGGGTTAACAATATCTTTAGAATTCATAAATATCAAAAATTGAATAACCGGTGTTTGAACAATATTTCTAATACAGAATACATTCAATAAATTACATCGAGAACTAGAAATAATTTCATTCATATAGTTATAGTATAACATGATAGAATATATATATATATATATATATATATGTATGTATGTATGTATGTATGTATGTGTATTATAAAATATATATAAATATTATTATAAATAAACAAAAACTAATTAGAAATTTTCAAAAATATGGACTTACTTTGAGAACGTCTACCGATATATGTGGCATTTCAGCCAAAATTGAATTTCCCGCCTATATTTGAAATTTAAAAACACTTTATCACCGAATAAATTCGACTTTTAACCCATTTCTTCTCTCTTTTTTATGTAAAAATTTCCAATTTTTTTTCTAAAGGATCCAAATACTACCAAAGAGCCTAGAGAGAATTCTACATCTTTTAGAGACTTTACCTTCTCAAAACTAGGAAAAACTCAAGAATCCATGATGCATATACTAAATATGCTTACTGTAATTGAGATTCTTCAAATAAGATTCAAAGATGAACAAAAAAACAATGAAGAATGATTAGCAAAATCAAAAACCACTTAATCAAGAAACAATCCAACCCATTATCATTACCAAACCCAAATCTATAGAAAACTTAGTTTCCATAATCCTTTGGTGGATAATAAAAGGGAGAGCAATAGGAAGAGGAAGAAGATGGGGACCACCAGATCATCGATTATGATTCTAATATGTTTTGCATGGAAGAACTCATCATCGATGCTCAAGGAAACTTGGTCGAACAAAAGAGAAATTTATGTACCTCCTGCCCTAATGGTCACAACCACAAGTGTCATCATGTATGGAAATTATGTTATTATGGGTCGTAAGTGTTTAGTTTTGTTCATTTATATACATTTGTACTAACTTAGTTAACTATTGTTTTATGTATATATGTTATGAATGTTTATAGTAATAATATTTTTTAAGTTTGGGTGTTCATATAGTTTTTTTCTTCTTATTATCAATTTTTAATTTTACAAGCTATTCTAATATTACTCACACTTACGTACCACCACCATGTACTCCTTAATTAGATAATTATTTAAATAAATAAACCTATTTTTGCTGATGATAAAGAGGGAGAGATACATTAGTCAAAAACATAAGGCGAGTAATAGATACATCAATTCAGGAGGAAATAATAAATTTAGGGGGAGTTATAATACAGTTAAATTAACATTATTATATCTTATATAATATTTAGATGGCTATGATCATAAAAAATGAGGAGAACCATAGGTATTGATTTTGATGACAACAATTGTATGAATATTGGTACTGATTATTTCTTAAACTGTCTAGCATATAGTACAGGAAATATAGGTATGCTATAAGTATTGAAAGGATAAGAAAACCAAGAGAAAACAAAATGTATCAGAGAGGATAAAATGAATCAAGAAAACAAAATGAATCAAGGAGAACAAGATGAATGAAGAAAGCAAGATGAATCAAGGAGAACAAAAGAAATTAAGGAGATTAAAAAGAATCAAGCAGATCAAGAAGGAAAAGAATTAAGGATTATGGTAGAATGAATATGTTTACACCAAAAGTTGGAACAAATACCCTAAAGATTTGTTGAAGAGAATAAAATAAAGAAATTAAATGAAAAACAAGAGAAAACAACACACAAAAATTATAATGGTTCGGCAAATCACTAGCCTATATCCACTTAAGCTTTGTTGTTGATTTTGCAAATTTTTTACAAATGTTATCTTATGGATCAGTAGTCTATATGTCGATGATGATCCAAGAAATTACAAAAACAGTACCGAAATATAGAACGTATAATAAAGGATTTCGAAAAAGTTCTTACCACCCTCTATTTATAAACGAAGATTGATGGATTTATCTCCACCACGTTCTCCCTATGTTCTTCTCATTCTCAAGAAGTTGTTCTTAGACGTTCATGGACAAATCGTCAACTTTTATGGATTGGTACCGAGCTAAGGGCCATGGATCGATACCGATCCATGGAGGCCATTCGCTGGCCTTAACTTTTTCGTTTGAGATTTGATGGATGGCTTTTGTCTTCATTTGGAAGTTGTCTACTTTGATGTGAGCTTAAACTTGAATGAGATCCTTGGTTCGATGGCTAAGTAAAATCATTTGGCTTATTTGTTATAATACTTAGACCTATTCATTGATGCTTGAGTCATGGATTGCTAGCGATCCATCCTATATGATGCGTTCTATCCAACGACCACTTTAACTCCCTACAGCATGAACTAAAGAGTAAATTCGAGCAAGTAACATCGATCGATACCAATCCAAGGCTATGGATTGGTATTAAACCAACACTTTATCTTGGATATAGTATTTTGGCTTTGGTTTTTGAAGTGCTCTAGCATGTTGATTATGTTTATAGGTCTTTGGCGCGTTGATAGCTTTACCTTTGAATCTCACTTGGAATATGAACCTAAAAGTTATTGCTCTGGATTTTTTTGCTACTTTTCTATCTAATTGATCTGATTCGTCCAAATATGGATGAGTTATAAAGCTAGCTAACATTTGACCTCCAAAGTATATCTTGTGTTAACAAGATATGCTTTGGATCAAGGCAAACCATTGATCTCAATTCGTTAGTTTTAGATTCTACTTTAAATAGATGCTACATATCTTGAGAATTATCTTTGTGAATCATCACAGCTTTTGCCAATCGCTATATCACTTTAAACATCCTTGGATTTGCAATTCTCAAGCAATATAAAAACTGAAGCATGCTGTTTGAGTTTTCTATTCCAATTCCAAAAAGTTTTCAATAACCTTTTGTTTGAACTATTCAAGAAGTACTTTGCTCTTTGGAACCTCATTTTCCTATGCATCATAGTTCACATTAATTCCATCACCTTATTTCTTCTTATTTAATATACATATACGTACAAACATACATACATACATAATTATGTGTTATTACAATTTATTTTTATTTATTCTTTTCTTTTTTCGATCGATACCGATCCAAAGACATGGATCGGTACCTTATACTTAAGCAATTTCTCTACTTATTTGTTTGGTTTAGCATATATTTAAGCATGAATGAGCCTTTTTCTTTTCACTAATCTAATTCCATAAGTTGAAGCATTTCCAATCTATACCACCTCCATCGTCGACCTTTTGGCTATCGAATCGAGCCGTCACTATCGCCATCACTTTGTTGTATCCCCACCACAACTCACCATCTCCAAGCTCGTACTTCGTAAACCCCTTAACCATCTTGATTTGAACTTCAGATACGAACAACCTCAAACTCAATAAACATCAATTTGCTTTAGGTAGGTGGAGCTGTAGCTAGGTAAAGTTTACTGACAACCTAACCTTCGATCATGCTCAATCATTGATTAAATTCCATTACTTTCCCATCTGGATCGAAGCCTAATCCAACAATTTGGATATTTTTAGATAGCAAATTAAAAAATGGATTAGCAAGGATGCCTTGGAAGAGTTAATGATTTACTCGAAGCAAATTGAAAACTTCTCGAGCACGACTTAAGCTCGAGTTCTATTAGTTTCGACCCAAGTCGGCTTTGAGTCCTTCCCATGAAAAACTTGAGTCTTTCAAAATGAAACCGATTTTTCAAAATAGATTTAACTAGATGCTCATAAATTGAACAAGGGGGTAAAATGGAGTTCTATAGCAAATTTAGTTGAGCTAGATTGACGATCAGTGATTTAGATAACAGCCGATTTGAATGCACTCCAGTAGTTGAACGAATCATTTGCTAATCTTTTTTAATTTGTACTATCTTTTATCAAACAATGATTTAAAATGTATGACATCAAACGCACATATTATATTGCTTTAACTGAACAATGCACACATTGTACAGCTTTAAAATCATATTGGTATCCCTTATCGATGTATGAGATCCGATCGATCAACACACGTTGGTATCCGTTGGTTCTTATACATTAGCTATACAAGGCTTTCTTTCCAGCATGAAGATTAAAGCTTTTATTATCCTCAGATGTGAAGCTTTTAATAGTTATAGATCGAAGATGCTCTTCGTGCCTTTCTACAATGGCAGTAGGTCCATCGACATCAAAATATGTCGAGTTTGTTATAGAATCTTATTCGACAATAGTAAAATCCACAAGTCATTGAATGAAGCAGCCTCTAGAGATAGTTCCTTTTATGTTGGCTGAAGATCCGACTATAAGAGTTGCCCCGACAGTGATATAGGTAATGTTGTTATTTTGACTGATCCTCAAGATTCTCCACCTTCAAAGGTTGATGAAGCATATCTCAAAAGGACATGTAAGAGACACATCATTCCTTCTGATGATGTGTTAGTCCTTGCGCGTTATCGACGAGCATAACTTCCATTAGAGGGGTATACAGCTTGCAATTGTGCATGTGTGTGGCTGGGTGTGTTCTACTATTTGATAATTTTGTTCAACCGATTCTGCATTTCAAAAAGCTTACATCAGCCCAATTACACCCAAACAACTATGCTTTCTTGAACAATGTGTATATGATATTCATTCAATAATTGAATCAGGTGCCTAGTGCTTAGGAGATCTGCTATGTGTATGGCTTCAAGCACCAAAAGGGGTCTCATTCGCTCATCTTCTTGGAAACCGCCAGGGGTTATTGGATAGTACTAGGGCTTTGGAATAAATTAAGTTATTTTGAAGACGAGTTCTTTTTGGTACACTTTCCATCCGGTTTTGTGCAGAAATGGCTATCTAAACGTAAGTTTTGTGTTCATTCTTCTTACTGATGTAGATATGATGGCTCCAATTGTAAAGATTATTGTTTTTGTATTTACAGATGACTCGGGAAGACCCAATAGTTTGGCCTTTGCAGGCACCCTAGCGGCACTTCAAAAGGTTCTGCTTAAAGAGAGAGAGACATGAGATTTCTCCTTACAGACGATAATTTGCATGCTTATAATCTCTTGGAGGATAACCGTAGCATAGGCTACATGCTTGAGGTTTAAGATGATGTTCATCCTTGACAGGAATCCAAAGTTGAAGTTGATATTGATGAGGGTTAGGAGTTGCCCCCATATACAAGATCATGTTATCTGTCCTATAAAAGACAAAGGGATAAAGATAATGGTAGAGAAAATGAAAAGCATATTAAAGAAAAAGAGAGTGATGGAGGAGGCGATGATGATGTTGATTTCGGCCATGAGTCATCTAGTGATGAGGGTGATGATAGTCACATGCCTCTTATCTCCTAATGGCCTAAAATAAAGATCATCTCATCTTGGACATCTACACAGCCTCCACCGGCTTCTGTAGTCGAAGAAACTCCCTTCCCTCCCTTTGTGGATATTTATGGATCCTTTTGGAGTATATTGGACAAATTCGTTTCTTTTGTCCTCGATAACATTACTATTGGTGATATCAACTCTCTTATTCGCCGGCTTTTAGACGTACCCGCTACTGGTGGAGGGGAAATGACCCGTGTTAGTAAACACATGGCCCACGGTCCGTGGGGGGCACTAGGAAATAATAATACTTACACGACACCACACTTTTACGGTGCTAAAATTATTTTCCTATTCCATTAGAGTTAACGTGCTTCATGTTTCACTTCAGACTTTATGGAATGTAAGCATTTGTATGATACTCTCAAGAGTCAATCAAGCAAGTATAAGAAACTTGGATCGTCTGGTCGCCCTTGTGAGTCATCTCATGGATCGAATACTGGTAGACACCAAAGGAGGGATTACAGGAGACGAGACAAAGGCTATAGGTCCCATGGTAAGCATTATATGGAATTTGGAAGAATTCCATCAACTCGATATAGGTCTCGTTTACACCATATAGTATAGACAGAATCTCAATGACACCTTATCCCATTTTGTCTATTGAGGTTGCTTTGCACTAGTTTCAGTTCCTATCACTACGCAGCCGACAACGTCTTTCTTTGTGCCCCGACGGTCCAAGTAGCCATCTGGGCCAGTGTCTTATGGTGATCCCCAACAAAGGCTTAGGAAAAAGCAGCTTCCCGCTTCCACTAAGACGATAGAAATCAAAACCATTTCAAACGCTTATATGGCTGACATAAAGAGTTCTTTTCCAAAGATATGCTTTGATAATGTTGTATTTGTTCCTTGTTTAAAGGATATTATACCGAAGGTTAGCTTTGATGTTGTGTCCTCTATGTGCGACATGTATGGTCAATATTTCAAGTAGAAGAGGATGGTTGAGGCTATTTCTGACGTTTCTTACAAGAGGAAGGTAGAATTTAAGAGGATGAAGCACATCCAACAACGCAACTAGCATAAATAATGTATAATTATAATGTATGAATTGTTTAGTTGATTAGATTAATAATTATCAATCAAAACCCCTTTAGGAAAATAATTAATTGTAGAGGCGAAATAAGAAATATTTCTTATAAATCCTAAATAAATGATATAGTGAGATGTGTGATGATATAATTAGAGAGTATTATGAAATACGACTAAGTGAAAAGGATGCAATGTCACTCAAAAGCATATAGAAGTCTGCCCAGCCAATCTGGCTACCAGTAGTGTGACTTTGGGGCTGATGTGAGACATTGTAACACCTTAAATCGATCATAAATATATAAAATGGATAGATTAAAATTAAAAAGATAAGGATAAAAATGGAAGTTTTATAAAATTCAAAATTTGACCATAAGATTTATGTTGTTGCGTTCGTAGCGAAATTCTGATTAATTTCCATGTATGGTATGTTGAAAATGAATAAACAGAAAAGTTGTGAATTTTTGAAGTTTTCGAGTTTAAAATAATTTAAATAGAATTCAAATTCAGATTAATAATTTCTTTTAAAATTTGAAATTCAAAAGTTTATAGTAATTAGACTTGGGGATTAAGTAAATGTTAAAATTAATGTTAACGTTAAAAAGTAATTAAAGAATAAAATAATTAAAAATCAATGACAAAACAATTCTTCCCAAAACAGCATATACCGGTCGACCGCTACCATTAGGTCGTCGATCGGTGGAAATGGCGGTCGACCAATGATGAACGATGGCAGCTAGGGTTTTTGCACAATGAACGTACCGGATTATATAATATTAAACTAAAATAAATGTGAATTTTCCTTAGGGAGTTTGTGTTTATGAAGACGCCATATTATAAACCCCCAAAACTCGTTCAATGCGAAATGTTAATTTTAGGTTAGAATCTCAATTGTTTATGTCAAGATAATGGAAATTGTGTAGATTTGCAATTTTAATAATTGAACCTTCTATTCCAGTTTTTATTGAATGGAGCGTAAAATTGGAATTAAGTTTCTATTATCAATATATTCCATTATTTTGTTGTAATAAGTTGAGTTTAAATTTTTAACGTATACAAGTCTATTAATTGGAATTTTTGATACGAAGATTGGAATTTTGGTATTGTCGATAATATGGGATGAGACTTGTATAATTATTGAAAGAGTTAACATTTAAATACTAGTTTAGGGCGTAAATTTCGCATGCTTTGAAATTACTAGGCGTGTATCTATATATATTAGCATAATTAACATATAATTATAACGTACAACTACATAGTTAAATCGGTCATTAATTTTATTAAATCCTCCTTAGGGAAGTATTCAATGTTAAGCGCGAAATAAGAAAGATTTTTCATAAGGCCTTGATTATGGAAAAGGTGAGATGTGTGATAATATATGTAGAGTGTAATATAGATTATGACTAAGTTATAAGGATGCAAGGTCAGTCAAAAGCATATGGAAGTCTGCCCAACTAATCTAGCTACCACCAGTGTGACTTTAGGGCTGGACATCGCCTATAATAAGTAACTACGATGATGCGAAGTTAGTCCCAAAATTTTACAGGGTAAATCTACCCAGCTAATCTGGCTATCAGTACCTACAAATAGTCAGACTAATGTGAGATATCACCATGAGATATAGGTCATAATACGAAGGATCTTGTAATAACCCTGAATTTTGAATAAAATAAATAAATATTTAAATTGTAAATTTAAATGAGAATTTTATTTCTTAAGCATTAAAAATGGAGAAATTAGGAATTAGGTGTTTATTTAAAAAATAATGGGAATTTGAGTTAGAAATGAGAATTCTAAAAATGTATGTTTATGGGAAAAAGCAATATATGGAATTTAACGATGTAAAACTCTAGTTTTAAACCTTGTTAAATAATGAGTTAGAATTTTCTAAATACTGTACAAAAATAAGCTAGTTTTGTTTAAACAATAAAATGTGTTAAACTAGGTCTTTTTAGTTAAAGTGAAGTATTGTTATATTTTTAATATTAAAAGGAGATCATAAAAACTGTTTAAAGTATATTTTCTTTCTTTTAAATGGGATGTTGAGATGTAGTAAACTTTATTGTTTTGTATAAATTTGAGAAGTAAAATCAATAGGTAAAAATACGGTTTTAAGACTGAGATAATAAGTAATATATATTTTGTTCTTTTATTTAGTTTAACTATGGGTTTGGGCTTAAAATAACAATCTATTCCATTTGTGCATAAGTGAAAGAAGTTTCTCTTTTTTGTAATTGACAGAATGAACAAGTACGTTCATTCTTATTTTTAAAGTAAGCAGAACTTCTTCTTCCTCATTCTCTAATAATCCAGCCTCAAGCAAAATGAAGTTTTTAAATCAAAATAAAATTCCAGAAATTAAGATAAAATCAAAGCAAGTTTCTCTAACCTTATTTCATCTTATAGCCTTGAAAATTCCAATTCTACAGTGTTTGATGTTTGGTTATTCATTTCTTTTGATTGAGACATTCTAGGGTTTGTCAATTTCTAGTTTTTGGGCTACTACAGGAGTATAACTGCCTATTGCAAGGAGAAACGTGAGTTGAACTCACAACTATTTTTTATTATTATCTCTAGTTAAATAAACAAGAAGTAATGAATGAATGATTTTAGTTTTATTTGATTTTTTTTAGTTGCGCTTTGTTTTTTTAATTGCAGTTATTCTAGAAATTGTTTATAGTAAAACCATATTTAATCTATAGCTTATATTGTCCCTCAAATTCATGGTTACTTAATGGATTGGATGCATGCATGTACTGAAATAGAGTTAGGAATGCTAATACTAAATCATCAGAACCTGAAACCATTCATCAGAGTCGAACTGGTGCTAATGGCACCACTTGAAGTGTGCTTCAGGCAGCGACACTGGTCGACCGGTTCACAAGACTAGTCGACCGATCATGAGCCTAGAGCAGCAGCTCCAGGTCATGCCATGCCTCTTCCTTGCTCCATTGTTTTGCTTTTATTTCCTTGTTGTTGGCCTTGCCTTTTTGCACTCTTGTATTATGATATTATGATGATCTAGTGTTCAATTTTGGGAAGTGCAAATCTTAGTTTGAGGCCTTATTTTCATAAGAGAAACAATCCTATATTTGCCTTGTCAAATACATTATTTGAGTACGCCACTTTGTTAATTATTTTCAATAGAAGCTATTTGTAAAACCATTGTTTTAAACTAGTGTTGCACCTATTTTCAGTTTTAAGAGGTGTTCCTTAAGAGAGTTTAAATTATCTATACGAGTATATATGCATGCCCGGGTAGGCTTGAATTTAATCACAATGTATATGCATTTATAATTGCACCCAAGTAGTAGATTTGATAATACCATTGCTACCATTAACTGAATCTAAATCAGCACCCAAGAAAATTGAAACAATTAAGAACAGTCATAAAACCAATTTTTTTATAATACAGAAGTTTTGTCATTCTTTTCTTTTGTTTTAGTTTATTTTTGTACTATTGAAATGAAAATAATACATGTACTTGTACATGCATATGCTGTTTAAGGCTTTTAGCTAATGTGGGCTTTGAGCGGAAAAGTATTTGAAATACTATCACTTCACAACATGGCTTCATATCTTCTATTAATAATGAGAATTCAATGAATAGGATTTCCAATGTGTCATTTTGAAAATTTTAACATACCCTCATTCATCAATAGAATCTCACCATTGGCTTACAACATCCATCGTAATACCCTTTCTGACCATCCATCAATAAAATTTCACTACCAATTTGCCATCAACAAAACTGTTTTAAATAAAAGTGTCGTGACTACAAAATCTTTTGTACTTATAGCATACATGCATTCATTAATTTTTTATTACATAAAAAATAAACATCTCCACCTATTAGATAAATACACCAATACACATATACTCGGTTTATACTTCTTCATGGTATAACTTTAATCAACGCAATCTTGAGTGGCAAGAGGAAAAACAAAATGCATTGTTAAAACAATCAAAGTGCTCCAAAATATACAAACAATTAAAATCATAAGAATTGAATTTTGCATCATTCATAGTGTGTGTTTATGCATCTTTTTAAAGGACACATCGTTTATGAATTTCTTTTTAAGGATAACATATCCATACACAAATTACATAAGGTATGGTAAGAATTTTATTTGCTCAGGAATCAAGTAAATGCCAATATATTACCAATTTTGGACATCCCCAAAAGTTCTGGGAATTTGTGAAAGTAGGGATTCTGAAATCAAATGTGTACGAGGTACAAAATGATGGTAAAATGGACATTGACTCTCAAAACACTACGAATACTAATAGTCATCATAATTTGAATGTCTTCAGCAATAACATACAAAATGATATCTCTACTCCTGAGTGCACTAATGACGATCAACAAACAGAGAGAATAAATATTAAAAGTAATTAAGCCCATGGTCCATCAATTAAAATACAATAATCCGATTATTCAAAGACAACCCAGAAAGTAACATGAATAATCTATCTTACAATTCACTTAAAATCACTAAATTTATAAAATATAAAGATCACTCAAGTGATGGTATAAGAGAACATGAATAACAATTCAACTAAATTAGATCAAAAGAATGATCGATTTGCAAATGGCTCGTCCTTCCACCCATCGCATGACTATCCCAAGCAAGATTTCTACCATGAGTTTGCTTGAAGCCTATAGATCTAGACCCACCATTTACCCCTTCATTTCTACTGCAAGTTTTCTTGAAGCCTATAGATCCATACCCGCCATTTACCCCTTCATTTCTACTGCGAGTTTACTTGAAAATGGAAATACATCTGAACCCAAAAAAAGGATCAATTCTTGTACGCAAGATAAATAATTAAAATATGGAATTTTTTTATTTGAATTAGATTATGATGTGATCTAATTTTTATCAATATCTTAATACAAAATTTTTTGTGCAATACAAAAGGATGTAAATTTTATCGTAGCATATAATTTGAGTAAACAAATTTTATAAGATATAAGTAAACTTTAAAACTCAGTAGATTAATAGTATGTAATGGAAAAGAAACAAAATAAGCATTAGCCAATAGTTTAACTTTTGGGATGTAAGGATTACATGGACCATGATTCTCTATTTCAAAATAAATTATTATAAAATGTTAATCAAAACCAATATGTGGTGCTTCTACCAAGATTTTCCAAGGCAAGAATTGAAGTTTGGGTGTAGATGTAAACATGATAGAAACTTACTTTTTAATTACAAGCAATAGAAGGAAAATTAACATTAGAACAAACTATTCAAAATCGGTAAAGCTACAATTTTCTTTTTTACATAAATAAATTATAAAATCTTCACATTTGTTCAGTAATCATCCATACATATCACTAACCCAAATTTCCATTATTGAAATAACTCAACTATAAGACGCAATCAAATAGTAAATCAAAAGTAAACATATGAAACAACAATTGCATAATTAATTGAATCGATATTACTAACCAACAAATACATTTAAGCTTACCAAAACTCTATCAGCCAGATAACCAAGATCATTAGCACTAGAATCACTATCGCTACAATACTAAGACTCATTTTCGATACTTCCATACTCTAAAAAATTGTACACCATTACTGCCAAATCATGCTTGCTTTCGTGACTGAACCCACCCACAATATCGTTGTTCACACCACCGTAGAATTTAAGCACTCAATCACCTATGGCCGCACATATATGACAGTTGTCATTATTTTAAACTGCTTCCAACATAGAAATATAAACAAACGGTAGATAGATAGAAGCTATTATAAATTTGCAAAGACCCAACAGCAACATAAGTCCCATTCGAACTTATGGCTGACTTGGAAGCTTTGGAAGGCAATGAAGGAAATTCGAAAAGATCCTGACCTCTAGGAGCAAGAGCTATGCAGCTCAAAGCCAGCCACCACGAACTCGAGAACAAAAAGAAAACCTGTAGAGAAGATCGGAGGCATTAGGAAACAAATCGGACGAGCTAAACCAGACAAATCTGAAAATCAATTTTTCTAGATCGATAGCCTGGAACAAAGTCGATGCGACGAATAGCAAGAATGCGATGAAGAAAGAGCTGCCATAGACGCCAGAGTATAGTAACGATTAAGAAGGACGCAATTACAAAGACGTATGGAGTTGATTTGAGGAACGGATTAGGGATTTGAGACGCCATTTTCAAAAATCGTAAGCTTCTGGTTGAGGGTTTCTTGAAGTATTTTAGAACAAAGGGTATTTTGGGTAATTCAAAAGGACACCGAGTAAATCTATTTAATAAATTCTCTTTATTAGTAGTAAAGATATAGAGGGAAGCATATTTCTCTCATTCCTCTACTCTTAGTTTCTAAAAAAAAAATTAGTTATTTATGTCATTAGAATATGAATGATTTTGGAAAAACTTACATATAAACACTTTCAATTTTAAAGTGGTTACAAAGAAGTTTTATATAAAAGTATGAAGTTAAACTTGTTTTCTCTTGTTTGTTAGTAGCTTTTGTAAGCAATAATTTCCTATTAGATTTTTTTAACAAAATTATTTTTATTATAACGACCCATAGTTGTAAAGCGAGTAATTAATAATTAAATAATAATAAATAATGAATTTAATTGAGATTTGAATTTAGTATGAGGATTATGGTGTAATATTGGAATTAAAGGAAATATTGGAATTGAAAAAGAAATATTTATTAATATAAAATTTGAAATTATTTAGTAAATGATTAACAAAACTTTATTTATTTATTTGGAGATTTCTTTTATAAAATAAATAGAGTTGTAATTAATAGAAAAGTGATTTTTGCAAAGGAATGATTTAGTTAAGTAATTAAATTATATCGGGCTTGAATATATTTATATCTCATAAAGAAAACTAAAGGAGAAAATAGGAAAGAAAACAATATCAGCACAAAGCCCAAACGTGGCCAAGAAATCAAAAAACTGTAGAAATGGGATTCTTGAGAATTCTAAACTTAGAGTATTCTTTTCTGAATATTTCTAATTCAACTACAAATATGACTTAAGCTAAAAGCAGAGAACCATTCTCGGAAAATTTCTTCTTCCATCCAATTCTACTACTTAATAATTTAGATGAAAATCTATTAGCTTCTCAACATCTCTACACCCATTAGCAATCAAGTAACAAGTGCTTAAAGAGGAAGTTTTACAGTGAAGAGCAAGAGGAGTTGTAGAGCACCGAAGAAGGAAGTGAATCTTTATTTCAGGTGAGTGCTATTGCTCACAACTGTATTTATTTGATATTATTGCATTAAACTAGTGCAAATTGGGATGATAAATATGACTGAACATTATTACACGTTTTGGCAGCTTCCTGTTTTATATCCTTTCACTGTGTACTTTGTATTTTGGTTGGCCGAGTGAAAAATGGTTGGTAATCATGTCTGATTCATTCATAGCATAGGGAAGTAAGGCTGTTCCATGTTATGAGTAGCAAGTATATAGCTGAGTAAGTTGTAAACAAAGTAGGAGACAATCACAGCCACTCTAAAACAGGCAGCCAATTATTTATGGGTGTTCGGTTCCGACCTGTCGGCCAATAGGGGCGACTGGTCGAACGTCTTTCGATATTGCTTTGTAATAGCATTACTAACTTTTAGGCAACAGTGGATAAGACTTTGGATCATGCAGTCGTGCGACATTATGCTGAAAGCATGTCTGTTCAAGTGTTTTTCTTTTCCCGAGCACGAGCAGTTTCTAATGAAAGCGTGAAAATATTTATATACATATAACCTTCTGGTGGAATATGCGTATGGGCTATCAGATTAAAGAAGATGAACACACACAGACATATACATATATATACATATGTGTGTGTATATAAAGTTCAAATACTTTTGATTATATATATATATATATATATATATATAGCAAATACAAATATCTAATCCACAAAAATATAGTACTAGACCCCATGGTGCTAATAAACTTTGGATTCATTAAAAAACTTTATGCTGAAGAATGGATTCAAGATGATATCCCAGAACCATTTGGAACCACCATAGAACAACTTACAAACATTTTGGCTACAGATATATACATGGAGTTCAAATCAATTCCTCCACACTTTGGCAAACATATATTTGAACCAACAAAACATGCTGTTCAGGTTAAAGCAAAGTTCATTGACCCAGATTATACAGACTGGAATGAAGACTACAAACCAGAAGCTATCCAGTACAAAGAAATAAAAGAACAAGCCTATGAGAGATATAGAGCTACAAAAATTGCTGAAGAAGATGAGTGGGATACAAAAAACAAATTCCTTTATACAGAAACTCCCACTACAAAAATATTTGTCACAAAAGAATTAAGAAATCAAGGAATCCACCACAGAAATTTTGACATTTTCCATCCTAAACCATCCCTAATACAAAGCTACAAAAAAGAAAGACAAAGAAAGAAAAACAATGAAGACAAAGATGACGTAGAGTCCACTACCATGTCTACAGATGATTAAAACTGACAGCTCATTTTCCATTCTCCTAGAAGAAAATAAAAGACAAAGATCTATGTTCATGCTAGTTTGTTTTAGGATAAAAATTACCTTTGTCATAAATTGTTGTTCTAAGAAATTCTGTAAGGATTCTATGTTATTGATTATTGGAAAATTGACCATTTTAGTTTTCCCAATCGTTCTTCCGAAATTTTATAATTATTTTTTAAAATTTTCCATTTGTTCCATTCTATGTGGAAATCTCTGCAGAATCTTTCTGTTATTATTATGTTTCCTGGTTCTCTGAGATAATTAAAATTGTTAAATATTTGTATGAGATCTGCTTCACAGTCATCAAAATAATTATGATTTTCCTTCAACAAAAAATTATATTTATAAAAGAAAAGACTTAACAAAAGACTTACAAATGATAAATCCTCAAGATGTTAGCAAACTATTACTAACAAAAGATGATATTGATCAAATGATTTCTAAATTAGAAAAAATAGAAATCATAGGTGAAAAACCTCTAAAATTTTGGGACAAAGATAAAATACACAAATAGTGTTGAACATACTTGGGGATTGTTCTTGAATATGGAAAATGAATTGTAATTCCCTAGTCATTTGTTCAGGGAAGTTTGGTAAGACAATTTTTTGTAGAGATTTGGTCTGAGGAGAAAGAGGCTGGAGATTTGTTTTGGGTTGTCCCAAATTTGTCATCTTTGTATTAATATTTTTTGTTGCAACTGCATAAGAGGTTTGTGGCCTAAGATTTATTGAAGAAGAAGAAGAAGTTTCAGGAATTTCTTCCTTTGCAAATTTTCCCATAGATATTTTTTGTAAACTTTGTATGTCATCGGAAATAATAAAATCATCTCCAAAGTTTTTCTGTAATTCTGTAATTGCTTCATCATAAGTGTTGAAGCCTTTGTAAAGTGGATTACCATATCTGGGATTTTGTTTTAGAAAATTTATTTTTATTATGATCTGTTCCCATGAGGCATATATGCCAGCATCAGGACCTGTAAAAAGACCATAATAAAGGTATTTTTTGTCTTGTGATTTTGAAAATATCTGTAAGAGTGTGTAAAGAACACTCAGCTTTTGTTTGTTAGACTCTTGAGGAGTCTTCATGTTCCTTGAACCAACAAAACATGCTGTTCAGGTTAAAGCAAAGTTCATTGACCCAGATTATACAGACTGGAATGAAGACTACAAACCAGAAGCTATCCAGTACAAAGAAATAAAAGAACAAGCCTATGAGAGATATAGAGCTACAAAAATTGCTGAAGAAGATGAGTGGGATACAAAAAACAAATTCCTTTATACAGAAACTCCCACTACAAAAATATTTGTCACAAAAGAATTAAGAAATCAAGGAATCCACCACAGAAATTTTGACATTTTCCATCCTAAACCATCCCTAATACAAAGCTACAAAAAAGAAAGACAAAGAAAGAAAAACAATGAAGACAAAGATGACGTAGAGTCCACTACCATGTCTACAGATGATTAAAACTGACAGCTCATTTTCCATTCTCCTAGAAGAAAATAAAAGACAAAGAGGATAGATTTCTTTACAAAAAAGAGAGCATCTACTTACTTTTGATTATATATATATATATATATATATATTGTTTCTGTGAATGAAAAAAAAATAGGCCTTGGTTTGAATAAAATTGCTTGCGTGTATATCTACTGTGTGTATAGCCAGTAATTAATGTTGATTGCTGTGTTGTAATCTAAAATCATTCATGTAATATGTGTGCATGCATGGTTGTTTTAGTATGTTTCTTGTTTATATTCCATTGAAGATGTCTTCACAGAAAACGAAGTGCCTATATATTATTTACATAATAATTTGTAAAATATATAAATAATCACAAACTTATTTGTACCCATTATACACATACATAAGAGAAAACGTTAATCAATTGAATATAAACAGACAAAGATAGATTAAACACATTATTGAATGTTATATTCATATCAACAAAGATTTCAAAATATTTTGTTATAGAAAAATTTATTTGTAATTTGAGTTTAAGTTATAATTTCACTCATGATTATAGATATATTGTTTATTTACGTGTGACAAGGAATTTAAAAAAAAACAGTTTAGTGATACCGTTTGGAATGAGACTTTGTAACATTTGTCCGGTTATTCATCGAACGTGTCAAATAAAGATATCTAGTGTGGATTGAGCGTAGTTTATGAACATTGAATAATTATTCGAATAACATATGGTGGTATTGTATGCCATTATGTTATTTGTTTGACTATTCACAATAAGTAAACATCACTCAAACGGGATAACACTCATAAGAACATGTTATACTCTCTGAGGAGTAATGTATAGTCAGGTGGTGACTTATGAGAGTCGTGCAGTGGCCTACGGTTAGAGAGGTTTATAACTGTAGAGTATGAGTACTGGATGACCATACAAAATGTGTCCGGCTTCCTTTATTTTCGAAAACGAACCAGATTGGCTAGTATCCATCCTGGCGGCCTAGTCATGGGATCACGCCCCAGACTCGCGACACCGTCAATAGTTATTATATTTGTTATGCATCGTGGAAATAGTGATGGGTTGTTTCCCATAGCCCCTTGTATCACATCGGCCAGCAGTCAGTTACCGTTAGGGGCAAAGCAAGGTCGTGACCGAGGCAACACGTAAATGGACCGTTGGTGGATGGTGTCAGGATATCCATCGAGGTAACTGAAGACTGTAGGAACAGACTGTTACTCTATGGAAGGCGAGTAGAACTGGGTTCCTGGAGAAAGCTTGTGGTAGGCGGCCATTAGCCTTCCATTTAGTTCAGGGTTACATGGGTGTGTGTGTGTGTGTATCATTTATAATGAGCTGATTAGATTAGAGACTAGTTGAGTCTAAAGTGTAGTCAGTCCCCGTATATCCATACTTTTCTATCTTAATATTTTGAAGATAACCTTCATTTATTACTTGATATCTGGTTGGGATGGACACTCTTTATGTTTTATGTGCGATTGGATATCATTTGAATGAATTGACGATGAGACTGTCACACATTATATTTTTCCATATATCGTATTTTCATTCTGTTTTGGACATATCCTATTTTCCTTGATATTATAAATAGACATAGTCTAACCGTGTGTTCTATATAATACTCTGGTCATTCCAAGCGACTTCCAATGCAGTTACCCAATGATTATGTTGCTTAGCATGGACTTTTGCGGAAGCTAATAGGAGAGATAGGATGATACATTCCCTACTCATTTTGTAGTTTCATTGTATATAGTAGTAGATGATGTAATTAGTGATGTATCGTGTATTGGGCTAATGTTCATCATTTTATAGCCCATTGGACTATATGTTGTACCGTATGGTATGTATATTATATTTTCTCTACTGCGTTATGTCTCTACGTTCTCTGAATGATATGCATTATCTGTGGTTGTGTGTTGTTCGCCCTAGAGGCATACGTGTTGTTTCTTTGTACCGAGACCGATAAGTGACATATTATTGAGATACCTACCGGTGTTGATCCAAAGAATATTCACTTGTGTGCCCCATATTACTTCATTCACCATATTACTCGATGGTATTACATAGTCATACTCTCTTAAGTAGTATGGATATAGAAGTGGGGGTGTCACAGAGCAAGGTTTGAACAGTACATATCACAAAGAGACATGAGTCATTGGTTTAAATAGAATTGGGAGACCTTGTACCTTGGGGTAGAGGATAGATAAACTGAATACTACCTAGGTGTACATGATGATTACAAGGAGTAGTCATCTGGGTGCGTACTGGTTATTTTTGATTATTTTATATATGTTTACATTATATCAATAGTATCTATTTGATCTAATCCTTATCTCACTTTATTCCAGTGGGATATAGCTGGAACACGCTCAGGTCGGGGGGGCGGGTCGGCTTTCTGATACTGGATTTGGTGCAGTATTTATGACCATTGAGCAACTCCTGCAGCTGGTGAAGAGTATCCAACAGTCTAGTATCCCAACACCCTAAACCCTCCTACTCCTCGATTTTATTTTTCCAGGTTATGTAGTGATTATGTTATACTAAGGGGAAAACCTTTCAACGGTACTGAAGGTACCGAAGTCCAAGCCTGGATGAAAACATGTGAACACATTTTACATGTATGAGCATCATGGATCAGTGGAAGGTCCAGATTGCTTCTAGTCAATCGCAAGAGAGAGTTTTTGATTCGTATGAGCTGCGTGTAGCTAAGGTTGATGAATGAGAGATGACGTGGAAGGAATTCAAGAATCAATTTAAGAGAAAGTTCCTACTGGAGGCATAGAAAGTTCCTACTAGAAGCAGAGAAAGCAGCAATGGCTCGCAAATTCATTGATTTGAAACAACATACCAAGTCTGTACCTGAAAATGTAG
Source organism: Allium cepa (assembly GCA_030765085.1). Classification (NCBI taxonomy): domain Eukaryota; kingdom Viridiplantae; phylum Streptophyta; class Magnoliopsida; order Asparagales; family Amaryllidaceae; genus Allium; species Allium cepa. The sequence goes on along the minus strand of CM060932.1, from coordinate 506,819,452 downwards.
CAGAGTTTAAAGCCTTATCCAAGTATGGAACAGAGCTCATTAGCTCGCCTATAAATAAGAATAAGAAATTTGTCTATGGCTTAAGGAAGACTCTGAGGAAACCTCTCCTTCTTTAGTCAGAAACTACATTTGAGAAACTCATGAATTCTGCATTAAGACTCGAGGAAGAAGAGAAAGGCAGCAATGAAGAAGATCAACCCAAGAGCAAAGTAATTGTAGGACTGAAGCATAGATTTCCTTTTAAGAAGAAGCAACCTAGGTTCATTAAGCAGAAGCAGATAATGAGAGCTACGAAGGGAGGCAGAAAGCCATTCAGAGATCAATTTGTATGCTATAATTGTGGAGTGAAAGGACATTTCTCCAGGAAGTGCTCCCAACCATTCAAAGAATCACCTTAGCTAATGCGTAGAATTTGCAAAATGGTTGGACATATTACTAGTGCTTGTCCAAAGAGAGTTGGGAAGATTAATACACTAGAAGCAACAAGAAGTACCTCACAGAGTAAAGGAAAAAACCTGCAGTTCTTAAAGGTACAATTTTAGTTAAGTATTTCCTTATTAGAATTTTATTTGATACAGGTGCATCACAATCATCGTATCAAAAGAGTTAGTGGATAAATTCTGTCTTGATGTGGTTTACCTAGTCACATCATTGAGGATTGCGAATCCCATTGGGGGATATGCAACTCTCAAGATGTTATGTAAGGGCATTGAAGTAATTTTGAATGGTTATTATTTTTATTATGAGTTACATATATTTGAATACTTGGGGTTTGGTATTATACTGGGAATGGATTGGTTTGAGGGTTATGAAGCACATTTTTTTGTCCTGGAAAAATTGTAATGCTTAGTCACCCTAATTCAAAAGAATGAAACCATATAACCCTTGAAAACATTAATGAGGATTCAGAAGGATCTCCTTTTACTATTGAAACTCGAGATGAGGATAAGATCGTTCAGATTCTAGTAGTAAAGGAATACCCTGACGTCTTCGAGCTAGTAACCAATTTACCTCGTAACGAGCTATATGGTTTCGAGTTGACCTTGTTCATGGAGCTCAACCAGTAAGTAAACCTCCGACTAGAATGTAAACAAAGGAGAACGAAGAGTTGAAGAAGAAATCAACGGATTTGGTGCAGAAACAATTTATAAGATCGAGCAGTTCACCCTGTGGAGCCGCAGCAGTATTTGTGAAGAAAGAAGATGATTCTCTCAAGTTGTGCATCGATTATAGGAAGCTTAATGACCTAACAATCAAGAATAAGTATCCCCTTCCTAGAATCGATGATATGTTGGATCAGATGAGCGGAGCCAAATCTTTTCAAAAATAGATTTAGCCACTAGGTTCCATCAACTCAGGATTACAGAGGACATCTCCATTGATAGCGTTCAAAACAAGATATGGCACGTATGAATGGATATTGATGCCATTTGGTTTGATGAACGCTCTGGCTTATTTTGTAGATCCAATGAATAGAGTCTTAAGAGAATATTTGGATAAGTTCATCTTAGTATTCATCAATGATATTTTGGTATACTCAAAATCTAAGACGAAGCATGAAAAACATCTCAGAACCATATTGGAGACATTGAGGCGGAATAAGCTTAAAGCCAAGTTCTCCAAATTTCATTTTTGGCAGAAGCAAGTAAAGTTTCTTAGCAATGTCGTTTTGGCAGAAGGTATCTTTGTAGACCCATCTAAGGTCAAAGCGATACGGAATTGGAAGAGACTGTATTTGAAATTAGAAGTTTCTTGGGACTAGCCGATTACTATCGATGATTTATCAAGGACTTTTCAATGATAGTGCAACCATTAAATAACCTCATTAGAAAGGAGTTAAGTTTATATGGATAGACAAGTGTGATGAAGCTTACTAGCAGTTAAAGGAACTGCTTAATAATGCACCTGTATTGATAGTTCCTGATGGCAATAAAGATTTGGAAGTTTACATCGATGCTTGTGCTTTAGGCTTGGGTGCGGTACTTAAGCAGAAAGGAAGAGTCATAGCATACGCATCGAGACAGTTAAGACCTAATGAAGTTAGATATGCTATGCATGACTTGGAGCTTGCTGCTATAGTGTTCGCATTGAAAATATGGCGACACTATCTACTTGGAGAACAATTTGTGTTATACACAGATCACGAGTCATTAAAGCATCTATTTACACAAAAAGATTTGGATATGATACAAAAGCGATGGCTAGAATTTCTAGCAGCCTATGATTTTAATATCCAGTATACTCCTATTAAAGGAAATCATGTGGCCGATGCATTAGGTAGAAAGCACCAAGTTGTGGTCTCTATGATGATAGCAAAATGGAAGGATTTAGGACTTCTTTCCATGTGTGATATTTGGGTCAGTGACTCCGATGTTAATTTTGGAATGATGTTAGCAAGTCTCGTCGCCTTACCATTTCTGAGAGATCGGATAGCCAATGCTCAAAGGCGAGACCCTTCTACTCTTGTTATAATACAAAAGTTGGAGTTAGGAGAGAATAATCCCGACCTTATTGGTTACTCTTTGGATGCACAAGGCTATTTACAAAGAAAAAATAAACTGGTTGTACCAAATTTGAATAATATTCGTAAAGAAGTAATGGATGTTTGTTACTAGATCGCGTTATACAATTCAATCCGACAACTATTAAAAAAACCCAAATTGAAATGTGATCAGGTATTAATGGACTTTGTTGATGGATTACCATGGTCCAGAAGCGGTCACGACAGCATCTGGGTAATGGTAGATCGGTTGACCAAATCAGCACACTTCATTCCTATGAAGTCAACTTGAACCACACTACACTTAGCTAAACTATACATAAAGGAAGTTGTAAGACTACATGGAGTTCCTAACTCCATCATATGTGATCGTGACCCTCTATTCACTAGTCGATTTTGGAGAAGCTTTCAAGAAGTATTGGGGACTAAACTGAATTTTAGTATAGCCTACCATCCCCAAACTGAAGGGTAGATAGAGTGAGTTAACCAAGTACACAAAGATTTACTTCGTGCCCGTGTTTTAGATTTTGGTGGAAGTTGGGAGGATCATCTTCATCTTGTCAAATTTGCTTACAACAATAGTTTCTGATCCAGTATTGGCATTGCACCATTCGAAGCTTTATATGGAGTGCTATGTCATTCACCTACATGTTGGTTGGAGACAGGAGACAGGAGACAAAATTATTCCGGGTCCTGATTTTGTAAGGGAAGCTAGAGAGAAGGTAGAGAAAATCAGAGAAAGGATGAAACATGTCTAGGATCGACATAAATCTTATGCGGACCGCAAAAAGAAACAATTGGAGTTTACAGTTAGAGATTGGGTATATATGAAGATATCTCCACTAAAAGGAGTAATGAGGTTCGAAAAATCAAGGAAGTTGGCGCCTTGGTATATAAGACCATACCTGATTATTGAACGTTTGGGCAGATGGCATATAAAGTTATATCATCTGACAACATCTATGGTATTCATAATGTCTTCAATGTTTCTCAGTTGATGAAGTGTTTAAGGGACACAGAGACAGTTATTGAATCAAGAAAAATTCCAAAGATCGAGATATCTCCCGACTTGACTTATGTGCAACATCCGATACGTATAATCAATTCAGAAGTCCGTCAACTACAGAGCAAAAAGGTCCCATCGGTGAAAGTGCAATGGTCTAACAACGTGTTAGATTGTACCTGGGAGACCAAAGAGTAGATGATACGGACTTATCCTGAATTATTTAGCAATGCACATGACTCGGGTATGTTTTCTATTTCTTGTCTATTATTCAGTAAGTAATGGTGCAGAGAGCTATAATATATCTAGCTAGTTATAGATTTCTCCCAAGCAAGAATTGCAAGGATGCAATTTTCTTAAGGAAGGGAGTCTGTAACTACCCATAATTGAGAAGCGATTAATTAATAATTAAATAATAATAAATAATGAATTTATTTGAGATTTGAATGAAGTATGAGAATTATGATGTAATATTGGAATTACTGGAAATATTGGAATTGAAGAAGAAAGATTTATTACTATAAAATTTGAAATTATTTAGTAAATGATTAAAAAAAACTTTATTTATATATTTGTTTATTTATTTGGAGATTTCTTTTATAAAATAAATAGTGTTTTAAGTAATACAAAAATGATTTTTACAAAGGAATGATTTAGTTAAGTAATTAAATTATATTAATATATTTATCTTGTAAAATAAACTAAAGGAGAAAATAGGAAATAAAATGATATCAGCCCAAAGCCCAAACATGGCCAAGAAATCAAAAATTGTTGAATGGGATTTCTGAGAATTCTAAACTCAAGAGTATTCTTTTCTAGATATTTCTAATTCAACTACAAATATGACTTAAGCTAAAACAGAGAATTGTTCTTGAAAAAAAAAAATCTTCTTCCGTCCAATTCTACTACTTATTAACTTGGATGAAAAATCCAAACTAAAATCTATTAGCTTCTCAACATCTCTAAACCCATTAGCAATCAAGTAACAAATGCTTAAGGAGGAAGTTTTATAGTGAAGAGCAAGAGAAGGAGTAGTTGTTAAGCACCAAAGAAGGAAGTGAATCTTTATTTCAGGTGAGTGCTATTGCATATAACTATGTTTATTTGATATTATTGCATTAAAATAGTGCAAATTGAGATGATAATATGTCTGAACATTATTAAACGTTTTAGCAGCCTCCTGTTTTGTATCCCTGTGAATATTTGTATTTTGATTGGTCGAATGGAAAATGGTTGGTAATTATGTCTGATTGATTCATAGCATGAGGGATCAAGATCTTTCCATGTTATGAGCAACAAGTAGATGGCTGAGTAAGTTGTAAAAAGAGTAGAAGACGACCACAACCACTCTAAAACAAGTAGTCAATTATTTATGGGTGTTCGGGCTGTCGGCCAATAGAGGCGACTAGTCGAACATCTTTCAATATTGTTTTGTAATAGCATTATTGACTTTTAGGCAATGGTGGATAAGATTTTGGATGAAGTAGCCATGCCATATTATGTTGAAAGCATGACTTTTCATGTGTTTTGTTTTCCTGAGCAAGAGCAGTTTCTAATGCAAGTGTGAAAATATTTATATACATATAATTTTTTGGTGGAATATGCATATGGGCTCTTAGATAAAAGATGATGAACATATTTGTTACAATGTTAAGAAGGCTCACGTAGAAGAAGAAAAGTTAAAAGAGGAGGTGGCAGCTTGTAGTGTGACAATTGATGCCCAAAAGAAGACTATTTCCGACCATGACCTTATCATAGAGGGGCATAATAAAACGATTGCGGAATATAGAGTAATCGTGAAGAAGTCGCACAATTAGACCATCTCCGACTAGGCTGAGATGATTGCTGAGCTCTAGGATCAGGTTGCAGCTTAGCATCGATAAAGTTCGTGTCGAAGTTGAAAAGGCTGCTATGAGGTGGATTATTTGGAGCTTCGGAACGCCTTCGAGAGAAAGATGGAGAAGATGGATGAGACAATCTTGAACTTTTATGTCAACTCCCTACTACACCAGGGAAGTCTCAGTTACTTAGGCCCTAAATTCCTGCGCACTCTCGCTATGGTCTAGGAGGAAATCTTGACCTGTTTCCATGATAGCAAGAATGTTTATACCAAGTAAGAGCTGAAGAATGCTTATCTCAACCAGAATCAAAGAAGGCATTGCTAGAAGGATGGGAGATTTTGCGGGTTGAAAGAGAGAAGGAAGGTGTCGATGCTGCCATGATGGCAATTGCCAAAGCATTACCGGAGCATTTTACTTCTGGTCCGGACGAATCATTGGAGCAGCCTCGTGATCTGTCTACGGGTTCTGAGCTTGAAGCTTTCCCTTGGATTGTGGAATGTTGAAGGAGGGTGAAGGCGGTGAATTCAATGTTGACATTCTCGGTCACTCTTCTTGTGCAGGTAATCTACTGGCTTCTCCTGAGTTTGAGAATTTTCATCTCATGCTGCAAGAGAAGGACAAATTTAACGCTTTCATTTTTGATCTTATAGATTTCATTTCTATACCAGCTTCGGTCTTCTTGTCCGCGTATGTCTCACAGTCGGGTTCGGAATCTGAGAAGATTGCCGCACTGCATGGTTTGGATGACTCTTCTATATCTTTAGAGGGTGACTTCATGGTGACCGAAGTTCGAGAGCAAGAAATTCAGATTGAGCAGCCACACAGATCTCAAGAACAACTGGTTGCTTTTTAAAAAGAGAGGGTTGAAGCGATAAAGGCTTTTAAGAGCTCTCGTAGATCTTGGAAGCGCAAAACCAAAGGCGAGTCTTCTGAAAAAGTTACAAAGCAGGAAGAGGACATCAGTACCGAGGAGATCATTTACATTACTGACAGTAACACCACTTCTGAAGCGAAGCAAAAACTTAGAACAAAAGGCGGGAAGGGGAGTGGTGGAAAGAGGCGTAAGAAGCTTGGGTGGTAGCTGATCTGATTTGATTCATTTTGCTGCTTAGATGGAATATGTATTTTTTACCTTTGATGGTCGGTATTGTGTAGGTACGACCCTCACATTTTGACTTTGATAGAAGAAATTGTAATAATACATTGTTGATATTTCGATTGTACCTTTACTTATCTGCTCATATGTGTTATGTGCACTTATGTCTATTTTGTTTGCTTCCATTTTACTTTTATTCCTATGATTACTGCCAAAATTCTATTTTTGGAAACATTTTTATTTAAGTATTGTGTATGTCCTCTAATTCATAGGATTGTTTACATCAAACACTTGACAAACGACTAGTAATTTATGGTTGGAATAGTTTGCATACCAAGACTTGGAATTTGACAAAGTTACAATTCAATTTTTTCTTTAACAATTATTGCAACATATGTTTCTATGTGATTCTGTAAAGTATATAACCTACACAAAAACGTAAACATAGTGTAGAACATACAGTTATGAGATTAACAATTAGAAAATTCATAAGCATACAGTTACAAGGTTAACTTAATATATAATCTTTGCAATTTTTTGAAAGTTAAACGACTTATCACTTCTCAAAAAATATGAGTTGGTACTTATGATTATCATTTCTTTGGATTTTTTAATCTTTAAATATTCCCTTCATTGTCCCGAGTGTGCACATCATGTGAGTTATCTATAAGCAGTTAAACATTATTCACATTAAATGTTATAGTTTATCATGGGTGTTAGTAATTGGAGTTTTTTACTGATTCGTAGCACTCCGATTTTGTTGGATTTGTGCCCATTGCTCTCGATAATGGATGGGTTGATATTCGCAATTCCTATAATATATGAGTTTTCCAGTATTGCCGAGATAATTCCGATACTTAAAGTACTTCTCATTGTTGCCAATCCTCAGACAACGTGAGGAGTTTATGTTTTAAGATCATGATTTCATGGCTCGAAGTGTTGGTGCACGACTTACGGGATGCACGGCTTTTTGTGCTTCTCAATGTTTCCTATCTTCGGGCAAAGTGCGTGGTTTGAGTTTTAAGGGCATGATTTCATGGCTCAACTAGTTAGTGTGCGGCTTATGGGATGCACAGCTTTTACTTGAATGCTGCCGGGCAAACCGATTCTTAGAAGGCGGGGATCGAATTCCGCCGATCCAAATATTTGAGTCTATTTGCTTCCATTGAACCGATGGGTGAGAGGGGCGTGCTTGAGCGTGATTCCACTTTCTCAAGTAGTAATTGAATGGTTTTGAGTCAATTTAACCCCATCGACTCAATCGGTTACTATTATAAACACAATTTCTTAATTCAAAAAGCGAATTAATTTTATTAATAGAAATTAGGCAAGTTTTTGCTTATTTACAATGTCCCTGGCATCACGGGATGGGTTTGTTGAAAAATAGAAAGTACATAAGGTAGTTTTCAAGTGAAGTAGCAGCAAGTCGCTGTTCCATGCTTTGGGAATTTGGATTCCATCGATGGTTGTCAGTTTGAAATTTCCATCCCTTAGCTTTTGATTGATCATGTACGGCCCTTCCCAGTTTAGTTCAAAGGCTCCCGACACGGGATAGATTCGTTTGAGGACTAGGTCTCCCACTTCGATGGTTTGGTTGTGAACCTTGGAGTTAAAGTATCGCGCGATCCTTTTTGGTAGGCGGTGATCCTCAACTCGGCTTCTTCCCTCCCCCCCCTCCTTTCGTCAATCATATCTAGTGATTCGAGTAAGAGCTACTCGTTTTGCTTCTGATTAAAGCTTTGCCTTTGGTGAAAGGGGACTTCTAATTTGACAGGAATCATTGCTTATGAGCCATATACCAAGGCGAACGGAGTGTGTCCAGTTGTCGCTTTGTGAATTGTCCTGCAAGCCCGTAGTGCGAGTGGAAGTTCATTAACCCAATTCCCTTTTGCTTTAGTTAGTCGCTTTTTGATGGTGGACTTGATGATCTTTTTTATTACTTCCACTTGGCCGTTTGCTTGCGGATGAATGACTGTGGAAAATCTCTTCTCAATTCGGAAGCGTTGCAGAAGTCTTTGAACTTGACGCATTTGAATTGGGTCCCATTATTAGTGATGATTTTCTATGGCACACCAAACCAACAAATAATTTTTTTAATAACAAAATTAAAGACTTTCTTCATGGTAATGTTGGCTAGCGGTTCCGCTTCGCCCCATTTCGTGAAATAGTCAAAAACAATTATAGCATATTTGGCCCCTCCTTTGGCCATTGGTAATATGCTAGTCAGGTTGATTCCCCATTTTACGAATGGTCGGGTGATGACCATCTGTGTTGATTCTATTGAGGGTGTTCTTTTAATTTTTTCAAATCTTTGGTAGCGATCACATCACCTGGCATGGTCTTCTGCATCATGATTTACTATTGGCCAGAAATATCCATACCGAAGGACTTTCTTTGCAAGGATTTTCCCCCAGTATGATCTTTGCATTCGCCTTCATGCACTTCCTTCAGAATCCATCGAGCTTCGTCGTCGGTCACACATCTAAGAAGGGGGTTGAGAATCTTCTTTGGTAAAGTATCCCATCCTATATTACGAACCATGGCGCTTTTTGAAGAAGCATTTTCCATTGATTCTGGTTAGTTGGAAGGGTCCTTGTAAGAAGGTAGTTCTTGATTGGCATCACCCATGTTTCCAGTTCGGTGGTAGTCTCAAGAATTCAGTCGATGTCCAATTTATCTATGCTCGGGGCAGTCGAAGTCTCAATTGGGACTAGTCCCAATGATTGAGCTTCTCTGGAGCTTGCCAGTTTGGCAAAGTAGTTAGCTTTGGTGTTTTTCTCCCACGGAATATGAGTTATAATATATTGTTCGCTGTCGCTCAACATCTCTTGTACTTTAGACAGATACAATGCAAGGTTCTCCCCTCAAGCCTGCTACACACCTTTTACTTGGCAGACGACTAGCTGGGAGTCGTTGTAGATGTGGATGGAATTTATTTCGAGTTATTTCACAACTTTGAGCCCTGCTATTAATGCTTCGTATTCCGCTCCGTTATTTGTTGCAAGAAATTCCAAGCGTAGGGCATAGCGAATGGCTCCTTATTCGGGGGTTTCAAGCACTACACCATCCCCGAATAGAGATTGTTAGATGCGCCATCAACAAATAGTTTCCATAGAGTCTCCACTTTCGACTATTTTTCTTCTTCTTCATCCTGTACGGTAAACTCAATGATGAAATTTTCCAACGCTTTCCCATTGATAACCTTTATCGGATGGTAAGTAATATCATATTGGCTCAGTTCACTGTTCCACTTGAGAAGTCGTCCGAAAGTTTCAGGCTCGTACAATATTTATTTCAGAGGCTGATCAGTTAGCACTTTGATAGGATGTGCATGGAAATATGGTCGTAGCTTCCTAGACGCGATCAGGAGACAATACGCTACCTTTTTCAGCTTTTTGTAATTTTTCTCGACTCTAGTAAGCCACTTACTAATGTAGTGTACGTGACGTTGGATTTTTTCTTCTTCATGCATAAGGGCAGTGCTTAACGCATGAGGTGAGATTGTTAGGTAAATTAATAGATCCTCTTCGTCCATTGGCTTTGACAAGATTGGCAGGATTTCCATGTGTCGCAGCAATTCTTCAAATGCAATTCAACATGCCGCATTCCATTCAAAGTTTTTTTCCTTTCTTTAATGCATCAAAGAATAATATGCATTTGTCGGTGACTTTTGAGATAAATCGGCTTAAAGCTGCGACCTTCCCATTCAAGCTTTGTGATTCTTTCTTGTTCTTCGGGGTTTGGACTTCTTGTAGGGCCATTATTTGCTTTGGATTTTCTTCGATGCCCTTGGCACTTATGATGAATCCTAACAACTTTCCGAAGGATGCTCCGAGTGACATTTAAGTGAATTGAGTTTCACTCCATACTTCTGGAGTATTTCGAACATTTGAGATAGATTATCCAGGTGATTGGAAGCTACTCGCGATTTGACTAATATGTCGTCCACGTAAACCTCCATGGTTTTCCCGATTTGGCGCTTGAACGTTGTATTTACCAAACCTTTGATAAGTTACCCCAGCATTCTTAAACCGAATGGCATTACCCTATAGCAGTATAATCCCAGATCGGTGATGAAACTGCAGTTTTCTTGATCAGGTTCATGCATTAGGATTTGGTTGTCCCTTGATATGCATCCATAAATGATAGTAGTTCATGTCCTACCATTCCGTCCACAAGGTGGTCTATTCTGGGAAAATGGAAGATGTCTTTCGTGCAAGCTTTGTTTAAGTCCAAGTAGTCCATACAGGCTCGCCACTTCCCATTGGACTTTCTGACTAAGACCGGGTTAGATATCCATTCAAGATAAGTTGCATTATGTATAAAGCCATTGTCCATTAACTTTTCCACCTCTTCTCTTAACACCTTGGACCATTCAGGACCCAGGCTATGCCTCTTTTGCTTTACTGGCGTGAACTAGGGGTCAATGTTGGGCGTGTAGCATGTAGTTTCTGGTGATACTCCACACATATCATAGTGCATCCACGGGAACATATCCAAGTTGGCGTGAAGAAATTTAGTAAGTTCTAACCACATCTTGTTTTCATGGTGCGATCCAATTTTCAAGACTCTTGTTGGGTCATCCATATCGACAGGGACAAACACTGTTAGTTCTGCCGGTGCTGCCCGATTCTCTCTCGAGCTCTTCTTTATAGGATCCAAAGCCTTGTCGAACCGGCTATGGTCCCCGAGCAAGCGATGGCTCTATGGTTGCGATTCATAAGGTTCATGGATGTGGAGAGTTCTCCCTACATCCTTCTCCTTTTCCATTCTTTTAGATTCGCGTAACTCTGTAATGTAACATTCTCTAGCGGGGGATTGATCTCCTTTGACCAACCCAATTCCATCTGCAATCGATAACTTCGTTGTAAGGCACCATTGGGCCAGAACAACTATGAAATCAGCTAAGGCGGGTCGTCTTAAGAATACGTTATACATAGAAGTTTCGTCCATAATTACGAAGGTTTGAATGAGGGTAACTCTTCGATCGCCCTCTCCAAGCTCCATTAGCAAGTCAATTGTCCCTATGGTTTGTATAGGTTCGCCAGTAAACCTTTGGATTTTTATTTGGCATGTAGACACGCTTTTCATGCTGATCTTCATTTGGTCAAGGTACGTTTGAAAAGTATATTGACAGAACTGCTACTATTGACCAATACTCATTGAATCAAAGAGGGTCTGATTCCAACTGTCATTACTATTGGAACGAAAGCTGAAGCTTCGATCCCTTTGGTATCTCAGTTTCTAAATACAATATCATCATTCAAAATTTTCTGCTTCTTGGTTGGGGCCCCATCTTCTATTATGGGACATGATTCCTTCAGAGTGTGCTTTAATGAACATGCATACCGCTCCATCTCTCCCCAACTTATCTACGCAGGATGTGGGCCTCTAAATATCGTTCCAATAATTAGTCTCTGATCAGTTTGCTTTGATCCCTCTTCATTGCTTCCGACTTGGATCCTTTGATTCCTATGGGCTTGAGGAGCCGCGGGCTGATCAAGATTCTGTGGTTTTCTCACATATTGCAAGAGCTTGTTCTCCCAAATCAGCTCTTCAATCAAGTTCTTTAGGTGGCGTCATTTGTTTGTGTTGTAACCATGCATCTCATGGAAGCGACAGAAATTTCTTGAACACTTATGTCGTTCGGTTGCTTCCTTCCTAGGGTTTTTTTATATTCCATAGTCCCTTGTGTCGTGAGATAAATGTTTTCTGGAGTTTCCTGGAGAGGGGTGTAATCTTTAGGCCTAAAGCCTTTAAGGCGTTTGTTGTTTCCATTTTTCTTATTATAATTATGATTCTTCCTTTTCTAGTTTCCATCTTTCCCTATGATTCCTTTAGCAGTTTCAGATGCGTTTGTATTCTGATTCATTGCCACGTTACTTTGCCCGACGTTCACCGACTGCATGCCTGTAGACTTCCTTTCTAGCTCCTACGCCTCCTATAATCTCAAGTATTAACTTTCTTTGCGATCGAAATCCTTCATTGTAGTGGGTTGCTTCATCTTGATCCACTTTTCAAACTTAGTTTTGGGATGAATGGCTCGAGCCAAAGCCATGAAAATCATGTTCTCATATGGATTGCTAACCTCTATCACTATGTTATTGAACCGGTTCATGAAAGACTTCAGCTATTCATTTTGCCCTTAGAATAGTCTAGATAGGGACATTACATCTTTAGGTTGCACAGTATTGGGCCTAACTGATCGAGGAATCTTATGGCTAGTTGGTCGAAAGTAGAGATGAATTTCGACGGAAGCCTAGTGAACCATATGGAAGCAATTCCTTCTAGGAAAATGGGAAAACATCTACACTGAATGCTACTGAAGCATTTTCTCCATCCATGTACCAACTATACTTGTACAAATGGGGTTTTGGGTTCTTCGTCCCATCGTAGGATGGAATAGTTGGCATCGTGATCAACTTTTCCAAGTACTTCTCATTCAAGATCTCCTCAGTGAAGGGAGTCCGACTTCGTGAGGGTCACCATTCATCATCTCTTCTATTTTTATTCTCATCCATCAATCACATAACCATATCCGCGATAAATGCCTCAGATGTCTAGTAGTCCTGGGTATGGCCGTCAGTCGCCACGGTAAGTGCTTGGCTTTGCAAATGGTCTCGGCGAGTGAGCTGAAGCCCGTGCTCTCCTGTCTTTGGGAGAACCATTCCCTTGGGATCCTGTTGGCTTGCGGTTGGCCTGACTGGGGCGGTTTTGACATTTCCAACATTATCAAATGCATTGGCATTCTCTTCCAACTTATCATCATTAAATTGTTCTCCAACTTCTGAGTCAGAGAGGTCCATGTCTACATCCTCTCGTAGGGTTTTCACCCTTTGGTTAAAGTTCAAATTTGGTTGCCTTGCAACGAGTGGAGCACTTGTATTTCATTCTACATTGATTCCCATAGTTCTTGTTGTCACCCTTTTCTGCTGCCGCTTCCCATTTCTTTTGTTTAAGCTAGAAATGAAAGCATTTTCTTGCTATATGGCAGCTGTGGGTTCAACCATGGTCTTTGGAGCAGGATTTGACTATAAGGTTAAGAGAGCATTGAGCTTATCCATCAGAGCTCTCTAACTTCTTTCCATTTTTTGGTTTATTTCGTTAACCTTTTTGTTCAGCTCGTCCCTTATAACGACTTTGCAAAGGATTAGAGGATGCTGGCACCTAATCTCCTACATGAGCACCATTTACATCAGTTTGTTGATGATTCATATCTTCTCTAGCTACTACTGCCCCTATGGATCTTCTAGAGGCTGTTATCTTTCTTTCTAGAGCTATTGATTCCAAGCAGTAGATTTTCTAGACCTACCTGATCCAAAGTAGATAGCTAATCTGAACCCTGTGTTTTCCTTCACAGTGAAAGCACTAAAATGTTAACCTAAAAAATAGATTAACACCCTGGATTAAGTGTGAAAACACCAGCCCTATTCTATAGAGGAATAATATAGAGAATAAATGTAAAATAGCATAAATAGAATGAAGACAAGAAGATTTTTTAGTGGTTTGGCGTAAGTGAAGCCTATATCCACTTTATAGTTTTCATTATTGACTGATTGCTATTACAAAGTTGATAGGATTACAAAGTTCTTGAATACCTTTAGCTAGATCAAGTCTCAAATGCTAGAGTTCACTGGAGAATCATATGAACACTTTAGATGACTATTGTGAGGAAGGAGAGGAGTGAAGAAAGCTTTTTGCAAAGTTTCATCAACTAGTTTGGAAGATCCTCTTTATGTTGCAGGTAGGATGGTTTTATGAAGGTGGAGAGTTAATGGGCCAAGATTGTTCATCCAATGCTTGCAGATGGTCATGGGAAGGATCATTGGAGAAAGCATTTCGACCCGAGCCAATTTTATGGATCTCTAGCGATTCATAGCAAACATATCATTGGTGATCCATAAATTATGCTGGAAAGTGAGCAACCCCTTAGCATCCTTTTCCCATCATGTTCCATGTAGGTCGTTGCAAATCAATGTAATGGTATGGGTCGCTGCGATCTATAGCATATGGATCGTTGGCGATCCATATGCTTTGAATATCATTGGACTTTGCATTTTGGATTTCCTTTGTCATTTTATGTCGATATTCATATAGTCTTATAACAAGTTTTCTTGTCTTGATGAAGGTTTGCTCACTAGTCATACTCGTCTGTGGACTGGACAACACGAATGCTTATCTCTCGATTTACCTATCTCAAAATCCCCTCAAACTAAGCCATTATTTCTAGAATATTTGTTGTATCATGATGCAAGAGAATTGGTTGACTCCTGAGATAATCTAATGGATCGCTGGCCTTAGTGCATTTTCTATTCTTTTTGCTTGACTCCCGTTGGCTTGTTCTTTTGGTTAACTTTTGAGTTATTTTGGCTCAACCAAGTTGTTTTGACTTCTTTTTGATTCTGCTGGGTTAAAAACCTGGCACATAATAAATTGAGTAAAGTATTGAAATAATCCCAAACTTATTTGTACCCATTATATACATACATAAGAGAAAACGTTAACCAAAAATGAATATAAAAAGACAAAGAAAGATTAAACACATTATTGAATGTTATATTAATACCAACAAAGATTTTAAAATTTAGTTATAGAAAAATTTGTTTATAATTTTGAGTATAAATTATAATTTCACTTATGATTATTGATATATTGTTTATTTCTATGTGACAAGGAATGTGAATAAACGGTTTAGTGATACCGTCTGGTATGAGACTTTCGGTAACATTTTTTCGGTTATTCATCGGACTTGTCACACAAAGATATCAAATGTGGATTAAGCATAGTTTATGAACATTGAAAAATTATCTGAATAACATATGGTGGTATGGGACGCCGTTATGTTATTTGTTTGACTATTCATTGTAAGTAAACATCACTCAAACGGGGATAACATTCATGAGAACATGTTATACTCAATGAGGAGTATTATATATTTAGGTGGTGACTTATGAGAGCCATGCAGTGGCCTATGATTAGAGAGGTTTATAACTATAGAATATGGGTACTATATGACCATCCACAATGTGTCCGGCTTCCTTTATTTTCAAAAGCGAACCAGATTGGCCAGTATCCACCCTGGCAGCCTGGTCGTGGGGTCGCGCCCTAGATCCATGACAACATCAATGGTTATTATATTTGTTATACATTGTGGAAATAGTGATGGGTTGTTTCCCATAGCCCCTTGTGTCGCATAGGCCAGTAACCAGTTACTGTTAGGGGTAAAGCAGGGTCGTGATCGAGGCTACATGCAGATGAGCCACTGTCAATGGTGTCATGATGTTCTTCAAGATAATTGAAGACTATAGAAATAGACAGTTACTCTGTGGAAGGCGAGTAGACCTGGGTTCCTGGAGAATGCTTGCGGTAGGCGACCATTAGTCTCCCGTTTGGTTCAGGGTTACGTGGGTAATGGATTGGCACATATGTCTCATTCATATAATGAGCTGATTAGACTAGAGACTAGTTGAATCTAAAGTGTAGTCAGTTCCCGTTTATCCATACTTTTTTGTCTTAGTATATTGAAGACAACCTTTATTTATTGATTGATATTTGGTTGGGATGGACACTCTTTATGTTTAATGTTAGATTGGATATCATTTGAAAGAATTAATGATGAGACTATCACACATTAAATTTTGGTATATATCGTATTTTCATCCTATTTTTGACATTTCCTTGTTAATTTCTATTGATATTATAAATAGACATAGTCTGACCCGTGTGTTCTATATAATACTCGAGTCAGTCCGAGCAACTTTCAATGTAGGTACCCATTGATGATGTTGCTTAGTACGGACTTTTGCGGAAGCTAATAGGAGAGATAGGATGATACATTCCCTACTCATTTTTTAGTTTCATTATATATAGTAGTAGATGATGTACTTAGTGATATATCATGTATTAGGCTAATGTTTATCATTTTATAGCCCATTGGACTATATGTTGTACTGTATGATATGTATATTATATTTTCTCTACTGCATTATGTCCTTGTGTACTCTGAATGATTTGCATTATCGACGGTTGTGTGTTGTTTGTCCTGGATGCACATGTGATGTTGCTTTGTACCGAGATCGAGTACAAATATGGTAAGTGACACAGTATTGAGACACGAACTATTGTTGGTCTAAGAGAATATTCATGTGTGTGCCCCTTATCACTTCATTCACCATATTACTCGATGGTACTATGTAGTCATACTCTTGAGTAGTATGGGTATAGAAGTGGGGTGTCACATTTATACAAGAACATAAATTTCACTTGAATGAGAAATTGAGTTAAACGGTCTAGTAAAAAAGTGGTACAAAACACTTGCATTTGTTTCACCGGTTAATTCTAGGACTTGTTCAAATGTATATTTATTTGCACGAGTGAAATTTACTAGCTTTTAGTAAAAATTCGACCGTCGTCAAGTGGTTATGGGACATTAGTCGACACTCTTATAACTACTAATTAAAAGTGGATAGCACTAATTGACGGGTTTATGTACTCATTCTTGAATGATCCGTTTAAGCGAATTAAATGGGTTTTCAGGCCCATATTGTGATACTCATTTTCAAGCGAGTTATAATTTGCAAAGTGCGATCTCTTGTATTCGCACGCAAAGTGTGTATTTCTTATGTTGACTTGTGAGGTACAAGTCTATTGCTTGCTTATGTGGATGTGATTATTTATGCTCCTATTGTTGTGGTTACTTTGACTTTGATGAATTGGTAAATGAGCATAAAACTTAAGTATGAACCATGAATCGTTAAATAAAGTATTATTTTGTTAGTGAAGTACAACTTATGGATAATTATCCTTGACATTTATGTAAGTTTATTGTCAACAATATCTCACTTTTATGATAATTAGAGATAGTCCAATCTAGGTGTTATTTTAATACTCGGGTCAGACCGAGACTTGACATGTACAGGGACTCAACAACCTGGATGTGAGCTAGCTTAAGAAGTCTATTTTAAAGTTATCTACATTTTTGATGAACTATTTGAGTCTTGTATGGATGCATGTTCATATTGCTTACTTTGTGGTAATTTGTATGTGTGTGTATATGAGACTTGACGGTGTTTATATATGTACATGTGTGTGTGCGTGTATATATATACGAGTCTAGTATTTTCTTTTATAGACCCATACCTTTGAGAATTAATAACGTATATTATTTCTGTTGCGATGTTTGATTCTGTGTTATATATTATGATATATATTGTTTTGAATTAGAGTAAACCGTTGTATTATTGTCTTGCACCTGAATCGGATATGTCGAATTTCCACTTGTAAGAAAGAAAAGAAACTTATAGTCACATTATTCGACGTATTTGATACTCGCCCAAGGCAATTTTATAGAAGATCTCTCCTAACCAACCCTATTCTCTATGCTAACAGACAGTATTACTCAGTATACCCTTTGTTAGTATGGCTCTCGAGGTGAGGCATTATAGTTGGTATTAGAGGTTGAAGATATTAAGTAGTTTTGTAAGGGCCCACCTCTTCTCTATGTGGGAAGTAGTAAATGGTCAGAGTTATAGTTATGGGTTAGGCATAGTAGAGGATATCTCGGGAAAGGTTTCGCTTCAATAGGAAGTATTAAGTGGCTGAAGAGATTTTTTACAATGTCAACTAGATAGTTACCAGTGAGGAGACCTCATTGGGATAGGTAGTAAATGGAGTGGACCTTCCTTAGGTAAGATATTAAATGGTCGGGTCTGTCTAATTCCCAGTAAAAGGTATTAAGTGACTTGAATACTATCTTTTACATTGATAGGACATTATGGACTAATCCTCCATGAAAACTCAAAAAATCCGCGTATTTTGACCAATTCAAGGTGAAAACGGGGGTTGCTCCCTCGGCAAAACTGGGAAAAAGTTGAGACAAAAGATCCCGATTCAAGATAAATTCATGAGGAAGTGGGATCTCTTTAGGATCAACTCCAGCGTCGAGAAAAAGAATCGAAAAAGAAATTTTCCTACGACGAGTTATTAGGTTGATAGCAAGATGGCTATGGACTACATTTTGAAAGCTTTATATTTATAAGAAAAGCCTTTGGGCTTATAATTGAAAAGACTTATGATGTAGGTAGAATACGAAAGACATATTCCTATTTTAATTATATTGCTCAAGTACTAATATAGCAAGGCTCAAAATTTTTATTCATCAGACATATGTTATTCTAATTCCCTCCTCATTACAACATAGGTTAAGAAGGACAATTCTGAAGGTGGTGTAACCACCCTAATTTTGACTAACATTATTTAGGACATTTAATTTGATAAATTAAGTAAAACAATGTAAATGGTTAAGAGATTGAGACTTTTATAGTTATAAGGAAGATGTGCATTAAATAATGAATAAACAAATGAAAATTTAAAATGAAGTAAGTAAAGGTAATAAGATAAGGGCAAAATAGAAATAGGTTGTATTCTTATACCCTAAACCCTTATCCCATTCTCATTTCCAACATTCACAAACAAAACTAAACATAGAGTTAGGCTGGCAACCATTAGAAGAAAAAAAGAGGAAGATATACAAGAAAGCAAGCAGGAAGCTTAAGTGAATTAATTCAAGAGTAAATCTCAACCTTCTTAACAATCATGCTAATGTGAATAATATATTACATCTCATTTTTATTGCTTTCAAATCAAGATGAGATCTGAATTTATTTTGCAAGAAAAATGCCATGTTTTGATTGTTCAAATGTGTGTGTGTGTGTGTGTGTGTGTGTGTATGCTTGTTAATGATTTATGTTGTTTCATATAGATTTTGTGACAAGGATTTATTTGGAAACCCCATTAAATGACATTCAAATGGCTTGCGTTCTTTATATAAGGTGATAAAAATTATTTTAGAGATGGTTTTCAAGTTTCATAATTTTCTAATTTGTTATGGGTTTATTATGAATTTTCTTATAAAGAAAATGTTAATTAGGTTTAAATTATTTTTGGCTATTATACGTTAGCTTTGGGTAAGAAATTTAAATATGTTAGAAAACGTATTAAAAGTGATTTATGTAAATTTTTGGAGAATTTCCTAAGTATTTTATTAAAGATATAAAATTATTTAAGGTGTGAGACCTAAATGTTCTATATATTTATGAAAGAAGAAGGGGCAATTTTTTAAATGTTTCAGCATAGTTAATTACTGAATTCGGCAATTCAAAAAAGGTAATGTATAAGAATTGGCAACCAATTATATGTTGATGAATAAGGCAACTTAATTGAAAAAAAAATATTACTTTAAAAGTTAAAAATTAGTTTTGTAAAGGATTACAGCTTCGCCACTTACAGCAACCACCTTTCGACCCCATATATCTGCTCCTACCAAGTCAAAACCAATACACATGGTATCAATGCCTCATACATAATGAATTGGAGAAAGGAGGAAGGTATAGAGTCGAAACATGCTTTCGAAGGGGTAGAAGTAGCTCTTATAAGCTCTGAAATATTTTTATTACAAATGTGGTTTTCGAATGAGTTGTATTAGCTTTCGACCAAGTCAAATGTGCCTTTGTTTTACCAAAAGGTCTTTCGAATAGGATGCCACTTTTTGTTTTTAAAATAAGCTTTAGAAAGGGCCGAAATCCCTGCTACCTCATTCAACCTTTCAAAATAATGCTTTCGAAAGGGTGCTTTTGCCTTTAAACTCGGAAGGTGCTTCTACATGCTTTCGAAAGGGTTGGTTTTGAAACTACCTACTTTCTTTTATTTAGAATAATGCTTTCGAACGCAATGTTTTCACCCTAGTTCTTTTAAGACGCTTAGATATATTGACAATTAAACCCAAAGGTTTCAAAAGGAATGTTTTTAAATGGTTTTGGAGCTATGTTCCATACTTTTACTTGAACCCGATGCTTTCGAAAGGTTTATTTTAAATAGAGACTTTAATGCTTCTAAAGGCATAAAATGAAGGTTTCAAAGGGGAGATTCCCCAATGTTTTCGAAAGGTTTACTTAAATTTGAATGAAATGTCCATGCTTTCAAAAGGCAAGTTTAAATATTTTGGAAAGAGGATGCCTAAAATTTTACAAAGTTTAAAAGGGATGCTTTCCATGATTTTGAAAGGTCTATTTTTTAAAGGTTTTAAAAGGTACGTTTTGGACTTTCAGCCTAGTGTTTTAAGGTAAAGTAGTTAACCTATTTTGAAAGGGTTACTTTTAATGGATTTGAAAGGGAATAATTAAAGTCTTTAAACAAGGATTTTGAAGGTGACATCTTGAATTTAAAAACCTATTGTTTTTTAAGTTAAAGAAGGGCTTTAACTTGTTTTAAAAGGATAGATAACCCTATTGATTTAGGTTTTCATGTTTTGTGTAAAGCATATATCATGGCAAAGATATCTGAGTAAAGTAAAAAGTATATTTTCCTTGTTTAAGTATGATTTAAAGGTTAAATCAATTTGAAAGAAATGTTTTCAAGGAAAATTTGATGGGGTAGTTAACCCTAAGTAAATGACTTAGATATTAGAATACCAGATGGGACTGGTATAGGGTTGCGTTCTATACCTTAGCTAACAGCCCTTAGCTAATATAAGTCCAAATTGCAATATGTAGGGATTCGTCATAGGTAAGACTAAAATGATGTTACATATAGAAAGGAATATATAGAGAAAGATAGGTAGCCCGCAAAACCATTAGGATCAGTTGACCTTGGAAGAAGTAAGTTAAGGACAGACCATCCATAACTGTGTCTAAGAGTAGTTAGATTAGTTTTTTTTTTGTAGGCCCAAGTCAGCCAATGGTTAGTAGTTAGCCAAGTAAAACCACATTGTTCGGATGGATAGTCCATCGATTACCTGATATGCATAAATGATGTTTCTATTATTGCTTTGATCAGTTTGATTATAGGATTCTGATTTGCAAAAGATATGCTTTAAAAGGGATATTAGTGAGGAGAAGCTCGTTCCGCTAGGCAACATTGTCTCACTTAATATTAATAATCTGAGATGTAATATCATTATTCATACTAGGTTTTATGTCTGACTTAAACCCCTTAAACTCTCGGATGCTCAAAATTCAATTTGAGTAGATTAAGAGTTAAGGTTTTCAGGTTTAGTAAGTTGGATGAATAAGCTTTCGAAGGCGTGTAGGAGGCAAAATTAGCTATGTAGGACATACGTAATTTTATTTCCACTGTGATGTATTTATGGCAGACACGTCTATTTAGTACTCTAATCATCCAAGAAAGCATCTTCATATGTCGCTCTTGGTGTAATTGTAATAATTGTATTTGATCAAAACCTTGGAATCATTTTGGGATTATGTATCTGAATATGGAATATTGATTTGAAATGTAATCGAAAAAGTTGTTTTAAATCTGTATTGATTTTTATTTTATATTCAAGTGCTTCTGATATTATAAATACCATTAACATTACCGTATTTTGTCATCGGGAGTTAATACTATAGATGACTACAACATCTGTAGCACTTAGCTTCGGCCCTCAAGATAGGGATGTTACAACTTTAAATCCTCCAACATAATTAATTTAATTCCCATAGTAAACCATTTAGGAAAAATCTCCAAAATCATTAATATTCATTTTTAATATGTTATCTAACATATATAAATTTCAGACCGAAAATCCTTCATATAATAGCCGAAGTAAATTTTTATACCCTGTTATTTATATCCTCCTTCAACAATTCATAATAAATTATCTATAGCTTGGATAATTATGAAAATTTAACCCAATGGTTTCGAAAGAGGTACTTTAAAATGGTTTTAAAGTTACGCTTCTATAAGTTGGAAAGTGATGCTTTAATACTTTCGGAAGGAAAGTTTTGATGGTTTCGAAAGGAAGGCTTTGATGCTTTCAAAAGTGATGTTTTGAAGTGTTTTAAAAGGCATATGCTTAGTGTTTTGAAAAGTAGATTTTATTGCTTTCGAAAGATGTACTCTAATGGTTTCGAAACTAAAGGCCTAAGGTTTTGAAAGCCTTAGTTTTCAAAACAAAAAAATCAATCTCATTTTTAAAGGAAAACCAATGGCAGTATAAAAGAGCTCTGAAATAGCTTTTAAAGTTGGATTTTTTAAAGAAGCTTGCCTTGACAAAAATAATGGGTTAAAGGGATTAACCAAATTTCATGTGGAAATGATTTCAAGGATATTAAACCATAAATGTTGATATTGTTATATTATTATATATGCTTCTTCTATAAATATTCACCATATAATGGACCATAAGTGTATACTAGGGAGTAAGTGTAGAATAACCAGCTAGGTTGACCTAGTGATTATAAATTGACATAACTCTTGTATGAGTAGAATAACATCCAAGAGGTTAGGTGGACCAAAACTTAGGATGCCCAAAGAATGATCAAGAAGTTGTCGGTTTAAACAGGTTTAAAATAAACCCATAAGAACTATGTTTGGAAATTGTTATTGGTATGGGCCAATAGGTTCATGGTGATTCCATGAAAACTATATCCATATAAAGTTATGGACGAAGATTAATAGGTTCATATTCAACCTATGAAAACTATGATATGAAAGAAGTTATTGGAGATACCAATAGGTTCAGGGAGAATCTATGAAATAATTGGATGAAGTTATTGGCAGGGGCTAGTAGGTTCTTAGCGATCCCATGAAAACTATAAGACCGAACAGATAGCCATAAGCTTTAAACAGGTTATAAGTCATCACATGAAAACTAATATGTTAATAGTAATCCTATAAGCTATAATAGTTACAAATAGTTAAACTAACGGGGATCGAAAATTAAAGATATTTTGCTTGTGTGCATATCATCATGATATTTTAATTGCTATGTTTTTAACCATTATGAATACAGGAACATAGTTTATGGTTATTATAATTTTTAGGCAAGATACTAGTGAGGCGAAAACCCCGTTCCGCTAAGCGGTATGGTCTCACTAGATATCTAAATGGTTTGAGATGGTAGGTTATTATTTATACTAGGCTTTATGACTGAATCGAAGTTTATGTTTTCTTTTAAACTCTCGGGTTCTCAATAGATTTTTAATAGATTGGGAGTTGAGATTTTCAGGTTCTCCTTTAGACGAATAAGCTTCTGGAGATGTACAGAAGGCAAGCTAGCTATTAGGAGTTCTTTTCTAATTTATTCCATTGTATTTTGGTTGTAAAGGCAAAGCTGTTTAATTTCCTATGTTTAGACTTTGATCATCCAAAAGGGCATCTTCATATGTCGCTCTTGACGTATTTTAGAATAATTATATTTTCTCTGAACGTGGTTCTCAAATTTGGGATAATGTAATGAATTTGAAATATGACGTGAAATGGAATGAGAAACTTGTTTAATTGTTTTCAAAAATTTCATATCCATGTGATTCTGTTATATCAGTGTATCCAACATTAGCGCATTTGATCATCGAGAATTAATAATTATGGATGGTTGTAGCATCCATAGCCGTTAGTTTTGGGCCTCAAAGTGGAAGATGTTAAATGTGGAGACGTTAACGAGACTTGTGGCAGTAGTCTATTTATTTACTTGTTATATTCTATATTTTTTATATACCCATGAGATAAAATGATGTTATAATTTTTGAATATTATACTGTGGATATGTAACCGCAATTATGTATATTTTGTTATGGTTCCGCAATGAGATTATGAATGTGTATAGATAAGTAGCTATGTATTGTTCTTTTTACCAACTAATAGCCAACTTTGAGATAGGTCTAAGTTTCAACCGGCCTTTTCGGTGTCGAAATTTAGGTCCATTTCAGGGCAGGTTGTTACAATTGGTATTAGAGTTTAGATTACCTGATTAATGAGGATAAGTATATGAATGAGAAATGTACCTAGTATTTTTGAAAGGATTTTTAAAAAAAATCCCTATTATTTATATAAAATTGATGCACATATGCATATACACTAGGAAAATCTATTAATACTATCTTAGGAAATTATGACTAAAAGTTTAACCGAGCGATAGTAGTAAACTATGGTTGAAAATCCTTCTGCTTTTGAGACTAGGAATCCTGCCAGAGGAATGCCCACCATTCAAGGGATGTCCAAATGGTTTAAACAATACCTCAGGCACGTAGGACAAGTCCTTGTTCTCTAGCGGACTCACTGGCAGCACCCATTGTTCCACCAAGGCAGCACCTCATCCTATCAATTTTCTCACAATGTGTAAGGATTTTATGAATATAGGAGGAAAAGTATATTATAGAAAGGAAAGGTTTACAGAGACTAATACATGGATAAATGATTGTGAAAGGATATTTCAAGAGCTTGTTTTGGGAGAATCAATTGAAGTAGGAGATGGCAGCTTGGCACCTTAAGGCAGAAATCTTAGATTGGTGGAGCATGATGGCCAAGGAAGATGTTGGTAGGATTGTCACTTGGAATGAGTTTAAGAACTGATTTGAGACAAGATTTATGTCAATAGCAGAAGTGAGCTTGCAATTAGAAAATTTTATATAGCAAAAGCAGGGAGACTCCACTGTGAAGGAGTGCATTAGTAAATTTGTAGAACTAGCTAGGTTTGGAATGAATTTGATAGGTACACCTATGAGGCTGGCCGCAAATTTGTCTAGGAGGTGAATTCCCTACTTAGGTAATGGATTTTGACACATATACCCATTGATGCTAACCACGAAATGCTTGTTGAGATGGCTTTACTGAAAATGGCCAATGCTGAGGTGAAAGAGAAGGTAGGACCCACATAAAATTAGGAAGAGGCCAAGAAAGGAAATTTTTGGGAAAACAAGAGGTCAAAAGAAAAGTTTAAGAAAGAAGGTAAAGTGTGTAATAGATGCCAAAAGAAAGGTAAAGAAAGAACACCTCGTAAAGGGTTGTAAAGTGAATTTGTTGAAGGAAGCTTTTAAGGGAAAGCATTAACATTACCACGAGGAAGGTCATTATAAGAATCAGTGTCCGAAGATGTTGTAGGAGAGGCATAGTGTGCAGGCTTATGCCATTGAGTATGCCCCTGTTTTGAGTAGACCACCCCTTGAAGACCAAGGGAAGCAACTATCGAAGGTATTACTCTTATTTTTGGGAATAAAATTCAGACTCTATTTTAATTTCGGAGCATAATATTCATTCATAGCTAGGAATGTGATTAACTCTTAACTATTCAAACCCAAGCTACCACCTACTCAATAATGGTTTCAAACCCTATTGGGGGGACAACGCATCTTTTCTCAATTTGCAAAGACCTAGTGTTAGACATATGTGATGGTTATTTCATTATGATGCATATGTTCAAAATTTCTAGGGATACAGATTTATTTTGGGTATGGATTGGTTGTCATACTACTGAGCAGTCTTAGACTATGATAAGAGGGAAGGATGGTTAAAGAGTTGTAAACGAAAAGACCTAGACGTTCATTGTATACCCCAAGATTCATTCGAGTTAAGTTTTCTATACTCGATGAACCTATCGCAAGATGAACGTTGATCTATACCCATAGTTCGAGAATTCTTTGATGTCGTTGAAGAAGTTTTGTGGCTTTCACCATGAAGAAATCGAGTTTAGGATTGATTTGTAGAAGGATGCAAGACCAGTCACTCTACCACTAAGACATATGGCCCCTAAAAGAGGCAAGAATTAAACAAGAAAATTTTGAAAACTATTACATAAGTGATTCATCCGACGGAGTACCTCTAAATAGGATCTTCCATTGCCTTTGCCACTAATGTAGACAGCTCATTGAGGCTTTATGTCAACTATAGGGAACTCAAAAATTCGACGAATGAGAATAAGTATCCCTTACCTAGAATAGATGATTCGTTCGATCAACTTGTGGAAGCTAAAGTCTTCTTTAAATTAGACTTGGCAACTGGATTTCATCAACTGAGGATTACAAAGGACATTAAACCAAAGACCGCATTTCGCACACTAGATTGGCTCTATGAATGGGAGGTAATGCCTTTTGGATTGACAAATACCCTTGCATATTTTGTACATTTGACGGGTAGAGTATTTAGGGGACAGTTAAACAAATTTATTGTATTTTTTTAGATGATAACTTAGTATTCTCCAAAAGTGAAAAGAAGCATGAAAATCACTTAAGGGAGTATTATGAACTTCAAGAAGACATCAACTTAAAGCCAAATTCTCAAAGTGCCACTTTTGAAAAAAGGAAGTGAAATTTATGAGCATATTGTTTTAGAACATGGGTTAGCAGTGGACCCTACAAAACTGGAAGCTATTCAAGGATGGAAGATTCTGAAGGATGCCACAGAGGTTGGAAGTTTTCTAGGGTTAGCAGGTTATTATAGGAAATTCGTAAAGGATTTTGCAATGATAGCAGTTCCTCTAACTCGCTTATCCAAAAAGAATTTAGTCTTCACTTTGGATGAGAAATGCACGGAAGCATTCGAGAAGCTAAAGGAACTATTGACAAGTGCACGGGTACTCATCATCCCTAATGGAATGAAGCCTTTTATGGTTTATACAGACACATGTGGCATAGGATTAGGAGCAGTTCTTATGTAAGAAGGAAGAGTGATAGTTTATGCTAATAGGCAACTGAATGACAATGAGACGAGATACCCAATGCATGACTTGGAGTTGGCAGCCATTGTTTCACCTTAAAGATGTGAAGGCACTATCTTTTATGAAAAAGTTTGAATTGTTTATTGGCCATAAATCACTCAAATATGTATTTTCCAAAAAAACTTAAATCTTAGGTAGCATAGGTGAATCTATTTTATTGCAACCTACGACTTTGGAATACAACATATCCTCAGTAAAGGGAATGTTATCTCCAATGTTCTTAGCCAAAAGCATTATACTTTAGGCTCTATACATAAGTGGAGGCGGTTGGAGTTCCTCTCGAATTTAAACTTCCAACTGTCAATAGAATGCACTAAAAACTATTTGGCAATAATGGAGGTTAGACCAGTGCTAATGTACCATATTGGACTTGAACAAAAGAAAGATAAAGGGATATCCGGTATCTTATATTAGCTTAGGAGAGGAGAGTATTTTCCCTCACATCGGTAGATGTGCAGTTGATGAGAAGGGATATTTGAGGAGGGATGGACGCCTTTGCGTCCTAAGGATTGATAGAATATCGGAGGAAATGCTTGTATAATGTCACCATTCATAAATGACTATTCACCCTGAAGGAGATAAGATATATAGGTATATGAAACATATTTTCTATTGACCAAGGATGAAGGAGAGAGTAATTGTGATGACCGAGAATTTTGGGCAATATCAATTTAATAATCTGCATTTAATAATTAAATGGATTTAATAATCTTTGTTAATAAATTTGAACTGATTTAATAATCTTCTTTTAAATAAATATTTAATTGATGATTTATCTTTTAGAAGCTAATAAATTATTTTCTATTTAAATGTATATGTATTTGTATATATTGTAAATAGAAAAGCTTTGTTTTAAATTTAACTAATAAAATTATGTTTTCAAATTCTAATATACATTTTAGTAATTTGGAAATTTGATTAAGCCTAATATAAAACTTTTCAAAGATTATTTAAATAAATAACTATATAGTTTTAAAATACTTAAAATAAACGCTTTTAAGGTTTGTTTTATTTTCATTTTAAATATTTCTTGATAAATATGATTTGAAAATTATTTAAAATTGTCAAATTTTTATTTTCAAATAATATTAATAATGTAAATAGATTTTAATAAAAAAATAGAATAGTTATTTCAAAGTCAAATATGTAGTTATATATGTATGTATATAACTTGATTTTTTTTAAAGTGGATTTTAGAATTTAATTTGAATTTGAATTAATTTTGAAATTAAACAGATAGATATTTTGAAATATTTGAGTCTAAAGATATCTGTATAAGCTTTTATTTATAAATATAATTGATTTTATTTTCTTTAAAGTTATCTATATTTATAAAAATAAGTATTTGTAAATTTATAAATTAAGTAAAAAGCTTTTTTCTTAACATTTTAAAATAAAAAGAAATACTTAAAGGACATGTGTTAATATATTAAGCAACCTAAACAACATGTGTTAAGTAATAATCAAAGTATATGACAAGTGTTGAATTTTAAAACAAGTGTCATTTCAAAAACTTTAATTTTCTTTATTTTTAGTACCACATCTTTCATTTATATAAACCCATTGTTTTCTTAACTACATTTATTTTCTATTTTCTTACTCAAAGCCAAGAAGAAACTAAAATAAAATCCCTTCAAAACCAAATCTGTAATCTCTAACAAGATAAAAATTCAAAATCTGAAATCATCTTCAAACTAGAAATCAAACTGCAAACCATTTTCTAAAATCAAAACCCTTTATGAATTTCTCAAACAAAATCAGTAATCCCCTCCTCAAACCAGAAACAAGATCTGTAATTCATTTTCAAAGATCAAATCAATCTGTAAATCAACTCCTTAAACCAGGAATTAGAAATCAACAACCTGTAACTCATTATCAAAACAAATCCAAAAATCTGTTAATCATCTTCAAGTCAAAACTGCATTTCTTAAAACCAGAGATGAATCGAAAAGCAAGTATGCCAGTTTCAAATAAAAGGAGCACTCTGCAGCAATTCTAGTTTATAAATTAAAGCATTTTATTCCAGCAACTCAAAGTTTTAAAGTCCAAAAGCTTTTTCAAAATATTGGTTCAAAAGCTCTACTCTTCATTTCCAAAACAGTGATTAATATTCTTTTTAAAAATTACTTAAGTATAAACATGGTTGCATGTTGATTCCTGTGATAATTATTATTTGTGTGGATATAGATGAGTAAGTTTTGCATATATATAAGAATTATCTGTGAATATTTGGATGTAAATGTGTGCATGTCTGTTTCGATTGTGATATCTCTGTTCTTTCTTTTCATGACCCAGATTTGCAAACAAAAATCATTATCTTTTGATCTAATAACTGTTAGGACTTAGTATATAAACAAATTTGTTTGATTTATCATAGATCAATGTTTAAAATATTAAGTAAGTTAAAAATAAAATTTGAATGTCTATGGAAACAAAAACAATAGGAAAGAATTAGTTTTGTCAAAATTCAAACATCCTATTTTCTTGTTCAAGGCATATGATCTGAAACATAATCGAAAACCATGATTTTTGGAAGAGAAATCATAATTTTTAATTTAGTTTTAGGTATGCATTTCTGAGTTGAATAGAAATTGGAAATTGGGGAGTTTCTGGTGATCTCCGTGATCGGAGAGGATGGGGTCATCACTGATGGTAGTGGAGTGATAAAGGAGTTTAGGAAAAATGCCAAGTAGTTGATCATCGCATTATGGCGATGATAGGAGATCGAGAATGTTTGTAACCCTAGTTTTTGGGGTTGGTCGAAATGAATTCGTTCCATCACCTCTGGTGGATCGAGTTCCACTAGAGTTTGGGAATTGATAGAGGGGAGACTGGCGAAGGTGTTGCTGGATTTTCAAAAGCCCGGTGGTCAGAGACTCGAGCACGTGGAGGTTTCCAGGTTTCAATGATTGTTCCAGTTTTGTGCTAGGAGGCTCGAATTCGATTTCGAGGGGAGATCAACTTTCTAATGGTCGGAATAGGATGCGAGGAGGTTGCCGATGTGGAGAAGTCATCGTGGATGACTAGAGTTGGACTGAGCCACCGTGCATATGCACGGTGCACTTCTTTGTTTTTGATGAAGCTTGTTTGAGGGGGAGTGGTGTACTCGAGTTATCCTCAAGTAGTTCGAGTATTTTACTCGAAATTTTTTGAGGTTGGACTCGAAGACTTTAGTGAGGGGCTCGGGTCATTTGGATTTTTATAGGTTTTAAAAACCTGTCAGTTTTTGAATTCTAAACTGAATTTAAATATGTAAAGAAAGATTTAAACCAGTTTTTAAATCAAGTTTAAGTATGGATTCAAATTTAACTTTGTATCCTAGTTTTGAAATGAATAAGTTTTAAATTTTAAATTGTTTTAACAACTTTAAAATGTTTAAAGTATATTTTAAAATGACTTGAATTTGAAATGAATTTGGGTTTGAAACTCATTTAAATTTCTTTATAAAATAAGTGTTTCTTTAACATTTGATTAAGAAGGTTTTTAAATTATTTTTAAATTCTGTTAAAATTTAATTTGTATTTAATTTAAATTTTAAACTTGAAATGGAATTTAAAAGTAAATTCAAAAGTAATGTTTTTAAAAGCATTTGTGAATGATAATTAAATCATTAATAAGAATAATGTTTTTATCTTAAAGTTAATTAAGATTTAATGATTTGTGATTCATTAAATTATTAAGATAATTAATGGATAATTAATTAATTTAATTAATTAATGATTTGGATTAATTAATTTAGTAATTAAGGGTTTAAATTAATTAAGGTTTAAGTTAATTAATTAAGGAATAATTAATTTGTAATTAAGGATCATTAATTAGATAAGATTAGAATCTTTTTAATTAATGATTAGAAATTAATTAATCAAATAATTAAGGATTAATTAAGTTACAGTTAAGCATTTAATTAATTAAATAATTATAGATTAATTGATTAGTTATTAAGAATTAATTACATTGTAATTAATAATGATTAATCTAAGTATAATTACTTTAAAAAGTAATTAAAGAATTGTTAATAGTTAATGAAGAGCGTTAACAAGGGATTATTAGATAATTAATTAATGTGATTAATTTTAATAATTAATTATATTAATTAATTAAAAATAATCATTTGTGGAATTTGTTAAGTATAATTACTTAATGAAAGTAATTAAGGAATTAATTACTCAATGTAATTAATTAAAGTAATGTGATTAGTTTATGTTAATTAGTTTAGTTTAATTAATTTAAGATAATTACTGGATGATTGGTTAAGCATAATTACTTAATGTAATTAATGCAGTGTAATTACTTAGTGAAGCAATTAAGATGGGTAATTAGTGGATGTAAATAATTGAAGTATGGAAGTAGTTTTGGGTTAATTACTTTGTGTAATTAATATGAAGGATAATCTTAGTGAAAGTAATTAATTAGTGTAATTAATTTAAGATTTTATTAATAAAGTTATTTGAAGATAATTAAGTGATGTAATTAATTAAGGGTTATTAATTACTTAATAAGATTAATCAAGGTTGATTAATAAATTTAATTAATTAAAGATTAATTATTAAATGCAATTAATTAAGGAGTAATTAATTTATTTAATGAAGTAATTAAGGATAATTAATTACTGATTGTGATTAATCAAGATTGATTAATGAATAAAGATTAATTAAAGATTAATTATTAAATATAATTAATAATTAATTAGAGAAGTAATTAAGGGATCATTAATTAATATAATTAATAATGTAATTAAGGGTTGATTAATTAAGGAATAATTAATCAATAAAGTAATTAATTAATGTAATTAATTAATGATTAATATAATTAATCATAATTAATTAATTAATTAAGTAATTAAAGTTTAAATTATTGTAAGTGGTTAAGGATATTTAATTTGTGTAATTAATTAAAGACTAATTACTTGAAAGTAATTAGAGGATAACTACTCAAGGGTGATTAATTAAATGGATGACGAAAGAATGATTAATTAATTGATTTGCAATTGATTAATGGTTAAATAAGCAAGATTTATAGCGATAAAAGTAACTAATTTAATTTATTTTAAATTAATTGGAGATAAAGTAATTAATTTAATTCATTTTAAATTAATTATAGATGGTGATTAATAAATCATTTCGTATGGATATTGAATGATATTGATTGACTTGAATAGTGAGATCTCAGATATGAGATAAGTGATGTTGTGTGATATGGATGCTTTGGTTGAATTGTGATGATAATATGAATTATCTGTTTGTGATGATAATGTGAATTATATGTTTGTGATGATAATGTAGATTATCTATTGTGAGATTGTGAATTATCTATCTGTGTGTATATAGATAATGAATTGAATTATTTTAACTTTAAAATAACTTGGACCTAAAAGATGGCATTTTGGATTTCGATGAGATCGGGATCGGGTTTCCAGATTTGGATATCCGAAAACTACATCGATCCAAATTAATGATAGGTCATGAATCTCAAGTAAAGATGAAGATTCAAAGTGCAAGGGTTATCGTCGACTATGAGGGTGATTCCAAAATGAGTGTAACGAGATAATGCCTTCGGTTTCGTTCGAACCCAGAACGAACTTGTATGGATTGAGTGCTTTCAGAACATCGTCAGGTGTAGGATGAGCATTCTAAGAGATGTGTTCGCTAAAGGTAATCGTTGCCTCAAGCCTCATCAACCGGGAATGGCTAAAACAGGGGAGGTGCAGCAAGGCTAAGTGGGTAGCACCCAAGTAGGATGAGATTTGCCTCTGTCTAGAGGTCCCTTTATATTCGGACGTGTGGGGCAGTTGATTGCAACAACTCCCGGCGTTGTCTTGTTCGGGACTGTCCAGTAAGGGATGGTTCCGGCCTTATGTTGCAGGGGATTTAGGGTGGATCCTCGGTACGGTGATCTAGGCCACGTACTGTGACAGACGGTAACCCAATAACCCTGCCATTAATGGAAACCCATTCTTCCTACGTGCCCTTTACGGTTTTGATTGTATTACCCACTTTATGGCTAGTAGCTGGAATTTAATGAATGTAACAATTTCGGCTATTTCTTATTTACTTGAAAACCCTAGACCTTATTATAATATCACTGGATTTCCTCAAATGTTTTGGTTAGTGTAAGGTAAAATTTACCCATGTTTATGTGTGAGCAGTCTTACATGATACCTTCTATTTTCAAAGGTTTTCAAAGTTAAGTAACCTTAACCTATTACTCACACCAGACTCATGTCTGATCCGGAGTTTATCTTCTGTTTTCTTAAACTCTTGGATACTCAAATTTTTACGAGTAGCCAAGGGATTCAGGTTAGCTTTGACGAATTCTTGAGGAGAAATGGGGCATGAGGCTTCAGCGTTTGTATATATATATATAGTGTTCCGCTGTGTGATCTCTGAGTCAAATGTTTGTGTTGTATTGTGTTGTAATAACTAGACAGGTGTTTATAACTGTCTAGTATGTGATGTATAAGCTATGTAACTCTGATAGATGCTGTATACTATGTAATATTTATGTGACTAATATAATTTATTCGTTCTGCTGTTGAGATTCTGATGTTGCTTTCTTTCTTTCTTCTCTATCTTTCTCTTTTCTATCCCTTTCTTTCTTAAAGATGATACGACTTTCTATGGAGAGAAAGATGGGTCGTCACAAGTGGTATCAGAGCGCTAGGTTGAGTGAATACCTAGGCTTTGGAGTGATTTCTTTCTTAAGAGAGCATATTTGTAATTTTAATATGTATATGTATATATATTTATTTCTACATAATTGTTGGGTTACCTGTTCGGGTTTTCCAATTTAAGTTCTAAAGGTAGAAAGGGTAGTGGTGTGTATAGCACGACTACCAATGGAGGTAGTCTGATTGTTGAGGTTGGAAGTGTATCTGCCGAGACAGTAGACCTAATACCGTCTCAAGTGAGCTTTGTTGTGGTGTAAGGATTTCATCGATCTCTGAAGAAAACCTTTAAAAGGTTTGGAGTCCATCTTTGAAGTTAGTTGAGTAGAGTTTGGATCTCTCGGTTGGGCAGAAGTGGGTGATGGTATCTTGGTATCTCAGGAAGTAATAGCTGCATGATGAGACGTAGTGATTATGGATGTATCCGAAGATGTTTCTTTGGAACAAGAGTAAGGAAGTGTGTCTGCTTCGGTGATATGAGGCTGAGTTCGGCAGAGTGTTTGTGTTTGTATAAAAGGTCTGAGTTTCTCGAGGAGCTCTGGATAAGAAATCTTTGGCATCTGTGTTAGCAGTGCAGCTCAGAGTGTTTTGTGTGCCGTCAGGAAGGTCATTTGGCTGAGCAATTTTCTAGAAGTGGAGTTCAGAGGCAGAGTGGATCCATTTCTTCAATGGATTGGCTAGATAAGCATAAGCTGTTCTAATTGGTAAAGAGAGAACAGTATCTTTGGATATTTGTCTGGGTTGATCGCCAAAGTGACTTGCGATAGTTGAATGTTCTCTTGGGTTGTCAGAGATTTTTTGGATGTCTTCAAGGTCAAAGGTTTGCCTTAGCATCTGAAGGTTGAGTTTTGTATCGACTAGGATTCCAGAAGAGGTACCGATGGTTCAGCTAAGTAGAAGGATGGTTCCTAAAGATAGAATTTGGTGAAGCAGCTCAAGAATTCATGGAACTTCTGGGTTTTCTTTTTATGGATATTTTGAACCATTGCTCGTGTTCATCATCATCATTTTCATCTATTCTAGATCAGAATTATGCAGCGGAAGCAGTTTGGAAGTGCATCTGTTTTGTCTTTTTCGGATAGCAAAAGTTGTTTTCTACTGATGATAGTAGAGTTGGTGTTCTTGATTTTGGTTGATCTTGAGAGGATCATTTTGTTGGGTTATTTGGTCTAGTTTGTGTCGAGAGGCATTAGTGAAGGTTGAGCTGATAATGAAGGATGAAGGCAGCCCAAGATTGTTGAAGAGTTTTGTGGATAAGAGACTGAGGAATTTGGATTCAAAGTCGGAGATTTAATTTTAGATAAGTTTTCTCCAAGCAAAGGAGCTACAAGTTTTGGATAGTTTGGAGGCCTACTCTGAGATTTTGGATCTTTCTGTGTTCTTGTAAGGATGAGTTTTTGTTCTACAGGATTGAATTGCCAGTTTGAATGACTGGGATTCAATGTGTTTCACGTATCACTGAGGGAGTACGTGTCTGATCCATCTCTGGTTTTGGAATCTGCGGTTCTGGAGGATTTGGTTGTTGAGTCAGACTTGTTTATAGTCTGATGTCCTGTTTAATTTTGTAGATCTAGATGCGTAGTAGCTCTGTAGCTTAGTAGTATAGATTGTTTGGATTCTGTAGAGCGAACATCCCGGTATTGATACCTGGAAACTCTAGGAAGTTCTATCCAGAATTTTGTCTGGATAGTTAGATTTGTTTGATTGAGTAAATTGGTTGCTATGGTTGTTAGCGTATTGGTTGATAATATATGCTTGTGGTTTAAAATTAAAATCTTGGATAGATTATTAAATTACCTTTTCTTTTAAATTTCGTGGACGAAATTCTTCTAAGGGGGAAGGAATGTGATGACTCGGAATTTTGGACAATATCAATTTAATAATCTGCATTAAACAATTAAATGGATTTGATAATCTTTGTTAATAAATTTGAATTGATTTAATAATCTTCTTTTAAATAAATATTTAATTGATAATTTATCTTTTAAATGCTAATAAATTGTTTTCTATTATAATGTATATATATTTGTATATATTGTAAATAGAAAAGCTTTGTTTTAAATTTAACTAATAAAATTATGTTTTCAAATTCTAATATACATTTTAGTAATTTGGAAATTTGATTAAGTCTAATATAAAACTTTAAAAAGATTATTTAAATAAATAACTTTATAGTTTTAAAATACTTAAAATAAAGGTTTTTGTGGTTTGTTTTATTTTCATTTTAAATATTTCTCGATAAATATGGTTTGAAAATAAATAGTAAGATAATCTCATTTATAAATTATTTAAAATTGTCAAATTTGTTATTTTCAAATAATATTAATAATGTAATTAGATATAAATAGATTTTAATAAAAAAATAAATAGTTATTTCAAAGTTAAATATGTAGTTATATATGTATATATATAACTTGATTTTTTTTAAATTGGATTTTAGAATTTAATTTGAATTTGAATTAATTTTGAAATTCAACATATAGATATTTTGAAATATTTGAATTTAAAGATATTTGTATAAGCTTTTATTTATAAATATAATTGATTTTATTTTCTTTAAAGTTATCTATATTTATAAAAATAAGTATTTGTTAATTTATAAATTAAGTAATAAGCTTTTTTCTTACATTTTAAAATAAAAAGAAAATACTTGAAGGACATGTGTTAATATATTAAGCAACCTAAACAACATGTGTTAAGTAATAATCAAAGGTATATGACAAGTGTTGAATTTTAAAACAAGTGTCATTTCAAAAACTTTAATTTTCTTTTTTTTTAATAAACCACATCTTTCATTTATATAAACCCATTATTCTCTTAACTACATTTATTTTCTTTTTTCTTACTCAAAGCCAAGAAGAAATTAAAATAAAATCCCCTCAAAACCAAATCTGTAATCTCTAACTAGATCAAAATTCAAAATCTGAAATCATCTTCAAACCAGAAATCAAACTGCAAACCATTTTCTAAAATCAAAACACTGTATGAATTTCTCAAACAAAATCAGTAATCCTTTCCTCAAACCAGAAACAAGATCTGTAATTCATTTTCAGAGATCAAAATCAATCTGTAAATCAACTCCTCAAACCAGGAATTAGAAATCAACAACCTATAACTCATTTTCAAAACAAATCCAAAAATTTGTTAATCATCTTCAAGTCAAAACTACATTTCTTAAAACCAGAGATGAATCAAAAAGCAAGCATGCAGTTTCAAATAAAAGGAGCACTCTGCAGCAATTCAAGTTTATAAATTAAAGCATTTTATTCCAGCAACTCAAAGTTTTAAAGTTCAAAAGCTTTTCAAAATATTGGTTCAGAAGCTCTGCTCTTCATTTCCAAAACAGTGAGTAACGTTCTTTCTACAATTACTTAAGTACAAACATGGTTGCATGTTGATTCCTGTGATAATTTTGTGTTGATATAGATGAGTAAGTTTTTCATATATATATATATATATATATATATATATATATATATGAACTATCTATGAATATTTGGATGTAAATGTGTGCATGTCTATTTCAATTGTGATATCTCTGTTCTTTCTTTTCATGACCCAGATTTGCAAACGAGAATCATTATCTTTTGATCTAATAATTGTTAGGACTTAGAATATAAACAAAAAAATGTTTGATTTATCATAGATCAATGTTTAAAATTTTAAGTAAGTTAAAAATAAAATTCGAATGTCTCTAGAAACAAAAACAACAGGCAAGAATTAGTTTTGTCAAAATTCAAACATCCTATTTTCTTGTTTCAGCCATATGATCTGAAACATAATCGAAAACCATGATTTTTGAAAGAGAAATCATAATTTTTAATTTAGTTTTGGATATGCATTTCTGAGTTGAACAGAAATTGGAAATTGGGCACTTTCTGGTGATCTCCGTGATCGGAGAGGATGGGGTCATCACTGATGGTAGTGGAGTGATAGAGGAGTTTGGGAAAAATGCCAAGCAGTTGATCATCGCACTATGGCGCAACAGGAGATCGAGAATGTTTGTAACCCTAGTTTTTGGGGTTGGCCGAAATGTATTCGTTCCAGCACCTCTGGTGGATCGAGTTCCACCAGAGTTTGGGAATTAATAGAGGGGAGATTGGCGAAGGTGTTGCTGGATTTTCAGAAGTTCCGGTGGTCGAAGACTCGAGCACATGGAGGTTTCCAGGTTTCAATGATTGTTCCAGTTTTGTGCTAGGAGGCTCGAATTCGATTTCGAGGGGAGATTAACTTTCTGATGGTCAGAATAGGATCCGAGGAGGGTTGCCGATGTGGAGAAGTCATCGTGGATGACTGGAGTTGGACGGAGCCACCGTGCATGTGCACGGTGCACTTCTTTGTTTCTGATGAAGCTTGGTTTGAGGGGGAGTGGTGTACTCGAGTTTTCCTCAAGTAGTTCGAGCATTTTACTCAATGATTTTAATGTTGGACTCGAAGACTTTAGTGAGGGGCTCGGGTCATTTGGATTTTTACCGGTTTTTAAAACCTGTCAGTTTTTAAATTCTAAACTAAATTTAAATATGTAAAGCAAGATTTAAACCAGTTTTTAAATCAAGTTTAAGTATGGATTCAAATTTAACTTTGTATTCTAGTTTTGAAATGAATAAGTTTTAAAATTTAAATTGTTTAACAACTTTAAAATGTTTAAAGTATATTTTAAAATAACTTGAATTTGAAATGAATTTGGTTTTGAAACTCTTTTAAATTTCTTTATAAAATAAGTGTTTCTCTAACTTTTGATTAAAAAGGTTTTTAATTTTTTTTTAAATTTTCTTAAAATTTAATTTGTATTTAATTTGAATTTTAAACTTGAAACGGAATTTAAAAGTAGATTCAAAAGTAAAATGTTTTCAAAAGCATTTGTGCATGATAATTAAATCATTAATAAGAATAATTTTTTTATCTTTAAGTTAATTAAGATTTAATGATTTTCGATTCATTAAATTATTAAGGTAATTAATGGATAATTAATTAATTTAATTAACTAATGATTTGGATTAATTAATTTAGTAATTAAGGGTTTAAATTAATTAAGGTTTAAGTTAGTTAATTAATTAAGGGATAATTAATTTGTAATTA
Source organism: Allium cepa (assembly GCA_030765085.1). Lineage (NCBI taxonomy): Eukaryota > Viridiplantae > Streptophyta > Magnoliopsida > Asparagales > Amaryllidaceae > Allium > Allium cepa. Next base: position 506,780,781 of record CM060932.1, on the reverse strand, counting down.
AGGATCGTTAATTAGATAAGATTAGATTTTTAATTAATGATTCGAAATTAATTAATCAAGTTATTAAGGATTAACTAAGTTACAGTTAAGCACTTAATTAATTAAATAATTATAGATTAATTGATTGGTTATTAAAAATTAATTAAATTGTAAGTAATAATGATTAATCTAAGTTTAATTACTTTAGAAAAGTAATTAAAGAATTATTAATAGTTAATGACGAGCATTAACTAGGGATTATTAGATTATTAATTAATGTAATTAATTTTAATGATTAATTATATTAATTAATTAGAAATAATCATTTATGGAATATGTTAAGTTTAATTACTTAATGAAAATAATTAAGGAATTAATTAGTCAATGTAATTAATTAAATTAATGTGATTGATTTAGGTGAATTAATTTAGTTTAATTAACTTAAGATAATTACTGGATGATTGGTTAAGCATAATTACTTAATGTAATTAATGAAGTGTAATTACTTAGTGAAGCAATTAAGATGGGTAATTACTGGATGTAATTAATTGAAGTATGGAAGTAGTTTTGGGTTAATTACTTTGTGTAATTAATATGAAGGATAATCTTAGTGAAAGAAATTAATTACTTAGTGTAATTAATTTAAGATTTGATTAATAAAGTTATTTGAAGATAATTAAGTGATGTGATTAATTAAGGGTAATTAATTACTGAATGAGATTAACCGAGGGTGATTAATAAATTTAATTAATTAAAGATTAATTATTAAATGTAATAAATTAAGGAGTAATTAATTTATTTAATGAAGTAATTAAGGATAATTAATTACTGATTATGATTAATTAAGATTGATTAATGAATAAAGGTTAATTAATGATTAATTGTTAAATATAATTAATAATTAATTAGAGAAGTAATTAAGGGATCATTAATTAATGTAATTAATTATGTAACTAAGCATTGATTGATTGAGGAATAATCAATCAATGAAGTAATTAATTAATGCAATTAATTAAGGATTAATGTAATTAATTATAGTTAATTAGTTAATGAAGTAATTAAAAATTACCGTAAATGGTTAAGGATAATTAATTTGTGTAATTAATTAAAGGCTAATTACTTGAAAGTAATTAGAGGATAATTAATCAAGGGTGATTAATTAAATGGATAATGAAAGAATGATTAGTTAATTGATTTGTAATTTATTAATGGTTAAATAAGCAAGATTTGTAGCGATAAAAGTAATTAATTTAATTTATTTTAAATTAAGTAATTTAATTCATTTTAAATTAATTATAGATGGTGATTAATAAATCATTGCTTGTGGATATTGAATGATATTGATTGACTTGAATGGTTTGAGATCTCAGATATGAGATAAGTGATGTTGTGTGATATGGATGCTTTGGTTGAATTGTGATGATAATGTGAATTATCTGTTTGTGATGATAATGTGAATTATCTATTTGTGATGACAATGTAGATTATCTATTGTGAGATTGTGATTATCTATCTGTGTGTATATAGATAATGAATTAAATTGTTTTAACTTTAAAACAACTTGGACCTAAAAGATGGCGTTTTGGATTTCGATGAGACCGGGATCGGGTTTCCAGATTTGGATATCCGAAAAACCACATCGATCCAAATTAACGATAGGTCGTGAATCTCAAGTGAAGATGAAGATTCAAAGTGCAAGGGTTATCGTCGTTAACTCTGAGGATGATTCCAAAATGAGTGTAACGAGATAATGCCTTCGGTTTCGTTCGAACCCGGAACGAACTTGTATGGATTGAATGCTTTCAGAACATCATCAGGAGGACGATGAGCATTCTAAGAGATGTGTTCTCTAAAGGTAATCATAGCTTTAGGCCTCATCAATCGGGAATGGCTAAAACATGGGAGGTGCAACAAGGCTAAGTGGGTAGCACCCAAGTAGGACGAGATTTACTCCTGTCTAGAGGTCCCTTTATATTCGGCTGTGTGGGGCAGTTGATTGCAACAACTTTCGGGGTTGTCTTGTTCGGGATTGTCCGGTAACGGATGGTTCCAGCCTTGTGTTGTAGGGGATTTAGAGTGGATCTTCGGTACGGTGATCTAGGCCACGTATTGTGACGGGCGGTACCCAGTAGCCCTGCCATTGATGGAAAGCCATTCTTCCTACGTGCCCTTTACGGTTTTGATTGTATTACCCACTTTGTGGCTAGTAGCTGGAATTTAATGAATGTAACAATTTCAGCTATTTCTTATTTACTTGAAAACCCTAGGCCCAATTATAATATCACTGGATTTCCTATCAAATTAGCGTAAGGTAAAAACTTACCCATGTTTATGTGTGGGGAGTCTTACGTGATACCTTTTGTTTTCAAAGGTTTTCAAAGTTGAGCAATCTTAACCTGTTACTCACACCAGACTCATGTCTGACCCAGAGTTTATCTTCTGTTTTCTTAAACTCTTGGATACTCAATTTTTTACGAGTAGCCAAGGGATTCAGGTTAGCTTTGATGAATTCTGGAGGAGCAATGGAGTAGGAGGCTTCAGCGTTTGTGTATATATATATTGTGTTCCGTTGTGTGATCTCTGAGTCAAATGTTTGTGTTGTATTATGTTGTAATAACTAGACAGGTGTTTATAACTGTCTAGTATGTGATGTATAAGCTGTGTAACTCTGATAGATGTTGTATACTATGTAATATTTATGTGATTAACATAATTTATTCATTCCGCTGTTGAGATTCTGATGTTGTTTTCTTTCTTTCTTCTCTATCTTTCTCTTTTCTATCTCTTTCTTTCTTAAAGATGATGCGTCTTTCTGTGGAGAGAAAGATGGGTCGTCACAGTAATTGAATTTGTTTCAAGTATTAACATCTCAAAGGGTTAAATCTGAGCAAGGGAAGTTTGGTGGATTATTATTGCCATTGGAAATCTTGACTTAGAAATGGAAATATATATATCAGTGGACTTTGTATATGGGTTGCATAAGAGTCAAAGAGGCAATGAAGCAATTTGGATCATAGTGGATCGACTCACCAAAAATGTCTCTTTTATTCCCATCAAGAACAATAGGACCACAACATCTCTAGCATCGATTTATATTGAGGAAGTGGTTCGACTTCATGGAATTCCAATTAGCATCATCAGTGATAGGGACCCCTTATTTACTAGCGAATTTTGGTGGCGAACAGCTTTAGGAACATCATTGAATTTTAGTACCAAGTACCATCCCTAAATAGAGGAAACATGAAAGCGTAAATAGGATCTTGGAGGACTTGTTAAGAGCTTGCTTCATGGACTTCAAAGGAAACACCTATCGTTAGTGGAATTCACCTATAACAATGCCATCTCACGGTTGGTATGGTACCATTTGAAGCGCTTTACGGGAGGCAATGTAAATCACCAAATTGTTGGTAGAAAACCATTGACAAAATTTTACTCGAACCAGATTTGATTCATAAAACATTGATGAAGGTAGAGTTGATTAGGCAATGAATAAAGGCAGCAGAATGTCACCAACAATCCTATGCATATAAAAGAAGCAAAATAATTAGAGTTCTAGGTTGGGAACATGGGTATCAAAGTCTTCCCTCTTGGGAAGGTCATAAGATTTGAAAAATCGAAAAAGTTGGCACCAAGATTCGTTGGGCCATTTCGAGTTTGGAAAGGATGGAAAGACCAGCTTATCATGTAGAGCTACCTGATAAATTAGTAAGAGTTCACAACAATTTTTACATACCGCACTTGAGGATATACCTTCATGATACAACCATTATGGTAGAGCCTGATCAGTTAAGGGATATTGAGATGGAGCTAATAGCATCCTGTGCCACTGCATGCATTATGGAGCGCAGAACTAGGAAGCTCTGCAATAATGAAATTAGGTTGGTTCGAGCATAATGGAGACATAACCTATGACAACCGCCCTATACCATCGGCACCAATATAACTAAATAATACGCTACAGTCCTGCTCGGTCCAAATAGGACAATCACCTAAGTTGAAATAAGAAAATACAACATATAACTTGTCTTGTATCTCACAGCACATGGACAAAATATAATATCACATTTACAACAGAAGAGACAAAAATAACAGTTTGAACAAATCAATAACATCAGAGTATAGTATCCGCAGAGTTGTACATCAATAGTAGAGTCTATATAATGGAATTAAACTCAACAATTGTCTCAAATACAATGGTAAATAGAAATAGGCATGCACTATCAAGGGCTCTATAATGCAGCTCAATGAAATAAGCATAGTATCCACCTATATACATAGTACATGATAGCTCCATCTAGCTCGTCCTTTGAACAGTTACTACGTCACCTAGACCTATTACCTACTCTACTCATTTAATGAAAGTTACTAAGCATTGTAATATGGAATATTATCTAAGTTATCTACTAGTGCAGAATATAAATATAAAATGTAAATAGTAAAGTAAATGACACCATGGATTTTATACTGTTTCAAACTTTCCATTCTACGTTCACTCCCAGACTCCTTCTGGAATTAAACTACAAACCCTAACTTGACCTGGAGGAATTGATATTACACAACCTGAGCAACTGAACAGGACTTCTATCGTCTAAGCAACAGAACAAGACTTTAACCGTCCGAGCAACCAAATATGACTTCTAATACAAACAGTAAAATTATTTCTAACTAAGTATGCTCTTAAATAGCACTGATAACTCAATAACGTACACCCTTCCTATAACCTTCTGTTTTGTGGTATATAGTGTGATTCATAAAGATAGGAAGTTTATTTAATCATTAATGAGATTTGCTTGAATGAACAAGTGATTAGAACGAGTGTATTAAATGCAAATGGCAAGATTATTTAGACAATAAGAATGAGAAAGTAGAATCACAATTAAGTGTTTAAAACAATTGATTTCATGGCTATATATAGTGTTTAAGTGTTGCAACCAATCGTGAGAAGTAGCCATCAAAAGATACGGAAGCAATTCTTGAATCAAGAGTTGTTTCTGTTCACTAAAGTGAAGTGTCTTTTTAGAAATATAACTATTATAAAGATTTAGTCGACTGAATAAAATAATATAACCAACTTAAATGATTGAAATTCAAACCAAAGAGGAAATAGTGCAAAAGATAGTTAATTCAATTGGCTGAATCATAGGGTTCAGTCGACTGAACATTCAAATAAAATTATGCACGTGCATAGGAATTCAGTTGACTGACCTATGCAATTCGGTCGGCTGAATTGCATGTTTTTAGCCATATTAAAGATTTTCAAAAGATTTTTTTTATATGGACAATTTTAATAGAAATCTTGGCATATGAACTATGATTTCAAATCTTTTTAAGTATATGTGTGTGCATATACCAGTTTGGAGATATTTTAATAATGATTTACCACTAGATTTAGAACATAGACAAACCATAGAAAATATATTACTAAAGCTTCTATCTGAAATCTGGTATGCAATCTAGTAGATTATTTTTCGAGTAAAATATTATCTTCTCCCGCAAATATGGTTAATTCACATAATATTTACTTATGTAGTTGTCACAATCAAAACATCAAGAGTAGGTTCTAACATTCTCCTATGAATGCAATTTACTCCTCCTGAATGATTATTCCCCTTATCAATCATATTCTCCCCCTTTGTCATCAAACAAAAGGAACAAATAATTAATATGAGAAATATAAACATATAAGCACATAAATAAGTATATAGTTAGGGAAGCAAATAAACTTATCATAGATAGCAAAAAAATAAACATGAGCATGTAAATATGAGAAACAAAGGATAATGTTAAATAACAACATCAAGATACAATAAGCATATAAGAGAATGTCTTAAAAATAATGCGATAAGATTACAATGAATATTAAAAAACTAGAAATCCTTACTGTCGTGGACTTCTTCTTCCTCTTCTTCTTCTGAAGTTGACCGAGTGAATGGAGCCAAATTTTCAACAACACCGGTAGAAGTTTAGCCATACAAAAGACTTTTTTCCTTTTTTTTTAAAAAAAGCATTTTATTGAACTAGCTTTTTATTTGTTTTAGACGCATTTTTCTCGACGGTAGCCAAATATCATCCAAGCTTGCTTTGATTTCGAGACAATGTGATAAGAGCTTATTTCGGATTATGTTACTGTGGAGTTCATGAATCTCATCATCATCTTTTTCTACTTATCGAGGAGGTTGAGAGGATGAAGATGTGATATTTGTGTCTCTTGGTTGAGGAACTCCTCGTTTTCAGTTAGCAGCCCACTATTGAAAGCTAATAATTTGTCAACGTTCGGGGCATTTAGGAAGACCCATTAGACTTAGAGGCTTTGAGTTTAGATCACCGATGGGAAGTCCAAATCGCATAAAGGAATTCCAAAGTTCTGTAGAATACGCATGACATAGGCTGCATAGTGGATAGTTTTTTAGTTTCTCTTGTGACTGACTATGAGAAACTCGTCATCCTAAATAATTTTTGCCCAATTTACTCTTTGGGATAAGTAAATAGCATATAGGGCTTGAAAATTCTTCTTAAAAACCTTTTCATAGCTACTGGTCCGTGGTTGCAATGATCGAATGAGTGCTCGGTGAATAATCTGTGCCTTCGGACGTCAAGCACTAGATTTCAAAATTATCAAATCATCTGACATAAAAAGAATTTCAAAATTGTAAAATTCTTATGTATATTGAAATTTTTATATGATAAGTCATTCTTCTTTGGACTAAATTTTGAAGAATTGTATATCCTAACCCCATCTTATTAAAAGTAGTTTGAGAATTATTAATAATCTTAGAAAGATTTTCTCAGCTTTTATTAAAATTAAATACATTTTTAGTGATATTCCCTAACTCAGTTTTGAGACTGGAATTGCTTAGTTCAAGAATTTTGACATTTGATTTTAAATCATGATTTTCTAAAGCTAATGTCATATTCTTTTCTTTTTCACTTCAATTTCATTTAACAGCATAGTGAGTTGAGAAGAAACGTTAGACAAAGATTCTTGTGTTTTAATAAGTTCTTCTTCTTAGATTTTCTTTTCATCTCTGAGCATTTCAACTTCTATTTCACTTTTGTTTAATTTTTCTAAAGCATCTTTATATCTTATTTTAATTTCTTTTAGTTTATCTAAAAACTCTCAGTTTATGTTGATTAAATCGTCAAAAGTTAGATCACTTACATCGCTAGTCAAAGCCATAAAACAGACATTGGCTTGTTTAGAATCACTATCTGTGTCACCATCTGATGATCAAGACGATTCTGAATCTCCCATGTAATAGAGAATGCTTGCTTCTTTTTTTTCTTGTCCTTTTTATTCTTGTATATGTCTTTCTTTCGATCAGGACAATCCTTCTTTATGTGACCCATCTTATGACATTCATAACACTCGAGTTTTGAAGCTTATGGCTTATAGGTATTGTCTCTTATATTGTTACCAAATTTCTTATTCTTTCTAAATTTCAAAAACTTTTTGAAGTTCTTTGCTACAAAAGCCATGTCATTTGAGTCTGAGTCTTCTTATTCAGCCTGAAAATCTATATTCTTTCTATCTTATGCTTGATCTCGTTTTGCCTACAAATTTACTTTATATGACATAAGATTTCCTATCAACTCTTCAGATTTGATGGTAGAAATGTAATTAGCTTCTTAAATAGCTAAGACCTTTCATTCCTATTAATCTATTAAAGAGTTTAGGATTTTTGAGACAATATCAAAATCTGCATATTCTTCTCCTAATGCCAATAGTGAATGATATATGTCTTGGAATCTAGAATACATATCATTTATAGTTTTCACTCGTTTCATTCGGAAATTTTGGAATTGATTTTTAAGCATAGAAATCTTGTTTTTTTTTACTTTGCTTGTTCCTTTATGTGTAACTTTTAAGAGTTTGCCAGATTTCATAAGCAGTTTTACGCATTCTAACTCTATTAAATTCATTCTTATCTAAAGCACAAAATAACATATTCAAGGCTTTTGCACTTAAAGTATCATCTTTTTTTTTTTTACCGCTATGCATATGGTGTGGTAGGCATAATGTATTCATTCTAAGTGATATTCCAAGTGTCATGTCCATTTGCTTGCACATAAATACTCATGCGAGTTAACCAATAGTTGTAATTCAAACCGTTAAATAGTGGTGGTCATGCAGTGGATTGACCTTCAATGAAAATTGTGCTAGTGTTATTTTGCATACTAAATGAATACCAAATAACTGTGTTATGGCTATATGATGACCTTGCTCTCATACCAAGTGAAAGTTACTAGGGATCGTAATATGGAATATTATCTAAGTTATCTACTAGTGCGGAATATAAATATAAAAAGTAAATAGTAAAGTAAATGACACCATGGATTTTTATACTTGTTCGAACTTCCCGTTCTATGTCCAGTCCCAGACTTCTTCTGGAATTAAACTATAAACCCTTACTTGATCGAGAGGAACAAGTATTACACAGCATGAACAACCGAACAGGACTTCTACCGCCTAAGCAACAGAATAGGACTTCATTCGCCTGAGCAACCGAACATAACTTCTAATACAAATTGTAACATTGTTTCTAACTGAATATGCTCTTAAGTAGCACGATAAGTCAATAACATGCACCCTTCCAATAATCTTCTCCTTTGTGGTATATAGTGTGACTCATGAAGATAGGAAGTTTATTTAATCACTAATGAGATTTTCTTGAATGAACAAGTGATTAGAACTAGTGTGCTGAATGCAAATGGCAAGATTGTTTAGACAATAAGAATGAGAAAATAGAATCAGAATTAGGTGGTTAAAACAATTGATTTCATGGCTATATATAGTGTTTAGGTGTTGCAACCAATCGTGAAAAGTAGCAATCAAAAGATACGAAAGCAACTCTTGAATCAAGGTTTACTTCTGTTCGTTGAAATAAAATGTCTTTTCAGAAATATAGCCATTATGAAGATTCAGTCGACTGAATAAAATAATTCAGCTGGCTAAAATGATTGAAATTCAAATCAGAGAGGAACTAGTGCAAAAGACAGTCAACTCAGTCGACTGAATCATAGGGTTTAGTTGACTGAACATTCAAATAAAATTGTGCGAGTGTATAGGAATTCAATCGACCAATCCATGCAAACCTAGCCCGACAAACCTAGCCTTCGATTTGCTCAATTCTACGACCTAAGTTTCTATGAAATCATAACACTAGCAAACAACATCAAATCATATCAACATATAATAATAAGTAATTTCATCCAATCTAACATGCAATCCATCAAAATAAGATAAGCAAGTCAATTTCTAACAAAGATCTACATATAGCATGAATATATGAGAATAAGCTATTCATAATTTAACATGTAATTAAGGTTGGAAATGGTTTAATGGCCAGAACTCGATTTAAAGCATGTTAAGTCCTATAATTCTACATATAAACATGCATAATATAGTGAGAAGACATAAATCACTCACCAATTACCCAATTCAACTTATTTAAATGTTGATCTACTCCGGATAGCGATGAAACGCACTTTAAATCAAGCATTTTGATTTTCTCTAGCCTTTAATTGAATATCCAACCTCTAATCCACATTCTAGTTTGCTTAAAAAGCAATTTGAATGATTTTACGTGAAAATAGGATGAATCTAGGACTAATTAGGGTTTAAGCAAGATTTAGAATGAGAGGTAAAGTTTTCATTTCACTTCTACAGCCTTTATTTTTAAGGATTCTCTAATTAGACTAACGGACCAATTAATGGGCTAATTAGGGTGATTTCTATACGCAGTTATATGTCACAATCACACACTTATGCTAGGATTGAGCTCACTTATAGTGTATCTGCAATACATAGTCACAATGCACATTTAATTGAGTACATGGTTGTGTAGATAATTTGGTTATATAACATATATGTTTAATGTGAGTTATGTCGCTTGTCCTTTGAAAAAGATTTCGGGGACGAAATCCTTTTTAAGCCAGGAAGAATGTAACACCCCATAAAATCAACCATTTATAAGTTGAATAAATTAAAATTAATAAGATAGATAAAAGTGAAAGCTCTGTAAAAGGTTGAATCTGACTACAGAAGTTATGTCGTTGCGTTCGTAGTGGAATTCTGATCAATCTTCATTTATAACATGTTGAAAATGGAACTGAAATGGAAATGTTATGAACATTTGAAGTTTTTGGGTTTAAAATAATTTAAATAGAATTCAAATGAATAATTAGTTTTGAAATTCAAAATTCAAAAGTTAACAGTAATTAGACTTGGGGCTAAGTAAATGTTAAAATCAACATTAACGTTAAAAGGTAATTAAGGAATAAAATAATTAAAAATCAATGGCAAAGCAATTCTTCCTAAAATAGAATGTATCGGTCGATAGCTAACGGTTGATCGATAGGAAGAGGCAGTCAACTGGAGGTGAACGATGGCGGCTAGGGTTTTTGCACAATGAATGTACCGGGTTATATAATATTAAATCGACTTAAATCCGACGATTTTGGTGCATTTCAACCAATATAAATAGAAGCCTAGCCACCTCACTTTTATTTAAAAAATATTTTTTGACACTCTAGCGAAGCTCTATCAATTTGTATCTTCATAGATTTAGAAAACTACGTTATGCTTTCAGGTAGGAATCTTATATATCTACTTTGTATTCTATTTGTTTTCCCAACCTATTCTTCACTAATTTTCCGAATCTAACATACATGCAAATCCCTTGCTAGACACACACACAGATATGTGTATATATATATATATGTATGTATGTATATATGTATATGTATATATATATATTATATGTATATATATATTGTATATATCAAAAGAAGAGACCCGATAGAGATTGTCAAAGGCATGTCAAATCCAAAGGAAGCAAAGCTAAGGATATACTAGAGTGGAAATCTTAGTTTTTTTAATTTTAGTAGTTGATTAGCACAGTTTGGATTTGAATTTTCCTTGGGAAGTTTTGGTTTGCTAAAACATTATGTTATAAACTCTCAAAACTCCTTCAATGCGAAATGTTAATTTTAGATTAGAATCACAAATGTTTATGTCAAGATAATGGAAATTGAGTAGATTTGCAGTTTTGATAATTTTACCTTCTATTCTAGTTTTTATTCATTTTCTTTGAATTTGATTAAAGGATTTTGATTAAGCAATAGTATGTAATGCACGAATTTTGTAGTTTGAATCGTTTATTCCTATGAATTAAATAGAAATTTCTTTATTTATTTTTATGTGAAAATGAAGTTGAATAGAGGGTAAAATTGGAACTGTAAGTTTCTATTATCAAAATATTCCATATTTTGTTGTGATGAGTTGAGTTTAAATTTTTATTGTATACAAGCCTATTAAGTAGAATTTTTGATAAGAATATTGGAATTTTGGTATTGTTGATAATATGGGATGGGACTTGTATAATTGTTGAAAGAATTGATATATAAATGCTAGTTTAGGGCGTAACTTTTGAACGCTTAGAAATTACTAGGTGCGTGTGTTAGCGTAATTAATGTATAATTGCATAGTTAAATGTGCCATTAATTTTATTAAATCCCCTTTAGGCAAGTAATCAATGTTAAAGGCGAAATAAGAAAGATTTCTTATGGAAACGGTGAGAAGTTCGATAATATATGTAGAGTGTGATATAGATTATGACTAAGTTATAGGGATGCGAGGTTAGTCAAATGCACACAGAAGTCTGTCCAGCTAATCTGGCTACTAGAAGTATGACTTTAGGGCTGATGTGAGACATTGCCTATAATAAGTAACTAAAATGACGCGAGGTTAGTCCTAAATTCTGTAGGGTAAATCTGTCCAATTAATCTGACTACCAGTACTTACAGATAGTCGGACTAATTTGAGATGTCACCGTGGGATACGTATCATAATACAAAGGACCTGCTTCAGAGATTGATGGTTTTGAGTGGTCGTGTGAGGACCCACCTCATCTTTATGTTAGAAGTAATAATTGGTCGGGGTTATGGTTGTGGGTTAGGCACAGTAAGGGATACCTCAAAAAAGGGCCCGCTTCAATATAAAGTATTAAATGGCTAAAGAGATTCCATGCAGTGCCAGTTAGATAGTTACTAGGGAGAAGTCCGCCTTGGGATAGGTAGTAAATGACATGGAACTGCCTTAAATAAGGTATTAAATGGGCGAAGTCTGTCTATTTTCCATTAAAATATATCAAGTGACTTGAGTACTATCTCTTACATTGATAGGACATTCCAAATGATAGACATGGGATATTGGTTTGATAGCAAGAAAGCTATAGGCTATATTTGGGAAGCCTTTTTATTTATGAGAAAATCGTTTGGGCTTATAATTGAAAAGACATATAATGTAGGTAGAATACTAGGACATATTCCTATTTAAATTATACTGCCCAGGTACTAATATAGTAAGGCTCAAGATTTTTATTCACTAGACATATGTTGTTTTGACTCGCACTGCAATATAAAATGGATTAAGAAGGAGGATGCTAAAGGCAGAGAGTTGATGAGACTTATGGAAGTAGTCTATTTATTTACTTTTTTTTGTAGTTTTTGATGTACCTACTAAATAAAAATGATGTTGTGATTTTGGCATATTGTACCAGATATGTAGTGGTGATTATGGATATTTTGTTATGGTTTTAAACAACACTTTAATTTTATGATAAAATGGGTATTATTATTGTTATTATATTTTATCCTTTTGCTATGAGATTCTGAATGTGTAGATTAATAGCTTTGTATTATTCGTTTTACCAACCAACAGCCAGCTTTGGAATGCGTCTAAGTTTCGATGGGCCTTTTCTAGGTCGGGATTTAGACCTGTTTCAAAGCGGGTTATCACGTTTGGTCTCAAAGCCTAGGTTACCCAGTCAATGTAGAAAAGTATATGTATGAGTGGTATATTTCTTATTTTTGAAAATATTTTTCAAAAACCCTTACTATACACACACAAACTATTTTTGAACGTACGTACACACTAGGCTAATGTTTCTTTCACCATATAATACTATCTTAGGAAGTTATAGCTAAAAGCTCAACCTACAAATAGTTGATATGGCTGATAATCATTCTTCTTCGGAGACTGGAAACCCTGCCCAAGGAAATACCTTATTTGATTCTTGAGCATCATATTCCTTTATATCTAAGAATGTGATTAACTCTTTAAATATTCAAACCCAGTTTGTCACCAATTGAATAGTAGTCTCTAATCCTATTGGAGGTCGACACTTCTCTCTTTAGTTTGAAAAAACCTAGATTTGGACATATATGATGTTGATTAGCATGTAATGCGCACATTCTAATTTTAAAGGGTATGGACTTATCTTGGGAACATATTGGTTATCTACTATGGGGCAATTTTAGATTGCAATAAAAGGGTTGTACAATTAAAGAGTGTTAAAGGACTATACATAGAGGTCCATTGTACACCCCAAGATTCAGTCGAGTCAAGTTATTTGTATTCTCTGAGGTCGAGCCTATCTTATAATTAACTTTCATCTATACCCATAGTCAGAGAATTTCCGGATATCTTTGAGGAAGTCTTAAGTCTCCCATCCTAAAGGGAGATCGAGTTTAGAATTGATTTGGAGAAGGATGTTATACTAGTCACTCTGCTATTAAGACACATAGCCCCCAAAGAAAGATGTGAGTTAGACAAGCAAATCTCGGAGCTGCTATAGAAAGGATTAATTCGACAAAATACTTCGGAATGGGGTGCCCTTGTTGTTTTCTACACTAAGGAAGATGACTCGCTGAGGTTATGCGTTGACTATAGGGAACTTAACAAGTTAATAAGGAAAAATAGGTATCCCTTATCTAGGATAAACGACTTATTCGATTAGATTATGGGAGCAATGTATTCTCTGAATTTTATTTGGCAACTGGATTCCATCAACTGAGGATCATAGAGGACAGCAAGTTGAAGACTGCATTCCATATAACAGATGGACTCTATAATTGGGAGGTAATGCCTTTGGGATTGACGAATGCCCCTGCATACTTTATAGATTTGATGAGTAGAGTATTTAGGGGACAACTTAATAAGTTCATCATAATGTTTATTGATGATATCTTAGTATTTATCAAGAGTGAAGGAGAGCATGATAATTACTTAAGGGAGATACTAGGGACTTTGTAAAGGAACGAACTTAGAGCCAAATTTATAAATTGCCACTTTTGGAAGAAGGTAGTAAGGTTTCTTGGATACATCGTTTATGAGCATGGATTGGCGGTGGACCCTGCAAAAGTGAAGGCTGTTTAAAGTGGAAAGTTCTAAGGAGCGCAAAGGAAGTTATGTTTTTTCAAGTTAGCTTGTTATTATAGGAAGTTCATAAAAAACTTTGCAAAAATAGCAGTCCCTTTAACTTGCTTGACTAAGAAGAATCTAACATTATTTGGGTTGATAGATGCACTAAAGCATTCAAGAAACCTAAGGAATTATTGGCAAGTTCATTTATGCTTACCATTCCCTATGGGACAAAGCCTTTTACAGTTTTCATAGATGCATGCAGCATAGGATTGGGAGCAGTTATCATGCAAGAAGGAAAGGTAGTAGCTTATAATAGGCAACTAAGGACCATGAAAAGAGGTACCTAGTTCATGACTTAGAGTTGGCAGCTATTGTCTTTTCCTTGAAGATGTGGTGGCACTATTTTTTGGGAGAAAGTTTTGAGTTGTTCACTAACCATAAATCACTCAAACAGCTATTTTTCTAAAAAATATTTAAACCTTAGGCCTTAGATGTGGATGAAATATATAACATCATTTAATTTTGGTATACAATATACCCATAAAAGGGAACTTTGTCGCCGACTCCCCAGTCGAAGGCATGCCACATTAGGTGCTATATATGAATGGAGGCAATTGGAGTTCCTCTAAAATTTCAACTTCCAACCGCTAGCAGAACTTATCCAAGGCTTTTTAGCAGTAAAGGAGGTTAGACCGGCTTTGACGGTCTGCATTGGGCTTGAGCAAAAGAAGGATGAGAAGATAGTGGAGATTCTGGATAAGCTGAGAAGGGAATAAATTTTTCCCCATATGCAGTTGACGAGAAGGGATGTTTAAGAAGGGATGGATGCCTTTGTGTCCTAATGATTAACCGTGTGCTAGAGGAAGTGCTTGTAGAGTGTCACCACTCAAAGATGACCATTCATCCTGAAGGAGACAAGATGTATAGGGATATGAAGAGAATTTTCTTTTAGCTGGTAATGAAGAAGAGAGTTGCTAAGTTTGTTGCTAGATGTTTAACATGTCAAACAATAAAGGCTGCACATGGAAAATTCAAAGGATTGTTGCTACCATTGGAGATTCTGACTTGGAAATGGGAGCACATTTCGACGGACTTCGTAGAAGGATTACCTATGAGTCAGAGGGGCAATCAAGCTAATTAGGTCATAATAGAGACTCACTAAGAGTGCTATTTTATTCTTATTAGAAACAATAGGACCGTAGTGTCGCTAGCGTAGATTTATATTAAAGGTAGTTCAACTACGTGGAATTACAGTGAGAATTGTTGGTGATAGGGCCCCTTGTTCACCAGCGAGTTTTGTATGAGTTTGTAGGCAGCTTTAGGAACTTTGCTAAATTTCAGCACTGACTTACTACATATAGATCGATGGTTAAAATGAAAGTGTTAGTAGAATCTTTGAAGACTTGTTGAGGTCTTGCATCATGGACTTTGGAAGAAACTGAAAGCAACATCTACTTTTAGTTGAGTTCATGTATAGTTACCAATCAACTATTGGTATAGCCCACTTTGAAGTGCTTTGTGGGAGGCCATGCAAATTGCCAAGTTGTTGGTATAAAACCACCAAAAAAATTCTGCTTGGACCAGATTTGATTCGTGGTACTTCGAAAAAAGTAGAGTTGGTTAGATAACGTATGAAGGCAGCGCAAGACTTCCAGAAATCCTACGCAGACAGGAGAAGGAAAAGTTAGAGTTTGAGGTTGGAGACTTTGTATTTATCTAAGTCTTCCCTCTTAGAAAAGACGTAAGATTTGGTAAGTCGGGGAAATTGATGCCAAGATTTATTGGGCCTTTTCGAGTTTTTTAAAAGGATAAGAAAACTTGCTTATCGCATGGAGCTACCGGATAGACTTGTAGGAGTCCATAATGTTTTTCACATTTCACATTTAAGAAAATGCCTCCAAGACACAACCATTATGGTAGAGTGTGATTGGTTAGGGATATTGGGATGGATCCAATAGCATGCCGTCCTCCACATTCGTTGTGGAGCACGGAACTAGGAAGATTCACAATAAAAAAATTAGGTTGGTCCGACTACAATGGAAAGACAACATGGAGGAAAGCACATAGGAAACTAAAGAGAAGACGAGGATCTCTCATCCTAAGCTTTCAGTGGTAAACTTTTCTCTCCAAAACTAGGTTTTGGATGCATAATGGTTGCAAAATTGGATGGTAAAAGATGGTTGCTACACTTTTTCACTACCACTTTGCACCCATGCAAAAAAATTATGCATGTTTATGGTGTTTGCATATGTACTTATATGTCACGACCACACACTCACGCTAGGATTGAGCTCACTTATAGCATGCCTATAGTGTATAATCACATTGCACTTTTAGTTGAGTAGATAATTATGTAGATAACTTGGTTTTATAACATGGATGTTTATTATATGTTAAGTTCTTCATCCATTAGAAAGATTTCGAGAACGAAATCTTTCTAAGGGACGAGAATGTAACACCCCGTAAAAGAAACCATAAATAAATAAATAAGATAAATTAGTTTAACTAAGATCGGGGTAAAAATGGAAATTTTGTAAAAATTTGACCATGAAATTTATGCCATTGCATTCGTGAAGATTTTCTGATCATTTTCATATATAATATGTTGAAAACGGAGCTTAAATAAGGAAGTTACGGACGTTTTAAGTTTTGGATTCAAATTAATTTAAATGGAATTCAAATTCAAATAAATAATCGATCCCAAATTTGAAATTAAAAGTTAATAGTAACTACACTTGGGGGTTAAGTAAAAGTTAAAATTAACGTTAACATTAAATTGCAATTAAGAAAGAAAATAACTCAGACAACGGCAAAAATAAAATCAATGTTCCCAACATGGAATCGGTTGACCCATGACCCACGACTGCTGACACAAAGTGGCAGCTAGGGTTTTATAGCAATGAATGCTCCAGATTTTATAATTTCAAACCGACGTAAATTCGATGATTTTAGTGCACTCCAACCATTATAAATAGAAACATAGCCTCTCACTTTTATTCACAAAATATTTTGAGAACACTAGCGAAGATCTGTCAGTTTGTATGTTCGTAGATTCATAAAAATCCAATAGCTTTCAGGTAAGAAATACTATATATTTATTTTGTTTATTATTTATTTTCTCTGCCAACTCTCCTTCAAATCTTTAATTTTTTTAATATAATGTATGTAAAAATTCCTTACCGTGGATATTAAAAGGAAGAGATCTAGTTCATTGTAGGCATGTCAAATCCAAAGAAGAGCAAAATTAAGGACCTACTGTGAGTGGGAATCTTAGTTTATTTATTTTGGTAATTGAATAGTGCAGTTCGGATTGATATATGCCTTGGGGAGTTCTAAATATAAAAACGTCATATTAAAAATCCTCATAATTTCTCTCAAAGTGAAATATGAATTCTTAGATTGGAATCTTATTCATTTTATGTTAACAAAACATATTTTTTTATAGATTTTGCACTTTAAGTGTTTTACCTTCTATTATACTTCTTATTCTTTTTCTGTGGATCTGATTAAAGGATTTGATTAAGAAACGATGTGTAAGATACGAATTCTTATCCGTAGTTTGACTGCTTATTTCTACAAATTGAACAGAAATTCTCTTGTCAAATTGAATGTAAAAAGAAGTTAAATAGAGCATAAAATTAATAAAACTGTAAGTTTCTATTACTGGTTTATTCCGTTGTTTTAGTGAAATAAGTTGGATTTGATTCAACATACAAGTATATTAATTTGATTTTGGAATATTGGATGTATAGTATATGTGTTAATGTGAAAATTAGACCTATATAATTTTGGAATATTTGACATTTAAATATTAGTTAGGACATAATTTTTGCATACATAGAAATTAATAAATGTGTGTGTATTATTAATGCAGAATTTCGTTAATACCAACACCTCGAGGTCCAAAGGTATGTGCCTAGAGTTAAGTGGAATATTGGACCCAACAAAGAGGTGCTGAAACATGACGTAACTAAGTCTTAAATTCGAAATGCTGAACCGTGGAGTAACAATAGTATATGCAAAGAAGGCAAAGTGCATAAGGTAGATGACACTGAGACTTTTATAGTGGTTGGGGCCAAAAGTCCCTACGTTTGTTGTCTTCCTTATTTAGTTACTCTTATATAATCGAGTGGCTTATTACATTGAATCTGAATGTTTCCATCATTAATGAGTTTTGAATAGTGCACTACTATTGGAAAGTACTATTTTAACATTTAGTGCTTTTTGTGCCTCTTGAAAAATACCTTTGTCTCTTGGGATTACCACATATTTATAGCCAATATGTCGTGGCGCCATTGGTGGAAGGCCTTCTATTTGGATTGATGACCTGACTTGCTATCATCATCTAATTGAAAGTGCTTTGACGTGAATTGCTGATGTGGTACTTTTATGTATAGCTACTTTGATTCCTTTTATCTATCTTGACTGTTGATCTCGGTCTGATGCGAATTCCTTTCATCTACGCTTGCTTTTGGATCACATGCTCTTGGCTAATGAGTCTAGTGTTTAAGCTCTAGTTGGAAACTAAACAATGAGTCTTAGAATTATAGTCCCAAAAAACTTTCTTCCCAAATGTTTTTAGTTTATACTTTATGGAAATTATGATGTAACACGTGATCCCTAAAGTTCACCGCATACGGTTGGTATTAGGTGGACTTTGGAAAGAATGGTATCACATTATGCTTTGTCTTTGGTTTGTTTGTTTTGTTCCCATCATAAAGTTGATCTTGGGTTTTTAGATGAAGTAGCATTCTGGGAACTTTTGGAGCATGGCTCCACCTAGATTACCATGCAGATATAACCTTATCTAGAGTGTTTCGAAAAAAATTTAAAATCGGTTCCCATAGGGGAAGGCTTATTTGGTTTCTTTGGTCAAGTGACGAGTAGTTAACGGTTTTGAAAACTAAAGGGTGAAACCTTAATTTGGACCGTGAGGTCAAAAAACTTTAAAATCATATTTTCCACTTTGAAGCTATCTAGGCTAGGTGATAAGTAAAATTGCTTGAATGTCGAGAGGCGAAATATAATTCAAAACTGTAAGGTCAAATTTTTGAAAATCGTGCTTTCCATTTGAAGTCATCTGGACTATGTGGTAAGTGAAACTGTTTTGGTTCTGAAAGGTGAAATCTATCTTAAGATCATAAGGTTAAAACTTCTATAAATTGTGCTTGCAACTTGAAGTCATCTGGAATAAATGGTAAGCGAACTTGTTTTGGTGCCGAGAAGCAAATTCTAACTTGATACCATGAGGTTAAAACTTTTGAAAACCACGCTTGTCACTTGAAGCCATATAGGCTAAGTGGTAAGCGAAATTATCACAGTGCCAAAAGGAAAAATCTAACTTGAGACCATGAGGTCAAAATGTTTGAAAATTATGTATATTACTTGAAGTCACCTAGGCTAAGTGGTAAACGAAATTTTCACGATGCCAAAAGGAAAAATTTAACTTGAGACCGTGAGGTTAAATTTTTTGAAAATATGCTTGTCGTTGAAGCAATTTAGGCTAAATGGTAAGCGAAATTATCATGGTGCCAAAAGGAAAAATTTAACTTGAGACCGTGAGGTTAAAACTTTTGAAAACTATGCTTGTCACTTGAAGTCATAGGCTAAATGGTAAATGAAATTATTATGGTCGAAGGGAAAAATCTAACTTGAGACCGCGAACTCAAAACTTTTGAAAACTATGCTTGTAACTTGAAGCCATATAGGCTATGTGCTAAGCAAATTTATCACGGTGCCAAAATGCGAAATCTAACTTGAGACCATGAGGTCAAAACTTTTGAAAGTTGTACTTGTCACTTAGAGCCATCTAGGCTATGTGGTAAGCGAAATTATCTCGTATCGAAAGAAAAAATCTAAACTGAGACCGTGAAGTCAAAACCATGTTTGTAGGACAAATTCATAAGTGATCATTTGGGACTAGACTATTGAAGAGAGGGTTCTTATTTTGCAGTTATTGCGAGTCCATATGTTGGCAGTTGATTGGTTATCTTCCAAAAGCGTTTCTCTTTTCTTATATAACAATATGTTGGCATCTGGTGGGGGAACCTTTGATATTCTTCTTATGTAGACCTATTAAACTAAATCCACAGTGGAAAGCTTTTCTCTTCTCAATATGTGTCGTTTCTTTAATATAAACACTCTTCCCCCTTTTCTCACTTCTTTTCACTCGTTTGAATTGTAAAAACCCACTGTTATTTTCAAGCTTTCTTTGGTTCCTCTTTTAACATCTGCCCTATTTTCTTCGATTTTAAATGGATGCTCCTATTAGAACTCGGTAAGAACTAGACGAGGTTTTGTCTTTATACGAGATCATAGGAGTCAAGATGCTCACTCCATGGTCTGGGATGCATTATAACAATCCCAGAAGGGTATTTTGTATGGTCTATGGAGCATTTAGAGTATGGGATTTTCCTGCTCCTAACGCCCTTATTTGTTGGTGTTTTAGAATTTATCGCATTAATCCCTTCCAACTCTTGGCTACCTCCTACACAACTTTATCTGCCATGGCGATCTTATATTCCAAGACAAGATATCAGGATACACCTGTTATCAAGATCAATACATGTTTAATTTGTTAAAGTCCAAATCCATGGGGGAATTCCCATGTATTTTCTCAAATTCCTAAAGCCATCTCCTCTATAGGATCCATTCAGCAAGATAATGCCACGTCAATGGTTCATTGTCAAGGCCACTTCCGATCGAATCGTCGCCTCATTTAATAATGCGAGCATGTCTTTAGATATTTTTCTTTATTTTAGTCTTATCTATATTCTAAGTTGTGTCTCCTTATTTTGTTTAAATAGTGGGACCCAAGAAGAGTAGTGATTTGGCGATCTTATACCACTTTAAATATAGGTATAAAGAAGTTTTGAAAATTTCATCTTCATGATGATAATGACACTTAGTTCTTACAGAAAGAAAACTAAAAGCCACAGGTCTGATATCTCATTCTGCTAAAGTTGTAGGACTTAAGCCTTCTTGGAAGTAAGAGAAAGCTTCTACTATGGTTATTGCTAACGGAGAAGAAGCTGAATCTAGTCCAGAGGAAAGAGGAAATGAATGTTTCACCCTTAATTCTTTGAACTAATATATTTCTTTTTCCTAACATAACTTAGTCTTGATTTTAATTTTAGCCATACCCCTTTCTCCTTGTTGTAGTGGTTCCTTGTCCTAAGAAGACCAGCCCCCTGAGTAAGGGGAAAGAGACCAAGAAGAGGTCTACATTGATGCTTTCTGATAGGAGTACTCTTATCTTGAAGAAGCAAAAGACCACCAGACCCTCTAAAGCCCCAAGCACCAAGGGGAAAGTTTTCGATTTGCTTGCTGAGAAGAACAAACAAGCAATGGAAATAGCTAGAACTACTTTTTAAGGTGAACTTTTTAATGCCATTATTGAAGTGCATGTTAAACCTCTGAATTTTACCCTGGGAATTCGAAAATTAATTGAGTATATCCTCCGGGAAAGCATGAAGGCAAAAATGCATTTTGACCTGTAGGTTTATGATTCCAACATATGTTCTTACCGTGTTGCTTCATTTTTTATAGCCTGTGGTGGAAGTATCCACTCTTTAACATGGGTGGTTGAAAATGAAGGAGGTGGCAGTCGCTGCCGAGGCAACAAAAAAGAAGTTTGCGAAATTGAAAGCTAAAATTCTAGAGGTGAATTCTCAAGTAGAGGAGTCAAGTAGAGCTACTGGAGAGAGAGATCGCAAGATTGTGACTCTGAAGAAAACCTTAAAGGAAAGGGATTAGAGGTTGAAGAAAGCCAAGGCTGGGGTGGTTGATAAGGAACATTATATTGCTAGAGATGAGCATGAGAGTGAGGACGACAGATGGGCTCTTTAAGTTTTATTTGATGCTTATGCTCATCATCAAGATCAGAATATGACTTTCTCTTTAGCGTATCTTGGGGACAACGCTACCACAGTTGAGGCTAACTTTGTTAAGTGGTATGAGGAACATGAGAAGAAAAAGGAGCTGAGGCCATGATGGTGGATGAAGCCGAGCTCTAGTAGAGGAGGAAGAGGTGGGTGCTTCTAACAAGGAGGTACAAGTGGATCTTTCCAATAAAACACTTAATGAAGAAAACATTATGTAGCTTGTCTTTGTAATATACCATTTGGATTTTATAAAAAAATGAACCAAAATTTTCTTGATGGCTTTTTAGTACTTGAATTTCCATCTAACTTGATACTAGGTGACTTACATATGATGTCTCGAACTAGAGTATTTGACATGTAGTTTTTTTATTTCCCATCTTTTGCGTTTGATAATTTTAAGTTGACATTCCTTAGGGAGTATCTTACCTAAACTACTCAAAAACTCATCGAGACTATGCTTCTCCTTACCGTTCTTATAAGGATAAGGTAGCCGAACTTCAAAAGCTAAAAGTAACCGTTAAGGCCTTTGCGATTAAGAACAATTTCCTTGAGTCAAAGTTGGGTCTAAAAACTAGCAGATGCTTCTCTTCAGAGAAGATTGAGCCCTGAACTGATATCTGACCTCAGGAAATGACATTATTATTCTTATTAAATAAGGGGAGGAAAAGAGACTAAGGATGATGTTGCTAATGAACTCGTTCCAAGACCATAAAATTGAAGTTGTTTCGGATAAACTTATTTCGCAATCTTGGATTGCTTATTTAGGGAGGATTTCCTCTTTATTTTATAGCTTATCTTCCGATGCTCTTGATTATGTGATCCAATTTTCGTAATGCTATTTTTTTAGGCGTTCATCTCGATATCCTTGTAGTATTTTATTAGAGAAACTGTATGTAAAGAAACTTTACTCCTTTTAACTTCACTCTTATGCTATCACTTTGTTTGAATATGACTTTTAGGACCTTCTTTTCATGGGGATCTTTTCCCCTAGGGCATACTTACGTTAAAATATGGTTTTGGACCTAACCGACTTGGATTTTTGTCCAGCCAACCTAATATCACAATCAAGAGTTTTTTTATTTTGGTTCTGTATTCGCCTTTACCTCTTCTTGGTTTACCTAGAATCCACTCAATGATTTAATTTAGGAACTTTCCCCTAACATTCTATTCCTATCGGGAATCTACCCATCTCTTATACATGATACTATTTGTCCTTGACTCGCTAATATTTGGAATCTACCCGCTTCCTATCTAACTAGGAATCTACCAAATGCATGGCATTTATCATCCATGGCTCAATACCATTGGAAATCTACCTACTTCCTATCTAACTAGGAATCTACCCAATGCATGACATTTGTTATCCATTGTTTACTACCATTGGGAATCTACCCACTTGCTATCTAACTAGGAATATATCCAGTACATGGTACTACTTAACTATGGCTTACTATTGTTGGGAACTACCCAACACCCATAACTAGGATACACCCAGTGCACGGTACTATTTGACTATGTCCTACCATTACTGGAAATCTACCGAACACTCCAATCTAAGATCTACTCAGTGTATGGTACTACATGACCATGGCTCACTATTATTGGGAATCTACCTAACACTATAATCTAACTGGGATCTACCTAGTGCATGGTGCTACTTTGACCATGGCTCACTATTATTAGGAATCTACCCAACACTCTAATCTAATAAGGATCTACCTAATGCATGTACTACTTAATTATGGCTCACTATTAGCTTGCATTCTTCTTTTCGACATCATTTTAAACCTAGGTGATATTGCCTTACACTTTGTTGCATAACACTGTAGGGGTGCTTTTATGGTGAGGGCTACCAACTTATTGATGGGTCCTAATCTACAACCACTTGTGGCTGGCATCAGCCATCGATAACCACTTTTGGCTGGTGGCGGCCATAAAATCTATTTTAAGTTAACGAATTTATGAAACGCTGGTTGTAACTTGGAAGATGGAAAATATGAATCCTTTGAAAAGAATGCTTTCATACTATTTTGTAAAGGCTTTTGAAATTACATAATTTCTAAATCATAGTGTTTAATAGAGAGTTGATTCGAGTTTGAGAAAGAAGATTATTGATGGAAATATTATTTTTATTTATATATTTTATAAAATTGAAACTCTTCATTAATATCATCAGATCAATTAGGGGTTTTAGCCCTTAAATCCTAAATGCAAATATGATGTGCAAAAGTTCTTAAGGAGAGAAAACATACCGAAAGGGATACTGTAAATATCGAAACTTGAAATTCCCCAGAGTTACAACCTGGTATGGGGTTAAGTCAAAGAAGGATGTAATGAGGTCCACTAATTAAACTTTCGAAGATTCAAAATTATAGGGTACCCTTGCCTCTGGAGTTGAAAATTTCGAGGTTATAGCCAAGATAAGCACTTTAATGGAACTATGGTCCTTTATTTGTCTACTAGTATGAAAAGAAATCTTCATGCAACTTCATCTTTGTAAAAAGAACCATCTTATGCATTCATTTTACAAGGGTTACATGGAGTTTTCCTAAAATCATAAAAGCAAAATGAAGTGAATAATTCTAAAATAAAATATTTAATCTAATGGGTTAATAAATTTATTTAGCTTCCCTTTTTGTTTGAATTTTCGATCGCGTAAGAGAGCTTTCAAAATTTATCCATTTCATACCCATTCATCAAGTGGTAAACGTAATACTTCTCACTCTTTGGATCTTCTTTCCTTAGTGGAGGTAATCTAGGTAAAAGAGGTCATCATGAGTTTCCATGAATATCCGAGATAAGCTTTGATTGAATAGGGTAAGGTCTTGATCATGCTTCGAGTTCTTTGGAAACCCATCGTGTTGGGAAATTGATAGGGCTCTCTTGTTGGAAGAAAGTAGACCTTCGTATTTCAACAATTTGATGTAGAGATCCCTAACTTCACTATTCAGTGCCTTAATAATCTTAAGCCGACTCATGGAGTGATTCTTGGAGATATTCTAAAAGTTGTCTGATCTGAGAAGCTTGAAGTTCATAAGCAGGTTCATACTCTTGGCAATTCTCCTTCTCTGAAATGAGGGTGACTAATCTTTCGTTGTTATCTTCTTCTATGAGTTGAATACGAAGGTTGAGGGATAGTTCCGAGGTGGCTCCTTTGTTTCCGAAACTTGACATAATTAGTTGGAATGCTCTATTAGGTCTCTAAAAGGGAACAAAGTATGAAGGTTCGGAGGCCCTTCTGCTAGCGTCAAAAATATTAGTGCAGAATTTCATCAACACCAACACCCCGAGTAAAGGTATGTCTCTAGGAGTCGAAAGGATGTTGGACCCGGCAAAGGGGTTGCCAAGACATGATGTAAATAAGTCTTGAATTTGGGATGCTGAACCGTAGAGTAACAATAGTATATGCAAAGATGGAAAAGTGCATAAAGTAAACGACACCAAGATTTGTATAGTGGTTCGGGCTGAATGTCCCTATGTCCATTGTCCTTTCCTTGTTTAGCCGCTCTTATATAGCTGAGAGGCTTATTACATTGAATCTAAGCGTTTCCGTCATTAATGATTTTCAAATTGATCTCTAATATAGGAAAGTACTATTTTATCTTTTTCGTGCCTTTCGAAAAATATCCATTGTGCCTTGCGATTGCTGCCTATTTATAGCCAACATGCTACGGCACCATTGGTGGAAGGCCTTCTATTCGGATTGATGAACTGGCTTGTTATGTGCGGTACGGATTCGAACACTTGTCATCATCTGATTGAAAGTACTTTGATGTGGATTGCTAATGTGGTGCTTTTATATATAACTTCTTTGATTCCTTTCATCTATCTTGATTGTTGATCTCAGTTGGGGCTATCTAAGCCACTGATTGTTGATTCTTGTTGAAATTCCCTTGGCTTTGGTAATTGCAGCTCTCGGCTAAGCTTGTTGTCCTAATTGTGCAATGATCCTGATTCTTGGTTGGCATTTCTACTCTTGCTTTTGGATCACATGCTCTCGACTACTGAGTGTGGTGTTTAAGCTCTAGTTGGGAATTAAAAAATGGGTCTCGAAATTACAAGCCAAAGAAATTTCTTTCAAAATGGTTATAGTTTGTACTATTTGGAAATTATGGTTTAACATGTATATAATATATATATGTATGTATGTATATAAACAAGCATAAATAACATACAATTATAACGTATTGATTGCATGCTAGATTAGGTTAATAATTATCAATCAAACATCCCTTAGGAAAGCAATTAACTATAGAGAAAAGATAAAATTATTTCTTATAAGGCCTAAAAATTGAGATAGTGAGATGTGTGACAATGTACTTAGAGACTGTTATGAAATATGACTAAGTTATACGGATGTCAGGTCAATCAAAGGCGCATAGAAGTCTATCCAGCTAATTTAGTTACCAATAATGTGTCTTTGGAGATAATGTAAGACATATCCTATAATAAGTAACTACAGATGACGTTAGATGGTCCAAATTCTAAAGAGTAAATCTGCCCAACTAATCTGGCTACCAGTTTCTACTAATAATCGGACTAACATGAGATGTTTCTATGGGGTACGAGTCACAATACGAAGGACCTATTTTGGAGACTGAAGTCATTAAGTGGTTGTTTAAGGGTCTGGCTCTTTCCTTCATATGAAGTATTAAATGGTTGGGATTGGGTTTAGGCATGGTTGAGGATATCTCAGAATGGTCTGCTTCAATGGAAGTAGTAAATGTCTGAAGAGATTTTTGTGCAATGTCTGCTAGATAGATACTGGTAAGGAGTCCGCTTTGGGAATAGGGATTCAAAGATGTGAACCTACCTTAATTGAGAGTCTGTCTATATTCATTAAAAGGTATTAAGTAGCTTGGGTGATATCTCTTGTATTGGTAGACATTAATAATGATGGTTAAGGGTTATGAAATTGGATAATACGAAGGACCTGCTTCGGGGATTGAAGTTATTAAGTGGTTATTTAAGGGTCCACCTCTTTCCTTTATATGAAGTATAAATGGTTTTGAATATAGCTTAAATGTGAAAGACATATCCTTATTTAAATTATAATGCCCAAGTATTGATATAGAAAGGCTCAAGATTTCTATTCACCAAACATTGTTGTTATGTCTCCATTCTTATTACAACACTGGAGGGAAGGAGATGATAATCAAGAAGGAGATGTCGATGAGAGGAGCTTGTGGTAGTAGTTCATATTAATTCTATTTATCTATTTATGCTATTTTTTGACGTACCCATTTGAAGACGACATTGCATTTTTGAACACAATGATGCAATGATTATTATTAACATTATATTATGGTTTTATGACATTTGGAATTTTAAATAAAAAGGGGTACTATTTATGCTATTATATTTTATCCTTTTACTGTAAGTTCTGAATGAATGAATAAATAGCTTGTGTTGTTATTTTTACCAACTAAGAGCCAGCTTCGGAATGGGTCTAAGTTTTGATAAGCATTTTCTGGGTCGTGACTTAGACCTGCTTCATGTAGGTTGCTATAGTTTCCTTGCATATCGTTTGGGACATTCCCAATATCTTTTATACTTACTATAAAAGAATCATTCACAAATCCAACATCAAGCATTAAACAACCAAGGCTGATTTTAACATATGTACATTGGTAAAACCAGCCATGTGTTGTTATTTATAGTTTAGAAATATCAGTGTACCTTTTAACATTCTTTCTTATGAACACATGCTTACTCTATATTTTTACTGATAATCAAACCATTTGATATTTCTATTAAAGCACTATTTCAATTTTGATGCTATTTCGAACGATACTATTTTATCCGTTCTTGGATCATATCCGAAATCTTAAAAACTCAATATTGCTCCCACTGACTTAGGGATAGTTTGGTTATTATATGTAAATAGTTTACTCTAAATGTTTATTTAGAAATTTTCGTTTCAACATATACATACCAATACACAAAGTCATATTAGTCAACATTTTTGTGAGTAAACTCTGAACGAACTCGAATACATTGAATGGTGAATCTATTACGCTAATTTCAATAATTGAAATTAATGATGTTTTCTTATCAATGTGGCTCGTTATATTTCAACTACATTTGTCTTTCTCTTAAAGACACATTTGCGGCCAATGGATCATATCCCATTGGATACAGCTTTCAAAATCATATTCTGATAATATACTTAGAATCTATTCTAGATTTACGCATCGTACCATACCATAGACTCAATACTTTTAATGGTTTAATTAACAAAATGAGGATTATTTATTCTTGACATTGACAATAACTCATAATTTCTCTTTAGGTTTGTCCAATTTCATCCCTTGCAATTAGTTTTATCCTTGGACCATTTCCCAATTCTTTTTATACCAATAAATTCTAAAAGAAATTCCTTTGCTACGAAGTTAGTATTTCTTGTTTCTCGATGTAACGAAAGAAACATTCATAAACATTTTATGAATTACCTTATATAAAACTGATTTTGCATTAGTTCACTATATATTTATGCTCACTGCGTAAATTAGCCATTTAATGATTATTGTTCCCAAAATCATTTTGGGACGATTCATACATGATCCCTTACGTACAATTATTATGTGTAATCATTCGACTCGCATAACCTGCCATCTCCTTGGCCTAGGATATGTTGGGTTTCTTATAAACCCTTATCTTCTATGGTTTGTAAACTATTATTTGGATGATATTAATTTTAACCTTGTGCACTGCTCTTAAGTATGCATCTTATAGAAAAAGTTTAACTCGGCTTCACTAATCATTAATCGTGCTTTTTCCAACAAAGTTCTATTACTTCTTATCAATACATCATTATGTATTACAGGAATAAGTAATCATTGAGATTGAATCTTTATTCATATTAGGCACATATAAAACTCTTTCCTATATGCTCAGACAATCGATCAAATCAAGTCGTTTTCGTCACATATTATTTTATGTACTTCCATTTTATATTCTATGAGCTAATCACAGACTAATATACGTGTATCATATAAGCATGTCCATATACGCGATAAATCATCAGTGAATATGACGAAGTATGTGGAACAATTTTAGTATTAATAGACTTACAATTGCATACATCTATATGTATCAATTTAAAAAGTTCATCAACTTTTATGATGCTCCCATTAGATGGATACATAACCATTAATTTGAGATATAATTAACTAGTATCATATGATTCATAATCATATAATAAAAATTATTTCTCAAAACTATGGCTTAGTCATAATAATTTAAATAATTTTAGATACTTTAGTATTTTCAATGCATCACTTTTATTGTGAAAACAATTACCACATTAAAGTTTTATTTCATAATGAATATTCATAATATTTACATGAAAATATAACTATATCTATTTTTCAATCGACACCCAAAAATAATCTTCATTTCGTAAATAATGTTCGGTATGTTTTACAAAAACAATTTTTGTAATTTGATGCAATCAATAAGTGCTACATGGAATGCTCCCACTATTTCTGTCATTACTGTAACAGCGTACTAAATTCGAAGGTCTATCATTCACTTACTATGGATTATTTATTTCATGTACTGAAACTAGTTTAAAAAGGAGAGTTCTTTAACCAAATATATTGAACTCAGAAAAATAAATCTCATAAAAAACAATTTTTCTATATGAAAATACATTTCAAAATAAAAACTATATTTCTCATTTCAATGTTAAATATCAATTATTATTATTACAATTCTCATTTTCGATGTTTTTTATGAAGCGGAAGTGACTATTCACTCTCTTTATTCCAGTTGTACCTCAAATCACATCTACACTTGTAGTCGAACCATTCAAAAAACCATACTAGAATATCATAATGATCTCTTTACAAAGATGCATCATCTTTGACATTTAAGGACATCAAATATGATGCATCGTTCATAAACTGAGCAAACTAACATTTCAGCGATTGAATTCTTGGAACTTTCTTGTAGTTTTTTCTTAGTGTTATATTTAACATAATACGATCCTTTTGTAATCAATCAAATTGAATACCCTATATCACAGTATTGTTTATTGGCTTATTTTGAATAAACCAACTTCATCAAAGTATCGTACATTATGAACTATGGCCATTCCCCATATAACACTTATATGCAACAGTATATGGATCAAATATCCATAGTCATGTATTGCTTTTAGTGTTCAAAAATCATAGAATGCAATATACGGTCTCGACCAAATAAACATGCAAGCAACCAAATTACGAATGTATTTAGTATTTGTAAAATTAGACGCTTGCATTGGTATCGAAACATTAACATGCAAAAAGCATTTATTAGTAAGCATATGTTATATTTCAATTTGTCAATCTTCAGTCCAGTTTATTAGTATGTCTTAATTGATAAATGTTTTATCAATCGTATCAAACGCATAAATTTTTATATGTAGATTATTTTAACATTATATAACATATGTTCTTACAATATTAGAAACGTTAAATGTTATCATTTCATTTTTCTAATAAGGATCTGACTAGTATTTTATGTTTCACCAAACCCTAAGTCGAAATACAAAAGTCTTTTGACTACACTAGTGGATGTTAGGACTAGTCCGTCTTGGAGTTATAACCTTGAGTTTGCTCAACAAGTCACGGCTCCATGGACAATGGATGACTCCTTATCAATTGTATCATATACAACTCCTAATCCTCGATACCTAGTCCTAATTTCACTTTAACCTTGAGTTCGCTCAACAAATCGAAACATAATTATTCACTTATACCTAGCATATCGCGACGGCCTAAATATAGCATATGTACCTTGAGTTTACTCAATAAGTACATATAGTTATCTTACCTCGTCTATTAAATATTTTAACAATACTACACATAGCATCCCTAGCTTGAGTTTGCTCAACAACTAAGGAGTATCTAAGTAATTTATTAATAAATATATATATGGTAGATGACAATATTATGTTGAAAATTCAAAATCTCCAGCAAATTATATTTAGTGATATCAATTTATGGAATGTATTTCCTTATAAAATACTCTCGTGATTCAAGTGTTGGACATGTTGGAAACCATTGTATACGTACATTTACGTATGAATTAATTTCTTAAGTCGATTTAGGTCCTTAATGTTCCACCTTTAAATTATACATTAATACTATATTAGTTTATTATTATATAACCTTTATATTTCATATTACTTATATAACTGTCTTATGTATAATATTATATTATTTAAATCTCATTTAATTAATTTTAATTAATAAACATTTTAATTAATTTTATTTTATCTTAATATAACATTTATATTAATATTTATTGTATATTATAACCTTTGTAGTATAACATGTATATAATATATATGTGCATATCATTTAATTAATATATTTAATTATACTTTTAATTAGATTATATTAATTTCGAAATTCACTTCATATACATGCATGTATACTTATGTTAGTTTAACATTTTAAAACAACATAATATATATCATAATGTGTAACATTTATATATTAATTAATAAATTAACTTATTTAATTCATATATTTTATTAACCTCGTTAGTAAATTATATAAATTTTGAAACTAATATATATACTAATTTTCAAATATTTTGAAAATTTTGTTATATTATAACATTTATATTATGTTTATATTTTATGTTAAAATTAACTTTTAAATATAAAATCTTGTATTTATAATTCTCAAACAATTTTGAAATTAGCCTATTGCCCAATTCAAATTAGGCATCTTCTATTAGGGGCAACCTTTTGGGCTCACATATTTGTTCACACCAGGCTGGTAGCCAGGTAGGTCAAAGTATTAGGTTACCCAAACCTGATTCTTTGACACTACATTTCTAAACATTCTACTATCTGGGCTGTGGCTTAATATTAACTAATAAATTAGCTTCGCTATTCAAGGCATTAGTAGTCTTTCAGAGCTAGGCTGACTCATGGAGTGATTCTTGAAGATATTCTGAAAGTTGTTTGATCTCAGAATCTTGAAGTTCATAAAAAGTCACCTTCTCTAAAATGAGGGTGACTAATTTTTCATTATTATCTTCTTCAATGAGTTGAATGCGAAGGTTAAGGGGTAGTTTCGAGGTGACTCCTTTGTTTTTGAAACTTGACATAATTGGTTGGAATGCTCTATTCGGTCTCTAAATGGGAATAAAGTACGTAGGTTTAGAGGCCCTCCTTCTAGCGCCGAAAATGTTAATGCAGAATTTCATTAACACCAACACGCCAAGGTCCAAAGGTATGTATCTGAGAGTCGAATGAATATTGGACCCGGCATAGAGGTTGCCAAGACGTGATGCTACTAAGTCTTGAATTCGAGATGCCAAACCTTATAGTAACAATAATATATGCAAAGAAGGCAAAGTGCGTAAAGTAGATGACATAGAGATTTGTATAGTAGTTCGGGATGAAAGTCCCTACACCCATTGTCATCACTTGAGAGGCTTATTACATTGAATCTAAGCGTTTTCGCCATTATTGAGTTTTGAATAGATCTCTAATATAGGAAAGTATTATTTTGAATTTTTTGTGTTTTTTATGCCTCTCGAATAAGATCCTTTGTGCCTTGGGATGGCCACCTATTTATAGCCAATATGCTATGGTGCCATTGGTGGAAGGCCTCTATTTGGATTAATGAACTGGCTTGCTATTTACGGTACGGATTCGAAGCACTTGTTATCATTTGATTGAAAGTACTTTGATATGGATTTATGATGTAGTGCTTTTATATATAGCTTCTTTAATTCCTTTCATCTATCTTGATTGTTGATCTCGGTTGGGGTTATCTGAGCCATTGATTGTTGATTCTTATTGAAATGCCCTTAGCTTCGGAAGTTACTGCTCTCAGCTAAGCTTGTTGTCCTAGTTGGTTAATAGTCTTGATTCTTAATTGACATTTTTACACTTTCTTTTAGATCACATGCTCTCAACTAATGAGTCTGGTGTTTAAACTCTAGTTGGGAACTAAAAAATGGGTCACGTAATTACAAGCCAAAGAACTTTCTTTCAAAATGGTTATATTTTGTACTTTGTGGAAATTATGGTTTAACATGTATACCAATATAAATATGTATACAAGTGCAAATAACATACAATTATAACATATTGATTGCATAGTTGATTAGGTTAATGGTTATCAACTAAATATCCCTTAGGAAAGTAATTGATTGTAGAGGCAAAATAAGGAAGATTTCTTATAAGGCATAAATAATTGAGATGGTGAGATATGTGATAATATACTAAGGGACTGTTATGAAATATGAATAAGTTATAGGGATGATAGGTCAGTCAAAAGCGCATAGAAGTTTATCCAGCAAATTCAGTTACCAACAGTAAGACTTTGGATCTGAAGTAAGACATCGCATATAATAAGAAATTACGGATGACGTGAGATCGGCCCTAATTCTATAGGGTAAATCTACTCAACTAATCTGGCTACCAATTCCTACTAATAGTCGGACTAGTGTGATACATGAAGATTTTGATCAATGATAATGAGCTTCAACAAATAGGAAGAGAATGCAAAAGCTAGAAGAAGATCGATGAAGACCAAAATATAAACATTAGTATGATTTTCTATGGGTCTTAGTCTAGATTATTTGTTAAAATCTATCCTCAAGAGATTTGCACGAACATTAGAACACATTCACATGGTCACTGTGCATACTTTTATACTTCAGTCGACTGAACAGACATGGCCAGTCGACTGAAACTGTACACATATAAAAAATTGCACAGTTTCAGTCGACTGAATTACCTCTGCAGTCGACTGAAATTGTTCCTAAAAAAATTTCTTCATATTTTCAGTCAACTGAATCTCCTGCTCAGTCGACTGAATTTAAACCTGCAAATTTTCTCTGAAAAGACACCTTCTTCCTCCCAAGAGTTGCAACCATTCATCAATGGAAATGGAAGCATCTCTTGTTTGCAACCTTTGACAACTTATGCACCTCTTCTACAAGTATATATACATGATTCTAACATCATTTAATTCACCGAATTCTCTTGCTTTAATCTTACTATTCTCTTGTTCATATTCTCTAGATATTCTCAAAGCAATCACCAATTTATTGCTTGAATCACTGTTTTTGTTTATAACATTCTTTTGATTCATAGCAATTCACATTTCCTAAATCTTCACAAACACATTGCACATTATCGAGGATAAGATTATAGGAATATTGTACAACATTAGACTCATTAGTGTTGACAAGAACACAACAAGTCAAATATTGTATTTTAGTAATTGAGTTGAAGTCCTCTTCGGTAGTTGAGGCAAGAAATCCCGTTCAGTTGTTCGGGTAAGTTGTAAACATATTCCTCCGGGTGAAGTGAGGGTGTTAGTTAGTGAAATTCCTAAGAGAAGCTTAGGGACTGGACGTAGGACGAGAGGTCCGAACCAGTATAAAAGTCTTGATGTCTCCTTGCATTTACCTACTTTATCTACCTAGACTATTTCATTATTCCATATTACACGATCCTACCACATAGCCTCTTTCAATTGGTATCAGAGCAAGGCCGTCCTATAACCATAACACTGTTATTAGACATATTGATAGTATGGAAAATAACGCAAGCACAAGCACAACATCTGCCTATAGTTCTACATTTGCGGAAGGACAATCCACCCAAAGACCTCCCCTATTCAATGGACTAAACTACAACTACTGGGCTACTAGGATGAGGATTTATATGCAAACAACAAGTTTCGAAGCCTGGAATGCTGCTCAAGCAGAGTTCGTTGTGCCCACAACCGATTGTCCTACATGGACACAAATTCAAAAGAATGAAGCTAGTGCAAATGCGAAAGCTATGAATATGCTATTTTGTGCCCTGTATAGAAATGAATTCAACCGTGTTAGCATATGTACTACTGCATATCAGATATGGGAAACACTCAAAGTCATACATGAAGGCACAAACAAAGTTAAACAAACAAAGATATCCATGTTGAAAAATCAATTCCAAAACTTTAGAATGCGACAAAATGAATCCATCAATGACATGTACTCAAGATTTCAAGACATTCATCATGCTCTAATCGGACTAGGAGAAAGATACACGGACTTTGACATTGTGTCTAAAGTTCTAAATTCACTCACTGATGAATGGGAGAGAAAAGTACTAGCAATCGAGGAAGCAAATGATCTATCTACAATGAAACCAGAAGAACTGATTGGAAATCTTATGTCGTATGAAGTAAATATGCAAGCTAAGAAAGATCAAGCTCAAGAAAGAAAGAATGTTGCTTTTCATGCGGAAAAGGAAGAATCAGAGTCTGAAGATGAAGATCTAGCATTTATAGCCAAAAACTTCAAGAAATTCTTAAAGTATAGAAAAGGAAACAAAAATGGATTCAAAAAGAATTTCTTGAACAAACCTTCATCCTCAAATATAGAACGCTTCAATTGTCACAAGAAAGGACACATGCAAAAAGATTGTCAAGAACAAATGAAGGAAAACCAGAAAAACTTCAACAACAAAAACAAGAAAGATAAATTCAAAAAGAAGGCATTTTCTGTAACATGGGACGATTCAGATTCATCTTCATCCGAAAATGATAGTGATAGCGACAATGAACAGGCAAATGTATGCTTCATGGCTCAAGAATCTGAGGTCCCACTCAAAAAGAAGAAATGGATATTAGACAGTGGTTGTTCAAAACACATGACCAGAGACAAAGATATGCTTACAAACATCACTTACTTTGATGGTGGCTCGGTTACCTTCGGAGGCACTTCAAAAGGGTATATCATTGGCAAAGGAGATGTGAACAAATACGGTACATCAAATTTACCTTTTATAACAAATGTTTCATTAGTTGAAAATTTAAAACATAATCTACTTAGCATAAGTCAATTATGTGACAAAGGTTTTGAAATAACTTTCTCGAATAATAAATGTAGTATTTTTGATCAAAACAAAAATCTTATTTTTGAAGGAAATAGAGATAGAAATATTTATGTTTTAAATATGAACATTAATCATAATTCAAGTATGTGTTTACTTGCCAAAGATAATGATCCTTAGTTATGGCACAAAAGATTTTGTCACATAAATTTTAAAACTATTAGAAAACTTTCTAAAAATGAATTAGTAAGAGGATTACCCAAAATAAATTTTAAAATAAATAATTTTTGTGATGATTGTCAAAAAGGAAAATTAACGAAATCATATTTCAAATCTAAGAAAAATATTTCAACTTTACAACCATTAGAATTACTACATATGGATTTATTCGGACCAACACAAGTTCAATCCATTAATCATAATCGATACATATTTGTAATAGTTGATGATTTTTCAAGATATACATGGACTATTTTTATAAAAAATAAAAGTGACATTTTTGAGCATTTTAAAACATTTGTTAAAAGAATTCAAAACACTAAAGATTTGAAAATTAAAAATATTAGAAGCGATCATGGAGGCGAATTCGAAAATGAAGTTTTTGAAACTTTTTGTAAAAAGAAAGGAATAAATCATAATTTTTCTTTTCCTAGAACTCCTCAACAAAATGGAGTTGTAGAAAGAAAGAATAGAACATTACAAGAATGCGCAAGAACATTATTGAATGGATGTTCTCTACCAAAACATTTTTGGGCAGAAGTCGTTGCTACTGCATGTTATGTATTAAATAGAATATCAATTAGACCATTAACTAAAAATACTCCGTATGAACTATTTAATAATAAAAAGCCAAATATATCTTATTTTAAAATATTTGGATCAAAATGTTTCATTTTAAATACAAAAGATCAATTAGGAAAATTCGATTCAAAAGCTGATGTAGGAATTTTCGTAGGATACTCAGAACGAAGTAAAGAATATCGAGTTTTTAATAAACGAACA
This sequence comes from Allium cepa, assembly GCA_030765085.1. NCBI lineage: Eukaryota > Viridiplantae > Streptophyta > Magnoliopsida > Asparagales > Amaryllidaceae > Allium > Allium cepa. Next base: position 506,743,865 of record CM060932.1, on the reverse strand, counting down.
AACTTAATTGAAGAAACTTTTCATATATCTTTTGATGAAAATTTTAATAAAAATTTAAATATAAAAGATGATGAAGAATTGATAAATATAGAAGAAACAAACCTTGAAAATAATAATAATGAACTAAGATCTCCTCCTAGAATATTACGAGATCATCCAACTCAAAGTTATAACAAGAAATCAAATAAATCAAATGGGTCATGTAGCTTTCATTTCATCAATAGAACCTAAAAATCCAAAAGAAGCATCAACAGATGATTATTGGATTATCGCAATGCAAGAAGAATTAAATCAATTTGAACGTAACGATGTTTGGGAATTAGTTCCCCGTCCTAATATTCAATCAGTAATTGGGACAAAATGGATTTACAAAAATAAAGTAGACGAACAAGGTAATATAACAAGGAATAAAGCAAGACTAGTAGCACAAGGGTATAATCAAGAAGAAGGTATTGATTTTGAAGAAACATTTGCTCCCGTTGCAAGACTGGAAGCAATACGTATACTATTAGCCTTTGCTTGCTTTCACAATTTTAAACTTTATCAAATGGATGTTAAAAGTGCATTTTTAAATGGTTTTATTAAAGAAAATGTATATGTAGAACAACATCCTTTATTTATACATGAAAAATATCCGGATCATGTATTTAAATTAAAGAAAGCACTATATGGTCTTAAACAAGCACCTCGTGCTTGGTATGAAAGACTTAAAAGTTATTTATTAAACTCAAGATTTAAAATTGGAAAAGTAGATCAAACGCTTTTTATTAAAAATACTACCAAAGATATTTTAATAATTCAAATATACGTAGACGATATTATTTTTGGTTCAACAAATGAGAATTTATGTAAAGAATTTTCAAATATAATGACTAATGAGTTCGAAATGTCTCATATGGGAGAACTATCATATTTTCTCGGACTTCAAATCAAACAATTAACAAATGGAATTTTTATAAATCAAGAAAAATATTGTGCTAATTTAATTAAACGATTCGGCATGGAAAACACTTCTGCTAAACCACTCCTATGAGTACCACTACTCATCTCGATCAAGATGAAAATGGCAAAAGTGTAGATCAAAAATTGTTTAGAAGTATGATAGGTTCCTTACTTTACTTAACCGCTAGTAGACCAGACATAATGATGAGTGTTTGTTTATGTGCACGGTTTCAATCTAATCCTAAAGAATCGCATTTAAGAGCGGTAAAACGAATTATACGATATCTTAACAACACTAAAGATTTCGGTCTGTTCTATCCAAAGGAATGTTCATTTGAGTTAGTGTCATTCAGTGATGCTGATTTTGGTGGATCTCGAACAGGTAGAAAAAGTACAAGTGGTACTTTCCATTTCATTGGAAAATCACTTGTATCTTGGTTTAGTAAGAAACAAAATTGTGTCTCGCTTTCGACATGCGAAGCAGAGTATATATCAGCTGCTTTAGCTTGCACTCAAGTTATATACATGCAACAAACACTCAAAGATTTTAATATAAATTTAACAAATTCTACAATATACTGTGATAATACAAGTACAATAAAACTTATCTAAAAATCCGGTAAATTGCTCTCGTGCAAAACATATAGATATTCGTCACCATTTTCTACGTGACAATATCGAAAAAGGAATAATTAATTTTGAACATATTTCTACCGAAAATCAAATTGCCGATATATTGACTAAACCTCTATTAGAAAACTCCTTTATAAAACTTCGACGAGAATTAGGTATAATATCCTTTAAAAACATTAATTAGATATACTTTAGAAACATTTCCATATTTCAGTCGACTAAAACAATCTGTTCAGTCGACTGAATAATAATTTTAAAATATTTTCAGTTTTGTTATATGTTACTTTATATAATTTATAAACCACACATTTGTAAAACTGAATTATTACATAAGAAACATACATTTCAAACAAAATGCTCTTTACCACTAAATCTCTATGCGGTTAAAAATTCTTATTAAATTATAATCGTTATTTGTTTAGTAAAATTCTATTATAAATAAACTCTTAAAAATATTTTTATTTTCATTTTAGTTTTACGAATAAATTTTTAATTCAATATAAAATGTCATCCAAAAACTCCTTCTCTTCAATCAATATCACCTCGTCAGTTGATAACACTCCAACGTCGCCAAAACTTCCCACACCAACACCAGCACATGAGCCGGTTTACAAATGGGAAAATTATCGTACCGGTTTCACACCAGAATCCAAAAAGGTGAAACGCGGACTCTTTATCTCACCTGACACAAAAAGAAAGATTGATGAAATTCATCACTTCCAACAACAACAAATAGATCTTCAAAGAGAACTATACTTCGAACAAAAAGTTACGGCAAGACGCTTGAGCTTCCTAGAGCAAATTGGTTTACGCTTCTGTGGATCAAAGAAGAACGAAGTGGCTGAACCCCTACCTCGCCCTGTTAGCTTTCTTGATCCATCTTCATCTTATCGTAATCCAGTCGATCCTATGAATCCTTGGACGTCTCCTAAGACTCCTCAATATAGTCCGAATTCATGGGATATAAATTACATGAAGAATGAAGGAAAGAAGTCTCCAAGTCCATCTCCAAAGAAATAGTTAAATTTTGAAATATTTGTATGTTGTTACATATTTTTTGTAACTATTTCTTTAAATAAATTATTTAATTTCAAAAATTAACTAAAACAACAAAAATGCATGTTTCAGTCGACTGAATGCCCCTGCTTAGTCGACTGAAAATATGACAGAAAACAATATATACTAAGTTCAGTCGACTGGAACCTTCTGCACAGTCGACTAAAAATTCAACAAAAATTTCAGCAACAAAAATTCAGTCGACTAAATGTACTGCTCAGTCGACTGAATCTATCACAGAACACTTTGGCCTTTGATTCAGTCGACTGAACAGAACATTCAGTCGACTGAACGCTGCTTCTCAGACAAAATTTCCCCTTTAACCATCAGATTTTACCCTACCAATTCACTTTTACCTCCTACAAACATCTTCTCCAAATTAATTTCGAAACCCTAGCTCCCAAATTCCTCAAAATCAAATCAATTCTCACCCAAATGGCACCAAAAAGAGTAAGAGCTTCATCTTCTTCATCCTTCGAGCCAATTGATGCTCAAATAGCACAATGGCTTTACGATGGAACCGCTGTCACTCGACGGAACAAGATGAAGAATTCAAGAATTTTCGAGCATTCTTTTGTTGATTTTCAAATTTTTCAAACCTACAACATCCAAGCATTAACAGATCCGGCAGGTTTAACTTCTCTTTTAGATTTGAAACGAAATGACCATGCCATTAATCATGTAATGGTAAAATTATTTTATGCTAATCTTAATCTTGGACACCAAACTCCAAGAAATCCAAACAATAGTGTTTGGAGTATGGTGTGTGGAAAGAAAGTTTGGTTCTCATTGGATAGAATAGCACATATTTTAGAGTCTCCAAATGTTGGGAGAAAGTTAGAGGAAATAGAATTCAATCAACACATTCGTGACAACATTAACCATCAATTCATGGATGACAATATCAACTTTAGGGATTTTAAGTCCACCTCTCTTCGACCCATGGCGAGAATCCTTCATAAAGCCCTAATGAGAACGATTACTCCTCGTACAGGCTCGTACGAAATTGTCTACCCAAATAACTATTGAGCTCTATATGCTATTTTTGGCAATATACAAGTTAATTGGGTACAGCTTATTCTTGATGGGTTTCTCACTTTCAACAATGGCAAAATGCGCACTATTTACTTTGGAGAGTACATCATGCGGCTTCTCCTAAATGTCGATACGCCATTACCTGAATCAGAGAATACAATGGTTCATCAAATTAACCATCGGACCATAAGCCTAATGCAACTCCCATCTCGACCTCCTCGCATAATATCACTCGCCGAATGGGAAGCAAGGCATCAAGAACAACAACAACAACAACCACCTCCTCAACCTCGCCACGAAGAACATCTCGAGTAAGATGATGAAATTCGTCTTGTTGATCCAAGCTTCACTACCAACCAATCCTTGGGGATATTGTCAAGAAATCAACAAATTCTTGACACTCGTCTTGAAAAGGTAGATCATAAGCTTGATAAAATCAAACGATTCTTCAACAAGCTTTGAGATGCAATTTCGTGCTCAAGCACCACTACTGCTTCAACATCTCGCGGCAAACGTCCAGCACCTACGTTTACATGGACGACATCCGAAGAGCATACAAGTAGCAGCGCAAGCGGAGCTAGTGCTAGTTGTGGCCAAGGAGGAAGAGCACCTAGACCACCAACAGGAGGACCCGTCATACGTGAACCAACCGGAAGGGAAGGTTCATATGACTGGGCTAAGGATGAATAATTGTGTTGTTTTGATGTGTATTTTTAACTGTCTAATGGCTTGTATAAATAGCTATTTTATGCTTGTCTGTCATAACATTTTTATTTCTCTTAATTCATGTTTATGCAAATATTCTCTATGATTTAGTGATTGTTTTGATATATTATTACTGCTGTTAGTTCTTCCTTTTTGTCGATGACAAAGGGGGAGAAAATCTATGGTACTAACTTTGTTTTGTAGGAAAGATAGTGCATACATTCAAGGGGAGAAATTAAGTATATACATCTCTAGAATAGTATTGTCATCAATCAAAAAGGGGGAGAATGTTGATACACGAAGATTTTGATCAATGACAATGAGCTTCAACAAATTGGAAGAGAATGCAAAAGCTAGAAGAAGATCGATGAAGACCAAAATATAAACATTAGTATGATTTTCTATGGGTCTTAGTCTAGATTATTTGTTAAAATCTATCCTCAAGAGATTTGCACGAACATTAGAACACATTCACATGGTCAGTGTGCATACTTTTATACTTCAGTCGACTGAACAGACATGGCCAGTCGACTGAAATTGTACACATATACAAAATTGCACAGTTTCAGTTGACTGAATTACCTGTGCAGTCGACTGAAATTGTTCCTGAAAATTTTTCTTCATATTTTCAGTCGACTGAATCTCCTGCTCAGTCGACTGGATTTAAACCTGCGAATTTTCTCTGAAAAGACACCTTCTTCCTCCCAAGAGTTGCAACCATTCATCAATGGAAATGGAAGCATCTCTTGTTTGCAACCTTTGACAACTTATGCACCTCTTCTACAAGTATATATACATGATTCTAACATCATTTAATTCACCGAATTCTCTTGCTTTAATCTTACTATTCTCTTGTTCATATTCTCTAGATATTCTCAAAGCAATCACCAATTTATTGCTTGAATCACTGTTTTTGTTTATAACATTCTTTTGATTCATAGCAATTCACATTTCCTAAATCTTCACAAACACGTTGCATATTCTCGAGGATAAGATTATAGGAATATTGTACTACATTAGACTCATTAGTGTTGACAAGAACACAACAAGTCAAATATTGTATTTTAGTATTTGAGTTGAAGTCCTCTTTGATAGTTGAGGCAAGAAATCCCATTCGGTTGTTAGGGTAAGTTGTAAACCTATTCCTCCGGGTGAAGTGAGGGTGTTAGTTAGTGAAATTCCTAAGAGAAGCTTAGGGACTGGACGTAGGACGAGAGGTCCGAACCAGTATAAAAGTCTTGGTGTCTCCTTGCATTTACCTACTTTATCTACCTAGACTATTTCATTATTCCATATTACACGATCCTACCACATAGCCTCTTTCATTTCTGTGGGGCATGAATCACAATACAAAGAACCTATTTCGAGGACTGAAGTTATTAAGTGGTTGTTTAAAGGCACGGTTGAGGATATCTCAGAAAGGCCTTCTTCAATGGAAGTAGTAAGTGTCTGAAGAGATTTTCATGCAATGTTAGTTAGATAGATACTTGTGAGGAGTCTGCTTTGGGAATATGTATTAAATGACGTAGGCCTACCTTAATTGAGAACTTAAATGATCGAAGTCTACCTATTTTTCATTAAAAGGTATTAAGTAGCTTTGGTGATATCTCTTGTATTGTTAGATATTAATAACGATAGTTATGGGTTATGGAATTGGATAATATGAAGGACCTGCTTCGGAGATTGAAGTTATTAAGTGGTTGTTTAAGGGTCCACCTCCTTCCATATATGAAGTATTAAATGGTTTTGAATATTGTCTAAATATGAAAGATATATCCTTATTTAAATTATGATGCCCAAGTACAGATATAGAAAGGCTCGAAATTTTTACTCACTAAACATTGTTGTTCCGTCTCCCTCCTTATTACAACACCAAAGGGAAGGAGATGATGATCAAGATGGAGATCGCGGTGAAAGGGGCTTATGTCAGTAATTTATTTATCTATTATATTTATCTATTTATGCTATTTTCTGATGCACCCATTTGAAGATGACAATGCACTTTTGAACACGATTATGTAATGGTTATTGTTGACATTATGTATGATTTTGTGATATTTGGAATTTTAAATAAAAAAGGGTACCATTTATGCTATTATATTTTATCATTTTGTTGTGAGTTCTAAATAAATAGATAAATAGATCTGCGTTGTTCTTTTTACCAACTAACAGCCAGCTTTGGAATTTATCCAAGTTGGATGGGCATTTTCTAGGTTGGGATTTAAGCCTGTTTCATGTGGGTTGTTACATTTTCCTTACATATCGTTTGGGACATTCCCAATATCTTTTATACTTACTATAAAAGAATCGTTTACAAATCCAACGTCAAGTATTAAAACAATTAATGCTGATTTTAACATAAGTACATCGTTAAAACCAGCCACATATTGTTTATTTATAGTTTAGAAATATCAATGTACCTTTTAACGTTCTTTCTTTATGAACACATGCTTCCTCTATATTTTTACTGATAATCAAACCATTTGATATTTCTATTAAAACATTTATTAAATTTAGATTCTTTTCTAAATGATAATTTTGTATCCATTCTTGGATCATATCCAAAATCTCACAAACTCAATATTGCTCCCACTGACTTTGGATACTCTAGTTATTATGTGTAATAATTTACTCTAAATCATTATTTAGAATTTTCTGTTTTAATACATACATACCAATAGATGAAGTCATATTAGTCAATAATTTTGTGAGTAAACTTCAAACCAACTTGGAAGCATTGAATGGTAAATCTATTATGCTAATTTCAACAATTGAATGGTGAATCTTTCCTATATACTCACACAATCAATCAAATCAAGTCATTTTCGTCGCATGTTATTTTATTTACTTCCATTTTATATTCTATGAGCTTATCATTGACTTGTATACGTGTATCATATATGCATGTCCATGTATGTGATAACTCATCAGTGAATATATCGAAATTTATGGAACAATTTTGGTACTAATAGACTTATGATTACATATATCTATACATATCAATCTGAAAAGTTCATCAACTTTTGTGATGCTTCCACTAAACGGATGCATAACCAATAATTATGTGAGATATAATTAACTAGCATCATAAGATTAATAATCATATAATTAAAATTATCTCTCAAAACTACGGCTTGGTCTATAATACTAAAATAATTGTAAATAATTTTAGATACTTTAGTATCTTCAGTGCATCACTTTTTCTGTGAACAAAAATGACCATATTACGCTTTTATTTCATAAAAAATATTCATAATATTTGCATTGAAATATAACTATATCTATTTTTCAATCAACATCAAAAAATAGTCTTTATTTCATACATAATCATCGGTATGTTTTACAAAAACAATTTTTGTAATTCGATGCACTCAATAAGTGCTACATGGAACGCTCCCACTATTTCTGTCATTACTATAACAGCGTACCAAATTCGAAGGTCCATCATTCACTTAATATGGATTATTTATTTCATATACTGCAACTCGTTTATAACGGAGAGTTCTTTGACCAAATATCTTGAACTCAGAAAAACAAATCTCATAGAAAGCAATTTTTTCTATAAGAAAATACATTTCAAAATAGAAATCATATTTCTCATTCCAATGTTAAGTATCTATTATTACAATTCTAATTTTTGATGTTCCTTTAAGAAGCAGAATCGACGATTCACTCTCTTCATTCTAATTGTACCTTAAATCACACCTACTATTGTACACTTGTTTTTTCTTTCTGAATGGTCGAACCATTCAAAAAAAACTCAAACTAGAATATCATAATGAACTGTTTAAAAAGATGCATTTGATCATCCTTGACATTTAAGGACATCAAATATGATGCACCATTCATAAACTGGGAAAACTGACATTTCAGTGATTGAATCCTTGGATCTTTCTTGTAGTTTTTTCTTAGTGTTACATTTAACATAATACGATCCTTTTGTAACTAATCAAATTGAATACCCTATTCCATAGTGTTGTTTATTGGCTTATTTTGAATAAACCAACTTCATCGAAGTGTCGTACATTATGAATTGTGACCATTCCCCATATAACAATTTAATGCGATAGCATATTGATCAAATATCCATAGTCTTGTATTGTTTTAAGAGTTCAAAACTCATAGAATGCAGTATATGGTCTCGACCAAATAAACATGTAAGAAACCAAATTACGAATATATCTAGTAGTTGTAAATTAGACGCATGCATTGGTATTGGAACATTAACATGAAAAAAGCATTTATTAGTAAGCATATGTTATATTTATATTTGTCAATCTTCAATTCATTTAATTAGTATATCTTAATTGATAAATGTTTTATCAACCGTATCAAACACATAAATTTATCAATGTAGAATATTATAACATTATATAACCTATGTTTTTACAATATTAAAAAGGTTAAATGTTATCATTTCATTTTTTTTAATAAGTATCCCACTAGTATTTTATGTTTCACAAAACCCAAAGTCAAAACATAAAAGTCTTTCGACTTCACTGGTGGATGTTAGAAAAGGTCCGTCTCGTAATTCTAACCTTGAGTTTGCACAACAAGTCATAGCTCCATGGATGATGGATGACTCCTAAGCAGTTGTATCATATACAACTCCTAACCCTTGGTGCCTTATCCTAATTTCACCTTGACCTCGAGTTCGCTCAACAAATCAAAACATAATTATTCACTTTTACCTAGCATATAGCGGCGGCCTAAGTATAGCATGTATACCTCGAGTTTGCTCGATAAATACATATAGTTATCTTACCTCATCTATTAAATATATTAACAATATTGTATCCCTAGCTTGATTTTGCTCGACAACTAAGGAGTATGTAAGTAATATATATATATATATATATATATATATATATATATATATAGTAGACGACAAAATTATATTGAAAATTCAAAATCTTTAGTATATTATATTTAGTTATATCGATTTATGGAATAATATATTTCTTTATAAAATACTGTCATGATTTAAGTATCGGACACATTGAAATCATGGTACACGTACATTTGCGTATGTATTTATTTCTTAGGTCTATTTAGGTTTCCTTAATGTTCCACCTTTAATTTATACATTAATACTCTATAATTTTTATTATTATATAACTTCTATATTTCATACTACTTATATAATTGTCGTATGTATAATATTATATTAATTAAATGTTATTTAATTAATTTTAATTAATAAAATTTTTAATTTATTTTATTTTATCTTAACATAAAATGTATATTAAATATTTATTATATATTATAACCTTTATAGTATAACATGTATATTATATATGTGTGTATATCATTTAATTAATTAACCTTTTAATTAATTTATTTAATTAAACAATTTTAATTGAATTATATTAATTTCGAAATTCATTTCATATACATACATGTATACTTATGTTAGTTTAGCATTTTAAAACAACATAACATATATCATAATGTGTAACACACACATATATATATTAGTTAATAAATCAACGTATTTAATTTATATATTCTATAACCTTATTAATAAATTTTATAAATTTTGAAAGTAACATATATTAATTTTCAAACATTTTGAAAATTTTGTTATATTATAACATTTATAATATGTTTATATTTTATTTTAACATTAACTTTTAAATCTAAAATCTTATATTTGTAATTTTCAAATAATTTTGAAAATGAGCTCAATGCCCAATTCAAATTAGGCATCTTCTATTAGGGGCAACAATTTTAGGCTCACGTGTTTGTTCATGTCAGGCTGGTGGCCAGGTAGGGCAAAATACTAGATTACCCAAACTCAATCCATTGACACTATATTTCTAAATACCCTACTATCTGGATTATGAGCTTAATTGTTAACCATAACGTGACTGATTTAGACCACATAGGATATTGGGTTCCGATATCATTGTTGGAACAGGGCCAGCTCACAGTGGAAGTTAAAATTTCCCTTGTTGGATCTTTATCAGACCTATGAAGTCTTGTTTATTTAAAACAATTCTAAATTTTATTTAAATAAAATCTTTTAATTTAAATTTATAAATTGATATAACTTTATTTATTTTATTTTATGATATATATATATATATATATATTTGTGTGTATCATACACATATATGTGTGTGCACATGTGTAACATATCAACCCGTGCAAGGTATAACATGCTCTTGTATAGATGTTAGGATTTACATCGCAATAGACACGCTAGCTCATATAATATAAAAATATATATTTCCTAAATATATGTATGTGTGTGTGTGTGTGTGTGTGTATATACTATTATTTACATATAAATTTTACAAATCCTTAATAATAATTGTAATAGCTTTGGTTTTTTCATTTTTTAATGCTGGCGTGAATATCCAAAAATGCCCCTCTATAGATGTTATCAAATGTTAATATCACAATTAAAAATAGGATCTAGCAAAACGTACTTTAAAAAAATTCAAATGCTCAATTAAAAATAGGATTTAATAAATTAACTTCCTATACATTTTTATTCTTTATTAATTAATAACAAAAATAAAAATTCAATCTAAGAAAAAAATAAAGTGTTGCAACTTAAAAATAAAAATTCAAACTAACTACACATGATTTCAACGTAAAAACATAGTTAAATATTTATGCAAATCATTTTCACATGAATGTACTAAATTTATACATTTTCTATAAAATCAATTCACATGCGAAGCGCATGCCGTAAAACTCGTGTGCGTGTGCGCGTGTCTGTGTGTATGTGTCTTTGTGTGTGTATGTTAAGTTTTGTTTAAATAATTTTATATAAGTATATAAGTACATATATATATAATCATATGAATAAAATATTAATATTATATATGCATATTATATAATATATATATTTCAACATAAAGAAATTATTTATAAATATTAATTTTTTAATAAAACTGTAAGCTATACATATATACATACATACATACAAATATATTAGTGAATTTTTTAATTAATATTTTTATTTATTTAAATAAATATACATACACACTGATGATATTATTTTATAAAATATGAAATATTTCATAGTATATTTGAATTAATATAATTTATTAATGTAATAAATTGATTTAAATAATACTAAATAATAATAAAATATTTATAAAAATATTTTTCGATGTTGGAAATTATTATTGCATTAATTCTTTGCATATAAAATTATATGACTAATTGTTATTAAAGTATGATGTTGTATTTAATTATAAATTATTTGTATCAATTTAAATAATATATATTAATTTAAAAGAATAAAAAAATCATATTTTTTATTCTAAGCAAACTACCTGATGTTTATTTGATTTTTTTAAAAATATACATACATACAATCACAAAAAAATTGTAATAATGTTACTTGCATGTTAGAATCACCTAGTTAACAATATAATACATAAATAACAAAATATTATAATTATGTATTAATGATTGTATTTTTATTAAAACCAAACCTTAATTCCAAAGCCTTGAAATTCATCTTAAAACGATGATATTTACCCATTGAAACTGTTTCCGGTCCAATAGAGTGTTAGTCCTTGAACTGTTGACCACCGGCTATCGAATAGCGACTGATTTGATTTGAACTTGAATCAATGGAGATAGGAGAAAGCTAATTTCTACCAAATCTAGAAGGGTTTTGGAGGATTCTAAAAGTCCTCTAAAGATTGAGGATAGTAATGCTTATACAACAGAGAAGTTGGAGATATTTTTCGATCAATATTCTACATTATCTCTTACCAATTCTCTTCTATCTTTGCCCTCCATCTTAAAGCCTTTGTTGCACCATATTATAGCTGCATCTCCCCCTCATTATGGTTTAATTTTTTAGCCCCTTTCATAAGCTTTAAACCTTTTTAAAGCACGAATAAAATATTATACAATTAAATCCAATTTAATGCTTATCGATACCGTATATTGATTAATATATTTATAACTGTTATAAATATACTTAATAATATTTATTCATTGAATCAAAATCAAATTTTATAATTAATATTTCATAAATATTAACCAATTCAATTAATCTATAACAATCATAAATTAATTAATCATTCTAATCAAAGGAGAATCATCGTTTCGGTTGTGGACTCTCCAATTTAACTTGGTCAGTGATTAATATCGAACTATTCGAATATTAACGTTCACATGTCACTTAGCGAATAGTGTGACATTTTGACCAATTTATCGCTTACTTAGTTTTGGTAAAATCTAATATTACTTTGTTATGCATTGCTAGGTTGTGACTTTTATTTACACCAATTCTCTTCGTCAAAACTATATCACTTTGAACTTATGGAATTTGGTAATAGTCAAAATTTCAACATCGTTCATATTTAACTCTATAGTCTAAACACAAAATCTTTGGTTTGATAATAACAATTATTATTAACCGAAATGCTACGGCCAGAGAATTTGACTTTGAACTGATCGTGATACTAACCCCATATAACTAAGAAGACAAATACTCTCTTAAATAGTGTTTCACTTTCAATACTTACACTCGACCCAACTATAGTTATTCATTGGACGTCATGCCATGATTTAACTATAAATCAAAAATGAAGCTTTCATACTGAAGATCAACAGTATTCCCAAGTTGAGAGAATTGTGTAAATTAGTCATATAGATATTTTTTGTTCGACCGTTGTTATATTAACCTACAGAAAACTATCGAGCATTTCGTTCTATAATTATCACGTAACCTCTTGGTGTTCCCAATAACTATGAGTAACATAATGTCTAATACTTAAAGAGCATTATGTATTCTAATCTCAAAGAATGTATCGATATCCATTCTCGATACGCTTGACTAGAAATATTTAAAACAGTATATTTATTTTCATTGTGGTAAATTACTCACGGTTACATTACTTTGTAACTACTATCACAAAACATATCATTTATGGATTTTATATTAAATATACTTTTAGGCAATTTAAACACATTATATCAACTATAAAGTCGAAAGAAAACACATTTTATTTTGAACAAAATTGGTTATCGAGTTAGATAAATATAATAAATTACATAATTATCTCTAAAGCATACCTCTAAATTTATCGGTAGTAAGGCCAAATACGGTAGGATGATATTCAGTTGCTTCCCAGGTAAGATGTAAAGCATATAAGTACTTTATTGATATTCAAAACATGAGATAATTGATCCGCAACTTTATTAAAATCATTTTTACTTTTATTTGTGTTTCTTCTATACCAACGACTTCGGTTAAGCGGATTCTAAACCAATGACTTCTGTTTAGCTGAGATAATTGGTCCGAAACTTTTATTAAAATCATTTTAAACCCAACTAAAATATACTACAAATTGAGGCCTGTAACGACCCGCAAATCCGTACCCCTTGAGTCACGCTATTCTACAATAATCAACTCAAGTTGCACAGAAATACGAACCATTATGGATTAAAGAAGAAGAGGTAGAAGAAGAAAATAGAGAACAACAACAGAATCTAACCATCGCAGCGGAATAAAATATAATAGATCATAAATAATCTTTACTCAAGAATCAAATATACCAGTTTATAATTTACATCATCAGAGTACATCAATCATAACTCAATATCAATAACATGCAAATGGATACACAGCAACTCAGCACAGCGGAATACATATATAAACAAATACGAGAATATGCATCGTCATCCAGCTCGTCTCCTGAGCTTCACAGCAACAAATCATGTATCCTATAATACTCGGTCTGACCCGAGCATTACAATTAAATAACACCCGAGTCAGTCTGGAATACCAGCTTGAAAAAATCACACCCAATTGATTATTAAAGTTTCAAAAATCCTTTGAAAGCAAAAGCATCTCGTAAGACCACGCCACAAATAAACATGTCGGGTTTTTACCTTACGATAGCTAAAACAATTTTTATAGAAATCCTCTGATATTATAATAGGGTCTATATACAAATACTTATAAAATAGCCGAAATTGTTACATGATTAAATTCCAGCTACTAGCCACAGAGTGGGTAATACAAACAAAACTCGTACAAGGCTCGTAGGGAGAATGGATTTCCAACCAATGACTAGGCACTGGGGTACCACCTGTCACAGTACGGGGCCTAGATCACCGTACCGAGGAGTACGCCCGCTCCCCTGCAATACAAGGCCGGGACTAGCCCTTACCGGATAATCCCAAGTGAGATCACCCCGCGGTTGGGATCAGCAACCGCCCACTAAGCCGAAATAAAAAGGGACATCTAGACAGGAATGACCTCACCCTGCTTGGGTGCTACCCACCTAGCCTTGCTGCATAACCCCTGATTTTCAGTCATTCCCATTTGATGAGGCTTGAGGCTAAGCGTTACCTTTATAGAACATATCCCTTAGAATGCCCATCGTCCACCTGACGATGTTTCGCAAGCATTCATCCATACAAGTCCGTCCCGGGTTCGAACGGAACCGAAGGCACTATTCCTACTACATCCATTTTGGAAATATCCTCAGGATTAGTAGCGACTAGCCCTTGCACTTCACTGCTCCATCTTCGAATCCAAACACGTTTCACGAAACGTACAAACCGGATCGAAGTGGTTTTCGAGAAATAAATCTCGATCCCGGTCTCTTCGATACGATCAACGCAGTTGGCCAATATTGATAGTCGGTTATTTAACTATCAATTAATATTCACAAACAACCATCCAACAATAAATAATTTCCCAAATTATTTATTAACCTCAAAATATCTTCCCAAATTTTTTTTTCTATTTTCAACCCTTTGAAAACAGTTTCCAAAACCATCTTTCTTTTCATAATAAACTTCCCAATATTTTCTATCTCCTCTGAAATTACCAAGCACAAAACTAGATTTTAAAAATAAATTTAAAACGCTATACTTTGAAATATACTTTTCAAACATTTAAATTAAAACTACTTTAATAATTTGTTAAAAATACATACTGTATGAATATTTGAAAATAAAGTTACTTAATAAATATAAAACAAGATTTTCGCTTTTACAAAACAAAACACCAAATCACTTTTTAAACAATTACTGCTATAATAAATTAAAAGGAAATACTTACTTTAGACTTTAGATATTATAAATAATAAATTTTTCAAAACATACCTTAAAAAAAAATTTAAAACTAGTTACTTATATATTTAAAATTTACTTTGCAAACGTACTTGGTTATCCAGAGAGAATTCCAACTTCAATCACCTAAATCAATTTTCCAAATTGATTCCCAATTTATTCCATTTGAATAAATTTCTCTACTTATCAGTTTATCTCAAAATTCATTAATTATGGACTTTATATTTATTATTATTATTTTCCGTTTGATTTTATACCATTTAACTGAAATATACCAATTTCAGCTTCTTCAAATTTCTTCTTTATTCTTTTCAATAAATTGAATCTTAAATTTTAAATAAATGTTTTATAATAACACTAAAATTTAAAATTCATTAATCTTCTGATTATTCAAATTTTCCTTACTAACTTAAGATTTATTTATTAGAATTTTAAAGGGCACTTTATTTCTTTTCCAATTGATTCTTAAATTTATTCAAATTTCTATAATTATTTTACTTACAAATTCTCTTCGTTTTATTTCCAAAATCCAATTCTATATATATCTTGATAACTTAGTGCACCGGAATATATTCAGGTAAACCATAACATCCAATATTTCAATTATCAATAATATTCATCATAAAATATAAAATAATCACATCAGAGGGTATTAAATAATTAAAGTAAATGTTGAGGGATCCAGTTGGATCCCTCCAACCTGTTTTCCCTGCATCCACAGATGTTAGCACAACATAAATATCAATCCCCAAAATATACCATACTGTAGCACATCAATCAATTCAACCATTCAAACAATTATTTAAATTTAATCATTTAAATTTTAAATTTAACTGAGTGAGATTAACTCACCTTTGCTAATATTTGCAGTCCACTTCAATGTTGCCTTAGCTTTCTCGATTTTTTTGACCTTGAATACACAATTGATAGTTTATTAATTTATTAACATTTGAACTAATCGGTTAATTAATTTCGTTTAACAAATTTAATTTAATCCAACAAATTTTATTTAACATAATTTCCCCTTTATAAACTATTTTTCTATTCCTGTCCATACATATATATTCAATTTTAAACTGAACATACCTTACTGTAAAATTATAGACACAGATCTATATATTTATATTTTGTAAAAATAAGGACCTAATTTTAAAACCTTTACTTTTTCTATCCTCTATAATATATACATATATGTTTTAAAAACAACAAAACTGCAGTTATCCCTAACTTAATACATTTTTTTTAAATAAATTTAATTTCTTTCATATATATAACATGCCTATACTTATCTCATCAGAATTGGAAACTGAAAAATAGAAATACCGAGAAATTGCTTTATACCTCACTGCCCAGATCGAAACAAACATCACAACCCCAGCTCGACCATCCCGTCGTGAATCGAGACCATCGATTGATCGCCTCGAGTTGCCGCCGCTAGCCTCGAATTTCCTCGCCGCGACTGCCTTCACACGAATCGATGCAGTTCGCCTGCAACACCACATTGTCGGCATTGAAGTCGACCTCCTCGCAGCCGCCGTTCCTCCTTACCATCGCGATTAAGTTCCTCTTGACATCGAGTCGACTTGGTTTGAATAAGAAGACGACCGGCATTTTTTTTTGTTTTGATTGAGCTGAAGTGAGGAAGGAAGGGAAGTTTTGATTTGAACGATAAAATTTATGTGAGGATCGATTCTAGGCTTAGGCCATTACTTTGATTTTGTTTGTTTCATTTACTGGAACGAGATTTTCTTCTGGAGATTTGATTCGGAAAGAAAGAGGTGACGATACGCGATTTAATAAAGGAAATTATCGGCTTGCTTCAGAAGACAGAGAAGAATAGGTCGGCAAAAGAAACGTAGGGCGGCTATGATCTGATTTGAGACAAAGTATATTATATTTAAATTAAAATGATAAATTATTGTCTAAGCGTTTTTATCTTGTACGATCACACGATGACTCCGAACGCTACGAAATTTGAAATCCGATAATAATACAATATTACGGATCCAATGGAACTGGTTTCGTCAAATTCTGAGACTGCGCCTCGGAAGGCTATTTTTAAATTCAATTTAAACTATAAAATTTCAAAACTTAACCAAACGCTTACAAATTCAATTTTTAAAAGTTTTATCACCTTCGGTACTATTAATATAAATTTTCCAATCCTTCAAGCTATTTTTAACCGGCTTAAAACTCCAGATTCATTAATTTACCCAATTCTGATAATTAAATTCAATAATTAATTATCCAATAATTATTAATATTTGAAATTAATTAAATATTCTCATTTCAAATGTCAAAAAATTCCGGGTGGTCACATTCCTTCCCCCTTAAAAGAATTTCGTCCCCGAAATTACTAGTTGGGAAGAATGGTCCAATACCCGTTTATTATTTCCCTAAAACTAAACAGTTTCTAACAATTCAACATCTTTACCAATTATCTTTTATAAAAGACCCATTATTATTCTTATTAACTTTCCAAATTGTTCCAAAACCTTCTATAGTTTTCAAATAACTTACTTGTTCAACTATTCAAATAATAATTCAAAACTAAATTTTGAATTATCAAAATTTTCTCAAAATTTTTCTAACTCCCTAAATTTCCGAAAATTTTTGCCAGCGTCTCCTTTGCGCGGCTGACTCGGTACAACTACAAAATGGCCCTACGGCCTCCCAAATCAAAAAAGAAAACAAAAGGCCAAGTGGCTTAATCCAAATCCCAATCAAATTTCATACCAAAATTTAAATACATACCTTTTTGGTCGGGCAATTCTATTTATTATCTGAAATCAAAACCAACTTTCCTTTTCCTAATTCACACCTGCACATCCTTCATAACAATAATATCGAATCACAATATCCCAAAAACATTTTATCGACTTCCTCACCAAATGTCAATATCTATTCATTCAAATATAGACTTAAATTATATTAGTAGTATCAATTTTCAATTAAGAATTGATCATTCCTTACTTAAGTTAACAAAATCATTTTATATGTTTCTTATATTTATTTTCACTTTACCACTTTAGTTTATATCCATTTCTATTCAAATTGATTCTTTCATTTCCATATGAATTCAATTTATCTTTAACTCTGCATATATAAATTTTATTTGTCATTTATTACTAACTCGTGTCATTACTTTAATTAATTTCATTTACTAACTTATTTCAATTTTCCAGTTTAAACCGTTTTGTCGTTAACAAAATTTTCCAAAATTTTCTAACTCTCAAAATTTCTGAAATTTTTTGGCAGAGTTCCCTTTGTACGGAGGAGCTTTTGCAATTTGACAAAAGAGATAAATATACATACATCGACCCACATGGTCGGAAAAATCAAAAACAGTTTATATTTCCTATTTTTATTGCGTAGGCGTACCTTATTTAGCATTTTAAGCAAACAGCTTATAATTTTTAGCAAATAGCACAACCAAATCCAGCCACACGGCCTCTAGATACCTGTACTTACTCAATTTAAACATGTAAGTGCCAAATATATGTAGTTTAACTATATTTCACTTAGTTGCAATGGTTAAAACATATGAATTCTAAAAGAAATGCACATCAAACATTTTCCGTAAGCAATTTTTACAACTTTCATACTAATTCAACCGTTTCAATTAATTTATAAACCATTTCATTTAATTTTAATGGTTTACAATATCATTTCTTACCTTCAATTTATTTTAACCCCAAACAAATCATATTCAATTCAATTGATTTCAAAATCAATTCTATTTCACTTTTATCAATTCATAGCATCTTAATTTCTTCCATTTACATCCAATGACAATTTATTCTATGAAATTTGACGAGATCCATGTGAATAAATAAGTATTTATGTTTTATAACCAATTTAAATGGATTTCAACTCAATTTATACTTAATTCTATTCCATTTTCAAATTTATTCACAATCCATATATTCTTATTTTCATTGCATTTCAGATTTGAATCCCTTCACTTGCATTCCATTTTATTAACCAAATTAGTTCATTTAAAATCCATTAACAACTTAGGTTCATCTTTATTACCAATTTAAATTTTCTCTTTGTTTTAATTCATTCACTTCCATTTATTTAGCTCGACACATTCCATTTCAATTTTATTCACAATCCATTCATTTATATTTCATTTCATATTTGTTTATTCCAAACTATTTTATTTAGCTCGAAGACAATCCAGGCTATTTCATTCAATAACCAGTACAAATTTTTTTCTTATAGACTCCAAGTTATTTCAATTCCTTAACAATTTAAATGGTTTACAATTGTTTATTTAAGAATTTCATTTCATTAAATGTTATCTGTATCTCACCGAATTTTATTTCGATTAAAATTTATTTTCACGTGATTTAAATCCAACCCAATATCATTAAACTTAGTTTAAGTTGAATTCAAGTCAACTCTCTTCCATTTATTTAGCTTAAGTTAATTCACTTTAATTTATTCAAATTTCATACTTAAGCTCATTCTCATTTTGCAAACAAGTTCTCTTTTCAATTTAACTTGATTCTATTTCAATCCAATCTCATTTTAAATCTGCAAATTTCATTTGATTGGTTATTATAAAATTTAACTTTCCAGATTCAACTCATTCAATTTATTACAAGGTTATTTCCAATTTATTTCCACTTATTTGGATTTTATTTGCAATTTTTACCATCACCCTTTTAATCAAATTTCATCTTTTATTCGATACATTTCCGATTATACTTAATTTCTTAACACTTCAAGTTAAATTTTCAATTTATAGCTCAAGTCCTGATTCCACCATTCACCTTCGACTTACCATCAAATTTTATTAACTTACATTGCAATTTCATTCTCAATTCATTTAATTAATTGCAAGGCCACTTTCAATTATATTTTTTTCACTAATGATTCAAGTCGAATTTGATTTATAACTTGAGTTTTATTTCCAATCTTCATTATTAGCTTACAATACAGCTTCTATTTAACTACATTGAACTCTAATTACACATTTCATTAACTAATTTATTATCAATTAGTTCTTCCCTTATCTATAATCCAACACTTGAATTTTAATCCCAAATATCACTCCATTTAATTTTCTTAGTTCAATTTAGTTTATAATTCAAGTTTTGATTTTTATTTTATTTTTCAATTCATCAAAAATATTTATATTGGGTTTTCTATCCCACTTTTCAAATTTTATAATTCACAACTTATTATTTACACTATTCCATTCATTATAGGCTTGAATATATTCTTCTTTTATTTTTAACTCGAGTTTTACACTTATTTATAACTCAAGCATATTTTTATTCCATGTATTTGTAATTCTTTTATAAGTTATTCTGATTTATTATTCCAATTCCAATCCTTATCCAATTTATTTTCCATTCGTTCAGGTAATAATTTTATTCCATTCATTAATTCAATTGAATTCTTATTCCAATTCAATTTAATTTTAACTCAGATTTATTTAACCCAATTCAATTTCAACTTAATTCGAACACAACTGGATATTATTTTCAGCTTACTCAATTAATTTCAATCCAGTCAAATTTTATTCTCCAATCCTAAGTTAATTTCATTTTTAACCTTTTCTTTAAATTTAAATTCCAACATTTAAAGCTTATATTTCCTTCCTGATTTAAAAATCATCTTAACTTATAAGCTTACAACCTATTTCATCGGGATTTTTTTTTTAAACACCCGGCTTTTGGTTTCAAACCATTTTGAAATTTCCAACATCTCAAATCCCACTTCTCAAAAATTTTAAACCAACCCTGGTTTTTTTTACCCTCAACAAATTTCCTTTGAAATTTTCAAAAACAACTAGCTTTTCTAGACAAATCAATTTTTGGCAGCAATCCGTCACTTAGAAATTCGAAAATGAATACTGATGATGCGGCCGTCATCATCAGAATTATTTCCCAATAATCCTAGTGATTTCAATGCTACATCACTTTCAAAATCCATTTTAAACAAATTTCCTTTCAGAAATAACCCAAAAACATCAATAATACTATTTAACTCCAAAATACTTCCAAAATCTCCAGGTTTTAAAGTTTCAAATTCTATTTTAATTCAAATTTTAACTAAAATGGATTTGTATAGTTTATGCTTATACAAATTCCCAATTAATTATATTTAAATTTATAATTTACATTTTTAATTCATATTTATAAATTCCATTTTATAATGAAATTATTCCCTTAAATTATTAGTTATATTTCTATTTCTTGTCAAATTCCCACTTAACAATGATAATGCTTTAATATTATTCTTCCTAACATCCTAGCAACCATATATTAGCTAAATAGTTTACAAAAACTTTCTTTATATCAAAATATATTTTTGGCTAAAATTATTTCATTTACCCATATTTAAAACAATACCGTGTCGATTGTTCTATCCAAGTGTTTAGAAACCCCTTCGTACAGACTGTGCCGACGAAGGTTCATATGCCACTCAATAAACCAATCAACACAATATTAAAACAATTTATATTCACTAACAAATACGCGCTCATATTTATTTATACGCTCAAACTCATTCAAAAGTACTTCGAACTCTAATTTAAATGAGTAATTCCCACCAGAGCCAAGGTTATCTCCAACCTAAGCTCTGATACCAACTGTAACGACCCGCAAATCCATACCCCTTGAGTCACACTATTCTATAATAATCAACTCAAGTTGCACAGAAATACAAACCATTATGGGTTAAAGAAGAAGAGGTAGAAGAAGAAAATAGAGAACAACAACAGAATCTAACCATCGCAACGGAATAAAATATAATAGATCATAAATAATCTTTACTCAAGAATCAAATATACCAGTTTATATTTTACATCATCAGAGTACATCAATCATAACTCAATATCAATAACATGCAAATGGATACACAGCAACTCAGCACAGCGGAATACATATATAAACAAATACGAGAATACGCATCGTCATCCAGCTCGTCTCTTGAGCTTCACAGCAACAAATCCTGTATCCTATAATACTCGGTCTGACCCGAGCATTACAATTAAATAACACCCGAGTCAGTCTGGAATACCAGCGTGAGAAAATCACACCCAATTGATTATTAAAGTTTCAAAAATCCTTTGAAAACAAAATCATCTCGTAAGACCACGCCACAAATAAACATGTCGGGTTTTTACCTTACGATAGCTAAAACAATTTTTATAGAAATCCTCTGATATTATAATAGGGTCTATATACAAATACCTATAAAATAGCCGAAATTTTTACATGATTAAATTCCAGCTACTAGCCACAAAGTGGGTAATACAAACAAAACTCGTACAAGGCTCGTAGGGAGAATGGATTTCCAACCAATGACTAGGCACTGGGGTACCACCTGTAACAGTATGGGGCCTAGATCACCGTACCGAGGAGTACGCCCGCTCCCCTGCAACACAAGGCCGGGACTACCCCTTACTGGATAATCCCGAGTGAGATCACCCCACGGTTGGGATCAGCAACCGCCCACTAAGCCGAAATAAAAAGGGACATCTAGACAGGAATGACCTCACCCTGCTTAGGTGCTACCCACCTAGCCTTGCTGCATAACCCCTGATTTTCAGTCATTCCTATTTGATGAGGCTTGAGGCTAAGCTTTACCTTTATAGAACATATCCCTTAGAATGCCCATCGTCCACCTGACGATGTTTCGCAAGCATTCATCCATACAAGTCCGTCCCGGGTTCGAACGGAACCGAAGGCACTATTCCTACTACATCCATTTTGGAAATATCCTCAGGATTAGTAGCGACTAGCCCTTGCACTTCACTGCTCCATCTTCGAATCCAAACATGTTTCACGAAACGTACAAACCGGATCGAAGTGGTTTTCGACAAATAAATCTCGATCCCGGTCTCTTCGATACGATCAACGCAGTTGGCCAATATTGATAGTCGGTTATTTAACTATCAATTAATATTCACAAACAACCATCCAACAATAAATAATTTCCCAAATTATTTATTAACCTCAAAATATCTTCCCAAATTTTTTTTTCTATTTTCAACCCTTTGAAAACAGTTTCCAAAACCATCTTTCTTTTCATAATAAACTTCCCCATATTTTCTATCTCCTCTGAAATTACCAAGCACAAAACTAGATTTTAAAAATAAATTTAAAACACTATACTTTGAAATATACTTTTCAAACATTTAAATTAAAACTACTTTAATAATTTGTTAAAAATACATACTGTATGAATATTTGAAAATAAAGTTACTTAATAAATATAAACTAGATTTTCGCTTTTACAAAACAAAACACCAAATCACTTTTTAAACA
Source organism: Allium cepa (assembly GCA_030765085.1). Lineage (NCBI taxonomy): Eukaryota > Viridiplantae > Streptophyta > Magnoliopsida > Asparagales > Amaryllidaceae > Allium > Allium cepa. The sequence continues at coordinate 506,720,145 of CM060932.1, read as the reverse complement.
ATTACTGCTATAATAAATTAAAAGAAAATACTTACTTTAGACTTTAAATATTAGAAATAATAAATTTTCAAAACATACCTTAAAAAAACAATTTTAAAACTAGTAACTTATATATTTAAAATTTACTTTGCAAACGTACTTGGTTATCCAGGGAGAATTCCAACTTCAATCACCTAAATCAATTTTCCAAATTGATTCCCAATTTATTCCATTTGAAATAAATTTCTCTACTTATCAGTTTATCTCAAAATTCATTAATTATGGACTTTATATTTATTATTATTATTTTCCGTTTGATTTTATACCATTTAACTGAAATATACCAATTTCAGCTTCTTCAAATTTCTTCTTTATTCTTTTCAATAAATTGAATCTTAAATTTTAAATAAATGTTTTATAATAACACTAAAATTTAAAATTCATTAATCTTCTGATTATTCAAATTTCCCTTACTAACTTAAGATTTATTTATTAGAATTTTAAAGGGCACTTTATTTCTTTTCCAATTGATTCTTAAATTTATTCAAATTTCTATAATTATTTTACTTACAAATTCTCTTCGTTTTATTTCCAAAATCTAATTCTATATATATCTTGATAACTTAGTGCACCGGAATATATTCAGGTAAACCATAACATCCAATATTCCAATTATCAATAATATTCATCATAAAATATAAAATAATCACATCAGAGGGTATTAAATAATTAAAGTAAATGTTGAGGGATCCAGTTGGATCCCTCCAACCTGTTTTCCCTGCATCCACAGATGTTAGCACAACATAAATGTCAATCCCCAAAATATACCATACTGTAGCACATCAATCAATTCAACCATTCAAACAATTATTTAAATTTAATCATTTAAATTTTAAATTTAACTGAGTGAGATTAACTCACCTTTGCTAATATTTGCAGTCCACTTCAATGTTGCCTTAGCTTTCTCGATTTTTTTTACCTTGAATACACAATTGATAGTTTATTAATTTATTAACATTTGAACTAATCGGTTAATTAATTTCGTTTAACAAATTTAATTTAATCCAACAAATTTTATTTAACATAATTTCCCCTTTATAAACTATTTTTCTATTCCTATCCATACATATATATTCAATTTTAAACTGAACATACCTTACTGTAAAATTATAGACACAGATCTATATATTTATATTTTTGTAAAAATAAGGACCTAATTTTAAAACCTTTACTTTTTTTATCCTCTATAATATATACATATATGTTTTAAAAACAACAAAACTACAGTTATCCCTAACTTAATACATTTTTTTAAAATAAATTTAATTTCTTTCATATATATAACATGCCTATACTTATCTCATCAGAATTGGAAACTGAAAAATAGAAATACCGAGAAATTGCTTTATACCTCACTGCCCAGATCGAAACAAACATCACAACCCCAGCTCGACCATCCCGCCGTGAATCGAGACCATCGATTGATCGCCTCGAGTTGCCGCCGCTAGCCTCAAATTTCCTCGCCGCGACTGCCTTCACGCGAATCGATGCAGTTCGCCTACAACACCACACTGTCGGCATTGAAGTCGACCTCCTCGCAGCCGTCGTTCCTCCTTACCATCGCGATTAAGTTCCTCTCGACATCGAGTCGACTTGGTTTGAATAAGAAGACGACCGGCATTTTTTTTTGTTTTGATTGAGCTGAAGTGAGGAAGGAAGGGAAGTTTTGATTTGAACGATAAAATTTATGTGAGGATCGATTCCAGGCTTCGGCCATTACTTTGATTTTGTTTGTTTCATTTACTGGAACGAGATTTTCTTCTGGAGATTTGATTCGGAAAGAAAGAGGTGACGATACGCGATTTAATAAAGGAAATTATCGGCTTGCTTCAGAAGACAGAGAAGAATAGGTCGGCAAAAGAAACGTAGGGCGGCTATGATCTGATTTGAGACAAAGTATATTATATTTAAATTAAAACGATAAATTATTGTCTAAGCGTTTTTATCTTGTACGATCACACGATGACTCCGAACGCTACGAAATTTGAAATCCGATAATAATACAATATTACAGATCCAATGGAACTGGCTTCGTCAAATTCTGAGACTGCGCCTCGGAAGGCTATTTTTAAATTCAATTTAAACTATAAAATTTCAAAACTTAACCAAACGCTTACAAATTCAATTTTTAAAAGTTTTATCACCTTCGGTACTATTAATATAAATTTTCCAATCCTTCAAGCTATTTTTAACCGGCTTAAAACTCCAGATTCATTAATTTACCCAATTCTGATAATTAAATTCAACAATTAATTATCCAATAATTATTAATATTTGAAATTAATTAAATATTCTCATTTCAAATGTCTAAAAATTCCGGGTCGTCACAAGGCCAGCTTTTCCTATGTTGACATTGATTTGACAGTTTTTGTCTGAGTGGTATGAGACCATAGATTTAGTCAAATTTCAATTTTACACTGACATGATTTGAAATCACATCATAGAAGATTATTTAGGGAAAGGAAAAAACCATTATTCACATATATGGATACTTAATACCTAAAAGTGTCCGATACGAGAACGAATAGACTGTTAATAGGTCATTGATGTCTTTCACCGAAGAAGCAGAGAAGGGCTAGCTTGAGAGATATAGTTTTGTTGAACGATTATCCATTGTCGATTCTACAAAAATTGTTTAGTAAAATGGAACCGAATGAGAAACTAGAAAATTGCATAAGGAAAAATAAAATTTTATTTTATTAAATCATTTATATTATTAAAACGTGTATTTTATAGGGTGTATGGTCTTAGTTAAGTGCATTGCTTTTCACATCAAATTTTTTTCTAACTTGACAGGTACATGGAGATTGCTTTTCATTTGGATCAACATCTTGTTGCGAACTCAATAATGAAACCATGGGAAAATACCTAATTTTTTATTGTGCTCGACAACAAAATGTCAACTGCATTGTAGAGTAGCCTACGTGTGGTCGTTATAGTAATAGTAACCATTACTGATAAGAAAAAACTATTACCAAACCAATATCATTGGTAGCTCAAAAATGACTACCGATACTTTGCGGTTACCGTGGATATACCGATGAACTAGTAAACCGTTAATTGGCAACGATAAATTTACCAATACATAAAGATATCGAAAATTTATTACATTATGATTTTGACAATGTTAAAATGGTAATTATTTTATTACTGGTTCTAGCTCAATCGATGATTATATCAATATTTGATTTATTTTAGTTGATATATAATTTTTGTTAATTCATCACAGAATATTAACACTGCTGTGAAATTTGCTAATACCAAAATTTGAAGTTGGAAATTTAAAAAAAAAAGGAATATTACCATGAATAACACCATAAATACCTTCTTAAACTATCTTCAAAATTGTCAAAGGTCGGAACTAATTAAAATTTTAAAATTGTGAAAAAACAAAATTAACATGACTGGAAATTACTGTTACCATTGCTTTTTACATTTCTTTATCGTTAAAGTTACTGTTAACAATGATAAATTTACCATTATCATGCAGATAACATTGGCATACTAATGTTTGATATTTGTTACCAACTTTTTGGTCCTGGTATGATAATGATAAATTTACTATTGTCATTACAGCACATGCAATTAGTTGTAGACTTTTGGATAAAAATTAGAGTCTTTTTTGATGCAAAAAGCAAGCTATAGTTGAATCAAGGAAATGGTAAGAAAGACAAAATTTCAATATTTTTTAAACGCCGGGACATCGCTTCATTTTTATGCACGAAGGACAAATTTTGGTTTGTAATAAAGCTGAAGGACAAAGTTTTTAGCCATGAGGACACGCTAATTTAGGGTTTTGTTTTCACATAATGGAGTCTGGACAGGGCGAAGGGGTGTGGCAGATCTTGGTGATGGTGCAGCAGCTCTCGATGGTGCTGGACCCAAGCTTGGAACAATGATGATGGAGAGATGCACGATGAATTTGACGATGATGGAAGGAGAAGATTGTGACGTAGATCGATATGAGGATGGTTAGAGAATTATTGTGTCACGATGGTGATATAGCGTGATTTTTTATGCAATTAGAGCTGGGGATAAAGAAGAAGCAACATGGAATCGAGGAAGAAGAAGCAACATGAAATCGAGGAAGAAGAAGATGACATTGGATAATGATACCGAGTAATGTCATTTTTTTTTTGAAATAGAATAATTATTTATATTTCTGCTCCTAATATTATTTTGTTGTAGCATTTGTAGATAAAATGATGTATATTTTGTAGTGTCATTTCATCATTTTATAATATATTTTGTAAATCCTTTTAGATGTGTGTGGCAATGTTACTGTATAATACCATTCTCTGTTTTTTTAAATAAATTAAGTTATGTATATTTTTGTTCGTAGCGCCATTTAATAGTACCATTTTATGAACTAGAGCCTTACTTTCTAAATTGTAATAGTTTTTCTAAAGTTATAATAGCGGTTTATATTACAACTTCTTTTTGGTTTGTTTCTTTAAAAAAAATATAGTTATGTATATTCATGTTCATAATACCATTTTATGGTAGCATTTTATGAATTGTAGTAGCAGTTTCTGAATTATAGCAACTTGTTTAAATTGTAGCAATAATTTATTACCAATTGTAGCTTCCTTTTAGATGTGTATAATAATGATACCGTGTAGTATCATTTTTTTTTAAAAAATAAATATAGCATTGTATATTTTTGTTTATAATGTTATTTTATAGTAGCATTTCATAAATTGTAGTGGCAGTTTTAATAGCTTTTAAAAAAAATTGTATTAGCAGTTTATAAAATATTGTAGTTTCTTTTCACATGATGTGTATATCGTATCTCATGATTTTATTTTATAATAGTATTACGAATTGTAGTATCACTTTATGAAGTATATTAACATTTTCTTGATTCGTGGTACAGTTTATGAATTGTAGTATCATTCTGAATTAATATTTTTGAAATTCCACTTTCTAGTATCATTTTATGATTTTGTAAAGACGATATCATTTTCATTTTATTTTTGAAAGTTTACAATATTATTTTCATAAATTAATTTATAATGATACTAGATAGCTTCGTAAAGGTGGTACCATTTTTATTTAATATTTTGAATATGTATCATTCTATATTTCATTAATTATTTTATAATGCTGCCGTGTAGTATCAATTTTGTATTTATCAAACTAAAAAAAAGAATACAACAAGCATATTTCAATTTTATTGTGTAACAGATGACCTTACCTTGTGTTATCATTTTTTTGTTAAACGATATGACTCGGTAATATTTTGTAATTGCTATATTATTATTTTTACATCAATTTATCGTATAATGATACTGTACGGTATCATTTATTTACATATTGTTATTTTTGCATTAATTGATAATAGGTGAATAAGATGAGGTGGGCAATGATGTTGTTATGAGCTAGAATATATACGCGGCATGACATCCGACGAGTAGAGACATGATTTTGTTTTTTAGGTTATGTTTTGAGAAGGCGACGTCTAAGGAGGTGACGGTTACGGAGGGCGACGACCATTAGCCATAGCGGAGCACGGATGTAGGACGACGTAGGGGCACGGAAGTGTGGGACACGGCGACATGAGTTGCGGTGGCGTAAAAAGTGATATTTTGACATATGCGCGAAGAATGTGCCGTTTTGACTAATTTTTGTATGTGTTGTCGTAAAAATCAAAAAACATATCGGATTTGAATACCCTTTTAGGTTTTTTATTTATTTATTTAAGTTTTCATCCTTTAGAGCATTTCCAAGCAAGAGGGTCACAAAACATCGATTCAATCCATATTTACCCTTTATTCACCCTATACACCTTCAACTCCAGAAAAACAACTTCTCAACCGGAAAAAAAAAATTGTGCTTAGCTAGTTTTTACAAAGTCAAATGAGGCCAAACACTCAGATTGCAAATCTACGCCGTTATCCGCTTGTTTGATTGAAGGAATCTGATACTATTAATTCATATCACGGGGTTAGCCGGCTTTATAAAACCAAGTAAGAGCATTCCCAACTGAGGTCGTAGGATGAGTCGATTCAAGGCAATCGATCTCAAACTCATCTCCAACCGAAGAAAACTTAACTGGTTTTCTGTTAGCTGGCTAAGGAAATATTTTCATAGCTGGCTAAGAAGCAATCTCCTGAGCTGCTTTGACAAACTTCTGAATTGCCAAAACAACTCAGAAGACTTCAACCGTAACCTGATTAGGAATGCTCTCAAGAACTTTATGGGTTGCCAAGTTGAGTCAAAATAAAGCCATTATGTCCCAACCGACCTACGAATTAGCGCGTATGGAATCTATTCAGCGTGCCCTTGGAGGAAAGAGGCTAAAAATAAATAGAATACACGTTGATTTCCAATCTAACTCGTATCATCCATAAATAAACTACCTATTATTTCACAATCCGATCTCGCAAGTTCATAATCCAAAATGAGTTTTCTCTTCGGCAAGAAGAAAACCCCTGCTGGTAACTTTTCTCTCAGTTGCCTATTTGCTCAACGGCTTAGGGTTCCCACGATCTGGGGTTGGAAGCTATTGCGATATTTACTGAATTTGGTGTCTTTTTATTGCAGAATTGTTAAGGGAGAATAAGCGGATGCTTGATCGTTCGATTAGAGATATAGAGAGGGAAAGGCAAGGCTTGCAGAACCAGGAAAAGAAGTTGATTGCCGAAATCAAGAAAACTGCTAAGCAAGGGCAAATGGTACTTAAATTTCTTTATGTAGCGACTGGTTATACATTGTGCGATTAATTTTATTTTTCCCCAAAAAAATGTCAATTTTATTTGATTAAATTAGCAGGCAAATTTCAATTTAACTACCTGTATTTGTGTTAATTTCGCTCTAATACTGATTGTTACCGTTTGTTTTATATAACGGCTTTTGTTTTAATTTTAGAAGGAAATGTATAATGATACTTTATCTGCTCTCCCATAAAAGGAATTACACACACACACACACACACACACACACACACACAACACACACACACATATATTTTCTGCTTCTTATTCCATATTAGTTTTAGGTAAGTGAAACCATATTGTAGAAGAATCAGAGACTATTGATGTAAATAAGCTAGTTACGAAGTAAAATACCCATACGGAAAATTTTACAACTTTAGATACCATCAGATATATGGGATAAGAAGCGCATCCTGGCTGAATCGCATTATGAGGATCATATATTAATGCACATGACAAAGTGATAAATTCACAAGAAGATAGCAGTAGCAGGAGACCCACTTTATCTTGTCCCTTGACTAGACTGTGATTAACTTTTAATGCAGTGCTTTATAAGTACTTTAACCTAGTTCATATTTACTTTTCACATAATCATCGATGCTTCCATTTTGTTACAATGAAACTTTATGCTGCTGCTTTGTGAGCATGCTACATGTTCCTAACGTGCGACAAAGATTCAAATCATGTAAAAAATTATTTACATTATAGCATGTATGAAATAATAGTATTTGGTTGAAGCACAAAATCATTCAAGAGGATTTTTCGTGACAACTGCTGCAAAAACTATCTTTGACTTTGATTAATCAATTATTAATTGTCTTATTTTTGGTTCATTAGTTATAGTTCTGTTGCCAATCAACCTTTTTGCTCAAGATTGGTATTAAAATATAAACCATCTCATACTTTGTTTGCATTTGTGACAGAAGTTTGATTACCTGTTCTAACAGTCTTAATGCATGCCCATGTTTCATACCATTCCACTTTGATATCAACTAACCGTCATTTCTAGGTATATAAAGCATACCAATTTTAATGAAATTAAAATTAGGATCTGATCGTACATAGCTAAATCACTCACTGTCCTGATTTACAGAAATAGACGAACCAATATCAAATAACTTATTTAAAGCAAAATTTGCTATTTATATATTTCAACGGTAAAGCCTCTACTATTCATGCTGTTTTCTTTTAACTTGTTGACTGGTAAGATTCTTAACAGTAATAACAAAATAATTAATTAAAATTTTCATTCTTAATTCCGGAGTCATTTTTTATGTAATTTTTATGACCCTGTAGAATTTGCCTGTATCCATTCCAAAGATAAAATAATCTAATGCTGTCTAAGTTGCAAAAACTTATATAACTGGTGAAAATCCATATAAGTAGGAAAAATAACGGTCCTAAATTGGTTCGCGCGCACGTGTGCGCACGCTTGTGTGATTATACTTATTTGGCACATACAATCACACACACATAGGCTTGTGTTAACTTTTCCATACATGCTTCGTTATGTATTCAATAGTAGCGTGGTGAGTGGCCTTTTGACGAGCTCTTACCAGTATCGAACTGAAATTGTGTATTATTACTTACTAGCACCCTTCACTTCAACCCATACTACTTTACTTCCAGCTTATTCCCAAACCAAAGCTACTTTGTTATGAGAGCAGGGTGTAGCTGGCTTGTTAAAGACTTAAAACACGGAAAGGTATCCAGAAAGCGCAGTAACAGCTATGAGATGGCGTCCATTGTTATAATTCCTTACATCATGCATGTTTTGGATGCATTTACTTTGTCGCAAGTGCATTTTCTTGAATATTCAAATCATGACATTGATCCGATATATGTGGTCAACCAAAAAAATTATATTCAGACTATATATATCATTCAGTTATATCAAACTAGAGTTCCAGTCTTTAGTTTCAGTTTACTGTGCTGCACAGGTTGTCCTGTGTTTATAGGGTGTTTCATTGTTACTTACCTTTCCAAGTGAACTGCTATCTCAATGAACTTTTTACTATATCTTTTTTACATTATGCAGGCTGCTGTGAAAGTCATGGCAAAGGACCTTATCCGAACAAGACATCAGATCACCAAGTTCTATGCTCTCAAATCTCAGCTCCAAGGTGTTTCTCTAAGAATACAGGTAGAGTTCATAATCTCAGCATGCCTCTTGTATCTACCTGACCAATAAATATGATTCCACTTCGAGACCAGTTTTTACATGTTTTTAGCAGATCCTTTTGAATTTTTGTGCACAGTATTACTTGTTATATTGCAGATAAAACTTTACCTTATTTTTTCAATCAAACTTTTTCCCACTTTTATTTCTATCATTTTATGGTTGTTTAGTTTTGTTATCTTTTACATTCTTTTTGGGATGGATATCTATGAGTTGCTTGGGCTCATGACTGCCTACCACCTCAATATTCGGTACAAAATATATCATCATTTGAGAATAAAATGTAAATTGCTCTCTGATAAACATCTGAAATAGTAGCTCCTGCTACTGACCTGATTTTTCGAGCATGTGTGACAATATTTCTTTTTCCTTAACGTGTAAATATACTAAATACTATTTCAAACTTTATGATACTTTGTGTGCACATTTTCCGTATGAGTGCTCATTCTTTTTGTTGTTGTAACTAGTATACTAATGTAAACGTCGGAAAGTACAATTGCACTAGTTTTTTGCTTCTTGAATGTAATGTAATATAGTATATATTATGAAGCTACTGAATATTTGAGTTGCTGTGTATCATTTAAAATATGTGAATATGTTCATTGGTGGGCCGAAAACTTTATAAATAGCTTAAAAAGTCTGGTTGAAATTGTTGCTAACCAAAATCAAGATCAGGATTTTATCATTGTATTTATGAACAGTCAATGAAAATTATGGTTCTTGCAGACATTGAAATCTACACAAGCAATGGGCGAGGCAATGAAAGGTGTGACGAAGGCAATGGGGCAAATGAATAGACAGATGAACTTGCCTGCATTACAGAAAATAATGCAAGAGTTTGAGATGCAAAATGAGAAGATGGAAATGGTTAGTGAGGTAATGGCAGATGCTATCGATGATGCATTGGAAGGAGATGAGGAGGAAGAAGAAACTGAAGAACTAGTGAGCCAGGTTTTAGACGAGATTGGCATTGACATCAATTCGGAGGTAAAATTAAATTTTATTTTTCATGCCTTCGGGGTTGAACATAATGTCCTACGGAGGGACTGTTGGGTTTTGTAATGCATTTGAGTACTATTAATAATTTTATTTTAGGTGAAATTATGAGTATATTTTTCTTCTTCATTAGAGTAAAAAGGATTTGCCAACACATGATAAGTATGGACACATATGATAAATGACAAGTCACTATAATTTATAGCTCTACATTTTATTAACATTTTATTAATGTAATATGTATCATGTAATTGCTAAATTTAAAAATGCAACAAAACGAACAAAGGCATGCAATAAGAAATGTACAATTAGCATTTTGCTTCATGGGGGAAATGTAATTTACAATAGCTTTATTTACCTTAAAAGTCGTAACCTTGTCGAAGGCTGACGGTTTAAAGTAAGATTGTGGTTTGACTTTTCTGGTTGAAAACTTGATTGGAACACATTTCCAAAGTAGATGAGAATCCTGGCGTGCATTTGTGGCAGCTCTCTGTTTCTTAAGACCGTATTCATGACGAGTCCTCGTTTTTTTGAAACTGACTTACATTCTCTTTATTTTTACGGTATATTGATCGAAAATTCATACTTTAAAATGAAAATAATTACAAAAAATCAGAATTAATCAACAAGCATATAATTACAAATACCACCGTATATGATGCATCTTTGGAAAATGAAATGGGCATATATTCTACATTTTTTCAGAAACATAAAAAATTCTACATTTTTTCAGAAACATAAAAAATGCAAACAGTCTAACAAAATGTTGGACTATAACTTGAAATTGCATACTCTATATACTAAAAATATGAAATGTAAATAAACAAAAATTTCGAAAATATAAACACTTTGTAAATGCAAATTGTCTACAAAAAGTTAGACCATTGCATAAAATCGTGTACTGTATATAATAAAAACATATGTAAAAACAATAATATTTTAGCAAGTGCGTATGCTTTGCGCTTCAAAAATGCAAAAGAAAAATATGTAAAAGTGCAAATTGTCTCCAAATACTTAAAATATAACTAAAAACTGCATCATCTATGTTAAAAAATATTTAATGTATAAAGAAAAACATATTTTAAGAAAGTGCAGTATTATGTTTTTTTTTTCTTCAGAAAGCACGTGTATACTATAAAACAGAAGTGCAGATTGTTGGAATGATTTAGAATGCAAATATCACACACTTCTACATAAAAATGTTCAAAATAGACAAATATCACACATCTTTGAAAAGTGCAACCTTTATACATCTTTGAAAAAATAAAATAATAAACAAAGTGCAAACTAGTTAAGATAAATTGGAATTTTAAGATAAATTGGAATATAAATCTTACATACATACATGTGCATATGGGAAAAAACATACATATATGTACATTACTAAAATTTATAAAAGAACTATGCATAAGTGCAGACTATTAACGACGTGAAATATAACTAAAAACTGCATACTTTATGCCCTAACGATACAATACGAAAAATGATAATCAGTAAGTACATAAATTTTGCACTTTTCAAATGTGCATATAAATATGGAGCGTGCAAAATTAAGTGCAAAATGTAAAACTCTTACATTGTGACATGCAAATGTGCATATAAACCCCTTTTGTCCTTTTTTAAAGTGCAATCTTTCTTTATTTTTCGACAAATAAAATAAAAAATTATCCGTGTATGCAAATTGTTTGCATAAAGTTTGAATATAGTCAAGAATCATGTATTCCATATTTTCAAAAAATACACGAATTTATCAGTAAGACTGCAAAGAAAATTCTACAAAGTGTAGATAGATCATCAGCACTTTCTTGTAGTTTAAATTCGACAATGAGCTAATAACGTTTTTCTAATAGAGAGAGAAAAAGGACGGTGACAATTTGTAATATTAATGAAATTGTGTTGACCATTGTGTAGTTATTAAAAAGTCAAAATAGGAACCTGTGACTACTTATCTTATGCATTCAGCGATTCATTTGCTAACACTCTGTTAACAAAATTTCTGTTATTACTGAAAAAAATGATTTTATGTTTGACTTCAATTTTTTATCTCTACTATTAATAAACATAATTCAGTGAATATGATTTCCACCGTGTCTTTTAAAATTCCAAAATTATCCTACCATTCATCAATGGAATCTTGACAACGGTTTGCAACTTTCATCACCCATTCATTTCCCCACCATCTATCCATGAAATTTCAGTATCAAATTGCATCTGGCACTATAACAAAACTGATTGAAATAAAGATGGTGTAACTACCAAAGTTTTTGCATTTATAACACACATCCATCCATTAATTTTTTACTAAATAAAAAGTAAATTTATCTAGGTATCTTTTTATCTAGGTATTAGAGTAACATTCAATGAAAATATTGAAGTAAAGAACCAATAGCACTAGAACTCTAATGAATTATGTGAACAAAAATATTTAGAAAGATAATATTAATAACGGTTTTTTTCTTTTTAAATATTTATATCTGCTATTTATCAATTTTATAACAACAGCAAAAATGAAAAGAAAAAAGTTAACTAGACGGAAATCAACTTATAAACTCGAAAAAGAAAAGAAAATCAGAAAATGCCTTTAAATAGGATCAAAACGACATTTAATTTTTTTTACTTTTATGCATATAAATTAATTTTTTGATTTTGTTTGTATAAAAAGAACAAGGTGGTGCGTTTTGTTTATTTGTGCGTTGTTTCATCTTTTGTGATTCACCCCTTGCTTTCATGTTTGATGTACGAAAAACACTCCTCGAACAACGTGTTCGTTCCAAATTTTACTTCTAATAAAGTTTTTCCCCTTTTTTTCGAAAACTAATCTGGACTCAATTCCGTATTATTATGACCTTTTTTTATATTTTTATTTGAAAATTACAAATATATGCAGTTTTTACTATCATAGATATTTGCATTTTATAATGTAAATATTTGTATTTTTTGACTGAAACTAAAAACCAAGATTTTTTTTGAAGTTTGTTTTTTAGGAGTGACAACCGTGTTTTTTGAAACTTAAAAATTGTGTTTCATAAAAGTTCTCTTTATTGTTTTCAGCGTTAAACTTGAATTTTCGATTGTCAGTTCAACATTCTAACCAATTCAGTTACAATACAGCTATAAAAAAATTGAACTGTTATTTGGTTTATCGACATTTCAAAAAGGACGTGACCAAGTAAGATGTATTTAAACTGCGTAAACATAGTGAATTGACAGTGTCTTGCCATTGACCATAATTGCAGCTTGTCAAAGCACCTTCATCGGCAGTGGCTGCTCCAGCTACAAGTGGTAAAGTAGCTCAAGCTGAATCAAGTGGAAATGATGGTGGTGGGATTGACGATGATCTTCAGGCAAGGTTAGACAATCTTAGAAAAATGTGACCTACTTATTTATTCTCTTCTGGAGTCCTTGATAAATGGAGAGGCAAAACCAAGGTCATGTAATTTTACATATGTACATGTGATTTGTGTTCATACCATAGAATGATTTGAAAATGGGTGTGCATCATTTTCCTTCATGCGTATGAGTTATAGTAGGAACTTATTTCATGTAACCTGAGAATTATTATACCAATGAATTGAAATAAAACAAATATATGTGTGTATGTGTATGCGTGGGTAATCTATTATTCATTCTGGTTTTATTATGTTATTTTCTTTCTTTCTTGCATATAATAACAAGTCTGTACAGTCCATGATCATAAAACAAACAGTGAATTTTGATAGGTTCATGGTCTCATGTTATCGTGCTTGTGGTACCGATTATTATTTCATAATGTAAAATAATTCAGCTTGTTCTGATTTCGATAAATTATGAAGTGGTGCCTATACTTTATTAGATGCTTACATACCAAGTTTAGATGGCTTAAAATTCAAATGGCTATACAGTCCTGTTTACATTATAATTTCTACATATATTAGTCTACGATTGTTCCACTGTCAGCTGTTCCAAAGAATAAAAATGATGTCAGCAGAGCTAAAAACCAAAGGGACGGGCTAATACAGAAGCTTCAGTGTTTATAATAGCAAACGATCAGTCACGCCTCAAAACTTTTGATAACATGACAACCAATAAAAAGTGTAATTTGATAGCTAAATTAGATACGAAAATCAATTAAAAAGCTAAGTGGTTCGTTGGATTTGGAATGCCCAAACCCAAGACTCCATGTACTTGACAACAGAAGTACATAACAGACCCCAAAAGCAAAAGCAAAAACCAGAACCTCACAGCACTTCGACAGCATTAAAAATCAACTAAAAGACAGGAGATGAGAGTGAAGAGTGAAAGAAGGTTTTAATCAACTTCTTCGATTTTAGGGCCAGAGGCAGCAGCAGGAGGAGCATCCTGATCCATGCCAGCCATACCTGCAGCTCCATCTCCTTGATACATCTTTGCTATGATCGGATTGCAAATCGACTCCAGTTCCTTCGTCTTGTCTTCAAACTCGTCCACTTCACCAAGCTGATTCGCATCCAACCATTTGATCGCCTCATCTATGGCATCCTCTATCTTCTTCTTGTCATCTGCACTCAACTTCCCTCCTATCTTCTCATCCTTTATCGTGTTCCTCATGTTGTACGCATAATTCTCTAGCGCATTCTTGGCTTCCACTTTCTTCCTCAGCTCCTCATCTTCTGCTTTGTACCTCTCTGCGTCCTGCACCATCTTCTCTATCTCCTCTTTGCTCAGCCTTCCTTTATCATTTGTAATGGTGATCTTGTTCTTCTGCCCAGTCGTTTTGTCTTCGGCGGACACATTTAGAATGCCATTAGCATCGATGTCGAAGCACACATTGATTTGAGGAACACCTCTGGGAGCAGGAGGAATCCCCGAAAGCTCAAACTTCCCTAGCAAGTTGTTGTCCTTGGTTCTTGTCCTCTCTCCTTCGTACACTTGAATTAGAACTCCAGGCTGGTTATCGGCATATGTAGAGAACACTTGCTCCTTCTTCGTAGGAATCGTAGTGTTCCTTGGAATCAGCACGGTCATGACACCGCCCGCAGTCTCCAAACCAAGAGACAAAGGAGTGACATCAAGAAGAAGCAAGTCCTGCACCTTCTCGTTCCCTTCACCGCTCAATATTGCGGCCTGCACCGCTGCACCATAAGCGACTGCCTCATCGGGGTTGATGCTCTTGCACAGTTCCTTCCCATTGAAGAAGTCCTGAAGCAGCTGCTGCACTTTTGGAATTCTGGTCGACCCACCAACAAGCACCACATCATGTACCGAGCTCTTATCCATCTTTGCATCCCTCAAACACTTCTCAACCGGCTCCATGCACTTCCTGAACAGATCCATGTTCAGCTCTTCGAATCTGGCTCTTGTTATCGTGGAGTAGAAATCAACGCCTTCAAACAAGGAATCAATCTCTATCGTGGTTTGAGCTGTAGAAGACAAGGTCCTTTTTGCCCTCTCGCAAGCAGTCCTCAACCTTCTCAGAGCTCTTGGGTTTCCGCTTATGTCCTTCTTGTGCTTCCTTTTGAACTCCTGAACGAAATGATTCACCAATCGGTTGTCGAAATCCTCACCACCAAGGTGAGTATCACCAGCAGTCGCCTTCACTTCGAATATTCCTTCTTCAATGGTGAGCAGGGACACATCGAAGGTACCGCCTCCGAGATCGAAGATCAACACGTTCTTCTCACCGGTGCTGCTTGCCTTCTTATCCAGACCGTAAGCGATGGCTGCAGCAGTTGGCTCGTTGATGATTCTCATAACGTTGAGGCCTGAGATAACACCAGCATCCTTCGTGGCCTGACGCTGTGAGTCGTTGAAGTAGGCAGGAACCGTTACTACTGCATTTTTTACTGTGGTGCCTAGGTAGGCCTCTGCGATTTCTTTCATTTTGGTCAGAACCATTGATGAGATCTCTTCGGCTGCAAACTGTTTCTCTTCCCCTTTGTACTGAACAGCAATCATGGGTTTGTCCCCTGGGCCTGCGATTACTTTGAATGGCCACAGTTTCATGTCGCTTTGAACTGATGGGTCGCTGAATCGCCTTCCAATAAGCCTCTTCGCATCTGCACAATGATGGTTCCAAATTAAACATTACATGCTAATTCAACAACCGAACTTGCTGTAGTGGCACGGATATGTTCCCATTCACGATGCTCCCTAATTCATAACAATTATATTACTGGGATCCAAAATTTCAACCCACGAACTACCACTACTACTACTCCAGACAAACATATACCAAATCATGATCCACACACAAATTCGTCTATAAAGGAATTGTCATGATCAATTTAAGCAACTTTACTTAATTACTCAGAACCAAATATTTATGAAAAACACTAAACCTAATTCAACTTGATATATCCCCGTTTACATTTATTCTACCTCCATACACAGAAGTTCCATCAATATGATAAACATATAGCTAGAAAAACGAGTCATGAATTTCTATGACTTACCAAATACAGTGTTCACCGGATTCATTGCCACCTGATTCTTAGCTGCGTCACCAATCAGCCTCTCGGTATCCGTAAATGCCACATAGGACGGCGTCGTCCTGTTCCCCTGGTCGTTCGCAATGATCTCGACTCGATCATGCTGCCAAACACCAACGCAAGAGTAGGTGGTGCCTAGATCGATTCCAATTGCTGGACCCTCGCCTTTCGCCATCGACTTCAAATTATAAAGGGGATCAACGATCACTTCTGTGAAGTTGGAAAATTGACGGTTTTTCAGAGCGCTTTGGATTATTTTTTTCTTAAGCGACTTGGACAAGAGTAAGGATGTTCTATATAAAAACGGAGTTAGGTAATCTGGAATGTTCTGTTTGAAGAAGATTGTAAAACGGAGATGAAGATTCTCCCGCGTTCTAGCTCTTTCGTGAACCATTTTCCTTTCATACAAGCTTATTGGGCCATTTTTGGACCATGTCAGTAAAGTTTTCATGTTGAACAAATGTACAGCAGTATTACGTCAATTCTAATTTGTCGAAACAAAAGGGGACCAAGCGTCCGTTCTTTACAAACTGAGGAATGTATTTAAATTGAACGGAGTATTTGGACGGAGAAGTTGGTTGAAAGTGAAATGTGTTTGATGATGCAAAAAATACATTAGGTGGAGTATTTGAACAAATTATAGATCACAAAGGAAATTCGTGGAAAAACGAAAGAAGAGTAAGGAAATGCTATTGTGAGCGGCCGTGTAGGATGCTTCCATTTTTAGAACCGTATCGTTTTACTCCAGTTTGGATTAAAATAGCATTGTCCATTTTGTAAATAAATGGTTTTTGAAAACCTTAAGTGTGTACACACACAAATATAAATATATATATATATATATATATATATATATATATATAACAACGAAAGGTTATATTATTAACAACGAAAGAACCGTACAATAGTAGGATTCACCTCCTTAAAAAAACCTTACTACTGTGGTAAGGAAAAAAGGCACGACATCCTCTATTCACAATTCCAGTACAATATTTAATACGAAAATCGAAACAAAAACACAGAGAGAAATACAAAGCAAAAAAATAACAAAAGAAAAATGGAACAAGGCCAACCCAAACAGGTGCAAAAGCAATACCTCATATATCAATCCGACCCATCTCCAATACGCAAAGTCACTAAAACCCTAATCATTTTTCACGGTGGCCGCCAAACATTATCCAGCATCATCAAGGTCAACCCCCCATCTTAAAAAATTTCCCCTTTCGCTCAAAGAGAGATCTCCATTACGAATTTTATTCCGTAGCTGCCAGAGAACGTCTAATTCAATTAATTTTCTCCTCTGCTCCGCTTGTAACATCCTGTCTTTTTACACGCTTTAAATCGACACACGTGTCGATTCAAACCATACGGAAGGGCGGATTGTTATGGGGTAAATAAGAAAAAGCAGGGAAAGAAAAAAACCAAAATAGAATCTTGCAGCAGAACGATAAATATAATAATCAAATATACAGTTCAGCTTCGCTGTTTTACAAAAACCCTTGATTATGTTTATACAACACATATCAGAATACACATACCAGAGAATAATAATTAATGCAGCGGAATTTAATGGTGTAGTGAAATAATATAGTAGATAATAGTACTACAAATCTTCGTCCTCGTCCTCCAAAATAAAATCTTCGATTCTCAAACGCTCGGATTGACCCGAGCGAATTGAAAAGACAAAACACTCGAGTCAGAACTAAAAGATCTTATGTGAGTTAAATCAACAGAAATAAATATGAGTGTAACGGCGTCGGAGATGTATACAGGATTTTGACATCTCCTATCCAGTGTCTAACGTGAGTGCGATAACTCAAGATATGATCGGGATTCACATCTCCTATCCGTTAAACTATTTACTATGTAGTATATTCCGCTATTATACTAATGTCTAATAGTAAAGTATACTTACTTTTTAATTGCGTCAAGGAGTTACCCATATAGCCCTTAACACAGATAATGCCAATAGTCTATACAGTGCCGTAATACCTTCTGATCGGGAGGCTAACAGAGGATACTTCATAGGTACGACACAAATAGAAACTCGTACAAAGTGCACCAGGGTAGGTGACATGGCATAACTAGGCAATGCCAAGGTAGATATACCAATTACGCATCCGGGCTGGTGGCAACGCATAGCCGCAGCTACCGCCCAATTCGAGCCATACCCCCAAATAATAAAAAAAGTGGCCACCGAATCAATCCAAAAGTCAAAGTATAATATCGAAGGGATGTGTCCGATCAAAGGTGCTACCTCATTGGCCCAAGAATCGCTCCTGTTTTAGCCACCTTATGTCAACTTACGGAAGTCGGGTCCACGTATTTACCTCAAAGGAAACGCCGCCGCCATCCTACTTCATTCTGGAATCTCCACCGTGTACACGGTTGTTAAAGTGGTTTTCGGGGTTGGCAGAGAGTGACAACTTTCGATCCTGATCTCTTTAACAACCAAACGTTATTATAACACCGCGGTCTTTTAAAAATAGTTTATAATTTAAAACCAGAACATAATATCCATTTCAAAACCATATAAATACGATATCATTTCTGTTTTAAAACCCAAATCTATATGATATCATTTTTATTTCAAATATCTCCTTTGTCCAAAATCATAGTACTTTCAAATACATATACCTTAGACCCCATAGCTTTGAAACAAAATTTTCAATACTTAAATGGTGTAAATATTAAATTACTTTATATAATAAGACAACTTCTTTAATTTTACAAATAAATTCCAAATACCGATTTGAACCGCTCAATAAACCATTTCAATTCATATATTTCAAAGCTTTACATATTCCACCATTTCAAACTAATTCTTTGATAAATTCCATATAAATCAATTTCAATTACTATTATTTAGATTTTAAAAGTTTACTTAATAAATCTAATATCTTTCAAGTAAAACCTTTAAACTTCAAATACTGGATGTTCTTTCAATCTAATTAACTTAATAATATCTATTTAAATCCTCCAAACCAAAATCAAGTTATTAAATCATACCTTTTAAAATCTCAAATCTATTTAAATTAGAATCAATTTTATTCGAGAAATTTTTATATACTTTCATTCAAATCAAATTCATATTTATCTTCCCACCTTATTCGTTTTAACTCCAGAAATAAAATTTAAATAACCACTTAACCATATTATATTCAAATAAAATCAAACTTTATTATTTAACTTCTTTATCTTTATACCAATTTTTATACATAGCTTAAAACTAAAAATTTAAGTATATATAAAATAACATTATAGAATATACAATCAATATCTCATAAAACCGTATATTTCTTTACAAAACCATAGAAATCATTTTTGAAATATATATATATATATATATATAGACCATGGTGTCTGTATATAATTTTCTACCCTATGGTCAAGTGATACGGATATTTATCATTTCAATCCGCAATTTAAAAATAAAAATTACGGATATATATCATTTCAAACCGCAATCCTGAATGAGATGAAAATGCATAATAACTTGCAGTTTATAACAATATAAAATACAACATCCATTCATCCAATATCAACCATCAACCATTTATCGCAATCATCATCAAATTCAAACAATAGCATCAATATAGAATGGATAATAAACAACAGGTATTAAATAGCAGTTTATATTCAATAATAAATTAAATAAGTGTTTAACTGGCAGTTTATATGCAATGAATAATTAATTAACAATTTAACTGGCAGTTTAAATGCAATGAATAAATTAAATAGCAATTTAATTTAAATAAATGAAATTAACTGAGATGATGATTAAAAATATGCCAAACAACCATAAATAAATTTTAAATCACATCATATATCAATTTAACAAACATAAGAAATTTTAGAAGTTGTGGGTGAGTTAAAACACTCACCTTTTGAATTTAAATTGAATTCAAATCCAATTTAAACCCAAAAATTGAAGTGTCTCCAAATCCGTCCAAACAGTGTCAAAATGTCCGAAATTTTATTAAGATCCTAGCAAAAAAAATTGCGCGTGAAATGGACCTCGTATGTGAGAGTTGTGCGTGTTAGAACGATTTGAAACAAAATTAAATTAAATAAAAACAAAACAAAAAAGCTCACCCTCACAAAAAATTGCCATGTCACCAGCGAACAGAACGCACTCCCCAGTAACGCCGAACCCTAATTTTCTACAGGTCGCGAAAACACTCGAAGCCGCCATTGCCAAGGCCAATTTTCCGACCAACCCACTAACCTGCAGCACGATCAAGCTACGCCGTCACAACCCCCTGCCTTGGCCGCCCTCCCACTCAAACGCCACGAGATCCGGCGCTCGAAATCGAGCCGCCTCCTCCGTCGCTGCTATCGCCGTTTCTGGCGAACCCTAGAGTTTACGACCTACACGAGCCGCATGGATGAACTCCTCTTGACTCCCTCTACATACCGATGTCATCCGGTCGAGCAATCGTCGACGATCCGCCGTCAAATATGAAGCCCAAGCTACGAACGGCCGGAATTAAACGAGCCAATTTCGGCTACACAAAAACTCAGATCCAAAATCAAATCGCATATCTGGGTTACGCTCTTCGAGAGCTTCGATATTTTTTTTTTTTGAATTTTTCTGAGGAGTTTGGATTTTTGAAGTTGATTTTTGGATTGGAATTTGAATTGGATAAATTAGGGTTTACTGCCATTGAGGAAGATGAGCACAGAAGTTTCTGTACGTATAGAAATGAGGAATAGAGGCTGGAGTTTATAGTACGGTATTTATAGGCAGGATTGACATTTGAATGGATGGATAAGATAGAATTTACGCGCTAACTCCAAAGTGGCCTAAAAAGCCCGTTCTGACTCCGGAACGTAATTGGGTCAACCAGTATATCAAAATAGATGTTTTTAAATATTTTAAACGCAATGGAAAAGGTTTCAAGTTCAAATTGCATCGTATGAAGAAATTATGCTAAAATCAATATTTTTCAAATTGATTTTAATTGATTTCAATTAATCGATTTCAAGTCGTTTCAAGCCTATACGATCAAACGACCAGTCCAATCGATACGAAACTTAAAATCCTACAATAATTCACTGTTACGGATCCGATGAAACTTGTTCAGTCGAAATCCGAGTCAGTGGCCAAAATGACTATTTTTATATTAATTAAATAAATTTAAAATAAATTAATTAAATCAAATTTCCCATTTAAATTCTGAAATTGACAATCTTTATCACTTTATAATTCTTAATCATTTATACAAAATTTTAAACAAGTTTAGATGTCAATTTAAAGTTGATTAATCTATCAACTGCAGTGTCAAATCTTCAATTTCATTATATTCAAAATTATAAATTAAATTTTCAAAAATTCTATTAAATTAAATAAATCAATGATTATTCCATCCATAAATTTCAAATAGATGGATTTAATATTGGATTCAAAATCTGTTATTTTAATATTCTTAGATTTCATTTAAATCTCTATTAACGTAATATTTAAATGTTTAATTTCATTTAATTTCCATTTAATAAATCCAGTTATTTATAATTACTTACAATACATTGCTTTAAACCTGATTTCAATCCTTCCATTCTCTATTAAACCTTTCTTAATCATAGTTAATATTTGTTCTACATTCATTACATTAATGCTCTCATTCCATCCTTTATTTATCGACTATCATATTTCCATTTACTATACTTTGGTCAATTTCCCACGTTATTTGAAATTAAAGTCTCAATTAAACTTATCTATATTTGATTTCATTCCTATATTGCATCACTTATTGTTTTACAAATAAACTACATTGCAATTCATCCTATTTCCTTCATATCTGGTGACTATTGCCTTAAATTCTCATTAATATACATTAAGGTTCATTAAATTCTAATTGACTCCCATTTTATTTATTACAATAATTACTATCCTTACTTTCAATTTCAATAATTCAAAAATTAACAATTTTATTTTCAATAATCCCATTTAATAGACTTTCCATTCTATTATTCAATCAAATTGCCCTATTATGGATAGTATTACATTATTGAATCAATTATCAATTTATGGAAAGAATTATTATTGGCTTACTCTTATTACATTAACAATTATCATCTTATTCCAATTTCCAATTAATATAGAAATAAATTTCATTCACTTACAAATAAATTCATTTACTATAGATTTCCTTCCAATTAATTTAAAATTGATTTCTATAAATTGATTTGATTTAATTGCCAAATATGTATACATTAATTACTATTAAATGTCCTCAATAATTTATTTACTTTGTTTCCAACTTCTATTTCATCAATCACTGCCTTATAAATAAACTTACGCTTCTCTTCAATTTACATTCACCTTTCCGTTATTATATTAATTATCATTAAAATAACCTTTAATTCCTTTTATAAGTGATTACTTCCCAACACAGGTTAAAATTCCATATATACAAATTTTAATTAATTGTCATTAACCCTGTATTATTTCATTAAATAAATTCATATTTACATCCACTTCCGTATATAAATTTGGCAATCAAGTTATAACATTTACACTGTTTCACTTATTGGAATTACATCCAAATTATTAACAGTTAACTTACATTTTTTTACTGTTGCAATTTATTCTAGTTATTATTTTCAAACAATTACATACAGAACCTTGATTTTACTTAATCACTATTTATTATTATGAATTCATTAATTAATTCACTAATTGCCTTTGTTTTCTTATATTCAATTTATTAACAAATATTTCTATTTACACTCCATTATAACCTAAACAGTCGTTTCAGTCAATTTGAATTGCATTAAATTGGTTATTCATAAACTGTCATTTACATTACTACCTTAATTCACATACAGTTACAATTTATCAATATATTATTACATAGGTAAATTAAATTCTTGTCTTTAATTACTTATTTTAAATTTTATATCCAAGTGCAACAATTAACACTATTTCTTTATTGCGATTTCACTTAAATTTTCAACAATTAGGTTTAATAACCATTTCTACAATTCATTATTAACATTTATTTCAATATACATTATAAAAAATTTATTCCTTCCTAATTTGATTTCGAAAATCTAATTAAATTAACCAATTTTATTTATCAAAATTTACGGGTCGTTACAACGCTTCTTGCCTTCGAATCGCCTCCAAACACTTTCTGCCCATATGTGATGTATGGTAATAGCAGCTGCTACATGCGCCAGAGTTTGGATGCTATACATATACATGCATACATACATATATACACATATACATACATACATACATATATAACCAGCGCTCAACAGCACCCCTATCTTATATCATCTCCGTGGTTTCCTGATTTTAACCACACATCCCGATTTAAACAATAACATTTTATCTCTTTTTATTGGCAATGCCAGCGGGGTTAAATTGCCCCTAACATTTATTTATATCAATAAGCAGAAACTTACAATATAAATGAGATAGAAGTAAGCAAGAAAGACAAGGAATAGTAGAAAAGAAACATAGGAAAATTTATAAGAAATACAGGTAGAAAGAAGGACACCAACCAAGCTAGGTCCATCTAGCTATTGTAGCATTATCAAAGGGGTGGGAAGACATAGATATCATAGATATGATTTTGCTGCATATATGATGATATATCTGCATACGATTCTTGGTCATATGAAGGAATATTCTTTGATTCCTTTCACGCCAAATTTCTGAGACTGTAACTTTCAGCAATATTAATATCTCATAGGTAGATGATTGCTTCCTTCTTGTAGCATTATATATGCTCATCCATTCAAGCTTACCATCAATCTGAGATGATCCAAAACCACCCCTAGACTTTTATTTTAGACCATAAGAATTGAGTGACGGCACATCTAAAGAACAAATGGTGAATATCCTCAACCGCAGATGAACAAAATAAGCACATAGTCGAGACAGCCATACCTTTCATTGCCAAATTACCTAGAGTGTGAAGTGCATTTCTAAGAACCTTCTAGAGCATAAAATTAAGCTTTGCATTAGCATTTATGTTCCAGACCCTTTTGTACCAAGGGAAGTAGAGCAGATGTACTTCACCCGCAATGCCAGTGTAGACAACATAAGTAGAGTAGTCTTTAAGGTTATCCGACCATTTATATTCTTCATATGGGCTATAAATATAGAGTTTATCATTATATAATATCCACAATGCATTTATTGAGGAGTTACTTGTATGTGAACGAGAGATTTTTCCATTAGAGATATAGGATGAAGCTCTGCATTTAAGGATATTCCAGACTGTATAATATTATAATGAGAGAGCATTCTTTGGAGTATCAAGCCATTCTTAATCCATGAAGTAGGCCAAAATTTGGATTTGTTCACAGAGGAAATGAGAAGTTTAGTATGCAGAAGCAAAATATCTCTTATTTTTATCATTGTTTTCCATACCCAGCTCTGAGCCTGTTTAGGGGAGGTAAGCCAAATTTCATCTTCTTTTAAGTTGTTTCTTATGCTCAATTGTACCCACAACGAATCAGTTCTGGAAACAAGATTATGAAAGTGCTTAGATAAAGGTGCTATGTTCCAATTCTTCATATTTTTTATGCCTAATCCTCCTTTTCTTTTAGGCAATTCCAATTTTTTGAAAATTATTGGAGACAGTTTATTAGAGTGTATTGATCTAGACCACAAGAATTTTATCATAGCAGATCTAACTACAAGCGTTGTTGGCAATAAAAAAAGTTCTTCTTCAATATACTATCATAGAAAGTATGATAGCGTTTATTATTACAAGCCTCCCAGGGTGTGATATAAACCTATTTTCCCATCTATTAAATAGTGTTGTTATCTTTTCAAATAGAGGAATCCATTGAGTTATTAAGTTCTCTTTGTAGCCAAAGAAATTCCAAGGTAGGCCCTGTTAGATTCCAGAGAAAGCATATTTGTGATGCTCAAGCTTTCAGAGACTAGATGACTCAGCAATCCAGTAATTAATATATTTGATTTTTTAGAGTTAGTTTGAAGACCAGAAAACTTGTAGAAGGAGGTAAAGGTATTCATTATTGTTTGAAGGGACTTGGCACAGCGGTGAGTATCAGTAAGTCATCTAGTAGCCAGAGTCGTCACCATGGGCTTTCTACGTTTAGCATGAAGATTGAAATTATGCAGAGCAACTTGCTTCTCAATTGCTAGCGAGAATGTTTCCATAACTATGATGAAAAGAAAAGCTGATATGGGATCTCCTTGCCTCAAACCATTATTTCCTTTGAAATACCCAATAGTACGAGCATTAAACATAAGAATATATCTCACATATGAGCTACACTGATATATCCAATTGTTGAATGCTGTGGGAAAGTTCATCTTGTTGAGTATGGTCATAAGGGCTGACCAGTTTACTGTATCAAAGGCTATTTTTATGTCAATCTTAAGAATGGCTCTTGGTGATTTATAAGGAGAAGAGTATCCATTAAGTAATTCATGTGTCAAGAGGACATTATCGAGGATGCTTCTATTAGGGAGGAAAGCAACTTGATTGGGAGAGATGATTGTTTGAAGAACTAGCTTAAGTCTGGAGGCGAATATCCTATATATGGACTCATATATGACATTGCAGTAAGCTATGGGTCTATATTGAGAGACAACGATAGAATTTGCTGATTTAGGAATTAGAGCTAGATTGGTAGAATTAACTGATGATAGCATTTTTCTTTTGTTGAAAAATTTGTGGATGGCTTTGCATACATCAGAGGAGGTTATAGACCAGCAGTGTATAAAGAAGGTAACTATGAATCCATCGGGCCCCGGAGAAGTTGATTTCCGCATTGTAATATGAAGTTCTTAATGTCTTCATCGGTGATAGGTTGAGTAAGAGCAGATTGCATATCTAATGGGAGTTTGGGTATGTCTAGGTTATTAAGAAAAGTGTTGTCTGATGGAGAGGGAAGACCTCCAAGAAGAGAAGTGTAATAGTTGAGAAATGCAACATCTATCAGAGGAGGGGATGAATGGTAAACTCCTTGCATATCAATGATCTGATGTATATATGTTTTGGCTTGCCTGATTTTTAAAGATGCATGGAGAAGTTTGGAATTACTATCACCATATATAGACTTGCTATGTTTGTATTTTTGCAATACCATTCTGGCTTCAGTATTCAAAGCTTGCTCAAGTTGTGTAATGAGGTCAGATTCTTTTTGGTATAGAAGAGGATCAGTACTAGAGCTTAGTATCATATTTTTTTATCTGTTCAAGTTGATGGTTTATATCAGTAGATAGTTTTTTACCTTCACCGTAAATACTCCTAGCCCAAGATTGTAGAGCTACCTTTGTGTTCTTCAATTTCTTCTGCAAGATGAGCATAGGATTACCAAATATTGTTATATTCCATGCTTCATTGACAACCTGCAATAAATTGGAGTTTTGTGTCCATTCATCGTAGAATTTAAAATTGACTTGTTTATTTATGGCAGATGATCCAAATGATAGGATTAAAGGGAAGTGATCTGAAAGGATGGGCATATGGATTTGGTCTATAGAAGAACATTTCAAAAGAGTTGTGTAGTTCATGAAACCATGATCAATTTTTGAGTGGGTACGAGGTTTGTTTTGACTTTTGTTGTTCTATCTGTAGTAGGAGCTAGAGGAGGGAATTTCAATTAAGGATGCATCTTGAATGGTGTTATTTAAAGGGGATAGATCAGATATTGTTAAGGGATTACCACCACATTTATGCATCGAAAGGTAGGAGCAATTGAAATCTCAAATCAATATCCAGGGATGAGTTGATTGACTAAAGTAAGGAATGTAGTCGTGCATCTTTTTCCTTATATGTGGATAGTTTGCAGCATATATGAAAGTGAAGTACGTTGAAGTTGCAGAAGGCAAGTGCATTGCATAAGAATGAATAAACTGACTGTCATAAATGATAGGAGAAAAGGAGAAGATAATGGGATCATATAGGATAAGCAGTCTACCATATGGGGCATGAGAATGATTTGTGAAGGATTTCTAGTTAGAGTTAATATATTTTCCAGCTCTAATGGACTGGTTTGAATCAAGTTTAGTTTCAAAGATAGAAATGAGAGAGAGATTGTGATATTGGATTAGAGACTTTATTCGATCAAGTTTTGCATTTTTTCGAGCTCCTCTTATATTCCATGCTGCCATTTTGCACATCATAGTTTATACTTGGAGGGGTTTTTATTCAAGCTTCTTGTTCATCTACCAATAAAAAATGGGGTGTTTTCTGGGAATTGAAACATAGAAGTGTTCATGTTTGAGTCATATCAGAATCTAGGGGAGAATGGGAAGGAGAAGATTGAGGTATGACATTCTTCAAGTTGTCCAAAGATTTTTTTTTCTTTTTTTCTTTCGAAGAACTTATCATGATTGAGGGTTTCTTTTTGTTCGAATTATGCTTGCTTTTGGGTTTGAATATTTTGGAAGGGGTACAAATGTTTGAAATAGGAATATGTTCATTGACAGTGGGGATATAATGCACAAAGGAAGTTGAGTGATTGGGTTCTGAAAGTATATTACAATCTGGAGTGGAGAAGATGCATTTGTTACCTATATGCAACATTTCAATAGGATGGGATGAGTAATTGGTGGTATCAGTAGATATCTTGTGCATGTGTGCATGTACATGGGATGTTCACTTTGATGGATAAAGAATAGAAGGAGAAGGCAATAAAGGAGGTAAATTTGAAGTTGTAGCATGTTTATGAGAGTGAGGATGAATATATACAACAACAGGAGTAGTTGTTGATTGATGAGGAGATTGAATGGTGGAATTAGGACAAGCTGGCAGCTTAATAGCAGGAAAAGGATATTGTGCATTATTTGTTTCTGTTTGAATAGATATTACATTCATTGTTTTAGGAACATGTTGCTTGTCTATGTTACGAAAGGTTGGTTCATTTCCATTTATACTCATTGATGAACTCTTATGTAAATATGTTAGATGCACATTGCTGTCAGCATTATTTTTCTTGTTGCAATATCTTTTGTTTTTATTCTCACTGTAGCATTCACTTCATTTTTATTGTCAGAAACTTCAATTTCCACATTTTCTTTCTCTACTACATCATTCATATATACATCATCCACAATAATTTCTCCTTCCTTTATCATTTCGAGGATAGTAAATTTGTTTCCCATAAGCTTATCCTTTGCTATATTGCTCTCATTCACAGAATGTTTAGCAATCTGACTGTTATCTATTGATTTTATTTCCAACTTCTTTCCTTAACAGTTTGAAAATCATCAATACTTTCTTCTATTGTGTTCATAAATCGGGACACATATTTTTTTGTTCATTAAACCTTTTCTTCCTGCAGCAACTTTTTGCCGAACTCAACTTTGTTCCACTTTTTTATTTGGTCAATTTTGTCTTTGGCCTATCCACCACATCTGGTCAATACTTTGCATCATATCTAACACATGATCATTATCACTAAGCTTTTTTTGCATTAGGCTTAACTAGGCGGTTCAAAGTTCTATGATCAAATACATTACAGTAAGTACAAATATCTAGTTTCCAAAGATAATTAACATATATTATCTGAGTAGTACCATCAGTATTCAGGACTAGGAAGGAGGAAACAAGATCTTGATTAGGAGATATTTCAATAAGACGTTTATCATGTTGAATACGTTGATGTGATTCAATAGGTTCATCTAAACACACAAGTTTTCCCAATTTATTTGCTAACCAGTTAATACCCAGATGAGACCATAGGTAAATGGGCATATTCGAGAGTTTCACCCAGATAACAACAGATCGAATTGAACCACGAACATTACTAGTTGTAGGATCCCATTGTTTAAGTATAAACAGCTTGTTCTTCATTACAATAGGGTCGCTACATATAATCTTATCTCTGTCAGAGGCATCAGAAAAGAGAAAAAGAAAGATGGAACTGTTTGACTTAACTTTAATGTTATCTTTTAACTTCCATGTGCGTTTCAAATGCTCAATCACATAAGTATATGACATGGGCTTATCAAGAAAGAATCCTACCACATAGTCTCTCATAACTTCACCAGCAGCTATTACAGAGGAAGGAGGCACCATAGTTTCACCATCAAAAGTTAGATCCAAATGAACAGGTCTGTACTTTCCCATGTTACGAGGTAGGTTATTAAATATAGAAGTCCATACTTATTCAGATGAGAAAGGAGGAGCAGTAGGAAATACTGTAGGAACATGGGAGCTATAAAGGTGGGATGTGGAAGAGGAAGGTTTGAAGAATTGAAACAAAGATGGAAGGACAAGCATAGATTGGAGAGAAGGAGAAAGTATGGCTGGGTCAGAAGGACGAGGGGGAGGAAATGGAGGAGGAATAGTTAAAGAAGGAATGGCCAAAGAAGTGGGAGGAGTGTACGAACAAGGAAGGGATAGGGCGGGAAAGGGATCATCTGCCATTAAAAATTGAAAAAGAAGAAAAAGGAGTTTAAATTTAGAAAAAGAATGGTTTGTGAGGTTTTTGATGAACATTCTCTCTCTATTCCCACTAGCTCTATTATTTAAATCGGGATATGCATGGTGCAAATTAGAAGGTCACAAGGGTGTTTTAAAATAGGAATGCTGTTGAGTGCTGCTATATACGCATGTGTGTGTGCACGCTGAGTGTATACCTGTGTGTGTCTGTGTGTCTCTCTGTGTGTGTATGCATGGAAAGGATCGACTAAACCTCAATTTTCCCTAATTTCCACCACACAATCCGAATTAAATAATATAGTGTAGTCGAAAGAGAGGGAAAATATATTATTTAATTCAGAACTTGTAGTGAAAATCAAAAGATAATTGAGGTGTAGTCGATATGGGTGTATCATTCTTTAGCCACAAATGTTGGCCACCCTCTAAAGTATATTGTAAAGGAAAAAAAAAAATCTTTTATTAATATTGCTTCAAACTTTCAAAGACGCTTTAAATCCGTGTAGATGACATTTCTAAACCAACAAATGAGAATTCTTATATTTTTTATTACTTAAAGTTGATTTCTATTTGTAAGTAATAACAAGTTTCAGTTTATAATTGAAAGCAAGAAATAGATAAGTATAACCTATTGGATGTTAACTTAATTTTTACTTGGCTTCTTCATTTGTCTTATTGTTTTAGTATAAAGCACGAAACATATAGCAATGTTCATTTGTTCTAACCTTCTCCCCATATTTAGCATTGTAACTTTCCCAATCAAGTGACGATTTTTTTTGTCATGCTGGATGTTCATCTAAGTCGATATATAGCGCATGACATATTATTGATGGATTAATCGCCGTCATATCCAAATGAGTCTAGGTAAAAACATCAACTGATTTCTTGAGAAAAATAATTAGTTCGGAATAAAGTTCCTTATTTATATTTTTACCTCTCTTTATCACGTTTCCTAGGTCATTGGAGTCTACTTGGACATTCTCTCGCTCATCCACAGACTTGAGTTCTTTGGAGTTCATGCCTAATCTTTAATATACCTCATCTTCTGTAGTATCTAAAGAAATTGTACCGCTTGAACTTTGTGCAAGCATTGTGGCTGTAGGTTGACATGTTTCAATGTCACAGCGGTTTCATTTAAAGACGCAGTTTCGATAACTGGCTCATCATTTACTATTTTATCATTCACATGCAACGACCCGAAAATTTCGATCCCGAAACTTCCAGATAGTTAAGAAAAGAATGAAAGAGAAAGAAGAAGAAAACAGAAAACCAGTCACAGAAACCTCACATTCCCAACGGATCAAGATATAATATAACATATAACGGTTTTACAAGAAGATTCATCATCAGTACAATTATATTTTCATACATCAGAGTTACAACCATTACAATACACCGGACAGTTTAAAACATGTCCAAGCCAACTATACTATACACAGCGGTAAACACTCCATACGTTCCAGCCATCCAGTTCGCCTCCTGAGCTCCAGAACGTTCTTACGTGAAAATCTGTAATACTCGGTCTGACCCGAGCATTAAATCAAAGTAACACCCGGGTCGGGCTGGAAACCAGCGTGAGTAAACCCAGCTAATATGAAATAGTTGTATAAACTTGAGTGAATACCAAGGAAACTCGTAACTTTACGAGCTCTTTCTTTATTAAAGTAAATCATTTATCTCACACCATAGTTCTCAGGTTAAATGTCCATGTCACTTAATTCATTCCATTCCAGCATGTTTAATTTCACACATCCAATTATATAAAACTTAGATTACAAATCGAAGTGGTTTCGGGTATTCACTAATACCCGACTCTGGTCTCTTCGAATTCAAAATTATCTTATCTCAAGTTATTCAAGTGATTTGAAATTTAAATTCTGGATATCACTTTTACATAACAATTCATCAAAGATAACCACATTATATCAGTTCAACCCAACATATCATATTACAAAACATTCCATTTCACAAAACATCATAATCACATATCAGGGATAAAAAATAATCCAAGGCATTCAAATATCTATCAATTATTCATAAGCAAGATAAATTAGTCATACCATTCCCATTAATCTAATTATCTACCAATGACTTAGATTAATTACTTATTATTTATACATCTTGCTTATTTATCATTAATTAATTATATCCAATTAACTAATCATCTCTTAATTATTCATCTTGATCAATCATCCTTGATTAATCATCCTTGATTAATCATACTTTAATTACATTAAGTAATTTTCCATTAAATTAATTACACAAATTAATTATTCTTAGTCCATCACATCACTTAACCTTTACTTTCCCTCTTAATTAATTACCCAAATTAATTGTCCGACATTTACATTGATTAATTATTCTTTAATTAATCTCACTCATTAATTAGCTAATCCCTTGGTTAATTTCCTTAAATAAATCAACCCTTAATTAATTAATTCTTTAATCAATTTATCCACTAAGTAATTAATCCTTAATTACTTCTCTTAAATAATTAACCTTTAATTACTTCCCCTTAAGTAATTACACCAATCAAATCTTATTAAGTAATTATACTTAATCAATTACCAAGTGACTATCTTTAATTAATTAACAGATTAAATAATTACATTCATCTAATTAATTACAATTGGGTAATTCACCCTTTAATTACCCAATAAACTAATTAATTAATCTTTCATTATAGATTAATCATTCTTTAATTATTAATTAATAAACCTTAATTGTCAATTAATCTCCTTCCATACAAAGTAATCAATTCTTAATTACTTATATAATCAATTAATTAATCTTCAATCAACTAATTGATTATCCAATTAATTAATTAATCCTTATTTACTTAAGTCCTTGATTACTCTAAGATAAACTTATTATCTTAATTAATTACTTAACTAACATATACATCACATTTAAATTGAGTGTTTAAAAATTTATTTATACCAGCATACAAAAAATTACTTGAGACCCCTAATTAACTTAAATTTAATACACTTATCTTAAACCATCTACTTAATTAACCAAAATTAAATCACATTTTCTTAATAGATTTTTAATTCTTGGAAAACTAGGTTAATACTTTACATTATTTTAAAACTTGCAACATCCTGGTTTTTATTTGATCCCTTTCAAAATACCTTACTTAATCATCAGGTCAAACTAACCCGAGCCCAGATTAAATATCCCCGATTGATTACTCGAGCAAACACAAAGATCTCACACCTTCAAATTACTTCGAGAACAACATAAAAAGAACACGAAGAATTCCCGAGCTACAACCTTCTTCTTCCTGAGCATCAACCCGAGGAAACCCCTTCGTTCCCAAACCAGTGCACAGTAAAAATTCCGGTGCACAGAAAAAAATTCCGGTGCACGTGCACCCATGCAAGGCGGCGCTCCGGCCACACATCGCACCTCCGGCAATTCATCGATCATCACTTCTCTCTATCCAAACCACCAGATTCCATTTATAATCTTGAAATCAAAATTGAGCATTCCAGTTCTAGCTGGAATCATCTTCCTGAATTTAAATTGCCCCGCGTCGATGAACCATCACCCTAACGTCCACCAGATTTCACCTCGAGCTTCCCCTCTTCCTCCTTCATCATCTCCCCCTAGACCGATTGTTCAATTTTTCCTGAGCAATTCGATAATTCCACAAATCCAATGACCTTCCACCAGCACCACTAAACCCTAGATCAACTCGTACCGGCCTCCACGATCATCAGAAAAACCCTGAGCCATTTTTCCCACCATCGTTAATCATCAATCTATCTCCTATCTTAATGCCGACGTTTACGAGCTTCGAGAACGCCGGAGATCGAGGTTAAACCAAAAACTGATTATCACTTAATGCCTCACTATCCACAAACTTAAAAATTATGCTATAGTTGTCAAAATTCATGAAATTTCGACATAAATCAGATTTCATATTCAATACAAGAAATTTAAACATTTAAATTTTCTGATTTTAAAGAAAAACTTTACTGTTTCACATCTTTTACTCAATATTTCTTCTTGAAATTCTTTTTAAAAATGAAATTGCATTGTATATAAAAATTTCCTTTTTCAAATTCTTGCTTATTATTGTCTGTATAATGAGAAATTAAGATTTTTAAACTAAACTTATCAAACTGTATCAAGGAACAAAGATGAGCAAACATATTTTCAGGCATACTTATTCAATAACTATATTTCTATCTATATACCGACAAATCTTCATTATTCAAACAAATTTCCATAATTCATTTCAATGATAAATCACAGGCATCAAGGTTGCCAGGTTTAAACATTAATAATGGAAGCAGTTTACTCACATGCACATGCAAACAGAGAACAGATTTGTTCCAGGCTGATGGTTTCCAGATTTGTTTAATCTTCTTTTGCTTATTAAATTTACATCTGGTGTTGATCTTTGCATTTTTGCTTGTTGTTAGATTTGTCCTGACTGGTTGTATTTGAAGCTTTGATATTGTTATTGCCTTTGATTTCCTGCTTTGTTGAATTTTCCAGTTTCATTCTCTCCGATTTGCAGTCTTTATCTCCTTTTGATTTGAATTAGATTTTTGTTGAAATGGAGAAAATAAGAATTCAGCTGAAATGTGAAAACAACTTTCTTCTTCCATATATATTTTTTTTTCTTTTTTCTTATCAAAAAGAAATGTTGACATTTGTCCTCTTAGGTGTTTATTAGCTTACACATATGCATTTACCGTTACAAATGTCTTCAACCCAATTTAAATTGCTTACAAGTGTTACTCTTGTCTCTTATTAATTCTTTTAAATTTATATATATATATATATATATATATATATATATATATATTTATGAAACATTTACATGTATATAAAATGCATTTATCTTATATAAATAAGCTTCTAGATTTTAATAAATAAACAAAAGTGAATTCAAGTAAACATTTATTTATAAATAAATTATGTTTGATCAAATTAAATGCATCATATGTTTCTATGCTTGGAAAATTTATTTTAACTTTATATATATTTTTTCAAATATATGTATGTATTAAGCAACACAAATTAAATTTGTAATCAATAATTTTATTTAAAATCTATGTATATATACAACACAATTACAAATATAAATATTTATCTGATCAGATTCATTCGTTCAATTTAAAATTCAATATTATATTAATTAATCCATTTTGTTAATCAATTACATAAGACAAAAAAATTCGGGTTATTACATCACACGTAGTAGAAGACACAATAGTATAACTAGAAACATATTATTGCTATAATTAATTGTTATAGAATAAAAAGTTCCTTAGATAAAAATTGTTCCCATCGAATACATCTTATCCTGTAATGGGTTTGGAATTTTATAAGTAGATATTTCTACGATATTGTTTCCCCATGTCAATCGGTGCTGGTTTTTCTATAAATGCATTATATTTGAAGGCTGATCCACGATTAAGAAGGTTGCATAGAAGGACTTATGCAGCGGTCGAGCGCATGCCATTACCAAAATCTTTGCCAAGCCAACTAGGATTAATGATGTGTTAGTGAACCCGTAGATCAGTTCTGGGCTTGTTTTCAAGATCTCTTCAAGTAGCTTCATGCAGACGAAAGCGTCCTTGAAGATAACATTTACCGAGCTACTTGAGTCAACAAAGACTTTTTCATAATGCAATTCTATGTTTGCAGTTACCAACAGGCGTTCTTGATGTGGGATGGTTATCCCAGCCGAGTCAGCTAATGTGGAAGTAATTCTGGAGCAGGGTGTTGTTTTAATTGATACATAGTGCGTTTTCACCCTATGCTTCCTAGACATTTAACGTATTGCTTTTCCTAGCCAAGTGAGGTGCTTTGTGAATAGAAACTATCAAACGACATGTGGATTTGGAGATTGATTCTGAGCAGGAGTTATGGATGTGGTTTGTTGAAAACTTCCCAGGTAACCCTTCTGGACTACTCTTTCAATTTCACTTTTGAGGTGACGACAATTGTCAGTATAATGCTCAATTACCCTATTGAAGCGGCAATAGCACCTTCGATGTACTTCTTAGGTTTATTCCCTCGTATTGAGCAAGTTGCAGGCTAGCTCTAACTTTGTTACCTCGAAAATTTAACATGCACAATGAGTAAGAGGGGTGTGTGAAGTGTAGTTGAACTCCCTCTGTCTCGTTGCATGCTGGTTTTAAGTTTCTACCCTCAATTCCTATCAATCTGAATGGAGGAAATTTTGTCATCCTGTGCATTCTTAGTTTTTTTCCCTTTTCCACCATAATATGGCCACTGGTTCACTCATAGAATGGCTTTGTACTCTTACATCGGTTTTTAGTGTTCTTGTTCTAGAGTGGTGTCTCTCTTCTAATCCTAGAGTGATTAACAATGTCTTCTCACTCGTAACTCTAATCCTCATACTTCAAATCTTAAACGGTTAATGAAACTTTGTAATCTTTCATTTGAAAACTTATTAGGATCTGGAGATACTTCTTCAGCGGCATTAAACTACCTGAGGAAGTCTGATGGCAATTCCAATTCATCCGGAAAGGTGACTATGGGAACCAACAGAAAATATCAGTGCCATCAAATTATACTAGTCTCATTAATTTCCTTTATAGTAATCTCCTTTATCCATTTTTTGGACCGTATCGTTTTACTCATGTTTGGAATAAAATAGCAATGTTCATTTTATTAGTAAGTGCTTTTTAAAACTTCGATTTAATGTAGTTCATTTAATTATTTCTTTTACTTCACACATTAGATACAAAATGTCATTCACCCTCTAAAGCATATTATAAAGGAAAAAACTTTGCTTTCGCTGATATCATTTTAACAACACTTTTAAAACCACATAGATTAAATTTTTGAACAATCAAATGAGAATTCTTATAGTTTTAATTACTTACGGGTGGATTTGTAGCTGTAAGTGATAACAAGTTTCACTTTACAATTAAAAGCAAAAAAATGGATAAATATGACCCATTGGATGTTAGTTTAATTTTTACTCTGCATCTTAATTTATTTGTTGTTTTACCTTTTTCATGTATAAAATACGTAACATATAGCAATGGTCATTTGTATAAACCTCTTTACCTTGTTAAACTTATTTTTGCCAACTAGATTTGAGTTACTGCTCGTCTCCACAAATCGCCTACTTCCTTCAATTAGTTGAACCCTTTACCTCCATCCCCATATAGCATAGAAAACCTTAATGTTATAGATAGCTAGATTAAGGATCAAATCATCGGAAGCATGAAGCAAATACAAAAATAGAAAAATTTGAGAAATAACAGATATGCATTTGTTGAAGATGAAGGCGAATATGGAATTGGTTCGTCATACCAACCAAATGCCAATATTGTAGTTTCTTTGTTCAATCAACATTATAGAAAATGTCATATTTACATGAATGGAACAGAAGCATACTATAAACATTTATTTTCATTTTAGATAGTAACTAATAATTCAATAACATTAGTCACCAGTAAGTTTAATTTACTAAATAGTGAATTTGTATGGTAGCGATAATATGAGAGCTCATGGATTTTTTGTGGTAATGTTAAAAATTTTGGAAAATAAATAATACCAATGTGCATCCTCAAATTATAGGTCCTACCATGAAAACAATTGCTCTATTTATGGATATAGGATTTGGAAATCAAGGATAACATATTACTCCTAAAAAGAATTTGAAATTGGTAATGGAGAAAGTGGAAAAGCACTATTGAGCTTTTCAAAATCAAAATTTGTCTTCTCCATCCTTTCTTCCTCCCCAACATACACCCCACCTTCCCCTCTCCCCACTCCAACCCTCCTAACATACACACACCACTCCTATACCATCCCTCATTCTCTTGTCCTACCTACTACATCCACCTTTCTTCTCCACTTGCACTCAACTTAATTTTAATCTCATGCCCCCACAAACTCGGATCCTGTCCTCCTCCACTTCTCTTTACCTTGACCTAGTACTAACTATTGTCATTCATCTTGAACCTTTCCTGATCCTAGTCGTTGCTACCTAAATCTTTGTCCTAAAGCTTATATAGTCTTCCCAGGTTGTGTTTTTATGTACTGCTCCAGATTTGGTTCCCTTGCATGTACTTTCCCAAATTACATGTGTAACATCGAGTATTGTGAGACAATCATATGGGAATCTCATAATATTTAGTGAATTTATTAAATTGATTCAATTTAATAAAAATTAATTGCTTATCTAATATTCGGTTAACAAAGTGCAGTTGGACACTTAAACGATAAATTGAAATGAATATTGGGTAGTTAATAGAATTTATGTAAACAAACATAAAATTAATATTTTTTCCTAGTACAATTTATTTATCTTGAATGGTTATGAATATTAGCATATTAAGACGTATTAAAAAATTAATTAGGCTAAGAAGATCCAAATCCCATGAAATTAACCCGTAAAAACCTAAGTTCACTTGCATTTTATTCATTCTAAATGAAATCTAAACCAAAAACAAAATTTCATCAAAATAAGGAATGCAAAGCAAAATTAATAGCCTCCTATTCAGAATAGTAAACATGATTTCCTCCGCTTCCCTCTTCTTTCAATCGATTGTCTACCCTCTTCCTCACTCATTGGACCGCCTCCATTCTAGTATCTGCTTGATTTGCTTCGAGCACCATGGCCAGGGCTAATCAATCACTCTTTCTCGTTAGGCAGCGTCGACACACCTTAGTCCATCCTGCTTAGCGTAGTTGCTTCATCCCCTTCCTCTCTATGATATAGAAGATTGTACAAGCCTCAAGTGACGCCACTATGAATGGCGTTCATGTTACACTTGTTCATAGTTAGCCTCCCGTGATAAACAATGTAAACTTTCGGCTTTTCCCTTTGATATAGCTCAAACAGAGGATAATACACTAT
Source organism: Allium cepa (assembly GCA_030765085.1). Classification (NCBI taxonomy): domain Eukaryota; kingdom Viridiplantae; phylum Streptophyta; class Magnoliopsida; order Asparagales; family Amaryllidaceae; genus Allium; species Allium cepa. The sequence goes on along the minus strand of CM060932.1, from coordinate 506,681,524 downwards.
TTGTTTCTTCTTGACGGTTTGTCCCTTCTATGCAGCATGTCTTCCTCATTCTTAAAGAGTAGCCGGTTGCTTTTCAAGTGCCTCCTCCTACGGTAACCTCTAACTTTGGAGTGAACATTGATATTGGTAAAGATGTTAAGCCTAACTTTGATGGTGGAAAGCAATGTGATAAAGTTGTTTAAGTTAATGATGGATTTTCTAGTTTTAAACTAATTCCAATTTGGTTATCTCTCTTTAGGAATAAACCCAACAACTTTGGTAGTTATATTATGAAACAATTCGCAGTGGACCTTATTGATAAGCCTATTCCACCTCCTAAGATGTCTTTGAAGTGACTATATCTTTCTGGAAGGACCACTTAGTTGGCTTCTTCGTTGTTGAATCACTCACTTATGATATAATGAAAACGAAAACCTTAATGCTTGAAGATTGAGATGAAAAGTTAAAGTTAGGTGTGACAAACCCATATACTTATTTTAAGTTCTCTTCCCCTCAAGAAAAATATCATAATTTGGAAGTTAACCCTGTGATAGTTGAGGGAAAGTCTTTGTCACTAGTTAGTGGAGTTCGTCTGTTGATACTACTTAGGAGTATGTCCTTTATATTCCCGTGTGGATGTATTTATCTAACATCGCGCCTTTCTTCTCACCCATTCAAATTATCAATTTGTTGGTAAATCACATAGGAGACTAATTTTCTTTAACATATATACGAAGCGACTCTATAGGCTTAAGTATGCCAATGATCTACTTGAGATCACCTCTGTTAGGCAACGTCAAACTCGTATTCCAGTTTCATTAGCTAGCGACGAGGTAGCCTATATCGGTGGAAGCCTTTTATAGGTGATACACGTCATTCTTTTAGTCATACCTATTCTACTTTCCCTCACTTGGATACCTCGCCATCACCCTTGCCTTTGAAGATTCCCTTTCCAAAGCCTCCTAGTTGTCAATGGAGAAAGGAAGTATCTAGAAAGGAAACCTCCAAAGAGGAAACATTGAGTTTGAGATTGAAACAGTTGAAATTGATGAGAATGAGTTTGTTTTGAGATTGGACATCGAGGTTCCAATAGCGGTTCCTTCAATGGACCGTCTTCCTCATAGCCTTGGTGCCTTATGCGACTTCTTTCACGTCCTTTATGCTCTATAGTGGATCATGGCAAAAGAAGTTTCGATTCATTGTGACATCCTCATGAAATACCCTCCTTTATGTAAGTTTACCTCAAGTACGAATCTGGTCAACATAACGAGAAACAATATTTATGCTATGTGGTTAATGGGGATGCGATTATCCTTATAACTAAAGGGAGATCGTGTTTGCATAACCAGAAGATATTATGATATGATATTTAGGAGAGTCAACGGTTTACATTTCAGATCTTGCTGTATATTTCAGGAAGTTTATTGACATGTTAGATTGAATTTTTGCAAGGGTAGAGAGGTCTTTTGGCTAAAGGGTAGTACGTGTAATTTATCATTTTTTCAACTTTAATAAATGCATTCTCTTAGCCTCTCCCTTTTCATTTTTACATTCCCACTTGTCTCTTTTATTTTTGTTTCTTCTTCATCCTCCTCTTTTACAAGAGTTGTTAAATTCAAAGCAACTCTCAACCAAACTTTACCAAACTCCTGTATAAGTCTTGAATCATTACAACAACCATGATTATCAACTTTTTTTTGAGGAAAAAAGAGAAAATCACCCTTCTAGGTCAGGCCGTAACCTATATGAGGCAAATTGTGCCCAGGCAATGAGCAAAGTGAAGAAAGGAGGGTCGTTTGGAGGCTTAGACGTGGTGGTGGGTGATGAAAAGTTGTTTTCGTGGTAGTAGGATGAAGTGGTGGCTTTTTGGAAGAGTTTGGCAAGCTTGAAAATGAGATTTCTCACTTTGGAAGTGTCTTTTAAATATATATATATATATATATATATAATTTGTGTAAAAATAATTTCTTAATATGGTTATGTATGTGTGTGTATTGTTGTATGTTATTTGTTGATTCCCGCTTGAAAACGGATGGCATAAATAACCATTAGTTTGAAGGGACCAAAACAAAAGGAAGCCGGAGTATTTCATAGCAAATAAGTCGCTATAGAAGCACTTCGAAGAATAGAAATTTTGCAGAGGACTCTAACGAGTTCTTCACCTTGTGAATTTTATATACATACATTCTTATTTATGTAAATGTTTGTGTATGTGGAAAGTGAATGTTGCTTAGTTAAAGTTGACCTTCTTGTTGTTAATTTTGCGACATTGAAATCCTATGCTCTCTTTTAAGCAGTTTACTACTTTTTTCTAAAAGTGTTTTGAAGTGGTTTCCGAGCTTGACTTTTGTTTTCAAAACTTTTTATAAAGGTATTAAAGTGGTGTAAAATATAAAAAAAAATGGAGTTTAAAAGTTATTTGATTTACTAAACTAAGTTTTAAAAGTTACGGTTCATATAATGATAGTTGCTATGAATACATTTTGAAAACCTATGATTTAATAAAGTAAAAGGAGGTTATCTACTTTAGATATTTTGTAAATTCCTTTCGAATGTGTTTTATAAAAGCAATATAAGTATTTAAAAAGAAGATCGAAGATTTAAATATATCTTTAAGAATTCGTTTGAGTTATTTAAGCAAGAGATGTAAATTTTATAAAAGAAACTTCTTTGTTTCAACGGGTCAAGTTTTGTTTGAAAGCGACCATCTTTAAAGGGATGTTTTAAATACAAGTTTCAAATAATGTTGGGTTTTAAAAAAAATTAAAAGAGGAAGAAAACATGGATTATGACACTATTGTTGTAATAAATGTTTTCGATAAAAGGAAAGAGATATGGGCTATAACATTTTTTATAGTACGTGGTTTCATGAAATTGGAAAAGAAATTTGATTTATTACACTTGGTTATTATTAAATAAGTTGTTTACTTTATATAAAGAAAGGATCTTGCCTTTACCTTGTTTTAAAAAATGATTTTGGAAAATGATTTTTATAACTAGTATATGGAACTCTTGGGTCCTATTTTCTAGACTTCGGGGTATGAAAACTTGCTTCTATTTTGAAGTTAGAAGTGAATGTCGATTCAAGGTTTGAGAGGTAATAATACCCCAACTTGAACGGATTCATTTCTAACCGATGAAAAGTACTAGTTTGAAATTGAAGACTAGTAATAAACTTATGAAGTTGGTTTGTAGATTGATTTAAAAGACTTTGTTTTATGCATAGGATTTCTTCGTCGGCATCATTAAGATAACGTAAAATAAATATGATAAGTAATGCTAAAATGTTAACGCGTTTATGGAAATTAAGTCAACTTATATTTAGCACTAAAACCCGATGAGTAGACTTTCTGTACTTTCCTCTATTTAAGGTTTAGAATCGAAGTCTTTTAACTAAGGTAAGGCTAGGTGTAATCAGTGCCATGATTTTCCTAGCTTCAATTCCGAATGATGGATAGAGAAGTTGAAATATCAAAAGCATGGTAAGTATAAGAGCGTTAATTTCTATAATAGGTCATGATTAATTAAGTAAATGAAAGGAAATTCATCTTATACTTGACACTACATTTTGAGGTATGGAAGCATGTTTCCATCTGTGAGAATTAAGAATGTGATTGAGGGAATGATAGTTCTCTATCTTGTCCGACTTCATTGTTAATAGAGGGATAGTACGGGGTTGGAATCGAAAAGTAGTGATAAGTATATGATGTCCAATTTCCCTTATGCAAACTATATACTTATACTAAATAGTGGTTTATCTACTATTGATAACTTGACCTATTTTGACTTAGAAAGTATATGAAAGCTTTACGTGTTCATATGTGTTGAGATTCCCTTGGGAGAACTCATTCGGATGAAATGTCTCTTGCTTTATGGACGGATATTCAAGATCACCTTGGGACTCTTATATCGTCTGCTTACTTCTGAAAGAACCGAGATTGAGTCGACCATTCGATTGTTGGTTCGGAGATACTGTGATTGGATAAGTATGGGTTGTCTAAAAACCACTTCAAACCGGCATAAGCATTTCGATTTAGGGACATCTTGAAGTTGACGAAATCAAAGACAGAATTCTTTGAAGTGCAAGGGCTACTTGTTGCTAATCCTAAAGGTGATTCCAAAAAGAATGCAGTAGAAGTAGTGTCTTCGATTTTTCATATCCTAAACATCTTGTATAGATGAATGTTGGTATTGCACTATCGCCTGAAGGGCAGTGTTAGCATTCCAAGTGGGATTTGGTAAAAAGATAAAATGCAGCCTCAAGCCTCACACCTGTGAATGACTAAAACATGAGATATGCTTTAGAGCTACATGATTCGCTACCATTAGGGTATGGTCATCGCCCGATCTAGATCAATATTTTCAGATTATGTATGTTAGGGGCCCAAAATGGTTATTGATCGCAACCGGCATGATCACATATCGAACCTATCTAGGAAGGGGTAGGTCGGTGCTGATTTGTAGGGAGTCAGCTAAGGCTCTTCGCACATGTTTCTAGATGTGTACTATGGCCGGCGGTACCGCAGTAACCTTGTCATTAATGGAATCCATTTTCTAACACGTGCCTTACGTACTTTGTTGTATACCAAATATGTTGGAATGTGAGATGTAAGAATTTCAGCTATGTTATATATATATTTTGAACCCTATTATAATATCATTAAAAATTTCTAATAAAATATTTTAGTCATCGAAAGGTAAAAACCCGTCCATGTTTGGCGTAGTCTTATGAGATACCTTTATTTCTGAAAGTCCATATGATTTGATTTTCCAATGCTGGTTTACCAGACTGATCCTCAGGTATTATTTCTTATAATACTCGACTCAAACCTGTATACTTTTCCAAATTTAGCGATTGATGCTTGGAGCTTCAAGAGACGGGCTAGATGCGTCTAAGAGTTGACCTATTTTATTTACGACTGTATTTCTTGTTTTCTATAAATCGGTATTTATAAGGACAGGCTTTTAACACCCCAAAAATTTAGCCGAATTAAATAAGAAATTTTAATTAAAAGATAAATAGGGACTAAAAGTAAATTTTCACAGATGCCCTGATTTGGCTATGATACTTGCACCATTATGCTCATAGCATCTTGAACATTTTTCCTATATAACAAGTTGTAATCCTAATTAGTGTGAGAGAGTTACGGGGCTTAGATAGAGTTTGAAATTTAAAAATAAATATATAAAATTCAACACAGGTCAGGTCGACCCAAGTAGGTCCTAGGTTGACCGACAGTGGTCGACCCAGACCCTAGGAACGGTTGACCCAACACGGGTTTTATTGAGCATTAATCGATCCATAATGATAGAAATCAATGGCTGCGATTGGTTGCTTTGGTATGAAGTAGTTGATGGGTGGTTGAGATGATAGCTGAGGTTAATTTAATGGTCCTCGGTGTTAATCTAACCTTATAAATAAGTTGGTAAAACAAATCCAAATTCTTTTGTTAAACGAGTAATACAGAAACTTTACGAAATTTTCTACTATAAAACCCTAATTTTCCCAAATGCTAAAATCAATATTAAACCCAAATCAAACTAGAAGCAAGGGCAAGTAATCGAAGGAGAGAGCTACCAGTTGGAGTCCAGATTTCTCAGGATCTAGAGCTTAGGCTAGTGGTGAGTAGGCACAGATTAATAATTTGATGAATGCAGTTAATTTTAAATCATTCCAACTAATTAGAATGCTATAAACCCAAGAATTGGATTTGTTAAACTTAAATTAATAATTTTTAAACCCTAAATATTTTATCCCTAAAACCTTAGAATTGAATTTGTAAGTGGACTATGAAATTAGTTTATTAAACACTTGTTTAATCTTAAATTGAAAAACCTAAAACTCGAATCCTAAATTGATTGAAACTGGAAAACTAAGTAATTGGAAATTAGGGTTCACTGGAATCAACTGTCGACTATAATTAACAACAATCACTTGTAAGTAATTTTGAAAATCTAAAAACCGTTTCAATGCTGAAAATTCAACATGAATGGTCGACCAGGGATTTTCTGGATCGATTGGCAATTGTTGACCTGGGGTTTGTCTAGGTCGATCGTTCATATGAAAAATGCACAATTTTGACTTTGGCCTAAGGCCCAAATTTAATGGATGAAAATTATATAATTAAGTTATGAATTATGTGAACTGTGTTTCTTTTGCGGGAATCGTTCTTGGCGGTATACTTAGGCTTCATGGTTGACTCAACCACAACTTCCTATTTGGAGCTTTTCCAACTAATGACCCCCTCCATTGAGAGTAAACACGTAACCTAATATGAATTTCCTGTCTTCGACATCAATCTTAAAGCTCACGTTTGAGTGCCCCTTCATTAGGAGTACATTGTTTCATAAGTGGGAATCAAATCCTTAGTGTTTCTTCAATACTTAAGGAAGACTTTGACTGCCATCCAATGATTTTCTCCTAGATCTGATTAGTAGTAGCTAACGACATCTAGTGCAAAAAAGACATCCTTCCTAGTACATAGCATACTATACACGATGGATGTTATTTCTGAAGCATAAGGAATCTAATATATCGACAGTCTTTCCACACCTGTAGATGGGGACCCCTTCGAAAGGACAGTTCCATGCCACACCAGAACATTTGTACGCTTAGAATTTTCCATGCTAAAATGTCCTAATACGGTCTCTATGTACATTATTTGTGATAATCCCAAAAACCTTCTTGATCTATCTCCATTGATCTTAATATCTAATATGAAGGATACCCCTCCTAAATCCTTCATCGAGAAATTATCGGACAACCAAGATTTCATTGGTTGTAACATAGGTACATCGTTACCAATCAGTAATAACCCATCAATGTATAATACTAAGAATGTTATAGCACCACTCTTCCCTTTCCTACACACACAACATCCTATGTGTTTTGACTAAAACTAAACTATTTTATTATCTTGGCAAAAGATTTGTTCCTACTCCTAGTTGCTGGCTTAAGACCATAAATTGGTCTTAAGAGTTTACATGCCTTGTTGCCACTCCCCCTGACCTATTAACCCTTTGGTTGCAACATATAAACATTCTCTTCAAATTCACCATTTAGTAACGATGTTTGAACATCCATCTTCCATATTCTGTAGTCATAAAAGGCAACGAATGCAAGTAGAGTCCGAATTAATTTAAGCATGACGACTAGTGAAAATGTTTCATCATAATCATCACCTTAAATTTGACGGAAACCTTTCGCCCCCAACCTTTTTTTATAGGTCTTTACCTTTCAATCTGCACCAATTTTTTCTTAAACGCTCACTTGCAGCCAATTGGTCTCACCCCTTTGGGTACATTCTCCAAAGTCCAAACTTTATTTTTGTACTAGAATTCATTTCGCATTTCATCGCATTAAGCCATTAGGGCAGAGTCTTTACTCTCTAGGTTTTTCGATACATAAGGGGATCGTCGTCATGAATGATGCAATCTAAGTTTTAGCAATCAATGAAAAAACTGTAATATCTATCTAGTGCGTGAGGTTCCCTACTAGATCTTCTAATACGTTGTGTATTTTCTATGGCGTTGAAATGCTGTTTAAATACTTGGTTTCTATGGAAGTTTTTTGGATCTCATCTAACCTATCTCACCGCCACTAGTTTCCGTTGAAAACTCATATTCTAAAATGGTGGCATGTCTTGAAATAAACATTTTTTGTTCCACGGTATGGTTGATATATATCTATCAGAATTTCATGGATACCCTACAAACTTACATAAAACTGATCTTGCCTCAAGTTTAATGGCATCTACATTCTTAATATAAGCTGGACAACCCCAAATATTAAGGTAATTAAGGTGGAGTTTCTTACCATTCCATTACTGTATGGTGTCTTAGCGCAGATTTAGACGATACATTATCCAAAAAATATGCCATGGTTTCTAGTGCATATCCCCAGAAGGAAAGAGGCAACTCAATATGCACATCATTGATCGAACAATGCATGTCTAACAAGGTTTGATTCTCCATTTCTAAAACACCTTGTGTTGGGGAGTATAAGGAGGAGTGACTTAAGAGAGAACACCATTCTTTTTAGGTACTTTTGGAACTTATATCCAATGTACTCATTCCTTCGATCAAATATAAGTATTTTAATTTTCCTATTCATCTGATTTTGTGCTTCATTTTTATATTATATGAATTTGACATTGGCCTTCGATTATTATTTCATAAGATAAACATACCCATACCTAGATAAATCATTAGACAATGTAATGAAGAAAGAAGTTCCCCTAGAAGGAATTGGGCCTATTGGAAGCAGGTGAAATGGGTAGTTTTTTTTTCGATTTTGGATCCATCGACCTTATGAAGTCTAAAGAGGATTTTAGATCCAATCTAAAACATTTTAAAAAAATTATTTATTTATTTAAAAGAGTTTGAATTTAATTTAAATTTAAATGTATAGTGAAATTAGTGTATCAAATACATCAAAGTGTAATAAAATGTGATTACGACATATTGGTGGTGTACATGGCTAATGAAACCGTATAGAATTCATACCGTAACGGACCTTTGTTGTCCACGTGTTACTTTTGAAAATTTTATAAAATAACAATCAATGTACGTGTATAGTTTACTTTTGTTTAGTGTGTCTTATAAAGTTATTTTAGCTATTAAAAAGTTTACTTATATTCAAGTCGCTATAATTAGTATTTAAGTGGTCAATTAATAAGTAGAGAACAAGGTGGAGGTATAATGAAACGAATTTTATATTTAAGAAAGTAATAAAATAGAATTAATGTTGGAGATCTTTTTTCTTCCTTTTATTGCTTTCTTTCCTTTTCAAATCAAATATGAAAACTCTTCCACATCTTAATTTTAACTAATTTGTTTCCTATTCCTTTATTTAATTACAAAATAAAATGGTGAGTGTGTATTCATATGTGCATGAAGATTGATTTTGGCTATTGTCATGTTTTGGAAAATTAAAAAAGTAAAAAAATTAAATCTGGTCTTAACTTTGTAAAGTCTCCTTACCTTTTCGTCCTCACTACAGATGTCTTCACTAGACTCAATAAGATAGTTGTCTCGCATAATCTCATCGATGGCTTTGGCCTCCTTAGATAAGACCAAAAGTTCTCCAACATTCAGTACATAGACGACACTATTCTCTTCGTCAACCCAACCCCATCCAATGTCCATAATCTTAAACTCCTCCTTCAATCCTTCGAGCTTATCTCCATCCTCACCATTAACTTCTCTAAGAGCTCCATTATCATGGTGGGTGGACATAACCACCTCGATCTCCATATTGCCTCATCCTTCAAGTGTAAGCTTAGCAACTTCCCTATCTTTAATTTTGGCATCAGTAGCCGCCCGTATAAACCCTTGCGGGATGACTGGAATCCGTTAATCTCCAAGATATCCAACCGCCTCACCTCTTGGAAAGCCTCCTCTTTGACCGCGGTTGGCAGACTGGCTCTTGTCAAGTCTTTCCTCTCTGCCTTGCCCACCTATTAGTCTTCTTTCTAAAAGGCCTCCCTCCTAGGTTATCTAGAAGATGGATCAAATTAGCTATAATTTTCTTTGATTTGGTTCTTCTGCCAAAAATCTGGTCAATTAGAACATTGTCTGCAAGTCTCGGTCGCAAGGCGATCTTGGTATTATTGATCTTAAACTGTTCAATCTAGCCATCCTTGCCAACTGGATCTAGTAATATATTACTGAAGATGCACCTCTTTAAAGACGCAGGGTCCATCACTCCTACTATGATGATATGCCCACCTCCATTCTATACCACCCTTTGAGTTGCATTCCCTCTCCCTTATGGAATGGGATTCTCTCCTCTCTACCCTAGATTCTTCAGGTGATTTCGATCAGGATTAGCAATGGAAATCATTGCTACCTCTTGTGGGACATATGGAATTGTGATACTCCCCTCTACTTCTCCCATTTTGACCTCTTCTCTATCATTAACGACCACTTTATCTCGGTTAGGGATGCCTATAGCCTTGGTGTCGTTGGCGTCAGCACTTCCCATGCAATCGCTGGCTCAGCTCTCCCCCAATTCCACTCCCTCCTCTCTTCTACTTCCCTTTCACTTCCACTATCTCCTCCTTATCGTTTTGTATGGAGTCTACATTCTAGCAGCCAGTTCTTTGTGTCGTCTCTCTAAACCTATCTTTCTGTCTTTAGAAAACACTTTGCTTTTCCAAGGCTCTAGAAGTGCAAATCCCCACCTAGGGTCAAGTTCCTCATATGGCTCCTGGTGCACGACAAAGTTAATACCAAGGATCATCTTATCAAGAAAGGCATTAATGTTGACCCTAGCTGTCCTATGTGTCTCTCCAACTTTGAGAGTGTTCATCATCTCTTCTATGAGTGTGATGTTTCCTTGTATGTATGGACCTCTTTCTCGGCCCTGATCCTTTACCTTACCCCTTCTATCCCCTCATTCTTTGATCACTGGCAATATAACGTCCCCAATGCAATTTTAGATGCCCTTCACCTATCCTTCAGTTGGACGGTTTGGACTGAGCGCAACTTCAGATGCTTTAAGAACACTGCTTTCACTAATCCATCCCTTTGTTATAAAGTCTTACATCTATACTCTACTTGCACAGGTGACAGATCTCTCTACCTCCATCCACACTTGGAAGCGCGCATCCTCGATGATATCTCTGTTGATAGCAGCACAGTGCCACCAACTTTAGGACTTGGGAACATTGATCGCTCCGATGTGAATTAGTCTTCATCTCCTGATGTTCTCTGCTTTTGGTTCCTAGCTATCTTTCAACACTTTTGTTTTTTTTGGGTGCTTTTTTTTGTTGTATGTACTTATGTAATTTGATACTACTATATGTTGCTCTGCTACTTTTGAGTCTATTTTTAACCACCGATCAATCTTGTTGATCGGATATTTTATTTTAGTTTTATGACATTGGCTATGTATTTCACGCTACACATCCTTTTTCTCAAAAAAAGATTACACATATTAGTCCATTTATAATTTTAAGACGAAATCCAATTTAATTCCCTCCTTTTGAAAGTTTCCCTGTATAATTCCTTATTAAATCTCATCAAATCCTCTCCCCCTTCTCATGCATGGTCGGCAAAGACAAATGGACATAAAAAAATTCCCAATACTACTTAGCATTTAATATATTTAAATCCAATTAAATATTCTATTGACATCGTATATCAATATGCGCATTTATAACTTTTATATACACTCTTTATTACATAGTAATGGTATTCAAACAAATCAAATAAAATTTAATAATTCATATTTCATAAATATTAATTAACTTAATTAATTTAAAATAATTTATAAATTAACTAAATCATGTGATTTTTTGAAGTATTCATCATTAGGTAGTGTGACTCAAAGACGTAAATTCATTCGTCGACTAATATTAAAACAATTCAAACATTCACACATCACCTTGCTTGTGGTGTAACATTCTGGATGAGTTTATCACTTACACACCATTTAGGTAAAATCAAATTTTACTATTTTAAGCGGTACTCAATAGTGATGATTATTTACACCAAAATCATCTTTGTATTATATCACATTGGACTTATGGAATTTGGTATTGGTCAAAATTCTAACATCATCCACATTCAATTTGATTAGTCCAAACAAAAATCATTAGTTCAGTAATGATAATTATCACTAACCAAGCTATTCTGGTCAAGGACATTGACTTTGAGTTGACTATAGTTTACCGTGATATTAACCCTATATAACTAAGATGACAAATACTCTATTGAATAGTGTTGCACTTCCAATCATTAAACTCGGACCTAACTATAGTCATTTAATGGATATCATGCCATGATTTAAAAATAATCAAAATGGTGTGTTTATATTTAATTTCAATGGTATTCTCAAGTCGAGAGAATTGTGTAATAACATCACTTCAAGGTTCTTCGTTTGACCTTAGTTATATTGACCAATAGAAAATTCTTCGGCAGTTCATTCATTAGTTATCCAATAACTATCAGCATGTAACTCCTTAGAGCACCCAGTAGCCATGAGTAATACACTACTCAATATTTAGAGAGCTTTAGACAGTCCACTCTCAATGAATGTTTCGATATCCCATCTTGAAACATCTTAACTAGAAATATTTAAAATAATGTGTTATTTTTAATATGATAAATTTCTCATGATTACAAAATATTTTACTTACTATCACATAACATATCATTTAAAAAAATTCTATTTGGTATACTTTAAATTAATTATATCACAATATAACAAGTATACAATAAAAAGGAACGCCTTTTATTTTGAACCAGACATCATCGAGTTTGATATATGTAACAATTATATAATTGCCCCTAGGGCATACCCATAACTCTATCAATCTCTCACTTTCACTTAGTGTCAATTAATCATATTCCAACTCCTTTGATTGGTTTTCTCAAAAAATAATTAGACCGGTCCCTTAGTGAATGGGTGTGCTATTTTTTAATTATCTACTCTACCGATCAATTGTCTCTGACGTTAATAAACTGCCTTTATTGTGTGGAACCCTTTAGAGTTTGTTTTTTGGCTTCCAATGAGCTTTAGGTTCTTTTATGAACTATATCGCAACATTGTTATTATATAAAAATATCATAGGATTCTCAACATTTAGCATCACTCTTGGTTCAATTATAAATTTGTCCATTTATTTATACTTCTTACATTGCAATGCTATTCAAGAAGATGTACTTAGCCTTTGGTTGAATCATCCACAGCTTATTATTTGAAGCAATTCCAACTTAAAATTCCTAATTTAAAGTTGAAAATGAATTCATGATTGGCATACCATTCTCGGCATCATTAGTGAAGTTCGAATCTGCACATTTCTTCATTAGGAGTTCACTGTTTCTATAAGCAATTTTCTCGTATTTCATATATACTCCAGAACATTCTATATTGCCATTTAGTGATCTTAATTCAAATTTTATACTTGCTTTATGTATTGATTACATGAGCAAAGTGTGATATTGTAGGCAATGTAGCATGTGTGGTAATTTCTATTGCCAATGAATAAGGAACTCATCTTACATGCAACATATTAAACAATTTTAACGTTGTGCCTGCGTATCTCATTGGGACGATTCCAATGTCCTTTTATATTGATTATAAAATATGTCATTTTCAAATCCAATGTTGAGTAATAAACAACCAAACCAACATGTTAACTTCATTACATCATTAACAATCATAAGTTTGTTGTTTATTTATAGTTTTAGAAATATTTTAGTACTTTTAATATTCCTTCTTGCAGACACCCACTTCCTCTGCATTTGGACTAAAAATCAAACTATTTGATTTCAGTATCAAAAGACTTTCTTAACTCTTACGCTTATCGAATAACACTTTTATGTCATTTCTTAGTCCATATTCGTTAATACATAAACTCAGAATAATTCCCACCGACTTCAGGACAGTTGGTTATTAAGCACAAACAACGTATTTGTTGGGAAAAAAGTGGCACAACACCCCAATCGAATAGAAAAGAGTAGATCTAAGTAGTATAACATCAAAATAGTAAAGATGCATGGATTTTTACAGTGCTTTGGCAATTCTATGACCTATGTCCACTTTGATCTTGTTTAAATTGTTTGGTCATAAGACTTTACAATTCATTTTCAAGTCTTGAAATGTATGAGTAAGCTCTAGGAGACAAGATCCAAGTAGAGATAGAAGATGAAGAAGAGAATGGCTAAAAATCCTCTAATAGTTGCTCTAGGCTTGGTATTTACATAGGAATCACCCTTCGGAGTCGTCAGATTGCTAAAGACCAGGTAAGGATCCGGATCCATGAGAAGAGGGAGGAAGACGAAGTCTTCCCATAACAAAATACCAGTCAGTAAAAACATGAATCATGTCGGTACAGACAGGTTTTTCCTCGTGCAAATCATCGATTCTTCCTTAACTTTGTCATGCATCTTCAGGTCGTCGAGCTTTGAGCACTTTTTGGCATATGAGAACCTCTTGGTACTTAAAGGTTTGGCTTCATTCAATACTTTCCCTCTTCTATATAGCCTTTACTCCTTTAGAAATAGGCTTTGAGATAACCACTTTGTAGTCCTTTGACTTGACCATAACACAACTGTTAGAAATATCAATAGACAAACCAATCGGTACCGAGTACTTTCATAACCATTCATTACCGAGAGCTTTGCTTTAACCCTCAAACTTCTAGTGTTTCCTTTCAAGGCTATTTTAAACTTGCCTCCATGTTCTTGAACCATTTCATCTTCATCCTTGCATACAGATTCACTTGAAGGCTTCTTGGTTTATGTTTGTCTCAAAATTGGTCACAAACACCCAATTGCCAGTGAAAGCACCAGTTCACAATCACATATCACAGGTAATAAATATGTAGAGAAGTAAAAATGAAGAACACTTGGAAAATTTAGATGAAAGCAGTAAAGAACACAGAGTTTACAATGATTCAACAATCCGATCTACGTCCACTTTGAAGTTGATGATTTTATTGGAGTTTGCTTGCTGATTACAATGAGTTACGACTAATTATGACAGCAAAAATCTAGTACAATGATGAATCTAGCAGAGTCTGGACGTAGAAGAGCGAAAAGTCCCTTTTTTGTAGGCTCTGGGATGCTATTTATAGGAGTAGAATGCAAATATCACCCTCAGATCTCAGGAGACCTCTTCTAGCATGTGTGTGGGCCCACGCGATCGATCCCACTCGATTTCAACTCGATCCGTGATCGACATGAACGAATTTCGCACTGATCAAGATTTGGTCCAATCAAGTCAAAATTTGGCATGAACACCCCTTAGGTTGTACGTAAGTTCCAGTGAAAATTTCGCAGCATTTGGACTTGTAGATTGTGAGATACGATCGATGAAAAATCGAGTTTTCGGTATGCTATCTGGTTCGCATCGATATATTCGTATCGACTACTTCGAATCTTTATCGATCGTGTTGCCTACAAGTTGCCGTGGCACTTGATTTTAGGATCAATCCTGTCACGCCCCGAATTTCAGCGTTCGAAAATTGACACCCGTGCTTCACTTGTACTCGAATACCGCAGATTCAACCGTTGAAACCCGATTCGCGCTGGAGCTTATAACACATTAAGCATAACAACACGGCGGAAGAAAAAGAACATATCATTGATATACAACAGTGAATTACAACAATGATACACAAGAGTAATCAGTATTAACAGAGATACAATGTATAGCATAAAGAATATCTTCAATAAGATTTCCAAGTGAGAAAGCGAGAAATCCAACATATCTCGACTCTATTGCCAAAATTCTAAACCAAAGATAGCTTGAACCAAAAGCTCGAACCACCATCATTGATGCATTAAGCAAAGTCAGTCCTCCAAAGACTAAAGAAGATTTCCAAAGACTGAAGGCTGCTGAATCTACACCTACTATTTGATTATCTAAAAATCACAACTCCAGGCTGCCCTTGTGGAAAATTATGGGCACCCAGAGTTTAGGAAGGGAACAATAAACTCCAGGTCAGTCATGAGACTGGTATGAGCAAACAAAAGCAGTTTATCTTTCACAAAAACAAAACAAAAGAATTTAAAAGAATCTGCAATGCTTTTGGAAAATGAAACTACCATAAGGCCTTCTGGCACACACACAATGCAATCACACACTTGGGGGAGATTTGTCCTTATGGTAGTCAAACATGCTTACTGCACAGAATCCTTATTATTATTAGTGCATAGTGGAAAACATTTCGAAAGTATAATATTAATCTTGACTAGCATACGTACCATTATAGTATGCCTACTATAGCTACCATATTAAATGGCAGGTTCTACAACTAAAATCATACAAGGTGCATATTGGTGATTAGATTTCCAACAAATGGTCAGGCAAAGGAACTTCCTGGGCCACATGGGTACGCCTCTGGAGGGACGCCCCGAGTACCTAACCGGATCTCTGCCAACACAAGGCTGGGTTACCTCTGTAACTAGGTAACTACTACACGAGTATGCCACCCTCCGGTCGTAACCAACCTTTATCCGAGGCCTCGATACCAACAACCACAACGTAATAAATTTGTAGTAACCACATAGGTTAAATATTTAGGCTCCATGCCATGATACCACCTCTATCCAGAAGGAAATGGACATACCCTCAGGGGGCGCTACCCCCAAATAACCTTGCTGCATCTTTCCTGTTCCGACCATTCTGGGTTGTGAGATCCTGATGCAGTCTCATCCACAAAGCTGCGCTTTTCACAAAAGTCATGCTTCGATCAACAAATGATCAGTAGCACTTCGTATGCCACATTACCAAATTGGGAATGTATCACTAGTAACCATCAACTACATAACCTCTGAGCTCGTGTGTCTCAGAGGAGGGTATTAAGCTAAGAGAATAAATCTCCGCCACCAAACAGAAATGTATTTGATAGAAACCAACTTTACATCTCAAAGTGTAATGTTAGACATACATCTATACAAGTCTATTCCGGGTTCGAACAGAACCGAAGGCACTTCACAAAGAAGCCCTTGCAATCCGGGTACCCACAATCTCGATCGGACTCCCCATCACATATGGAGATCTCTATACCGGTGCGACTCAGTGCAGAGACATTCGACGGGTTATCCTTTTGTTCTCGAAAATACCCGTTCTTCACCACCGGTCTTCAAATGCAATCCATAACGTCGTATCATTATTCGGAATGGGTGATATGACACAAGGTCCTCTCGCGGTTAAGCCGAATAATGAGCGCTTATTTGAAAAAACGTATGGATATTGGGATCTTAGTTAAGTCACAACTTTAAAACCCAAAACCTTTCTTCAAATGGTTTAAACAAATTACCATTTCTAATCTTTTAAACAAAAAGATTCATTTCACAAAGTTCATCCATCTTTCACAAAGATTCATTCATAGTTTTCAAAACTATTTCAATCCTAAATCTTTTGTACAAAAGATATACCTTTAAGATCCTTTTCGATTTCAAAACAAGGTTCAATAATCTTTCACAACGATTAATTCATAGCTTTCAAAACAATTCCCTTTCAAACTTGAAATCTTTTCAACATAAATTGGAAATCCTTTCTTTTATATGAAAGTTATTATTATTTGAAAACAAATAGTTTTTGTTTTGGAAAAATCCAATTGCATTTGCACAAGTTAAAGCCCTTCAAGTATAAAACTTGGGTTAAATTCAAATTCCCAACACAATACTTTTAAAATGGTTTAAAACCCATATAACACATTTATAACTTGTATACCTCTTTTAAACCATAATTTCCAAACATAGAATTCAGTTTAAAATCTTGAATTCAAATGCAAATCAAATTATTTAAAATTTAAAACTTTATCAAGTTATTCAAAATAACTTTTATCTTTAAAACCCCTTTTCAAAAGCTTTTCACATTGAACCCAATTCTATTTCCAAAACTATTTTAGATTCAAAAATTCAATCTTTAAAACCATTTCATTAAATTCAAATATCTGTGACTTAACCAATTTCCTCATGCAATCCATATTTGTATGTGTATTGTGTAGTCCAGAGGTTTTACACAATAGTGCAACATTATCAATCATCACAGATTCAAACACATCAATATCGATAAGCGGTATATTCCTATAACGCTTATCTTCATTCACAGATTCACAGATCAATATTATAAATTTATCACAAATAAATAAATTACATTCATCACAGATAAATAGATTACATTCATCACAACTCAAATCAAAACAGAGCATCACACATTAGGGATATCAAGCAATTCATTCATTCAATAGAATCCAAACATCCACAAGTAAGATCAATTACTATCTGATTATAATTAATTTAAACCAAATTAATTACTTATGAATAATTACAAATCCTGGTTAATTAATATAAATTAAACCATCTTAACTAATTAACCTTTAATCATTTATTAATTAACCTTAAATTATTAATTAGTTATCCTTAATTAATTACATGAATTAATTAATATTAATTAATTATCCTTAATTTATTAATTAACCCTTAATTAATTATTATTTAATTAATTATCCTTAATTAATTATAATAAGTGATCATCCCTAATCACTTTCATTAATTAATTAACCTTTAACTTAATTATCCTCAAATTAATCAATCACAATAATTAAGTATCCTTGAATTAGTTATTCTTTATACCATTCGATTAATCAAACTTTAGCCATAAACTAATTAACCTTAATTACTTATATTAATTAATTCTTCTTTAATTAATTACATTAAGTAATTATTCTTTAAGTAATTACCTTTTATCAGTTAATTCTTCTTTAATTATTTAAGATCTTAATTAATCAAGAGATAAACCACTATTTTAATTATCATCCGAATCTTATTAATTAACCTTTGGAATTAATTATCATTAATATATAAATTAACTTAAGATATTTAGATTTAGAACTAAAATATTTACCTTAAACACTCACTTAATTACATCATAAAAATTCTTTGAAAATACTTAGGGATTTAAATCAAATAATTAACCAAACATATAATTATTAAAATCAAAACAATTTCAAAAACTTCTAACTTTTAAATTCAAATCCTTGAAGCTTGTTGAAAACTTGATGAAAACTTTGCTCATGATTCCTTCTTTATTTTTTATTTTTTTAAAAAACTGGTTGATATTACTTTTATTATTATTATTATTATTAGCTTGGTTAACTTACAAGTGAAAAACACTCGAGCCAAATCACTTCATCCCCGAGCTAATACCTGAGTCTCCCCTCCTTCTTTTTTAAACTTTGTTTTGATTTTAAAATTTAAACGTTGTAACTTGCTAAGCTAACACGAACCCACCTGATACATCACTGGAGCAACAACCCAACCTTCCCGAAACAGCACCCGAGCCAATCGCTTCTCCTCCGAATCCAACAACAACTACCCTGACACACCGACACTTGTGCACCTGCACAAACGAACGCAGACGTTCCGGTCATCATCACCGACTCATTTAGATCACCCACGACTCACATGAACTCTCCGACCACCCAAGTCGATGATCGATTCGGCAAATCAAAATCGAACAATGTCAATCACCTGGAACCTAATCTTAATCAACGAAGAACGCCTTATGCCGCCACCTACGACTATCTGAAAACAAGTCGACCTACCCAGAGTAGCGTCACGATATCACACTCTGATTCCCCCATCACCCATCGACTCCAATGCAACCTTGATGACACACGAGCTTCGACAACCATGATGACCAAAACAAGTTGTTAAACCCTAGTTCGTCTTCACGCACCACCACGACGACTAAAATAAACTCTTCCACCATTTTTCCCTTGAACCCCGACTCATGAGCCACCTCTAGGCTTGATCTCGACCTACCACCATACTCCGATCACCAGAAAACAAACGAAAACCCTTCCCAATTCAACTCGAGAATTCACAAAAACAGTTAACTTAAAAATCAAGATTTTATTATCAAAATTCACCATTTTTAAAAACGAATTAGACTGTATAATTAAGATAATCAATTGTAACTCAAATTTTTCGTTTTCCTTGGGTTCTTATTGCATATTTTATATTTCCAGAAAAACTTAAATCAATTTCACATAGAAATAATTTTTAAAATTTAGATCTTATTTATTTAAACATTTTGTGTTTGAACAATAATGCCTAAAATGAATTAGAGGATGAATTTTAATTTTTGAACAGGTTTTGAAACCTGTATACTTAGAACAGAGGTAATGTTCTTGTTCACAAACATGCATTATTCAACATTTGTATATTTATGTATATATATACAATTATTTCTACATTCATGCAACCATTTTACTTCATGAATCAATAACCAATATCAAGTTAAATAAACAGATTCAAGTCTTAAAAAGTTTGCTCACCTATATGGAGCTGACATGGGACACAAAACTTAGCCTGGAAATGAAATCTGAAACAAAAAAATTTATCTGCATTTTTGATTTCTACCGTTTTATCTTGAATCCTGAAGCTTGAATCTTGATTTGGTCTTAAAAACTGGAACAGGTTGTTGATCCGGAATCTAGTTTTGATTGATCTGAACTGTTTGAGATCGAATTGTTTATCTTGAACAGGTTTGAAGATGCTTCAAGCTTTAAGATCCGAGTTTGATTTTATTTCTTTCTGGTTTTATTATTTTCCTCTGCCTGGTTTTGATTTTGAGTTTCCAGGCTTTGTCTATTTTGATTTAGATTTCCTTTACTTTGAATTTCTTTCTTAAGTTTTGGATATGCAAAAGAAAGGTGAGAAAGAAGTATGGATGCATATATACACTTTGTTTTCATTTTATTCATATTTTTGAAAATACTAAGACAAAGGACACTTGGAATTATAAAATGAAATTTAGCTAACACTTGTTTATAGAATTAACACATGTGTACATGTGTTATCATGTTACAAATGTCTTAAGTTATGCATTTTATGTTTTAAATCCCTTACTTATATTTTATTTAATCTTTTATAACCCTTCTTATTTTAAAATTTGTGAATCATATTTTAATGTTTTTAACTTATATATATTTATAAATTACACTTAAAGGTTTTATTTTAATCTTCTAAATTTATAAATTTATTTTTTATACCCTTTTCATTTTATTTATTTATATATTAATGTTTTTATTGCCTAATTAAATTTATGTAATATGGTTTTTTAAATTACAAATGTTTAAATCCATGTTTTTTATATTAACAATGTATTATATTTTAGTTTTATAAATATACAACCCATATTTATTCTTTTATAATTTTAAAAGAAAGTATTTTAAACCTTTTATATATATGTTTTATATCTTTATATTTATATTCATATACATTAGTTTCTTGGAAATAATAAGTTAATAAATCAAATTTTATTTTTAATATATTTATTTTTGAACTTCAAACCAAAATTCTATTTTACAATCTCTTTCTATATATTTATTTCCCAATTTTCTCAGTTAATTCACAATTTAATTTTAGAATTTTATTTAAATTACAAATTTAAATTTGATTCAAAAATGGGACCGTTACAAATCCATTTTTCGTGCCGAATCGACCAACTCTCCCCAAATTTTGTGCCTTGTTCGTATCGATTTGTAGCATGTTGCTCGTATCGACCAGAACTCACTTTGCTCATATTGATCGCTCAGCTCTGTTTGTATCAATCGTAGTTGTGTCTCACTTCATATCGATCCTTTGCATGTCCACTATGTATCAACGAGAGGAGTTGGTTTCGCATCGATGAAAGGCCGATCGATACGAAGTATGTGTGATACTTGATCGATACGACATGGACATCGACGTTACAATCAATGGATACGAAGTGCGATGCTTTTTCATGGCCTGATGGATACGAACAAAGGTCATCTGATGGATATGAACTGCTGAAAATTGATGGATACGAAATGATATGCAATGGTGGATCGATGTGAATTGTCGGTGCTTGATCGATACGAATAAGGTCCTCCTGGATCGATACGAATAGTGTAGCTCCAGATGGATTCGAACTGATCGATTCGAACATGGCCTTTTTGTTGGATAGAACAGATTGATTTGAACATGTTTTTTGTTGAAATTACGCTGATCATATCTTGAGCATACAGACGTTGATTGACCTGAGATTTGAAACGTAACCTCTCCTAATCTTGATTATCATTCCCAATCGATCCCGTCTTGATTGGAGCTCGGCCAAATTTTGACGAAATCGATCACAGCCTTATTTCCAATCGATCTCCAAACCTAACTCCATCCTTTCAAGCCCATTTGTTGATATTCTGGTCTTGACCAATAGGTGAGATAACATTTACCCCCCAAAATATCCTTGTGGTAAGAAGGCGTGTTTTGAATAGCTCCGAATCTGATGTCCAGAATCCATATTCCATTCATTGCTAAGCCACCCGATCCAAGCGCCATTTCCATAGCCAAGTCTGCAACTGCTTCGAGTTGATGTCCAATTCGAAGCCCAGTAATCTAATCCTTAGCCAATTCTATAGCCATCTGGGTAAATATCCAAATTCGAGAACCGCTCCGGGCCCTTTGCCAAATCCAAGACCTCATCGGGTCGTGTAATCCTGCCTTGATCCTGACTCCCCAGTCAAGGGTTTCTATGCTTTTCGGCCTTGGCTCTCGGGCCAAGGACTTTTATATTCTTCGGCCTCGGCTCTCCGGCCAAGGACTTTTATATTCTCCGGTGTCGGCTCTTCGGCCAAGGACTTGTATATTCTCCGGCCTCGGCTCTCCGACTAAGGACTTTTATATATTCTTCGGCCTCGACTCTCCGATCGAGGAATTTTATATATTCTCCAGCCTTAGCTCTCCGGCCAAGGATTTTTATACATTCTCCGGCCTCGGCTCTTCGGCCAAGGACTTTTTTATATATTCATCGGCCTCGGCTCTCCGACCAAGGACTTTTATATATTCTCCGGCCTCGGCCCTCTGGCCAAGGACTTTTATATATTCGCCGACGAAGGACTTTCATATATTGTGTTTGAGTCCATTCCATCGCTCTCCGACGAAGGGATTCGTAATTTGAGACTACCATCCCGCCTCTTCGGTCGGGATTGTAATCACCAAACCTGTATAACATTTTACATTGATCCAAATCCAATCATTCAAAAAAGTTTTTACTGCCAAGGAAAGTCAAATAAATATCTGTACATTCAAAGAAGAAACCAAAGTTTTTGAAAAAAGAAAAACAGGATTTCATAGGCTCAAGCAACATGGTTTATCATCGCCTCAGAGCATGTCTAGGGACCGTCCTCGATCCCGTACATGTGTAAGTGACTTAGCTGTATTACTTCAGGCTCTATTACTTATTCAACGCCACAAATTTATTTATTTGATAACAAGCTGACGTTGCCTAGATCCAGCGCCATCTTTATTTAAGGCGGGCAGTGGCCGTTCTTGTCTCGCAGCCACAGCTCGATTCCTTACATATTGATGTAAATATCTATTCCTCACATGCTCCTCAATGATATCCTTTAAATGACTACAATCATTCGTTTTGTGCCCATCCAGCTCATGGAATAGGCAATGCCCCCCCTCCCCCCTCTCCCCGATGCCCGCTCGTAATCCGAAGGTTCCCTTCTTATCGGTTTTCAATGCTGGAGGCGCCCTCGAGTATCCAAGCAAATTCTTTCTAGAGTTTCAGTTAGATCTGTGTAAGAAGAAAACTTTGACTCCCTCCTTGCCCTTTTGAAGTGCTACCATTGTCATTCATTTTCCTTTCGCCTTTATCGTCTTTGTTTGGATCCTCCCTGGGTTGACCTCCATCCCTTACTGCATAAGCTTAGGCCTCTCTCCCTTTTCTCTCAACCTGTGCGTCTTCCTACCTCAGAAACCTTTTTTCCTCATGATAGAACTCCCCAAGATCCCTCGGTGGGTCTCATTCCAATGATATCTTGAAGTTTGAATTATCTGCAATTCCCGAGACTGCTTCCATTAAAACCATCGACGGATCAGGTCGATCTACCGAAGCCACTGCTACGTTGAATCTGGTTAAGAAATATCTGAGCGACCCCCTTTCCATTATTTCATAGATGCCAAAGTCATCATGTTCTTGGGTCTGACAATGTGGACCTGAAACTGTCTCATAAACCTTTCAATCAGCTCCGTCAATGTGTCGATGGAGCCACTCTCCAGTTGTCTGAACCATAATGCCGCAATATCTATCAAATACAAGGGGAAACATCATGCCATGACTCCTACGATGCCCCTAACTCTTCCATATGCCTCATGTGCTTTGTCAAGTGAACAGTGGGATACATTCTCCTGTCATACATCTCTAGTGTTGGCAATTTGAAATCTGGCGGGTTCCTAGCTTGCCTGATCGCAGGAGCAAAGGGACTCCTATTCACATCCTCCAGATCTCCATTCACCAATCATCCTCTCATGGCTCATCTAACCATCTCTGCCAATCTATCACTGTCACCAAGCTACCATCCTCGTCTGTTGCCTCCAACCTGCCCCCGGAGTTCATGAGGGAATCCTGGATTCTGCTCTCCTGGACGAGCATTCATTCCTCTATCGGTGCCATGTTGAACAGCTCCGCCTGTTATTCTGCCTGAGGTTGGATCAACATCTTTCGGGCGAGTGCCTCCAAGTTCTGGTGTTACCCCTGATGGTCTTGCTTTATCATGAACTCTGGTTGTTCCATGCTCCTGATCTCTATCTCCAACATCCCTTATAGTTGTGTTAACTTGAATTTGCACTCCAGCTTGTCCAACTTGTCGGAGTAGGTTCTGAATCATCTCCTCTTGTCACTTGAGCATCGTTTCCATCTCGTCTCTGGTGATGAAGATCGATGCCTGATTCGCTCTCGAGGAAGCCTCCTGACTCCCTTCATGATGACTCCTTTTAGTCCTTTGTCTCCTTATTGATTGTCTTGCCATAGCTTTCCAGATCCAAGTATTTTAGCTTTCAGATCTGAAGTCCTGGTTGTAGAATTCCTGAGCTCTAGCCTTCTCGGTGAAAGCAACAAAATGCTTGTGCCAAAATTGGTCACAAGCACCTATTGCTAATGAAAGCACCAGTTCACAATCACAGATAACAAATATGTAGAGAAGTAAAAATGAAGAACACTTGAAAAATTTAGATGAAAGCAGTAAAGAACACATAGTTTATAGTGGTTTGGCAATCCGGCCTACATCCACTTTGAAGTTGATGATTTTATTGAAGTTTGCTTGCTGATTACAATGAGTTGCGACTGATTACAACAGCAAAATCCGAGTACAATGATGAATCTGGCAGAGTCTGGACGTAGAAGAGCTAAAAGTCTCTTTTCTATAGGCTCTGGAATGCTAATTATAGGCGTAGGATGCAAATATCTCACTCAGATCTCGGGAGACCTCTTCTGGCATGTGTGTGGGCCTACGCGATTGATCCCACTCGATTTCGACTCGATTTCGACTCGATTCGTGATCGATACGACGAATGTCATATATCAAGATTTGGTCCAATCGAGTCAAAATTTGGTATAAACACTGCTTAGGTTGTACGTAAGCTCTAGTTAAAATTTTGAAGCATTTTGACATGTAGATTGTGAGATATGATCGATGCAAATTCGACTTTTTGGTATGCTGTCTGGTTCGAATTGATATATTCGTATCGACTAGTTCGAATCGTCATTGATCACGTGCCTGCAAGTTGTCGTAGCATTTGATTATAGGATCAATCCATTTTTCATTCCGAGTTGATCGAGTCTCCCCAACTATAAGTGCCTTGTTCGTATCAATTTGTAGTCTGTTGTTCGTATCGACCAAAACTCACTCTGCTCGTATCGATCGCTCAACTCTATCTGTATCAATCGTAGCTGCATCTCACTTCGTATCGATCCTTTGCATGTCCACTGTGTATCGATGAGAGGAGTTGGTTTTGCATCGATGAAAGGCCGATCGATACGAAGTATGCGTGATACTTGATCAATACGAAATGGACATCAACGTTACAACCAATGGATACAAAGTGCGATGCTTTTTCATGGCTTGATGGATATGAACAAAGGTCATTTGATGGATACGAACTGTCGAAACTTGATGGATAGAAAATGAGGTGCAATGGTGGATCGATGCGAATTGTCGATGCTTGATCGATAAGAATAAGGTCCTCCTAGATCGATACGAATAGTATAGCTCCAGATGGATTTGAACTTATCGATTCGAACACGGCCTTTTTGATGGATACGAACAGATTGATTCGAACATGATCTTTTGTTGAAATTGGACCAATCATATCTTGAGCATACGAACTCCGATTGACCTGAGATTTGAAACGTAGCCTCTCCTAACCTTGATTATCATTCCCAATTGATCATGTCTTGATTGAAGCTCGGTCAAATTTTGACGACATCGATCACAGCCTCGTTTCCAATCGATCTCCAAACTGACATCCATCCTTTATAGCCAATTTGTTGATATTCCGGCCTTGGCCAAAAGGTGGGATAAAAGTGTAAATGTTGGATAACATTTTCCCCCAAAAGTGTGCTTATATTAAAAACGAAGCATGCTTTGGATCAAGAAAAGCACGACATGGTCGTTTGCACGAGTCCAATGGGTATCCAGGAATCACTTTGAAGAGTCATCTCTATTCGAAGAGCATCCGTTTAATCACCTTATATAATTGATAAACCTCTTTCTACACCAAGATCTAGATCTACATCACTTGAAGATTGCTCCATGCCTTGGTAAGTTGAGATTTCATTTTCTTTTTCTTTTAAAAATAGTCATTAACATATGTTGGTAGTGACCTCTTAATGTCGATACTAACATGAATTGTTGATTCAATTCAGCATTATAAGTACTAGGTTACTTAGAGAATTTCACCTCACCATCATTTCCCATTTTCTATTCTTGAGCAACTAACCTCCATGGCTATTTCAAACTTTGCAGTCATGATCGTTAACCTCAACTGAAGATTTTGTAGAATATTACATAGGTATAGATAATCAAACTTGAATACTAATCGATAAAAAGTCTAGAGATTAATATTCAGAAATAATTAAGACAAATGAAGACTTTTGAGTTTAAAGATAGAAGTCATAAAGAGTTCAAGATTATAGAAGATAGTTAATAAATATTAGATAATTTTGTTAAATTCCTTGAATAGCAACTTTCTTTTATTTGAATACTCGCTCACCAAAGTATTTATTTTATTTTCAAAATATATTCTACAAATATTTTATAAAAGTTTTTTATATTAAAGTATTGAAATACTATTTTTAAACAATGAATGTACAAAATATCATAATTTTGTAACACCATAAAAATGTTGCTCTTTTTCTCAAAATAGAAGGATATGTCAACATATCCCACATGAGTATGTCGACATATATACCGTTGGAAAGTTTTTTAAATTTTTGAAAAGTTATGATTTTTGGCTCTATCCTCTTTGCGAATGACATGTTCCTTCAAACACTATATCAAGGGGACTGAAAAACAAATTTTTTAACAATATTCTCTCCATTCTTCTTACTCTAAATTCTCATTATATATTTCGCAAAATCCACTATCTATACTCTTTAAATCCACTCAAATTTAATCTCTACTTCAAAGGATCAAGATGAAATAAAAGGGCTATATGATATTTTGTATCTAAGTTACAACTATTTTATTTGGAATCAACAAAACTATACTACTATTGTATATGTGTGCTTATTGCTCGTTTAAATCAAGTGGATATGCTTATTGCTCGTTAAATTAAGTGGATGTGCTTGTTGCCTGTTTAAATCAAGTGGTTGATCCGTTGCCCGGTTAAATCAAGAGAGTCTACCTTGAGCTCGAAAACTCAGGAGGGTGTTTCTTATTGCCTTGAAATTAAAATTTTATTACGGTCTGCTTAGTACTTGATTTAAGTATGTGTTTGAGAGGAAATCTGTACAGATACTGTACAAGACTAGATGTAAGATTGGTCAATCCAAACAAGTATAAAACTCCTGGTGTCTTCTCTGTTACTTTTGCTTTATTTTTACTGCATTTATATATAACTATGATTGCCTATTAATATATATATATATATATATATATATATATATATATATATTGTGTTTATTATCTGTGTTTGGATTTAAATCTTGAAACTATTTAGAAAAGCTCTATATAAGTTATAAACATTATTCATCCTCCCTCTAGTGTTGTAGTAGCCTTAAGATTCGTCCATACTAGTATAATTTATACTTTACTGTTTCTCACATTCGGTATTAGAGCATTAATTTTTAAAAAACATAGAGTTAAGTAATATAACTATTTCCATCATTGCCCCTAGGGCACACCCTTAACTCTAACAAAATCTCGCTTGTGCTTGAGGCCAGCTATGGA
Organism: Allium cepa; assembly: GCA_030765085.1. NCBI lineage: Eukaryota > Viridiplantae > Streptophyta > Magnoliopsida > Asparagales > Amaryllidaceae > Allium > Allium cepa. The sequence goes on along the minus strand of CM060932.1, from coordinate 506,653,820 downwards.
CTCTCATGCCTATGCCTTTATTCATTCTACCTAAGTTAAATTACAAAAGCACTTCAATGAATGGATCTATGATGTTATCTTTAGTATCTACTCTCTCGATTATGATCTATCTATCACTAATAAACTGCCTTATCATGTGGAACTTATAAAGGATGTGTCTCGATTTGTTATGAGCTCACAGTTCCTTGGAAATGCATATTACCGCATATTGTCAAAGTGCACGAACATAGGAACTTCAATGCTTAGGATCAATCCTAGCACCTTAATGAATTTTCGCATCCACATGGTTGCAAATCATAAATGACATGTGCTTGCCTGCATCCATAATTAATAGCACAGTAACGATAATCACAAATAATAATGCACAAGCAAATATACATCTAATTACTGTCCTTGGACCTTAATATTGCCTCACTTGCCCTAAATACTTGGGGTTTCAACTCTCCCAAACTAACTTCTCACTAAAACATTGTGGTTCTACCTTCTTGACATTGGTTAACTTTCTTATCCTCGATATTAGTTAACTTTCTTATCTCAATTTTAGGATTCTACCATCCTATCTCTATTAAACATTATGGTTTTCTCATCCCAAACACCTAAACATAGCTTTCTATATAATAAGGACTCATTCATCTTAAACTGAATTCACCACACCAAACTCTAAGGCTTACCCATTTCTAATACAAACTCAACATGCTCTTAAATTTGAGTCTCTACCTTCTTAATCACTGCACTTATTTTGCACCACTTTGGGGATCAACCTTTAAAAACACTAAATTCAACTTATTTGATGTAAGTTTCTTCCATAGGTTTATCGACTTTACTTACATATGCTTGCTTTAATTTTGCATTACTCTCTTCTCTAAAGTGCACATAAATTTAGTTAATGAACACCATAAAGGGCTGCTTCTCCTCCATCTCAACCTATTAATGAGTCATTTTCATCTCAAATGTTGTTATGTGGCCAAATACCTCCAATCATATGCAATCACAAACCCATTTTTACTAAGTGTCTCCATAAGGCATCTGTTCATGCCTCTTATTATGCACTAAAACACCTTTACCCTATGGAGTCCTTCATGGTAGAGTTTGGGGTATGCCCGAGGGGAAATTTAGTAATTTGTCACGTAACTTAACTGTTATTAAAGAACCTTGATTAGAAAGATATATGCTTCCGGTTTATTTTCCTTTTATATAAGCTGTTATATATAAATAAAAATAATGAATTAAATACATTAAATAGATACAAGCAGAAAAATGTTAGGAGTAGTATTTCATCGATTGTAGTTACAAATAATTTATAACCATGAGGTTTAGTCAATGTATATATAATACTGTAACACCTCACAAAATCTACGCTAATAAATTAATAATTAACAAGGCCTCAAAAATGAAATTTGGGCAAATGATGGAATTTTTCCATGAAACTTACACGCTGTGTTTGTGGCAATTTTATGAGCAACTTTCATATTTGGAGTTTCACAATCGAAGTTCAAACGAAGAAGTAACAGACGTTTAACGATTTCAAAATGAAAATAATTAAAATAACAAACATAAGAATAAATATAATTAATAGCCAGGACTCACCAGTCGACTCGACACAATAGGCTGCTCGATCGTTCATAGGAGTGCGGTTGACTGATCGAACCATGGTGGCTACGGTTTGAACCTTGGCTAACGGCATGCATTTAATAATTTTAATCTAACGGTTATGACTGATTCGAGCGCCTTTAAATACATGCCTAACCCCTAACTTCTCTTCTCATATTTTCTAAGCCCTGCCATTTTCACTTCTCCACTATTTCTCCAAACTATAAAATAATTTCTATTTATACAAATAAGAGAAGAGTGGAAAATAATAAGAAGAAGAGAAGAAGTGAACCCGCATTATGCAGAAAAAAAATATAAATTTCAATATTATAAATATATATTTCTCTTAACCCCAAATCTCTTCTTAGATTTATAATCCTAATGGTGTGTATACACTCTTTTATATGTATTTCTTTGGATTAAAAAGGAGATGGAGTTAAACTAAAGGATCAGATGCAGATTTAGGAGATTTGGAGAGCTTCAAAAGGTCGGTGGAAAATTATGTGATTTTTTTTATATCATTGTAATTTATTTCGTTGGATTTTTATTTGATTATTATGCCTAAATAAAGATTTAAGAGTTATAGGCTCGAATTTAACACATAAAACATTGCCTACATACTCTGTAATTTAGAAAGATTGAATAGGAATATTATTTACACCTTGATCTGAAAATCGGTCCCCAGGTTATTAAAAGTTGAATTTAGATAAATATGCATAATTTATTCCAAACCTACAATTAGGTTATAAAGATGTTGGTATAATTTAGACTTGCTTAGTACTATTGGAATATGAATTTCTGAATTTTTTGTTGGAAATATTATCCATTTAACCTCCATAAATTTGTCTAATTTCTTAATTATATAGAAAAAGTGCCACATTTGATTTGATAAGGAATATATCAAAAAGAGAAAGATATGTGTAAAGTATGGATTTCCTTTTCGTAATTTGCACTGTCTGTTGCAATAAAAAGTAAATAAATGATTCCATTAATTTCAAACGAAGCAAATATCTTATTTTAGGTTAATTTATAGAAATTTATAATGGAAAACCTTTTTGGGAGGATAATTCTAATGGATTAAAATTCGAAAAGGAATAGTCTAGTTGGGGATTAATAACTATAAATATAACAGCAAAAATATAAACATACATAATCGTGCTAAACATTTGAATTAAAAACATAATTAATACAACGTAATACGCATTAATGTTCGCAGTAGATGTAATTAGAATGTTAGAATAAATCGCGCAATAAATAATGGAATTAGGGAATAACGATAAAACGATTGTAACTCCAAAATTAATAGACAATAAACGTGCAATGAATAGGGAGTTACAAAAATTTAAATAGGTTATAAATGGAAATATAGGACCAATTAATGAGATTATTAGGGTAATTATAGAGAGATAAGGAAGGAATAATAAGTAAAAATTGAATAAATAAATAAATGTCTTTAGGAAATATTTGGTTAAGATAATAATCATTTATTACGAACAAATTGGCATTTATAGAAATAGTAAATAAACATGTTAGGCGGTAATTAAGTATTTAAGGCAATATAATTATCGGTATGGTAAATTATGGAGCCTTAAATATACTAATAAAGATTAGTGGGTTTAACCCAATATAAAAACTTAGGATGGTTAAATTGATTTAGTAGGTTGGGATGTGAAGTCAGTAGAGTTACACAACAGAACTCTGCCTTTCGCTCAAAGGCTACAAGCAGTTGTGTATATATACCAATAATCTCGGACATTATGAACCATAGGTACCGTGGGAAGGGATATACGTTGTAGGTAAGAAAGGGAAAAATATTCTAAAGGACTCCTCGAATTTGAAGTATTAAATGGACCAATACCTTTTAGGAAATGGGATATGCTTCATATCCAAAGAGGTAGTAAGTAACATAATGTGATATTTCCTTGACTTACTTAGGTTATTCTAAATAGGGATGTTAGCTATGGAGCAACAGCGGGATGTGTCAGTAGTTATTACTAGTATTTAGTGGTAGGTATGACATATAGACTTTGACGCCCAACGACCCTAAGCGAGCGATAGTAAGACTTGGGTTATGCCCTGACCAATTTTGATTTCTACTAGTGTAGAATCCGTATGGAATACGCATGAACCTCATGGTAGAAAGTTAGTTGAAAAGTTAATTTAGTGGACGTGGGCTAGTTATCTCTTAGATGAGTCTTTGAATTCTTTTAGTAGTATGGAAATTAAATTATATATTATATTGTAAAGTCATATATTGGAGTCGTCGGTCTCTGTAGCTAGAACTAATGTATTAGCGTTGATGATGCGAAAGGATGGCTTTATATTTAAGAAGTACTAAGTGGCCAGGGTTTTGGGAAGAGAATGTGAGTCAGCAGGATAGGGATTTTGAGGCTAAATTAACATAAAGGGGGTGAATAGTGTTTATCTGATTATTAGAATATTTTTCAAATTCTTTAAGATTCTATTTAGAATGATGAAATTAACAATCATAGAAACAATCACAGAATCAAAGTGCAAGTAAAAGTAAATTCAGCAAAAGTAAAAAGGAAAGAACACACTGGGATTTTATATTAGTTCGGAGTTACCCTACATCTAGTCCCGCACAATTCCTTGTATGAATTTCTTTTCAGCTAGTAAATGCAAATACAATCTCGATTTCAAGGCTATGACACATACCTTCCAGAATCCCGACCTAAGGGTAAGTCACTTGATTTCTATGCTATAAGCACACCCACTAGATTTACAGGATATTAGCACACCCAATTAATTTTATGGGCAACAATTACACCCGCAAACATAGCAGTATGATTTGATAGAGTTTTACAGACTTAGATCTTCGATGTTGATTACAATTGACCCTATAAATATTGAATAGAAATTTGACCTTGGTTTGAGTGAGAAAGATGAGAGAAACTAGAAGGTGGGTGAAGGAGAATCAAACTAGTGATGTTTGAATTTGATTCTGGTTGAATTGTGGCATAGTTTAGGTGTATTTTGATTTAGGAAATGAGAGAGTGGAAGGAGGAGAGATGAATAAGAAAATTGTATAAATTCGTTCAGAAATTTTCTTTATAATTATAGAGGAACAACGATCTGTCCATTTGAGAAGGGGTACGATGAAAAGACACTTCATTTGAATTTTAAATTTTGAAAAAACCGACCACTACGTTGACATACATACATAAAGTATAGCGACATACTCTTTTTTTAAATTGAAAATACTTTAAAACATTATTTTGAAAACTCATTGTTTTGTAAAATAGTTCGATAATTTATAAAATCATTTAAGCATCGTTTATACATATTTTAATAATAATAAAACTTTATATAATAATTTTTAAAATTTTAGTATAATGTAATATATATATATATATATAATCAATATAGTTATAAATTATTAAATTATAAAAAATCAATACATGTATAAACTTAAAAACACTAAAATAATATCTTTGTAAGTATAAGAGATTGAATATCATTCCGAGAAATATTTTGAAAATATTATTTAAAAACCAGGATATTTGAAAAACCTTTTAAAACAAAACTAGAGAAGAGGAGATAGATTAGGAAAGTGCTATCTAGGTTTTAATATAAATTCTATGACTCTATAACTTATGTGTAATATCTTGAAATCTTAAACTCTTCAATACTCACGAGTCTTCAATTTCTATCTTAAAACCCTATATCAGCATCTTTAATCTACTCTTGATACTGTATAGTCTTCTTAATCAATCACCTATCTAATATCATGCACTATATACTATATATAACTTGATAAAACATTAGTATTTATATTATATATTGTCTACATTAAATACCTAAGGTACTAATAGAGAAATGTTAGAGTGTGTATATATACATATGCATACATAAGCGTATATATGTATATGTATGTATATATGTATGTATGTATAGCATACCTTGGAGAAGATTAAGGTAGATATACTGTATGCGCACGCACACACCCATATTTATATATGATTATACATATTATCCGTAAATAAAAGACATTACATTTAAACGAAAACCAATTGGTATAATTTTGTGTTATAAACAAAGTATGCAATTTTCCAATCACCAGAATATTATTTTAACCCCTTCTCATTAAAACACACATGATAGATTTAGAAGAATGGATCACTAAAGCAAGACCAACCGGTTGATGGAGAAGTCTTCTTATTCATGACTGGTACCGACAAGGCGATTGGATGTCCAAGAAATACTTCTGATTCCGAGGTAGTAACCTCTGTCAGTATTTTTATCCAATTATATTTTCCATTCCATTGCGAGTTTAGATTTATAAATCTTTGATATATTCATGTTAATTATATAACACCAAAATCAACGATCTGTACCCTAATGACTTGGTTTCAATTTTTTCAAAATTCAGAACCATTAAGGTGTGAATTACATTTGGTAGCAAAGCAGTTGAGGCATGATAGGGGTTCTCGCATTATGAACTGTGACAAAGCTTTGTCTTTTACCTCTACATGTTCCAAGGTGGGTTGGTCAAGCAGTTAGAGGATTGGCTTATGTATCGAGAGGTTGACCATAAAATCAGTTGTTGAGGTTACCATTTGTAGCCACCACCATTTAGGGTGACCGTTACATTTGGTATCAGAGCCTAGGTTAGTCAATCATAGAGATTAGGATATTTTAAGAGAACGTATTTATTATTTTCTACTTATATATATATATATAGAAAACTCTATAAATTCTGACTATAGAATAATTGAAATCATATTCCAAAAGGATGGACATCTGACTATGGGTTGAAAAAAAAGTTATAGTGTTAAAAATTTAGCGCCTACCCAGATTACCCCACGAAGTGTTGGCTGCACATAAGGCGTTAACCTAGAAGAGCATGACATATGGAAGGATCCTAGAGGATGGATGGTGTTTGACTTGATTATTGAGACGCACCTATCATATGATAGTGGATTTTGATGGATTGACGGTTAATGCACATTTTATCCGGACAAATGAGAAATAAGGGTCTATATGATGCAAACATGCAAAGGCAAATTCTCAGAGAGAATTTTCATCAATTAACACAAGACGGCAAACCGAATTTTTATCAAAGAAAAGTAAATTTCATTTCCGATTCAGACCTCAAGTGAGAGAGTTTGATAAAATATTCCAAAAATGCCTTGAAATTTTTGAATGGGTTTTACAAAGAATTTTTCCAAAAGGGCTATTTGGAAACTATTGTTGTGAAAAGTAAGAGAGCTTTGAAAATTTTATTTTAATCTTAAAATGGGTTATTTGAAAAAGACATAAGTTTTGAAATTCTTGAATATATGGTAAAAATGAAAGTTGATTTTGGTTTAGAAAGGTTTTTGGGCGGAAAAGAATTTCTCATGTTGGAAACAAAGTGAAATAAGTGTATGTACAGCTCGACGATTTTCCCTGTTTATAAAATCTAAAAGTTTTTTTAGAAAAATTATCTCTCTTTAAAAGGTGGATAAAATAGAAATGACACTTAATTTAGTTGGGTATGTAGTTAGTGAGTGTAGGAATATCCATTAGCAAATAGGAGGAATATTCCCATACAAAATAATACGGAGAATAGTAGGTAGAATATTTTTGGGATTTAGAAGTTACTGATGGTAGAAGCAGTATAAGTTAGGAATAGTGCGAAATAATCGAGGAAAGGTTCGAACAGTTAGACAGTGAGCTAGGTCATCGTCATAAAGAGGACGAGAATATCTTAGGATAGTTCGAACAGTGTTGGATCGAAGAAAACGACGCGAAATGGTTATTTTTATCATTATTATTTAATAACCAGGCCCGAATAGGGTCCAAGTCAACCTACACCTAAAGTTTTGGCAACCGGTCAAACTTTAGAGGTGGACTGGTAGAGGTCAACCGGTTAGAGCAGTTGACCGTTTATCAAGTCCAAAGCGTAGCCCGAACCTCGAACGTGATATATAGTCATGTCCAGGTTCAGCCGCCCCTATGTCATTATCCACCTTCTCTCTCTCAAGAATCGAACACCTCACATCCCTCTCTAAAACAAAGCATCGCTCTTCCCTCCCCCTTAACGAGCAATGCCGCCGCCCTCCTCCGCCTATAGCATCTCCTCAACCTGCAACAACCGAGTTGCTCCAAGCACCAACCGTCTGCTCCATATCTAGCCCTACCACCTCTGTAGATCTTAACCCAATCTCCTCTCCCCGAACCCTACTCAGTCCATGGCACCACCTCGCACCTCCAACTCTTCCTCGCACCATTCAGGACTCACCCCTTAAGAGATTGCTTAGCTAGACCAGAACGATTGGTAAACTTCGTTTACTTGGCCTTGGAAAATTTCACCTCTCTTTTAGTACGGCCAGTAAAATTTGGGGATTTCGCCACCTTCAGACTCGAGGAATTATTTATGGCAGTATGATTAGCACCGATCCTCTATCATGACAATTTTGAGTGGGAATGCTACTCATATTGCATGAGGCTATTTGATGCCCATCTGTTATACAACTTTGATGAAGATATCAGTAATGTCAAGTCGAAAGGGAAGGGAGTCGAGATTGATTTGTCCAACGACGATTTTGGTGAGACTATAGAAATAGCCGTGAATGGAGCGAACTTAGAGGATGTTGAGTTGACTAATCCGAAGATTTTACAACAGATCATTTTTGGAGATATCATTGTTTAGAGGTCAGAAAATATACGACCTATAGCCCGCCTCGTCATCTGATCATTCTGAAGAAGGGGGAGTTTCGATCAGATTTACCTTCTTGTGCAGAAGGCCATCTATGCCATCACGGATGGTATGGTTAACAATTCGGCTCGTGCTATCATGAGTAACTGTATTAGTCCTGGAGTTGGTACTCTATAGCACTACTTTCCATATTGCCAACTCTTCACTCATGTATTTAAGCGATACGGAGTGAACCTCTATGGAGAACCGATCCAAAAGAAAGTCCCTTCCTCATTCAAAAAAGCCTCCCTCAAGAAGATGGGGATCCCGGGCCATCAATCGAGGTAGCGCCACCAACAACAGAAGAGTTTCCATAACAGGAAGCAAAGAAAGGACATGATGCTAGAGGATACCAGATCCCCAAGCTAGTCACTATTTGATAGGTCCTGGTCGAGCTTTGAGAGATTCAAGCCGAGCAGCGGTGCTAAAGCCACGAGAATGGGTTTATAGCCGCATGCTACCACCATGTCGTGGTTGTGGCGATTGTGCGAGCTCTTGTAGGGGATCGGGTCCATCCCATGGTCGTTAGTTAGTATTTTAGGTTAGTGTTTGTAATTGTAATTTCTATTCTAGCATTTTTTTTCTTTCCTTTTCCTTAGGTTTTTTAGGTCGTAACCATTAGTAGTTTCTTGTATAAAAGATGCGTACAATATATTATGAGAAGCATTCCTATTTATTTATTATACTATTGTTTCGGATATGTAGATCGTTCTTGTATCTGTATTTGGAAGAAATAGTACAAATAGGGAAATCTCATAAAGACAATCACCTAGCAGTAAATGCAATGCAAGACTGGAAGTTTATAGAATCTTAAATTTTAGCCAGCGAAGGACATGCAAAGATTGTGAAATCATAGGTCATTATTCCTTTTCCTTAAAAAATTGAATTTATAAATAGCTTAGTGTGTTGTCGTTTTAAAATAAAGAAAAAGAAGCTTTATTGCGAAAAGCTAGGATTAAACATATGCATTAACTCGTAACTAAATTCCGGCTACATTGAAATATGGCTTGATTTATTAAAAACAGAAGACGAATGTTTGAAAAATTTTACGTTCGATGGAAAAAAAATTCTAATTTTTAGGTTTCAAATAATCTTTCGAATTTTTTTTCAAATATTTTAAAAGAAAATGATGTTCAAAGGTTTTTGAAAGTTGACTTTTCAAACCATGCGCAAATTTGATTAAAAAGTGGAAAAGGTTTTTATGGGAAAATTTTGATTTTCAAATGCCACATACTAGACGTAGGGGTAGGCTAATAGATATGAATTTAGCGGTGCATTAAGGTTGACGTTAGAATAAGCGTAGACGATAACAAGGAAAAAGCTGTTTTAGCTTAGGAATTTCTATTTCCATACCTTATCAACGACATACAAGAGTCTTTTTTTGGATTCAGTTCCGTTTTAAAGCTTAAAAACAAGCCTCTTATGCGAATTGTACGTGGAAAATTTGGAGAAAATACAGGTCAACAAGGAAATTTTCAATGTACAACAAGATTGGTACCAAATATAGTGGTAAGAATGTAAAATTATCCGCCTAAATTCATTTTTCGACATAAGAGTGAACATTTAGGAAACGAAATTCGATGCTTTGGATTTTTGGATGGTATGAATTGGATGCATAATTGGTTGAACCATGTTTTTGTAGGAGTATGGAAATTGTTTTGTGAAAAAGATTGTTCAAAACCTGCATACATATAGAACTGCTAATATATATAGGTTGTTTGTATCATATTTTGAAAAATGTTTTTAAAAGAATGCATTCGTATGAGAGGGCCTGATTTAGAATCACTCTTAATACATGTTTTCTATGTTGTGATAAACTATGTGCATGGGCACGTTTGGCTGTACCTGTTGGTTGAATAGTTTAGCAAGGTTAAGCGCAATACGTCATGATTAATCATTGAAGTAATTTCTATGGTGAAATTCCTTTAAGGGGAAAGAATGTAATACCCCGTAAGATCTATGCTAATAAATTAATAATTAATAATGATCCAAAAAATGGAATTTGAGCAAATGATGGAATTTAGCCACGAAACTTACAACATTGTGTTCGTGATAATTTTCTGAGCAGCTTCCATATTTGGGGTTTTGAGATTCGAGTTCAATTTCAGAACGAAAATAATTAAAACAACAAACATAAAATAAATATAATTAATAACCATGACCCACCGGCCAACCGCCCGTCATGGGCCAGTCGACCGCTCGTAGGAGTGTGGTCGACTGATCGAACTACGATGGCTATAAATACAAGTCTAACTCCTCACTTCCCTTCTCTTATTTTCTGATCAGCAGCGAAGCTCTGCCATTTTCTCTTCTCCACTATTTCTCATAATAAAATAATAATTTGTTTTTATAAAAGTTGGAGAAAAGTGGAAAATATAAAGAAGAAGAGAATTAGCATTGTGCATAAAGAGGTAAATTTTAATATTATAAATCTATGTTCCCCTTAATCCCAAATCTCTTCGTAGATCTATAATTCTAATGGTATGCATATACCCTGTTACACATATTTCTTTGAATAAAAAAGGAGATGGATTTAAATCAAATGATAAAATTTAGATCTAGGAAATTTGTAGAGCTTCAAAAGATGAGTAGGGAATTATGTAATTTATTTATAACATTGGAATTTAGTTCGTTGGATTCTTGTTTTATTATTATGCTTAAATAAAGATCTAAGAGTTGTAGGCTCGAATACGCATAAACCATTGCCTACATATTCTGCAATTTAGAAAGATTGAATAAGAATATTATTTACAACAAGATCTGGAATCAGTCCCTAAGTTATTAAAAGTTGAATATAGATAAAGCGGTAGAATTTATTCTAGATCTACAATTACGTTGTAAAGATGTTGGTACAATTTAGATTTTCCCTAATTCTATTGGTACATGAATTTCTATATCTTTATTTGTTGGAAATATTATCCTTTTAACCTCTATAAATTTATCTAATTTTTTAATTATATAGAACTAGTGCGGTATTTGATTTGACAAGGAATATATACAAAAAGCGAAGGAGGTGTGTAAAGTATGGATTTCCTTTTCGTTGTTTACATTGCATATTTCAATAAAAAGAAAACAAATAATTCACTGTAATTTCAAATGAAGCAAATATCTAATTTTAGGTTAATTTATGGAAAGTTATAACGGAAAAGCTTTTTGAGAGGATAATTCTAGTGGATTAAAGAATATTATAGTTAAGGAATAATAATTAGAAATATAACAATAAAAATATAAGCATATATAACCGCCCTAAACATTTGAATTAAAAACCTATGCATGTTAATATTCACAATAGATGTAATTAGAATGTTAAAATAAATCACGCAATAGATAATGGAATTAGGGAATAACATTGGAAAGATTGTAACTTCAATATTAATATACAATAAATGTGCAATGAATATGGAGTTACAAGAATTTAAATATGTAATAAATGGAATAATGAGATTGGTTAATGAGATTATTAGGGTAATAATGGAGAGACAAGGAAAGAATAATAAGTAAAAATTGAGTAAGTAAGTAAATGCCTTTGGGAAATGTCCAGTTAAGATAATAATCGTTTATCATGGACAAAATGTCATTTATAGAAAAGTAAATAAGCATGTTAGGCAATAATTAAATATTTTAAGGCAATAAAACTATCGATGCGATAAATTATGAAACCTTAAATATAGTATTAAAGATTATTGGCCTTAGCCCAATATTAAAACTTAGGACGGTTAAATTGATTAAGTAGGTTTGGATGCGAGGTCAATAGAGTTACACAACAGACGTCTACCCTTTGCTCAGAGGCTACCGATAGTTTTGTACACTTTCCACTAATGTAGGACATCACTAACTATAGGACCCGTAGCAAACGGATATATGTTATTAATAAGAAGGGAAAAATTATTATAGGGGTTTGTCTTGGATTTGAAATATTAAATGTCCCAGTACCTTTTGGGAAATTAGGTCCGATTCATATCCAATTTGAGGTAGTAAGTAACCAAAGAGGATATTTCCTTGACTTACTTAGGTTAGTCCAAATAGGGATGTCTGTTGCAGAGGGTCGACGAGCTATGTAAATAGTTGATACCAGTTTTTAGCAGTAGGTCTGGCATATAGGCTTTGGTGCCCAATGATCCTAAGCAAGTGGTAGTAAGACTTAGGTTATACCCTAATAGATTTTGCTTCCTACTAGTGTAGAATCAGCATGAGATAGCATGAACCTCATGGTATAAAGTGAGTTGTAAAATTAGTTTAGTGAGGGTGGGATAGTTAACCCTTAGATGAGTCATTGAATTTCATTAGTAGTACGACAATTAAATTATATATTATATTGTAAAGCCGTATATAGGAGTCATCGATCTTTGTAGCTAGAAGCATAGACTGGTATTGGCTATGCTAAAGGCCCGCTTCATATTTAAGAAGTTTTAGGTGGCCGTGATTTTAGGAAGAGAAATGCCAGAATATGTGTGTACATATGTGTGTGTGTACATAGTCATATATATGTATAGTATACCTTGGAGAAGGTTAGGGAAGATATATCATATGCATATACACACACACACAAACATATATATAATTAAATGGATTAGCCGTAAATAATAACATTTAAGTGAAAACAAATTAGTATAGATTTATGTTATGAATAAAGTACGCAAATTTCCAGTACTAGAACGTTGTCCCGACCCCTTCTCATTACAACCGACATGATAGATTTAGAAGAACATGTCACTAAAGCAAGACAGAATGGTTGATGGAGAACTCTTCGTATTTATGCTCGATACCGATAAGGTGATTGGATTTCTAAGGTATACTGTTGATTTGGAGATAGTAGCCTTATTCAATATTTTTACATCCAATTATATATTTTTTATTTCACTGTGAGTTTAGATTGATCGATCTCTAATATACTTACGTTTATCACAGGTTACAAAAACCAATGGTCTGTATACTAAGGGATTTGGGTTTCGATTTTTTTGAAATTTAGGCCCACTAAGGTGTAGGTTGTTATAGATACTTACTTCTTAAATGTTCCTAGTCAAGGCGTATCGAGAAAAGGATATCGATATGTCTGTTGAGACTAGTACACACAACGCTTTCCATATGACTGATGATGATTTATTCATGACCGTTAGGGGTAACAAGAGGTAATTCACTTGTGATTATTTGGAACAACTATAAAATGAGTTAATGAGAATCTTCTATAGGTTATAATGAAGTCAAAATTGAAGATCTTAAGGTAACAATGTATAATAGTCTTTTAACTTAAGAGCATGTTAGAACTTAAGTATATAAATTATATTTTGATTATGGTCAATCATATGGCATGGTGACCATGTTACGACCATATTTAGGTACACATTGAAACAGTTGAAGCGAAACACTACATAAGAGTGGATTCATTCCTTCTTTATAAGAGGTTGGCTCAACCATAATTGATAAGCCAACCTAAAGTAAAAAATCTTTGGTCATAGTAAATCGGTTATTGACAAATGTTATTGGATTGAAGTAATAACATTAAAAGTGACCTTCCAATGAACACAACTATCAGTAGAGTTTTTAGTACAAATATTAGTTGAGTTTTTGACCTTAGACCACACTGTGGATGTCTAAGTGATATAGTGATGACAAAAAGATTACTTATACAATGTCATTGTTAAGTAAGCTTATTTTAAGATTGAGAATACGATTTCACCTAAATGGTTTATAAGCTTTGAACTCGACCCTATATCATGCTTTAGTAAATTTTGTACAGCCTTCAGTATTTAAATTGCTTAAATATTGATAGTGGATTGAGTTCACATCAGTGAGTTCACACAACCTTGTTGTTGATTATTTCTAAATTCGATTAGCGGTAAAATTAATGTATAATTGCTATGAATTAAAAATAAAATCAGATTTGTATTAAATTTTTGATGGAATTTATTTACTTATTTGAAGGCTAAAAAATTATTTAAAATGACATATAAACTTTGTATATGATTTAATTAATATATAGCTTTGGAAAAATAGAATGAATACATTTAGAAGTTAATTGATTGATTGGCACAAAATATGGAATCCCACGTAACGACCCAAAATTTTGACCGTTTTATAACTAAATATCAGAATTATATTAATATTTAAACCATGGATTTAGTATGAATAAAAAATGGTTTTGAAAGCTTATTTAAATTCTTTTTAAATAAGAATGACGATGATAAACTTTGAATTTATAATTAAAAGGGAATAAACTGGTTTTAAAGATAATTCTTTTTAATTAACGTGTGAAATTTTCATTCCGAGGCATTGTCTCGGATTTTGACGAAACTAGTGGCATAATAAGACGATATTTGCCGATGGGTTTCTTAGCGTTTTGGACGTCCTATGTGATCGTACAAGCTCAAAATGCAAGATGATAAATTTGGAAGAATTAAATAATATATATTTGTTTATAAATATCCACACTTGGACATTTTCTTTATCACTTCTCATTATCTTCGTCTCTCTTCTTTAATCTATATATAGTAAACAAAAAGTGATTAGCCACCATTTAAATTCAATCGTTTCCAAAGCTTCCCTCAACAGAATTCGATAATTTCGAATTTGTTGTCTTCGTATTGGCAAGAGTATCATGTTAGTGTTTGTCGATTTGGGTGTGGTGGACGTTGGATCGTTCGACTTGAACAGCCGAGACTAGGGTTCTACTTCCATAGCGATTTGAGAAGAGTTAGGCGAAATGGAGTGTGAGGTTGGATTTCTCATGCAAATGTGAGTTGGGGGTGGTGGTTTAGGAGGTTGTAAGGCTTCCTAGAATAATGCAATATTGGCTTGTAGTGAACAGTGTCAGGTCGCGATTTGTTTTGGGGAGCCAGAGAATGAACCGAGACCATGGATGAACTCATGGCGCAAAAGGCAGTTGATTATTGGTCGTCATAGGTGCTGGAGGGCTCTAAGGTAGAACGCAACATTCATGGCCGAAGTAGAGAAGCTACAGGTTACTTTTTACTTGGGTTGATCGTAGTCGAATTTGATGGGCCCCGTGAGTCGAGATTTCGAAGAGGAGTTCATTGGCGCGGTCGGTTCGTGATTTAGTGGAGTGCAGCTCCATGTCGGTGCTCGATGCGTGCACGGCTTGGTAGGTTGATTTGGGCGTGCCACTGTGCATCATTTTAGGAAGAATTTTTAAGAGAGGGAATGTGATTATGAAGGTAATTAGTGATTTAATGAGTAATTAATTTACAATTTTAATCCAAATTCTTGTAAACTAAATAATTTTTGCGTACAAGGTCCAATCGAGACACCGTTTTTGTCGTTGCACTTGTATTAGGATTTTCTTCGTTTAAGATTGGTTTAGGCTTGGGTGAGTTTACTTACCAGTTAATTTGTATAATATTGTGTATGAAATTGTTGGTTTGTTAAAATATAAATAGTATAACGAACAATTCAAGTTATTACTTTTAGATCCCTCATTGTTTTGTAAAATAAGTGACAATATTTTATATAGTATAATATCTCTTTTAATCATCTATAACATGTATCATGGCCCAGACTTCTTATTTAAATGTTTGGTACCATTATTTGATTAAATTGGAAATTGTGTGAATGGTTGATGCGAAATTGTCATTATAAGCACACTTGAAATCCCCTGTATTTAACGCTTGTTAAATTGGTTAAATATAAATATATTGTGAAATATATATTAGATGGTTCTATACGCATGTTTAGTTATATTTGACATATATATTACTGGCTTTTATGGTTTCTATAGTGGCATTTTAAATAAACATTTTAAACCATAGTATAAGTATTTTTAAGTATAAATAGGTTTTAGAAAATTAGTTAAATATTTTATTAAAGTATTTTAAAGTTTATATAAAGTAATGTTCTTTAAATTGATTTTGGTATTCTAAAGTGTTTGTGTAAGCTTGGAAAAGTAAGTTAAGTCTCGAATGAGGAGATAAGGGAAGAATTGGATTATAACACTTCAGTTATAATGAATAATTTTGTAAGGTTAAGTAAAAGTACCAATTTTTCAAATTTGGGATATAATTGGATCTTTAAAAGAGAACGTTTTTGAGAGATAATTATAAAGGGGATGTTTTGGGATTGTTGTGACATTGTTTGAATAACAATTACCATAAATCCGTATAAAAGGAATATAATTTTTAAAAGATAGCTTTAAAGATAATGATTAAGTGGGAAGTGTTTTGAGTTCGTTGTAAATAATGTTTTAGTAACATTTATTTTTAAACCCTTGGATAATATTTTAAAATGGTAAAATAATTTTAAATGATTTTGGAAAATACTTAGATCGCTGATAATGGAATTTTAAAGATAACGACAAGTATGTAATCTTTGAAAAAATACAGAGAAGTATAAGTTTCAAAGTATAAAAAAGAGATGAGGTTTATAGTAACAATGTTTGAGTGACATTTGTTTTTAACCTCTTTGACTGTTTTTTAAGTAAGTAAAACTTGTTATTGATTTGTGAATATAGTTATACCATCGAGATAAGTACATGAATACTTTCGAGAGTATTGAAACGTATAGAAATGGATAGTGAAGTTTTAATCAAATAGTACAGTTTAACTAATAAACGATTTTCATTTATAAAAGGTTTATTGAGCAAAAAGATTTTTACTAACAAAAGAGGTTTAATTAATAAAGTATTAATTATTAAAAAGGGGATTAGAAGTCGTTTATATGACTTGATTGTGCATATGCTTTAATTATATTTGCGTGATTACTTATGTATGGAAAGTATACGGAATTAGTTTCCCTTGTATGATCGTTCTCATTTTGTTAAATTGACCAAATATAACTCTGGAAATATCTTTAAAAAAATGGGAATTATATGTCACAGTTATCTTCGGTGTATTATACTGTACGTATAAACTCACTTTGCTATTTCAGGATAAATCTATCTGCTTAATGGTTAGGAGGTGGTCATCCTTTTATGTATTGTCTGTTTATTCCCCACAGAATCGAAGTTGGGTTTACCTATAATCAATCTATTGGTTTTGGAGTGCTTGATAAGCGGGGGAGTGTAGTTATATAAGATGACTTGAAACCGTAACCACTCCAAAACCATATATGTGTTCTATGTTTTGGAAGAGGTTCGTGACTGGTTTGAGATGTTGTAATTTGTTTGGAGATTAGAGATCTATTTGACATGCTCGAACTCATATTGAGGTTCATGAACTATTTTGACATGTGGTCATCCATGTGTGATTCTGAAACCTATTGAGATGTGGTAATCCATGTGTAATTCCGAGACCTATTAGCATGACTAGCTATGTTTTTCCTATAGTATATTTTATCTAGAGATATATAATGCTCGGAAGGATACCTTTAATACTTGTGCTGGATGACCATTCTCGAAGTTCTAGGATCACCTACGTGGAATTCTACTCAATTAGCAAAAGTGCATTAATGGTTGTGATTATGTACCTATTATTATTGTGACGTACACTCATATGTATCACATCTACTTGATTATCTATATTTCACACCTTAGACATTATTATAGTATAACTGGATTTTCTAATAGAAATGGTTTGGTTATCGTAAGATAAAACCCGTCATAGGTTTTTTTGCGGCGTGGCCTTGCGATATCCTTTATTTTTAAAGGGTCTTATAAATGTAGCAAACTATGATTTGATTTTCTCATGCTAGTTTACCAAACTGATCTAGGTTTTAATTTTCTTATAATGCTCGGGTCAGCCCATGTATCTTTCTAGATTTAGCTATGATTCATTGGAGCACTTGAAGAGGAGCTGGATGATTTCCCATCATATTTATTTCCCACTGCATTACTTGTTATGTATCTATCAACATTTGTGAGGACAAGAAGTTATAATTTTCCAAACGGACGATAGATTAGTTTACTCTGATTGATGTATGTTTGTCAAAGTTTTTTTTTCGTAAAGAACTTTTGAGATATTATATATTATCATTCCGCATTTGAGATTCTTATATTGTATTCTTCTTTCTTGTTCTATTGCTTTTTTCGTTTTCTTTTGCCCTAAAATTCTGTCTTTTTAGCACTTCGGTGCTCGACACGTGGATACTGTAGATGAATTAGTGTCGATATTCAAGTGCCGAAAAAGTCGGAAGTTACATCCAAGAAAGGATCATACTAGACCAGCTATGCGGGGGAGGAAAGGAGGATAAAATATTTGATTAATTCGAGAATCAATTGTTGATTAGAGAAAACCAATTTTTGATTTGAAAGAATAAGGAAAGCGTTCTCTTATTGACGGTCCAAAAGGCCCGCAAAGGATCTCTTCCTCTCCATAAAAATAGTACAATTTTCCGGTGATCTCTCTCAACCCTTGCTACCATTACCCCATTGGTGAAGCATACTTTTCAACTTTGAAAACTGAAGAGAAGGAGAAGACGGTGTTGCTCAAAGAGGATATGATTAGCAAACAATGTGTTAAGACACTACGCAAGACTTTCGTTGAAGGTATGAATTTTGATTTTCATATACCTATTGTATATATTTTAAAAATATTTTGGTTTTTAAATAAAAGTAATCTCTTGCTAGCAATTTGAGATTACACACACACATGCATAAATAGTTAATACATTAAACTATTAATTATTTTTTCCTTTTAATGTTTAAAGAATAAGTTTTTCCTTTGTTTCTCTATAAAATTTTCAATCAAAATCATCAAGGGCCACTAGCTAAATTGGTTAGTGGTATGACACTCCAAACCTAAATTCTAGAGATCATAGGTTCAAGCCTTCGAGACATCAAAAATAAGTACTCTGCTTGAATAAAATACCACTTTTACTATCAAAAAAATTAAATAGTTCATAATCAAACAAGTTAATGCATTCAAAACACAAACTAGGAAGCAAAACATTTGTTGTATATATATGTATGTGTCTATGTATGTATGTACACACACACAAATACATTATGAAAGGTTTTATTTTACACCTAGTTTATTTTTGTATACACAAATACATACATACATACATATATATTATATATGTGACTCTCTCTATGTATGCACAATATTTTATTCTGTGAATAAAATCATGTTTAATTGATTAATGGTAGAAATAGAAATTAACCCATGAATATTTGTCATTAATCACTTGTGTAATCTACCTCAAGATTAGATTAACATATCATCACCGTTTACCATAATATAATAACCATAAACGCCAGTGGTTGTTGACTAATATATACGTTTGTTTGATTATGCACACCATAACTGGATGCCACATTTATAATGATTGCTATGTTTGCATTATGAATGCGGTCACAATATAAATCGATGTAATAATTATGTTTGCATTATGAATGCGATCATAATATAAATCAATGTAATAAATTAAAACAAAGAAATGTAAAACAACATTGAATTTAAAACTTAATAATTTGCTACACAAATACAGATGTCTTAATCAAAATAAAATTAAGGCACAAATGTTTTTAATATAAATTAAGTAAATTTAAATTAAAACACAAATCTATTTAATTAATACATAAAGTTCGGTGTAAAAGTAAATCGTTTATATGAACACAAAATATGAACTTATGCAAACTAATAAAAGGAACTTTTTTGAAATTCACCATTTTACCGTACTGCCAATGCACTTGATCCAACAATGATATTAAAGCTGCATTGTGTTTATATGAATAATTAACCAACACGTAAAGTATTTGGCTAAGGAGAATGTAACTTAATTAAGGAACATCCTTACAAACGGAAAAACATTCCCGCTTTTGGTCCAGACCTAGCTCATCGAAGTAGTCTCTTTTCAAGGATATGCCCTAATAGAAGGTTCAAAAATGTTTCGCACATTGGGATGATTCAAGTACGCATTTTTGAATATTAAAATTGTATATTCAATTGTTTATAATTTAATATACATTATGACATCTTATAAAGAGCTAGAAAATGCGATTTAAGATTAAAGAATTTGAAATTGGCTTGTATTCACATTTAAATACATAAAGGTTATATATTAGTTTATTAAATTTTTCCAAATCAAAATAAAATTTGTAAGGGTTATGAATATTCTAAATTCTTTTAAAATTATATTCATAAAAGTTATAAATAAGTTAATTTATACTTTTTTTAAACTTACATAGACGAGAAGGTTATAGTTAATGTTAATTAAATTATTTATTAATATGGATATATATATATATATATATAACTTAATAAATTGTAAACATTGTAATAAATTAAGGCATATATATATACATATTATATGTATAAAGAAAGTGGGAGGTTAAATGTAATATCCTAGAATTTTATCATTTTAGTTATGAATATTTAATTAATTTTAAAAATTTGAATAATTGATTTTTAAAATATAATAACTTAAATCAAATATAGGGATTATTTAAATTTTTGAATGTTGAATTAAATATTAATTAGATGGATTTAATAGGATTATTTAACTCTTTTCAACTATAAATAATAACGATGAACTCATTTTGTAAATTTATTTATGATAATAAATAACAAGAAATTAATTGCTAATAAAGCGACTTAATTTTAATGACATAATTTTAATTTAATTTATTGGATTTTTCTATAATTTTTAATTTGAAAAATATTTAAATTTTCATTTGATGTATTTTACGGCAAACGATGTATTTTTTAAATTTTATAGAATAAAATAATCTGTGTATATTATTATTGATTTGAGATCATGTCGCATGTTGGTGTATGATCGTATTTTTATTTCTGTTGTTAGCGGTTCATACGCGAGTGGGATATTGCATAGCAGAGTAACACAAATCTATTTCAAATCAAATCAAAAATTCAAATTATTCAACTAGTTATAATGGTAATTTGCTTTGATATGATGGGTTACTTGAATTTTTTGTCTAGCTTGAGTTAGAAGTTAGGTTGTTGATGCGGTTATAAGTATGTTCAAATACACACAATTCCTCTCATTTTTCTATTAGTTCACTTTTCCGCTCTGCGTTTTTCTTTTCTCTCTTCTTTACTTCTTCCTAAAACAAAAAACGAGAATGGCCTTTTAAACAAAAATCAAAATCCAATGAACCACTTAATGGAAAAATACATTAGTGGATTCATTGAACTTGTAGTGGGAAGATCTTCAAATCCATATGCATTTTGATGTGTGCAAAAGTGATTTGGATTGCTCGAAATTTATACAGTAAACTAGGGTTTTGAATCTAAGCTGTTAAAGGCGACATTTGGCCTTGGGATTAGCCGTGATGGACTTATCGTGGCATGGTGAAGAGATGGTGACGATACGGAAGGGCAGTTATCTATCGGTGGTCGCGATGTTAGGGTTGTCATGGTAGGGTAGCTCGGTTGTCTTTTATTTTGGGCTATAGAGTGGGAAGTTGATGGGTCGGGGGGTAGAGATTTTGATGAGCGGTCGGTTGTTGATTTCGTGGACCATGGGGGATCTCGCATGCGTCATGTATGTACCGGGAGGACGAAAATTGGTTTAGGGAAGAAGATTGATTTAGGGGTAATTAAATTAATATAGTAATTACTGTAAACAATTAAATTATTTAATTGTCAAATCTTATAAATGGAATAACTTTCTGATATGAGGTCGGGTTTGGACGTGCTCTTTTACATTGTACTCATATCGAAATTATCTATGCGTTGGAGTCAGATCGTTGAATTTGGAGCTAGTAGAATTTTGGGCTAGACCAAACTGGAATGCGAAAGCGTCAATTGGAATTTTGATAGTTTACTCACCTTTAAATAAACTATATGTTATCTGTGTTGCTATGGATTATTGTTGAATGCTAGGATGATAGGTAATTATTTTAATAAAGTATAAATTAAGGATAAAATGATAGTGATTTAATTTAATTATGTTTAACGTGGTTAAATTTGTTATACTTCGTTTGTGATATCTATTTCACAAAATAGAAAACCATTTGCTATAATTAAATTGAATAGATTATTTGAGACATATATCAAGCAAAATAAATCCCTGTTCTATGATTGCAAAGTCAAAAGATTATTTTTAAATGTTAATTAATATGTGGATTAATTAATAAATGATATGTCAGCTATTGAATGCTAATTGTTGATAATAATATGTTTATTATTATTGTTTGATTGTTCGTTTGGATTTGAATTTCCATTGGGAAAGGGGATTGCATAAATAACCATTGTTTTGCTGGGGAGTTTTGTAAGTTGACCCTAATGGATTTCTCGCCATTATTAATTTACTGTAATATGCTTCTTACTTATATTCTTATGTTGTTTATATTGATATTTGGCTGAAATATTTGTGATATACTGTTTGATCGTGTAAGTGTCGTTATAGCGGTTATTGTTATGCTATCACTTATGAAATATTATCCCCTTAAACCTTGGTGTGCTGAACTTGTGCTTGTATTTTTACAAATAAATGTTTGGTCGCGTTTTGCATTTCGAAAGTTTTTTAAACTATATTTTCTATTATTTTTGAGAATTTTGAAATAAGAAACAAGTGTTGTTAAAAATTTGTTAAGGGAGTTTTAATTTGATTAATTATGTTTTTGGATAATTAATGTAATTTTAAATTTATAAAAAGATTATAAATCTAATTTATTATCTTGTAGGATAGTTAATGTTGCTTCAAATATATAAAAAGATTATAAATTTGATTAATTTTCTTTCAGGATAATTAATATTGTCTTAAATATATTAAAAGATTATAAATTTGATTTAATATTCTTTCGGGATAATTAATGTGGTTTTAAATTTATAAAAGAGTTATATCAATTACCATTCGGGATAATTAACATTGCCTTGAATTTATAAAAGTATTTTAAATTGATTTATTATCTTTTGGAATAATTAATGTTGTTTTGAAGTTATAAATGGTAGTTTATAAATAAGAAAATCTTTAAAAAGGAATGTGCGACAGCCCGTAAATCCATACCACTTTAATCAACACTATTTTACCTCTATTAACTCAAGTGGCAAAGAAATACGAACCATTAGGGATTAAAGAAGAAGAGATAGAAGAAGAAGAAACTAAACAATATCAGAATCTAACCATCGCAACGGAATAAAATATAATAGTAACTATAGATCTTTACACAAAATGAAATCTATAACTGTTTTATACATCATATCATCAGAGTGTCTCATACATCAACAATCACAATCAGACATTCCATACAATCATAGCAGTGGAACATATATATATATAGGTACGGATAATACGTCTCGGGCTCCAGCTCCTCTCCTGCTCCATAGCAATCTATCCTGAACATATAATACTCGGTCTGACCCGAGCATTATAATGAAATAACAACCGAGTCAGTCTGGAATACCAGCTGATAATAATGCATCCATATTGATTATTAAAGTTTCAAAATCCTTTTTGAAAACAAAAGCATCTCGTAAGGCTACACCACAAATAAACATGTCGGGTTTTCACCTTACGATAGCTAAAACACCTTTTATAGAAATGCTCTGGTATTATAATAGGGTCTATTTACAAATACTTATAAAATAGCCGAAATTGTTACATGATTAAATTCCAGCTACTAGCCAAAAAAGTGGGTAATACAAACAAAACTCATACCAGGCTCGTAGGGAGAATGTATTTCCAACAATGACTAGGCACTGGGGTACCACCTGTCACAGTACGAGGCCTAGATCACCATACCGAGGACCACTCCCGATCCCCTGCAACACAAGGCCGGACCCATCCCTTACTGGACAGTTCCGAATAAGATCACCCCGCGGTTGGGATCAGCAACCTCACCACTAAGCCGAAATAAAAGGGACATCTAGACAGGGATGACCTTACTCTCCAGTGGGGGCTACCCATGAAGCCTTGCTGCATATCCCCTGATTTTCAGTCATTACCGGTTGATGAGGCTTGTGGCTTAGCGTTACCTTTAGAATGTTTCACTTAGAATGCCCATCGCCCACCTGACGATGTTCCGAAAGCATTCGTCCATACAAGTCCTTCTCGGGTTCGAACGGAACCGAAGGCACTACTCCTACTACATCCATTTTGGAAATATTCTCAGGATTAGTAGCGACTAGCCCTTGCACTTCACTGCTCCATCTTCGATTTCGAACACGTTTTTCGCACGAAACGTACAAACCGGATCGAAGTGATTTTCGAGAAATGAATCTCGATCCCGGACTCTTCGAAACGATCAACGCATTTGTCCAATATTGATAGTCAGTGATTTAACTATCAATTTATATTCACAAACATCCATCACACAATAAATAATTCCCACATTATTTATTTTCCTCAAATATCTTTACAAGATATATTTCCAAATTTCCAAAGCTCATTTGAAACAATTCCCAAAGTCTCTTCCTTTACCCGGTAAATCCTTTACCATTTATTCCCATTGGAAATAACCAAGTTCAAAAAAATTTAGATTTAAAACACTTAAAACACTTTATGCTGAAATATATTTTATAATATGAAAATTTACTACTAATTATTACTCAAAAATATAATTTCAAATATGTAAAGTAAAACCATTTATCAGGATATAAACCTTGATTGTAGATAAGGGTTTAGTTTAAACTAAACTTATAAGTAGAGTTTTAAAAATGTTAATACTAATTTCAATAACTTAGGTCAAAACTAGCCTTTACATAAAAACCATTTATAAACACAATTACTAATGTAATCTCAAATAATCACTATTGTTATTTTATTAGTTAGTTACTTTAAAATAATAATTTTTAAAACACTCCTTTAAACAAATTTGTACTTTAAACTTTATCTTAATAAAAAAAATATTTAAAAACTCGAACTTGGTTTTCCAGGAAAACTCATTCCCACATAAACAACCTAGAAAAATCCATCTTATAAATTCTGTCGATTTGTTTCAATTTAGATTTATGTTTTCATAACATAAATTCACTTTCCACGTTTAAATTAACTTCTTACGAAACTTAACCACATTTCCATTCCCGGAAATTCTTTTTCAAAGTATAGATTTAAAAGTTTTTTTTATAAACTATTATAAATTTATCTAATGAAAATCATACTTAAGGAATTGCACAAATAAATACCTACTTAAATTTCAATGGTTATAAATAGTATTTCTGAATCATTCTAATTTGCAATTTATTGCTAATTTAATTTGAAGGATTTCTTTTGGAATCATATTTAATTCCCAGGGAACATTATTATCAAAATAACCCTATTTTATTTTTAACCATTTATAATTTCTTATCGAAATTATCACCAGAAATCCATACTTTCACAATTATCAACTACTAAATGTTCCACTTATTTATGTTCCCAAATTTCATTCTTCACTCAACCCAGATTCCAAATTTATTCCTTTAAATTCTTTATTTATCAATTCCTTTATTTCTTTAAAAATCTAATTTATTTTATTTTATTTTTAAAATTCTGTGTATATTCTTATCCAGCAATATCACCGTACAATTAATTTAGAGTTATCAATCACAATATATAACAGGTTACAACATCAATTATAAAGATAATTACTATAGTGTGAGGAATCCAGTTGGATCCCTCCAACCTGTTTTTCCCTGCATCCACAAATATTAGCACAACAATATATATATCAATTCAGGCTGATATAAATAAACATTTCAAACAATCACACAATTATTTAAATATTAACTACTTGAATCAGCTAACATTCCAGATGTGAATGAGATTAACTCACCTTGAGTTTCGGCGAGCGTTCGAAATTTAAATTAAATCGAACGATGTCCGATTTAACTCAAATTTCTACTTGCCCGGAATGATTCCGGAAATGCACCATTTCGTAATGTTCGTCTCTGCGATCTCGGCGTTTCCAGTTTCGTTAAATTCAGATACAATATGTGAAAGATACGAATTATTAAAGTTTGAAATGAATTTAAAACAATTTCTTTCATTAAAACTTTTACCACCCAATCTCTACCGTACATGAAGACAACTCATCAGGCCCGCATCCTCCTCTCCCTCTCTCATGTACGCTGCTCCAAAAAAAAAATCGAACCCAACTCACGCCTCCTAGGGCTTGGAACCACCGCTATTTCGTCGAGTTTGACGATGATCAGCTGACACCACCTCGAAGTATTAGTCGTCGCATGCCCAAAGCCAGAAGAACGTCAAGCTCGATCGTCCCTAGGCCGCACTACCCACGTTCGAACTGGCGACGAACGCACCCCTACAACTCCCATCTCACCGCAAGTTAGACGATCGCAGCCGTTGGATAGATGAAGCTCGACGAGCTCTTTAATTTTGTAGTTGGAAATTTCTTGAATAAGTGCATGGATTAAGAGAAAATTGAGGGGAAAAGATAAGTAATTTCGGTCATAGAAGTGAATGAAGACGGCGGCTCACGAAAAAGCTAGGGCTTCATAAAAATATGGGGTTATATATAATGGTTTAATAATATTTAATTAATATAATTTCTCAATTTAACAGTTTATGCAAACGACCTCCGAACTACGCGTTCCGACAGGCGATTCTAGGGTTTTTCCGCGTTTCGGACACAATGGAACAGGTTTCGTAAGCTAATTCGGTCATACGTGCGAGTTACGGAATTAAACGATCAAATTTCAAATTAAATCGATTAAATCGATTTCTAAACGTTTCGAGCTGCCACGGTCAAACGACAACTCCGATTGCTACGAAAATTGAAATTCGATAATAACTAACTTTTATGGATCCAATGGAACTGGTTTCGTCGAATTTCAAGACTGTGCCCCGGAAGCCTATTTGACTCGTCTATTATATCGAGCGATTTTCATAATAGTCGAAACCGCTTAAAATTTCACCTTTAAAAATTTTAGTATCTTAATAATAAATCATATAAAATATATAATCACATTACAAATTATTCTCGCTCAATCCGGACCAAAATCTGATTAAATTCATTTTTAAATTAATATAAAATCTCAAATATTGATTTTTCAACTTTAAAATTCTTCTAAAATTCCCACCACGCTATTTACACTTATATAACTCAAAATAAATTTTTAAAACCATTTTTATCACTATTTACATCCAGATTTACTTTTATTTCAATTCCGAATATTTAAATTATTATTTTCCCATTATTCAAATTCAACCGGAATTACTATAATTAAAAATTATAGCTTATTTCATTGATTGAACCCGAATCCATTCATTTCAAAATCAATTAAGAATCCACATTAAACATTTAAAACGAATTAAATGTTCAAATTCAATGGCTTAAAAATACGGGATGTTACATTCCTCCCCTCTTATAAAAATTTCGTCCTCGAAATTTGCTAGGGTAGAACATACTCTCAAACTTATTTACTTAACCCAACCTTCTTTAGTTAAAACTTATATATGAAAGTGTGGTGCGGATCGTGCTATATGGAATTATACTATACTAGTGCGGAAATAAACTAAAATACTAGAGCAATGTAACTAAGTAAAAAAAAAACAAGCACACCAGGAGTTTTTATACTGGTTCGAACTTCCCGTTCTACGTCCAGTCCCAGACTCCTTCTGGAATTTCACTAACAACAATCCTCACTTAACCCCGAGGAACAAGTTTACAACAACCCTTGAACAGCCGAACAAAGGACCTGAGAAGCAGAACAGGATTTCGCCTCAACAACCGAAGAGGACTTCACTTGCCTGAACAGCAGAACATGACTTCAACTTATACAGAAAGTATATGACACAGTGTGTTCTCAATAACACGAATTTGTCTCTTGATAGTACAATCTTCCTAAAATCTTTCTCCTTTATGATATATGTATGAATGCGTGAAGATTAAGAAAGTAGAATTTGAATTTGAATGATATTTTTAGCACAAATGAGTTAGAATCAAGAATTTCAATAATAGAATAATAATCAATAGAAATTGGTGTTTTTAAAACTTGATTCTAATGTGTTTATATAGGTAATAAATGGTTGTAATTGTTCATGAAGAGTTATCATCAAAAGCTGTTGAATTAAAGGTCGCAACTCTTCATGAATGGAAATGCCTTTTCAAAAAAATAGCCGTTGTAAATATTCAGACGTCTGAAATTTAAATTTCAGACTTTTGAATTTAAACGATATTTGAAATAGAAGGCAAATAGGCCATTTTTGGTCATTTTCAGACGTCTGAATATCTCATTTCAGACGTCTGAATATTGTAATATACAACATTCTACATTACAGATTCAGACGTCTGAAATGAGCTATTCAGATGTCTGAATGTAACATGAAAACTGAATTTCTTATTTTTAAAAAGATGATCATGAAATATATCATATAGGAGAGATTTTAACATACTATTATTACTAGACACAGACTCAATACATACTTTAAGTGTTGGAGCTCTTTTGAATCTGTCCTTGGATTGATTCCTGCAATAAATATGTTAGTATACATAGTAACTTATATAGTTGTCATAGCCAAAATATCGTAATTACGAAGTATTGTGAATACGAAGTTCCAACAATCTCCCCCTTTTTGACGATGGCAACTATATGAGTAAACGATCATATATATAGGAATTCTCCCCCTTACTATAAGCTCCCCCTTACTATAATTCTCCCCCTTTGACATCGACAAAAAAATAGAAAAACCAAACCAGAGAATCAACATAGTCATTACCTGATATAAAACAATTGGAGCAAATGTTTGAAGGATACATACCAATATAAGGAAATCAAGTTGCAGGTAGTCAGAAAAGTTACACAAAATAATAGAAACAAACAACTTGTTAAAAAAAATAGAATATGATAAGATGCAACAGAAATATTCATGCAATCAGAAGGAAGAACTGGGTTGATCTGCGCCTTCTTCATCATCATCATCATCATCATCATCATCATTGCCATTGCCCGAGCTAGAAGACCATTGAAACGGTGCGGGATTAAACACCTCGGTAGATGTGGAAGAAGAGCAACCAATACGTTCCCAAATTTTATTTAGGAAGCCTCGAATAGAATTAAGTTTCTTATTTGTTTGCTTTTCCAATCTTTCAATCTTGGCATTGAGTTTAGATTGATTCCGAGAGAGTGTAACTAAGGCATGTTTCGGTGTTGACTCAAGAGAAACCACTACGATATCATCATCATCATGCTCGGTAGGTTGTGGAGCCATCTGTTGTTGAGGTTGATGTTGTTGGTGAGGTTGTTGAGGTTGGGGTATATTCTGATCCCTATTTGAGATCCATTCTTGAAAAGAAATAAAATTAAGATTCTGAGGACGTTTGGGCAAATTCATCAACCCTAATGTTTTGGAGCCAAGTTCTTTTATGGGTGAAAATTCGGATTCGAGAAAAGTTACCCCATAGTGTCTAAGAATTTTCATAATATATGCTCCATAATGAAACGTTTTATATCGGCGACGGCGATTAACATCCATAAATTCTTCAAGAATAACTTGCCCCCAATTTATAGGTTGTTCGGAATAAATGGCGTATAAAGCTTGGAAATTCCGTTTGTTTATGACTTCATAACTTCCAGTTCGTGGTAAAACGGAACGAATTAAAGCACGATGAAGAATACGGGCTTGAGGCCTTAGGTTGACAGAAGTTAACCTAGTGATATCATCAGATAGAAATCTATGAGAGACTTCATCTCTATTTTCTAGGGAGAGTGAAGCATCAATGTCATCTAAATCAGTCCCGGATGAAGGGCATTGCAAGATATCTCCAAGACGAACTAATGGGAGATATATTTTTACTCCACATACCCAAGTCCAAATACAATTTTCGCGATTATGTGGATGATGATGATCCAAATTCATGTTTGCATAGAATAACTTAACCCGTAGATGATTTATTTTGACATTATTCGCAGAAAATGACAATAAAGATTCTAACCCGCTTGAATTGGCAATTTGTTGAATCCTATAGGGTTGGAATTCATCATACTTCACAAAAGCTCCTGGAAAGAAGCCAGAACTGTCCATTTGAGCAAACCTTTTCTTGGCTTCATCATTCCACAACCATTGGTCTATATTGGGTGTAGAAGATGAAGTTGAAGCTCTTGGTCGCTTTGCTTTTGGAGCCATTTGGAGTTTTTTGGTGAAAAATTTGAAGATTGGAGATGAAAAAATGAAGTTTTGAAGGGTGATAATGGTGCTGGTTCGGTTATTTGGGGGAAAGGAAGAAGAAGATGGAAGTAATAAAGGTGGTTGGTTGGTGGAAAATTTCTAAAAAACCCTTGAATTTTGAATCACCATATGAATTCAGACGTCTGGAATTTAATTTCAGACGTCTGAAATGTAAAAAAATTAACCAGAAAAGAATTAGTTCATTTTTGACTTGTTTCAGACGTCTGAATCTATTGTTTCAGACGTCTGAAACTATAGAAATTTTTTATTTTTCTACAATATTCAGACGTCTGAACCAATAGTTTCAGACGTCTGAAACTTAAAATTTCAGACATTTGCATGAAAAATTAAAATAAATGATAGAAATAATATATTAATATTGAACAGAATGAGAAGATTTTCAAATATTTAATAAATGATAGAAACAACAAATAGAACAGAATTACAAGAAAATAAAATTAGAAGTTAATTTTCCGAAGCATTTGGAGATTTGCATTCTTCTGGTTCGATTTTTGTAATTTCTGTGAATGGTTGTAAAGGAGACCAGTATGAAGTTCGTTCCCACGAGTTTGGAGAAACTGGAGGACGTTGTGGACTTGGTTCCCATGGATTCCAACATGATGTTTTTATTTGATGAGAAGTTGATGGTTTGACTACGTATTTTTCTGGAGATGTACCACAAAATTTAAATGCCACTTTTTCAATGAAGCTAAGTCGTTTAGCATTTATTTTTTGTTCATAATACATCTCACGTTGCAAATCCAATTGCTCTTTATGATAATGATGAATCTCGGATATTTTTCTTTGGTTGATGGAGAACCAAAGAAAAGATATCGTCGAGATTTCTTCTTATCTGGTGTATAACTAGAGTGTTCACGTTCAGGACGAGCTTGTTCACGAGGAGTTGGAGTTGCTAAAATCTCGAAAGAAGACGTTGAATAAGATGTTGAATAAGCTGATGGAGAATTGTCAGAATTAGAAGCCATAGAGAGAAGTAAAATAACTAGGTTGAATTTCATTGATGGAGAATTTTATTTTGGTATTTTAAAATGAGATGAAAGAAATAACTAGTTTGAATATATAAATAACAAAAAGGAAAAAACTATTTAAAGAAATTAGTTTTATATTAATGGTTACATATAGTTAGTTTTGTTTAGTTACTAACTAATGGATAATAAAATTTAAAAAAAATGGAAGGTTAGAAATATACATAACAAATGGAAGGTTAGAAATATTTGTTACTAATGAGATTTTTAGAGAATAAACACGTATGTTGGGAGCAAATATAATATAGATAGAAGATGTATAACTATATAAAAAAATTATTACAGAATTATAAATTTTTAACAGAAACAATACCAAGTTCTCGTCTTAGCTTAATAAAAATGGTTTCTAAAAGAGGTTTTGTAAAAATATCAGCTAACTGATTTTCAGAAGATACAAAATCTAAATTTATTGTTCCTTTTTCAACATTGTCACGAAGAAAGTGCCGACGAATGTCAATATGTTTTGTTCGTGAATGATTGATAGGATTTTTAGACAAGTTAATAGCACTCGAGTTGTCACAGTATATTGTAGAGTTTGATAAATTAATATTAAAATCTTTGAGTGTTTGTTGCATATAAATTACTTGAGTACATGCTAGAGCAGCAGAAATGTATTCTGCTTCGCATGTAGAAAGAGAAACACAATTTTGTTTCTTACTAAACCAGGATACGAGAGATTTCCCAATGAAATGGCATGTACCACTCGTACTTTTTCGATCTGTTCGAGAACCACCAAAGTCAGCATCACTATATGAGACTAATTCGAATGGACATCCTTTTGGATAAAACAGACCAAAATCCTTTGTGTTTGTAAGATAACGTAATATCCGTTTTACTGCTTTTAAATGTGATTCTTTTGGATTAGCTTGAAATCTAGCACACAAACAAACACTCATCATTATATCAGGACGACTTGCAGTTAAATATAGTAATGATCCAGTCATACTTCGGTATAGTTTCTGGTCAACACTTTTGCCATTGTCATCTTTTTCAAGATGTGTAGTTGTACTCATTGGAGTTGGTTTGGCAGAAGTATTTTCCATTCCGAAACATTTGATTAGATTAATACAATATTTTTCTTGATTAATAAAAATGCCATTTTGAAGTTGTTTTATTTGTAATCCAAGAAAATATGTTAATTCACCCATATGAGACATTTCAAATTCTTTGGTCATTATTTCTGAAAATTCCTGGCATAATTTGTCATTCGTAGAACCAAAAATGATATCATCAACATAAATTTGAACTATTAAAATATCCTTTTTAGAATGTTTTATAAAAAGTGTTTGATCAACTTTCCCAATTAGGAAACCTGAAGAAATTAGATAAGTCTTTAGACGGTCGTACCAAGCACGTGGTGCTTGTTTCAAACCGTAAAGTGCCTTTTTAAGTTTATAAACATGATCAGGGAATTTTTCGTGAATGAATAGAGGAGGTTGTTCAACATACACTTTTTCTTTTATGTAACCATTTAAAAAGGCACTTTTAACATCCATTTGATAAAGTTTGAAATTATGAAAACATGCATAGGCCATTAATATTCGAATTGCTTCTAGTCTTGCAACCTGAGCAAACGTTTCTTCATAGTCAATTCCTTCCTCTTGATTGTAACCTTGTGCAACTAATCTTGCTTTATTTCTAGTGATATTTCCTTGTTCATCTGCTTTATTTTTGTAAACCCATTTTGTTCCAATAATAGCCTGATCACTTGGTCTAGGAACTAACCCCCAAACTTCATTGCGTTCAAACTGGTTTAGCTCTTCTTGCATTGCTAATATCCAGTAGTCATCTGTGGAAGCTTCTTTGGGATTCTTTGGCTCGATATTAGAAAGGAATGCTACGTGGCCCATTTGATTTAGTTGACTTCTAGTTCGAATATTTGAATTAATTTCCCCAATAATATTTTGTATAGGATGATCCCGTAATATTTTTGGTGAATTCCTTAATTCAATATTATTGTCAATAATGTTTTCATTATTTTCAAAATTTATAGTATCTGTATTTGTAATGTTATCTGGAAAATCATCATCTTTTTGAATACTTGGTTTTTGTAGAAAATTTTCATCGAAAGAAACATTTAATGTTTCTTCAACAATATTTGATTTTTTATTAAATACACGATAAGCTTTGCTGCGATCCGAATATCCTAGAAAGATTCCTTCGCCAGATTTCGCATCGAATTTTCCAAGCCGATCTTTTGTATTTAATATAAAGCATTTTGAACCAAATACTTTAAAATAAGAAATTTTTGGTTTTCTTCCAGTAAAAAGTTCATAAGGAGTATTTTTTGTTAGAGGTCGAATAGAAACACGATTTAAAACATAACATGCAGTTGCAACAGCTTCTGCCCAGAAATGTTTTGGAAGAGTGCTTCCATTTAACAAAGTTCGTGCACATTCTTGTAAAGTTCTATTTTTACGTTCTACAACTCCGTTTTGTTGTGGAGTTCTAGGAAACGAAAAATTATGAAAAATTCCTTTCTTTTTTACAAAAATGATCAAAAGCTTCGTTTTCAAATTCTCCTCCATGATCACTTCTTATATTTTTTATTTTTAGACCTTTTAAATTCTGAATACGTTTAGCAAAAATTTTAAACTGCTCAAACGTATCATTTTTGTTTTTCATAAAAATAGTCCAAGTATATCTAGAGAAATCATCTACTATTACAAACACATACCTATTATGGTTAATGGATTGAACTTGGGTTGGTCCAGATAGATCCATATGTAGTAGTTCAAGTGGTTGTAAAGTAGAGATAACTTTTTTTTATTTAAAGGATGATTTTGTTAATTTTCCTAATTAACATGCATCACAAATATGATTAATTTTGAAGTTTATTTTCGGTAATCCTCTGACTAAATTATTTTTGAAAAGTTTATTTATAGTTTTGAAGTTTATATGACAGAATCTTTTGTGCCATAGCCAAGGATCATTTTCATTAGCTATTAAACACATATCTGAATTATGATTAATTTTCATATTCAAAACATATATATTTTTATCTCTATGTCCTTCAAAAATAAGATTTTGATTTTTATCACGAATGCTACACTTATCTTCAGAAAAAGAGATTTTGAAACCTTTGTCGCATAATTGGTTGATACTTAAAAGATTGTGTTTTAAATTTTTCACTAATAAAACATTTGAAATAAGAGGTAAATCAGATGTACCAACATTGCTGACATCGCCTTTTCCAATGATATATCCTTTGGAATTGTCTCCAAAAGTGACAGAGCCTCCATTTGAGTAAGTGATGTTTGATAACATATTTTTGTCTCCAGTCATATGTTTTGAGCAACCGTTGTCGAGTATCCATTTTCCTCTTTTTAAAAGTGGGTCCTGCAAATAATAAAAATAACATTGGTACCCACCTTATATAGGTTCCTAAGAGTTAGGTCTTAGGAAACCAAACCCAAGTAGGTTCAGTATTCCCTTTAAATATATAATTCTGATTTTTATGAACAGTTTCAAAAAAGAGATTTATATATTTATTTCTAATTAGATTATTGTTTGTTTTGGAACCCATATTTTTATGGTATTGGAATTTTTAGAATTAATATGAGAATTATTTCTCCTAATTTTCTTTTTAGATAGAGATTTCTTAAAATATCCTAGTCCATTTTTATTTGAAGTGGACTGAGAATTTTCAATAATACTAGATAGATTTTCTCTTCCTTTATTAAAGTTGGAAATATTTTTATAAATATTTTCTAATTTGGTTTTGAGACTAGTATTTCTAATTCTATCATTTTAATCTTAGTTTCTAGCTCATGATTTTCAGAGATAAGAGAATCATTCTTTCCTTTTTGAGTTTCAATTTCTTGACTCAATAAAGTAAATTGAGAATTATCATTATAAACTTTATCTTGAAGTTTTCCAATTTCTTCTTCTAATATTTTCTTTTCATCGTTAAGCATATCTCTTTCGAATTCTGCTTTTCTCTGATTTTCAAGAGCTTCTTTATATTTTCTTTTGATGCTTTTTAGATTATCAAGAAGTTCTGAATTTATTTCAATCATATCATCAAAAGTAAGATCACTTACCTCATTTTCTGAAGCCATAAAACAAACATTTGCCTGTTCTTTCTCACTATCACTGCTGCTTTCTGAAGAAGATGAGGAATCTGAGTCATCCCATGTTACTGAAAATGCTTTTCTTTTTGATTTGTCCTTTCGATTCTTATTGTGATATGTTTTCTTCTGTTCTGGACAATCCTTTTGCATATGTCCTTTCTTGTGACAGTTAAAGCATTCTAATATGGATGAAGATGGCTTATTTGGATTGTTGTTGTAGTTCCTTTTGACATTGTTTCAATTTTCTTTTCTGAATTTTAAAAACTTTTTAAAGTTTTTAGCAATGAATGCTAAGTCTTCTTCATCAGAATCTGCTTCTTCTTTTTCAGCATGGAATGCTATATTCTTTTTGTCTTGTGCTTATACTCTTTTAGCCTGCAAATTTACTTCATATGACATTAGATTTCATATCAACTCTTCTGGTTTCATAGTAGAAAGGTCATTAGCTTCTTCAATAGCTAAAACTTTTCTTTCCTATTCATCCGTTAAAGAGTTAAGGATTTTTGAAATAATATCAAAATCGGAATACTTTTCTCCAAGTCCAAGTAAAGAGTGGTATATATCTTGGAATCTAGAATACATATCATTTATAGTTTCATCTTGCTTCATTTTAAAATTCTGAAATTGATTTTTGAGCATGGAAATTTTGCTTTGTTTAACCTTGTTAGTTCCTTCGTGAGTAATCTTAAGTGTTCTCCATATTTCATAAGCAGTTTTACACATACTAACACGGTTAAACTCATTCCTATCTAAAGCACAAAATAGCATATTCATAGCTTTGGCATTAGCGGTAGCATCTAGTCTTCGTGTGTTTGACCATGTAGAATATTCTGTTGTAGGAATATTATATTCGGTTTGAGTAATATTCCATGAGTCAAAACCATTAGCTTGCATATAAATACGCATTCGAGTTGCCCAATAATTGTAATTCATACCATTGAATAGTGGAGGTCGAGCAGTGGATTGTCCTTCAATGAAACTAGTGTTGGTGTTGTTTTCCATTTTAGCAGAATATCAAATAACTGTGTAACGGTTATTAGAAACAAGGCTCTGAAACCAAATGAAAGTGTGGTGCGGATCGTGCTATATGGAATTATACTATACTAGTGCGGAAATAAACTAAAATACTAGAGCAATGTAACTAAGTAAAAAAAAAACAAGCACGCCAGGAATTTTTATATTGGTTCGAACTTCCCGTTCTACGTCCAGTCCCAGACTCCTTCTGGAATTTCACTAACAACAATCCTCACTTAACCCGGAGGAACAGGTTTACAACAACCCTTGAACAACCGAACAAAGGACCTGAGCAGCAGAACAGGATTTCGCCTCAACAGCCGAAGAGGACTTCACTTGCCTGAACAGCAGAACATGACTTCAACTTATATAGAAAGTATATGACACAGTGTGTTCTCAATAACACGAATTTGTCTCTTGATAGTACAATCTTCCTATAATCTTTCTCCTTTATGATATATGTATGAATGCATGAAGATTAAGAAAGTAGAATTTGAATTTGAATGATATTTTTAGCACAAATGAGTTAGAATCAAGAATTTCAATAATAGAATAATAATCAATAGAAATTGGTGTTTTTAAAACTTGATTCTAATGTGTTTATATAGGTAATAAATGGTTGTAATTGTTCATGAAGAGTTATCATCAAAAGCTGTTGAATTAAAGGTCGCAACTCTTCATGAATGGAAATGCCTTTTCAAAAAAATAGCCGTTGTAAATATTCAGACGTCTGAAATTTAAATTTCAGACTTCTGAATTTAAACGATATTTGAAACAGAAGGCAAATAGGCCATTTTTGGTCATTTTCAGACGTCTGAATATCTCATTTCAGACGTCTGAATATTGTAATATACAACATTCTACATTACAGATTCAGACGTCTGAAATGAGCTATTCAGACGTCTGAATGTAACATGAAAACTGAATTTCTTATTTTTAAAAAGATGATCATGCAATATATCATATAGGAGAGATTTTAACATACTATTATTACTAGACACAGACTCAATACATACTTTAAGTGTTGGAGCTCTTTTGAATCTGTCCTTTGATTGATTCCTGCAATAAATATGTTAGTATACATAGTAACTTATATAGTTGTCATAGTCAAAATATCGTAATTACGAAGTATTGTGAATACGAAGTTCCAACAATATACACTTCCCAGAACCATTTTTCAAATCCAAACTCATATGTTTTATTTAGAATCAAATGTTTTGGTTTCAACATTTACTTAAAAACAACTGTACACTAAATTCACTTTCATGCTTCTCTTTATTTACTTTAGCTTACGCTAAATTCATTCTCAAACAATTGCTTTGAATTTAGTTGAGTTAAAATTTTATTTACACAATATCATTTTTACTTCCCTGAATTAAATTTTATTTCAATTTAATTCTTTTCCAATTCTAATTCAAGTTCAATCAAATTTATTTAGCCATCGTGAATTATACCATTACCTTTACTATCTTAAATAAGAATTGAGTTTCACTAATATTGTTTATAATGCAACTGAAATTTGAATTTCACTTCAATCCAATTTATTTCTCCCTAAATAAGTTCAATCTTATTTACAAGCTTAAGTTCATTCACATCTTTAATCTCCCACTTTACCTTATTTCAATTTACATTTCATTAGACATTAAGTTTGAATTCACCATATCATTTAAAATAAAACTTCAATTCTTTCAAGATTATTTATTACTCCACTGGATTTTGATTTCCATTCAATCCAAAGCTCAATCAATTCCCTGTTACCTTAAACTAAATTTGATCCGAGTCCAAATTTACCTTTCCATTCATCATTTAATTTCCAATGGATAAGTCTAAAATCTTATTTACCATTCAAGTCCATTTACCCATCTATATTTTACTTTGCCTCATCTTACTTAATATTTCATTTAAGATTTGGATTTGAATCCACTACACCATTTCAACTCCTTCCCTTTTTTTTATAATTGCAATTTCAAACTATAGAAATAGCTTAAGGATATAAGTTTTCATTATATAGGTATAACCCACAACTATAACCATGTTACATTCAACTTACATTCAATTCAATCATTAAATTTTAATTCAATTTCATTACCACTTTTATTTAACTTATCTTATGTTAATTTCAAAATATTTTATTTACTTCCATTTACTCAAGTTAAATTTTCAATTTCAGGATTAAAATTTTCATTTCTTCCTTATTAATATAAACTTCACCTAATAAATTCAATAGTTGATTCATTTTAATTTTACACCTTATTTAAAATGAATTTTCCAGAATTCAATTACCCGGTTTTATTTCAAAACCATCTTGAAATAATAATCATCTCATACCCATTTGGTATATCAATCAAATTTCCAAAATTTTCCAAAACAACTTGTTTATACCAAAACAAATTTCCTCCCTTGAAATTTCCAAAACAACTGGCATACCCAACCAATTCAAACAATATCATAACCAACCATTTCGGTAGCAATCCATCACTTTAGAAACTCGAAAATGAATTCTAATGATGTGGCCAGCATCATAAGGATTATTTTCCAGCGACCGAAGTGAGTTCAGTGCTTTCTTACTTTCCCAAATTCATTTCAAAATAGTTCACATACAAAAATACTCCCCAAATCAATATTACAATATTGCCTTCAAATACCTTAGCAAACATTTCAACCTTTCCCAGGATTTTAAATTTCCAAACTTTGTTTTCAATACATTTAAAAATCCTTTTTAAAGCTTCCGGGTTTAAATTCTGGTTTAGTTCAAATTTAGTTATTCTTCCTTTTATATAATTTATACTTATAGAATTTTATTTGATTATAACCATTTGGAATTTTAGATTAAATTTTAGATTCTTATTTGATTATAATATTAACAACCAATCAACCAAATATACATATATAATAATTTCAGAAAATTATTTCTTTTATACCAAAATATAATTTGGGTAAAATTATTTCATTTACCCATTTTAAAAGCAATACTATGTCGGTTTATCTTGTTTAAGAGTTTAGAAACCCTTATCGATACGGTTGTACTTCCCGCACCGATCAGAATTCATAAACACTCAACCGATAAGTCAACACAGTATAAAAACAAATTTTATATCCACTAACAAGTACGCTCTCATATCTATTATTACACTCAACTCATTATAGAGTACTATTGACTCTATATCTAATGAAAAATTTCCCCCACCAAAGCCTAGGTTGTCGCCAACCTCGCTCTGATACCAAGTGTGACAGCCCGCAAATCCGGACCCCTTGAATCAACGCTATTTTACCTCTATTAACTCAAGTGGCACAGAAATACGAACCATTAGGGATTAAAGAAGAAGAGATAGAAGAAGAAGAAACTAAACAATATCAGAATCTAACCATCGCAGCAGAATAAAATATAATAGTAACTATTGATCTTTACACAAAATGAAATCTATAACTGTTTTATACATCGTATCATCAGAGTGTCTCATACATCAACAATCACAATCAGACATTCCATACAATCATAGCAGTGGAATATATATATATATAGGTACAGATAATACGTCTCGGGCTCCAGCTCCTCTCCTGCTCCATAGCAATCTATCCTGAACATATAATACTCGGTCTGACCCGAGCATTATAATGAAATAACACCCGAGTCAGTCTGGAATACCAGCTGATAATAATGCATCCAAATTGATTATTAAAGTTTCAAAATCCTTTTTGAAAACAAAAGCATCTCGTAAGACCACGCCAGAAATAAGCATGTCGGGTTTTTACCTTACGATAGCTAAAACACCTTTTATAGAAATCCTCTGATATTATAATAGGGTCAACTTACAAATACTTATAAAATAGAAGATATTGTTACATGATTAAATTCCAGCTATTAGCCACAAAAGTGGGTAATACAAACAAAACTCGTACCAGGCTCGTAGGGAGAATGGATTTCCAATAATGACTAGGCACTGGGGTACCACCTGTCACAGTACGGGGCCTAGATCACCGTACCGAGGTCCACTCCCGATCCCCTGCAACACAAGGCCGGACCCATCCCTTACTGGACAGTTCCGAATAAGATCACTCCGCGGTTGGGATCAGCAATCGCACCACTAAGCCGAAATAAAAGGGACATCTAGACAGGGATGACCTTACTCTCCAGTGGGGGCTACCCACGAAGCCTTGCTGCATATCCCCTGATTTTCAGTCATTCCCGGTTGATGGGGCTTGAGGCTTAGCGTTACCTTTAGAACGTTTCACTTAGAATGCCCATCGCCCACCTGATGATGTTCCGAAAGCATTCGTCCATACAAGTCCGTCCCGGGTTCGAACGGAACCGAAGGCACTACTCCTACTACATCCATTTTGGAAATATTCTCAGGATTAGTAGCGACTAGCCCTTGCACTTCACTGCTCCATCTTCGACTCCGAACAAATTTTTCGCACGAAACGTACAAACCGGATCGAAGTGGTTTTCGAGAAATGAATCTCGATCTCGTACTCTTCGAAACGATCAATGCATTTGTCCAATATTGATAGTCGGTGATTTAACTATCAATTTATATTCACAAACATCCATCACACAATAAATAATTCCCACATTATTTATTTTCCTCAAATATCTTTACAAGATATATTTCCAAATTTCCAAAGCTCATTTGAAACAATTCCCAAAGTCTCTTCCTTTACCCGTTAAATCCTTTACCATTTATTCCCGTTGGAAATAACCAAGTTAAAAACAATTTAGATTTAA
The DNA here is from genome assembly GCA_030765085.1 of Allium cepa. Lineage (NCBI taxonomy): Eukaryota > Viridiplantae > Streptophyta > Magnoliopsida > Asparagales > Amaryllidaceae > Allium > Allium cepa. The sequence continues at coordinate 506,612,711 of CM060932.1, read as the reverse complement.
AACACTTAAAACACCTTATGCTGAAATATATTTTATAATATGAAAATTTACTACTAATTATTACTCAAAAATATAATTTCAAATATGTAAAGTAAAACCATTTATCAGGATATAAACCTTGATTATAAATAAGGGTTTAGTTTAAACTAAACTTATAAGTAGAGTTTTAAAAAGGTTAATACTAATTTCAATAACTTAGGTCAAAACTAGCCTTTACATAAAAACCATTTATAAACATAATTACTAATGTAATCTCAAATAATCACTATTGTTATTTTATTAGTTAGTTACTTTAAAATAATAATTTTTAAAACACTCCTTTAAACAAGTTTGAACTTTAAACTTTATCTTAACAAAAAAATATTTAAAAACTCGAACTTGGTTTTCCAGGAAAACTCATTCCCACTTAAACAACCTAGAAAAATCCATCTTATAAATTCTGTCGATTTGTTTCAATTTAGATTTATGTTTTCATAACATAAATTCACTTTCCACGTTTAAATTAACTTCTTACGAAGCTTAACCACATTTCCATTCCCGGAAATTCTTTTTCAAAGTATAGATTTAAAAGTTTTTTTTTATAAACTATTATAAATTTATTTAATGAAAATCATACTTAAGGAATTGCTCAAATAAATACCTACTTAAATTTCAATGGTTATAAATAGTATTTCTGAATCATTCTAATTTGCAATTTATTGCTAATTTAATTTGAAGGATTTCTTTTGGAATCATATTTAATTCCCAGGGAACATTATTATCAAAATAACCCCATTGTTATTTTTAACCATTTATAATTTCTTATCGAAATTATCACCAGAAATCCATACTTTCACAATTATCAACTACTAAATGTTCCACTTATTTATGTTCCCAAATTTCATTCTTCACTCAACCCAGATCCCAAATTTATTCCTTTAAATTCTTTATTTATAATTCCTTTATTTCTTTAAAAATCCAATTTATTTTCTTTTATTTTTAAAATTCTGTGTATATTCTTATCCAGCAATATCACGGTACAATTAATTTAGAGTTATCAATCACAATATATAACAGGTTACAACATCAATTATAAAGATAATTACTATAGTGTGAGGAATCCAGTTGGATCCCTCCAACCTTTTTTTCCCTGCATCCACAAATATTAGCACAACAATATATATATCAATTCAGGCTGATATAAATAAACATTTCAACCAATCACACAATTATTTAAATATTAACTACTTGAATCAGCTAACATTCCAGATGTGAGTGATATTAACTCACCTTGAGTTTCGACGAGCGTTCGAAATTTAAATTAAATCGAACGATGTCCGATTTAACTCAAATTTCTACTTGCCCGGAATGATTCCGGAACTGCACCATTTCGTAGTGTTCGTCTCTGCGATCTCGGCGTTTCCAGTTTCATTAAATTCTGATACAATATGTGAAAGATACGAATTATTAAAGTTTGAAATGAATTTAAAACAATTTCTTTCATTAAAACTTTTACCACCCAATCTCTACCGTACATCAAGGCAACTCATCAGGCCCGCATCCTCCTCTCCCTCTCTCATGTACGCTGCTCCGAAAAAAAAATCGAACCCAACTCACGCCTCCTAGGGCTTGGAACCACCGCTATTTCGTCGAGTTTGACGATGATCAGCTGACGCCACCTCGAAGTACTAGTCGTCGCGCACTCAAAGCCAGAAGAACGTCAAGATCAGTCGTCCCTAGGCCGCACTACCCACGTTCGAACTGGCGACGAACGCACCCCCACAACTCCCATCTCACCGCGAGTTAGACGATCGCAGCCATTGGATAGATGAAGCTCGACGAGCTCTTTAATTTTGTAGTTGGAAATTTCTTGAATAAGTGCATGGATTAAGAGAAAATTGAGGGGAAAAGATAAGTAATTTCAGCCATAGAAGTGAATGAAGACGGCGGCTCACGAAAAAGCTAGGGTTTCATAAAAATATGGGGTTATATATAATGGTTTAATAATATTTAATTAATATATTTTCTCAATTTAACAGTTTATGCAAACGACCTCCAAACTACGCGTTCCGACAGGCGATTCTAGGGTTTTTCCGCGTTTCGGACACAATGGAACAGGTTTCATAAGCTAATTCGGTCATACGTGCAAGTTACGGAATTAAACGGTCAAATTTCAAATTAAATCGATTTCTAAACGTTTCGAGCTGCCACGGTCAAACGACAACTCCGATTGCTACGAAAATTGAAATCTGATAATAACTAACTGTTATGGATCCAATGGAACTTGTTTCGTCGAATTTCGAGACTGTGCCCCGGAAGGCTATTTGACTCGTCTATTAAATCGAGCGATTTTCATAATTGTCGAAACCGCTTAAAAATTCACCTTTAAAAATTTTAGTATCTTAATAATAAATCATATAAATATATAATTACATTACAAATTATTCTGGCTCAATCCGGACCAAAATCTGATTAAATTGCATTTTAATAATATTAAATTCATTTTTAAATTAATATAAAATCTCAAATATTGATTTATCAACTTTAAAATTATTCTAAAATTCCCACCACGCTATTTACACTAAAATAACTCAAAATAAATTTTTAAAACCATTTTTATCACTATTTACATCCAGATTTACTTTTATTTCAATTCCGAATATTTAAATTATTATTTTCCCATTATTCAAATTCAACCGGAATTACTATTATTAAAAATTATAGCTTATTTCATTGATTGAAGCCGAATCCATTCATTTCAAAATCAACTAAGAATCCACATAAAATATTTAAAACGAATTAAATGTTCAAATTCAATGGCTTAAAAACACGGGATGTTACATTCCTCCCCTCTTATAAAAATTTCGTTCTCGAAATTTGCTAGGGTAGAACATACTCTCAAACTTATCTACTTAACCCAACCTTCTTTAGTTAAAACTTATATACACTTCCCAGAACCATTTTTCAAATCCAAACTCATATGTTTTATTTAGAATCAAATGTTTTGGTTTCAACATTTACTTAAAAACAACTGTACACTAAATTCACTTTCATGCTTCTCTTTATTTACTTTAGCTTACGCTAAATTCATTCTCAAACAATTTCTTTGAATTTAGTTGAGTTAAAATTTTATTTACACAATATCATTTTTACTTCCCTGAATTAAATTTTATTTCAATTTAATTCTTTTCCAATTCTAATTCAAGTTCAATCAAATTTATTTAGCCATCGTGAATTTATACCATTACCTTTACTATCTTAAATAAGAATTGAGTTTCACTAATATTGTTTATAATGCAACTGAAATTTGAATTTCACTTCAATCCAATTTATTTCTCCCTAAATAAGTTCAATCTTATTTACAAGCTTAAGTTCATTCACATCTTTAATCTCCCACTTTACCTTATTTCAATTTACATTTCATTAGAGATTAAGTTTGAATTCACCATATCATTTAAAATAAAACTTCAATTCTTTCAAGATTATTTATTACTCCACTGGATTTTGATTTCCATTCAATCCAAAGCTCAATCAATTCCCTGTTACCTTAAACTAAATTTGATCCGAGTCCAAATTTACCTTTCCCTTCATCATTTAATTTCCAATGGATAAGTCTAAAATCTTATTTACCATTCAAGTTCATTTACCCATCCATATTTTACTTTGCCTCATCTTACTTAATATTTCATTTAAGATTTAGATTTGAATCCACTACACCATTTCAACTCCTTCCCTTTTTTTTATAATTGCAATTTCAAACTATAGAAATAGCTTAAGGATATAAGTTTTCATTATATAGGTATAACCCACAACTATAACCATGTTACATTCAACTTACATTCAATTAAATCATTAAATTTTAATTCAATTTTCATTACCACTTTTATTTAACTTATCTTAAGTTAATTTCAAATATATTTTATTTACTTCCATTTACTCAAGTTAAATTTTCAATTTCAGGATTAAAATTTTCATTTCTTCCTTATTAATATCAACTTCACCTAATAAATTCAATAATTGATTCATTTTAATTTTACACCTTATTTAAAATGAATTTTCCAGAATTCAGTCACTCGGTTTTATTTCAAAACCATCTTGAAATAATAATCATCTCATACCCATTTGGTATATTAATCAAATTTCCAAAAAAATTCAAAACAACTTGTTTATACCAAAACAAATTTCCTCCCTTGAAATTTCCAAAACAACTGGCATACCCAACCAATTCAAAGAATATCATAACCAACCATTTCTGTAGCAATCCATCACTTTAGAAACTCGAAAATGAATTCTAATGATGTGGCCAGCATCATCAGGATTATTTTCCAGCGACCGAAGTGAGTTCAGTGCTTTCTTACTTTCCCAAATTCATTTCAAAATAGTTCACATACAAAAATACTCCCCAAATCAATATTCCAATATTGCCTTCAAATACCTTAGCAAACATTTCAACCTTTCCCAGGATTTTAAATTTCCAAACTTTGTTTTCAATACATTTAAAAATCCTTTTTAACTTCCGGGTTTAAATTTTAGTTTAGTTCAAATTTAGTTATTCTTCCTTTTATATAATTTATACTTATAGAATTTTATTTGATTATAACCATTTGGAATTTTAGATTAAATTTTAGATTCTTATTTGATTATAATATTAACAACCAATCAACCAAATATATATATATATATATAATAATTTCAGAAAATTATTTCTTTTATACCAAAATATAATTTGGGTAAAATTATTTCATTTATCCATTTTAAAAACAATACTATGTCGGTTTATCTTGTTTAAGAGTTTAGAAACCCCTATCGATACGGTTGTACTTCCCGCACCGACCGGAATTCATAAACACTCAACCGATAAGTCAACACAGTATAAAAACAAATTTTATATCCACTAACAAATACGCTCTCATATCTATTATTACACTCAACTCATTATAGAGTACTATTGACTCTATATCTAATGAGTAATTTCCCCCATCAAAGCCTAGGTTGTCGCCAACCTCGCTCTGATACCAAGTGTGACAGCCCTCAAATCCGTACCCCTTGAATCAACACTATTTTACCTCTATTAACTCAAGTGGCACAGAAATACGAACCATTAGGGATTAAAGAAGAAGAGATAGAAGAATAAGAAACTAAACAATATCAGAGTCTAACCATCGTAGCGGAATAAAATATAATAGCAACTATAGATCTTTACACAAAATGAAATCTATAACTGTTTTATACATCATATCATCAGAGTGTCTCATACATCAACAATCACAATCAGACATTCCATACAATCATAGCAGTGGAATATATATATAGGTACAGATAATACGTCTCGGGCTCCAGCTCCTCTCCTGCTCCATAGCAATCTATCCTGAACATATAATACTCGGTTTGACCCGAGCATTATAATGAAATAACACCCGAGTCAGTCTGGAATACCAGCTGATAATAATGCATCCAAATTGATTATTAAAGTTTCAAAATCCTTTTTGAAAACAAAAGCATCTCGTAAGACCACGCCACAAATAAACATGTCGGGTTTTTACCTTACGATAGCTAAAACACCTTTTATATAAATCCTCTGATATTATAATAGGGTCTATTTACAAATACTTATAAAGTAGCCGAAATTGTTAAATGATTAAATTCCAGCTACTAGCCACAAAAGTGGGTAATACAAACAAAACTCGTACCAGGCTCGTAGGGAGAATGGATTTCCAACAATGACTAGGCACTTGGGTACCACCTGTCACAGTACGGGGGCTAGATCACCGTACCGAGGACCACTCCCGATCCCCTGCAATACAAGGCCGGACCCATCCCTTACTGGACAGTTCCGAATAAGATCACCCCGCGGTTGGGATCAGCAACCGCACCACCAAGCCGAAATAAAAGGGACATCTTGACAGGGATGACCTTACTCTCCAGTAGGGGCTACCCACGAAGCCTTGCTGCATATCCCCTAATTTTCAGTCATTCCCGGTTGATGAGGCTTGAGGCTTAGCATTACCTTTAGAACGTTTCACTTAGAATGCCCATCGCCCACCTGACGATGTTCCGAAAGCATTCGCCCATACAAGTCCGTCCCGGGTTCGAACGGAACCGAAGGCACTACTCCTACTACATCCATTTTGGAAATATTCCCAGGATTAGTAGCGACTAGCCCTTGCACTTCACTGCTCCATCTTCGACTCTGAACACGTTTTTCGCACGAAACGTACAAACCGGATCGAAGTGGTTTTCGAGAAATGAATCTCGATCCCGGATTCTTCGAAACGATCAACGCATTTGTCCAATATTGATAGTCGATGATTTAACTATCTATTTATATTCACAAACATCCATCACACAATAAATAATTCCCACATTATTTATTTTCCTCAAATATCTTTACAAGATATATTTCCAAATTTCCAAAGCTCATTTGAAACAATTCCCAAAGTCTCTTCCTTTACCCGGTAAATCCTTTACCATTTATTCCCATTGGAAATAACCAAGTTCAAAACAAATTTAGATTTAAAACACTTAAAACACTTTATGCTGAAATATATTTTATAATATGAAAATTTACTACTAATTATTACTCAAAAATATAATTTCAAATATGTAAAGTAAAACCATTTATCAGGATATAAACCTTGATCGTAAATAAGGGTTTAGTTTAAACTAAACTTATAAGTAGAGTTTTAAAAAGGTTAATACTAATTTCAATAACTTAGGTCAAAACTAGCCTTTACATAAAAACCATTTATAAACATAATTACTAATGTAATCTCAAATAATCACTATTGTTATTTTATTAGTTAGTTACTTTAAAATAATAATTTTTAAAACACTCCTTTAAACAAGTTTGAACTTTAAACTTTCTTCTAATAAAAAAAATATCTAAAAACTCGAACTTGGTTTTCCAGGAAAACTCATTCCCACTTAAACAACCCAGAAAAATCCATCTTATAAATTCTGTCGATTTGTTTCAATTTAGATTTATGTTTTCATAACATAAATTCACTTTCCACGTTTAAATTAACTTCTTACGAAGCTTAACCACATTTCCATTCCCGGAAATTCTTTTTCAAAGTTTTAAAAGTTTTTTTTTTATAAACTATTATAAATTTATTTAATGAAAATCATACTTAAGGAATTGCTCAAATAAATACCTACTTAAATTTCAATGGTTATAAATAGTATTTCTAAATCATTCTAATTTGCAATTTATTGCTAATTTAATTTGAAGGATTTCTTTTGGAATCATATTTAATTCCCAGGGAACATTATTATCAAAATAACCCCATTGTTATTTTTAACCATTTATAATTTCTTATCGAAATTATCACCAGAAATTCATACTTTCACAATTATCAACTACTAAATGTTCCACTTATTTATGCTCCCAAATTTCATTCTTCACTCAACCCAGATTCCAAATTTATTCCTTTAAATTCTTTATTTATCAATTCCTTTATTTCTTTAAAAATCCAATTTATTTTATTTTATTTTCAAAATTCTGTGTGTATTCTTATCCAGCAATATCACAGTACAATTAATTTAGAGTTATCAATCACAATATATAACAGGTTACAACATCAATTATAAAGATAATTACTATAGTGTGAGGAATCCAGTTGGATCCCTCCAACCTGTTTTTCCCTGCATCCACAAATATTAGCACAACAATATATATATATATATATATATATATATATCAATTCAGGCTGATATAAATAAACATTTCAACCAATCACACAATTATCTAAATATTAACTACTTGAATCAGCTAACATTCCAGATGTGAGTGAGATTAACTCACCTTGAGTTTCGGCGAGTGTTCGAAATTTAAATTAAATCGAACGATGTCCGATTTAACTCAAATTTCTACTTTCCCGGAATGATTCCGGAACTGCATCATTTCGTAGTGTTCGTCTCTGCGATCTCGGCGTTTCCAGTTTCGTTAAATTCTGATACAATATGTGAAAGATACGAATTATTAAAGTTTGAAATGAATTTAAAACAATTTCTTTCATTAAAACTTTTACCAACCAATCTCTACCGTACATCAAGACAACTCATCAGGCCCGCATCCTCCTCTCCCTCTCTCGTGTACGCTGCTCCAAAAAAAATCGAACCCAGCTCACGCCTCCTAGGGCTTGGAACCACCGCTATTTCGTCGAGTTTGACGATGATCAGCTGACGCCACCTCGAAATACTAGTCGTCGCGCACCCAAAGCCAGAAGAATGTCGATCTCGGTCGTCCCTAGGCCGCACTACCCACATTCGAACTGGCGACGAACGCACCCCCACAACTCCCATCTCACCGCGAGTTAGACGATCGCAGCCGTTGGATAGATGAAGCTCGGCGAGCTCTTTAATTTTGCAGGAAATTTCATGAATAAGTGCATGGATTAAGAGAAAATTGAGGGGAAAAGATAAGTAATTTCGGCCATAGAAGTGAATGAAGACGGCGGCTCACGAAAAAGCTAGGGTTTCATAAAAATATGGGGTTATATATAATGGTTTAATAATATTTTATTTAATATAGTTTCTCAATTTAACAGTTTATGCAAACGGCCTCCGAACTACGCGTTCCGACAGGCGATTCTAGGGTTTTTCCGGGTTCCGGACACAATGGAATAGGTTTCATAAGGTAATTCGGTCATACGTGCGAGTTACGGAATTAAACGATCAAATTTCAAATTAAATCGATTTCTAAACGTTTCGAGCTGCGACGGTCAAACGACAATTCCGATTGCTACGAAAATTGAAATCCGATAATAACTAACTATTACGGATCCAATGAAACTGGTTTCGTCGAATTCTAAGACTGTGCCCCGGAAGGCTATTTGACTCGTCTATTAAATCGAGCGATTTTCATAATTGTCGAAACCGCTTAAAATTTCACCTTTAAAAATTTTAGTACCTTAGTAATAAATCATATAAAATATGTAATCACATTACAAATCATTCTGGCTCAATCCGGACCAAAATCTGATTAAATTGCATTTTAGTAATATTAAATTCATTTTTAAATTAATATAAAATCTCAAATATTGATTTATCAACTTTAAAATTCTTCTAAAATTCCCACCACGCTATTTACACTCAAATAACTCAAAATAAATTTTTAAAACCATTTTTGTCACTATTTACGTCCAGATTTACTTTTATTTCAATTCCGAACATTTAAATAATTATTTTCCCATTATTCAAATTCAACCGGAATTACTATAATTAAAAATTATAGCTTATTTCATTGATTGAATCCGAATCCATTCATTTCAAAATCAATTAAGAATCCACATTAAACATTTAAAACGAATTAAATGTTCAAATTCAATGGCTTAAAAATACGGGATGTTACAGAATGTTTAAAAATAAAGCTAATTGTAAATGGTTTTGGGTTTATAGTAAACGATGCTTTAATGACATTTGTTTTTGACCTTTCTTTCTAATACACTTAGAAATATAATTTAAAAAGAATTTTTAAAGAGTGTTGTTTTTAAAGTGTTTTACAATTTGTGATGTGACAATCAAGCACAAGTGTGAGTTAAATGTTTTAAGAGATCTAATTGTCGTATACGACCATTTTGTTATTCCCGATAGTTGATTTATTAACTATTGATTCTGCTATTTTCTTTGAGTTTCATCAATTTAAGATGATTTATTGCTCGTTTGAGCGTTGATATCATTTTTCCAAAAATAACTAAAACCAGAAAGCGAGTGGACGTCAAGCTATATGGGGTTGCTCCCATTAGGATACTTTACATGTACTTTAGACTGAATTCAGTTGTATGCGTACGGAGATGTGAAATACTCGGATTTTTGGTATGGTTGGCGGAGTCCGGCTTGTACGTTTTCAAGAGAGTCATAGAGAAAATAATCCTCTCTTATATATTGTTTAGAGGTATGCTTTCAGTAAGGGCACTCCCTCCTAGTCATTGTTGGAAAATTTCTTTTCCTTATTTGATTCAAATCTTTGAATCGTTTCCTTAATTGCATCGAGAAATGTTCGGAGCTCTTCTCGATGTTTAATTATTTGTTTACATTCTTGCTAGTATGATTTTGTTCTGACATGTTTCCATTCTTTCATCTATCGATGTTGTTCTTATGGGGTAAAAACTCGTTCTATATTTAGTGGTGCGATCTCACAAAATTGTTATATGTTCATCATACTTCTTGAGGTTTTTCCACTGGTTTTCCATACTGATCCAGATATTATTTTATTTTAATGCTCAAGTCAGAATGAATATTTTTTCAGTTGTGGTTAGTGGGACGTAGAGCTCATGGAGTAGAGCTGAATGATCACCTGTCATAGTATTTTTATTTTCCATTGTATTATTATGTATACTCATCAGCAATTGTAAGGTCATGAAGTCATAACTGTTCAGGTTGATGAGATTTGTTTTTAATTTTGATATACCATGTATTTTAGAGTGACAACTTTTACTGTCTTTGTTATATTATATTTTTTTGTTTCATTGTGAGATTCTATTTTCCCTATTCTTTATTTTTTTCATTTTTTTACTCTAACAATCTGCCTTTCCGGCACTTAGATGTTCGGCATTTGATTACCGTGGATGTATTGAGTACCGACTTTCGAAGATCAAAAATGCGGATTGTTACATTAAATAAATTAAAACCATGAAACTTAAAGAAGTATACATTTTATGTATACAAAATGTATGATTTCATAAGTTATACTCATCCCCCTTAAATATTAGATAATACTCTTTAGAAATTATTTTGAATTAGGATTTAGAATAATAATGCTCACCATCATTTATAATCTAAATAGAGTGCATTACTTAACTGTGGTTGTTGAGGCCCCTTAAGTCATAGCATATCTAAAATGATGTTTATATTACAAGAAAAGAGTCACAAGTCCATGTTTTAGATGTTGTTATAAGAAAAGTCCCTATAAATAAGAATATGTAAATTTAGTCTCTACTTTTTGAAAAATAGAAAATGCAAGGTGTTTTGCATTTTTCTGACAGAAAATGCAAGCTAACTTGCAAATTTTTTAGTATGAATTTTAATTTTGAAAATTTTAAAACTTTAAAAAAATTTGAAAAGCGCAGGTTAACATACGCTTTCTATCAGAAAAGCACAAGCTAGCTTGCGCTTTTATTTTGAATTTTTTTGAAATGTTGGAAAATTTCAAAAATTTTGAAAAATGCAAGTTAACTTGCGCTTTCTGATTTTATTTTATTTTTGAAATTTACGAAAATTTCGAAAAGCGCGGGGTAACTGCACTTTTTATCAGGGAAGCGCAAGCTAGTTTGCGCCTTTTGATTTTGGAATTTTCAAAAAAAAAATTAAATTTCTAAAAAGCACAAGTTAACTTGCAGTTTCTATAAGGAAAGCGCAAGATAGTTTGCGCTTTCTGATTTATAAAAAATAGGGATATAATTTACATACTCATTATCCTAGGGACTTTTCTTACAACAACATCAAAAATAGGGACCTTCAGTGCAAGCCCCATTATATTATCCCCATATAAGTAAGAATTTTATGTAAATTTATTAAGCACCCTCAAAAGTTACAATAACTCTCTTTAAGGTGTCACAAAATGTTGGGTTTAGGGTATCTAATTTACTTTATTATTAGTTGAGCACACTTGAGGCTGGAAAAATAATTATGAGCTTAATAAACATTAGTTAGGAGTAATACATAAGATATAATTAATAAAGAGTTATTTCTTGTTAACGAGGATTGCAATTTTTTGAGCACTATCAAGATTGTAGTAATACAACAAATGGATCCTAACATCCACTGAAGGGATCTATGAAACTCCCATATCATTTTTAGGTTTTCGAGAGATACAAACTTTAGTGGGGGCCTTATTAGATAAATATAATAAACCAATCTAATAAGTAAACGAACACGGTTTAATCTACTAAAATAAATTCACACATTTAATATAATTGACAATCTATTAAAATATACTAAATGAATTTATTAAGCACCCTTAAGAGTTATAATAACTCCCCTTAGGATATCACGAAATGTTGGGTAAAGCGTATCTAATTTACTTTATGATTAGTTGAGCGCCCTTGAGGTCACAAAAATAATTATAAGCTTAATAAATATTAGTTAGGAGTTATACATGAGATATAATTAGTAAAGAGTTATTTATTGTTTATGAGGACGACAATTTGTTAAGCACCATCAGGTTGTAGTAATACGATAAACAGATCCTAATATCCACTGAAGGAATTTATGAAATTCCTGTATCTCTTTCATATTTTCAAGAGATACAAAATTTAGGGGGGGAATTATTAGATATATATAATAAACCAATCTAATAAGTAAAAGAACATGGCGATATTAAAATAATCTACTAAAATATATTCACACATTTAATATATTGATAAAATTGTTTGTCTATTAAAATGTACTAAATGAACCAAATTATAGATTGATGTCGAAATGTAAAATATACTTACTATAAATGTTATAGCAACAAATATCATGCAAGAGTCAAAATTATATAACCATTAAAAGCATTCGTACATTGGTCACTTAAGTGTTAATTTTCTCAAGATTCTGCATTGCCTTCTATGATTTTTAAGCTCCAAAGGAATCTAAGGGCATGGATATTTGATTTGTATTTGATCACATACAACTATTGTATGGTGAACAATTGTGTTCACGTTATACGAAATCTCGATAAAAATGTTTCGCTCTAAATGAGCAGGTAAACCACAATGCAAGATTATGTATAACATGAACACAATAAGGATTTTTTTTTTTTGCAGGAATATCGACCTAGAAGTACAAGACAGACCTAATGATTTGATAATGGAAATATTAGTTTGATCAGTTTACATAAGTGCTACTTATTTGATACCGTTAAATGTAGTGATGATCAAATGCACTTTATGTAAATAATTTGTTATGTTTAAGTAATTTGCTTCTCTTTTGAATGGTTTGACCTTTTGAAAGAGAAATCGAAAGTTTGAGTATAGTGATAATATTTGCACGGTTGGGAAGAAGAGGTGAGCAGTCACTTCTACTTCATGAAGAGACATCAGAAGTGCAATGGGTTAGAATATTTATAGACGTTTAATATGGAATAAGCAATATGATTTCTATTCCAAATGTACTTTATTATAGAAATTTTTTTATTTATAAGATTTCTTTTCTTGAATTCGGGATATTGGATGTAAAACTCTTAACGGTAAAGTAGTTATAATAAAAGAAATGAATAACACATAGTAAATGATTGAATGGAGCTTCGTGTTTCGTACATTGTTATTGTAACAACGGAAATAATGGAAGCATATCATATGAAATTTATTAGTGGACACATCAAATTTTGAAATTTTACTTTCTTGTACATCAAATATTATTTATAAAATAATAACTATCTTTGTTATGATCGAATATAGGTACAGTATTATTTTGATATAAATAAATATTATGAATATTCATTATTAAATAATTTTGATTTTTGGCATTTCGATGATGGTATATACTTCCAAAACATTAGATATGTGTTGGCTATAGAAAATACAGAAATGTCTAAAACATTTAACAATAATTTTGGAATTGTATACTAAGCCGTGTATTTGAAAAATAATCCTTTAATCATTTGATTATGAATCATGTGGTATTTGTGAATTCTATTTCAAATAATTAGGGGGAAAGCACTTATTCGATAAGAGCAACAAAAGGACTAATGAACTCTTTTAGATTCAAATATATTCGGTCTATAGTCTAAAATATCAAAAGTGTATCCAGTTACTTTGTTTAATCCACCGATGAATTATCTAGGATATAAACATGTGCATTTGAACATGAGTTCGATATCCATGATAAGTTCATAAGATATAAAACGAAAGTGGAAAATAAAATATGCAAAGGAAATAAAAATAATTTGATTTGGTAGAATAATTGAGTATACTGAATAATAGTATCAATAATACATAAAAGCAAACAAAATTCACCCTCAAAGTCATTCCTCCCTATTCTAGATAATGATGTATCGACAATGAGTAATCGGACATTATGAACGTGGTATGATTGATAACGAGTGAAGTCGAGTTACTTCTATCTATAAAGATACGTATCTTACGAGCAAGTACATATGTTAAATTTTGATTTTATCTAAAAGTATTGTTTGCAATTTCAAGTTAGATATGAACTAGGAAAGTATCCTTATCTTAAATATGTAAGATATGAGGTTGTTCAATTTACGTTCTAAATGTAAGTTTCGTAAACTCAAAACTAGATATATTTTATGTAATTCTATAGACAAGTCATAAAATATTTTGAATGCCCAGTCCATACCATTGAGAAATAAATCATTGTTTCAGGACGTAGCACCTTCTTGTCAAAAGAATTTCCTTATAGAGAAACTACTAGTAGAGAGATGAAATCGGATACGATCTAACATTTAACAAAGTAACAGATTACATAGATGAAGTAAATTTAACCAGACCTAAAATGAACACAATCAAGGTAGAATGTTTTATAAGAATTATCACACATTACATTAAAGAGAAAAGGCAGGTTTCTTATCAATATCAAGAAAATAAATCGATAGCAATAACAATATCCTCATTTCTTGACAAGCCATGGAGAGTATAAACTATACTACATAGAGATGCTTTAAATCTGAAATGAATTCGAAACACATTAAAAATTATAATTTTGATAATTGTACCTAAAAAAGTAATAATCTAATTTTGGGTATGAATCTTTGGAAGGAAGATCAATGCAGTTGGAATTGTATATAGTAGCATTGAAAGTAAACTATTTCGTTAATTTCAAATGTTGAAATTAATGAAATAATTTCGCTAGTCACCATGCTTAAATCCATCGTAGTTATCACTCAATTTGACTTTGAGTTTTGGAATACTAATGTTAAAACAAAACTTTTATATAATGATTAAGAAAAGACTATTTGCATATAACGGTCAAAATATCTCGATGTCATTGGACGCGGTAACATGATTGTAGATTTTTGGATATGATCCAAGAGCGATATCAATAGTGGCATCTAACAAGCATAAGAATCGAGGGAGTAGTTTGACAAAGATATCAAATAGTTTGATTTTCAATTAAAATACAAAGGAAGCATGTGTTTATAAGAAAGAAAGGTAAATTGTACTACATTATTTCTAATACTATAAGTAAGCAACATATTACTGATTGTTAACAACGTACTCATGTTAAAACTGATTTAGCATGGATGTTTAATTCTCGATGAAGATTTGGATAGAGACAGTCTATACTTGGTATAAAAGAACATCGGGATAATGTCAGTCTATATACACAAACACCATACTAAAATATTTAATACGGGTCCCTTATGCATCGGCAATGAGGACTATAAGAAAGAAAGGTAAATTGTACTACATTATTTCTAATACTATAAGTAAGCAACATATTACTGATTGTTAACAACGTACTCATGCTAAAACTGATTTAGCATGGATGTTTAATTCTCGATGAAGATTTGGATAGAGACAGTCTATACTTGGTATAAAAGAACATCGGGATAATGTCAGTCTATATACACAAACACCATACTAAAATATTTAATACGAGTCCCTTATGCATCGGCAATGATGACTATAATGAATGTTAAGTAGTGTGGTATATAAGATTTTCTTATACGCTTGGTGTATTAAGAGAATGTCAAATATGAAATAGAAAAACTAAATGGTGGTTAAAAATATTCTTAATATTTGAAATATTAGAAAATTATTTATGGAACCAACGAAATGCAACCGAAGAAGTGTTTAGACTTGAATTTCATAAGTGATATCGAAAATAGGATGGCAATCTTAAATTCATAATCAACCTTAGTTAAGGAGCTTTAAGTTGAAAATATTCCAAACGAGAGGTTATGACAAATTTAATAATAAAGGCTGAGTGCATTGCCTTGAATGGCACTACAATGAAAGCATCACACACACATGTACGCACAAATTTAGAAGAGAGATAGGCGTGGTTCACACCATTGAAAGTCCAATAATGTATCTTGATTTTAATAATGCAATATAGATTAATGTGAACCAACGACTTGATAAGAAATTGAAATATGTTTTCCGTAATAAACACATGATAAAAAAAGTTTATTCGTAACTGAGAAGCATTATCGAAAATTAGATACAAAATAACAAAATGTCACAAATCAATTCAGTAAGGCTCCTTCACATTTTAATTTAGTTAGACTGGTCAAAGATACGAGCATAAGGCATCATAATTGACATCAAGGGCAAATTGAAGGTTAATAGAGTTCAGGAACAATTATCTTATTTTCCACGTAACTTAACTCTTACAAAAGAATCATGTTTAAAATAATATGTGGATCTGGGTTATACACACACACAATGTTATATACACATACAAATAATGCATTTTGTCATGTAAAGCCAACTTGTCCACTTTTATTGAAATAAATAAAACTAGTGTAAGATGGGTAGACCTCAACAACGTTACAACTCACGCTTACATATTAGCTACAGACATCTGCACAAGTAATTTAACGAATACAATTACATTTCATAAGCTATGAAATGGAAACAAGCATGAGATGAAATGGGACAGCTCCGTTTAGTTTCCTTCAATGTCCAACTTGCATTGGCATACTGAACATGCATCATAAAGATCATATTTCAATACATCGTTAGTTTCATCGATGATCACAAACTTCATAGCATCAGTAAGTCCATAGCAGCGCAACGTAGCTTAATTAATAAACTTACAATCCTTCAGATTCCAAGAGAATTACCAACATAGAAAACTAGCATCAGATTATCAATATTTGCAACCTACCGATCGTATTCCAAAACGTCAAATTAATACCAACCATGAGAAAGCAAAGCTTTGTGGATAAAAACCATTCCATAAGCATCAAGCATTGCTAAACTTGCATGGTTACAAACAAAGATAATTTATAGAAGCTGGCATTGTTGGAACAAAAGTCCCAGCAAGCCATTTAGTAACAGAACTAAAAAAAACATTCCATCATGAACCAGATCCATCGATGAACAAGTAGCATCAACGAACTACCATGTAGACATACAATAAAAAAGAACTTATTACAACTGAAACCTAGTAACAAAACCATTGCTACAAATAGCAACACAAGAAAAAATAGGAAAAATAAAAAACGAGGTGTTAGAAAATAATGGCTAACTTCGGCTGAGTCGTGGACAGAGTCACTTTCTTGAAGACGTTTCGACGATATGCTCAATGGTGCAAGCAGTTCGGATCAATCACCGTCACCTCAAGGATAAAACAGCATCTCAATAGTTGTTGTACCGATTCGTTTGCACGGACGAACGGCTCAGTTTGCACTCTCAAAAACAATGCTCGAATCTTTATAAAAAAGAGGTACGAAAATGTTGTTCTTTCTGTTTTCGTCTTCGTATCAGTTAAGAAGACGAAGCAGTAAAAGAACGTTACTGGTTTGGGGGAAACGTGGTCTTAAAAAAACGGATCTGAGTAATATCATGTCAAAATATCAATACGGGCTTGAACAGATTTTACCGTTCCAACCTGCTCAAAAACGGTTAATAAATTTGTATCAAAAATATAAGTGTTACACCACTACAAGCCGAAGCCGAACCCGAACCCGGCCCGGGTCGGTCGATCGGCGCGCGCGCGTGTGGTGGTCAAGCATGACCTCCTTCCTCACAAAAGAGCATCATTGGGTGCCCAAAGGGCCCAACTTAGCCTCTAAGAATCAAGTATAAATACTTGATTCTTTCATAAAGTCGTACAATGTGGGACTATTCACAAAGCCACTCTTCACACTTAGTCATTTTTAATAATTCACTTGATTTTTAAACACAATTTCCAACAATCTCCCGCTTGAATTTTTAAAAATATTTTCGAGCAATTTCAAAAATAAAATAAAATAAGATTGTGCATAAACAAATGTGTCTTTCGACTTGAACCTTTGCATAGTGGATAAGATTCAGTTTTTACCAGAGTGACACGTAGTCTTGAACTCTATTCCTGACATCAGACCACGCACAATCTTTCTAGAGTGCAATCAAATAAGCCCGTGCATTTATGGTCATGCACATCTATCCCAGTTTAGCGAATGCTCTAGGAGTTTTGCCCAAAACACCACAGGAAGCGGCCAAATTTCCACATTCACACAGGTGAGTCTATCAAGAGTACTCCTGAAGGTAGGTACTCCACTCCAAATGGAGTATAGATCTCATTAAGAGTTTCTATTAACTCATCCTCTAATCACTTCAGGAATACATGCTTCTATATATATGAAAAATGACATGTTCAACTCATATCACTTCACAACTTGTTCTTACCCATTGAACCTAGTTCTTGGGATCTCCAGTCATTAGGTCGGGTCACCATTGTGCGTGACTCAACAATCTAAGGGCAATAGTCCTATTTTTCTAGAAGTCATAAGGACTTTCTCTCTGGCCAATCTTTTCGACAAAGAATCTGTCAAATTCTCGTCACTGTGTATCTGATCCACTCTAACAGCTCCTGAAGAGAGTAGCTCTCTAACAGTGCTGTGCTTACGACGTATCTGCCGTCTCTTACCTTTGTAATAACGGTTCTGAACTTTTGCAGTAGCCGCGGTACTATCGCAATGGATCAACACAGCCGGCATCGGTTTTTCCCATAAAGGAATCTCAGCTAGCAGATTCCTTAAGTACTCTGCTTCCTCACTAGCTGTGGCTAGTGCTATCATCTCAGACTCCATAGTAGACTGAGCCAAAATAGTCTGTTTCTTGGATTTCCAAGAAACAACTCCTCCCTAAAGATATAGCCGCCGGTTGCCTTTGAGTCATCAGATAAAGTATTCCAGTCTGGATCGGTGTAACCTTCAAGAACAGCTGGAAACTTTTCATAATGTAATCCAAGGTTCATGGTTCGTTTTAGGTATCTCATGACCCTCTCAATAGCGTGCCAATGCTCTATACTAGGTCTACTAGTAAACCTACATAATAATCGCATGACATAGGCAATGTCGGGTCTAGTACAATCAGTGGCATACCGAAGGCTGCCAATGATGCTCGCATAATCAGACTGTCTTACACCTTCACCAGTGTTCTTGAAAAGTTTTACACTAGGATCATATGGTGTACATGCAGGTTTACAGTCAAAGTAATTGTATTTCTTTAAGATCTTCTCAATATAATGAGATTGATCCAAAGAAAGTCCCTTTTCAGACCTAGTAATCTTAATACCAAGAATTACACTCGCTTCACCTAGATCTTTCATATCAAAATTGGCACTTAACAAAGATTTAACAGTGTTTATGGCATGAATATTTGATCCAAAAATTAGTAGATCATCTACATACAAACATATTATAGTGCAAATGTCATTTCAGATTTATAATAAATATATTTGTCACTTTCATTAACTTTGAAACCGTTTGTGATTATTAAATTATCAAATTTTTCATGCCATTGTTTTGGTGCTTGTTTTAAACCATATAATGATTTATCTAATTTGCAAACTTTATGTTCTTGACCAGGAATAACAAAGCCTTCAGGTTGGTCCATATAAATTTCCTCTTCTAATTCACCATTTAAAAAGGCAGTTTTAACATCCATTTGGTGTATAATTAAATTATAAATAGATGTTAATAAAATTAGTAATCGAATGGATGTGATTCTAGTTACAGGTGAAAAAGTATCAAAAAAGTCTATTTTCTCTTTGCCTAAAACCTTTAGCTACCAAACGGGCTTTATATTTTTCAACTGTTCCATCAGGTTTTAATTTCTTTTTAAGTACCCATTTACAACCTATAGACTTACAGCCAGGTGGTAAATCTACTAAGTGCCAAGTCTTATCGGATTCCACGGAATCCATCTCATCATTTATAGCCTCTTGCCAAAAATCGGCATCTAAAGAAGATAAGGCTTCTTGGAGGTTTGTTGGATCCTCCTCTATAGTAAAAGTGCAAAAATCCGAGCCAAAATCTTTATCAACTCTTGCTCTTTTACTTCTTCTAGGTTCAGTTTCAGAAGATTCATTAAGTTTTGCTCTAATAGGCGCGGAGTTATTTGACGTGCCCCCACTATTCCTCAATTTAAAAGGAAATTTACTTTCATAAAAATCAGCATCAATAGATTCTACTATATTATGTGTATTCAGGTCATAAAACCTATATGCTTTGCTATTAATAGCATAGCCAATAAATACACATTCATATGTTCTACTTGCTAATTTTATTCTCTTAGGGTCGGGTATACGAACATATGCCAAACATCCCCAAGTTCAAAAGTAAGATACATTCGGTTTATAATTTCTTAAAATTTCAAAAGGTGAAATCTTACTTTTTGATTTAGGGATTCTATTCAACACATAGCATACAGTCAACAAAATATCCCCCCACCAATGTTTTGTTGCACATGAATTTAACAAAATAGCTACAACTAATTCGGTAAAGGTCCTATTCTTTCTTTCAGCTTTACCGTTCATTTCAGATGAATAAGGTGCAGTTCTCTCATGAATTATACCATTCAATTTATAGAAATCAAGAAATGAACTAGATTCATATTCTGTTCCTCTATCACTACGAAGTCTCTTAATTTTCTTATTAGATTGATTCTCAATTTCAGTTTTAAATAATTTAAACATATCAAATGCATCACTTTTATTTTTCATAAGATATACATAAGTGAAATCAGAGGTATCATCTATGAAAGTGATAAAATAATGGTGTCCATGTCTAGTCAAAGTACCATCTAGCTCACATATGTCAGAATGAATCAAGTCCAAGGGTTCAGAAAATCTATCAATTGATTTGTGGGGTTTCTTAGTGATTTTTGCTTGACTACAGAATTCACATTTATCAAAATCAGTTTGTGACATTTTAGGAATCAAATCTAATGTGATCATGTTATGAATTATACGCTTATTTACATGACATAATCTAGAGTGCCAAATATTAAAGTCACACAACATATAAGCATAACTGGTTACTTTATTAGATTCAACATTCAGTTTAAACATACCCTCACAAGCATAATCCTTCCCTACAAACATCCCCTTATAAGTCAAAGTATACAAATCAACCCCTATAACTTGAGTAAAACCAGCCTTATTAAGGAGAAAATCAGAAACCAGATTCTTTCTCATCTCTGGAGTATGCATCACATCTTTTAGAAGAACTGTCTTTCCAGAGGTAAACTTTATTTCCACATTTCCAATGCCTGCAACTGTAGTGGTGTGAGAATCTCCCAACAGCACTTTCTGATCATCAACAGCCATGTATGTACTGAACATAGTACGATCATAGCAGACATGGCGGGATGCACCATGTCTACCCGCCAACCCTCTGATCCACCAACAAGGTGAATCTCAGAAATCATAGCCGTCAAAGGCTCCTCAACCAGGTTAGCCTACGGTGCAGGGCCTGGTCTGTTCCTATACTTGCGTGCCATATGACCTGGTTTTCCATAGTTGTAGTACAGAAACAACTGTCCAGAGTCATTCTTTTGGGTCGGTTTCTGCTGTCCTCTTTGGTTCCTTTGCGGGTTCCAATTCTGTTTGTTGCGGTTGCGGTTCTAATTCTTAAAGTTTTTCGGATTTGGTTTCAGAACTGCTGGCTTGGACTTTCTAGTGTTGTTGTTGGTGACAACAAGCACTTCCTCTTTCTGGTCCTGTTTCCGAGCCTCCTCCTCAATACGGAGGCGAGTGATCAAGCTCTCTAAGGAGAATTCCTTAGTCTTGTGCCTAAGCACATTCTTAAAGTCTTTCCAACCTGGGGGCAGTTTATCAATAATAACAGCAATCTGAAACTGTTCATCTAAACTCATACCTTCGGAGATGATCTCATGAGCAATTTTTTGAAGCTCATGAGACTGCATCTCTACCGACCTGTCATCTGTCATCTGGTATTTGAGGTAGCGGCTGACTGCATATTTCTTCGCTCCAGCCTCTTCGGTATCGTACTTCTTTTGCAGTGCTTCTCAGATCTCTTTGGCTGACTTGTCAGAGTTGTAGTAGTCGTACAGGTCATCGCTGAGGCCGTTGAGTATGAAGTTTCGGCACATGTAATCTTGCTCTGTCCAGTTCTGCAACTCCTTTGACTTCTCTGTCCAGGCTCGCATCTGATCTGTGTCTGCTTCGTCGTCTGGTCTACTGGGTAGCTGCGGTTTGTCGGTTGTCAGCACAGCCACCACTTTTCTGGTGGTCAGGAAGAATTCCATCTTCTGTCTCCAGCGTTTGAAGTGGAGGCCCTCGAATCCGAAGGGAGCAGCAGAGACCATCGGGAGTTGGAAGAAGGAAGTGGGAGCGGCGACATCTAGATCTGCAGTAGAAGCCATTGTTGTCGGACGTCTTCAATTGTTAGAAAACAATGGCTAACTTCGGCTGAGTCGTGGACAGAGTCACTTTCTTGAAGACGTTTCGGCGATCTGCTCAATGGTGCAAGCAGTTCGGATCAATCACCGCCGCCTCTAGGATAAAACAGCCTCTCAATAGTTGTTGTACCGATTCGTTTGCACGGACGAATGGCTCAGTTTGCACTCTCAAAAACAATGCTCGAATTTTTATAAAAAAGAGGTACGAAAATGTTGTTCTTTCTATTTTTGTCTTCGTATCAGTTAAGAAGACGGAGCAGTAAAAGAACGTTACTGGTTTGGGGGAAACGTGGTTTTAAAAAACGGATCTGAGTAATACCGGGTCAAAATATCAATACGGGCTTGAACAGATTTTACCGTTCCAACCCTGTCAAAAACGGTTAATAAATTTGTAGCAAAAATATAAGTGTTACACCACTACAAGCCCGAACCCGGCCCGGGTCGAGTCGGTCGGTCGGCGCGCGTGTGTGGTGGTCAAGCATGGCCTCCCTCCTCACAAAAGAGCATCATTGGGTGCCCAAAGGGCCCAACTTAGCCTCT